>CM057457.1:135550000-136800000 GCA_016271365.2 Neoceratodus forsteri | reverse complement strand
CATTTACCACCACCCTTTGGCTTCTGCCCACTAACCAGCTTTCCACCCACCTGGTTATTTTATCCCCCACCCCTACACTTTCCAGCTTGCTCCCTAGACTTCTGTGTGGGATGGTGTCAAAGGCCTTACTGAAGTCCAGACATGCCCGTCCACGCCCCCGGTCAATTACCTGCATCACTCAGTCAAAGAACGCGATTAAATTTGTCAGGTATGACTTCCATTTCGTGAAGCCATGCTGTCTGTCATCTAGTAGCCCACTGTCCTCCAGGTAGTCCATCACCCTCTCCTTTATGAGCACCTCCATGACCTTCCCCACCACTGAGGTGAGGCTGACCAGGCAGTAGTTTTCCTTCATCTCCCTACTTCCCCCTTTGTATAGCGGCACCATGTTTGCCCTCCTCCAGTCTTCTGGAACCCTCCCCAACTCCAGAGACAGGTTAACAGCTTCGCTAGTGGGGCGGCCAATTCCTCCCCCAGTTCCTGGATCACCTTTGGGTGCAGTCCGTCCGGCCCCATGGCTTTATCCACCTTCAGCCTGCCTAGTTCCTTCCTAACTCTTTCTACACTGAAAGGACTCGGTCCACCCTTTTGTTCCCCCCCCCCCTACTCTCAGGCCCCCTGCCCTCCCCCTCCACCATAAATACTAAGCAAAAGTACTTATTTAGTTCTTCCGCTTTCTCACAGCCGTCTTTTAGTAGTTTCCTCCCTCTCCCCAGCCTTGCATCCCTTCCTAGCCTTCCTCCTCCCTCACATATCTGAAAAAGTCCCCCCTTTGGCTTGTTTAGCTATTTTTCTCCTCAGTGCTGGTCTTTGCCCTCCTTATTTGCTGCCCCACTAGCCTCCTCCTCCTCTCACTATAAGCCTCCCTGTCCTCTTCCCTCTGTGTTCTCTTATATTTTATGAAGGCCTTCCTCCTTTCCCCAACCACTCTCACCACCTCCCTTGTGAACCATAGTGGCCTCCTTCATCTTGCGTTCTTCCTTACTATCCTTATGCACATCTGCGTGGCCTTCTGCACCCAGTCCTTAATAGTGCCCCATAACTCCTCCACATCGTTTACCTTCTCTGTTCCTACCAATTCTACCCTCACTAGCCTTCATATCCTGTCGAAGTCCATCCCCCTGAAGTCCAAGACTGTTGTGCTGTTTCAGTTTACCTCCCTCCCTGGTTTTACCCTGAACCTTACCGTTCTGTGATCACTGGTACCCCGCTCCCCTCCCACCTCCACCTCCTCCACACTCTCCCCATTTTTTAGGACCAGGTCTAGCAGGTTGTTGCCCCTTGTTGGTTCCCTGACCAACTGCTGTAGGAATGTGTTGAAGAGAGATGAGAGGAAGTACAGTGGTAGTCCCACACAGGTTCATTGTTAGTGCAATATTGCATGGTATAGCGTGTGATGCGGTAGTGTGGTAGCCATTGAATAGCATGTATTACACTACCACAAGTATTGCATTATATCATGCTATGCCATGCTAATGGTGAATTTTTGTGCAACCACCACTGCACCTTTTCACCGAAAAGAGTGGTAGATACCTGGAACAGTTTTCCAGCAGAAGCGGTGAGGGAAAAAACAGTAGTGGGCTTCAAGCAGGCATGGGATAGGTACAAAGGAATCTCAGTGGGAGGAAAAGAGGGGAGGGAGCCGGATATCAAGTAGTGTCTGTTGTGACAGTATAGGTAGGAAAAAATGGACAGACTGGGTGGAACAAGCTGGCCTTATCTGCTGTCAAATTCTGTGTTTTTATGTTAAAGTGAAAACAACATGTTTATTTTGCACTTGCCTATGTCAGAACGTGTTATTTTTCACTTGCCTATGTCACATTGCAAGAGAGCTGTCAATCATTTTGATTGATATCCATTCTGGCCCAAAGTGCACAGTGACTTACACTATTCATTAACGCTCACTCACTCCCATTGTGACTGCTCGTATGGTTACAAAAAGGGGTTAAATGTTGGTGTCCCTGAAAATGATTTTTGGGCCATAGTCAAGAAAAACTACAGTACTGCCCATGCACAGGGACTTCATTTTTTTGCTACAAAAAGGAGTTAAATGTTGATGTCCTCAAAAATGAATTTCAGGCCCAATTAATAAAAAACTTACAGTACTGCACATGCACAGGGACTTCATCTGTTTGGTTACAAAAAGGGGTTGAATTTTGGTGTCCCTGAAAATGTGTTAAGTTATTATCTCCTGCTGTAGCTATCATTTTGGACTACTCTTAACCAACATGGCCAACTTAATTAAAACCGTAGAGGGCAATATACTAACATACTAATTGCCAGCAGATTAGGTCTTACGGTCTATCGAGTCTGCTCAAACCTCAGATCCCTAGTTGGGTGCCGAGGCCCTCCCCCCCCTTGTATTCCAGAAACCCCTGTCATCCATCCCCACCCCCCTGGGCCAGGCCATCATCTGATACATCCACTTTCTGTGTCTGTCCCACCTCTTGAAGCCCTCCACTGTGGATCTCTGAACCAGCTCACCAGGCAGTGCATTCCAAGAGTCCACCCCTCTCAGTGAAAAACCTCCTCCTCTTCCCCCTCACCTTTCCACCTTCCAACTTCAAAACCATGCCTCCAGTGATACCTCCTGCTTTAGTCTAAAGATCCTCCATGTTTCCCTATTTATTCCCTTGAGGTACTTGAAGACCTCAATCATGTCCCTCCGTCTCTCCTCTCCTCCAATGAAAACAGGCAGAGCTCCTCAAGTCTGTCCTCATACGTCAAATCCTAGTTCTCGTATCATCTTGTTGCCTCCTCTACTCTCTCCAGAGCTGTTGTCCCTCTTCAAGTGTGGTCTCCATTACTGTACACAGTACTCAAGGTGGTGGTCTAACCAGTCCATTGTACAGCGCAGAATCACTTCCTGCTCCTAGAGGTGATCCCCTCACGATGCATCCCAACATCCTGTTTGCCTTGCTAGCCACTCTCCTGCACTGCTCAGAGTTATTCATACATGCATCCACCATGACCCTAGGTCTTTTCCCTATTGAGGCATCCACGCCTCCCTCCCAGTGTGTACCTGTGTTTAGGGTTTCCCCACCCAAGATGTAACACCTTGCACTTGGTGATATTAAATTTAATTTCCATGTGTGAGCCCAGCTTTCCAGAGTGTCCAGGTCCTTGCAGGGCCAACCTCCCTCTTCCCCTCAACTACTGCTCCCATCTTGGAGTCATCAGCGAAGAGACTCATTTCACACCCTATACCCTCCTGATGTCCAATATGTATGCATTAAACAGGATTGGACCCAGGACCGAGCCCTGCGGTACCCCACTACCAACCTCTCTAGGGTTCAAGAGCTCCCCACCGTCCCCTACTCTCTGGGTGCGTCCAGCTAGCCAGTTTTAAATCCATCTGACCATCAAAGGGCCTACTCCCAACCCCATCAGTTTCTCCACCAGACCATTGTGGGGGACAGAGTGAAACGCCTTGCTGAAGTCCAAGAATAATACATCCACAGGCTTTCCCCTGTCCAGTTCTAATGTTACCCACTCGTAGAACTCCACAAGATTGGTTTGACATGATCTACCTGGCACAAACCCATGTTGCCGACCATCCAGACCCGACACCTCCTCCAAGTACACCCCCAATCATTCCTTTAGTATACTCTCCATTAATTTTCCCACCACCGAGGTCAAACTGATGGGTCTATAGTTACCTGGTACTTCCCTCGACCCCTCTTTATGGATTAGCACCACATGTGCCTCTCACCAATCCTAGGTACCCTCCTGTCTCCAAGTAACCTGTTGAAGAGCTCCGCCAAGTGCAGCCAGTGTTCATAACTCCCATAGTACTCTCGGATGAATGCCATCCGGCCAGGAAATTGTCTTTCTTTAGGGCCTTGAGGGCTAACCACACCTTCGATTGGAGATAGCATCATCTGTCCCCTCCACCTTACTGGCCTTTTTATCCTTATCCTGATGTGACACCCCTGGGGTACCTCTCCCTCCCTCCCTCTTGCACCATTTCTGTTGCTCCCCTGATCCCACTCACTGCCACTTCTATCCCCATCGTGCCTTGCTTTCTAGATATCCCATCCCCCTCCCTAGTGAATACAGAGGTGAAGTACTCGTTTAATACCTCTGCCTGGTCCCTCGCCTCTTCCACCCACCCTCCTTCTGATCTCAATCTGCTGAGATGGCCCTTAGTTTTTCCTCCACTCCCCAATGTACTGGAAGAACCCCTTTTCCCCCTCCATGTATCCCCTGTGCCAGCTGCTGCTCTTTACTGGACTTTGCCCCCCTCACCATCCGGGTAACTTTTCTAGATGCAAGATGGTACATTTCCTTATCCCTATCCCCTCTTGTTGTTTTATATTTTTTTGTAGGCCATCTTCTTTTCTCTGACCGCTACCTGAACCTCACTAGACCACCAGCATGACTTATGTGACCTTGCTCCCTTACGTTTCACCTTAGCACAGGTCCTGACTGCCTCATGAAGTCCCCGTTTTATGACCTCCCATCTCTTTTCCACATTTGTCATTGATGTAATCCACTTCAAGTGATCCTTGAGAACATTTCCCATGCCTGCAAAGTCTGCCTCCCTGAAGTCCACTGCCAGTGTCCTAGATCTCACCCCCCAACCCATGCTTATTTGAAACCAGACAGTATTGTGGTCGCTCCCAGTCAGGAGATCCTCTACAACCAGGTCCCTTACCAGATCCCCATCTGCCAGAACCACGTCCAGGACATGCCCTCCCTTGTGGGCTCCATCACATGCTGTGTTAAGAACACATCCCGAGCCGTCCAGCAGCCTCTGCCCTGGCCACCTCGAGGACATGGTTCCCCAGTTTGTACCTGGCATACAGGTCCCCCATCACCACTCCTTCCCTTTTGGTCTACACTGGGCAATGATGTTGTCCAGCAAACCATCCTCCAGAACATCAACCATCCCAGGGGGCCTATATACTACACCCAGCTTGACCTTACCTCCTGCTGGGGTTCGTAAGGTGACCCAAAAGGCCTCCACGTTTCCCTCTGCCTCTTCTACCCTAGCAATTTCTATGTCATCTCTAATGAACATAGCCACTCCACCCCCTCTGCCCTCCTCTCTATCCTTCCTAGGCATAGTGTACCCCCACACGTTTAGGTCCCAGTCATGGTTTTTGTTGGCCCACGTTTCCGTGACTGCCGCCACATCCACCCTCCCCTCGAACAGCATGGTCTGGAACTCTGGCAACCTGTTTCCCAAGCTCCTGGCATTTACTAACACCACCCCCTACTCCTTATCCCTGATCTCCTTTGTCAAACCCACCCAGGTTCCTTATATTTCCATCCTCCCTCTGCTCCTCCTGAAACCTCCTCCCCTAGTCTGTTTCCCCCCTCCCCCCCTTGGGTTTGAAGGCTACTCCCCTCATCTGGAGGAGAGGGCTTCTGGTCAGCCCTCACTTATCCCCCCACCCCACAATCACCTAGGACCTGTATATATATATATAGACATGAGATGTAAAAGTTTTGCAATGTATATGTTATTCACTAGCATGCCCCTTGGGGAGGAGTTTACCTTTGTAAAGTGCTCGCACATTTCAGATCTCCAGTTGGAAATTGCAATCTTTAGCTCCAAGTTAAAATCCATGGAAAAGGGTCAGCATGAAATAGCAGAGAGAATATTACCTATTGACAAGACCCAGGACAATTTACAACTGAATGATGGAACCCTCACAAAATCTCCTAGTAAAAGTCACAATGTGTACACTCAAATGCCAATGATCTATTAAAACCCCCAAATGAAGGCCTAAACAAAAAAGGGATTGAGAGGAAGACTCTCACACAAGAATTACAGAGGAGGATGGATGGTTAACAGTGGACAACAGACACGAGATCAAAAAAGAACGATGAGCCTTGAAATTTAAGTTACCCTTAAGTAATCAGTTCACGCTCCTGTTAAGTAATCCTCCCAGTAATGAATGCTCTCCTCACTTGGGTCCAGCCCATTCTACCCCCAAGAAAAATCGAACTGAAAACCCTAATCTCACCTCAGTAAGTGCTAATCCATCTGCCACCCAGCAAGTGTTAACCCCGTAGCTGCTACTCACTCAAATAGCAACACTACTACTCTTAATAAATATGCCACTGCCTCACAGTCATGTGATTTAACTCCAGCTCCAGTACCAATGGATAATGTAACTATATTGTCCCCCTCAGTAATGGACACCACACCTTGCATTAACCTCCCCCGCAAAAAAATATTTGTCCTAGGTGATTCGATCACCATATTTATAGACAAAGCAGTCATAGACCAGACAATACTAACCATACTTGCAATACTTTTGGGGGGGGGGCATGATAAAAGACATTACAGGGATGATAGATACTGTTCTACATATTGCAGGACCTAACCCTCTAGTAATAGCACACGTAGGCACTAATAATATAAATAAGATGAATGTGGAAGAAATAATAGAGGAATATATCAATCTGAGTACTAAACTTGAAGAAAAGGGGAGCGAAGTTTGTTATTCAGAGATTCTACCAGTTCCCAGGGCAGGAAATTTGAAAAACAACAAAATCAAAAAGGTTAATGAGTGGTTAAAGAAATGGACACTACAAAAGGGGTACAAGTGTCTAATGCACTGGGAAACCCTTAACAATAACTATAGCTTCTATTCGTGGGATGGACTGCACCTCAGCAAAAGGGGGAATTTGCACCTGGGGAAACAAATTGTGCCACTCATCAATAAATCTTTAAACTAGACAAGAAGGGGGATATGGGATCAGCCAAACACCCAAAAGCAATTTATGGAAAGCATGACAAAACCAATTACTTCTGCCCTATCATGGTAGCAAATGCCAGGAGTCTAAAATCAACAAAGAAATCTGAACTGGAAGCTACCATGTTAAGAGATAAGCTAGCTATAGTGACAGTGTCTGAGACATGGTTGGAAGACTACAGTGATTGGAATAGGAAAATAAAAGGATATAGACTTAGCCGGCCCACTGGCACAGAGGCACAGAGGCACGATTGCCGTCTGCGGCACCGATGACCGGTTTGGGAATGGACTCGGGAGTTGGAGAGCCGGCGGAGTGGGACTGAGTGTCTGGTGGACTGCTGTCCTACTCTGGGGAAGGTGGGGTTGAGTGTCCAGCGCATGACAGACCCCTGGCGAGGCAGGGGTTCTCGGCAGTTGGTGCCAGCACTTTCGGCGGAGCAGATTCGGTCATCATTGCATGACCCGCCCCTGAGGTTAACAGCCTACAAAAATAAATGCTGGGACCTACTAATGAGCCGGCTCCATTGCCGTCCCCTCTGGCCACCAGAGTTCACTCTATCAGCGGCCCCACTGGGGTAAGACCGAGTATGACTGGGAGGCTGCCGGAGCCTGGCAAGCCTGTAAGAGCTAGGGGAGCCAGCACAAAAAAAGCAATTACAAAAAAAAAAAGGATATAGACTTATTTTATAATAACAGGAACAACAAGTGGGGGGGTGCGTGTGCACATATATGAACAATAATATTAGTTCCCATCAATTGTTTCCATCTGGTTCTGAAGAGAACAACCCCTTATATCAATATACAATGAACAACAACATTCTGACCTCAGCCAAGAATGAATGTGACCTTGGAATCCTTGTTAATAACAAATTGACAGTTAATTATCACTGTAAAAAAATGCCTTAACTGCTAATAGAATACTGAACTGTGCTAAGTGCACATTTACAAACCCAGGTCTTGCATTCACCCCCCACCTTGATACTGGCTTGCCATTCTGGAGTCCATATCTGAAACAACATATGAATTTACTGGAAAGGGTGCAGTGAAGGACCACAAAATAATCCCTGGGCTAACAAATCTGAGCTATAAAGAAAGATTAGATTGCACAGGATTGGTCAGTTTTGAAGAGAGGCAGAAAAGAGGTGACTTATTACAATTATACTAATTTCTACAATGCCCTGAGTTAAAAACACAATGTGGATTTCAATTCAATAATCGTTTACTAAACTTGAGAAGTCACAACCAAAGATGATTTGTTCCTAAAGCCAACACCATCAAACGCAATAATTATTATACTGTTAGAGTGGTGAAGACCTGGAATAGTTTACCACAGCATGTTGTCAAGGCAACCACCTTTAACATGCATAAATCCAGGCTAGATTAATTTCTTGGATGGACCACCAGAGATATCCTGATACACCCACGAGGTTGCGTGGGATACATTCTAGATAGGCATGAAGCCTACTTTAAATATTTACCCACACGAGTAAACAGTTTTAAATATTTGTTCCACCTGTACCCCTGTTCTGCCTCCAGCACTTGAACTCGTGCGTTTCACCAGTTAGACTCAGACTTGTAGAATGCATACCAGGACCATTGTTTGCAAGCTCTCCACAGCCTGCCTCTAAATCTTCACAAGCTTTTCCCTGCATGACTCCGGCACTCTGAACTGAGGGTCACCATACACCCATCTCTGACCTGCAAGCCTCCTCCACCCTTACACGACTGCTAATTGCCCTCCACCACAATTTAACTCCTTCACTTATTGCATTACTTAATTTATTGCATTTTCTACCTAGCAACTGGGCATTTCTTGTTTTAGGTTGTACACTTATCAGTGCTTTAGTTTTAGCAAATTTATTTATTTATTTATTGCCATTTTTGCTGATTCCCTGTAAAATCCTATCTGGGTGTATTCACTTTTTGCATTTTCTAACTAGCAGCTTTTCATTGTTTTAGATTTTATTTTTGTCAGTGTTATCTGGGTGTTCTCACTATTTTGCATTTTCCAGCTAGCAACTGCTCGTTGTACTAGGTTTTACACTTGTCAGTGCTTTATTTATTTTATTTTATTTATTTATTTCATTTAAACAGCAGTTTGGAAAACCTTTGAGCCATAGGCTCATTTACAAAGATACCTTGTCAAAGTAAGACAAACCAAAATACACAGTATAGCAGTACAACACATAAGTATAACAGTAAATTAAGACATAGATACAAACAAGCTGGTACAGGTAGGATGGATGCAAACAATACCAGAGTTATGTTGTCCTTAGCAGCTTAGTAATAAGCTTTGTCATAAGTGCAAAAGTCTTTAGTTTCAAATGTGGCCTTTTTTGCCAACTCCTGCAAATTTCTATCTGGGTGTACTCACTTTTTGTATTTTCTGCCTAGCAGCTGCTCATTGTTTCAGGCTTTATACTTGTCAGTGCACAGAATGTTCCACTACTGTAGTGTTTCTCCTAGTTTTTTGTACTTGCTGTGCTTTACCAGTTGCCTGTTGTTTACATTTGTGTTGTAGCATAACTACCAGTTGTTCTCCCAGTTCTAGTTACAACCTAAGCCTTTTACCAGGTGTCTGCCAGTTTATATTTGACCAAATGTTCATTTATATTATCATTTACCTTATTGTATATCCGATGGCTATTGCATTTCACCTCCTGATCACATTGTACTAATTGTGCCTCATTTTTAAGGAGCACTGTGGTTCTATCCCCCCCCCCCCATACCGGGACTTGTTCTAGAATACTGACATTCAGTCTCGCAGGGCTCTTATTATGGTACTCCAGAAAATGTTTACCAATTGATAACTTCTACTCCCATTTCTTATGTCCTTAACATGTTCTTGAATTCTTTTTCTAGCCTCTGATAGTTCTTCCTAATTGTTTGGAATCTCATTTTAGCTATAAGCAGAGTAGGGCACATATGTGTAAATATATGTGCTTGTATCTGTAATGTTATTCCTTATTAACTGAGATCATAGACAAAATGGGTTTCAGCTTTATTAGATTCTGGGTTTCTTCCATGAATCTTTCTTCCACTGATACTTTTCACTGCTGTTGGACAAATTAACCATTCCCAACCAATCCATCTTTATTTATCACCTCCTTCAAGCTGCCAAAAATCCAATTTTTTGCCAAGGAGCCAGAACTGCTCTTCCAAGTCCTCTAACTTCTCCAATAGACCCCCTTCCCTCTTTGCAGCCTACAGGGCTGTCAAGCCTGTAAGGAATTCACGTACAATGAGGAGAGGAGGGGGCAGGGCCAAGTCAAATGAAGAACCAACCTTGTTTGAACAACCAAGATGAGGCCATCTTCTGAGCAGGACTCCCCTTAGTTTTAAGTCATTTTCCTCCTCCTGATCACTGACTTTGTGGCAACATCCAAGAGCAGCCCTCCTAGTGTCCAGCAATGCTCCTCCCAATATCACAGTTTCACCTTGCAATGACATCCACTCCCCGCACACCCACCCAGAAGACGTGTCCATCCAGCTGTATACCAACATTTCTTTCTGCCAGTCTACTCTTTTTTATTAATGATCCCCTTCCTCACGGCTGCTCCAGTTTGCACTGACCCAACAACCTCCCAGCTCCATCCTCACCTGCACTGTCACTTATCCTGCCCCTCTTACCCCAGCCATACATCTTTGGGGTAGGATGGTGGGGTATGGACCAAGTTCTCCACTGGCACATTTCCATGGGGCAGTCCATGAGTGTTGGCAGCGCATCACCAAGGGTGACTATAGGCACCAGTTTCTTCAATGTTGTTTCTCCCATCCCACTAAGAGGCATCAGGCAGAGCTGAGCAAGAGTATGCACATGCTAAGAGTGCTCATGCTCCTAGCCAGCCAACCAGCACCTCTCCCCACCCAAACTGTGCTCCATCCTGAATCACCACCTTCGGATACCCAGGTGGCAGTCATGTGGTGACAGCCAGAACACACCCTCCCTTGAGGAGGAGAGTGTTAATCTTCCTTTTCTGGCTGGTCCTCCAGTGACTCAGTTCCACTCCTGAACCCAGTTTATCAGTGTCATGAGCAGTAGTACTACTGCACTGTTGATGGACTGGCTCTGTCACTTTGCTTTTTGATGTCCCAGTCATGTGGTGTTAACTGAAGTCACCAGTGTGCCACGCTGTCCGCTGCTACTCTGCACTTGGCACTACGTAGTTGTCTCCTGTGATTTTTTTATTTTCTACTCCATTTTTCCTTTCCTGGTTCCCTCTGTCCCTCACCTTGATGTTTGGGACTGCCCCAGTTGTATCATCCTCAGGCTGGAAGGCAGGCAGGCAGCTACCTTCACTGCTGACATAAATGGCACTCTTTTTGTTGATGGGCAGGGGATGCATGAAAGCTCGATGGTCCACACCGCCCCCTCCAGAGAGCTAATCACCTCACTTCCACAACAAACTCAGTTTCAAAATGAATTTTCTATTGAAGTTACAACACCGTCAACAAACACAAAAAACGAATTCCATTAATATAACATTGTTCTTCTTAGAGGCGCCATTCATGGCTCCCACAAGTAAATAAAGCTTATCAAAGTGGGAGCAGTTTATAGAACTGTTACCGGCCTGTATAACAAAAGATTATGGGACCAAAAAGAAAATGGAGATAATTTTTAGACTTGCATACTTAATGGAACTTTTTTCAGCAATTGATACTTTTGTCATGATACCACTGATGTAGCCACCATGTGCATATTTCATCTCTCACCTTTTAATGACATGAGGCCTATTTCATGGTAGTCACCTGTATTATGTTAAATTGCTCCCTCTACACTCTTCCCTTTGTCAAACAACCTAGGATCCACAAACTCTTGTATATATTCTGAAATGCTGCTTAGTTTTCTCTGCACCCGATGAAGGGACCTGGGAGGTCTCAAAGGCTTGTGTAAAAGTTTATGAGTTAGTCTAATAAAAGGTATTACCACAAAAAAAGTATACTAGATTTTCCTCAGAATATGGCCCCTCAAACCTGCAACATAGAAGTTTGATAATGGCAGCAGTTCATGCAGCCAATACTTCCATACCCTAAGCTGCTAACCATCTTGGCCATTGTGTGGGACCTCCTGGCCTCTTCAATGTCCTTTTTGTATTGCGGTGACCTGCACTGAATGCAGTAGTGCTGGCACTGTCTACGCAAGGCCTCGTACCAGCTGTTAAGTGCTTTGAGAGCGACAGTACTAACTTTATTGATAACCTAGTTCTGCAGCACCCTACAGAACACACAGTGTTTCTAGTCTTGCCCATAATGACAAAATGTTTTACTGTATCTGGATTTTTGTTTTCTTAGAGTGGGGTTTGTTCCGGGAACATTTCAACTCCACGATGTTCTATTTTATGGAGGAGCTGGCTTCACCATCATGCGCTGTATGAGCTTTGCCTTGGAGAACTTTGAGAAGAAGGATGGAAATTACTCCTTCCTCGATCTGCTCAAATACAACTTCTACCTCCCATTCTTCTTCTTCGGACCGATCATGACATTTGATCGATTCTATGCTCAGGTGAGTTGTTCTGTTCTCTTTTGGCACTTTAATTTTAAGATCAGATAGAACTCCATGGTAATCAGTCCTTTCCTAGAACTTAAAGGGACCTTTACTCTGTTTCCCTGTGTAGTTTGTAGGCATGAACAATGGTTGCCTCTATTACACCTTCCTAATTTCATCAGGACTTAAATGGAAATGAAGATACTCAGGTCTGGTGTGAAAACCTGCCTTACTCCATTGTGAATCCTCGACTCACATAAGGCATTCTGGAATTTTATGATGATTTGGTGCTAAAGCCTGCCGTTGTTATGCAAGCAATTATACTCAACAGGGTGTGCTGTATTGGGCTATAACAGCCCGCCCAGGGGTGTAATGAGGCCCAACACTGCAGGCGGAGGGCCTTATAGCCCCTGGAAGTGTGGGTATAGCCCAATACTGCAAACCCTGACTGGTATTATTGCACTTAGAAAATGAGTTTGGGGTGATTTAATTAAAATGTTTAAAAAAATGTAAAAGTATAAAAGAAATTAATAAAAATCAATAAAAAAGCTGCTTTGTGTAAAGTAGTCCATGCACTGCACAATGGTGGTGGTACTGGAAGTAGAAGGCATTGTAGCTATTAAGCTGTGTCAGTGGTAGTGTTTGTCTCTTCTTTAACCCTTGCCCCTCCATTTTGTGTAGCGTGCCCCCCAGCCCTATTACATCCGTGCTCTGTTTTAAGTGTAAATTGAGAAGACAATCACAATAAAGAGTGCTTTGGGATCGGGAAAGTGGCTGCATGCAGACCTGCTGAGGAGGGATGGAACAAGATTGGGACCTATAAAGCGAGGGACTTGCAGCGAGCTGACAGAAAAGAAAGAAGTGAGCCTGTAAAGACAGGTAGATTGCTCTGTTTTTTTTATAGTTTTGCTCTGCAGCATTGAAGGGGGTTAGTTAGCAGGGCTACACTTTTTGAATTAAGGAGATTGAGACAATCGGCCCAAAGTGCCATGATGGCACTTTCCTGAGTTCCATTCCCCATGTATGCAGACAGACAGCCGGCTTGGATCAGCTACTATATCAGCCAGCTTTGTGTGGGACTCAGGAACTTCAGTAATATTTTACATTTTGTTGTGACTGAAAGAACTTTAATTTTATATTAAATATGTGTTTTTGTTGTGTACGATGCCTTTGCGATACAGTGGGGGGGTAGACTACCCGATATCTGTTGCTCAGGAAATGTCAGTTGGTGAGACAAAAATGGCAGGTTTGTTATTTCAAAATTGCCAGTGCCCCTTGGATACCGTGATGAGGTCGGGTTGGGACTGGCAATTTTAATACCCAAAAAGGGACTTCTAGTCTCAGTGGACCTACCCGGTCAACAAAATTCAACAAATAAATAATACATACTTGGGCTCTGTTGTCTGATAGATGGCCACCTTATCAGAGCTATCAGCCAGTCAGAGCCCAGGAATTTTTAAGCCCATTTTCAAAACTGTACAAGTATAAGTCAGTGCTGTTGCTGTTCTCTGCAGTCCCTACGTTCTTGCCTTACACTGGCTATGAATCTTTTAAAGGCATAGTAAGTGCCCTATTTTTATTTAGTTTAAATCGAATCTGAGTTAGATAAAAATGTTTTTAGAGAACACTGGGACTCCACAAGACATGCAGCACAACTGAATGAGAGTATAACTTCTGCTGGCTTGTGCACATATGCTTCGTCATCTATCATGATACCTTACATGAGTGGGGTCAAGACCTTTGCAATGGAGACAAACAGGTTTTCACACCAGGGTGAAACAGGCAGAAACATCTTCATTTATATTTAAATTAGGATGAAATTAGGGGGCTGCAAGGGAGAGAATCATTGTTCACACCTGCACAGGTATACAAAAATTAAGTTGAGGGGGATTTCCCTTTGATAGTGCAAGCAACTACAGTGACAGCCATGCCCATAATCCTTGCTGTAACTATGGCCAGAGCTAACTCATCAGTGCTGAATGAGAAACTGCTGTTAGGCCTCTCTAGTATGTCTGTGAAAAATAGGGCATTTCATGACAATCTTTAGCCTAATGGCCTGTCATAAATAACTGTCTTGCACTCAGCTGAAAAATTGGTTCTATGAAATGGTCTAAGGTACACCATTGGAAATGAGCTTTGTCTCAAAGGCTATTTTATCATAATATAAGCATTGCTGACATGCATTCTTCCAAGTAGGAGTTACAGAGCAGTTAGCCCAGAACAGACATTTCTAGTTATGGAATTGATGAAATAATTAGACAGCAAGGACAATAGCCATGGCTACCACTGTATAACTGTAGTCCTAATGCTCAACAAGTATTCCAATAAAGAGGATTTTCTCCTGCCCTCCCTTGCCTACTCCCAGACAAACTCCCAGTCCAATATAGAATACTCACTTATTAATGACTCTTATCCTCGCACCGTGTGTACCTATGTAGTGTGCTACACACTGTTCCATCATGCACAACTGCACCGTGTATTCTGCTGATATTATTGCTGACTGTTACCTTCATACCGTGTGTACCTATATGGTATACTATACACTCTCATCATGCACACTTGCACCTTGTATGTCTGCTGATATTATTGCTGACTGTTATTTTCGCACTGTGTGTACCTATGTAGTGTGCTACACACTGTCTGATCATGCACACTTGCACCTTGTATGTTTGCTGATATTGTTGCCGTTATCTTTGCACCGTGTGTACCTATGTAGTGTGCTACACACTGTCTCATCATGCACACTTGTACCGTGTATGTCTGTGATATTATTACTGACTGTTATCTTCATACCGTGTGTACCTATGTGGTATACTATACACTCTCATCATGCACACTTGCACTGTGTATGTCTGCTGATATTATTGCTGACTGTTATCCTCATACCGTGTGTATCTATGTGGTATACTATACACTCTCGTCATGCACAACTGCACTGTGTATGTCTGCTGATATTATTGCTGCCTGTTATCCTCATACCGTGTGTACCTATGTGGTATACTATATACTCTTATCATGCACAACTGCACCATGTATGTCTGTGATATTATTGCTGCCTGTTATCCTCATACCGTGTGTACCTATGTGGTATACTATACACTCTCACCATGCACAACTGCACCGTGAATGCCTGCTGATATTATTGCTGCCTGTTTTCCTCATACCGTGTGAACCAATGTGGTGTACTATACACTCTCATCATGCACACTTGCACCATGTATGTCTGCTGATATTATTGCTGACTGTTATCCTTGCACTATGTGTACCTATGTAGTGTGCTACACACTGTCCCATCATGCACAACTGCACCGTGTATTCTGCTGATATTATTGCTGACTGTTATCCTCATACCGTCTGTACCTATGTAGTATACTATACACTCTCATCATGCACACTTGCACCGTGTATGTCTGCTGATATTATTGCTGACTGTTCTCCTTGTACCGTATGTACCTATCTAACATACTACACACTGTGGGCTTGAGTCTCAAAGAGGGCTGAGATCGGCACAGGCTGTGGCTACGAATTGTGTAGGACTAACTGTATAGGACTTCTTTGCTGCAAATCTCTGTCTCTGCTATATGACAATGCCCTAGAGGCTGCACCCACACTGTAACTATATCTCCTGTACCAATACCAATACCAAATACCCTAGCTACTAAATGTATTGGTCAACGGTCACCCAGGCTATTACTTTGCCTAAACTGTGTTGTCTCACTAATGTATTGATCACTGTTCCTACTTTACGACAATGCCCCAGAGGCTGCACTTGCTCTATAATTGTTCCACTGTAATAATATCAATACCCTAGCTACTACATGTATAGATTTTCAGCCACCTTGGCTATTGTATGTAAATACTTGAAATGTGATGTTCCACTAATGTACTACTTCTGAATGTATGACTATGCTGACGCGGAGCCTTTGTAAATTAGTCTATGACTCAAAGGGCTGTAATTCCTATGACTGACTAAATAAATAAAATAAATAAAAACAGCAGCTTGCACTGAAGCCCAGTGCACCAGGGACCCTACACCAGATTCTGGTATGGGGGGGGGGTCCTGGCACCTATGTCCCCACACTTGCCGAAACCTCTCCCGTGCGACAAACACAAGGTGCATGGGAGAGGTTTGCCACAGACTCCATGTGGCAAGGGCTAGCAGTCCTCCCATCCCCAATCTCCTTATATTATAAATCAAGTCCTGTCCCTGGTGGTCTAGTGTCCACCCTCCCTGATCCCCGATGTTGCCAGTTACAAATAATATAGAATAAAAACCTCTTCCATGGTGGTCTAGTGGCCCCCAATCCCCATAGCCCCCGTTGTAATAATATAGAATAATATCCCCTTCCCTGGTGGTCTAGTGGCCCCCCTCCCTGATCCTCAATGTCCCCCATTTGTAACAATATAGAATTTATTTATTCATTTCATTTATTTGAGTCTTTGATAACTGGATAGGTGCACTGATCCTGGGGGCCATTTTCAGGCACGGACCCGGGCCACAACATGTGGCACAAAAGTCATGGTATACAGTGGAAATAACAAATGAGAAATTCAGCAGCTTACAATCATTCACAGATCAAGACAAGGTACATCAAATTTACAATGAGTCAACAATAGCCTAATAAATATGCTACTCAATTATCAGCTCATATGGAAGAAGCCAGAAATTGTACAACAGTATACAGGGACTGACCGGTGGGACAATTAGGTGCATGCAGAACAGTCCAAATGTGAAGTGAAAACTAGGACATAAAGAGACACTGGGGAAACAAAACATGGAGAGGGGCAGGGGTGGTGAAAGGACACAGTGAGTGGAACAAAGTGCTAGAGGACAGGACAGACACGGGAGTAAGTAGTTAGCAGGTAACTGGGCAGATGATTACCCTGGTGAGAAGAGACATTTGGCTTCATGTAGTAGCCAGGATATTACCCCTTCCCTGGTGGTCTAGTGGCCCCCCCTTCCTGATCCCTGATGTTACCCATTCTAATAAAACAGAATAAAAAACCCTTCCCTGGTGGTCTAGTGGCCCCCCACCGCAGCAGGTAGTGTCTAGCACGCTACTCCCCCCCCCATCCCAAAACAGAGCCGGCAACCGGCACAGCCCTCCTCTCACCTCCACGACTGGCCACTGACTGAACTGTCACTGAGTGTGTACTGTATAGTGTGAGCACTCATTGATGTCAATCAATGAGCGCATACACTATACAGTAGGTGCTCAGTGACAGTTCAGTTGGCAGCCAGCCACAGTAGTGAGAGGAGGACTGTGCTGGTCACCAGCTCTTTTTTGGGATGGGGGAGCGGGGTGGTGGGCACTATCTGCTGAGATGGGGGGGTGGAGGCCACTAGACCACCAGGAAAGGGGGTTTTATTCTATATTATTGTAACGGATGACATTGGGGACTGGGGAGGGGGAGGGGGAGCCACTAGACTACCGGGGAAGGGGGTTTTATTCTATATTATACAATGGCAAGAAAATTTCTGGTTCCCTGATTGGTCAGTGTGTGCCTTGGACAGTGATGTTATTGAACAATAACATCACTGTATGAAGTTCAGGCACACAAGTGACAGCAGAACAATGACAGAAACCCCCCCTTCCTCCCCACACAAGCCACCAGGAAAGCAACAGTGCCCTGAAGCGTTACAGCTCACTCATAATTGCGACCGTTGTATCGCGTGTACACTACAGCCCATGCTTGTTCCTTGACTCTGAGGGTGCATATCCATGTTTTACACACCATGAGAAATAAAATAAAGTAAAAGAAATACAAAGCAGTACCTGCAATCAGCTTTTCTCACACACAGCAGAGCCCTGAGTAGCTGCATTCCCAAATGTGCCCAAGGTTCACTGCATTCACCAATCAGCTCGGCGTCCAGGCTTTCTAGTTAACAAAATAAATGACCCCACTTTAAAAGGCTTTTTAAGAAAGATAAAGTGGCAAGGTAACAAGCTGGAGCCATGATTTGCCACTGTGAAAACACAGAGGTGTGTGTGATGACAGAAAGAAACCTGTAGGCAGGGAAACAGAAGGCAGCATATGCTCACAGCACCATCTAGTGGGCAAAACAGAAATTGTGGATTTTTTTTAAAAACATGTACTTCCACACACAAAAAATCATAAAAGAAAGCCCCCAAAATACAGTATATATTTTTCTTTCTTCCTGTATCATAAAAAAAATTAGCCATTGTATAATAGCAATAAGGCACTCCAGGGATGTGTGTTATTTAAGCAATAAGCCACGAGGTGTGGGTTATCGGGGGATTTACCATGGCTGGCGTGGTTTGCCACGAGGCGTGGCAGTGGGCAAATCGCCAGCAGTGGTAATCCCATAACCACTGAAGTAACAATGCGATATCTACTTACATTTGTCGTGGATGAAAGTTTAAATTGTTTAATTTTCTTTTTCCTGTGGAAAAAAATGATTCTAGTAAGAGATATCCTGCCATGAAAAAAATAGTCCATGTTTTTTAATGCATTTGCCTAATCACACAAGCAGACTGGCACCTCAACCCTGTTGTAAATCGTATGATAATCACTGGCAAAGGTGCCAGCCTGCCACATCCTCAGCCTACCGTAACTGAATCAGTCGAGCCCCCAACATGTCATAAAATGCCATTTTCCTCTAGCTAACAGTAACTTCTCGCCTTGCATAGTAAAACAGTTCAAAAAATGGATGCCTTGTTTGAACTCATCGACCAAACTGAACTCGATAAACTATTCGAAAGCCTTCAAAACGAGTACGTATATTCTCCTGAAGTAA
Source organism: Neoceratodus forsteri (assembly GCA_016271365.2). Lineage (NCBI taxonomy): Eukaryota > Metazoa > Chordata > Ceratodontiformes > Ceratodontidae > Neoceratodus > Neoceratodus forsteri. Next base: position 136,781,045 of record CM057457.1, on the reverse strand, counting down.
ATGTAGCTCAGCCAAACACAGTAGTACGGTTCAGAGCTCCGGCCCCACAGTCATAAACCACGAGTCTCCAGTCGCCTCTGCAGCCGACTACATCACCTGGAGTGTCTGTGGACTGGAGACTCGTGATTTCTAACTATGGGGCCGGGCTGCCGCGACTGCTACTGGCGGCTAACAGCAATTGCCTCAGAAATAACGTGCGCGTTTTAAACTTTCAGCTGGATTGAGTTCAGTTGGTCGATGAACAACGAACATCCATTTCTTTAACTGTTTTACTATGCAAGTCTGTAGTTACTGTTAAGGCGAAAAATAGCGATTGCGATGTTGAAAACTCGAACTGTGATCAGACTGCAACTAGCGGAACGAGCAACACCAGTACCATCAGATTCAACTGAACTGATGCCAGTCTGCTGCTATTATGTGTGTGGTATAATGTGTAATAACATCACTCCTGAGGTGGATGGGGGTATTATTCTATATTATTACAATGGGACACCGGGGCTCAGGGCTTGAGAGGGGGACTGCGGCATACTGCCACAAAGTGCAGCACTCTCCCAGAAGAATATGTCTAAATACAGTACCCTTAGACCAGCTCTGGCTGGTCTACGGCCACTTAGAAATTCTCCCTCTGAAAGAGTTTTGTGAATCCCACTTTCAGGGATATGGCAGCCTGTGTCTGTCGCAAGCACCTAGTGCCATGCCACAGCCCATTTTGTGACGTAAGGTTGGCACATGTAGCCTGCATTTGATGCAGGTGGCTTTTGTGAATAGCTCAGGGCTCATTTTTTGATGCAAGGTGCCACTTGCGCCATGTATGTTTGATGCAGGCACCTTGCGTCAATCTATGGGCTTTGAGAATCGAGCCCTGTGTCTCTATGCACTGTTGTTCCTTGCATAATATCTGATGATAATATTGCTTAATAGAGGTGTTGCAATGTTTTAGTTCACCAGTGAAGTCGCCCAATTCACCTCTGTGAATGACTCTGCCAATTTATGCTCATTACTGAGAAATTAGCTTGTTTTCAGTTTGCAGAAACTTGGCCTGGACTTTGCCCTCACTTGCCTACAAACTTCACCTGCTACTTTGCTTTTAAAGTGAAGTTTACTCAGAACAAGGCTACTGGTAACCAAGTGCCTCTAGGTCACATGTAGTAGGTCTTGCAGGTCACATGATATAGCTTTATGTACACTGTGTCCTTCAGATTCGTTTTTGCAGTCTGTGTCTGTTGGTGGAAGGAGACCGTTCTGCTGCTTTGTGAGTGTCTGCAAAGCCATTTTTAAAAAATCAACCTTTTTCTGCTTTCTTTGTTCATTACTGATCATTCTTTAACTTGGATCTTAAGATTTTTTTAGTGCTGTTTTTGTCTCATTTTGTTTATATTTCTGTAATTATTTCTACATCCTTTTCTATCTGTATTTTCATTTGACTTTTATCAGACACTCTGGTGTTCAACAATTTGACCCTTTTTCTTTTTTCTGTCTCTTAAAGTTTTGTTGAAATTACAGTCTGCTTCTACAGTTTCATTTTTTTTTTTATTTACATAAAATGAGTGGAGAAGAGAGCGTTCAGAGGAGTGGGAGAGACATGCAGTCGACGTATGGGACACACCGTTCCGTATGTCAACAGCAAACAGCACAGGTGGCACCAGCAGCACCAGGTGCTGGAAAAAAAAGGGGCAGGAAGCATCATACAGCAGCAACTTCATCTGCCAGTGGACCCCCCACAGTGAAGCAGCAAGAAGTGGCACCCCCTGTTGTGCCTAATATCCTGGTGACTCCATCGCATGAAGAGCATGTAGGGATTCCCCCCTTCTTCTGGAAGCACCATCTGCTGTGGTTGATGATGAATATGAAGAACAACCCCAGAAAAACTCTCCTAGCAGCACAAGTCCATGGTTTGGGATTTTTTTTTAGCCTGACCCTGCCAATCACAGCATTGTAAAATACAAGAATCTGTGGTGCTATTGTTTGGTGTAGTGAAAGGTGCACCCACTTGGACACTGGAAGGCAGCACACCCATCTGAATGCAAGGCACCAGTGAGAGTGGGAGGAGCACCATAAGGTGGCAGAGAGGGGGAAAGTGGTATAATACCCAGTGGTTCTCCTGTGCCATAGGGATGTGGCACAGCAGGATGAGGCAATGAGGTGCCATGTTGCTGGGAGAGGACATGGAGGGGACCAGGAGAGGGACATGAATCCAGATGCTGGGGCTGCGGCAGACAACACCTGAGACCCCAGCTGCAGATTCCCCCCTCCCTCTTTGGAAGTCTTTCTCATGAGTCAAAGTGGCACAGCTCCACATTGAGATGAGGGACTTCAGACACAGAGTCATGTCCATGGAGGCTATACTCCAGGTGCTTCTTGAGAACTAGTGTCTGCTATGCAAGACAATAGTGGATCTTTGCAGTGGCAGTGCACCCTCGGTCCCACCCAGGTCGTTGACGTAATTCAGAAACTCTGTCCAGTCCTGTCTCCTACTTTCATCACCTCTTTGTCATGCCTTGTTTAAAAAAAAAAAACATAAAAAAATAACAAAAAAGAAAATTTTAAATGTCTTCTTAATTCATCTCTTAACTCACTCCTCTCTTGAGCCTGAATCCTGATTTCTGTGATTGCTACTATCGTTCTTATATCTTTTTGTGCCCTTATTGTGTACTGGTATACCTCAGACTGTCTCTTCTCTATCCTATCATTTTTGTTGTCAATTCTCTGCCTCCTGAAAAATGAAAAAAAAAAAGCTGATTTTTCTCTGTAATGTTCTTTTTTTTATTTTTAATTGAGCAATCCTTGCCCTCTCACTCTTCTCTCATTACTTTTTTTGGTGTAAAGCAGTGTGGTCTAAGTGCACTGTCTGTTTCAGTCAACCTCTCAGACTGAGTCTGCCACAGCCCTGTTGTTATGCACTTTAGTGCACATAAATACAAAATATGCAAACTTCTCACTTCCTGAAATTTTCTCAAGAGCCAGAAATTATTTATGCTGCTGCCGTGTGTATGTCACCCTCTTGGAGTGAGTCCCTCCACAGCCTCTCTTGTTAAGCACTTTTGTGAACATAAATGCATACTCTATAAAATTTGCACTTTCCAAAATTGTGTCAAGAGCTAGAAACTGTTTATGATGCTATATAGTGCTTCTGCTGTACTTTGTCAGTCCCCCTCAAGTTTTTCTTACTGTGTGGCCACCACAGTGGCTAACTATGTCCATTGTCTACTCCCAGCTGTCACCTGTCAAGACATGATAGAAATTATTTTTTTCCCAGGCCAGCCAGGTGGCACAGACAGTTGAGGCATTGAGCCTTACCTTGTGTTACACCATCGACCTGGGTTTGGGAACAACCTCGAGTCACCGGGGAGCCAGCCGGTGGGAGGTAGGAGCAGGATTGAGCCACCTACAGCAGCTCTCCTCTCCTGGGGTGGAAGCTGTCCCTCCCGTAGTCCCATCACCACTGGGTGGAGGTCCAGTGTTGGCACAGGTGGAGAGGGCGGCTAGTAGGGTGGGGTGGGGTGCTCCACAGTGCCTGGTGTGAGCGTGCCTCCACACGCGTACACCAGCACTCTGGACGCACGTGGGACAGGTGAAAAAAAGGGGGAGGGACACAGAAAAATGTAAATAGAAAAAAAGAAATTATTTTTCCGGCTGGCCTACTGGCTCAGTGGTTGGATTTCAGCTTGCAGCGCTAACAACATGAGTTCAGATGCAAGCTCGAGGAGTCAGAGGGCCAGTCGGGGGAAGGAGAATCAAGCATCTGATGGACTGTTCTCCTCCTTCGGGGGTAGGGGGGAAGCACTCAGTCTGTGACTGACTCCTAGCCAAGGCTGGAGGCTAGCACAGGCGAGGCTTGGTTGTTCCAGGAGGTGTGCCAGACCTGGGCGCATGCACCCCTACATCATTGCATGCCACACCTCCCACCACAGGAGACAAAAATGGATGCCGAGGCTGATCGCCAAAGCCCACACATGAAGCCTAGCCCAAGGACATCCAAAGTCGCTGGACTACATGATGTGGCACCATTCAGAGGGGTACAAAGGGGACCCTCCCAGTGGCCCCACCCTGGGGGCAATCCAGGGTGAACACCGGCAGAGGAGCGCGTGGTCCTGGGGGATGGGAGGGGTGAGGTGGGGAGGGTCGAGCTGTGTCCAAAAATAAGAAAGTACTTTTCCTCAGTTAACCAGTATGGTGGGTACATGATATATCTGTTGTCCACTCCCCGTTATCATCTGGGAAGACATGAGAAATAATTTTTCGTCATTTGGCCACTATGGTGGCTACACAATACATCTGTTGTCTTCTCCAAGCTGTCACCTGTCAAGACATGAGAGAAATTGTATTTCCTCCATTGGTCATTATGATGGCCTTACGGTGTATTCCTTGTCCAATCCCAGCTGTCAACTGTAAAGACAAGAAAGGAAAAAAACATGGTACAATACTTACTATCACATTAGTGCTGACCATGCCATGTACTGATATGATGGTGCCACAGAAGTGAGGGAGGAAGAGATGACTTGCTTGCCGCTGAAGAGGAGCCATCAGGATAGTAGACTTGTGAACATAAGATTGACATTATTTATACTCTAGGCCACTCCACCTGCCCCCCCCCCCCACCACCACCACCATTTATACCTGTGAAAGGAAAATGAAAAGTCAAAAAAACAAAACATGGTCTGATACTCACCGTCACATTAATGCTATCCATGCCATGTACTGGCATAATGGTGCCCCAGAGGTGAAGGAGGAGGAGGCGGTGTCTTGCTTGCTGGAGGAGGAGACCTGGGCTGTCTGGCATTCAGACTGTGTTTGTCTGGCTTCATCTGGTGGAGACGGTAGCCCTTGCTGAAGTTTACAGATGGGGATCCATGCAGGCCAGAGGAGGAGAGGGTGCAGCATGGGACAGGCAAGGCAGCAGGTTCACCTAAAACTGTCTGACATTTACGCTGGATTAAGAGTCCAGGTTTGGGGAGCCATCAGATGGAGGCAGTGGCCAGAGGAGAGGATGGAGCATCTTATCTGTGGTGGCAGGCAAAGGAGCAGGTTCACACAATAGTAAATTTGGAGGTACCAAATGGAGGTGGTGACCCATGTTGTTTACATTTAATTATGCAGTGTTAAATAGTACGGGTTTGTCCCTGCTCAACTGAAGATGTGCTCAACACTGACACTCAAATGTTGACAGCTCAGGTATTTTATGACTACTGAGGTCAGTACTGGCCAATCAGTGAGCTTGCTACTTAAGTATACCAAGGGCTCATCAGTGATAGTAAGGTGCCTAGTGTCCACCAAATATGCATCCACCATGCACTGTGTTGCCTACAATCCTGCCACCTCACCTGCTTCTTCCTCCAACTCCTCCTTTTCCTCCATGTCTGCCAGTCCAGCCTGGTACAACATGTCCCAAAGTGTTTTGTTTTGTTCTTTTTTTTTTCCCCTTGCATGTTTTGTCATCCAGTTTCCCATGTGAGGTAGTAGCAGCAACACCTGGTTCAACTTGTGCCTTTGATAACTGAGATTGTAGCATCTGTGCCCCATGTACCCATCTTATTAAACGAACTGTCAAGTGCCCCATGTGCCCATCTTATTAAAAGAACTGTCAGATTTTGCACCTGGTCTTGCTTACCTTCAATTACCAATGCAAGGCCATGTCTATAATGTGGGTCCAGCATGGTGGCAATCCCAAAATCTGCACAGTGCAGAATACCAGAAATACAGAATATTGAAGTACAAGACATGGAGCATGTGTTCCATCAAGACACAACTTCCAGAATCACCACCTGCCTTCAGCATCTGCTGTACAATTAAGAGTCCACCTCTGCAGACATAGAAGTGGTATGACCTGACTGATACAAGTAGTGTCCCACTCACTCCCCTGTGTTGCATGCTTCAATGGCCTGTGAATCATGATCAAGCCATCCATTAGTCACAACATCAAAATGGTTTAGAGTGCTCTCCATGTGAGCTGGTCCTTCATTAGATTAAATATATCAGTACATATTTCTTTGATAAGATGCCACCTTCCCTAAGAAGTCACCCTCTGTTACAGGCTGCACTTTCAACCAGTGGCTTGCAATGGAAGCTATCCTCATATACTGTAGTAGCAGCGGTTTCTAATCAGAGCAATAGATTCCTTCAGTACCCCCTCCCAAGAAAGAGACTCCTTCAAACCTCCTCCCCTGACAGCTACTTTCAACCCCTCCCCCCACAGACTCATTGTGTACTGCAGATGGATTACAATGATCCCCAAAAGACTGTGGTCTAATGCTGATAATGTCAAAAAGGGATAGGGAGCGCCAACAAGAGTCTGAGTCCATACTGGTATCAACACGCTCAGAAACTGTTTCAATGGTCAGATAAGTTAATATGAATCCTTTATGATGATCCCTTGAAAAACTGTGTTTCATTGCCAATTAAGTAAAGTAGGGTTAGGATGGTACTGCCTTGACCTTACAGAATACTGGCAGGATATAGCCATGCAGCTTGAATAACTGTTCTGTTCTCAAGAACTTGTGTCCCCCATTATGGTATTATGGTCCATCCCTCCCCCAGGAACCCACTTGCCCTCTTGTTCCTTTGCTCATGTATATTTGCTAGCTGCTAAGAAAGCCATAACCCACCTTAGGATGCAACCTGTCTCCCCCCACGGTTCAAACATGGAGTGCTATAGTCTTTAACAATTACACTATGGAGAGATTAACAGTGGCTCTCCATAACAGATCATCTCAATCTGAAACCAGATGGCAATGCTGTGTGACCTACAGTACATAATGAGCATTGATTCGTATTTTGTTCCTTAGGCATACATGTTAGGTATGCTGGCGTGCCAGTTCTAGTTAACTCCAGACAGGGGTTGCAAGGCCTGTTGAGATAGTACTATTCTACTAATAAGCTTTGCTATGAACAACCTTACAGTACCCTAGCCCCCAGCCATGTGCCCTCCAAATTGATCACCTAACCCTGGTGATACATGGAGAGTACTACGGATTTGTCTGACATGGCCGTGTCTCCAGGATCACACGCTTGTCCCTCCTTCCTAAGGGTAAAACCTGGGGACTGAAGCACTACCTCAGAGCCACCAGAGGCCTTACAATAATGTTACTCCTAATGTCCGGCAATGTCCAACCCAACGCAGACCCTGCTGGTAGCTCTGGGTCTGGTACCCCCTTCCAAGTACTGTTGAATCTAGTCTCCCTAAATATCAGCAGTCTTCTACCTAAATTTGCCCACTTCGAAGCCTGGGTCAAGTTGGTGGAGCCAGACATTATTTGCCTAACTGAAACTTGTCTCAGTCCACACATACCTGATGCCAATATCTCCTTGCCAGGCTTCAATATCTTCAGGGAGGATAGAATACCCTGGATGTTATACTCTTCCCCCCCTCCACCTGTCTCCTTAACTGCTCCCTCTGCCTTGGGCAGTTCCCCTCAGTGTGGAAAACCACGGTCATCACCCCCACTCACAAGAGCGGGGACCGTGCATTCCCCGGGAACTATCACACTATCTCCATACTCCCCAAAAGCCCTGGAAAAATCATCTCTGAACAACTCTGACTATCTCTCCAAATACAGTCTCCTCAGTGTGGAGCAACACAGTTTCAGGTAAGGGCACAGCACTACCACTGCCCTCCTGGAATTCTCCAACTTCATCCACTCTGTGCTCAACAACGGGCGCCTGGTCAGCACTGTCTTCTTAGATCTGTCAAAGGCCTTTGACACCGTAAATCACCCGCCCCTCCTGTCCATCCTCTTCACCTTGGCTTCTCCCAGGAAGTCACTGCCTGGTTCATGGACCATCTATCCTCCTGCTCCCAGTGTGTCAAAATAAATGGCACCCTCTCGCTGCCTGCCAGTCTGCTGGGGTGTGCCCCAGGGATCCATCCTGGGACCTATCCTTTTCAGCCTGTTCCTCAGTACCCTACCCAAGGTCTATCCTGAGAAAGTCCTCCTATGACCAATGATGTGGTCCTCTACACCTTCCAAACTGACCCTAACTCCCTGCAACTTGCCCTACAGCACTCCTTTAGCCAGGCTGAATCCTGGTTTGTCAACCACAGGTTGGTGCTAAATCATAAAAAGACCAAGGTCATGCTGTTTTCCCACAACCAAAGCAAACACAAAGATACGCCTCTAAATAGTCCTACCAATAGACTCCTCCCCCTTGACCAGGTGACCTCTTTCAAGTACCTCAGGATAACCTTCGACCCCGCTCTCTCCTTCCATGATCACATTCACCTTCTCAGCGCTGCCGTCAACACCAGGATTGGCCTGCTTTGTCACCACAGGGATTACCTCCCCTTCAAAGCTCTCCAACTCGCAGTCATGTCCTCTGTCCTATCCATTATCGACTATGGACTCCTGATTTATGGGGCTGCTGACAACACTGCCCTCCACAGAATTAGTCTCCTGAAACAAAGCTTGCCATCTAGTGATGGGCAGTGCCAGGCTCACCCACACCTGCACTCTATACAGCTTAACCAACTGGCTTAATTTTGATGAGAAACTGCTGTACCAGACATGTCTTTTTGCCTGGAAGATCATCAGTGGTCTCGCCCCACCTGGCCTATCCACTCTCCTCCAACCTGCTCCTGCTCCCATGACCATAGCCACCCACAGGTCTGCCAGATCCACCCTCCAAGTACCGCATGTCAGGACCACCCTAGCGCAGAGATCTTTCTGCTACAGAGCCCCTACTTGGCTAAACTCCCTCCCAAGCGCCATCACACAGGAAGATAGGTTCAGTCACTTCAAATCCCTCCTCATGGCCCATCTCTTCACCTCCCGCAGCTGTAGCTGCCCGTGACCTGGTCTGTCCAAGTCTCACCTACCTCTCTTGCCCACCTCTGGCCAACACCACTATCTCTTGACAAGGGACTCCTGTCCTGCCTGTTTACTTATCTCCTGCCCCCACTATGTTGGTCCTGTTTTGCCTCAGTCATTATTATATTGAATTAAGTCTCCATTCTGTACCAATCTAGCATGTTTTGCTTCATTATCTGTACTAGACTCTGTTGTATAGAATGCTTTCGACCTATTGTATGTCTAATTATTTGTATACGGTATACTCCTGCACTACTTGGATGTGGAGCCTTTGTAAAGGAGTCTCTGACTCAAAGGTTTGTAATTCCAATACTGTTAAATAAATAAATAGGCAAGTGAAATAGGGACTGCCTTATCTACCTCAAATCAGACCTGCAAGTCTCTAAAACTTAGATCAAAGTCCTAACCAGGGGCTGTGCATGCCTAGCAATAAATCTTTTGATAGTGCAGGCACAAACCTCTTGTTATCCTGTCTGCCTATATCCCAGTGGGTAAACAGAATCTGAGCACAGAATAACTTACTCACTCCTTCATACAACTCAGTCAGAACTGGGAATACATTGTTGCTGGTAACTTTAACATCAGTTGGATTTCTAAGTCCAGCACAGGTCATAGGGATAAGATGTCCAGCCTGTTTCTCACACAAATGGTCACTGAGCACACCAGGACCAAGTGACCACTCCCTGGTGCAATGTCTATGAGCAGTTAAATGGACAAAGCCCCCGGATCACAGTCTGCCAAGTCCTAAACAAAATGAAGGTGCCTGAATTCAAATCTTACTTGGCCCAAATTGATTAGAGCTTCTTAGATGCCATTCCTGATATTGGCTTGGCCCTAGAATTCTTTGTCTCTGAGTTCACACATGCCTATGATAAATTTGTACCTTTTTAAAAAAACGCAAGACAAGAGGAACATTGTCCAGATGGATCACCTCTGAACTTCTTGCCTGCAAATGGGGTTGGGACAATTTGTTGGCATTGGCCAGGGAAACTGGTTCCCTCTTCACCTGCAAAGGTGCAAAGAAGCCCACAATAAGTGCACCAGTATCATTAAAAAGGCCAAATCTGCCTTCTGTAAGGACCCACAGACCCAGAACTGGAGACATGGCAAAAGATTCTGGGACAGCATCTTGGAGATTCTTTGCAAGGGAGTTAAAACAACTCTTCAAATGCTCATAGTGGAGGGTCAAGGTGTCCTTGATCCCACTAAAATTGCCAATTACTGAAACACAACTTTTATTGACCTCAGTTCCGTCATCCCCATTGAGCCTGCCCAGACCCGTGCAGGGAACCAGTTCCTGAAGCCTCCCAGATGGTGGGCTCTGAAAGGGTTCCCTTAATTCTACTTTAAGGCTGGCTCAGTCAAAAACACCTTAAAATACATCAGTAGAGTACTTGGCAAAACTAGGTGTGGGGGTGATTTGGTTGATATGAAACTTCTTCTCTGGCAGTAGAGGAACTTTCTCACCCCATCTCTAGAGTTTTTAACTTTTTCACTGTGCTACTCAAAGTTCCCTGAGAAATGGAAATCTGCATTGGTTACAAAAGTTTTCAAAAGCAGAGACCACACTAGCCTTGCCAGTTACAGACCCATTTCTATTCTCTTCCCCCTATCCAAGGCCCTCAAGAGAATGCACACCCCATTGTGTCTTATTGCTTACATACACATATATGTAGCCCAGCCTCTCCCCAATGTCTAGGGGTATGCTGGTGGTAACTGTCTGAGGAGAGGGGGTGACCACAGCAGAAACTGCAAAAGATGGCTTACACTTTCCAGGTTCCTCTGAAGGCAGGGTGCTCCTATCTCACCCGGGTGCTAGGCTAGGAAAGCATTGATGGTTAGTGGCAACAACAGTCAAAGAACTGAGACAACACTCCATTTCCAATAAACCGATAGGATCTCATTTAATAAAATAGAATGGTGCAACTCCATGGAGCCTAGGAATTAATAACAGCTCATGGGGAGAACATGTCACACACAGGGACCGAGACGGTTGCATTAGTTTATGAGTCCAGAAATGTCCATACAATGGAATGCACTTCACAGCACTTTCCACAAACTGCATCCAGAATTCAAATCAAGGGGCGTGATCCGGATGACCCCCAAAAATTAGGCAGCATCGACAACAATCTCACTGGGCCATATCTGCCTCTAACCCTCACAAGACCCAGCTCTCCCTTCTGCTCAGAACTTGCTAGCCTCTTGGCTCAGGCAATGGGTTCTGTCCTCACTGAAGCTCCAAATCCATGGATCCCTTCTGAGCGACTATCCCCAAGATCTAGGGTGGCACATCCCCAGCAGAGGTTCCAACTGGCACTCCCTCTCAGGTGGTATATCCAGATCAACCCTTCTCCCTTGGCTCCATCTCAGACCTTAACATAGGCTCCTGTCCCCCTCTGTGGCCACTCATCTCTCATGCTGCTGGCCACTACAGCCACCTTCCCCACAACTGGGGAATCACTTGAAATGACCACCGCCATGTCAAGAGCCCGACATTTCTTCTTCCCTCTTCCCCAAGAATCTGAACAACACCTACAAGCGGGCAATCCATCTCGTTCCTCCGCCATCAACTTCCCACCTCCCCGCATGTGCATTCCCCCACCCACGAGTGAGGCTCACTCCCAAGGTACTCTTGAATACAGCAGTTCCCTGGGTGGCAAAATATTAGCGCTTTCTGGGTGTGGGTTGAAATAACCCAAGATAAATCCCTATGGTGTATGTCCCAGTACAATAACTAGCACCCCAAACCCCTGGGGGGGTTACAACTCTCCCCCCTTAAAAGCTCAATGCCCTCAGCAAGCTCTGGAGCACCAACAGCCACTCCACCAGGGCCCAGACAGAAAAGGTATGCACACTCGCCCTCTACCAAACCTCGGGGGGCCTCAGGCTGCCTCACCACGAAGGTGGAACTACTATCCTCACCATCTGGGACCCCAAACTAGCTTGACTCTCTCAAATGCTCAAGCTCTTTCACCCTGGCCAACCACCCTCCTGGACCTTCAGGGCAGATTGCCTAAATCCCCAGGGGGTGGTATCCCAGACCTATTACCCATCTAGTCATGACTGAAATGTTGCCCAAGAGCTGCCACCTACCTAACATGGACTCCTTTCACATTATGTCCCCCAGCAAATGGTTACAGCCTAAACAGTAGTAACGAATGTAGCAATAGAAGCCCAATGGGACGAAGACACAGTGGCACCACTATACATAAGCAATTAGCATTATGTAACATTAATGCACAGGTAATAACAATTATAACATTAAAGCACTAGTAACAATAGCAACTAATCAGCATTTTGTAACATTAAGGCATTAGTAACACTAGCAAGCTGTCATAGACATTCCCATTGGTTAAAGTCTTTGGCTCAGTCCATGAAAGGAAAGGTCAACTAAAAGGGTTAGTCTCACTCGTTTAAATGTCCTCTGGGGGGATGTCGAAACATCACAGCACTGCAGGGCATTGAACGTTACCACCTCACCATCTGCCAAAATAATAGTAGGGGTGTGGTTTGGTGTAAGGTCGACCATACAAATCAGTTGCCCCCACACAATACTTGGTGCACCTGCCATCCTGATCTTGCAGAAAAGCATAGCTTTTAAACAAAGTAAGTCCCTCATAAGCACTCCTGACACAAATACCTTTGGCAACACGCTGTGCTTCTTGCAGGGAAATAGTGGTGTTGCACAAACTCAAATTCTGCTTCTGGTAGATCTTCCCTAGAATGGCACAGAATACCCTCCACCCTTCTCTCAATGACATCCCAGAAGAGCGCTGGCAGATAGGAGTAGCCAAACTGGGAATATTCCTGACAGATATGACTCCTCACGATTCTCTCTGCTTGAGACCATTCTGGTAGGCTACAGAGATTATGCATGGATCCTGTCCCTCTGGGAGTCATGTGTCATCCCTATATTCCCACACATGCTGTTCTTGCTCTCTAACTTGACTACGATGGTCTTGAGGACAAGGACAGGCTGCACTAGTGGACAAGGAACCCCACTGAGGTAACAAGACCCCTATTGCATACTGGGATGGGGGTCCTGTCCTGATGCCTCCTCCCACTCATCTTTCACCCCAATCCCCGATAGGCCTTCTGTGCCTCCAGCCTCTGATTCACAGTAACGTGTTGACTCCATTTGTTCCACTGGTGGAATTGGCTGCTGGCCAAGGCTTGATGTCTCTGCTAATTCACCAGTGGGCACAGACCGTGGGGCTGTAGCAATTTCAGACACTGCTGGATGAGGCACGTCACATGGCTGACCAGAGGCATGGAAATCCACTGGGGTCATTAACTCTAAAGGTGGTTCCATCTGTAGAGCCAAATGGTTACTCTCTTGCCCACTGCCCGTTGTCTTGTGTGCCACAGAACCTTCCTGGGGGTTGGACCCCTCCTTCTCACACAATACCGTAGATGCAGGCTCTATGCTGGGGTCCAATCTGACAACAAGATCCTCCCATCCTTCCTCACTTGCATCTTCCAAGGTCAAAGAGATGACAGACTGTCTTGAGTCATAACAGTGTCACCTAGGCAATGGGTATCCTTGGACTGGCTTCTTGACACAACTGCACTCTGTACACAAAGGGAGGAGCTCCACTCCAAGGCCCTTATGTTGCCAAAGAGCACACTCTCTAGACATGGTCAATCTGCCAACTAGCTCTCAAACCTATGTAAACATTTTGGATGGCACTATACCATCTGAAGCTGAAGGTACTTGCATCATTTTGCCAATATTTGCTCCACAACAGTTCAAGACATGCTGAAGTCCAACTGACTAGGGTAGGAACTAAAGCAAATGATACCACCAATATGCACATTGTGCTGCTAGACATCAGCACTGGCACCAGAGCCAGGAAATCGTCAACCCTGCCCAGGTAGGTCAAGTCAGTCTAATCCATGGATTTGACCCCTTTCTATTTGTAGCTGTCATAAGGACTAGACACACAGTTCTCTCCAACAGACTGCCAGGCACCATATCCAGTAGAAAGGCACAAATTACCTCGGTCCTCCAGCGCCATATTAGTCACATTACAGTCCAATACAAAAAGATCCACAATAATGAATAACTTCACCCAGCACGTTGCGGGGCCAGATTATAACACAGGTAGCAGATTATAACACAGGTACCCCAAAACACATCCCGAACAAGCCCCCATGTGTAGCCCACTCTATCCCCAATGTCTAGGGGTATGCTGGTGGTAACTGTCAGAGGGAAGGGGCAACCACAGCAGAAACTGCAAAACATGGCTTAAACTTTCCAGGTTCCTCTGAAGGCAGGGTGCCCCTATCTCGCCCGGGTGCTAGGCTAGGACAGAACTGATGGTTTGTGGCAACAGTCAATCAAAGAACTGAGACAACACTCCATTTCCAATAAACCGATGAGATCTTATTTAATAAAATAGAACAGTGCAACTCCATGGAGCCGAGGAATTAATAACAGTTCATAGGGGGAAACATGTCACACACAGGGACTGAGATGGTTGCATCAGTTTGAGTCCAAAAATGTCCATACAAGGAAATGCACTTTACAGCACTCTCCACAAAATGCACCCATCCATATAGGGGGGTGTAATCTGGACGACCCCTCAAAATTAGGCAGCTCACTTATCCATAAGCAGCGTCAACCATGATCTCACAGGGCAATCTCTGCCTCTAACCCCCTCAAGACCCACTTCTCCTTTCAGCTCAGAACTTGCTAGCCTTTCAGCTCGGGGCAGTGGGTTCTATCCTCACTGAATCTCCATATCCATGGATCCCTTCTGGGTGACTATCCCCAAGAACTAGAGTGACACATGCCTGGAGGAGGTTCCAACTGGTGCTCCCTCTCAGGTGGTACAGCCAGATCGTCCCTACTCCTTGGACTCCATCTCTAGCCTTAACAGAGGCTCTTATCTCTCTCTGTGGCCACCCATCTCTCATGCTGCTGGCTGCTGGGGCCACCTTCCCCACAACCAGGGAATCACTTGAAATGGCTGCTGCCACATCAAGAGACCAACATTTCTTCTCTCCTCTTCCCCAAGAATCTGAACAGCACCTATGAGAGGGCAACCCGCCTCACTCCCCTACCACCAATTTCCCACCCCTTGCCTGCATGCTCCCCCACCCAAGAGCAAGGCCCACCCCCACGGTACTCCCGAATACAGCAGCTCCCTGGGTGGCAAAATATTAACCCTTTCTGGGCGTGGGTTGAAATAACCCAAGATAAATCCAGACAGTTTACATCTCAGTACACTAACTAGCTCCCAAAACCCCCAGGGGGTTAATATACAGTATATAGATACAGTATATACTTATATATAGACCTTCCTAAAGCCTTTGACCTGGTCAACCATAAGTTCCTACTTAACAAACTCCTTGGCCTGGGTTTGTCACAGAACATACAGTAGTTAACTGGTTCCACAGCTATCTTACCAATCACTCCCAGTGTGTGAAGATCGATAACTCTTTGTCCGATATTAAGGCAGTATCTATTGATGTAAAAACAAAAACAAGGTGCTGTGTCAGCATGTGGTCGAAAAGCAAAACAAAATGGTTATATTAAATGCACGCTGAAAATAGAAAATAGAGTTACAAATCTATGTGTCAACCTTAGGTCTTCTTCAGGAAGTATCTAAAAGAGAAAAAAACAAAGTTAGTGTTGATGTCCCCCAGGGCAACATCTTGGGCCCACTCCTATTTGGCCTCTTCATAAGTTAACTGCCAGTGCCTGTCAGACAGCTAATGTACTCCTCTGTGCAGATAATGCAGTTATCTATTCCAAAACCCTGACCTTGACAGCCATACTGCCACTCTCCAGAGTAACTTTAGGTCACTATAAAGCTGGTTCTCCAACAACAAACTCATTCTCAATTACAAAACAAACTCTGGTCAGAGCCGATACGGCTGCTCAGTGCAACGGCACTGCGGTGAGAGCGAATAATAGAATTCTCAGCAATCTCACCACACCAGAGTTTGCCATTCAGAAGATGGCAGTGCTGACAGTAGTGCGCATGCACAATACTCACGCATGCGCAGTTTGAGTCTGAGGTGCCATCTTGTGCACGGCATCCGTCACTTTGCAGTTGCAGAAGAAAAAGTAGAGCACCACAGAGGAGGTGTGTTTATGCATCCCACAGAGGGGAAGGGCCACATAAGCATCACCAGTGGACCGTCACCAGAGCAATATGGAAGCACACTGCACAGCGCACCAGTCACATGCTTCCACAGTGCTCTCCTAAACCTCTTGTGTTGCCACGCAGCTGTAAAAATGAAGTCCATGCTCTTCTCTAGCCTTCCATTGAAGAGGAAAACTACACCCTTTTGTCATCTGAAATAACCAAGGAAAAAAACCTTGAACAGGTAGAGACCTTCAGATACCTTGAAGCAACTTTGGATGACACCTTATTTTTTGCTCCCCATGTTGACAATATGGTAGCCAGAGTTAACAGAAGACTGGATGCCCTGTACCATAACTGGAACAATCTTACATAGATACATAGATACATAGACAGTGTCGGCAGATAAGGGCCTATGGCCCACCCAGTCTGCCCATTTAAGTTTGTAAGTTCAGTTTATGTTTTCCAGGAAGTCTGTTGCCCCTTACCCCTGACCTCCAGAATTCCTTTATGTCTATCCCATGTATTTTTAAATCCCATAATTGTTTCAGCCCCCACCACTTCCTCTGGCAGGGTGTTCCACTTGTCCACCACCCATTCTGTGAAGAAATTCTTCTTCACGTTTCCTCTGAATCGTCCTCCCTCCAACTTCATCCCATGCCCTCTAGTCCTGGAACATCTTTTTTGCTTAAAAATCGTGCATTCCTGCACCCTGTTCCTCCCTGTAAGATACTTGTATGTCTCTATCATATCCCTCTCCCTCCTCCTCCAGGAGTACATGTTCAGTGCCTTCAACCTGTCCTCATAGGACTTGTGATGCAATCCATGCACCATCTTTGTTGCCCTCCTCTGAACCTTCTCTACCCTGTCTATGTCCTTACGTAGGTAAGGTCTCCAGAACTGCACAGTGTACTCCAGGTGCGGCCTCACTAGTGTCTTGTATAGTGGAATTATGACCTCCCTTTTCCTGCTGGTGATGCCCCTGCCTATGTATCCCAGCATCCTATTTGCTTTACCTGCTGCCTTGTCACACTGTTTCCCTGCCTTGAGGTCATCAGAGATGATAACTCCAAGATCCCTTTCCTGCTTGGTGCATGCTATATCCTCACCCCCAACTGATATATTGTGCCAGGGTTTTTGTGCCCATATGCATTATCTTGCACTTCCTTGCATTGAATTTCAACTGCCAAACCCCTGACCATTCCTCAAGTTTCTGCAGGTCCTTCTCATTCTGTCTACACCCTCTGGTGTGTCTACTCTGTTACAGAGCTTTGTGTCATCAGCGAACAGTGAAATTCTGCCTTCTAGGTCCTGTGCAATGTCACTGATGAAGATACTGAATAGTACCGGTCCCAGCACTGATCCTGTGGTACTCCACTGGTCACTCTTCCCTCTGTGGAGTGACAGCCATTTACCACCACCCTCTGTGTCCTGCTGCCCAGCCAGTTACCCACCCACCGCACTACTGTCCTGCCCACACCCATATTCCCCAGTTTGTGCAATAGTCTTCTATGTGGCACAGTGTCAAAGGCCTTGCTGAAGTCCAGATAGGCCATGTCCACTGCCCTCCCCTGATCCACCTCCCTAGTCACCCAGTCAAAAAATTCAATGAGGTTGGTCTGACATGACCTTCCTGGTGAAACCATGCTGCCTTGGGTCCTGTAGTCCATTGACAACCAGATGTTCCACCAATCTCTCCTTCAGTAGTGCTTCCATGATCTTCCCCACTACCGAGGTGAGGCTGACTGGTCTGTAGTTCCCGCTTCCTCTTTGTTCCCACTTTTGTATAAGGGACTACATCTGCTATCCTCCAGTCTTTGGGTACCTCCCTGTTTCTAGTGATCGGCTAAACAGGATAGCAAGAGGTTCAGCCACCACCTCTCTTAGTTCTTTAAGGACCCTGGGTTGCACCCATCTGGCCCCATTGCTTTATCAACTCTTATTACTTCCAGTTCCTTCAGGACCCTTTCTCGTGTAAAGGGACTTGTGTCCATTTCTGCACCATTCTCACCCCTTGTACTCCATTCAGACCCATTACCCTCCTCTTCCTCAGTAAAGACTGAGCAGAAATACCTGTTCAGTATGACAGCTTTACTGTTGTCATCCTCCACACAGCCCCCATCCTCCCCCTTCAGTCTCACTATCCCTCCCTTTGCCTTTCTTTTTTCACTTATGTACCTGTAAAAGGTTTTGTCCCCTCTACCCACTGATTTTGCAATGTGTTCTTCTGTCTGAGCTTTGGCTTCCCTTACTGACCTCCCTGCCTCCCTTTGCTTCTCCTGGTACTTCTCCCTATCCCCTTCTGCCTGTGTCTTTTTGTATTTCCTGAATGCAATCTTTTTGGCTTTCACTTTCTTTGCTACCTCTTTGGAATGGGATGCTAGATGCCTTATTGTGGCCAGTTCTATTCTGACACTTACAAATTACGGGCTCCCTATCTATGCAGCTGTCTGTGACATGGTACTAAACAGAATAAAGCTGATCTGTAATAAGGTGTGCCACTTTGTACTTGGTGCAGATAGCCTCACTCATAGATGTTCCCTTTATGCATTCACTAACTGGCTACCTTTACCCAGCAGATAAAGCTCCAGACCTGTTTATTAGACAAAAAAGTGCTCCTGGGCCTAACACTCACTGCTTTAACTAATTGTTTCTGCACTGTCTCCAACCAACACAATACCAGGAACATGGCCAGGAATGCCCTTAAGCCTCCTTTCCAGTGTACTCAGCTGGGCATGTGGTCAATTGCTGTCAGAGTTGCTAACTGGTAAAATGAACTGCCTGACACACTGATGACTCTCCCCACATTTAATCAGTTTCAGAAAAGTTTGTGGTCTGCCTATGCAGTCCAATACAACTGTAACCATCAAAGTTTCTCACTGTACATAACCTGTGACTTTCTATGCAACAATCTGTATGGATCGTTTTCAAAACTGTATGCAATTGTTCTGTCTTAAATGCTTTGAGCTTGACTTGACTGCAGTTCCTCTGGAACTGCCCAACGTACCTGTAATTTTTTTTGTTGGCGTGGACCTTTGGAAATGAGCACTTGGGCTCAAAGGTGAACTTTTCAATATGCAATAAATAATATATGGTATAGAGGTGTGCTCATACTTTATTAAGTGGCAAAGCCCTTGATGTTATGTTTCCTGTATTGCTCAATAATGTTTGTTATATCAGCGTCTAATCTGTCCTTTCATTTATGTCAAAAAAAGTAAAATTAAAAAACAAAAGTAAAAAAAGGACAAAGAATGCCAACTACAAACCAGTGAGTCAGTACCGCATCACCACACTCAGAAAACATTAAAAGCTTAAATAAGAAATACAAATCCTTTACTGTACATCAAGCATCTCTTTTATTGGGATCAGGGACATGCAAGGGAGGAAGGGAACAGTACCACAACATACAGAAAAGCAGACTCCTCTTTTATCGGGTTATTGAGTGGGCTGACCTAATTAAATAAAAGCTCCCCTCTAACAGAAGCTGTCCTGGATTAGAAGCTGAGCATGGCCATTTGTTAACAGAAGCCGTTGCTTCTATTAGAAGAAATACAGTACTGCGATTCTGTGCCTATGACACTTGCTGTGGTGATATCACAAGTGACTAAACCACTATAAAATGATAAACCAGGGAATTGCAGTATTGAATTATAAATGCTTAATTTATTTTTCAGATCCATAAATAACATAAAAAATCCATGTGCAAGGATATTAAAGTGCATATAGATTGTATATTTTAACAAAAAGCTGGAGCACACTGCAGATCTGAATAAAACTTTTTGTTTCTTATTTTTATAGCATCATGTGCTGAAAACAAAATGCAGTATCAAACAATTACCATGTGAAAAACAGATGTGCTGGCACGGTACACTATCAACTCCCCCTACATGTTGACATCCTCTACATCTTCCTCGGGGAAAGGGTCGCAGGGAGGCATACATACAGCAGTTTTCTCAAATTCTTCCTTACATACATAACATATTTTAGTAGACACCAGCTTTCATCATCAGTAAGTTCCTGACAGTGAGACTGCAGTGCAATATTGTAAAATGCATTAAGTTAGAACAGCCTCATCCAAAAGACGACCACCATCCTTTGCCCCAGTGCTTTACATAGAAACATAGAAACATAGAAGTTGACGGCAGATAAGGACCCGCAAGGCCCATCCAGTCTGCCCATTTCTTTTTCTACCTTATAAATGTGCCATCGGCCTTTGCTATGTCAGTGACCTATCTATTCAGTCATTTGTATTGCTCCCTTATGCCTATCCCATGCCTGTTTGAAGCCCTGCACTGTATTCATAGCCACTACTTCTTGTGGTAAGCCATTCCATGCATCTACCATCCTTTCTGTGAAAAGAATTTCCTCACATTCCCCTTAATCGGCCTCCCTCTAATCTCATGCTGTGTCCTCTTGTCCTGCTATTTTTCTTATATTTAAACATGTTAGACTCTTTCACCTTGTTTATGCCCTTAAGGTGTTTAAATGTCTCGATCATATCACCCTCTCCTCCTTTGCTCAAGGGTATACATATTGAGTCTGCTAATCTGTCCTCATATGTCTTCTGATGCAGTCCCTGCACCATTTGGTTGCCCTTCTCTGGACTGCCTCAATTTGGTTAATGTCCTTGTGAAGGTGTGGCCTCCAATACACATGCAGTACTCCAGATGGGGCCTAACCAATGTCTTGTACAGAGGGATTATTACCTCCTCTTACGACTTGTGATACTCCTACTAATACACCCTAACACCCCCCTAGCCTTACCTACTGCTTTAGAGGTCTGCTTGATGATTTCAGGTCATCAGTGATGATGATGCCCAAGTCTCTTTCTTCCTTTGTGACTGCTAGCAACTCCTCCCAGCCTATAAGTGGCTTCAGGTTTCTCTTCCCTATGTGCATGATTTTGCACTTCTTTGCATTAAATCCCAGTTGCCACTCTTCTGACCATTCTGCTAGTTTATCCAGATCTCTTCTCATTCTGCCCACCCATCTGGATCATCTACTCTGTTGCAGATCTTGGTGTCATCTGCAAACAGACAAGCCTTACCCTCTAGTCCATCTGCTAAGGTCACTAATGAAGATGTTGAATAGGACTGGCCCAGGACTGATCCCTGAGGTACCCACTTGTGACTTGCATCTCTTCTGACTGTATACCATTTACCACCACTCTCTGTTTTCTGCCAGTCAACCAGTTTGCCACCCAGTTGACCAACTTCTGACCCCACCCCGAGCCTACCTAGCTTATTTATCAATCTTCTATGTGGAACAGTGTCAAAGCTTTGCTGAAGTCAAGGTAGGCGACATCAACTGCTCCCCTTGGTCCACCACTCTGGTTACCCAGTCAAAAAATCTATGAGATTAGTTTGACAGGACCTTCCTTTGTAAACCCATGCTGTCTTGGATCCTGTCCCGATTCCAGGTGTTGCACTATCCTTCCTTAAGGAGTGCTTCCATAATCTTGCCCACTACTGAGGTAAGACTGACCGGTCTGTAGTTCCCGCCTCCTCCCTGCTACCACTCTTGTGGAGTGGGATCACATGAACCCTTCTCAGTCTTCTGGGACCTCTCCTGTGCTCAGAGACTCACTAAACAATTCTGCTAATGGCTCTGCTAGTTCCTCCTTTAGCTCCTTAAGTACCCTGGGATGTATGCCATCAGGTCCCATTGCCTTATCCACCCTGAGCTTAGCAAGCTCTTGTAGGACCCTTTCTTTTGTGAAGGGAGTAGTGCTCACCTCCTCCCCTGTGTCCATGATGCTGAGCTGTGTGCCCTGCCCTACCTTCTCTTCAGTGAATACTGAGCAAAGTATCTATTTAGGATAGATGCCTTTAAGGGTCCTCCTCTCCATGCTCCCTTTCTCCATTAAGCTTAGCAATACCCCTCTGGACTTTCTCTTTTCACTAATGTATCTATAGAAAGTCTTGTCACCTTCTTTACTGTTTGTGCTAGTGTTTCCTCAGTTTGGGACTTTGCCTGCCTTACTGCCTGCACCTTCCCTTAGGGCAGTTTGGTATGCCCCCTATCTTCATCCCGCTGTGTTTCCTTATATTTCTGAAGGCCAGCCTTTTGGCTCTGACCTTTTCTGCTACTGTATTTGAGAACCAAAGTGGTTTCCTTCTTTTTGCACTTCCTTTTCTGTCTAACACAATGGGATGTTGCTTCAAGTATTGTATCATCTTAAGCTTGCCCACTTTGCCTGTACCTCCTCACCTGTGTTTCTTTTGCCAGGGCTAGCTTAACTCTGTTGGCCATCTTATCAAAGTCAGCTCCTCTGAAGTCCCATATTTTTGCCTTGGAATGGGATGATTTAGATGTAGTAGCCAAATTGAACCATACCATGTGATGGTCACTGGCCCCAGGTGACCTTCTACCTGGAGATCTGTGATCCCTTCTTTGTTAGTCAGTACTAGATCTAGGATAGCCATGTCTCTTGTGGGTTTGCTGTACCAGTTGTTTGAGGCCCTCCCCTGCAGGAATCCACTATGAGTCTAGTTCTGGCAGATGTTCCTGCTGGTATTGACCAATCTGTATCTGGCATGTTGAAGTCTCCCATTATACCTCCTTTAGCTGTCATGTTTTGTATATCTTCTAACAGTAATGTGTCTATGTCCTCCCTCTGGTCTGGGGCCTGTAGACAACCCCAGTTCTTATGGCTGTCCCATTTCCTGTTTCCAGGGTGACCCACAGTTCTTCTGGCTCCTTATGTGTATTCTGAATTTCTGTAGCTTTGATATTTTCATTAACATACAGGGCCACTCCTCCCCCTTTTGCACCTCGGTCTCTTCTGAACAATACATAGCCAGGTACTGAAGTCTCCCAAGTGTGGTTACTGGTAAACCACGTCTCACTAATTGCTACTATGTCCAGTTTAGCCTCTGACATTATTGCCTGCAGGTCTGGGATCTTATTTCCCAGGCTGTGAGCATTTGTGTACATGATTTTCCATTTGCCAGATTTTGGTGTGTTAGTTGTTGGGTGAGGTTTGGCATTACCCCTTTACTTCAAACAGCTTCATCAGGGGGTGTCATCAATTAGTTGCCACTGCTCTGTTGTCAGAGATGTAGAGACTCTGGCACTGTCATGGCTTGTATGTAGCAGCAGATACTTTGAGATGGCTTTTTACTGCTTGTGCGTGTTCTAACATTTACAGTATTGAATTCCATCTTGTGATAACTTGCAGCTTTATATGGTGCAGTGGCAGTTTGTTCTCTATCTGATGGTACCGCAGATCACCATAAGCCTTTCTGAAATGGGCAAAGTGGGTGCAGATGTGACAGGTTGCAGACAACACTGACTTACTATCAGGAGAGGTTCAAAACTCCTGCACAACAAGATTGACAGTGTGTCAGGCATGCTGCCCCAAGAAACCCACCAACACTTCTACATTTGTTTACGTTGGAGTCATTATCTATTGCAGTGAAACCCACTTTCAGTGAATGGGGGTGATGCCACTCATCAGTCTCTGCCAGGAGGAACAATGATATTTTCAGACCCATGTGTGCTCCACTGAGACTCTTCATTGCCAGCGTAGCATGATTTTGAATACCCAGAGTGTTGCTGCCACTGTAATTGGCTTACAGCAGTTTCTCCCCATCCCTAGATAAATATTGCCCCAGGCACCTGTGTTCAGTGTGCTGTAATGCACAGATAGGAGATACCAGCTGTTTGGGCACTGGTCCCCATATCCATATTCAGATGTATGTATGGCAGTGTTGAATGCTGCAGGGCATGGATTACCATGCATGACACTGTCCCATACAATTCTGGAGTGGCGCACATTGAAAAACAAATTCTGGAAGGAATCTGCCATTTGGGCCATCAACCTTCGAAAACCAGCACTCTCCACAAAAGAGAATGCTAAGAGATCAATGGCCAGATTTCAGCTGTTGCTGCATTTAGTTTAGTTGCAATGGCATGATTTGGTGGGTATTTTGAGTGACATTCAAAAGTGCTTTGCTGCATAGGCTGGACCTTTCTTTGGGTTGGGCTATCAAACAGCTGGGATTGTCCTGGTGGCATTGTTGGTGAGGTAATATTTGAATACTAGGGACTTGCAACTGCTGTTCTAATGAAGGTAGTGATTTTTGAGGTTCTCTGCAATGGTACTAATAATCTTACTTTGAGTTAGAGCTCTTGCAGCAGGCTGTAACAATTAGGCTATAACAATTAGGACTATGCCGCAGGCACTAGGACCACACGGTGGCTTCTGCAACAATACCAGTGTGGGACCGCCCCCGACGCCGGCCCTGCCCCTACGTCAGTCAGGCTACAAGAGGGGGTGGACCCAGCTCCACCTCAGTTCTTTCCCGCCGCATACCACGCACGTGAAGCTAGCTGCTGCCTGCGATTCTCAGTGTGAAAATAATTTCTACAAGCAAGTTTTTCAACGGTTTTCTCCATTTTTTCCTACTCCGCGGCTGATGTCTGTGCCGCTGCCGTTGTTCAGCTCGGATTTTTCCATGTTTTGGTCTCTTTGCCTCGGTGTTTGTCGCCGTTGGTACTGCCGTCAGTCCTTTTTCTTCCGCAGGTTCGATGTCTTCCCGGGCGTCTGTTTCTCCCGAACACCTTAATAAGTGCAAGTGCGGCCGGCAAATTCCTGCTAAAGACGGACACCGGAGGTGCATTTTCTGCCTCTGCCCTGACCACGACACTGCTAATTGAGCTGAATGCCAGGCTTTTACAAGCCGGACTCGCATCTGACACCTGAAGGCCCTTAAGGCCTACCTCTTGGAAAAGAAGATGGACCTGCACTCGTCTGAAGGGAAGAAAAAGGAAAAGAAAAGGCATAGCAAAGAGCATAGTCAGTCCCGGCACCGGTCCCGGTCTTGGTCCTGCTCGCGGTCCACGACTTCCGAAAAGGCCCATCCTCGGGCTCGGGTGAGTCACCCCGTCATTCAGGCTAAGGCCGGCCCATCGGGGAGCAGCCGGGTTGCCAAGCGAGGTGACTCGCTCAGAGTCATCACCAAGTCCATGGGGGTACCTGCCTCGGCCCTACCGACCACGGCACTGGCGCCGCCTGCTAAAGGTGCGCCTCTGGAGGTTAAGGACTCTCCGGCACCCCCTGGCATCACCCCGTCGTTGGTCCCGATACCGATGCCGGTTGAAGGGGCTAAGGATCCAGGCTCAGTCGTTGTTCTGCTGACGTCCCCGTCGCCCAAGTCCTCCTCCCCCCTGGACACTCAGGAGAGCTCTCCTTCATGTCCCGCCGCTCCGGAGACTCCTTTCCCACAGCGGCAGCTGAGATCTTCTCCAGGATGAGCTCAAACAGCTATTCTCATTTTGGTGGGGCAGGTTCACAAGTGAACCTCCCGTCGCCGACCAGACACCGGTGCGGATCCTGCGGGTGAACTACAGCCAGAGGTGAGGCCTCACCGCTGAGAGTCCCAGTGCGCATCGCCGCGCCTCCCAGGGCTGGGCTCCACGCTCGATCCGAGGACCACGAGCGCCGGCTCTAAGGTTTCCAGTGACCGGCGTTGTTCCCCGCGTCTCATACTAGCAGCCCTACCAGCTGTGCAGGGAGTGCTCCCGGCGTCGGTCATTGCTCCGTCGCCGGTCTTTGGACCGCTCGCCGGTCCCTCCCGGCACTCCAGTACAGCGAAGCATGGTCATGGGGTAGGGTCAGACTATTCTAAGTCAGATAGTCGATCCTCCTCTTCATCGTCATCCTCTTCGTCTTCCCTCAGCCTCAAAGCGCTCCCTGAGGAGAAGGACCTGCCTCGCTTGCCTCCGGATGATCCTTCCTTTATGGACGTCATGAGGCATATCCAGGCTTCCAACGAGTGGGACACGGAAGACCTGGACCCAGAACACCGGAGATTGGCCAAATACCTGAGGCAGAAGGAGCCAAAGCCTTTGGTCATTCCTCCTTTGGTGGATACTTTTCATGACCTGACTAGATCCACCTGGATGCATCCAGCCTCCATCCCGGCGGTTCCCAAAAAGTCGGATAGGCTCTATAAGGCTCCGAGAGCTGAACCCTTCTTGGCGGAACACCCTCAGGCAGATTCAACTGTGATCATGGCTGCTCATGACAAGTCTCGACAGCTGAGGCACCTCAGCTCCCAGCCTCCCGACTTGGAGTCCCGTTACCTGGATCAGGTGGGCAAGAAAGTTTACGCTTCTTCCACCTGTTCCATTCGTTCCCTGAATTTCCTCATGCATATGGTGCAGTACGAGAATGCATTGTGGGAATCTGGTCTTGAGCTGACACAGGCCATGCCAGACTCCGACAAGAAGATGGAGCTCCTGGCCCTTTTACAGTCGGGCTCAGACGTAGGCTGTCATGTTCTGAGAGCCTCGCATGACACTGCGGATACGGCAGCCAGGGCGGCCGCCTCTGGGGTTTGTCTTCGGCACCATGCCTGGTTGAGGCTTTCAGGCTTTCACCAGGATCTGCAGTCCGGTATCCGGAACCTGCCGTTCCAGGGTGCCGTTTTGTTTGGGCAGGAGACGGAGGCCTTGATCTCCCGTCTCAAGAATCTAATAGTCGATCTGGTGGGTCCGCCAGATGTACCATGCAACCAACGAGCCCCCATCTCGCCGTCGTTTTTTCGCAAGTCCTCAGGCAATCAGGCTTCAGCCTGAGGATCCCAACAAGGGCAGAGGGGCTTCTACAGAAGATCCGGAAACCAGCAGTCTGGTGGACCTTCCGCCCGTGGGCCCAAGTCCTCCCAGGCCTCTCTCCCTACCCCCGGTTCTGCCCAATGACTCCCTTACACCCCCCCCGTGGTCAGATGTCCAGGGGGAGCCGGTTGGGGGCCGCTTCTCCCTTCATCTCGAAGGGTGGAGTACTATTATCACAGATCAATGGGTCTTGGACGTTATTCGGAGAGGACACACGTTGGAATTCAGTTTCCTCCACATACTCCACCAAAGCTCTCCCATTATCCTCCTCCTCACATACCACTATTAGAAGGAGAAATTCAGGCCCTCCTGCAAAAGAGAGTGATAGAGAGAGTTCCCAGGGAGCAGCGGGATAAGGGGTTCTACTCCCACTTTTTTCTGGTCCCAAAAAAGACGGGGGACCTTCGTACCATTCTGGATCTCAGTCCGTTAAATCTCTTTATAGAGTACAAAAAATTCAGGATGGTGACTCTTCAGGGTCTCCTCCCTCTGCTGCATCAAGGGGATTGGCTCTTTTCTCTCGACATGCAGGATGCATACATGCATATCGGGGTCTTTCCTCCCCACAGGAAGTTTTTGAGGTTCCACTTCCAGGGGGAGCATTTTCAGTTTCGGGTGCTCCCGTTCGGCCTCTCTTCCGCTCCGCGAGTCTTCAGCAAATGCTTAGCAGTGGTGGCTGCGGCTCTGAGGCGATTAGGCCATTATGTATACCCTTACCTCGACGACTGGCTTCTCACGGCCCCATCACGGGATGGCCTCTTATGTTCTCTCGGAGACACCTATACGCTATTCCGAGAGCTGGGGATCACCCTGAACTTGAAAAAGTCATCCCCAGAGCCCAGACAAAAGCTCACCTTCATAGGAACGATCCTGGACTCAGTCCAGGGCATGGCTTTTCTCCCACAGGACAGGGGGATTCGCCTGCGAACTTTGGCGAAACAAATATCCATAGCACCTCGAGTTCCGGCCCGGAACTTCCTCTGTCTATTGGGGCATCTGGCGACGGTCATTCCAATAACACCTTTGGCCCGCCTCCACATGAGGATCCCACAATGGATGCTCAGGGTGCAGTGGGATCAATGCTACGATGATCTAGACGCTTTAGTCAGGATCTCAGAGCCAGTCAGGAGAACATTGCTTTGGTGGGTAGACCCCAGCAATCTGGAGAAAGGGGTTAGCTTTCATCCGGAGCCTCCAGGTCAGACTCTATGATGGGCGCATGGACCTGGGTTGGGGCTCACCTGGGTGTTCATCAGCATCGGGAGGTTTGGTCACCCGAGGAACGGTCCCTCCACATCAATGTACTGGAAATGCAAGCGGTCCTCTACGCTCTTCAGGCATTTCGGGAGGACCTGGTACCCAGCTCTGTTCTGGTTCAGGCGGACAACATGGCAATCGTCTTACATCAACAAGCAAGGAGGCACCCATTCCTATCCTCTTTGCTAAGAGGCAATGAGAGTCTGATACTGGGCACTGGAACGGGGCATTCTTCTGTCTGCCATGCACGTTCCAGGCATCCTAAACAAGCTGGCCGACAACCTCAGCAGGTCGTGGGCCAGGGCGCACGAGTGGGAATTGCTGCAATCCATAGCGGATCAGCTCTTCGGAAGGTGGGGCCCTCCCGAGCTGGATCTCTTTGCGTCACCACGCAATGCCAAACTGCCACTGTTTTGCTCGCGAGAGCATGCGCCTGGCGTTTTTGGCCAGACGCGTTATCCCTTTGCTGGGCAGGGAGGTTTCTTTGTGCCTTTCCGCCCTTCCCTCTCATTCAGAGGGTTCTGCTCAAACTGCAAGCAGAGGGGGCACGAATGATCCTTGTGGCCCCCAATTGGCCTCGACAGATTTGGTTTCCGCTCCTGCAGCGGTTGTCCCTGGAACCTCCAATCCCGCTGTCCATTTGCTCGCAACTGCTGTCCCAGGACCAGGGGTCTCTGGTTCACCCGGATCTCTGATCCCTGCACCTTCATGCTTGGCTCCTCCAGACATAGCTAGGAACAGATACCGGGTTTCCCCGGAAGTGGCTGAGGTCTTAGCATCCGCAAGAAAGCCCTCTACGCGCTCCACTTACGCTATGAAGTGGAAGCGTTTCTGTCTCTGGGCCTTGCCACAGCATTTAGATCCTGTCACCTGCTCTGTGAACTCCACTTTGCAGTATCTCCTCTCCTTGTACGAGAAAGGCCTGAGCTATTCCTCTATCAAGGTGCACATGTGGGCAATTTCAGCCTATCATGCTCTTGTGGGAGAGAGAGAGCAGTGGCACAGTTAGACGTAGCCCGCACCTTCCTTAGGGGAATTCTACACATGGGACCTCCCATTCAGGACCCTGTCCCACCCTGGGACCTCCTTTTTGTGTTGGAGAAACTCACCCTCCCTCCTTTTGAGCCCGCAACGAGTTGTGAGCTGTGATACTTGTCTTGGAAAGTTTGTTTTTTGGTTGCTGTTACTTCCGCTCGAAGAGTTTCCAAGCTTCAGGCTCTGATGTGTAAAGAGCCCTATTTGGTTTTTCATAGGGAAAGAGTTTCCCTCAGGACTAATCCTAAGTTTCTTCCCAAAGTGGTCTCAGAGTTGACCCTCAACCAGTCAGTTGATCTTCCAGTTTATTTTCCTTCCCCTTCCAATAGATGGAAGGCTCTCCTCCGCACATTGGATGTCCACAGATCCCTGAGGTATTACCTCAACAGAACGGTTTAGCACCGTAAATCGGAGCAACTCTTTGTGGCTTTTGCACCACATCGCTTGGGTCAACCGGTGTCCAAGCAGATGATCTCCAAATGGATAGTCCGTTGCATCTCATTTTGCTACGAGCATCACAATAAACCCCTGCCGGGTCCGGTTAGGGGTCACTCCACCAGGGGAGTGTCAGCTTCTTTTGCCACGATGCGGAATGTCACCATTCAGAACATCTGTGTGGCCGTGACCTGGAATTTGGTGCATACCTTTATCAAGCATTACAGCTTGGATATCGTCTCCAGACACCGTGCTGGCTTCGGCCTAGCGGTTTTGCAAGGACTCTTGTCCTGAGGGCCTCTGGAGTCAGCATATTCCTCCTCCCAGGGTCGGCTACCTCTTTGCTATGGGACTGCTTGGGATTCAGTCCTACTTATTATAGCCTGCTGCAAGAGCTCTAACTCGAAGTAAGATAGTACAGTTACGTAAGAACTTACCATAACAGTAGATCTTTGAGGAGCTCTTGCAGCAGGCGCTGCTTCCCTCCCGCCTTTCCCCTCGGAGTG
The DNA here is from genome assembly GCA_016271365.2 of Neoceratodus forsteri. Lineage (NCBI taxonomy): Eukaryota > Metazoa > Chordata > Ceratodontiformes > Ceratodontidae > Neoceratodus > Neoceratodus forsteri. The sequence goes on along the minus strand of CM057457.1, from coordinate 136,751,294 downwards.
TGCAGGTCTATTTTCTTTCCTTTCTCGATGGTAGGCTTCACCTCCCTCTCTTGTCAGGCCTTCTGCTGGGTACTGGTGGGAGAACTGAGGTGGAGCTGGTCCACTTCTACCTTGAGCACCCGACCGGCGGCCAAGGGTCGAAGGCCGGGCGTCCCGCGGTATTGCTGGCAGAAGTTTTCACCATGTGGGTCCTAGTGCCATGCGGCATAGTCCTAATTGTTATAGCCTGCTGCAAGAGCTCCTCTCGAAGATCTACTGTTACGGTAAGTTCTTACGTAACTGTACTTTATTCAGTGTCTGGGGGTTGTACTCAGCCCACCACCACTGCTGCTGTGCCCACTGCTACAGTAGGTAGTCCCACAGGCCACTCTTCCCCTCTGAATTCCTCAACATTCACCCTTCCCTCCATCTGGGGTATTCCATGCCACTTCTGACTGCCTTGGCTAATGATGATGATGAGGGACCCCTGCACCTGCTTCTTCTGGTGTTGAGTCCAGAGCAACAGGTACATAGAAACATAGAATTTGATGGCAGATAAGGACCGCTTGGCCCACCTAGTCTGCCCATTTCCCTACCTAATGGATAAGCTGCAGATCCTAGTTAACCAACAGCCTACTGGAACTTTAGGTGTGTATGCCCACCTGTGCCTAGGTGGCTGCCCTTTTTAACCCTGCTAACTTGAGCTTGACGTAGCTGAATTATAGCAATTGTTTCATCAGTAGGGTCAAGTATATAGAAATCCCAAACTAGAGATGTGGTGCCCCTTCATTAGACATGGTGGGAGTGTGACAGAGGAGGTGAAGGGGTAAAAATGATTGTTAGAGCAGCTGGTGTTTTTTGAGATGCTTGGCGAACTTCGGCATGAGCTTTTGTACCTCTGGGTGTAATGGGCTCACCACTAGGAGGAAAACCAGGTATAGGACTGAGGGGGACTTTGGTAGTTGGCTATACAGATAATGGGCCAATCCGCACATCAGCAGCACCTGCAGTCTCATGGTACAATGAGAATTTCACCTGGGAGTCCACTCTGCCAGCGAAGTTTCCAATTTGCAGCTTTATGAAGTTGTCCCTATTCTGTGAACTGTCACTTTCCAAGGTGGATTAACTTTGCGACTTGCGGAACATTCATGAACTTTGCACACCACTGTTGCTAAAAAATTAATGGTGAGCATGTTCAGTAAAACTCAAAATCCAGTGCTACCCACCACTATAGAGGACCAATGGACACAAGTGTATAAATTGCAGTTTTTAATAGGCAGAAAAAGGACAAATAAGTGCAAACCTCAAACATACCTAAGCACAGACCAGGAGACAGAAGGCAGAGCCCCACCAGACTTCTACCAGTTTTGCCAAAGCTTTATCAGGAACATTTGAGGTTTGCACTTACTGTATTTGTCCTTTTTCTGCCTATTAAAAACTGCAGTTTATGCACTTTACTTGTGTCTATTGGTGCTCTATAGTGGTGGGTAGTGCTGGATTTTGAGTTTTGCTGGTTGCCTTCCTATAGAACACCCAGTTGTGGAGCAGCTTTCCATGAGTTGAGAGCATGTTCAGTAACCAGGCTGTCACCATTTTGAAAGGCCATAATAGTCAACTTTTCTCATAATACACAGCTGGCTAATATGGCATTCCTGTCGAATGCATTCTGGTGTTAAAATCAGTGTTTTCCTCATGGGTTTTTAAAAAAGGCGAAAACATATATTAGTCACAGACTTTAACAACCACACCAAAAAGGTAATTTAACAGTAAGGTCACCTGCCTTACTAAGGGGCATTCTTAAACATGTTTGTTTGTAAAACCCAAACCAGCAATTATATAAAATAAACTGTGGGGTGTTGACATTATTCATTTTTTGTGTACATACCCTTTGTGTGTGATGCCACACACTCTTGCTTTGCACTTGTTGTTTATGAGGTATCACACTTCTTGGGTGTGTTTAAAAAAAAAAAAAAAAAAACTCATAATGTACGACCCCCCTCCCATACATTATTCTATATTTGTTATCCTTGTATACTGTGTACCCATGCCCTTTTCTCCACACTGTATCATTATGCACAACTGCACTTTGTACAATGTTGGCTGATATCGCTGATTGTTATCCTTGTTCCATGTGCACCTATGTTGTATATTGCACACTGTCTTATGATGCACAATTGCACCTTGTGTTATGTTTTCTGATATTAGTCATGTTAGTAATAACTATTTTTATATCATGATATACACATTTGGGCAATACTACTTATTCAAAAGTATATTCCTGTTTTATACTGTTACCACAAACATTCATACATAAAGACAATATTTTAAATAAAATACAGTGCATGTAATATTTCAAAAATGCCAACAAACATACTCCAGTTCACTTCTGTGAAAGAGACTCAGTGAAGGTTTACTTCTTTGATTGTTGATTGTCATCCTTGCACCATGAGTACCTATGTACTGTAGTATTCTACACAGTGTCTCATTGTGCATGGCTGCACCTTGCGTAATATTTTGCTGATATTGTTGTTTGTTAGCCTTTGCACCTTGTGTACCTATGTAGTGTACTACAAGCTGTATCATTATTCATGACTACACCTTGCATAATATTTTACTGATACTGCTGTTTGTTAGCCTTTGCACCCTGTGTACCTGTGTAATGTACTACAATATGTCTCATTATGCATGGCTCTACCTTGCATAATGTTTTCCTGATATTGCTGCCTGTTAGCCTTTGCACCTTGTGTACCTATGTAGTGTACTACAAGCTGTCTCATTATGCATGACTGCACCTTGGATAATGTTTTTCTGATTTTTTTGTTTAATTTATTTAAAAATTTGGTAATGGGTAAAGGCACACTAAGCCAAGGCTCATTTCCAGGTGAGACCCAGGGAAGAGGGAGATGGAGCAAAACAGCAGTAGATGGTCGAATCCTGGTGGGGGACTCCATCATGAGGGGCATGCGACTAGGTACAGGGGAGGAGGAGGACAGGGAGGTGAGGTGCCTGCCAGGCACCACTGCAAGGAGGGATGGGAAGAGGATCCTAGGGATCGCTGAGAGGGCAGGATGGGAGGGTGAGCTGGACATCATTGTCCACTTAGGAACTACTAATGACCCAGCCAAGGAAGAACCAGAGGTAGTACAGGAGAAGTTCAGGAGACTGGGGAGGGGTCTGAAGCAAGTAGCTAAATCCATCACCTTGTCGAAGGTACTACCTGTAAAGGACATGGGTGAGTGTAGGAGAGTATGCACCAAGAATGTCAATGCATGGTTGAAGAATTGGTGTGATGAAGAGGAATTTGGCTTCATTGGGGAATGGGGACTCACCTGGAGGGATGGAGGCTTATTCAAGGTTGATGGCCTGCATCCATCCTGTAAAGGAACTGGGATCCTCAATGAAAAGTTTAAATGCTACATTGCTAAGCATTTAAACTAGCAAAAGGGGGGCAGACTGGTTGGTAAGAAAGATAGCTGCTCACACCCAAAGGCTAGCAGTGATATCGGGGAACAGGAGGGAGAAAAATTGCAGGAAATCCATTTACAAGGGAGTCAGAATAAAGATGACAGAAGGAATAAAGGCAGCAGACACAGAGTAGAAAATAAAGACAGTAAGATAAAAAGGAACAGGTCAACAGGAAACAACACCTGGAAGGCTATGTCCACAAATGCCAGAAGCCTGGTCAGCAAAGTTGCAGAACTAGAGGCAGTCATGGTGGAGGAATATCTGGAGTTGGTGGCAGTAACGGAGACTTGGTTCAGTAGAAACACAGACTGGCAGGTGGCAATACCGGGGTATGCACTATTTAGGAGGGACAGAGTGGACAAAAAGGGAGGAAGGGTAGCACTGTACGTAAAGGACACTATTGAAGCCACAGAGATACCAACAAAAGGAGGGGAAGAGGAGGTGTTATGGGTAGTACTGGAGGCAAATGGTTGGGCCATAATACGAGCAGGGGTTATATACAGACCACCAACACAAAGGGAGGAAGTGGATAGGGTAATGATAAAAACAATCAAAGAAATGTCCTACAAGGGGGAGGTAATACTGATGGGGGATTTCAACATGCCTAATGTGGATTGGAGCATCCCAGCGGCATCAACTACTAGGAGTAGGGAGGTCCTGGAGGAGCTACATGGGGCATTGCTAAGACAGCTCGTAGATTAACCTACATGGGAGGGGGCCATATTGGACCTGGTGCTGTCTATTAGAGACAGTGTAACCAGAGTCACAGTGGGGGATCACCTTGGAATGAGCAATCACAAAATAGTACACTTTGAGGTAACAATAAGGCAAGATGCATTCCACACCAAAACAAAAATCCTAGATTTCAGGAGAGTAGACTTTGGGAGAATGAGGGAGGGGGTTAGCAAGGCTCTGGCAAAGACAGAAAGGGAAGGAGGAAGAGGAAATGTGGTCAGAAATCAAAAAGGCCTTCGAGGAGGCTGTGAGCTTTTGTATAAAACAGGTATCAAAGAACAAGAGAAGGAGGTGACCACTTTGTTTCTCCCAGAAAGTAGCAGAAGCTGCAAGGGCAAAAAGACTAACCTTCAGAAAGTACAAATCTACACAAGGGGAACAGGATAGGGAAGAGTATAGGAAAAAAGAAGAGAAGCAGCAAAAGGTATTAAGGAAGCTAAAGCACTCACAGAGGAGAACATATCGTAGCAAAGACAGCGAGGCAAGGGGATAAGACATTTTACAGATATGCCAGTGAAAGGAGTGAAAACAAGGCAGGAATAGTGAGAACTGGGGGGGGGGGGTGGAGAAAGTGTGGAAGAGGACCAGAAGAAGGCAGACATACTGAACAAGTATTTTTGTTCAGTATTCACTAGAGAAGGACTAGGGAAATGGTCCACATATAAAGGTGAATGGAATAAACAGCTGGGGGGGCACAAGCCCCTTTACGGAGGAGAGAATACTCAGGGAGCTGGAGAAACTGAGTGGACAACGCTATAGGACCGGAAGGGGTGCACCCAAGGATTCTAAAAAAAAAACTAAGGAAGGAACTGGCTGCTCCCCTGGCAGCCCTGTTCAATCAATCCTTGGAAACAGGGGTAATACCGGGGGACTGGAGGAGGGCAGATATGGTATCAATCCACAAGACTGGGAATAGGGAGGAAGCAGGGAATTGTAGGCTAGTGAGCCTTACATCGGTGGTGGGGAAGATAATGCAGACGTTAATTAAGCAATAAGGCATGACCTGGGGTTATGTTAATGGTCTGTTAATCACCTTCTAGGGGTGTACTGTGGCACGAGGTGTAGCCGAGTGCCACATGCCCCTAGAGGGTGATTAACTGACCATTAATATAATCCCTGGGAGTGCCTTATTGCTATTATAATAAAACATGTTTTTAAACAGTGTTAAACCTTGTTCAGCATATGGCTAAGCTCTACATGTATGTTAATAAAAGATTAATATAAGGCTGTTAGAATGTTTGCAGCCAATCAGAAAGCTCCATTTCTCAGACCCTTTTTTATAATAAAAGAAAGGACAGTGGAGAACCTGACCAGTAATAAGTTGCAGGATCCAAGGCAGCATGGTTTCACTGGTGGGAGATCATGTCAAACTAACCTAATCGAGGTCTTAGACTGGGTGACATAAGTCATGAATCGGGGGGGGGCAATGGATGTGGCCTGTGACACGCTGCCATCTGCTTACGGTTATTGTATAATATTTGTATTATAAATCAATGGTCTGTATATGAAATTGTTTTACACAAGTTAGCAGTTTGGCTTTTAACCTTCAAGGTGTCAGTGAGGATGTTATTAAACTGACCTGAGGAACCATTAATTAAGACTTCCTTCCAGAGGGCTAGTTTATGGGCCCTCATCACCTGCTGCTGCCTTTGATGTTGGAAACTAAATATGAGTTTTATGACATCAGGAAAAGGACGTCATTTGGCTGATTCCTCTTGGCTTTCTCACATATTAGTGACAGATTGTGGGGTTGTAAACCTCAAAGGAACTGGTTGATCAAAGGATGTCATATGTGGGAAATGTTTTTTTTTTTTTCTGATGTTCACATTAATTAAAATACCTCTTTGTAGATCATTTTGTAAGAATTAATTCTAAAAGGAGAAGCTAGCTTACTCACCAAAAGAGGATGGGGAGATAGAGTTGAAATGAACCCTGCATCTGGGGAATATGTGACAAATCATCTTTGGACCCTGAGGAACTTCTACTCTCTGAAAGCGCTTTTAGTAGATAAGAAAGATTTTAAGTTTGTGCTAGGAGTCTTTGTTTTGTAACTTCCCATTTTTTATGTGATTGTGAGCTCTTGATATTTGTTCTGTATTTTATTTGACCTGTTTTAAACGTTTTAGTAAATAACATTTTCTTTATTATACTGCCTGTGTCTTCTCAGTCCTTTTTGCATGGGATGATTGCTGAACCTGTGTTTAAAGCTGACAGCTGTTAAAAGGCTTGATGGTGTTACTAAGCTTGAAAAAGGTAAGAAATACCTGGGTCTCATATAGAGTTTTAAGGGTTCATTTTGAAAACCTGGCTAGGTGCCCCTGGGTGAAGGATTGTAGCGCATCCCCCCCAAAGAGGGTACGTATCCGAGCCTGTTAATTGGGTATGCTAGCATAAGGTTCACAGTTTGAATCCCTCCGGAACCTGAGGCTAATAGGTGATTCAGATCCAAAGCAGACAGGAGGGTTGCCCTGTCTGTTACCTGTTCACACTATTGCACTCTGAGGTTGGCACTGTGGAGTACATTTGTGACATGGCCTACCTGGATTTCAGGAAAGCCTTTGACACTGTCCCACACAGGAGATTAGTTAACATGCTGAACAGTCTAGGGGTATGGACAAGAGTGGTTAACTGGGTGCAGAACTGGCTAAGCAACAGAAGCCAGAGGGTAGTATTGAATAGGCTTGAGATCAGAGGAGGGGAGGTGACAAGTGGGGTTCCACAGGGGTCAGTCGTGGGGCCATTACTGTTCAATATTTTCATTGGAAACATACCAGATGGTCTAGAAGGGAAGGTATGCCTGTTTGTGGACAACACAAAGATCTGCAACAGGGTTGACACACAAGAGGGAGTAGATAGGATGAGAAGAGACTTAAACAAACTGGAGGAATGGTAAGGGGTATGGCAGTTGGGATTTAATGCCAAAAAGTGTAAGGTCATGCATATGGGGTGTAAAAACCCAAGGGCAACATACCAACTAGGAGGTGAGGAGGTGGTAACAACAACTAACCTGGAAAGGGACCTAGGAGTAATCATAACAGATGACCTCAAAGTGGAAAAACAGTGTGGGAAGGCAGTTGGTAAGGCAAGCAGGATGCTGGGATGCATTGGGACGGGTATAACAAGTAGGAAAAGGGAGGTAATCTTGCCCCTCTATAGATCACTGGTGTGGCCCCACCTCGAGTACGGTATCCAGTTCTGGAGGCCCCATCTCAGAAAAGACATTGACCAGGTGGAGGCAGTGCAGAGAAGGGCTATCAAAATGGTCCAGGGCATGCATCAGAGGAACTATGAGGAAAGGCTCAGAGAGCTAAACATGTACTCACTGGAGGTAAGAAGGGAGAGGGGGGGCATGATAAAGACATTCAAATATGTCAAAGGGATTAACAAGGTAGGAGAGAGCAGCTTTCTGCAAAGAAGGAAGAGCACCAGGACAAGGGGCCATGATATGAGGCTGGAGGGGGGCATCTCAGAGGCAATGTAAGGAAGTACTTCTTCACAGAAAGGGTAGCTGAACCCTGGAACAGGCTACCAGAGGAAGTGGTGGGTGCAGACACTGTGAGACATTCAAGCATGCATGGGATAGGCACAGAGGACTAGTGAGATTGGGACAAAGGGGGAGTACAGACACAGGTCTAGCAAGGACCTATAGTTAAAAAGCATGGGATAATCTGGGCACAGGGCAGACTGCATGGACCAAGGGTTCCTTTTCTGCTGACAACTACTATGTAACTATGACAATAGCAAAACAACATCTGAACAGACAGACGAGCAATGTGTTACAATAATAGAATAAATAAAGAGCAGTTTGCTTGTACCACAACTAAACAAAGTGCAGTGAACTTTAGCAGTGCTTAGAATCATGACCAAAAACATGTATGGGTTAAAATCAAAACTTCAAGGTAACCGGAAGAAGGGTAGCGGGGAGGGGGGGGAAGTTTCAGCAGGCACTTGAAGGAGTTAAAGGATGGGTAGAGACGGAGGGAGGAGGGGAGTTTATTACAGAGAGAGGGAGGCCTGTAGGAGAATGCAGATTATCCAGCAGAGAAGCATGAGTGAGGAACAGCAAAAGTGCAATGGTCCCCAGAGCGGAGGGAGCAGGAGGCAGGGGGACTTGGGATAAGAGTGAGGAGAGGTAGGAGGGAAAGGTGTTGAACCAATATTTGGAGGTGAACATAGCACAGTGGGTCTGTTAGATAGATAGCAGAGGGAGAATGGAAAGGGAGAAATAAAGCGACCAATGATGTGTGCATATAGGAGAGTTAGATGTAAAACGGCAAAAGGAGTTGAGGAGGATATCCAGTCTGGTGAGGGAAGTGGAGGGGGCAGAGCCATAGACTACATCCGCCTAGTCGAAGACAGGGAGCCACCCAGATGCAAAGATAGGCAGTCTTTGTAACGGTAGACAGCACCAAGCTTGGGATGGAGCTTGACATGGATAGTATCAGTGTGTGCTGAGATGTCAAGCTTACTGTCAAGCCACACCCCAGGTACTTAAAGGACTGAATCACTTCATGTGGGGTTCCATCCAGAGTGGTGAAGATGGGGGTGGGGGGTGAGTCTGGCTAGTTTCTGACTGGTACCAAAGGTCATGGAGACTGTCTTTTTAGTGTTAACTCTAAATTGGTTAGAATGGAACCAGTGGAGGACATTGCTGAAGTCCCCTTGGAGCAGGTTTTCTATAGCTGCTGATGAAGGACCAGAGGCGAAGATGACTGTGTCATCTGCATACATGTGAGTTGACACAGGTGGAGGGGAGGTCATTGTAGAAGACTGAAAAAGGAGGGGTCCAATGATGGAGCCCTGTGGAAACCCATATTGTATAGGAAGAGGAGATGACAGGGAACCACCAACGTGTACCAAGTGTAGATGGCCAGTTAGGTAAGAGCTGAACCAAGCAACAGCAGGGGCAGAGAGGCAAGCATTTCTCAGCTTTTCCAGGAGAAGCGGGTGGGACACAGAGTTGAAGGCTTTGACCAGATTGACAAAAATTGCTGTGGTAATGAGCTTCTGGTCCATCCCTGAGAATAATGGCATCAGTGACACACATCCGGAGGATATTTTTGGATAGTGTTTCTAGAAGCCAGACTGGAAAGCTGACAGGAAGTTAGTAGGTGAGAAGAAATCGAAGAGTCTGGCATGGACCAGTTTCTCTTGCAGTTTAGAGAGGGAGGGGAGGAGGCAGATGGGATGATAGTTACCAAGAGAAGAGGAATAACTTTGGCCATCTTCCAAGACTAGGAAACAGTGCAGAGAGTGAAGGAAAGGTTAAGCCGGTGAGTAAGGGGAGCTGCAATAGCAGTTTTGCTAATACTGCTGATTGTTACTGCACCTTGTGTACATACAGTATGTAGTATACTACAAGCTGTCTCCTTACGCACAACTGCACTTTGCATAAAGCATAATGTTTTGCTGATTGTGATTGTTTGCACGTTTGAGCTGTCATCTGTGTGAATTTCAAGTGGGAGCCAAGCGGCTGGTGTGCAGAGTGGAGCTACCTGGGCTCTGTTAGATTAGTCAAGGCAGCAGCTCCTAAACATCAGCAGCCAACATTTACCGATACCATCTCCTGCAACTAGTTGTCAGTTGTGAACATATCAGGCGAGAGACTTGAGCTAATCGGGTTCAGTAGGCACACAAGAACTTTGGACTTAATTACAGCTAGGTCCTGCACTAACAGCTCCAGACCCAGGACTTGAAGAGCCATTTCTATTGGCTGACACATTTCCTCCAATTGGGAGGAAGGATTGTGGTGTAGGTGGGATACAGTAACAGTATTTCTGTGGCCTTGGCCTAGCAGCCCTCCGCTGTGGTCCTTTAGCTGTAGGGCCTTGGCTTAAGGGTGTCATACTGTTGGTGGCAGTGTGGAGCAGCAGTTGGCAGGAGGCACTGCACCCTAAGTGTAAAGTCTTGATATTTAACTTGAGTTCAAGTGAAGTAATGAGGTTTGATCAACTGTGAGAGTGCAGCATCCAGTATCAAGGCATTGAATATTGTTCAGTAAACAGTGGTTTAAATAATACTAGATATATTCAGACTATGCTGAGGGGTGGGCAACTAGTAGTATAAATTATAAAAAAGGCCTAAAAGGTGCATATTGTTATAATATATCTTTGACTAATATATGCTGCATTTTTATTCTGACCTATATAAATATGCATTGATGCTGGGTTGCATTAACAAACAAACTGGCAAGAAGGATTAGTACACATTTGCTGTCTTTACATAAGGTAAACCGAGTAACATTGTGTGAAAGTGACTATTACTTAATGTAATGCGCTAAAGTTTTAATAAGGAGTCACTACATCATTACAGTGAGGATAACAAACAAGGGGGACAGACCCAAAGCTTCCCAGGAAAAGTGTATAGAACAGGGAGGTCAGGATTAAAGTGTATAACATAGGATCAGACAAAGACAAGAACAGGTAAGAGGGTAATAATGAGAAAGCACAAGACACTCTATCCATGGTAAGGTTACAAAATAGTTTCAGGGAAGAAAACAAGTGAGGTAGTGGCAACACGAGAGTAGGAAAGGGTGTAAAGGTAAACCAAACTCGCATAGAAAGGAATGAAATTACTATTACTTAATGTAATGTACTAAGGTATAACAAGGAGTCATAGTTAGAATTGGGATAACAAATAGAAACATAGAATTTGATGGCAGATAAGGACCGCTTGGCCCACCCAGTCTGCCCATTTTTTCCCCTGTCTATACCGTCACCGCAGAACTTATTTGATCTCTGGCTTCCGCCCCACTTGCTTCTCAATAAGATACCTTTGTGCCTATCCCATGCATGCTTGAAGCCCACCACTGTTTTCACACCCACCACTTCCGCTGAAAGCCTGTTCCATGCACCCAGCACTCTTTCAATGAAGAAGTACTTCTTCACATCTCTCCTGAATTTACCCCATTCCAGCTTCATTGCATGTCCCCTTGTTCCTATGCATCTTTTCCTTTAAAAAATACACCCCTCCTGTACCCTATGCACCCTTGTGAGATATGTAATGGTCTCTATCATATTTCCCCTCTACCTTTTCTCTTCCAAGGTATATATATATTGAGGTTCTTCAGTCTCTCCTTATAGGGCTTCTGATGCAGACTCTGCACCATTTTAGTTTCCCTCCTCTGGACTGTCTCCACTCGGTCTGTCCTTCCAGAGATGTGGTCTCCAGAACTGGACACAGTACTCCAGGTGGGAGCTTACCAGCGATCTATACAGGCCCTTCACCACCTCCCTCCCTCTGCTGGTAGTACTTATCCTAGGCACCCCAACATCCCAGTGACCCTACCTACTGCCTTGTTGCACTGCCTCGCCACCTTGAGGTCATCTGATATGATTACTCCCAGGTCTATTTCCTGTTTGGTGACAATCAACACCTCTTCTCCCATTTTGCATTCTGTCTCTGTGTTTCTGTGCACTAACGGCATGATTTTGCACTTTTTTGCATTGAAACCCAGCTGCCATGCCCTTGTTCACTCCTCGAGTTTTCTCAGGTCTCTGCACATTCTTTCCAGTCCCTCTGGAGTGTCCACCCTATTGTAAATTTTGGTGTCATCTGCAAAGAGGCAGACCTTCCCTTGCAATGTCACTTATAAAGACATTAAGGAGGACTGGTCCCAGTACTGAGCCCTGTGGTACCCCTCAGTCACCCCCCCCCTTCCCCAGAGGGAACACCATTTATCACTACTCTTTGTCATCTATCCCTTAAGGGGCACTGTCAGCTGCTGATTTTTTATGTCCCATTTAAAAATAATACCTGCAGTCATCTGATGTGGCAGCCTTTCTACAAAAACTTACAGCTTGGCATTTAGGATGTTTTTGATGATATTTTTCTTTGTTCATCTGAATGAGTAAATCCCGCGTGGTCTGCTGCTCCTGCTACTGCACACCTCAACATGGCACTGAAGCGCTGTAAACTTCTGCAGGTACGACTTTGATTACTGTACGAGATAACAGCTGAAGTAACCCTTGATATATGTCAGGTGTCCTGAGCACTAGAAAGTAAGCAAAATGTTGGAGTACTTTAAGAACAGTATTTCTGTGTTTTAAAAATAAAGCCGTGTTTCTGGGCATGCGCACTACCGTTGCTCTACTGCGCATGCCCAGAACCTTGGATTTATTTTTCAAATGCAGAAATACTCTTCTTTAGAGCACTCACTTTAACATTTTGCTTACCTACTAACACTCAGGACACTTGCCACATATTGGGGATTACTTTGGCTGATATCTGTTACAAAAATCAAACTCATACTTACATGAGTTTACAGGCCCTTCGGCACCATGTTGAGGTGTAGATGAGCAGGAGCTGTAGACCACTCAGGATTTATTCACTCGGACAAATAAAAATATAATCAAAGCCACTCTAAATGCCAAGCTGCAAGTTTTTATAGGAAGGCTACTATATCAGATGGTTGCAGGTATCGTTTTTAAATGGGACATAAAAAAATCAGCTAGAAGCTGTCAGCGTGTCCCTTTAAACAATTTACCAGTTTACCACATTTGGACTCATACCTAAGTTGCCCAGTTTCTTTATAAGCCTCCTACATGGAATGGAGTTGAAAGCCTTACTGAAATCTAAGTAGACCACATCCACTGTCCCACCCTGATCTGTTTCCCTGGTTGCCTAATCAAAGAACTCTATCATATTTGTATGACATGCCCCCCCCCCCCATGAATTTGTGATGCCTTGGGTCTTGTAACCTGCTGGCTTCAAGATAATCCACAATCCTTTCCTTTAGCAGTGACTCCATTAGCTTCCCCACAAGTGAGATAGACCCAAAGCTTCCACAGGTAAGGCATGTGACGTGGCACCTCTGGTGAATGCCTACTGATTTTTGGCAAATCTTTGCTATGTAACTGAAACGCAATGTATGTCTTTATGTGATGAAGTACCTTTGTAAACGAGCCTCTGGCTCAAAGGTTGTAAACTGATTCTTAAATAAATAAAAAAATAAATAAATAAATAAATAAAATGTAGAACAAGGAGATCAGGCTTAAAGTGTATAACATAGACTCAGATATAAATAGGAACAGGAAAGAGGGTTAAAAAGGGTAAAACTGGAGGCACCCTATCTTGGGTAAGGTTATGAAATAGTTTCGGGGGAAAAAAGGGCAAGGCAGTAAAAACATAGGAGTAGTAAGAAGGTAGAAGGGTAACCCAAGCTTGCATAGACACCAAGAGAAAGAAGGTAAGGTTTATTGGAGTGGTGCATCAGTCTTTAGGGAAATCTTCTGGTGACTGAGGTACTCACCTCTCTGGGTTTCATGCACAGGTTGCTGGACTGTTGGCCAAACTGGCAAGGGTACAACAGACTTTCTGTCCCACCCAGGGGCCACCAAGTCTACTGCCACTCCCTCCTTCCCCCGGGGAAAACCTAGACAGAGGCAGCACGGATGGAACATGGTGGGCTCTGGGAAGGTGGGGGTGGGGGGAAGGGTGCATGCTCCTCCCCTCTTATTTCTATGCAGGCCTTAGGGACCTGATTACAGTACTCTGCAGTTATTGGGCAAGATCAAAAGCAAGATGAAAAAAATCACCTGTATTGTCACAGCTCCTACAGTAAGTGTCCTTATGTTTGACCTTAAAGCACTTGGTCATAGTTGGAACTCTAAAATGTCTTGCATTCTCTTTCAGTGAAATTCTCTCCATCATGCTTAGAGCGGGTCACTTGCTAAATCCTGCCCCATTCATTCTGAGTCCCCCCAGCCAGATTCCTTCCCTCATCTGCAATGTACAATTTGTCTTGCCTCAACAACCTCCTCTTGCAATAACGGATACAGATCGGCAGGGGTTAAATTGGCAGGAACCCACAGGAACTCTGTTCCCCCACCTCTTACAAAATTGTATGAGTTCCTGCACCTCTGTCATATGTAAGCAATAAGGCACGACGAGGTGTGCATTAGACAGTTCTGATGCATGGCTGGGGGTGTAGTGAGGTGCAAGGTCACAGGCTGAGTGCATCCCAGCCCCCTAGCCATGTGTTAAAACTATCTTTTTTGGGGGGGGTCCCAGTCCTTAATTCAGCCCGGTTCCACTAACTGCCCCCCCATACTCAGGATTACCCCCCTGAGTGTGGCCGCCAGGTGGGCACCCCCTCCCAACTGACACTTGTGTGCGAGACCCAGCTTACCCCCTGGGTCGGGGCCATGGGAGCAGGACCCTTTTGTGGACTCTGGTGACCAGAGGGGACAGCAGCAGAGCTGGTGTCATCTGCTGGGGCCTATGAACATATAAAATGTGCCATCAGATAAAGGCCTAGAGGTCTATCAAGCCTGCTCAAATATGCAGCTAGCACCCCTTATTCTGCAGCTGCCCCTGCCTTCCACCCTTCCCCTCCATTGACCCTCCCCCTTGTCCTCTCCCATCTCCTTTTTGAAGCAGTCCACTGCTCTACTGGCTACCACTTCTACAGGTAATGCATTCCACCCAGCTACCACCCTCTCTGTAAAAAAGTGTCTCCTCATCTCCCTCCTGAACCTTCCTCCCTCCAGTCTCATATCATGGCCCCTGGTGTCCCTCCCCTCCCTTACTTTGAACAGTCCCTCTGTACCTGTCTTGTTTATTCCTTTCATGTACTTAAAGGTTTCAATCATGTCCCCCCCATCCCTCATCTCCTCCAGAGAGTACATGTTCAACTCTCTCAGCCTCCTCTCATATGATAAGTCCCCCAGCCCCTTGATCATCTTTGTCATCCTGCACTGCACCCCCTCCAGTAACTTAATGTCCCTCTTCAGATACAGGAGCCAGTACTGCACGCAGTACTCCAGGTGCTGTCTAACTAATGACCTACGCAGTGGTAGAATCACCTCCTCCCCTCCTTGAGGATATACCCATTGTAGTGCAACCCAGCATTTTGTTGCCCTTTGCAGCTGCCTTCCTACATTGTGCAGAATTGTTCATTGACCCTGTAATGAGCACCCCCAGATCCTTCTCCTCCTCTGTCTGGGCTAGCTGCACTCCCCCCAGCTGGTACTTCCTCCTTGGGTTCTTCACCCCAAAATGCAGCACTTTGCACTTTTTTGGCATTAAACCCCAGTTGCCAGGTGTCTGACTAGGTTTCAAGCTTTGCCATATCATCCTGCAACCCCTGCCATCCCCTAGATCGTCCACTACAGCCCCCATCTTGGTATCATCAACAAACAGACTGATCTTGCTCTTGATGTCCAATGATATGTCTGCAATGAATATCCCAAACAACACTGGTCCCAACATCAAGCCCTGTGGAACACTGCTCATCACTACCCTTGGTTGTGAGAGCTCCCCACCCACCAACACCCTCTGTTGTCTTCCCTGAAGCCAGTTCCCTACCCATCTCACCAGCATTGCACCTGCCCCTGTGCCTACTAACTTACTTCCCAGCCTCCCATGCAGCACCGAAGTCGAATGCCTTACTGAAGTCCAGATACAGGGCATCCACTGCATGGCCTCTGTCCAGTTGCCTAGTTACCCAGTCATAGAACTCCACGAGGTTGGTTTGGCAGGATCTGCCACGTATGAAGCCATGCTGTCTGCTGTCCTATAGTCCTTTGGCCTCTAGGAGGGCCATCAGCCTTTCCTTCAGGATTGTCTCCATCAGCTTACCCACGATGGATGTGAGGCTCACCGGTCTGTAGTTCCCCGGTTCATCCTTGGGGCCACTCTTGTGGAGGGGCACCACATGAGCTATCCTCCAATCCTGAGGTACACACCCTGAGTGTAGTGAGGCATTAAATAGGTCTGCCAAAGGTCCCACAAGGACCTCTGCCAGCTCCTTCAGTACTCTGGGCCTGCATTTGTTTTGTACTGTGCTTTACAGGGACGTGCAATGATGTCCCGCGTCCCCCTGGCCCCCCAGTACGTTATGGGGCCAGTCACTGTGGAACCCCCAGCCTCCACCAGGGGTCCTGGTGCTCCGGACACTCATCCCCCCTCCCCCCGGAGAAGGAGAATAGCCCGCTGGATGCTCAGTCCTTCTCCCCCAGACAGCCCTCCAATGTCCCAGGTCCATTTCCTAAGCCAGGCCATTGGTGTCACAGACGAGCACCGTGCCCCTGCATCGGTGGGCCAGCCATGTTAGAACTGCCTAACACACACTCCAGAGTGGCTTATAAAATGGGACTCTGTATTTTAGTTTTAAATTCCCACTGAAATTAAGAAGTTAAAATACTAAAAAGTTTAAATCTTTGATTTATTTTGACATAAAATAGTCCCTCTGTCTGTATAAAGCTGAAGCATTTTTTTATTAACTTTAGAACTTCTGTCCTTAGTAGGCTTCCTTAGTTGTAGTTTGTAACTGTCATTTGAATGCCAAAACAGGGTACATACATAGTGGGAGAGTCTGCAAGTTGTACTGTAAAAGAGTGAAAAATAGTGCGTTTCTTTTTTTAATTGGCTATCTCAGAGGAAAGAACACGGGAGGAGCAAGAGAGTGTTGATCTCAGTGGGAGCTCCATTCATTGGGAAAGTGAGAACAGTTTGATGATCATGGCTTTTTAATGCTGCCAGCATAGTCAAAGGATTTTTGTTTATTTTCTTCTTGTAATTGTTGGAGAGGGTCCCTGAAATCAAAGTGTGGTCATATTGAGAGCAGCGCAGGGGGAAGGGAATTGGGCACACACACACACACACACACACTCTCACGCGAACAGATGCCCACACTGACTGATTTCCTAATTTCTTTCTGTAGTATGGGAGCAAGAGAGCCCCAGCAGCAGATCAAGCTGCGATTGAGAAAACGGGAGAGGAGCAAGTGAGCGCAGATTCAGCCAGAAAACAGTTTGAGGCTGTCAATATCTGTTTTAAACACACACCCACTCTGACTGAGTTCCTTATTTCTTTCTATGGTACAGGAGCAAGAGAGACCTGGCAGCAGATCAAGCTGTGAGTGAGAGAACGAGAGAGGCACTAGTAAGCGTAGATTTGGGCAGGAGCTGCAAACAGTCAGAAAGTGTGAGCAGTTTGAGGCTACCGATATTGAAACAAACCAAAAAAAAGGATCATTATGGCTGTCAGACTTGGGGCAATTGTACCCCATTAAATGAATAAAGCGGTAAGAGAAACGGGATCCATGCACAAAGTGGTAACAAATGGGAGAGCGCGTTCCATGTCAGCGGAGGGGAAAATGGTGGCGATTCAAAAGTAAACATTTGATTTGGCTTATTAATAACTTATTTTTTAAGTGTGGTCCTGGTTACATTAACTTGTTAGTAGCCATGTGTTAGACACTTCTAATGCACGACTACCAACCAATCAAAAGAAAGGATTTTTCCTACCCATTTTATAATTTACGTTGAATAATATTGGTGAGTTCCACCACCTAGTGAGGACAGTTCCACACCTACAAATCTAGAGAGGTGATTTCAGCCACCTAAACATTTCCAATTTAACCACTGCAGACTGGACATAATTTTGCCCTGAATACTACCCCTCAATATACCCAGGAGCCAAGGCAAAATCTCCTCTGAGTCCCATTGTCGCTTGTTATCTATGCTGCCTGTCTGTCCTCCCAAGTCAAATTTGCAGGTTAACTGTTCAAATGCAAGAAATGAATTTCCCTACACGCGGTGTTCTAATAAATACTGTATAAGGCACTCACATGGAGCTGGTCACAGCACCCAATTTGATTTTGACAGAAGCATAGACATTGCTTTAAAGACTCCAAATGTCCTTTATTGATACAAAAAGAATAAAACCAATACCACATGTACAGTACAACACATGTGGGGCAGATACCCCATGGAAAGGGTAGAGTGGGCAGGGGGGACGAGGGCGACTGATATCAGAATTACAGAGGACAGGGTGCTGGAGAGACTAAGGGCACTGTGAGTGGAGAAGACACCAGCGCCAGATGGCATTCACCCTAGGGTACTTAGGGAGCTAGCAGACATCCTGGTGGGACCACTGGCAGACCTGTTCAGTACATCACTGGACACAGGGTGCATGCCACTGAACTGGAGGATGGCCCAGGTGGTGCTCATTCATAAAAGTGGCCTGAAGGATGATCCAGGCAACTATAGACCGGTGAGTATCACTTCAATCGTGGGGAAACTCATCAATTCAATCCTAAAAGAGAGACTGGTGACCTTTCTGGAAGACAATGGACTCCAAGACTGCCATCAGCACAGTTTTGTATTGGGCAGATCCTGCCAGACAAACATAGTCAAGTACTATGACTGGGTTACCAGGGAACTGGACTTGGGCCATGTAGTGGACATCCTATATTTAGACTTCAGCAAGGCCTTTGACTCGGTGCTGCATGGGATGCTGAGGGGGGGAACTGGAATACATTGGGGTGGGGAAAAATGGTCAACTGGATCACCAACTGGCTGAGGGGTAGGCAGCAAAGAGTGGTGGTGGTGGTGGTGGGGGAACTCTTATCACCAAGGGACGTTACAAGTGGGGTGCCCAAGGGTTCAGTACTGGGACAGGTGCTGTTCGGGATATTCATAGCCAGTATCTCAAATGGGATCTGGAGTAGGATCAGTCTGTTCACAGACAGTACTAAGATTGGTGCAGTGGTAGATGACATAGAGCAGATGAGTGGGCTGCAGGAAGACCTGACCAAACTACAGGAATGGTCGGAGCCATGGCAGTTGGGGTTCAACACCAAAAAGTGCAAGGTACTTCACTTCGGAGCAAGGAACCAGGGAAGGAAATATCAGTTGGGAGGGGTACAGTTGGAAAGCACAGTGGAGGAAAAGGATCTAGGGATACTAATAACAGGAAGTATGAACCACTCAGCTCAGTGCAGGAAGGTGGCTGCAAAGGCAAACAAGATGCTGAGGTGCATAGCGAGGGGAATCTCCTCCAAGCACAGGGAAGTGAGCCTACCCCTGTACAGGTCACTGGTCAGGCCGCACCTGGAATACTGCATGCAGTACTGGCATCCGTTCTTGAAAAGGAACATCAGATTGCTGGAGGGGGTGCAGTGTAGGGCAACAAAGATGATACAGGGACTTGAGGGAAAATCCTGAGAGGAGAGGCTGGGAGAGCTGCAAATGTATTCCCTGGAACAGAGGAGGGATGGGGGATATGATTGAAACCTTTAAGTAGCTAAAGGGTATTAACGGGATGAATACAGAAGGGATTCTTCAGATCAGAAGGGGGAGGGACATGAGAGGGCATCGGCTGAGATTGGAGGAGGGGAGATTCAGGAGGGAAATCAGGGACACTTTTTCATGGAAAGGGTGGTAGATAAGTGGAAAACACTGCCCAAGGAGGTACTATCGCTAAAATGGTGGGAGGATTTAAGAAGGGTGGGACAGAGTGAGGGGGTGGGAATGAGGGGAGGGTGGGGCAGCTGCAAGTTGAGGGGCTAGCTGCACAATCAAGCAGACTCGATAGACCATAAGGCCTGTTTCTGCTGCCATTTCATATGTTCGTATGTACTCCTCCAGTGTTTCAAAATGCTTTGGCTCTTTTTCAAGGAATAGTGCCATCTAGTATGCTATATTTATATAGCAGCCTGATGGAAGCAAATTTATCAGAAAATCAAATTTTTTTTTCTTTTCAACTCTATTTACTCCAGTTGCGGCAAGGGGAACCTCTCTCAGGCATCCTCTCCCTGTGCCTGCCCACCTGAGATCCACTGCAGGTCTATGCCCCTTTTCTCTCCACCCCTCCCATTGCCAGCACCCCTGGTTTAACCCACCCAGGGAGGGTAGCCCGACCACTTACTTGGGCTCCTTGAAAGACCGACTCTGGCATGGAAGGGGGCAGGCTGAGGAGCGATGAGGGCCGGCCCCAGTCAGATCTGGCGCTGGGCATGGAGGAGATATGCCATTGCCTATCCCCACTTGCCGGGTTTTTCTGTTTTCTTCCCCACCTTCCCATGCATGTGCACCTCCTAATGCTTGGCGCATGGCAACCCTGCCAGCGTTGGGCATGCTGTAACTTGCTTGCCCATGCTTCTGCTACACCCTGGTCTCCACTAGGGTTTCACCAGAGCCCGGACAACCCCAAGCCCCCGGACAGGAGAGCAGCCAGCCAGGCACTCGATCCAATCCCTCCCCTGCTGACCCCGGCACCTGAGCTCGCTCCCAAACTCAGGTCGCCAGCGTAGTGCGAGGTGTGGCATCCAGCACCTCAACCCTCAGCACCGCTGGGCAGAAAATCAATTTTTTAAGGGAACAATTCACATATGTGCAAGAGACAATGTCTTGTGCAAGAAACAGTATCTTAGTGCAAACCTGCCAGTGTAAATGTGCAAAACTAAAACACACACATGGTCAGGGCCACTAAATGGCAATCACCGATATTAAATACACCTGTAACCACTATACAAAGGAAAAGGTACATTGGGGGTGGGGAAAGGGAGGAAGGAAGAGGCAGGGAAGAGGAATGCGGCAGAAGCAAGGGGAAGGAAAGGGGAAAAATGAAAGGGGGGGAAGTGGGAGAAGGGCACACTTGAAAGAGCATATTTATAATGATATAGCCCAAAGCATTAGTGACTGTCACAATAAGGCATCTAATCAACTCATGTGCAAAATTAATAATATTATGCAAAAGATAGCTAAACTTGGCAATTCACTAGTCCAAATGTGGAAAAGACTTTTTAAAAGAAACAACTGATTACCTGTAGCAAAAAAATCTGTGGTTTATCTGACCACGTGCCTCTGTGGGAGTTTTTATGTAAGTAAAACCTCAACTGTTCAAACAGAGAACTGGAGAACACCTTAGAACATTAGAGAATAGAGACAAACATGATGAAGGGAGAGTGACTGCACTTGCTCTTCATGTCAGCAATGAAGGAAGGAGAGCACCATAAATTCAAGTTTCAGAGCCAGGAAAAGTTACCCTAGGGTCGGGGGTAAGCTGGATAAACACCTCTTACAGAGGGAAACGTTTGGCAGTACACTTTACATTCCCACATCCCTTGAGTCCCTTTTTATTGCACTGAAGTTCTGAACTATGATATATACCATTATGTTGGTAAATTACCCTTGTATTTGGTTAAAAACCATGGCCATGTTTAGTTAACTATCTTCACCAGTATTATTAATTTTACACATATGAATTGACTAGAACAGGGAAGCATAAGAGGGGTAAGGAACCACTGTGGTTCACAGGGGAGGAGAAAGTGGCTATGGGGGCAAAGAAAAAGGCATTTAAAAAATTCAAAAACCAGCCAAGTGGAGGGGAAAAGGGTAGAGTTTCAAAACAGGTTGAAAGAGGGCACCAGGGATGTGAAGAAGGTTAAGGCTGACACAGAAATGAAGATAGTGGAGGCAGCGAAGAAGGGAGACAAGATCTTCTTTTGTTACATACAGGAGACTTGAAAAACAAGGGAAGGAATAGTCAGACTAAAGAAGGGAGATGAGTGGGAGGATGAGGATAAAGGAAAGGCAAACATCTTCCAACAAATATTTTGGTTCAATGTTCACAGTACAGGAAAAGGGGCTGTTGCCTGACTGTGCCATCTGGACAAAGGCGGAGGGGGGGAGGGTGTCACTGATGATCCAAATTTGGGGAAAAGGTTATTAAGGGGCTTATGAGCATTGATGACTATGTCTATGGCCCCAGAAGGCCTCATCCCTTGTGTTAAAGGAGATGGGGCAGGTCCTAGCTGAGCCACTGGCTGAGATATTCAACAGCTCACTGTAGACAGGAATAGTACTCTGGGAAGGCAGGGCAGTGAATGTAGTGCCCCTGAACAAGAGAGGGAAGGCTCAGAATTGTAAAAGAGGACCCTGGCAGATTAGAGAAGTTAAAATTTTAATGTCAAGAAGTGCAAGGGATGCATGTAGGGGTACAAACATCTGATAACTGAATACAGACTGGGGGAGGTAGTAGTGGAAAGCACAACAGAAGAGAAGAACTTGGGATTAATAATTTCAGTCGGCCGAATGACAACAATGTAATATAATAGGGCAGTGGGAAGAGCAAATAAGATGCTTAGCTGCATAGGGAAGTGATCAGGAGCCAGAGATAAGAGGAGCTTCTGCAACTGTATAGGTCACACGTTGGAGGCGAGATGGGAAAGAGGGGACAATGGAACCATACAAATACTTCCACAGGGTAAACAAGGTAGAGACTGGGGGATTTTTCAAACTGAGTAAGAAAACAAGCACCAGGGGTATTTCCATGAAGCGGGAAGGGGTCAAATTTAGGAGGGACATCAGAAATAGTTTTTTTTTTATAGGTAATTTTTCTTGAGCTTTGTACAGTAAGTTAATCGACATTACATACAATATTTTCATGTATGCAGGACAAAAGTTACAACCGTTATTGTCAGGCAGCTCCACGTACTGAGTCACTATCACCCTAGTACCAAAGGATTAAGGGCAAAAAAAAGAAAATAAATTGTCTATTGGAGCAACTTTCAACTGTAGAGAGGACCCACTTCACAGCAGCACTCCCCCTAAATCTCTTTAAGATACGCTTCTCAAACTTGGATTACTTAGGGCTTTATCGTTCCAGGTTAAAAATCTGTCAGATTTTGACCAGATTGTTTCGTAGCTCCCCATACATCTCCTAACCCTGTATGCCTGCTTTCCTAGTTGACTGCGTAACTTTCCGTGAACAACCTTTCTTTGTATTATGTGTAAGTGGATGCCTTCCAGTTCACCAGTCTGCTTTGTCATCGCTAGTATTAAATATACAAATTTATAGTCTCTGGAAAGACATTCTTCTAGTGAAGTCCAGTCTCCCAGTAGTATCATCCAGTCTGTTAATGGAATTTTTACCTGTCTCACCTCCAACAAGTTTTTCACACACTCTAGATCAGTAAGTCTTTAACTGGGTACAGGACCAGAACATATGTGCCATGTCTGCTCTGGGAGAGCAACATCTGGGACAAATGCCATCCAAACCCAGTTAAAATTTGGCCAGTCTTGAGAAGGGGGGGCAGAGAATAATACACTTGTTGGAGATACTGTAATAATTAGTTATCTTCACGTAATTCAGCAGGGTAGCTTATATTTAGATATAATGCTCATGCCACCTGCACCCTGATCAGGGGTAGCTGCTAGTGAAGAATGCTCATGTATACAGAGGGACGTACACACCAATTTTAACAAATAATGACGTATTTGCCGAAACTTAAAGAAATGGGCAGGTGAGAGATCGTATTTAGCTTGTAACTGAGGAAATTACAGCATCCCCCCCCCACCATAAAAATGGCCTACCACATGAATCGCCCAGTTCTTCCAAGTTGGAAACCACTACTTGACCTGCTCCTGGTGCCCTCTTCACCCCTACCATGGTACCCCTTGGGGTCAATTCATGTCACTACAACTGCTGCACTTATTTGTATCAACCTGCTTTTGTCATTTTAATTGGGTATCAGTGCTGCTCATAGAATCAATTTCTGTTACATAGATACATACTGTAGAAACTGTCAGCAGATAAGGAGCGCCAGGCCCATCTAGTCTGCCCCTTTAAACTACCTGCATGAGCGGCCTGTGATCCTACATGGTCACTGGCTATAGCTGCTTCTTTTCATCTCTAGAATTCCCTTATTCCTGTCCCATGCATGTCTGAATCCTGCTACTGTCCTCGTCACCATCACCTCCTGGGGCAGGCCACTCCATGCATCCACTACTCTCTTAGTGAAAAAGTACTTCCTTACTTTCCCTCTAATCTGTCCACCCTCCAGTCTCATGTCATGACCTCTTATCCTGGTACCTTGTTTAAGCTGGAACATGCCCTCCCCTTTAACCTTATTTATACTGACCAGGCTGGGTGACAAACTATCATCCATTTTGTCTGACATCTCCTTCTCTGAGATCCTGCCAGTCTGGAAGAGGGGGGCAGATGGACAGATAGTCAGAGAAGGGGAGATAGGGGAGCTAAACATGTGGCACAAGGGCTGGTGCCAGGAAAAGGACACAAATTTGTAGGGAACTGGCAACAGTCTTGGGAGCGAAGTTCTTTAAATTTGATGGACTGCATCTGACTAAGGAGGGAGTCAGTGCATTGGGGCAGAAGTTTGATGTCTTTGCAGAATATTTAAACTAGCAAATGGGGAGAGGGGTGCAGCACCTTATACGTCGAATGGGAAGAACACCCCTCCCCCCTCAGCTAGTGGTCAAACAGGAGTTCAGCATGTTTGTAGTTCATTTGCATCACCAGGTAAGGAAAAAGGTCCGGCTCCCCATACGGCGCATAGGGGAAACGCCAGACCTCGCCCAACAACTAACATACCAAAATCTGGCCAATGGAAAATAATGTACACAAATGCTCTCAGTCTGGGAAACAAGATCACAGACCTGCAGACAATAATGACAGAGGCTAAACTGGACATAGTAGCAATTAGCAAGATGTGGATAACCAGTAACCACACTTGGGAGACTTCAGTACCTGGCTATGTACTGTTCAGAAGAGACCGAGGTGCAAAAAGGGGGAGGTGGAGTGGCCCTGTATGTCAATGAAAATATCAAAGCTACAGAAATTCAGAATACACATAAGGAGCCAGAAGAACTGTGGGTCACCCTGGAAACAGGAAATGGGACAGCCATACGAACTGGGTTGTCTAAAGGCCTCCAGACCAGGGGAGGACATAGACACATTACTGTTAGAAGATATACAAAACATGACAGCTAAAGGGGAGGTTTGGCCAATACCAGCAGGAACATCTGCCAGAACTAGACACATGGTGGATTCCCTGCACAGGGAGGGCCTCAAACAACTGGTACAACAACCCACAAGAGACAGGGCTATCCTAGACCTAGTACTGACTAACGGGAAAAGGATCACAGATCTCCAGGTAGAAGGTCACCTGGGGGCCAGTGACATCACATGGTATGGTTCAATTTGGCTGCTAGAACTAAATCATCCTAATCCAAGGCAAAAATATGGGACTTCAGCGGAGCTGACTTTGATAAGATGGCCAACAGAGTTAAGCTAGCCCTGGAAAAAGAAATACAGGTGAGGGGGTACAGGCAAAGTGGGCAAGCATTAAGGATGCAATACTTGAAGCAGCATCCCATTGTGTTAGAGAGAAAAGGAAATGCAAAAGACAGTAGCAGAAAAGGTCAGAGCCCAAAGGATGGCCTTCCTGAAATATAAGGAAACGCAGCAGGATGAAGATAGGGAGGCATACCAAACTTCCCTAAGGGAAGCAGGGAAGGCAGTGAGACAGACAAAGCCCCAAACCAAGAAAACACTAGCACAAACAGTAAAAGAAAGTGACAAGACTTTGTATAGATACATTAGTGAAAGGAGAAAGTACAGAAGGAGTATTGCTAAGATCAAAGGGGATAAGGGGCATGTGAGGAGGAGGACCATGTAAAAGCATCTATCCTAAATAGATACTTCTGCTCAGTATTTACTGAAGAGAAGGTAGGGCAGGGCCCACAGCTCAACACCATGGACACGGGGGGAGGAAGGTGTGCACTAGTCCCTTCACAAAAGAAAGGGTCCTACAAGAGTTCAATAAGCTCAGGGTGGACAAAACAATGGGACCTGATGGCATACATCCCAGGGTACTAAAAGAGCTAAGGGTGGGGCTAGCAGAGCCATTATCAAAACTGTTTAGTGAGTCTCTAAGCACAGGAAAAGTTCCAGAAGACTGGAGAAGGGCTCATGTGATCCCGCTCCAGAAGAATGGTAGCAGGGAGGAGGCAGGGAACTACAGATCAGTCAGTCTTACCTCAGTAGTGGGCAAGATTATGGAGGCACTCCTTGAGGAAAGGGTAGTACAACATCTGGAATCCATAGGAGCACAGGATCCAAGATAGCATGGGTTTACAAAAGGAAGGTCCTGTCAAACTAATCTCATAGATTTATTTGACTGGGTGACCAGAGTGGTGAACCAAGGGGGAGCAGTTGATGTCGCCTACCTTGACTTCAGCAAAGCTTTCGATACTGTTCCACATAGAAGATTGATTAGTAAACTGGGTAGGCTCGGGGTGGGTCAGAAGTTGGTCAACTGGGTGGCAAACTGGTTGATGGGCAGAAAACAGAGAGTGGTGGTAAATGTATACAGTCAGAAGAGATTCAAGTTACAAGTGGGGTACCTCGGGGATCAGTCCTGGGGCCAGTCCTCTTCAATATCTTCATCAGTGACATTGCAGATGGACTGGAGGGTACGGTTTGTCTGTTTGCAGAAGACAACAAGATCTGCAACAGAGTAGATGATACAGATGGGGTGGGCAGAATGAGAAGAGATCTGGATTAACAAGCAAAATGGTCGGAAGAGCGGCAACTGGGGTTTAATGCAAAGAAGTGCAAGATCATGCACATAGGGAAGAGAAACCCTGAAGCCACCTATAGGCTGGGAGGGGAGTTGCTGGCAGTCACAAGGGAAGAAAGAGACTTGGGCATCATCATCATCATCACCAATGACCTGAAATCATCCAAGCAGACCACTAAAGCAGTAGATAAGGCTAGGGGGATGTTGAGGTATATTAGTAGGGGTATCACAAGTAAGAAAAGGGAGATAATAATCCTGCTTTACAAGACACTGGTTAGGCCCCATCTGAAGTACTGTGTGCAGTACTGGAGGCCACACCTCCACAAGGACATTAACCAAACTGAGGCAGTCCAGAGAAGGGCAACCAAAATGGTGCAGGGACTGCATCAGAAAACATATGAGGACAGATTAACAGAGATCAATCTGTATACCCTAGAGCAAAGGAGGGAGAGTGGTGATATGATCGAAACATTCAAACACCTTAAGGGCATTAACAAGGTGAAAGAGTCTAACGTTTCAATATAAGAAAAATAGCAGGACACGAGGACACATCATGAGGTGAGAGGGAGGCCAATTAAGGGGTAATGTGAGGATGTTCTTTTTCACAGAAAGTTTGGTGGATGCATGGAACGGCCTACCTCAGGAAGTGGTGGATATGAATACAGTGCAGGGCTTCAAGCAGGCATGGGATAGGCATAAGGGAGCAATACAGATGAGTATGAATAGATAGGCCATTGACAGAGCAAAGGCCGATGGCACATTCACAAGGTAGAAAAAGAAATGGGCAGACAGGATGGGCCTTGCGGTCCTTATCTGCCATCAACTTCTTTGTTTCTATGTATACCCTTGAGGTACTTGAATATTTCTATCATATCCCCTCATTCCCTCCTCTGCTCCAGTGTGAACATATTGAGGTTCCTTACCCTCTCCTCGTATGGTTTCTGTTGTAAACCTCCCACCATCTTAGTAACTCTCCTCTGCACTGCCTCAATCCTGTCAATGTCTTTACAAAGATGTGGCCTCCAGAAATGCATACAGATGAGGTCTCACCAGGGTTTTGTTCAGTGGTACTTTTACCTCCCTTCTTTGACTTGTGATTCCTCTCCCAATACACCCCAGCCTCCCATTGGCCTTCCACACTGCCTTGGCTACCTGCCTGCTGGCCGTCAAATTCTCTGTGATAATGATGCCCAAGTCCCTCTCCTCCTTAGTGACTATCAGCAGCTCCCCACCCATTATGTTGCTCTCTCCGGGGTTCCTCCTCCCCACGTGCATGAAATTGCACTTCTTATTTGTGCTTGTGTCTTGTTGAATTGTTCACTGTTTGCACTCTGACATGGAGCCTTTGCAAATGAGTCTCTGACTCAAAGGACTGTAATTCTGATTCTTTTCAATAAATAAATAAATAAAAATTCATCTTTTAAAGGCGATTTTGCTGTTGTTTTTGATTTATTGGATCCCCTTTCCTGGGTCGCCCACTTGGTGTGCCTTTCCCAGTTATTGATATTCAACTAACTAACTAAATAAATAAATACCATCTTTAAAGGCATGTATGAAGAACATCTAACCCCATAGTGGCATCAAAACTCAAATCTCCTGAAAGCATTGCATGTGACCTATGCCAAATCTTATTCAAATGATGGACAGAGAATCATATCAAGGCCGGTCTATGGGCTTGACAAGTCATGAAAAGGTCAATAAGTCCAGGTCTCCAACTGAGTACTTTTGGGATACTTATTGAAGGGTGCAATACTTCAAGGAGAAGCCAAGGTATTAAAAGACTTAACTGTATCACCAAATAGTATAGTTTAAAATGTGTGAGGCCTAGGCCCACATTGGAATAGCATGCCGTAAGTTGATGCAACTTGATTCTGGGCACTTTACTGGCTCAAATCCAGGAAGAGATGCTGGATTGGAGCTGTTGAAAGAAACCCTTGGAAATGTGGATGGAGAGGGTCTGAAAAAAATATAAAAAGATTGGAAGGGTGTTCATAGCCGATTTGGAAGACAATATCAAAAATCATGTCATCAAATATGCTGATGACACAAAACTGGGTGGACCTTGTTTAACTAACTGAAGACCAGTATCAATCTGATATTGACAATATTGCCTCTTGGCTACTCGATGGGGTATGACACTTAATTAAGATAAATGTTGTAGCCTGCATATGGAACGACGTAACCCACAACATATATATAAGCTGAATGGGGGTAATATCCAGCAAAATATATCCAAAAAAGATCTCTGAGTCATCACTGATAATGATATGGATTTTAAAAAACAATACACATCAGTTATAGCTAAAGCAAATAGTGTCTGTTTGACTATTAAAAGAAATATCAAAAGCAGATCTTCGGAAATTCTAATGCCTTTGTACCTATCATATGTTAGGCCTGAACTGGATTATGGGAGTCCACTTTGGAACCCATATACTAAAAAAGAGATAAATAAACAGGAGAAAGTGCAAAGGAGATTTACACGTACAATAAAGGACCAGAAAGATACCCCATACAATGTCAGACTAAGTAATCATGGGTAAGGATGTAAGTTTGTCATGGATGAGGTTTTAATAACTCATTGGTTGTTCATGGAATCATTAGTAAAATTCCTGCCACTCTTATCGTTGCTACTTTTTGATGACAATAGTGAAAGTCATGGAAGTCCTGAATAAAGACCAAACGTCATGGAATCCATGACGTGTATGACTGACATGACAAATTTACATCCCTAATCAAGGGCTCTATAGCCTAGAGCTATGAAGACAAAGGGGTGACTTGCTCCTTTTTTATGATATAATGAATGATCCCGTTTTAATGACAGAATTAAACATTGAATATAAACCTGACAACATTACCACTAGGGGCCATATACTGCAAGTAAGATTAAATCGATACAAAACAAAAAATAGGAAATACTTTTTCACACAATGCACAGCTAATCTATGGAATAGATTACCTGAGCACACAGTAACAAGTACAAGTAGAAATAATTTCAAAACTAAATTGGACAATTTTATATCATCTGGAGGTAAACTGGATTACTGTACAATGTCATAAAAAGGAGCTGTCTTTGGGCCCTGGCCTTTTTAGCTCCTCATATTCTAAGTGAATATAAGTGAATCTTAACTGCATTTATACAGCCTACAAAAGAAAATGGAAATTCCAACCAGTGTTGAAAGTCAACATTTACAGAAATTCGCTCTAATGTTGAAATTCAGCATTTACCCTGCTAAGTAGATGAGGATAGTTGAGCTGGGAAATCTCCTCAAAGTTCAGTGTTATTTTGACCCACAAATACTTAAAACTGACCTCTGTCCACTGGAATGGAAGAGGGGAATGATGATCACCGTGATCATTGGATGACCAAGATAGGGCCAGAGACTTATCCCCATTTATTATGTAACCAGACTGTTCACTAAAACTAGAAATGAGATTCAGGCTAATTGGGTGAGACTCAGATGAATATTACACATGATTATTAATAACATGTCATCAGCTTACCGGGACACCACTCTCCTGGCATTCTCAAAGTATATACCACGTATGGGGGCATGCTCCAAAATTGCTTGAGCTATGGGTTATACAGTGATATCAAATGGGGGGGGGGGGGGACACTTAGAAATCATTTGTTTCATAGACAGGGGTGGTTGGTGGGTGGCATAAGCTATGAAAAGAGGCAGTCTGTACAAAATCAGTGTGGAGACCCAAACTCGGGTGGAACAACTACATGAACTTGATAAAGACAGTACTAAAACAGGAAGTGGAGAAGGTGTAAATGGCCATGAAGACTCTCACATTCCACAGTACATAGGTAGGACTGGGCAAGGCTCTCACATTCCAAATTAGATAGGCAGGACTGGGCAGACACAATGGACCAAGACACCTTTTTCAGTCAGCAATGTCAATGTTTCTATGCTTCTATATTTTATTCATATTTTGAATTTTGCACACCAGGATAGTTTCATTTAGGTGAAACACCTTTATTTCGAGAGAGTCCTGGGAATGTTGCAGCCGCAGAGTCAATACTTAAGCAATGAGGCATGAAAGAAGGTCCGTTATTGTAGGATAACGGTCTGCCACAGTGGGTTGAACCATAAAGCAAAGGCAAGTGCTTCCACCACCCACAAAAGACCATTAGCCCCCCATAATGCACCCCATAGAGTGCCTCATTGTGTCTATGAAGTGGGTCCTTTCTAGTACATTGGATGCATCTTTCAAACTTATTTTTGTTGTTACTTTCAGCCAGGTTGTTGTGCTGGAATAATGACCAGGATGACAGTACCTCTTCACCAATCAGGAGCCTGCATTCTTTCTACCCATTTCATAATAAGCATTTGCATAGTTTTGGAAAAGAAGAATTTCCAACATTGATTAACCTATATTTACAGTAATGAATCTTATAACACTATATACAGATGCAAGAAGGTTAAGATCAAAAGATGGAAAGTAATGGGGGGGAGGATAAGATAATGAAAGGTGACAAGGCCTGTGATTATAGCCATCCCAATGACCCAGTGGCAGCGTGTTGTGCTGCTCTACAGATGACCTGAGTTCAGGACCATATTCGTAATGCCACATTGAGAGGCAGACCAGACAGTAGCAGGTGCTCCTTGGCAGTGTGCTGTGGTCAAGGAGGGGATGGCGTTGGACAACCGAGTCAGAGTGACCCCGTCGGTTGGCCAAAGGAGCTAGATCCCTCTGCAGGATGTTGCATGCAGCCAAGGCTGCTCAGGTGGCTGTGCCCACATCAGGGCAGGAGGGAGGAATCAAGGGAGAAAAACAGGGAAGAAAACCCAGATCTAGCTATATGAATTGCTGGGCTTCCTCTGGGTCCTGGTGCCCATTGACATTGGACAATAGTCCTCATAATGGACTGCCTCAGGGGGAGGACAGTCTATGCCATGGAGGGATACCCATGGGAGATGACAGCAGGGGTGGGGCGGACAGAGGGTCAATGGGCCAGAATGGAGTATATCCCTGGTGAACAAGGTATATCCCTGACAAACGTGGCTGGGGAGAAAAAGGCTCTGTAGAAATAAAAAAAAAAAAAAAAAAGGGATATGATAATAAAGCATAAGATTATCAAAAACAAAATAAAAATGACAAAAATTCAAACTGTAGCAGCAGTAGTCAATCCATGAAAATAAAGGAACAGTGAGCGTATTTGGATATGGAGAACACACAACAGCCTTAAAATCTGCGACAGGCAAAAACATAGGGGTTTCAGTCCAGTACTGCAGAAATGCAATCAGAATCGAAATTCACACATAGTCACATGAGATAAGGAGTTTAGCTTAGTGGTTATAGTTCAGAGTTGTGACCCTAGAAACCTAGGTTTAAATCCCACCACCAGTTAAAAGCAAATTGCGTGCACTCACCCCAGGGAGGAGCACATTAGCAGGCATTAAAGGATGGCTCTCCACACCAGAACTCAATTCTGCAAGGATGTTTTCTTCACCAGGGGATGTCCATAACTCGAAAAGTGTATAATACAAGTATCCAGTAGCAAAGTGTGATGCAAGCTGAATTGCAATGCAGACAAGGTCAATCCTAGACACCCTGATGCTTCATTTGAAACAGCTTCATCAAATCCTACCACAACTTGATTTTTCAGCTCCTCCCCTTTCCAGGATGGCACAATATGAGTGCGCTAGTAAAAAAGAAGTTGAAGCTATGAAAAGTTATTTGGGGAGAAATAAGAAATACATAAAGTGCTGTGGATCCCACCCCCAGGACACCAATGTTGACCCATTCCAGAATAAGGAAGAGGGATGGACTGGGAGAACAAGAAAAATTCTTGGCCAAATAGTCCTGGATAATGGCCTCCCTGTGCTCACTCCCTCACTCCACATTAGCTTCATCAGTGATGCGTCTGCTACCCAGACTCTGGAGCCAGGACAATGGATTTGGTGGCATGCTTCTCTGTCTCCTGTTAGTTGCTCAGGGAGGAAAGGGACCATCAGGAATGAACAGAACCAACCCAGGCACCAGAGGACATCACTGAGAGACAAATAGAGGACCACGCCAGTGAGAGTGAGTCCGGTGGGCAGTGGAGTGATATGATCCTAGAAGCTTGATGGCAGAAAAGGACCATACTGGCCCATCTAGTCTGCCCTTTTTTAACCCCTACACCCCCCTCCCTGCCAGACCCTGCCCTCACAATACTCAGCCCCATATGCTTGTCCCATGCCCTCTTGAAATCTTCCATCGATTTAGCCCCCATCACTCCATCTGGTAGTCTGTTCCAGGGCTCCACTACCCTTTCAATGAAGAAACACCCTCTCATTTTGCTCCTGTATCTTTTTCCTTGCATTCTGAGGTTGTGCCCTCTAGTTTTGACCCCCTCCTTCCTCTTAAGTAAATCATCTTCTTCCACTTTACTGAGCCCCTTTACATATTTAAAAGTTTCAATCATGTCTCCCCTTTCCCTCCTTGTCTCCAGTGTGTACAGATCCAGCGCCTTACACCTCTGCTCATATGACTTTCCCTGCATACCCTGCACCATCTTGGTTGCCCTTCTCTGAACCGTCTCCAGCGCATCTATATCCTTATGGAGATGAGAGTGCCTGAAAGAGTGAGGCTCATGGGGACATGGAAGGTAGCCCCCCCCCCAAAAAAAAAAACCCTTCCTGGCATGCCAAACTATGATGGTCACTGTTTATAAATGTTCACTCTAATTATAAAGTAATTTATCTTCTTTTGTTTTCTTACCAAGTAAAATTTGATTGGGAAGAAATAATATCACCTGCTAAATCAACTGGGCCCTCCCTTGAAAATGGCCATATGTTTCCCATGAGTTCTTACCAGATAACAAAATGTTAATTAAATCATATCAGAAACTAACATATTATCAAAAATGCTATACTTCAGGGGTGGCTCCACAGCACTGAGAGGTGGGTGTCCACTCTGGTATGCTGAAGGCCTAGGTTCACACCCAAGAGCAGGATGGCAGGAATGAAGGCCAGTAGGAAATGCTGCTCCTAAGTGGTGTCTGGTGACAGACCAAATCATGTCGATGGTGAATTTGGCAATCAATGTGCCACCCCCAATGCAACAGTACATGTGTGCTAGTAAAACAGAAGGTGGAGCTATAAAAAGTGGAGACACATGAGCTGTGCCAGTATATGATATCCTCCATTTGGCACCTACATCATCAGGCTCCGTGTCCTCCTCCTGGTGCCTCCATCACCATTCCCTCCTCAA
This sequence comes from Neoceratodus forsteri, assembly GCA_016271365.2. Classification (NCBI taxonomy): domain Eukaryota; kingdom Metazoa; phylum Chordata; order Ceratodontiformes; family Ceratodontidae; genus Neoceratodus; species Neoceratodus forsteri. The sequence continues at coordinate 136,717,801 of CM057457.1, read as the reverse complement.
GCATTTGTGCACCAGACACCCTGGTGATGGAGATCATCCTATGGGAGGCTGCCTCCACCTCCTGTTAGCACCATGTGAGCACCATGTTAGCATCATGTGGCACTTGGCAATTATGGGCACAGACTTTGGTTGCCAGCATGGTAAGCCATCCTCTTTGCCATGGTGCTGTAGGGCCAATGCCTAAAACTGAATTTCAATCAACCATATGACGACCTGCCTTTGGATGTTTCCTCACTATTTAAGGCTGTCATCAAGCATACAGAAGGCAACAGGGATGCCGAGATGTATTGGGAGGGGATTTGACAGTAGGAGGAAGGAGGTGATGTTGCCCCATATAGGTCATTGGTGGGGCCTCACCTGGAGTACTGTGCCCAGTTCTGGAGTTCACAGCTGAGAAAGGACAGGGATAAGCTAGGGTCTGTGCAGTGGGAGGTCACCAAGATGATCCAGGGCCAAGAGGGTAGATCTCATGAGGAACAACTACCGGCCACTAACATGTAGTCGCTGAAGCCCAGAAGGGAGAGGGATGATGTGGTAAGGGATGTAAAATTCCTAGGGAGAATTAATAGAGTGAACAGCGAAGACCTATTCAACAGCAACAGTAGTGCACTCATGAGAAGACATGAATGGATGCTGGTCGGTGGAAACTTCAGGAGGGACATGAGGAACGTCTACTTCACTAAGAGGGTGGTGGAGCCATGCAACACATTACTGGCAGATGTGATGGAGGCAGGGACTATGAATGGGTTCAGACATTGCTAGGATAGGTTTAAAGGACTCATAATCCCAGGAGGAGGAGTTAGGGAGGTTGGGGGGGGGGGCTAAGGAGACCAGTAGAGACAATAGGTCAGGAGGATAGGTAGGGAACTTTTTATGGGCAGAATGGTTGTAACCTTTGTCTTTACCTGCTGGCAGTGTTGATGCTTCTGTGTTTCTATTCCCAGCACAGTGGTATGGCATCAGCCTGAGGGACCAGGGTTCTCTTGCAATCACCCCAATCCCACACTGAGGGTAGCTAAGGGGGGGTCAAGGAGGTGAGCATTCATTTCCAGCAGCACTGAGAGAGCGTATAAGCCTATCTGCATTCAAACACTCCTTGCTGGCCAGCCAAGGCACAGCAACAGAGGGGAAAGCAGTCCACTGCCCCACTGGATGGCAACGTAACAGAAAGAGAAGGTAAGGATGGGATTAGGAGATCGGCTGTGCTGGAGTCAGTGGATTAGGAAAATATAGGGAAGAAAACAATCTGTGTGGGAACAATGTCTGCGGTAGTTCTCAGAATATTTCATGCTGCAGCTGCCTAGATGGAAGGAGACACACAATGGACCCATAAACTTTTTTCATCCATCATTTCCTGTGTTCCTCTTCAGTCATATGTGCATGTGTGTGTATGTGTATATGATAAACTCATTTGGATTGAGGTAAAATAATGTTACCATAATCGCACAGGTTTTAGAATGGGATGGGCTAATTTTACAATGTTTGTTTTTGTGGTGTTTTCTCAAATTAAAAGGTGAACACAAATACCTTGACTCGTAAAGAAAATGAGATGTGGAACATCCGGGTCCATGCTGTTGTGCATCTGGGGGCCATAATTGCGGTGGATATACTCTTCCATTTCCTCTATATTCTGACCATACCTTCGGACATGAAGCTTGTTAAGAACCTGTCTGACTGGGCCGTAGGTACGTTAACATCCCCCAAAACTTTTGCCTCTTATGATTTAGTTTAGTTTATTGTTCTAGGAATTGATACCTTTGAGCCAAAGGCTCTTTTACAAAGATTAATTTCTTAATTCATACAGAGCCTTGAAATGGTATTTTATTTATTCATTTTACCAGGAAGGTATCCCATTGATCTGAAACACCTTTTGATGTGCAAGTCTTGGCCAAAAACAATAGACATATAGAGAACACTGGTTGGCAATCATGCACAACCAGCCTGTGCTGCCACAGAGGGGTTCTAATTACATGAGACCTCAAGAGTGAAGCTCCAGAGGTCTGATGTAATCTGAAGCCTGAGGTGGCAACACAGGTGTTTTAGGCATGCAGCTACCCAACCAGTATTTTTTTTATAGTGTATAGTTTTTTGTTTTAGTTTTTATTTTTTTTTTAACCGAAAGTGTCTTCACAGCGCTCCACAGCAGTAGTGAATATGCTGGCGGTTTCATTTCAGAACTTGAACTGATTGCACAGCAATCAGAACTTAAACTGATTGTTGTGCACGCGTCAGCACTGTGAAAAACACCAGCTGCCTCAAGGACTGCCAATCAACTGGAACGTTGTTGTACCACAAAAGGGCACAACCGCATTTCTTGACCTTTGAACTGTTATACAACAAGTGTTTTAGCTGGCATGGAAATCCATGCAGGACAAACCCTCACAACATATCTAGAGATCTCTCTCTCTCAAATACACAATATATCTATAGCATTGCAAAAAACTCTGTTAATGCATCCGTTAGGGCTCCAATTACAGTGAAAAAAGTATGGAAATTTGATGTTAGGACTCCTAACCCTACCACCCCACCCCCAGTATCCAGTGACCATGGCGATTATGATTGAGCACACTGCGCCTGTGTTCTGGGCTAGCTGGCAGGGTAGAAGACTACATCAGCAGGATGTCGCTATATATACACACACAGGTGGGGGGGGAACACCATGTGGAAGGGGAAGGAGGGAGGGTATGTGGGGTGTAGTGAAGTGGTCAGCTGCAGAGCTGGCCATGTGGCCTGGTGGGTAGGTTGCAGGCTGGGGTTAGGAGGGTGCCAGGTTCGGTTCCTGGGTTCAATTGCTTTTTGTGGTGGGTCAGGTTTTCTTTTATTTTTTAGGCTTTACACACACACACACCCAACATGCACCCCCCTGGAGTTGATAATCCTTAAGTGGGGAGGTGCAGGGGGCACAGGCCCCCACAGAACATAGAAAAACGGTTGCTGGTTTCATAGTCGCTGCGAGTGTACATCACTTAATTCATTTTCAGCAATGTACGCTCACCCAAATGGCAATTGCCCTTCTGTGATCACCGTTTTCACACAGAAACCCACCCTCCACATACCAACAGATGCAGGGTGTGCCTCGGGGTCATTGTTCCTAACTCTCACCCCATTCCATGTGTGGGGAAGCTGAGATGGTACAGTATAACAGAATGGGATGAGAGTTAGGAGCGATGACCCCAAAACAACAGTATGTGAAGAGATGGGGAGTGAGGCCAGGGTTGGTAACCCTAAAACTGAATTTCCATACTTTTGTCATTGTAATAGGAACCCTAACCAATGCATTAATGGAGTTTTTTTTGCAATGAATTTTCTTACTTTTTGAAGCAATATAATAGTATCCTTATTTTGACCCCGCGCTCCAATCCCTCCATAGAGATATATTATGTTAGCCCTAAACTCGGTATCCTGATGCTCAGGATACCAAGTTTATGGGCCCAAACTCCACAGCCCTGAACAGATTGGATGCTAGACACCACAATGTCAGGCATCCCACAATGAACCAAGTGTGCAGTGCGGGGGCTTTGTCCCCCGCACCACCCCATATGAGGGGCTCCACACCCCCTGTAACTCAAATATCTAACTCTGAGGGGGAGTGGACCCCAGAGTAAAATATTAAGTAGTTACAGAGGTGTAGTGTGTAAAATGACTTTATCCAGACCAGAACCCGGGTCACACAGAGCATGCTGGCCGAGCTACCAGTGGTTTACCCCTCTACACCACCAGAGCAGCTCGTCCAGCAGCCCCACCCAGCTGTCCTTTCTCATACTGCAGAAGGTAGTATTTCATCATATCTGCTACCTAACCCCTTTGGGTATTGCAGCATAGGGATGATCACTGTCGGGACACTGCACTTATCGGGCAATAGTGCCCGGGCAGGTGAGTGTCAGGATAGTGAGCCACGAGAACCCGTAAGGGTCCCTCCATAGAAGCTCATATGTAAGTAGGTGTGGAGGGCCCTGTGCTACCATGTGTAGAACAACAGTGACCAAATTGTCAGCATAGCCATCTTATTACCCCACCTCATGTACCCCAGTACGGAGAAATTGTGAAATGCGAGGCAAAACGTAATTATTTGCAACTGCAACGCCATTCTGCTCCATAGATTGGAAAATACATTTTGGGCAGGATGTAAAAAATGACAGCTGTACTGTTTGAGGTGGTGTGAAAAAAATGGCTATGTTGAAAATTAGGTGGCAAAATATTGAAAAGTACCAAAGTTATGCGTGTGTGTAGAATAAATTCAACGGACGTATGTAACGCTGCCATTTTTTTTTTTTTTAATTATTTCTATTTTCTGCTCTCCGGTCATCCGCCCCATTCAACCGACCCCCAGCCCGTCACCGAATATGCAAGCGCCTACCTTATGCCAACTGCGGCGAACCCTGCGAGTCGGTCATCATCCTGCTGCCGCCGGCATTTTCTGCCTCCAGGAGCCCCAGGAGTAGGAGCGCATGTGCATGGAGGCATGCATGCCCCTAGGGCCTGGGTACGGCTCTTTCCCCCACCCCATGGCCTAGCGCCCGGCCCCTTCTAAGCCCATGCCACTCTTAGCCTCCACTAGGGGTCACTATTGGCCGAGGGGTGCTGCATTCCCTCCCCAGAGAGGAGAGCCTGCCTGCCGGCAGCTCGATCCAGCTCCACCCTCCCCCCCTGCTGCTGACCTCCGACGACCCGGACTTGTTCCCGAACCTGGGTCGCCGGCATGCTGCGAGGTAAGGCGTCCAGCGCCTCAACCCTCAGTGCCACTTGGCCAGCTAACTCTGCCATTTTTAAGAAGTTTTTTCACCAAATTTTCAACATGGCCTTTTTGGAACCTCTCCTCATGAATACTGGCACTCTCATTTCATTAATCGGTCCCGAAAGGTGATTCTGCGCAGCGACCATGAAATCACCTTATGGGTCCAATTAACAAAACAACAGCAACAGTATTCATGAGGTGGGGTCCCAAAATGCCTGTGTGGAAAATTTAGTGCAAAAACACTATAAAATGGCCGAGATAGCAACATAAGTTCAAGTCACCATTGACAACTATTTTAAGGTACTTACGTTGATTCTTCAGTTCGCGGTTCAGCTTTGAAGAGTGCAGACATGTCCTGGTCCACAGAAGACAAAAAAAACTATCTCCAGTGGTAAGTGTAGGGCAAGGGTGTGTGTGGGGCGGTGGGTTGCTAAGTGGGAAGGTCGGGATGGGGAGAGGGCGTGAAGACAAGGAGGGACCGTTTTCTTTTTTATAGGAAGAAAACAAACATCAGACGACAGTTTTCTTTTTTTTTCTCTTCAGAGTTGCTCTTTATTTTGGGACACTGGGAGTGTGCTCCTCAGTGTCCCACAGTGCTTGGGGAGGACTTCATAATGCCGACATGGGGATTGGGCACCCCGGTGTTGGCAACCATAAAGATTGTAATGCGCTTGGGGGTGCATCTGACACCAGGGGTGGACATCCCAGTGTCAAAAAAACACATGAAAAAATTAAGTATTTCAGGACACTGGGGGTGGGCTTCCTAGTGTCCCACACTACTGGGGCGGGGAGTAAATGCTGACATGGGGATTGGGCACTCCGTGTTGGCAAACAATAATTACAACTGGCTTGGGGGGCACTCAACAACAGGGGTGGGCATCCTGGTGTCAGAAATAATCACTAAAAAAATAAGTCTTTCAGGACACTGTGGCGGGCTCCCCAGTGTCCCACACTACTGGGGGGGCAGTAAATGCTGACATGGGAATTGGGCACCCCGATGGCGACAAAACAGTTTTTATTAGTAAAACATGCCTCTGCCCCCTTGGAGGCAGTAAAAGCAGAAAACCTCCTTTTATTAAGTAAACACCAACAGGTGTTTACCTAAACGGGAGACGAGGAACACAATTTTGTCATTATTTGGCCCAAAAAAGTGGCCAGAAAAGTTTTTTTACAGGGGCCATGTCTATTTTACATTGCAGTAGTGCCACAAATCTGTGCCATTTTTTGTGCAACAGTGCCATTAGTTGTGTGAAAAGTGCTGCAATTTGCAGTAGTTTCGCAAAAGTAGTGCCACAAATTTGTGACACTACCAACGACCGAATGGAAAAAACATATTTATAAACATTATTTTTAAAATCTAACATCAGGATCGTGTTCCTCAGGCCCAGATTAGGTAAACACAACTGTTGATGTTTACCAAGGGGCAGTATTTTTTGAATTACAGCATTTTTTAGTCGTTGCTAACTGAAAACAAGATGGCAGCCATGCAAAAGTACGAAACCCATTTGTGGCAGTAAGACGGACTTTCACAAAAGCAAAAATTGCTTTTGCATGGAACATTAAATTTGTCCCATAGGAAATAATGGGAAAATAAAAACTTCAATAACTTTTGAATGGATTAATATTTTTTTCACTAAACCTTCAAAAGGCACATCAGTGATCCAGACCACATATAACCTAACAATTTCAGACCAGACACCTAAAGCATTTCGGGCTTAGAGACGAGCAAAGAATTTGCACCTAAATGGTAAATTTCACATTTGTTGGCACTCCGCAGCTCCACAACCATACCACCGACCAGAATGAAACTTACCACATCAAAAGATCTATGGTACCAAACCATGCATGCAAACTTTCAGGCAAATCGGTTAAATGTTTGCAAAGTTATTAAAGTGCAAGATTTGGGGTTTAACATAGAAGTGGCCATGCAACCCTAACTACAGGGCACTACCGTGCCCTATTTTTTTTTTATATATATATACACACATATACAATAGGAATGAGCAAAAACTCATTGCATAAAAACATGAATTCTCACTGCAGTGGAATAAATACATTTATTCCACTTTGGTGACATCATCAGACTAACAAAAACAGCAAAAAACACAGTTCTAATTGTATAGATCAGATACGTTATGGCTGGTGATGGAATATACAATTTATGTGACTGAGTGGAGAATGACCGCAGTTACCATCACTCATGGCTTCGCTAGACTCAGCCACTCATGAGGTCACTCTCCATCCATTCAGATAAAAAGTGTATTCCACCAAAGGCCATAGCGTAGCCCCTATTATATATAATATTACAGGCACGATAGTGCCTCTATATTGGGTTTGAGTAAGCACTTCTATGTTAAACTCAAGTTTTTGCACCTTAATAACTGTGCCCCCTTTCAACCAATTTTCATGACATTTGGAAAGCGCTGCCTCTGTGCCAGGATCTCTTCATCTTGTAAATTTCATGTAGATCAGGTCAGGTGAGGCAGAGTTACAGAGGTGCCAAAAAAAAAACAAAGTCTCAGTTTTTGAAAATCTTTAGGACTTTTTTTGCCACCCGATAACTAAAAAAATAGGAGGTTTTGAAACCTGAAACTTTCATTTTTTTATACTTTATTTTTATTTTAGTTATAGTTTTAAAAGAGGTACAGTACATTTCAGTCATATTATAACTTGTAGAATTACATAGCCATAATTTCATATCAGTCAGTTCGTGGTAATACAATTGTAGAGGGGAAGATACAATCAAATTGTTATAAATCTGTGATCCACATTCTGCCAGAGACTCAGATTCATGGAACTGAAACTTTCAGGTATGTTAGAAGTTGGTCCAAGGTACGTGCTTTTGTGGGGTTTTAGGTCCCTCGGTTAAGTAGTTTTTAAAATATTTAATAAAAATGTTCCATTTCTGAGCATGCGCAGTTCAGACTCAATATTCTATTTATAACTGGATTTTTGCAACAGCAACAGTTTGCACTATATGACACAGTTGTCTTTAATGCAACCCATGCTGCTGTTGCCACACGTAGGTCAGGAGCTGTCATTGTAGCCCAGCCAGACTGTGTCTTCAACTGTAATCTACACACCAGGGGCCCCAATCCCCAGTGGCAGTGGTTATATATGTATGTATGTATGTAAGTATGTATGCATGTATGTATTTATTTACTTTATTTTACTTTTTATTTATTTGTATATGTATTTATTTATTAGTAGAATCCAACACCAGGATGCCCACACCTGGTGTCGGATGCCCCCATTGACCCTTGTTTCATGTAATTCCCCACCCCCACACAGCTGAGTGGGAGACTGGGGAGCCCACCTCCAGTGTCCCGATAGATTGCTTTTATCTGTATAGCTACAAAAAAGAAAAACATTCCCCAACGTCTTTTTTTTTTTATTATTTAAACCTGAAAGAAAGAAAACTGTCCATCATCATGGCTGCTCACCTCCTTCCCCCATCCCAATCCACCCACTGAGCACTCACCTCCCCCACCACACCCACCCACCTTATCCTATAGATACGTCCAAGGTGGTCTGGTGTCATCTTCTGTGGACCGGGACAAGTCTGCACTCTTCAAAACCAAACCGCAAACTGAGGAATAAAACTTAGTGTTGTATAATGTATTTGGCATTGGAGCCAGTTGCACTATATGACAAAGCTGTTATTTAATAAAGTACAGTTGTGTCATATAGTGCTAACCATATGACACAGCTGTCCTTTACTTAATGACAGTTGTGTCATATAGTGCAACCGGCTCATACGCCAAATACATTAAAGGGCACTAAGTTAGTGTGCCAGACCCCCTGGCCCCCAGTCAGTTCTTTAAAGAAATGGTTGCCGACATCGGGGGCCCCCAATCCCCATGTTGGTATTTATTTATTTTTAAACACATCTTTATTCATTTTCCAAACAAGAGACAAGACAAACATAGACCTGGGAACCCCAGGGCACACAATCCAAAACTGAATATGTAAACTATATACAATCTAACTATCTATATACATACATACACAGAGGTAGCACCACCCCCTCTAACCAAATCTAAACCTGTTTCATCAATACCCTGAAATAAAGACATCGGACTGCATGCAAATTGAGCCCTCTCCCCTTAACCCCAATGAAGATCACCTGCAGCCCAATAAATACTCTCTAGCCCATGTTCCTCTTTGGGTAAAGCCTATTTAGGGGGTGACACCCCTTTGTAACCCCTGGAAAGAGAGAGAGTCCCCATCTCCCCATATTAACCTAGCAGACCCTAACCTCTTACTACTAAACTTATCCCAAGACCCTACCACATCAAATACAATCACAAAACAAGCTCTCCAATCTCTCTAATGTCCCAACTATCTTTTGCTCATTCCAGCAAGGATTTATCCTGCTAATCGCAGCCCGACAGGCAGACCTGTGTCTGGACGTGTGCCCCTTGATGGAAGTATATGGCCTCTAATACCGCCCATCTTTTGGCATATAACCCTTTCCTTTCCTCTGAATATAAATGTCTCTTTATTCTACCCAGGGCCCCAATAAGATCTCCAGCCCAGTGCTTATACGCATAGGATTGGTCAGCCTTCCAATGCTGTACCACAAATTATTTGATTACTGCAGCCATCAAGGATAAGTGATATTTGGGTGTAACACCAGCAATTTGCGATAGATCCCCTAAGACACATATCTCTGGTGTTATGAATTCCGAATAATCTAGCATTGGGTCCATCTGCCTCTTTATTTCATCCCACAAGGGCGATATTTTGCTGCAATCCCACAACACATGTAGTAGATCTCCTCTCTCTAACTCACACCTAAAACACAGGTCTGTCTGTCCAAGGCCTCTATCACATAGTTTCACAGGGGTAAAGTATAGATTAGAAACAATAAAAAAATGTAAACTCCTATATTTAGGTATCACTATATATTTGCTGTTCTTCCATATATTGGCCCATTCAAAACTTCGAGGAGCCAACACTTTGTCCCAATATGGCACTATTATAGGAGAATTCAGACCAAAAAAATTAAAAAGTATTTTATATATTTGTGATAGGGATCTAGATTTCGGATCAATCTCCCTCAGCACATCCCACTTAAATGAATAATCTGTAAGGCCCCCTGATCTCTTTAGCACCCCGTCCAACATACATGTAGGCTGCAACCTATGAAAGAAGGGCATTCCATCACACTGTGTCAGGAGGGCCACCCTGTTATCCTGGATAATATCCTTTAATTTCAAGCCCAGAACCCACCGAGCCCACTTCCCCTTAATTACCTGGTTCCCTATGACTAAATTGGGATTGCCCACCAGTGGTTGTTCTTGAGCCTTCATTTGGTCCTTCTTCTGGATTGGGGTCAAGAATGACCACCAAGCTTCCGCAGCCTTCAAGATTGGGTTTCCCAACCCTTCTTTAAAACATGTATTTTTGTTAGCATACAATGGTGCCTCCAGAGAGAGGCCAGCATCTTTCATCATTTGAATCTCTAGATATAACCAATCCGGAATATAGGCCTCTCCTCAATACTTCTACCCATCGGGTCATTAAATTAACTGTCGCGACATAATATAGATGGAATCTGGCAGCTTGATCCTCCAAATGAAAAGATGATACAGATCATTGTGTTTTCTAGGAGGTATAAGGTTCCATAGAAAGTCTGAAAGTAGTTTCTTAATTGCTTTGAACCATATTTTGGGGATACTATATGGGGCTAAGTACACCGGGTATAACAACCTTGGCAGCAAGTTCATCTTGATAAGCCTGAGTCTGGCCATAAAGTTCAAGGGCAGCTTATTCCATCTTACTAAATTGCCCCAATAGCTGATAGAGTCCCTTCCATATTTGTTTCAGCCCCCATCCCAATACCCATGTTGGTATTTATAAGATATCACCCCCCCCCCCAGTGTGGGACACCCAGAGAGAGCACCCCCAGTGTCCCAAAATGTTTTTATTTTATATAATCTGACACCAGGATGCCCACTCACGGTGTTGGCCCCCTCCCCCGAGCCCCTTGTGTAAATGTTACCAACATTGGGGCCCCAATCCCTGTGTCGGATTTAAGTACTATATCTCCCCCCAGTTTTAGGAGACACAGGGGAGCCCACCTCCAGTGTCCCGATGTGGATGTTTATTTTTTGTCAACCTGTGAAAAAAGAAAACAGTCCCTCAACATCTTTTTTATTTATTTATTTTTTTGTAACCTGTGAAACAAGAAAACCATCCCTCGTCATCCCTGCCATCCCCCTCCCCACTGAGCACTCACCACCCCACACCCCATACTTACCTGCTGGTGGTATGCTGTCATGTTCTGTGGACTGGGACATGTCTGTACTCTTCAAAGCTGAACTGCAAACTGAGGAATAAAGGTAAGTGCCGTATAACGTATTTCTATGGCTGTTTCAACTTATGTTAATATCTTTGACATTTTTAGGTATTTTATTATACTATATTTTCAACATGGACTTTTTGGGACCCCAGCTCATGAGCACTGTCACTATCATGTCGTTAATCGGCCCTGGAAGGTGATTTCACAGTCACTGCATGAAATCCTCTTTTGGGACTGATTAACAAAATGACTGTGCCAGTGTTCATGGGATGGGATCCCAAAAAGCCCATGTTAAAAATTTGGTGGAAAAATTCCCAAAAATGGCCGTGTTATGAGCATACGCAGTTTCTAAGTAGGCGCATAACTTTGGTAATTTACAATATTTTGACTCCAGATTTTCATCATACCCATTTTTTCACATCACCTCATGAACAGAACAGCTGTCATTTCTCACATCCTGCCTGAAATATGTTTTTGCACCTGTGGCGAGGAATGACCCGGTTGCTGTGTGGAATCACCTTTTGGGACTGAATAATGAAATGACAGTGCCAGGGTTCATGAGGTGGGGTCCCAAAAGCCCATGTTGAAAATTTGGTGGAAAAATCCTAAAAGTAGCAGTGTTACAAGCGTGCATTGCACAGTTTCTATGCAGGCGCATAACTTTGGTAATTTACATTATTTTGACTCCAGATTTTCAACATACCCATTTTTTCACACCACCTCATGGACAGTACAACTGCCATTTTCACATCCTGTCTGAAATGTGCTTCCACACCTGTGGTGCGGAATGGTACAGTATTTCAGCACGGGTTTGAACATTTCAACTATGGGGTTTATGAGGTAGTGTCATAAGAAGAAGAATATGTTGAATGTTTGGGGTCAAAATATTAAAAAAATAATTTATTAAATAACATTGATTGCAGGGATGTCCGTTGCACCTCTGGGGAATATGCTGCCTAACCGTTCCAGTGAGCTGAGTTCAGGTGTGAATTCAGTGGGCTAGTTTACTGGGACAAGGCTGATGGGGAAGGTGCTGCAGCATGCAGCACCAGTCATGGCCTGGGTAGGGACGGAGCAGTGTTTTGGTGCAGACGCCACCCCCTGTGGTGGGTCAGGGAACCTCACTCGCAGGATATCAAGCTTTGTGCCGGGGTCTGCTGGGCTCATGCACTGCATCACGACTGTCTCCAATATTGTATTTAGCTCATTAGGATACAATTCCTGGACTGTCTTCAATATTGTATTTAGCTCATTTTGCGCAGGTCTCAAAAGGACCTGCGCAAATGAGCATAAAGTTCCACTATCACAAAAAGAAGGAAAATGAAACATAGAAACACAGACTTTGACGGCAGATAAGGACCGCTTTGTCCACCTAGTCTGCCCATTTTCCTACCTAGAGGATAAGCTGCAGATCCTAGTTAACCAACAGCCTATTTCTTCCTACCCCCCCCAGAAAAATTGCCTTATGTCTGACCCATGCATTCTTGAATTCTCCCACAGTTTTAGACCCCACAACCTCCTCAGGAAGGCTGTTCCATGCATCCACCACCCTCTCTGTGAAAAAATACTTCCTCACATTGCCCTGAGCCATCCCCCCTCTATCTTCAAATTGTGTCCCTTGTTCTTGCACATCTCTTTTTCTGAAAGATGCTACCCTCTTGGACTTTGTTGATTCCACTGAGGTACTTAAATGTTTCTATCATGTCCCCCCTCCCTCCTTTCCTCAAGGGTATACATATTAAGCTCCTTTAGCCTCTCCTCATATGGCTTCTCTGCAGACCCTGCACCATTTTAGTTGCCCTCATCTGAACTGCCTCCATCCTGTCTATGTCCTTGTGGAGATGGGGTCTCCAGAAATGGAGCGCAGTACTCCAGATGGGGTCTCACCAACTGTCTGTACAGAGGATAACAACTTCCTGTTTTCTGCTAGTGATGCCTCTCCCTCATTATCCCAGTATCCCCCAGCCCTCCCTACTGCCTTCTCACATTGCTTGCCAATCTTAAGGTCATCTGATATGATTACCCCCAGGTCCCTTTCCATTTTGTTGTTACTACCCCCCCATTGTGTAATCTTCCCTGGGTTTTTGTTTCTAGTGCATTACTTTTGCACTTCTTTGCTGAATCCAAGCTGCCATACTTCTGACCATTCCTCCAACCTTGCAAGTCCCTTCTCATCCTTTCCACGCCTCCTTGTGTATCAACCCTGTTGCAGATCTTTGTGTCATCTGCAAAGAAGCATACTTTTCCTTCCAGTCTCTCTGCAATGTCACTTTTAAGACATTAAAAAGGACTGGACCCAGTACTGAACCCTGCGGTACCCCACTAGTAACCCCTCTTTCTTCAGAGTGGACTCCATTTACAATTACCTTCTGTGTCCTGTTGTTCAGCCAATGTTTTACTCAAGCTACCACCCTGGGACCCACTCCAAGGCTGGTTAATTTGACTACTAATCTTTTGTGTGGGACTTTGTCAAATGCCTTGCTAAAGTCTAGGTAGGCCATGTCCATAGCCCCTCCTTGGTCTACTACTTTGGTCACCCAGTCAAAGAAATCAATTCGATTCATCTGACATGACCTTCCCGCTGTGAACCCATGCTGCCTTGGGTCCTGTGCCCCACTGGCCTCTAGGTACTTAACAATTCTTTCCTTCAGAAGTGATTCCATCACTTTCCCTACCACAGAGGTCAAACTGACAGGTCTGTAGTTTCCTGCCTCTGTCTTGCTCCCATTTTGTGAAGGGGAATCACATCAGCCTTCTTCCAGTCCTCGGGTACCACACCATCCTCTCATGATTTGCTATAAAGGGTAGTCAGTGGTGTCACTAGTTCTCTGCTTAATTCTTTTAGAATTCTGGGGTGAGTTCCATCTGGCCCCATTGCTTTGTCCACCTTCAGTTTTAGGAGTTCTTTTAGAACCATTTCTTCTGTGAAAGGACTGAGATCAACCCCCCGGCCCCGCCTCCAGAGTGCTTCTGTTAATTGGATTAGGCACCTCCCCCACCTCCTCTTTTGAGAATACTGAACAGAAGTATTCATTCAGTATCCCTGCTTTTTCACTGTCCCTCTCTGCCCACCCAATGAGTTGCAAAAACTATGTTAAAGGGACACTGTCAAGCTTTTTGCATCATATTGTTTCTTGGTAAAAAAAAACACTTTTTATGATTGCTTTCTTTCTCTAAAATTCATTGATGTTGCTTGTTCTTTAATCTGCCTCCTTGCTTATTAGAACTGAAATGCATGGGATTGTATAGTTATACTCAGCCTTGTGTTGCCCCAAATTGTTTACCTAAGCTTATTGCATACTTTCCGAACATTAGAAACACCCTCAAACAGTGCAGCGACTCATGCTACAATAGCCTCATCTACTCCCACTGCATAAGGAGCAGCTACTGTAGATAGTGTTGGGGGTGTTCATGAGTCCAGGAAAGATGCAGTTGCAGTTGGTAAAGAAATGTAATGAAACATGTTTTTTTTGTGGTAACACCATTTTGGTTGACACTCAGTTTTTTACTTTTTAAAAGAAAAAAGGAGTCTGACTCAAACAACCAGCTACATCAGCAGTCTCTGCAGAATTATAAAAATCATAAAATGTGTTTTTTTATGTTTGCTTGCACGCATGCTCAAGAAACATTATGAGGCAGCTTAGGAGAGAAGCGGGTTGTGGAGGTGCGGCAGTGTGACAGCCAATGCCAGCACTGCATTTGTGGGCTTGGGGGTGTGTACCCAATGCAGGCCCAGTGTTCTGATGACACTGGTTCTGCAGAAGTGCCACCAACTTGAAACGATTTGGCCGCTGCAATGAGGGGCCGCCTCGTCAGTGCAGCATCAGGAATTCCTCTGCAATGAGGGAGTGACCCGTCATTGCAGGGTGGTACCTTGCCTGGTGTAACATTTCTGTGAACATGCAGTCACCTCACAGTCCCATGTAAGCCAACGGGGGTGCCCAATCCCCCTGTTGGCATGCCAAGGACCCAATTCATTTGCTGACTGGGGAGCTCAGTCCCCATCTGCATAATGTCCCCCTCCCCCCATTTGTTGTGTGCCAAGGGGGTGCCCAATCCCCCTCGGCATCATTGCCACCCCAAAAGTCTTTATTTGCCGATGGGGGACTCAGTCCCCATTGACTTAAGTCCCCCCCTTCCCCAAGAGCCCACCCCAGTGTGCACAAATGAAGCCTGAAAAAAAAAAAACTTCCCACGATGTCCTGTTTATTATTTTTGTCCCTGAAATAAAGAAAACGGTCCCTCATGGTCTTCCGTTCCCCCTCCCACAATCCACACCCACTCTCTGTGCACCCACCTCCCCACACACACCCTCACCCCATACTTACCTCCGGACCCAGGCCGATGATCTTCGGTGGACCGGGAACACATCTGCACTCTTCAAAGCCAACCGCAAATCGAAGAAGCTGTATAAGGGCATAAATAGGATTTTTCAACTTAAGTGGATATCTCTGCCATTTTTGGGACTTTTGCCACCAAATTTTCTACATGGGGTTACTGGGACCCCTCCTCGTGAATACAGTCACTGTCATGATGTTATTCAGTCCCGAAAGGTGATTTCGCGGTCACTGCACAAAATCACCTCTTGGGACTGATTAACAAAACGACAGTGCAACTGTTCATGAGGTGGGCTCTCAAAAAGCCTGTGTTGCAAATTTGGTGAAAAAAATCCAAAAAATGACTATTTTACAAGCGTGCCCTGTGCAGTTTCCATGCTCCCTTGTAACTTTGCGAATTTGTAATATTTGCACTCCAGATTTTCAACACTGGCATTTTTTTCAGACCTCCTTATGAACAGTACAGCTGTCATTTTTCACATCCTGGCCGTAATGTTTTTCGCACTTCTGGCGCAGAATAGCATGGTCACTGTGGGAAATCAGTGTTCAGGACACATTACAAAAATCACAGTGCCACTGTTTTTGAGCAGAGGTGCTAAAATGTCTATGTTAAAAATGAGTGACAAAAGTCCATGAAATGACTGTGTTATGAGCGTACATTGTGCAGTTTCCACGCACCTTCGTAACTTCGCAAATCTGTAGTATTTTCACTCCAGATTTTCAGCATTGGCATTTTTTCGCACCACCTTATGAACGGTAAAGCTATCATGTTTCACATCCTGGCCCAAAATGTGTTTTCGCACTTCCGGCACACAATGGCGAGGTCGTCGTGAGAAGTCAGTATTTGGGACAGATTAAGAAAATCACAGTGACACTGTTCATGAGCAGAGGTGCTAAAATGCCTATGTTGAAAATTTAGTGACGAAAGTCCGTGAAATGACTGTGTTACGAGCATATGTTGCGCAGTGTCCATGCACCCTTATAATTTTGTACATTTGTAATATTTTCACTCCAGATTTTCAACATTGGCATTTTGTCACACCTCCTTATGAACAGTATAGCTGTCATTTTTCATATCCTGCCCAAAATATGCGTTTACACATCTGGCGCAGAATAGCGCAGTCGTTGTGGGAAATTAATGTTCAGGAGAGATTAAGAAAATCATAGTGACAGTGTTCATGAGCAGAGGACATAAAATGCCTGTGTTGAAAATGTGATGAAATAATTCCACTAAATGACTGTGATACGCAGTTTCAACGTATGCTCAGAAGTACGAGCATTTTTAATATTTTAACTAAAGATTTTCAACATAGTCATCTCTTCACACCTCCCTATGAGTGGTACAGCTGTCATTCTTCAGTTCCTGCCCGACCTGTGTTTTCGTACATCTGGCACAGAATGGCACGGTCGCTGTGGGAATTCAAGGTTCGGGACACATTAACAAAATCACAGTGCCACTGTTCATGAGAAGAGATCCCAAATGCTTTCATGAGGTGTGGGTCACAAAAAAGCCATACTGAAAATTTGTAGTGCAAATACCAACAAACACCCGGGGCGCTAGGGTTTCTAACCATAACGTCCCACCCTGTACAGACAGACAGGCATCAGGAATGTGCCTTTGGATTGCCGACTGTAATGCTCATGCCATTCCACCCCAACCCCCCAACCCTGCAGCCAGTGACAGGCATCGAGGTGTGCCTTGGATTCTTCAGCCCAGAGTTCACCCCATTCTCCTATACTGCACCCATTTCAGCGTATGTCCTTCTGGAATGGGGTGACTGTAAGCGAACACCCAAGGCACACCTCAACACTAATCAGTGTCTGCAGGATGAAAGGTAATTGAAATAGCGTAAGCGTTATGGCGGCAGCCCAAGCGCATACCCCAATGCCTGTCTCTCTGTAGGGTGGAGGTGGGGTTGGCGTCAAGTTCAATACTTCACTGCCATTCCTATTTTGCGTCTGTCTAACTCCTGCATTCCCAATGCTAATACCAGCAAGCGAACATCTGGCATTGACAAATGCTTGTTAAACAAGGGACACTTTGAGGCCAAATGGGGTTGACAGTGTCCCTTTAATGCAGAGATTAGGGTTGTAAAAAGACAAAGCGTACAAAGACAGGGAATGAATAAACATTAGGGATTTGGGTCTCCAGAGTATTGGTAAATCAGTAGTTGGGTCTTTCTTGGGTTTGTCAACCATAATGCCCACCCCCTTCCCTGATCAGACAAGGTCAAATGTGATGTCTTAGGGTCATGCATGAAGAAGGCTCTGACAGATTATGTTGGCCATACTGTATCACTATGAGGCACTAGGATTGAACTGTATCTTGTGCTCTGGATAGGAGGCTACAGGCTGGGGGGTGGGTATTAGGTTTGACAACCCCATGTAAGACCCCACCACTGATTCACCAATACTCTGGAGACCCAAATCCCTAATGTTTTTTTCATTCCACCTTTGTTTTACAACCTAATCTCTGCATTAACATACTTTTGCAACTAATATATATATATATATATAGAGAGAGAGAGAGAGAGAGAGACACACACACACACACACATATATATTTAAACAAGGCATGACAGGGGTGTGTTATGGTGGGATAATAGCCTACCTCTGGTGGGTTGAAGCACAAGGTAAAGCAGAGTGCTTCTACCACCTGTGAAGGGCCATTATCCCACCATAACATCCCTCTGCAGTACCTTATTGCAATTATTAAGTGGGTTACTCTGTCCAGAATATGGTATTTAAAAAATATATATATACTGTGTGTGTGTGTGTGTATATATATATATATATATGTATATATATATATATATATATATATATATATATATATATATATATATATATATATATGCAGTAAAAGCCATTGAATAAATCCATTTATTTTCACATATTATGGAATCATAGAAACTGACAGCAGAAACAGACCCTCCAGCCCATCAAGTCTGCCCCTCACACCCCCCCAGTCCACCCTCCCTCCTCTTGGGCCTGTTCCCTATAGCCTCATGTGCTTGCCCCATGCTCTCTTAAAACCAGACATAGTCTCAGCCCCACCACCTCCTCTGGCAACCTCGCAGCCTGTTCCAGGATTCCACCACTCTCTCAGGGAAGAACCATCCCCTCACATTACCCATAAAGTTCCCCTTCCTGTAGTCTCAGGCTGTGCCCCCGTGTTATGGAGCATATCTTCTTGTGAAATAAATGCCCCACATCCACTTTATGGATCCCTTTGATGTACGTGAAGGTCTCTATCATAACCCCCCTTTCCCTTCAAGTCTCCAATGTGTAGATCCCCAGTTCCCTGCATCTCTGTTAGTAGTGCTTGCCATCCATCCCCAGCACCATCTTGGTCACTCTTCTCTGGACTCTTTCCACCAACTCTATGTGCTTCCAGAGGTAAGGCCTCCACAACTGGACACCGTACTCAAGGTGTGGCCTCACTAAGGCTTGGTAGGGGGTGTCAGGACCTCCTTTCTCCTGCTTACTACTCCTCAGCTTATATTTGCCAACATTCCATATGCCATCCCCATGGCCCAATGCACTGCTTCCCACTCTTAGGTCACTGGTGACTGTTATCCCCGTTCCCTTTCTTGATCCGTGATCCTGATTTTCTCCCCCGACAATTGTGTAATCTAACTGTGGGTTCCTGCTGCCCATGTGCATTACTGCACACTTCTTTGTGTTAAAATTCAGCTGCCAGGCATCCACCCACCATTTCAGAGTCCTCAGATCATGTCTCATAGCATCTGAACCACCTGCTGTGTCCACCCTATTGCAGATTTTCAGGTAATCTGCAAATAGGGTCACACATCCCCTGAGGTTGTCCACTATGTCTGTTATATATAGTGTATATATTGAACAGGAGTGGTCCCAGCACCAACCCCTGGGGGAACCCACTCATCACATCCCTTGTCCCTCAGTGCGCCCCATTCACCACCACCCACTGGGTCCTATCTGATAGTCAGCTTTCCACCCATCTGGTTATTTTGTCACCCACCCCTAGGCTTTCCAGTTTATAGACCAACCTTCTATTGTGCATGGTGTCGAAGGCCCTGCTGAAATCCAGATAGGCCACATCCACTGAACCCTCTTGGTCCAGTACCTGTGTCACCAAGATGAAGAATTTTATTAAATTGGTCTGGCATGACCTCCCCTTTGTAAACCCATGTTTCCTATCATCTACCAGCCCATTTTCTTCCAGGTAGTCTGTCACCCTTTCCCTTATGAGTGCCTCCATGACCTTGCCCACTACTGTAGTGAGGCTGACTGGGTGATAGTTCTCCCTCAGCTCCCTGCTTCCCCCCCTTATGTATTGGAACCACAGCTGCTGTCCTCCATTCTTCTGGCACCCTACCAGAGAGACCAGATTTATGCTGAATACATTTTAGAATCTTAGATTTATTTAACATATGTTGAATAAATGCCACCTGTCAATCAAAGCTTTTTTGTTCACTTTTTTGACAAATAAATGTGAATACCTTTAAAACAAAAAATAATAACATGGGCCAGCCCAGTGGCACTGAGGGCTAAGGTGCTGGTACCTCACACCACACTGGCGACCAGTGTTCAGGAACGAGCACGGATTGCCGTGGGTTGGCAGGGAAGGGGAAGGATTGAGCATCCATGGACTGCTCTCCTTCTCTGGGAGGGGGGGTCCAGGATGGTCAGAGCAGGATTGCTCCTGGCAGAGTCTGAGGGACAGTACACTCCACTGTACATAAGGGAGGAGCTAGGGGCAGACGTCTGGAGGGAACACGTGCGAACATGTGCGCACTCTCCTCCATAGGCATCATTGCACATCCTCAACTCTGGGGGTAACTGAAAAAGGGGATGGCACCTGGTCCGAGTGGCTTGATGGCCGTTCTGCAAGTTTCATTGCGGTCGCATGGCACCCATCTGGATCCGAGTTCAGTGGAGTGTGGGGGACTCCCTGCAGCCCCACTGCAGGGGGTAAAACCGCAGGAGTGGGGTGCCTCAGTGGCTGTAGCAGAGGCAGATGGTGGCTGGAATATCCCACGGAGGATGCAACAACGACAGGGGAGCAAGGCCAGGTGATCAAGGAGGTACAAATGTATAGCTTAAAAAAAAAATGGCATGATACTGTGAGCACAAAATGTGTCCAGCACATAAATATCTACAAAATGAGTGCTGTTTCATTTATATATACTTTTTAGTTTTTTTATAATTAGCAAGAAAAAATAGAAAATTCAGGTTTTTTTATTTTTCCACAAACATATGTGAATAACTTTAAAATAAAAAAATTATAGCATGGTACTGTGAGCACGAACTTTGTCCAGTACATGCATAGCTACAAAATGAGTGTTGGAAACGTTTTAGTTTTTTTATAATTAGCAAAAAACAGCAGGAAATGTTATTTTTGTTTTACTCTTTCCACAAACAAATGTGAATAACTTTAAAACAAAAAGTGATAGCATGGTACTGTTGGCACTAAAGTTGTTCAGCAGAAAAATATCTACTAAATGAGTGGTGTTTCGCTTTAGTTTTTTTTTTTAAATACCAAAAACAGCAGAATATTTTTTATTTCACTTTTTGGACAAGCAAATGTAAATAACTTTAAAATGAAATTGATAGCATTGTACAATAACATCTACAAAATGAGTGGTGTTTCATTTATATATAGTTATATAATTAGCTTATGTAAAACTTATATTTTTTTTATAGTTAGCAAAAAACAGCAGGGTTTGAAAAAGAGAAACGTGGTAGCCATGTTAGTCCAGTCAACAATGTAGAGGAAAAAAAAAAACAAATATGCTGCAGGTGATACCTTTTATTGGACTAGCATTTTTTCTTAATTTTGTTAGTCCAATAAAAGGTATCACCTGCAATATATTTGGTTTTTTTTTCTCTACAACAAACACCAGAAAATTCTATTTTTTTTTTGCACTTTTTTGGCAAACAAATGCAAATAACTTTGAAATGAAAAATGATAGCATAGCACTTTGAGCACAAATGTTGTTCAGCACAAAAATATCTAAAAAATTAGAAGTGTTTCATTTATAGATACCTTTTAGATTTTTATAATCAGCAAAAAATTACATTTTTATTCACTTTTTTGACAAACAAATGCCCCCCCCCAAAAAAAGCAAAAACAAAAGAAATGTGCATCAAACTTTTTCATTATGTACTGGCCATAATATAAAGTTGGAGTATCCATAGCAACTGCTTAGCAACCACTATGCTAAGCGGAGCTACTCTGGGAAAAAAAACACAAAAAGTCCATGTAAGTTTACCTTAAAAATTAATGAAACAATTTAAAACAAAACTCCCTGCGCTATCCTAAAGGATCCCAACTGCATAACTGGAATACATAATAGGGACCTTATGAAAACACAAATTATTTTCACTCGAGCTGTTTGAATAATCAGACTAAACAAAAAAAAATAGGCCCATATGGATATTGTTTCTGCCTTCCAGTAGCTGGCACCAAACTGCTTTGCTAGCAGTACTAAGGGCAGGCAGTGGCTTTGCTTCTTGCAGCTGCTGTGATGTGGAGTGACTCCAAGTGGTTTACAGTGAGGGAACAGGGGCTGCTGTAAAGTAAAGGAGGACCAACTGCTTTGCAGTACACGGAGTTGGTTCCAGTTGTTCATGAGCTGTGTCCAGAGTCAGTGCAACCCTTTTTGTTACTTACAGTTGTGAGTTAAGAGGGACAGAGTGACTAGGAGATGGCGGAGCATAGCTCAGTAAGAGGTGGAGAAGTAAAAAAAAAAACCTGTCCTGATGTGCCTCATTTGCTTGACTGTTTCCATGACCCACTCTGTCACTTATGGGCAGTTGGAGTGCAGAGTCTTGATTGTGTGAGGGCTTCTTTCAGCTGGGCTGTTGTGCTGGAATAACAACCCAGCTGTAAGTAGCTCTCAGCCAATCAGAATTCAGCATTCTTTAGACCCATTTCCTAAAAATATTTATGCAACACCTGTGAGTATATTAAAGGTCACATATCAGTGTTAATTGTCCTTTCCTGGGACCTAGAATGAGAATATCGAAATATTGTCACTCTAGGTCCCCAAGAACAACAAAATCATCACTGTAGGTGGTGACTAGTCAGAGTCAGCATCAAGTGCAACATACTTTCATTTTAACTACCTCCAGCTGACTCGCATGCTGATGCTCAAGTCTCAAAACTGCATCATTCACAGTAGTACTCCCTCCAGGTTAACATTTTCTGCTAAAAAATGTATTTGCTGTTCTGTTAAACAGAACATATTTTGCGTCCGTTACCCTACATGCTGCCATTACTGACATTCCATAACACAGAAGGCAAAATACGTTCTGGAAAAATTGCTGTCTGTACCTCAATTCCCAGCACATCGTGACTCTCCTACGAGGGCACTGGCCCCACTGTTTCAGCAGCCAGCTTGTCACACTGCTGATGTCAACTCCCCAGTAAGACTGCAGCTTTCAGCTGCTCGCTTACTCTTCTGCTCAGCAGGTGCATTTTCAGCACTCACAGATATAATGATGTCAAACGAAATGCGCACCTCCATTCTGTGATCCTGAAACTGCTGCAACCAGTTTTTAAATAGAAAAATAACAAACAGAAAACAAAAACAACAAACAACCTCCAAATAACTATACGTGTTGCAAAAATCAAATCTGCCATGGCATCCATCTGAAATATTTTTTTTTTCTCCCTCGTGCAGTTTTACCTTTGGCATCACTCGTGTCTTTCCACTCATGATGCCATGAGGTCAAACTGTACTTGGGAGAAATGAGATATTTCTGATAGGTCCATGGCGTATACCTTTTATTCATTTATTTATTTCAATTTTGTTTACCTGGTAAGCCCACTGAGACAAGTATCCCTTTTCCAGGGGTGACCCGGAATTAGTTACATAAAAGTCAGCACTGTAATTCAATATATACAGCAGTACAGAGATACAGCATATCTACAAATAATACACTTCAATTAATTACAATGAGGAATTCTACAGGATAATATATATTGAGAGGACGTAGTTACAACACGGAGATTTATTACAAGTCAGTATATACGGTATTTGGTGGAACATGAAAGGCAGGTGCAGTGCATTAAGTACAAGTGCAGGATGTTACAAGGGGAAGGTTGGCTTTAAGGAAATTTTTAAATGACCCTAGAGTGGCACATTGTTGTAGAGGGGGCCAGGAGGCTATTCCACATCTGGGAGACCTTGCTGGAGAAAGAACATTGGCCAGATAGGGACCTGGTTTTGGGAACTTCCAAAAGGGATTGTTCAGAGGAGTGAAGATTTCTGGTGGTCGTGTTTATATGCACTAGGCCAGAGAGGCTCAACAGAGATCCCATTAGGATTTTGAATGCAAGACCAAGAACACCACCCCCCTTCCCCGTGGAGAAAGGAGGTCGCGAGGGCCAGTCTTGAAGCCCTCCCTGCCCATAAGCCCAGCTGACCCAGAACACCACCCCCCTCCCCCGTGGAGAAAGGAGGTCACGAGGGCCAGTCTTGAAGCCCTCCCTGCCCAGAAGCCCAGCCGACCAGAACACCACACCCTCCCGTGGAGAAAGGAGGTCGCGAGGCCAGTCTTGAACCCTCCTGCCCAGAAGCCCAGCCGACCCATAACACCACCCCTCCCGTGGAGAAAGGAGGTCCACGAGGCCAGTCTTGAAGCCCTCCCTGCCCAGAAGCCCAGCCAACCCAGAACACCACCCCCTCCCCGTGGAGAAAGGAGGTCGCGAGGGCCAGTCTTGCAGCCCTCCCTGCCCAGAAGCCCAGCCGACCCAGAACACCACCCCCCTTCCCCGTGGAGAAAGGAGGTTGCGAGAGCCAGTCTTGAAGCCCTCCCTGCCCGGAAGCCCAGCCGACCCAGAACACCACCCCCCCTTCCCCGTGGAGAAAGGAGGTCGCAAGGGCCAGTCTTGCAGCCCTCCCTGCCCAGAAGCCCAGCCGAGCCAGGTAATTTAACAGCCCACCTGTCTTTGGCGCCTTTTCCAACGGCTGCCTGGTCACAGCCTTGCCGCTCGTCTCCTTGGCCAAACGCAGCCTCTGTTGTGAAAACTCAAAAGCAGATTTCAGCAGTTTATTGCGTTAATTCAGATGTGAAAAGCTGCATTAGAGAACTGAAAAACGGATTTCAGCAGTTTCTGATAAGCCTGTCTTGCTAACACAGATGTAAAATGCTGCATATTCTGTAATCAGTGTTTGTCAAGCCTATTAATTAATGTAGAGGTAAAAAGCTGCTTTTTTTTTCCTACGGGACTTGAAATAATTTAAAGTAAGGTGCAACATTGTACGGAAAGCAGGGGGATTGTGTGGGACTGCAACAGGACCCTGTTGTAATTCGGTGACTCGGGGAAACACAATAAGGGCTCCGGGGGACTGTTTGCTTGCTAACTAAACGGGACCTGGGGAGTTAAGTACACTAGGGACTTGCAGTGGGAAATTGGTCAGGTACTTGCTGTGGAGATCC
The DNA here is from genome assembly GCA_016271365.2 of Neoceratodus forsteri. Taxonomy (NCBI): domain Eukaryota; kingdom Metazoa; phylum Chordata; order Ceratodontiformes; family Ceratodontidae; genus Neoceratodus; species Neoceratodus forsteri. The sequence continues at coordinate 136,692,993 of CM057457.1, read as the reverse complement.
TCTGAGTTCTCGAGGCCAGGTGCTCGCAGACCCCTGATCCCTGCAGCATTCTCCAGCTCCAATTACATCTGGCACCAGCCAATCTCAGTCTAATCCCCTTCCTTTCTGCCTACTTAAACCGAATTCTCTCCCTCTTTCTCTCCCCAGAACACCACCCCCCTCCCCCGTGGAGAAAGGAGGTCGCGAGGGCCAGTCTTGAAGCCCTCCCTGCCCAAAAGCCCAGCCGACCCAGGTAATTTAACAGCCCACCTGTCTTTGGCGCCTTTTCCAACAGCTGCCTGGTCACAGCCTTGCCGCTCATTTCCTCGGCAAAACGCAGCCTCTGTTGTGAAAACTCAAATGCTGATTTCAGCAGTTTATTGTGTTAATTCAGATGTGAAAAGCTGCATTAGGGAACTGAAAAATGGATTTCAGCAGTTAGAGCCCCGCTGAACGCTACGCGTTCTGCTCCCCACCGCCCCCACCACCACCATTGCTCGGCTACTGAATATATACCCTGTAGTAGGTCAGGTGACAGGCAAAATAAACCTATCAGCCCACTTTCCCAGCTGCAGGTTATAGAAATCCAGCCCTAGAGGCCGCTGTCTCACATTCTTGCTTGGTTAGACTCACTATGTATTACATCCTATTTACAATGCTAATGACCAGCAGGCTCACTCTCCTTGCTCATCAACCCCCCCCAGTGGCTCCTCCACCCCATGACTCCACCACGAACCCTGTTCCCTTAGCTTTCTCTGATAATTGCTGGCACAGTCACCCCAACGCTGCAAGCCAATGCCCACTAGTACTAACTTACCTTTTCTTGCCTATACCCTTGTTCACCCTCACTTCAACTGGGTAAACACTGTACCACAGTTTTCCCCAACATATAACCCAGCCCCTTCCAGCTACAAAAACATAGTGCTACTTCCCCATTGCTCCCTCCCTTCTTCCGGCGACATCTCTAGCTTACCAGTCCCACCACAACAAAAAAAAATAAAACATTCACCATTGCGCTCTCAGCATGAGTTCTCAAGCTCTCCAAGCTCTCCCTGCTGCGAATCATTTCCTTCTACTCCTTTCTGGAAACATTCACCCCAACCCTGGTCCCCCTCAACAAAACCTCCCCAAACAAACCACAGGGAAGACTACTGCTAGCATCACTTAATATTTGTAGCCTTCCCAAAAAACACACCCTACTGCAGGGCTGGATTGCCCAACATGCTCCAGACATTCTAACCCTCTCTGAAACCTGGCTATCAAATAAAATCCCCAATGATGCTGTTTCCCTAAGCAACTATAACCTCTTTAGGATGGATAGATCCGGTAGGCGAGGTGGAGGCTGCGCAATATTCATTAAATCAACACTCTGCGCCACCACTGTTGACACCCCCCCCCCCCGAACATGGGGCCCAGGCTTTCACAGTCAAAATTAGACTGGGCTCTAAAACAATCATCATCATCTCAGCCTATATCCCCCCGAGAAACCAGAAACCTGCATTTGAATCCATCCTTCATGCTGTCTCACACCTCCCAAATACCAATGAAACCATATTAATGGGTGACTTCAACATTGACTGGGCATCCCCATCCTCCTCCATCTTCAGAGATGCTGCCCAGGCTATGGGTCTCACCCAAATTATCACATCCCCAACAAGGTGCGACACAAGAACCAGGACATCCTCACTATTAGATCTCATTTTTACCAACAGGCCAAAAAATATTACCCAGGCCTCAGTGCTCCCTGACTCTATCAGTGATCACTCCCCGGTTATCTGCTGGTGGTCGGGCAAATTGTCCACTGCACCACCCAAAACCACATGGCACCGAAAACTCAAAAAAGGAGGCATTAATAACCTCAAAGAATACCTAGCCAATAGTAACTGGCTTCCTTTATATAACGCACAATCAGTTGATGCCGCTCTCGCCCACTTTATAGCTAACTTTAACAAAGCCTGCGATATATATGCTCCCCTCACTAGGCAGGTCGTGAAAACCAGGTCTACGCCATGGATAACACCCTCCCTTCTAAAACTCATGCAACACAGGGACAACCTCTGGCACAGGGCCATAGACTCCCAACGCACCCAGGACAGATGACTCTATAGGGAGGCTCGAAATAAATGCACCTGGGCCACACGGAAGGCCAAGGCTGATTACTATCAGCACACCCTCTCCTCCTCCTGGGGAGATGGGAGAAAGTTCTGGAGTAACATACAAGAAATTAGTGGCAAATCACGTTCCCCCACCCCTACCCAACTCAGTCTGAACGGGGACATTACCCAAGATCCTGCTAAAATCACTGAAGCCCTCAATGAAACTTTCTCAGACCTCTCACATATCCTCCCGCCTTACTTCTTCCACCCCCCCAAACCCCCCTCTACTCCTCTTACAGTGAGTGCAGACCTCCCTCCCCCTTTCCGGTTCCGTACCATCCCCTGCTCCTTAGCCAAGCGCTACATCTCCAAAGCAATAGCTACTTTCGCTTCAACAACGACTCCCTGGACCTAAAACTCATAAGGCTTACCCTTGATGTCACCATAACCCATCTCTCACAAATCCTAAACCTCTGCTTTGCCTCAGCCAATTCCCACTACCTGGAAAAAGCCGTGATCACCCCTATCTTAAAGGCGGTGATCCCACCCTTCCAGAATTATAGACCAATCTCTATCCCTCCTCTCTCCAAAGCCCTGGAAAAAATAGTCTCAGACCAGCTTACTGACCATCTAACAAAACACAACCTACTCAGCAAGGAACAGCATGGGTTCAGAGCTGGCCACAGCACCATCACGGCTCGCTGAGCTCTACAACGTTCATCCATGAGGCGCTCGACCAAGGGTCACTTGCAGGGCTATCTTTATAAACTTAACTAAGGCCTTGACATGGTCAGCCACAATTACTCCTTCAAGTCCTGCCGCAACTAAATGTAGTCTCCGAGGCCGCTGCCTGGCTAAAGGACTACCTCACAGAACGCTCGCAGCAAGTAAGAATAAACTCCACCATCTCCACTCCCAAGCCTGTTCGCTCCGGTGTTCCGCAGGGGTCAATCTTAGGCCCACTGCTTTTTACTCTCTTCCTTAATTCTCTCCCCAAAGCCTGCAGCGGTCATCTCTTACTCTATGCTGACAACGCGGTTCTTTACTGGAAACACCCCCAACCGTACGCACTCCAGTACACCCTCCAGGAATACTTCAGGGAGCTGGAAAGTTGGTTCGCTGACCACCGGCCGATCATTAATTATTCCAAAACCAAGGCCATGACCTTTGCTCATCGCCAAAGCCCACACAGCCAGATGGCTCTTCACATTTCCAACGCGGATGGTTCCCTGCTGGAGCACATCAATCACTTCAAATACCTGAGGGTCACCCTGGACACCTCCCTCTCCTACCACAGACACGTACGCCTCCTCTCGGCAGCAATCAACTCGAGAGTGGGTACCCTCTACAGAATCAAAAACAGTCTGCCCGCACATGCCATGCAGATAGCTGTAACATCCTCCATCCTCTCCCTAATCGATTACGGGATTGTAATCTACGGCACTGCTGATAACTCCACCCTAAGCTGCATAACCACTGCGCTAAACAAAGCATGTCACCTCGTCTCGGATTGTGACAGACTCACCCACACCTGCAACCTATACAAACTGACTGGCTGGCTTAATTTCCATCGAAGACTCAAGTACCACACCTGCATTCTAGCAAAAAAGATCCACCTCCAGCTAGCGCCAACCACCCTTCACCCCATCATCAAACCGGCCCCTCTCAGGTGTATTACCAGACTCACGGCTACCACATCCTTTGTGGTTCCCCCATGTCGAATGTCCCTTGCGCAGAGATCCCTCCGCTACCGTGCCCCCAATTGGCTAAACACTCTTCCGCCTTCCCTCTCCCAGTCCCGCAGCATCCAACTCTTCAAAGCAGGCCTAAAAAACTTCCTATTGGATAGCTCTAAATGTGAATGCTGCATTGGCCTACCTGTCTCCTCTCCCCTTCCCCACACACCCACACAGGGGCCCCTCAGGCCTACCTAAACCCCCCCCCCATGCTCAACCTAGGGGTCTCAGGTATGTCTCCTACTTGCCCCAACCAGACAAAAAAAGTCTCTCAGCCATCATGCCAACAATGAATTCAGTAATACCACTTTTTTATTATGTATTGAAAGTTGCCTTCCATTGCCTTTACTGTCATATGTCTCTCCACCCTCTGTAACCACCGGAGAGCTAATGTTACTAAAAATGTGATTGTACATAAATCTGTATATAATTTTTGCTTGTATATAATTTTCCTTGTTCCGTCTGTCTTCCCCCAACTCGTGTTCCCCCCTCCACCCTCTGTAACCGACGTGGAGCCTTTGCAAAAGAGACTTTGACTCAAAGGTTTGTAATTCCGAATTTACAGTAAATAAATAAATAAATAAATTTATCCTGTCTTCCAAGGAAGGCCGCTTCAAGGATGAGAGCACTGTAGAGTGGTGCTCTCTGCTGTTCATTCCAGCAGCAAATCTGCCTACATTATGGTATATCTGTTTAACTTTGCTTGGCTCAGTTTCCTTTAATAAGGCTAAGATAGGTGTTTGATATAACAGCACCTTATAAATACACACACACACACACACACATGAGTGCGGGTGAAAATGACAAGATAGAAAAATATCTTAGCTAGTGACATCAGTAACAGCAACATGTCAAAACAATATTGTCGCTGCTGTTGTCACGATGGATATTTTTAAAGAGCAGGTTCATACTTATACCCCCCCAAACATAGACTGAAGCTTACCTGTCCCCAAGTCAACTGTAATGTAAATTTTAATTTATTTCTGCCAGTTTTTATAGAGGAAAGGGATCGTATTTTGCTCCATGGAGTCCATAACGAGAATGCTTCCACTTCCCTATTCTGAGACATGCCCCTGCGCTAGTATGTTTTCTGATGTGTGTAAATGGAGAACATGGGGGTGTGCTCCATAGAGTACAATAGGGGCTTTTTAAGTGCTTTTATTATACTTTAGAGTTCAGACTATGGAAAGACAAGGTCACTGTTCAACTTACCTTCTTTCTAATGATGTAATAAGCTCTGTTCAGATAAAGTGAAAACAGAGCAAACAACAGGATGAGACTAGAAATATTTAATGTGATTTAATTAACAGCTACATGAGCTGGCAACATTTCCATTAGTTCATCTTTTAACAAACAGTTCACTTGGGTTGTTTGCAGTCTTGCTAATATCTTCATTATGAGAATCTGCAGTGTAGGTAAGCACAAGGAATCTTAAGAGACAAGAGCTCGATGTTGTACCACATAGTAGTACAATAGTGGTACAGCAGCATTCTGACATCACTACAGTGGTACAGCAGCATTCTGACATCACTACAGTGGTACAACAGTGTTCTGATATCACTACGGTGGTACAGCAGTGTTCTGACATCACTACAGTGCTACATGCTTGAAAGTATACAAGCCAGGGTCTACTCAGCTGTTACATTGCTTCAGTCTGTACCCTCTTCAGTGCAGCTATGCTGCCTCAGCCTGTTGTTCCTTCGTATCATTTCCACAAGACTGTTTTTCTCTTATTCTGTGCCCTGTAGCAAAAATCTTTTTTTGTGGCTTGGGCCTTATTCCTTTTCGTTCACTGATGAAACAAACAATATGTAAAAAATAAATAAGTGTAGTGTGCATCATCATCATCATCATTCCTGAGAGTAAATATTCGACACTCAAACATGTGAAGGCCCCGTGCTAGCAAAACTAACAACAAAGTCAGCGTGTAAAAGAAAATGACATCAATTCATAAGGGATGGATGGTAAGAATGCCATGTACTCAAACTGAAATCACAATGCTGATGATGCAGTGGGGGATAGAGAAATAGATAATAGCATCTGTCATGAGAGCTGTTCCACACATCCAACACAATATTATCACATAGATTTTCTAATGAGCAAAAGGAAAACAAAAATACTTCAGAAATAAAAAATTACAACTGGACTACTCCTTAAAATTCTATTTATTTTTCTATCTGCCTGTTTTGGATTCAGTAACTTTTTAACCATCTAAAATGATTTACAGGTTAGATGCATTACCCCTGTCCACAATGTATATTGAAGGACACCATTGTAGATGAGCTTTCAGCACAATGGTTCTATCCAAACAATAAAAAAACAAGCATTTGTCAATGCCGAATGTTCACTGCTTCATTGCTGTTGTACCAGATCTTGCTTGCACACATTTGTATTATATATTTACATAGGATAGACCACATGAGATGCACTATCTCATTTTCAGTGGTGTCCTGCTGTTACACATTTTTAGATTGTATTTACTGAGGACAGGGCAGTTGAGAGGCAATATCTAGTTTGCAGTGAGATCTCACATTTTGAACCTGGATTTCCAAGACTTTTTATGACCTGACATTATGATCAAGACAGGTGGAATTTTTTAAATTCCATCAAAAGATGATTTTGTAATGCCACAGTGAAAACAACTTTTGGAGAGGAGTTGAAAAATGACACCTGTCATGCTCAGGAGGTGGGGTAACACAAGGGATATGTGGATATGTTGAACATTAGGGGCCAAAATCTGCAGAAATAAAGGTACGAGTAAATGTTGCAACAGTTCGATATCCTCTCAAAACTTAGTTGTTTTTTTACATTTTGACCCCAGATTTTCAACAGTCTTTTTATGAGCACTCCTGATCATGACAGTGGTCTTTTATAAAACAGTGGTGAAAACCCCATTTTGCGCCACAAGTGTGAAAACACATTTTGGCTAGGATTTGAAAAATGACTGCTGTCATATTCATGAGGTGGTGTGAAAAATTGCTATGTTGAAAATCTGGGGTGAAAATACTTTAAATTACCAAAGTTACAAGCATGCATTGAAAAGTTTCATACATCCACTCATGACTGTTGTTTTTCTAATATTTTTTTTACCCCAAATTTTCAACATAGCCTTCTTCTGACCACACATAACATAATTGTGAGCCCACCTCATGAATAAGGGTTGAGAAAATGTTCAAATTCTGCCCAAAAGGTGATTTTGTATAAGTGCGAAAACATATTTTGGCCAGTACTTTGAAAAATGACAGCTGTCACACTCATGAGGTGGTATGAAAAAATGATTAGGTTGAGAATTTGGGGTCAAAATATTGAAAATGACCAAAGTTATTACTGTGCATTGAAAAAATTTCCACATACGTTCATAACTTTATTGTTTTTTAATATTTTTATGCCAAATTTTCAACATAGCCTTCTTATGGCCTCACCTCATGAACAAGACTGAAGAAAATTTTCATATCCTGCCAAAAAGGTGATTTCATGCAGCAACTGCAAAATCACTTTTTGGGACGGATTTGCATAATTTTGCATTCATTGTTCATGAGGTGGTATCCCAAAAAGACCATGTTGATAATTTTTTTTTTGTGGGGGAGAGAATCTTAGAAAATGACCAGGTTATTAGGACAAGTTCAAAACCCACTGAAATACATTAAACTGCATTACTGATTTCCTCAGTTCATGGTCCAGCATTGAAGAGTGAGGACATGTCTCTGGTCCAGATAGGATTAGGGCACAAAGTCTGAAACTCTCTGCCCTGTACCACCTCCCTTTTGGGTGTCCCGCATTTTAATATGGGTAAGAGAAACCAAGACATGAGATTGGTCAAATATGATTGCATGACCATGCATTATCCCAGCATAACCTGTCAGAAATCCTTACATTTCTAAACCAGATTACACAGTTTTAAAACGAAGAATCGGGAGATATTCCATAATTACAATAATGCATTCCAGGGTGTCCATAATTGTGAGATAATGGCACTTATTGAGCATGTAAGGTACTTGGATTTGCCTAATGTTTGCTTCCTAAGACATACCATTATCCCCCAATAATGCACACACTGTCATGCATTGTTGCTTTATAATCACTAGGGAGCATTTTTAATATACAGATAAGGCACTGTAAAAATCATGCTACAACCACTCATTTGCAATTTTGTGTTACAATTCGCTGGTTGTAACCACTGCCTGTCAGTCACATTCATGCTCCATGCAGCATGAGCACTTCTAACAGAACTGCTACCATGGACATTGTCAGCTTTTTTGAGCTGAATATTATCCCTATATCAAGAAACACTTGACCGTGCTGAATGTTTGCTTCCACGTTGTGTCATGTAAGTTTTGGTTGTGTTGTAGAGGATAATGAAGGTAGAGTAGTACTGTAGTAAGAGAGTAGTAGTAGTAGTAGTAAAAAGTTTATTCTGATATTCTGAAAAGGATAACTCAATTGAGCCAAGGCTCATTTACAATGGGGTCCCGAAGCATAAAATAACTAGACAAGTTACACATATGGGGCCCGATATTCAGAATTGCACCTGGCAATGGCGCAAGTGGTTGCGCAGCACAACTTAGTTGTGCTGGAGCAACAAAGAGATGCATTCAAAAGAAATGTGCCATGGTGCATCTCTTCTGAATATAGCAAATAGTTCACATGGCGCAAATACAGTGCACCGGTGCATCCCCCAGACAGGTCTGAATACCAGGAATGGGAACTGTGCCAGTGCATCAGAGATGCACTGTGCGCCATTCCTGATATTCAGACACTAATACTCTGAAATACGATTATAATACACCACAGATGCACAAATGGGGCCATTTGCATGTCATTATAGCCCCATTTGCATGTGTTGAGCAGGGCTGGCTGTTGAAATACATCTGGAGCCCTGCACAGCATGCAGTCCCTGTATCAGGGACCGCAGTAGTATCCCCTCCCCATCCCAAAGCTCCAATCACCCGTAACAATATTTATTCATGATCCCTGGTAGTCTAGTGGTATCCTTCTCCCCTCCTGTAACCCCACTCACACATTTTGGATAAACAAACAGCCCTGGTACTCCAGTGGTACCTCCCTCCCCTCCCGTATCTCTGATCGACCATAAATCCGGATACCATTTCCCTGATAGTCTAATGGTACCCCCGTCATTCACAAAAATGTGAATGAATGACTTCATTCACATTTTCGTGAATGACTATTACAGCTTTCACTGAAATTCCTGGGCTCTGATTGGTCAGTGCTGTTCTTCAACAGTGATGTTATCCCAGCACATCATGCCTATTTGAAAAGCAATAAAACATGTATTTTTCCCCCTTTTTTAACAATCAAGCCATGTTATAATTGCAATAATGCACTCCAGGACATGTGTCATGGAGATAATGTCACTTCTTGGGTGTTGGACGCACTTGGCATGCGACCTCATGCCCAACCATCCAAGGCATAATGTTCTCTCAGCATGATACACGCCCTCTCATGCATTATTGCTGAATTATACACACACCCTCAGTTTGGGATGCTTTAATAAACCCCCTGAGCTTCACTCTCAGGGTTTATGTATCATCTCACACTCGAGTGTGTGTAAAATTCTGACTGCACACACCCATCCATGTATTATTCTTTATATTAAGTCCTATCAGTTATTCTGATCAGTTAGGAAGGTACTGCTCTATTCCTTTACTTATGTTTTTTCTTTATGGATAATTCTTAAAAAAAAAAAAAAAGTCCTTTGATCAGAATGCTGATTGTAACTCTATTTTAAATTTTCAATGTGCATTAACACAGCACTCTGTTTATTGTGTTACATTGATCTATTCAGGATCATCATACCTCTCAACCTCTTGTCCTCCAAATATGGAGCACCGTCCCTCCAAATGTGAGGCACACAATGACATCTTGGAGATATTGTATAACCCTACAGAGCAAAGTGAAACAGGGTGCTTTGGTCTTTATGCAATTTACTATAAATTGGTCATCGTAGATTAACCCCTTCAGGGACGGCTCCCAACATACACACTGCTCAATTTCATTGTAACTGGCAGACTATGCTGTGCTCGCATGCACAAAGGGTCAGTATTAATTTCAACTTAAATGACTATGTAAAATGTGTAACAGCACCTTCACCATGTGGGGCATGGGGCATCTGAGAGGTAAAATGAGGGACACTCTTCCTGGTAAGAGGCAATTGGGAGGTACAGATATGACAGTAATCATGGCAGCACCTTCTAGGTTGCATTAATGGATTTAAGTAGGTTTTAATAACCACCCAGTAACACAGCAGTAGTGTTTCTGCCTGCCACACTGGTGACCCACTTTCGGAAATGAACTAGGGTCACATAGGGCAAAAGAGGACTGAACATTTATAGACAGCTCTCCTCTTTCGTGGGGGGGGCAGCACCTACCGCTGCTTGGTGCCACCTGTCGGAGGCTACATGGTACAGCAGTAGTCATCCCTCTCTAAAGGGCCAGGTGCAGATGTTGAGAGTGTGTTGTGTCTTCACACAGTACATGCGCACCATTGCACATGTGCTGACCTCAGGAACAAGGGAGAAATTGGAGGAAAGTACCTCATCCGGCTGGGTGGTAATGGTGCATCCGTGAACTCTGCACCACCATCCATGGCACCCACTCACCTGAGGAGGTTCAAATGCAGATGGGGTAAGTCCCAGATAAGGTGAGTGACTGGGCTTGGCATTGCCATTGCAAAGGGCAGGGTGGGAGAAACAAGAGGATAAAGGTAAGATTGAAAAAAGTTTTTACCTTCCTCATTTTGTCTCTGAATTGCTGCTGCCTTTTGATGAAATGCACTTAGTTTACGGAAAAGGTGCCTTTCACTTTACCTCCTGTGCTTTACTTCTTTCATCTTGCATTGTGTCATTATACAGCACATGTACTGAACTTGAGAAGGTAAGCAAGTAAATAAATGAAAAGTATTGGCTTTAAACAATCCAGTTGCCAGGCAACCGATGGTCAGTTAGTAGCAGCACTTTGTGCTTCCATGCAGTTAATACAAGGTCAGGAGTGGCCTCACCCAGCAGCTCATGGCAACAAATCTAAGCCTGGGGGAGGGTTCTTGCTGCCGAAGCTGTCCATTGTGGCAGCACCACCTCATAATGGGCAGCAGTAGCTAGTTCCCTTATGAGGAGTAGACATCCAGCTTTTTATTGTGTGCATGAAGCCTGTAAGTGTCTCTGTGCAGCAGCAGCAGCAGTGATCACTGGGGGAAAGAGAAATACAGGAGGGAAAATTGCAGTGACCAGGATAAGAACCCCGGTACTCCCATGCCCTAAGCCCCCACTGGATGTGCCTGACCTGAGTGAAAATAAGTGGCATGACAAGGCTGGGAGGTATCCAGGATTCAAAGGCAGGCTACTGCCTAGTAGCATCAATGAAATCATCAGTTGTCACTAAGACTGATGTTTAACTGGCCATATATCTAGCCACTTCTGTATATTTTGACAGCCTACCTTCCGCAGTTGTAAGTAAGGGCCTCCATTACAGGAGCTTTGGCCACAGAATATTTTTATTTAGTGACCACTTTCTCATCAGACTTAAAGTAGTTCTTATTTTTTAATCATTTAAAATATTTCAGTATCAGTAGATTCACAAACACTTTTCTGTATCAGGTTTTAAAAACCATGGTTTCTACATTCCACTCTTATGGCTCTTTTTGTTTTTGTTCTTTTTCTTCTTGTCCTAACGTTTTGAAACTGCAGCTGGCTTGGCCTACTATAACTTGGTATATGACTGGGTGAAGGCAGCAGTGATGTTTGGAGTCATCAATACCGTGTCCAGGCTTGATCACTTGGATCCGCCGCAGCCACCAAAGTGTATCACCATGCTATACGTCTTTGCAGAAACGTAAGTTTTTACTGTATTTCTTTTTAAGTTCATCAAAGTATTTTCTAACAAGTTTTCTTGCCCTGATATTTAACCCCCTCCCCCCAAGTTCTCTGGAGGTGTAACTCAACTAGTCCGACTAGACAGCTGCTTACAAATGGGGTGCCACGATCAGTTCAAGCAAGTCACGCCAGGGTGCTACAATGTCATAGATTAATTAAATCAAAGCTTTTGTAGAGCCATCTTGTATTCAATAAGCTTTGGAGTTTCAAGCTATAGCTCCACCAGACAATTGCATTTTGTTGATGTTAAGTGAAACATAGAACCACAGAATTTGACTGTTGAAGACTGAAGGTCCATCTAGTCGACTATACTAACTCACCTCACCAACCTATCAACTACCCTGGTGGGCTATAATCCACCCCGCTACTACCCTACCCTTCAAACCCTTGATGTCCTGCTTAGGGACTATGAGTCCCCTTTGCCCTGTCCCAACCATGTTTAAACCTGTTAAGGTTAGCTGCCTCACCACTTCAGCTGACAGTCTGTTCCACAGTTCCACTACCCTTTCACTGAAGTACAACTTCCTCAAGTTTCTCCTGAATTTGCCCTCTACCAACCTCCAGCCATGCTACCTAGTGACTCCATCCTTATTTCTTACAAATAAGTCATCACTGTTTACCTTGTTTATGCCCCTGAGAAACTTATATGTTTCAATGATGTCCCATATGTTTCAATCATTTCCACCCGCTCCCACCTGGCCTCCAGCGAATACATGTTTAGGGCCTCAAATCATTCCTCACAGGATCTGCCTTGCTGGCCCTGGATTATCCTAGTGACCCTTTGCTGTACCAACTCTAGAATGTTGATGTTCTGCCTCAGGTGATGGCTCCAGAACTGGGCAGGGTACTCCAGATGAGACCTTACCAGGGATCTGTATAGTAGCAGAATCACCTCCTTTCTTCTACTGTCAAAACACCTCCATGTACAACCCAGCACTCTCGATGCCTTGCTGTATGCTTTGTTGCACTGACTTGCTTACTTGAAGGAGTCACTGATTATGATCCCCAGATCTCTCTCCTCTGTTGAAGTGGCCAGCCTAACTCCTCCCATCCAGTGTTCAGTGTGTAGATTCTGTCTACCTAACTATGTTACTTTGCATTTTGTGGCATTAAACCTCAACTCCTAGACCTTAGACCATTTCTCTAGGACCTTCTGGAGCTTCTGTACCCCTTCATTGTGAACCACCCTGCCGCATAGCTTTGTGTCATCAGCAAAGAGATGCAACTTTTCCTGGATATCTTCCAAAATGCCACTCTGTTCGTGACCTCTCTGTCCCCTGACTTAGCCCTATTAACCATTACTTTCTGTTGCCTCCCCCTTAGCCAGTTTCCTAACCACTTATCTAAACCTGGCTCTAGTCCCAAGCCCTCCAGCTTCTTCAGCAGCCTCCTGTATGGTACTCAATGAAAGGCCTTGCTGAAGTCAAGGAGACTGCCTGTCCCTTGTCGATTGTCTTAGTGAACCAGTAAAAAATGATATCAGGTTGGTCTTGCAGGACCTCCCTGTCACAAGCCCATGCTGCTTTTCGTCCTGTAGTTCGTTGTCCTATAGGTAGACCACCAAACTCTCTTCCATAATGGTCTCCAACAACTTATGGAGGTAAAGTTGGAAAATCTGTAGTTGTCTGGATCCTCTCTGCCCCCCCCCCCCCGTAGAGTGGTACAACATCGGTGGATCTGTAATCTACTGGCACCATGCCACACAGCAGTGAGTCATTGAATAGGCAGATTAGGGGTATTGCCAATTTTGCGACCAATTCTCTTAGCACTCACAGTGTTCCCAGATTGATTTGCCATTTTCTCTATAACTCCATTGTAATTTTCATGTGTTTTCCTGTAGATTGCAATATTTCCAGTGGAAGCCAAATTGCCATTTTACTGTAAAACCAATGCAAGTCTATGTGAAGAATTTCCCTGTAGATGGCTCCAAACCCCTAAAAAATATAGGAATCTCTGTAGATCTGGGAGCCTTGCTTCTTGGATGTAGGCCATCCCGGCCTAGCACCTTGTCTACCTTGAGAGCTTCTAGTCTATTTTGTACACTATCCACTAAGATCTATACTTTGCCCATTTCCTGGACCCCCCTCCCTTCTGACAACATTGATACCACTGTCTGGCAGTGGACCATTGTCCTCTAACATGAATACCAAGCAGAATTAATTGTTTAGTACATTTGCCTTCTGCTCATCATCCTCCTTTACCCTCTCTTCTCAACTAACCTAAAATCCCTATTTTGTCTCCCATTTTTCCCTAAATACATGAAAAAAATGTTTTCCCCATCTTTTACTCCCTTGGCAATCTGCAGCTCCATGATGGATGTCTTTGCCTCCCAACCTCCAACACTGTCTCTTTGAGTATAGCCTAATACTTCTGTCACGCTTCCTCCCTCTTCTTCTTCTTCTTGTACTCAGTGAAGGCCCTTATTTTTGCCCTCACGGTATCTCTCACCCTCATTTTGCTGACCTTCCTTGTGCAAACTTTGGTCGCATTCAGGAGTGCCCCCTTGATCCTGATCCATTATTCTACACTTCACTAAGGTCACAGGCAAGGAAGTACAGAAACTGCTGTCCTGCTTAAATTCTGATAAATATGTGGGTTGTGATGGATTGCCTCCCATGTTCCTCAGTTATCCACATCACAAATCACCAACCCAATTCCCAATTTTTTAATTTGTCATTCATTAAGAACACAGTTTTGAACATCAGAAAGTAGGCCATGGTAGCACCTCTCTTCAAAAAGGGCAAACCCACTGTTTTAGATAACTACAGGCTCATATCTATTCCCCTAGCCTTAACCAAGGCGCACGAGAAAATAGTTCACAACCAACTAACCTGTTTCATAGATCAGCACAACCTTCTCTGAGAGAAGCAACATGGCTTCAGAAAGGGCCATGAACCCTGCACTGTCTTGATCAGCTTCACAAACTCTATACACCAAGCTGTGGACAAAAGGCTTATGACAGGTGCAGTGCTCATGATCCTAACCAAACCTTTTGACCTATTAGACCATCATCTGCTCCTGCAAAGGCTAAGCATGCTTGGGATGAGCCTGGCAGCAACCCAATGATTTTCAAGCTGTCTGCAAAATAGATCCCAAACATGATCCCAAAGAGGAGAGGGGATCTGCCACAAAAGAAGAAGCCAGTTTAACAAAATAGGCATCTAAGCCCCCACCACAGTCTCCAGACTTGTCAGGCAAAGCAGAAAGCAGTTTAGAACATCCAATCTTATTACCCTATGAAAGTAAAAAGGTGTATGATCCAAAGAAACCGCTGTCAAATTCTGATCATTGTTAGACCCAGTAGAAAAAGAAGATGTAAAACAAGACAAATCAGTAAATTTAGTATTTAACACATTTGCTATCCAACATGGATCAGTAACCTTCTGGTCATGCATCTTCAAAATCTTAACTGTAGATAATTCCCTAGGGGACAAAAGTGAATTAACGGTATGCCAAAATGTTTTAGAATCAGATACACCAGAATTAAATTTATGCCTGTAGTAATTTTTTTTGTGCATCAATCATCATCTTTCTTACTTGATTTCTAAGTGACCTGTAAGTATTCAATACACAAGAGGTTTATGTCAAAATGGGTGTGCCATATCACAATGGGACTTGCATCAAATAAATTACACACTATCCCCTTTTTATAGATTTTCTAAGGCGGAAGCTGTTGACACTCTGTCAAAGATGCATGCTGCTGTGCTGGTCCCATGGTGCCAGGTGATGGGGGATTGTCTGGCATGCTGGCAACCTGGGTTCATGCCTGAGCCTGTGACAACAGGAACAGAGACCGGCAGGGAGGGTTTAATAGTGTCCATGGGATGCTCTCCTCCTGAGGGGGTTGAGGTGGCACCACCCTCTGGCGACTCCTGGCAGCCGGGTTCAGCATCACACTTTGAAGCGTGGGTGACCACACATCGCATGTGTGATTGGCTAGGATGCTGTGGCATGCACACGAGTGGGTGGGGGGGGTTAAAAATGGCCATCTAGCCATCCAGATGATGGTGGTCCACCCTCCTGTCACCACAACAGCCCAGGATCCCAGTGCTGAACCATTACCACTCCCCTGGCGAGGAAAGGGAAAAATGCCTCTGGGCATTCAGTCTCCCCTCCCGGTCATGACCATGGGAGGGGGACCCCTAGGTGAAGGTATACATCATGTTGACTGGGGAGGTAGCACAATGAGGGGCAGTGAATGGTGAACAGGAGGAGTATGGCAGTGGAATGGGTTCTGGCAGCCTGAAGGAGTGGTCATCTAGGCTGGCAGGGAGGTAAAAGAGATAATACCAAAAAAAAAGATGCATGCCTCTGTTAGACCAGCCAGAGTTAGTCTGACTGACACTACAGCATATGCAGAGGTTCACAGCAGGTGTGCAGACCTGACTATGGTACTGTGAATGGCATTCTGCTTCAAGAGTCCTGCATTTTAGACATCATAATGCTGTCTCAAGGACAGTATCATGTAAAATATTGCTTCCAGAAGCCATTTCATCTGCCATAATTTTTTCTTCACTTTGCATAGTTGTTCGCTCTATCTCACTCATAAATCATTTTTGACTCAGCTTGTATCATTTTTTGCTTCACCTTACTCCATGCATTGTATTTTTGACTCATCTTGTGTCATTCTCACCCTGTACATCGTAGTTTTGATGCAGCAGTCCTCTTGTGTCATTTTGGGGGACTTTGCCACAGAGAACACTTTTATTGCGAAATACAGTGCACAGATTTGGTGCACCTGGATTTGATGCAAGGTTGTTGTTTGACACACCTTGTCTCAGTTTAAGGGCCCTCTGAAAATCTGGCACATCATCTTTTGTTTGATCATACTTTTCTGTTAGTGCTTTTAATGAGTTGGTGGCAACTTGTGCTATTAGTAATTGGGCAATCAGCAGGGGTAAAAAGAAGAGTTTTGAGAAACTCAACACTGAAAAGGTACATAGACAGGTGTCATAACATAAATGAGAAATCCATTTTTGAGAATAGATGAGAAAGTGACAGTTGTGATAGCTCACTGCATTTGGGGTAACTCTGATAGATGATAGCAGTGGCAGGCCCCACAGCAATACAGAAACACCTCCAGCACATCCTTGCATTCAAATGACTCGTTCTGTTATTGATAGTGGCAATGTGATCAAAAGCACCTCTCCTTCAATGAAACAGCTTACCACCTCAAAAACATTAGAATATAAAGCCAAATATACCTCGACCCCCCTTCCCCTCCACCGTTGCTGTTACAATAAAAAGAAAATTTAAGGGATGATAGTCATTGGTTTACTCCCATATAATGTGGTAGAAAATGGAGGATTCAGGTGGTTGCTTGAGTACATCAGACCTCGATATTTATTTATTTATTTAAGAGATTAACCAGGAAGGCATAATGAGCAGAGTACCGCTCGATTCCAGATGTGCCCTGGGGGGGGGTTACAAATGGTACAGTAATACAGAAGAGAAAACATACATAAATAAGTGTGGTACAAAACAATAGATGAGACAGTCATAATACGATTTGAAGGTACATTTTCAATAACAATTCAATAAACGTTTGGTGCAGACAGCCTCACACATACCGAAAATGGAGAAACCAGACTGGTGTTAACAGCAGGTAGTGAGGTTGTGAATAATTCAATGGGGGATACAGGAGCAATTGGTAGAGAAGTGTGTTTTAAGAAGGGCATTCTGGTGTGTAGTAATTGTGGCGTGCCTAATATCGGCTGCCAGGGAGTTCCATATTTTGGGCAACCTGAAGCTGAAGGCAGCCTGGCCAGACTGGGTGGATCTGTGCGGGATATGCAGGAGCCGAGTCTAAGTTCCTGAGAGCGTAAGCCGGTGGGGGGAGGGCATTTAGGGAGGACGACAGGTAGGATGGGGTGTCTGTGACCAGAACTTAGCAGTGGTTCTGGCACAGTGTAACAATCGCCGGTTATGTAGAGAGGGGAGGTCCAAGGACTGGTAGAGGTCACAATGATGAGTATTTGGAGGACGGTCCAAGGAGAACCGGCAGAAGGAGTTGAAGAGGGGATCGAGCCTAGATAAGGAAGTTTGGGGGGCAGCACCGTAGACATCACCATAATCCATAATCCATAATCGGGAGGATCATTTTTTGGACTATTTCTAGTCTGGTTGGTAGAGGGATGCAGTTTTTGTTCCGGTAGAGAGCTCCCAGCATGGGATGCAGTTTTTTTTGTAAGGCA
The DNA here is from genome assembly GCA_016271365.2 of Neoceratodus forsteri. Classification (NCBI taxonomy): domain Eukaryota; kingdom Metazoa; phylum Chordata; order Ceratodontiformes; family Ceratodontidae; genus Neoceratodus; species Neoceratodus forsteri. Next base: position 136,675,102 of record CM057457.1, on the reverse strand, counting down.
TCTATATGAGCAGAAAAGTCAAGGTGCTGATCTAACCAGACCCCGAGATATCTATATGAAGTACATGCCTCTAGTGGGGAGCTATCCAGAGTGTAGAAAGTGGGGGGCAGGAAGGCGGGTTAGTTTGGCCTGAGAGCCGAAGGTGAGGGAGACTGTTTTTTTCGAGTTTAGGAATAGTTGATTTGAGAGGAACCAACGTTGGATGGAGTCGAAGTCCTTCTGTAGACAGGCTGTCACGGCATTTGGGGATGGGCCAGAGGCAAACAGTACTGTGTCATCGGCATACATATGGATAGCAGTATGTGGGCAGGCAACAGGCAGGTCATTGAGAAAGACAGAGAACAGCAGAGGGCCGAGTACAGACCCCTGGGGGACTCCACTAGTGACAGGGAGTGAGGTGGATCTAGCTGAGCCAATACGGACTGATTGGGATATAATCTACCATCGAGAATATTCTTCTCCTCAACAGGGATTCCAAGTATTTACAATGTCATATGTTAAAAAAAAAGTTTTGGTCAGTGTTGTTGGGAGTGTGGTGCATCTCACAACAGATATCTGCACAAGCTGTCAGCCTGAATTCTTCATGCCTGTCTCTGCACATTTGGCATGTTCTAATAATAATTCTTGTGGGAACAGTGAAACGTAGTTTGCTGTTCTAAGAATTTTTTTTATTTTTAATTTTATTTATTTATTTAGTTTTTGGTGACTGGGTAAGTGCACTAGACAAATCCTACCTATTTTCAGGCACAACCCGGGGGGAAGGGAATACAGATGAATGCCAACTGACCTTGAACCAGATTAAGCTGTTGGTGGTATTTTGAGTGAATGAGGAAAATTTGAACAGGACACCGGGGAAATTCCCCTACTCTGCTGCTGCATTGCCGTCAGTAGGGGGACAGGCCATTGTCAGGATGGCCACTCTGAGTGGGACGCCGAAGGAGGAGGACATCTGCTTGGTGGGAGAGCTGGCCTCTGCTCCCACTGTTAACGCTAAGGAGGCTGTTACAACTAATATTGTGGATTTGGACTCTGATATCGAGTTTCAGGATGCATCGTTTCTTTGGGAGGATTCAGTTACTTTTGTTGAACACCAAGAGGAGAAGTCGTTTACTTTGTTTAAACCTGACAATGTACAAGAACTTGGTGCTATGAAGGAAGGGTCAGCGCTCACGTCAGTACCAGCGAAGCTTGATATGCATTTGACGTGCACTACATTACCCCCTGTCAGCAACAAGGCTGCTCCTGTAACTCTACGGCTGAATTAGCTTCTTGAGGAGGCTCCGAGGGCTGTGGTGAGTTATTGACATCTAGCATGGATATTTTGGGTCTTACTGATGCTGTTCTTATTCGACTACCAAGGTCTCTGCCTCCAAAGCGAGTTTACGGCTTTCAGAGCTTCATCCCTTGCCAAACTAGCTCCTCTTGTAACAGTAGCAGGGGTGATAAATGAGCTTGCTTACCGGAAAAAATAGTGTGGAGCTTCAAGCGACTGCAGAGTGTTTGCCAGATAGACTCCAGCAGGAAAAACAATGCTTTGACAGCAATAACTCAACTTCTGTCAAACTCTTGACTGCAGTATTAGACTCCAAAGGCCCTGAGGGGCGTGGTCACATTCCAGATACTCTCACTCTCATTCCGGGAGTGTTCGACTCTTCAGCTGCTTCTCTGCAGGCTGACAGTAAAATCGCGAATATTAGTGAGTGCCTACAGCCTGAGAAGCCACTGCCTGATTTAAAAGAAAAAAGCCTCTTTACTCTTAAACAACAAACATTTCCTTTGGGGTTTCCTTCCACTGCATTCACTCAGAACGAGTCTGCACCTTTAAGCAAATCAGCTAGGTTTGTGTTGAAAAACCCTATTGCTGTGGAAACTCAAGGGCAGCCTAATGTTATCTACCAGTCCTCAGCTATCTCCCAAATTGGGGCGACTGAATTTTTCTTTTCTGATAAGACTTTATCTAAACAGCCAAAACAAGATATTACACAACCTACTGTAACAGTCTCTTCCTCTATAACTAGTGAAATGACTCAGGAGTCCTGGTCTCCAGACAAAGCTCTTATGGGGGCTGGCTGGATGCAGGCTTCAACAGGCGTTTGGAAGCCTGATCTGGCCTGGGATACAGATTTTTCCCTTTCACAGCACTCCCCTGAGTGGAAACCAGTTACCCAGCAGAAGGTTTTGACTGACAGTTTCCACGTTATAACAGAAGTGGCTGAGACATCACGACCTCCTTCTGCTGTTAAAATTCCTGTGGTACAGGCTTCAGTACCTTCCACTTCAAAATTAGACTTACCTCCCCGGGAGAAGGGTTCTTCATCACAGGAGTCGTCCTTACCAAAACCCCCTTTCCAGGAACCTCTTATGTCAGAACTATTTTCCATCTCAAAGAGGGAAGCAGCACCTTGACGGAATGCAGTCCGTATACGTTATAAAGGGGGTTTGGAGAATAGGCCGGATAGATACTATGTGCGGAAAATGCTACTAAAAGATTCTCTGCATTTTACTCCACAGGATGTTTTTGCTTTTATTAACATTTCTGGAGAGGACAACTTCGATATAAGTTTTCGGAAAACTCATGGTTTGGATTTGTTTTGGGATCGATATAGTCAGGTGAAGTTCTCTCCCACATGGACCCCTTTTGGTTATACCTCTCTCTAAGCCATTAATAAAATTTGTTACAGTTATGTTTAGGAATGAGGGGTCCATGTGGAAGACATCACCTTCTGGTTATCTCAGAAATGTGAGGTATTAAGTAGCCCGGAACCTATTTTAGATTCGAATGTTTTGGACAGGGGCTGGAAATACAAAATTAAGCTGAGGCAATCTGAATCTAGGGGTGGAACACATTCAATTCCTTTTGTTGGGAAGAGATAGGGGTTTGTTTTTATGGAGGACAGCCCGTGCTTGCTATAAATGTGGGTCTAGGACACATCTTTCAAGTGTTTGTGATCAGCCACGTTGTGACAATTGCGGGGAAGTGGGGCATGTAACCATGCAATGTGTTAATAATTCTAGGTGTGATCTCTGTGAAGAGTCTGGCCCCGGTTTTCGTGAATGTTCTTGGGCTGCTAAGAACAAGGTGTCTTGCATAAGTCCAGACCTTCTAATTCAGAAGGCCCAGGATGTGGCTGCCCCCTTCCCCTTCCCCTTTTTCTTCCTTACCGCTGTTACCATCTCCTTCCCCTAATAAAAAAAAAAGAGTCTACTGGTACGGATTCTACCACCTTTATTTCTTCCAATAAACCTGACAAAGTAGTACAAATACCGGGCTCTGGACCGGTGGAGGTAAAAAAACCTTGCATGGGTCCACCTGGCCCTTTAGAATTTCCTCCTGTATGCTACACTGAGGAGATATCTGAGGTTGCTGGAAAGGAGTCTGGGGTTCCAGTCCCTGGGTCACCTTTGCCTAGACGAAGATCATCTAGGAATTTGCATCCCAAATCTCCCCATTCTGCTCCCATCATAGAAACCAGTAATTCATATGCGTCCCTTTTTACCCCATGGGGGGATACAGAGATGGAATTGGGAGATTCAGACTCTCAAAAATCCTCTTTCTCCACCCTGTCACAAACAGTGGATAATTATAAAGAGAAAAAAAAAGGGGAAAAATAGAGGTCTGACTATATTTTGTAACTTACAATGAGGTTTTCTGGGGCTCCTTAAATACTCATAGCTTGCTAAATACCGCTAAAAGGCAGGCTCTTTTTCATTATATACATGATCAACATATATCTGTGTGTTTTTTACAGGAAACGTGGATGCACTCTGTAGAACAGTTAACTTCTTTCAAGCGGGATTGGGTTTGGGGACCTTCCTTTTGGTCCTTTGGAATAGATAGAGCAGATGGCATAGGCATTATTTTCACTTCATTTTCTTTCACACTGCATAATTTAATTGACCTTATACGGGTAGAGTTTTGATATTGGACGGGAAATGGCATGGTATGTGCTATCGTTTCATTAATATTTATAGCCCTCAAACAAAAGCCGGTAGAGTGACCTGTTTCAAAACCATACAACCTTTCTTGGTGACATCTGTTAAGGTGCTATGGGGTGGGGATTTTAACTGCACAATCACTGATTTGCCCAAACAGAATAAAAAAATTTATTGTGATTCACATGCGTTAGTTAACATTGTTAAATTGGCTGGTCTACTCAACTGCATTTCCTTTTCTTCCCAAGGACCTCAATATTCCTTTAGAAAAGGGAATTTTTTTTCTTTAATAGATTATATGTTGGTTTCCCCTTCTATGCAAATTAACTCTTTTGAAATGATTCCTTGTGAATTCTCAGATCATTCCTTTTTATTATGCAAATGCCAGTTACCAGGTTTCCTTGAGCATAGGCAGGTTAGATGGAAACTTAATAATTCCATCCTAGACTTACCCCATATACAGTCAGGGGTGAAATATATCTTAAAAGCTAGATTGTCAGTGGTCTTCCTTTATTCTGATTTAGGGGACTGGTGGCTGGAGACCAAGGCTGATTCTGAATTGGTTTAAAAACAAGGGTAAAACGAAAATCATAATTTTTAAAATACTTGTCTCTTAGACAGCAGCTCCAGAGACTCACTACAATTGCATATACTTCTCAAGGTGACTATTCTGATCAAATTGTTAAGTTGCAGGAAGAAATTAGGGTATTTCAGTACAATAGAGCTAAGACGTTGCAAGCTATCCTCACTAATGGTGTAAAAAAATTCCCTATGGGGGATCCCTTTGAGGCTTGTAAAACCTTGAGGGATTCCTCTAATATGGACTCATTAAAGAAGCCTGATAATTCTATGGCTATAACTGTTCCACAGTTAAGGGAATTAATTATAAGTCATTTTCGGTCTTTGGAACCTTCCCTCCCGATTTTGGATAAATCCATGCTTTCATATTTGAGTGTTATTAATGCTCCCTCTGAGTTAACAGAAGCCTCTAAATTATTGGAACCCATTTCTCAAGAGGAAATTTTAAATGTTATACGGAATTTAAAACCAAACATTTCACCAGGAATGGATGGCTTATCCAATAATTTGTATAAAGCCTTTTCTATTGAGCTGGTTCAATGTCTCTTTATTTTATTCCAGTATTTTATTAAGAATACTGTGTTTTTTTCCCTCATTTTCTGACAGATTATTAGTTTATTTATTTAAATCGGGGGACAAACATAATATTAAGAATAGGCATCCTATTACCCTCCTTAATTCGGATTACAAAATCTTTACCAGTATTTTGAATAATCGACTAAAAAACTGCCAGGTTGGTGATTTCCCCCTTCCAATTTAGTGGGATACCAGAAAGAAGGATTCAATCAGCACTAATGATTGTGCGTGATGTCATTGAACACCTCTCAGTATCGGGCATTGTTAATTGTATGGTCGTAGCAGATTTAGAAAAAGCTTTTGATAGAGTACATTTACCCTTTTTGTTTGTAACCTTAGAATATTATGGGGTTCCAGCGCAAATAATTAATTTAATTAAAATGTTATACAAACATAACGCTGTCTTTCTCTTTTTGAAAGGTAGCACGGCTGAAAGTTTTTTTTTATACATACAGGAGTGTGTCAGGGTTGTCCTCTCAGCCCTCTGCTTTATATATTTTCATTAGATCCACTATTGCAGAAATTAATCACTGTTCAACAATGGACTGGAATTTCAGATAATTTATCCCAGGATCAACAACTCTTATTACAGGCCTATGCCGATGATTTAATTTTGTATTTTTCTGATCCGACTTCTGTGCATATCTTTTTAGAAGCTTTTGATGACTTTTCAAAAGTGTCTAATGCCAAATTGAATTTGCATAAAACAAAAGGGTTGTTTATTGGAGCAATGGGTCCAGCTGAGGTTATGCAGGAGGGTATCCATATTACACGAACCCCCCTTAAAATTTTGGGTATCCTGTTTGGTCCTCAGAATATGCCAGTTGAAACTGGGAATTGGCTCTTCAGGTTGTGGAAAATAAGGTAAATAGATGGAAGAAGTGGAAACTTTCAAAACTAAAATGCATACATGTGATTAAACAGTTTCTTTTGCCCTGTATGCAGTACATAGCCATGATTTTCCCGCTCCCAGTTAACTTAGAAACAAGGGTTTATTGTTTATTTTTTCAAATGCTTTGGGGTAACCATTTAAATCCGGTAAAGAGATGTTATACCTATTTGAATGTAAAAACAGGAGGACTTGGGATGGTGGACCCTGTTGTTTTTGTACATTCCCTATTTATTACGTGTACAGTTAAGAGTGGTTTAAGCTTAGTAAAAGGGATTGAGGGAAAATGGATTTTTAGATCTCTGGGCAAATACTTTATGAATTGGCATATTTTGGCCCCTAAATTGCACCCTCGTATCCCTCTTCCCCCATATTTTCAGCCAGCTGCTAAAAAATTGTACAGATGGGGAATAACGAAAGAGCTAATTTTGAATAATAACATGAAGGGATTTTACCAATTAATAATGGCAAACTTGCACCCTCAAGATCTGTGCTTTAAGAATTGTCCTTCAATCCTCAATTCTAAAGTATTGGCCCAGTTGAATAATTTCAGATTGTCTCATACACAATAGGAAACGCAGTGTTTGATTGTTTATGGCCGCTTGAATGTTCGGGGTAATGCCAAATATAAGGCAATAGAAGAAAGGAACTGCCCCTATCTGGACTGCATAAACTTGGAGGGAGTCAATGGAGCATTTTTTCCTACAGTGTTCTTATTACAAAGGTTTGTGGACTTATTTGGCAACATTATGGGGCTTCAAATGGCTTACTCTTCTTTCATATGATGTTTTGATCCTAGGATGTTATCCAGCAAGCCTTTCTTGTTTTCATGAGGGGACATTGTCTTTATTTTTTTGTTGCTTACGGTTTTATTTATGGCAAGCTAGATGCCAATGGGTAATATAACAAAGAAAAATGCCTTATATTTGTTTTAGCATCTTGGTTACAAATGAACTTTCAAAAATTTATTCCCAGGATGCACAGAGGTTAGCTCCTGCTACGCTCCTGAAGTGGTGGAAAGGGTTTCTTCATTTTATAAAGTTTAAGTAATGTTTTGTTCCTTTCTAATGAATTTCTTTTTGCTTTATAGGATTTATTGCTTATTTTTGTATTTTTCTCCACAGTAGCTTGCATTTATATTGTATGATTAGTTTTTAAGTTTACTGTGTTGCTCTGTTATGTTTGTTATTTCAATAAAAAACTCCCCTACTCTTTTTGATAAGTGCCATGGGATCTTTAACATCCACCTGAACTACCACCAATCCAGGCAGATGGGACCTCGGTTTAACGTCTCATGTGAAAGACTGCACCTCAGGAAGTGCAGCACCTCTCTCATGCTGCACTACAGTGGCAGTACTGGGATATTAACCCAAGTGCCATATGTGGGAACTGAACACACAGCCCTCTGCTCTCCCAGCCTCAGAGGCGAGTGTGCTACCTACTGAGCCACTGACACTTTATTTTCATCTGAACATAACTCTCACAACATCAATGAGGAGCTCAAACAACCACTACAGCAATGGTTCACATCATAAGGACTGTCAGTTGGCTTTATCATTGCGGATAATGGATCAAACATAAGGAAGGCCTTGGAGGTTGGGGGATGTTCACATCCATTGCTTTGCACATTGTTTGAATTTAATAGTTCATAGTTTTCTTGATGAGGACAGGGACATTAAGGCTCTTGTTAGCACTGGTAAAATAATCTGCTTTCATTTCAATCACTCAACCAAAGCCCATTACTTATTTGAAAACATACAGGAAGAGCAAATATTACCTTTGCACAGACTGATCCAAGACATTTACACTAGGTGGAATGGGACCATTCTTCTTTTCCAAAGGCAGCAGGAACAAAAGAAAGCTGTCAGACAGTATGCCTAGGACTATAAAACTAGTGATGCAGACAGCACTCCACCACAGTGGGCCATTCAGGAGTTTGTAATTTTACTTCTCCAGTCATTTGAGAAAATCACCAGAGGTGAGTAGAAACACAGCAAATCTGAGCCAGGTGATACTCTTGATAAAAATTTTAAAATTCCAACTGAATCTGATTCAGGAAAATTTAGAGAACCCAGACAATTCCACTTCGCATGCTGTCAGCATGCTGACACTGTGACAGAAATGGGCAGAAAAAAGTTAATGGTTTGGATTCTGTAGGTGCCTTATTTTTTTAACGGTTTGGAAAAAATACAGTCAGGCTGAAATCCTCTGTCCAGCAGCATCCAGCTTGTGGAATTCCTAGCTGCTAGATAAGAGCTGGGTCATAAATCTCGAGTGGACATCTCCAGACACACACAGACCTGCAGACATGGACACAGGGCAGTTTGAATGGACTGAATCATTCAAATATAAACTTAAGGTGAAAAGGGAATATAACTGGTCACTGATAGGTGTTTACTCTGATTGGGACAATTGAATACATACATGTTAGTTGGTTGGTGCATTTAAAGGGAGAATAGGAATGACCTATTCTCCAGAGAGTATATAACCTTCTGAAAGACAGAGAAGGCTCTATTGTGCTTTGGAAGATATGTCCATGGGAGCTGTCAGTTAGAACAGGGTCCAGTGTCTCTTGTAAGGACAGAGAAGGGTAAGTTTAGTGATAGCATATTTCAGTAATAGCCTTCTTCTTTTGCCATCTGTTATTTAAAAACATTTGTTTACGTTTCCTGTACGAGTGTTATTCTCTTGTGTTGTAAATATATACTGTATCCTGTAAATGCTCAGTACAATTTCTGTTAAGTAAAAACTATTTATTTGCTCAACAGTTGTGACTGTGATGTCATTTTTCTAAGGTAATATTTGGTTTCCACTGGCTGAGGTAAACTCTGTGTAGCATCTGCCACCCGAGAGAGACACACTACCAGACTTTAACTTGTGCAATTGCACGTTTGATTATTCAAGTCTGTACACTTGAAAGACATGCCTGAAGGAAAGTCTGGCTAGTGGCAGCGAATACCCGAGGACAGACACACCTCTAAAAGCTGTTTCAGCCCAGAGGGAGAGGTGGGTTGTCACATATTGGTTGGCAGTGGTGGGATGATGATGATAGCAGACTGTGTAGCACACTGATACAGAGTTTGCCAGTGGAACAGTTACCTTAGTGTTGCAAAACAGGATATACAAAAGGATACATTTGTACAACAGTTTTATTTGTTTCTAGTTAGCACAGTAAAGTGTAGCAGTAGAGAATGAGCTCCACGGAGTATGACTCACTTACTGTACCACAGCTTTTTGAAAGGTGCCAGGAAAGGGTGATTAAGCCTGAAGGTCTAAAGCAGAAGAAAAAGACAGACCTCATAGCTACTCTCTTGGCACATGATCTGAAGCAGACAGTCACTGGGGGTGAGTCAGGAACTGAGGCAGCAGACCCCCCAAACCAGCTAGAGGCACTGTGACTGCAGCTGGTGCTGCAAGAAAGGGTGTTGGAGGTGAAAAGACTGGATGCTGAAGGCTGAAGCAGAAGCAAGAAGGTTGGATGCAGAGACAAGTAGACGGGAAGCAGAAAAAGAACTTGAAGAAAAGAGACTTGCAGACAGAGAGAAAGAACACCAAGACAAAGAGAAGGAACGTGAAGACAGAGAGAAAGAATGACATCATGAACTCCAGAGACAACAGCACGAGAAGGAGATGATGACCCTCCGCAGTCAGCAAACCGTGAGTAATGGTGGAGTGAGTTTACCTCATGAAACCAAAATGAATTCTAAATTGTTCCCTCAGTTTAAAGAGAGAGATGACCTTGATTTATTTTTAAGGTCATTTGAGAGAGTATGTGACCAATTAAAATTGACTAAGGCTTCCAGGTCAACTTATCTCACACCCTTGCTGACGGGTCGAGCGTTGCATGCATGTGCTAAAATGAGTAATGAAGACTATACTGATTATGATAAAGTGAAAACAGTGTTGTTGAAACATTTTGAATTAACTCCTGAGGCTTATAGAAGGAAATTTAGGGAGTTAAAGAAAAGCCCAGAAGACAGTTATGCAGAACTGCAGGTTAAACGGTATACTTACCTTGATAATGACAATGATACCTTGAGATGAAGGGGGCTAAAGCAACTACTGTGGAACTGATTAAAGATGTATTGGTGAGAGAACAATTCCTTAAAATTGTACCTGAGGACATGCGTGTATGGTTCATAGACAGGGCATGCGCCTCTTCCACAGAGATGGCAGGAAGCGCTGATAAGCATCTGTCTAGCCAGCCATACACACAGCGTAAGTCTTATGGTGGGGGGGCAGCACATGGTTATAAGGGATCCCATGGGGGCAGCCCAAAGGAAACCAGACTGCACCTGAGCCCAAAGTAGAGCCCTCTGGTTCTAAGGGGACTCAAGAAATAGGTCCCAAGAAATATCATATTTGCAATCAAGTGGGACACTTGAGCTATAACTGCCCTCAGAAACTGGTTAAGGGGCAGAGATATGAAGGAGGGTGTGATCAAAAGACACTGGTGTGTTTGTAGGGTGTGTCCAGTCTAAAGAACCACTCTCCTCTGATGAGAATCTGCATCCCATTACAGTTAATGGAATAGTAACACAGGGACTGTGGGACACAGGCATTAACATCTCCCTGGTAAGACAGGATCTCATTCAGGCAGAGCAGATGGTTCATTGGAAATACTCCAAGGTCTGGGCATTCACAGGGCCACCAGTCCCATTACCAGTGGCTAGAGTTTTCCTGAGCTGGGAAGGGGGCCATGGAGAAAAGGAGGTGGGAGTTGTAGAGGACCTACCTGTAAGTATGATTGTGGGGAATGATTTGGACCCCAGTAAAAAACTGGTGTGTGTTGTAACTCGTAGTCAGGCACAAGGGCAAGCTTCTGAGGGTGAAGAGTGGTTGACTCTGGGTGGTCCAGCCACACCCTCAGCAGCTGAGGAAGTGTCTAGCACAGGGGAAGGGCTGGCTAGAAGCAGCAGTCCAGAACCACAGTCACAAATAGAGGAGCCCACAGGTTTTCCTTCAGAAGGGGCACTGGGAAGGTTCAGATGAGGGCAGCTGAGTGCTGCACAACAAACTGACCCTACCCTGGAAAAACTGAAGGAAATAGCTCATAAGGCTGAGCGTTCTCAGGGGGGTAAAGAGTCCATTTACTGGGACAATGGGCTGTTGTACAGAGAATGTACAACAGATGAAGGGCTAGATGGTGAGGTACTCTAGCAGCTGGTAGTCCCTAAGGTTCACCGTCAGCAGCTTTTGGCCCTTGCTCATGATATCCCTTTTCAGGGCACTTGGGGTGAGATGTACAAAAAAGCATCTAACCAACAATTTCTTCTGGCCTGGTATTGGCAAGGATGTGGCAAATTATTGCAGGACTTGTCCACAGTGCCAGTGGGTGGGTTGGGAAAATGGGGGACAAGGCCAAGGCAGCTTTGGTGCCCCTGCCCATTACTGATGAACCCTTCAAGAGGATAGCAGTGGACATAGTGGGGCCATTGAGCACCCCAAGTCACACTGGCAAGCAGTATATCCTGGTAGTTGTAGACTATGCCACCAGATACCCAGAGGCAGTGGCCCTAACATCCTCTGGGGCAGAACCAGTGGCAGATGCTCTGTTGGGAACATTTAGCCAGGTGGGCTTTCCCCAGGAGATGCTGTCAGACCTGGGTGCCAGTTTTATGTCAGGGTTAATGAGTAGTTTGTGGGGGGAAGTGTGGGATGAAGCAGCTCAAAACATCCCCAAGCTAATGGTCTAGTGGAGTGATTTTAATTCAACCCTTAAGACCATGCTAAGGACTTTTGCTGACCAGCATAAGAGAGACTGGGACAAATATTTGCCTCATCTCCTATTTGCATACAGGGAAGTCCCACAGGAGTCTCACCTTTCAAGCTCCTGTTTGGTCATAGGGTGTGGGGGCCCCTAGATTTGATTCAGGATGAATGGGAGGGTGACCATGCCTCCCAAGGGGAGTCTATTGTGGAGTATGTCCTGAACTTCAGGACCCCCTTAGGGAGCTCATGGGGTTTGCTCAGTAGCACCTGGCCACTGCACAACAGCGGCAGAAAGTCTGGTATGACCATGGGGCCCGAGCCAAAGAATATGAGGTGGGACAGTGAAGTGATGGCACTCATCCCTGTCTGACAGAATAAATTACTGGCAGCATGGGAGGGGCCATTCTCCATTGTCCAAAAGGTTAGTGATGTCAATTACATGATAGAGCTACCAGACAGGAGATGCAAATGAAAGGTATATCATGCCAACATGCTGAAGCCCTAGCATGACAGGGAGGAAATGATCCTCGCTGTAGGCAGTTCCCCAGAGGAGGAAACTGAGGTAGATCCACTGGTGGACCTACTTGGGGAGGCCAGGGTTGCATCCTCTGCGGACAACCTTACCCTCTTGGAACAGCTGACACCAGCCCAGGTGCAAGAAATTAGGGGTGTGCTGAGAGAATTTGAGGACATGCTCACAGGGAAACTGGGGTACACCACGATGGCAGAGCACCATGTGGATACTGAGACCCAGGTTCCCCTGAAACAGTCCCCCTACAGGGTACCTGAGCACGTTAAGCAGACTGTGAAATAAGAGCTCAAAGAGATGCTGGAACTGGGGGTAATCCAGGAATCCAGTAGCCCCTGGGCCTTACCCATGGTACTGATCCCCAAAAGAGATGGCACCACATGATTCTACGTGGACTACCGGAAGCTTAATAGCTGCACGGAGTCTGACGCCTATCCCATGCCCAGAACAGATGAGACCCTGGAGTGACTGGGGGGAACCAAGTATTTGACCACAACAGACCTAACAAAGGGCTATTGGCAGGTACCTCTGACCCCTGTGGCCAGGGAAAGATCAGCTTTTGTTACTCCATTTGGTTTATAAAAATTTAAGGTAATGACATTTGGAATGAAGAATGCACATGCAACCTTTCAACAGCTTGTAGATCGCATTCTGTCTGGGGTAGGTGAGTATGCATTGGCTTATATGGATGATATAGCCATGTACAGCCAGACCTGGGATGAGCACATCAAGAATGTGTGGGATGTGTTCCACAGGTTAAATAAGGCAGGTCTGACAGTCAAAGCAGAGAAGTGCCAGATAGGTATGGCAGAAGTATCCTACCTTGGGCACCGGGTCGGTAGTGGACACGTCCATCCAGAGCCTTACAACATTGATGCCACCCTGGCCTGGCCTACTCCTACCACAAAGAAACAGGTCAGGGCATTTCTAGGGACAGCAGGGTACTACCGAAGGTTTGTTCCCCGCTATAGTGATCTGGCTAAGTCCCTGACAGACTTAACCAAGAAGGGAATGCCAAATACAGTGAAGTGGTCAGAAGGTTATGAGGTTGCTTTTCAGGAGCTAAAAAGGCCTTAAGCAGCCCAGCTGTATTGGCTAGCCCTAATTATAGTTTAAAGTTTATGGTTCACGCGGCTGCCTCAGATCATGGGCTGGGGGCTGTGCTGGGCCAGATTACCCAGTAGGGGGAGGAGCATCCGGCTGTGTACCTCAGCCGGAGGCTTTTGTCCAGTGAGGAGGCATATGCCACAATTGAAAAGGAATGCTTGAGAATAGTGTGGGCCATTCAGAAGCTGCAGCCTCACCTATATGGGAGAGAATTTACTGTGGTCACAGATCATAATTCCCTGATTTGGCTTCATACATCCAGTGGGCAAAATGGTAAACTACTACATTGGAGTTTGGTACTGCAGGCATACAACATGACCATCCAGCATTGCAGTGGCAAACAAAATGCAAATGACAGGGCTAATGGCATGGCTGGATACTTTTGGGCACTTCCCAATAATTGCATGAACGGCTATGTCACTTGGGGTGGCCCAAGGGACACACCTTCATTATCTGGGGGGGAGATGTGACAGAAATGGTCAGGAAAGAGTTAATGGTTTGGATTCTGTAGGTGCCTTATTTTTTTTAGCAGTTTGGAAAAAATACAGTCAGGCTGAAACCCCCTGTCCAGCAGCATCCAGCCTGAGGAATTCCTAGCTGCAAGATAAGAGCAGGGTCATAAATCTCGAGTGGACATCTCCTGACACACACAGACCTGCAGACATGGACACAGGGCAGTTTGAATGGATTGGATCATTCAAATATAAACTTAAGGTGGAAAGGGAATATAACTGGTCACTGATAGGTGTTCACTCTGACTGGGACAATTAAATACATACATGTTAGTTGGTTGGTGCATTTAAAGGGAGAATAGGAATGACCTATTCTCCACAGAGTATATAACCTTCTGAAAGACAGAGAAGGCTCTCTTGTGCTTTGGAAGCTGGGAGGGGAAAAATAAGTTTGGAGCCTACCTTGTATTGTAGCTATGTCCGTGGGAGCTGGCGGTTAGAACAGGGTCCAGTGTCTCTTGTAAGGACAGGGAAGGGTAAGTTTAGTGATAGCATATTTCAGTAATAGCCTTCTTCTTTTGCCATTTGTTATTTAAAAACATTTGTTTACTTTTCCTGTATGAGTGTTATTCTCTTGTGTTGTAAATATATATCCTGTAAACGCTCAGTGCACTTTCTGTTAAGTAAAAGCTATTAATTTGCTCAACAGCTATGACTGTGATGTCATTTTTCTAAGGTAATATTTGGTTTCCACTGGCTGAGGTAAACTCTGTGTAGCATCCACCACCCAAGAGAGACACACTACCAGACTTTAACTTGTGCAATTGCACGTTTAATTATTCAAGTTTGTACACTTGAAAGAGCTGCCGGAAGGAAAGTCCAGCTAGTGGCAGTGAATACCTGAGGACAGACACCTTTCTAAAAGCTGTTTCAGCCCAGAGGGAGAGGTTGGTTGTCACAGACACAAACAGGTTACCCACCAGAATACAAAAAGATATAACCAGATATATGATCAAAAAAGTTGATGAAGATGAAAAACTATGTAAAATGCTTCAGTTTCACCTCTACATTAAAGCAGCAGACTTGGACCCACAATACCAACTGCTGAATGATGTCACTTTTTAGAGATAAACAACACAAGACCAAAGGTTGAAGGGTTAATCAGGCAAAACACACTGAGGGCTTAAAAAAAAAAAGAGTTTTCACACAATCACCCATATTTTTATTTAGGGTCTGACATCAACCAGAGCACCACAACAGAATATAGTTTCCACTTTTTTATCTTTCTGGCTGTGAAGCAGGTCAGTTGTACTTCTAAAAAGGATGCAGGTGGCAAATGAAGAAGTACACTCATAACGCCCCCAAAGGTGCTGCTGTCAGAACACAGAACCAAGGATGAACACCAGAAGACAGTGCACACACCATTACTCGGTATCAGAAGTTGCTTTATTAGTTTAAACATTAAGTGGGAGGTACCCATACTGTTGGAAGCTGTGCTAAAGCCCCTACATATCAGCTACTGAAAGGCTTCATCGGGGCGGTGCCAATGGGTATGCATACCAGTTAAACACACACAAGCAATTACAAATGCATTCCAGTTGCTGTAAAACTTAGAGTGATAAATACTTCTAATTAATACAAAACTGCTCACAGGTACATATAATAATGTACAAAACATTCAAAAATAAATAAGCACACAGATCTCATGACTGCTAACTGAGCATGCCATTGCTAATGTTTATAATATCCGTATTTAAATGGCCTATTTTCAATTATTTAATTCAGTGCAACTTGGCATTAGTCACACCTTGACTATATTGTTAAGTTTGCACTGAATTAAATTATTGAGAGTCCCTGCTGCTGCAACTCCATGCTGCACTACCTCCTGGTCTCCACCAGATGGCAGCCTCCTACTAGGACATCTGATACTCCCCTCCCCAAGAAAGAAGAGCAGTCCCTCAGATGCTCAACCTTTCCTCCCCTGGCTGACCCTAGATGAGCAGAGTCTGTACCCCAAACCTGGTTGCCAGTGTGGGGGTGGTAGCACTATCACCAAGCCCCTTGGCTGGCCCTATTAAAAGGAGGTTCTGACTGATTTTTTTTTTCTTCTGTTTGTATTTTCTCCCAGGCCATGCTTTGCCAGGTGCATGCCCTGCTCCCAGGGATGTCCCCTGATCTGGCCCCATTGAGTCACAGCTCACCCCAGATCCCACACTCCACCAGTATCCCCCATGGCTATTCCCACGGGGCATCAGCTTTGAAGGGAAGGCCATCCACTCCACCAGGCAGCTGACTATGTGTGCCAGGATCCAGTGCTGGCAGGCCTCAGGACCCTGGAGAGGCAGGAACCCAGGCTGTCATGTTGCAAGTACTTGGGGTTTTCTCCCTGTTTTTTTTCTCCCAGCTTCCCTCATTGTTTACCTGCACTTAGCATCTGGGCCTCGAATGCATGCAGCCACATCCCTCTAGAAGGTGCAAGCTCCCTTGTCTCACTGCATGGGTCACTGTGACGCTGGTGGTGCAGCACCAACCCTGCCTGACTGCAGCGGACTGCCAAGCAGCAACTGCTGCAGTTGGGTCTGACCCCCAAACACAGCATCCCAAGCTTAACACCTGAACTTGGGTGACAAGCACACTGGGCCACCACAACTGCACTGACTGCAACCTTTTGAGATTTTTTGCCCTAAAACTGTTAATGGGGCTGTTACTGATTCAGTATGAGTCTGAAAGAGTACGGTAGCTGAGAAATGTTGTCACAACTTTCAACTGTTTCAACTTTCTGTGACTGCACAATGACTTTTCACGTGGCTGATTACTCAGCCGGCACCTTCTCCAGACCAGCCTGGTGTGATGTCATGCTGGGTTGATATGGATAAATATAGGGCTTGATTTCTGGTTGATATCAGACCCTTCCAGTTAAAACAAGCATTTGGCAATGCCAAATGTTTGCTTGCCTGCATTTGCTATGTGTTTGTTGGGCATAGATAGTGCAGAGTGTAAAATTAACTAAAGAGAATCAATAGAAAGTGACAGCAATAAAAAAGAAATAGATGAAAGTTAGAGTAGGTAGACAGGAGAGAGAGATGAGTATTCTGGAAAAATATCAGTTATCTTAGGTTATCTTGAGTTTGTGTTTTCAGCATGAATTTCTCAGTCAACTAACAAATTATTTTTATTGTTCAGGAAACTGCCTTACCCACACCTGTCCTCCTTGACCAGCTGCATACTGAAAAAAATGAAACCACACAGTGGAACCCATGGTTTACATTTGTTTGTCAGCAGCTGGCTGAGTAAGTGAAAGAAGGACAGTGCCAGTCATAGAGATAAAGGAATAAAGTTAGTGGTTTGAGAACTGAGGACGTATCTGAAATACAGTTGCATGCGTTACTGTTATACTGAAAGTCAATGTTGTACAAACCGTGCTTGTACTGATTTAGGTTCAGGAGTTTTTCTTTTCTTTTTTTTCTTTTTTCAATGCAAGTGTACATGGTTGCTTATGAGTTGTTTTTTTTTCGGAGGGGACAGGTAATATTTATAGAAGGTGCAAGCTTCAAGTATACAAATAGCATCCATGCATAAAAATGTAAAGCAGACTAATTTAAACAAACTCTGATAAATCATATAAAATGAACAATAAATCTTTGACTTTATTTGAGCAACTTGGAAATATACAGGAAGCGTTACGGAATACAGTCCGAGACTATGCAACAAACTTTCAGTCATTCCTGTCCCCTTTATGAATCAATTTGCTAATGAAATGGCTCAGTAGCTCCTTTCTCTCTCTCTCTCACACACACACACACACACACACACACACACACACACACTGTATAGTCTGTACAGGGCACTCCTGCTAGCCCCCTAGTCCATGTAATGTTGATGCGCATCTGTAAGGTTAGATTCAAGGGTGGTGTGTGTGTGTGTGTGTGTGTGTGTGTGTGTGTGTGTGTAAAAGTTGACTGGTAAAAGGCTTCTAATTAGTGTCTTAGATCTTATTTATTTATTTTAATTTTAAAAAGTTTCCACCAGGAAAGGCATATTGAGCTACGAATAGCTAATTTCCACATGTGTCCTGGGGAGAGGGGATACAATAAGAGTATAAAATCTGAAAGAAAAATACATAGTGCAATAAAGACAAAAGCATACACGGTACAGGTTGAGGTATGGAAGGGCATGTCAACAAATGCCAAATTATTAAGCAATTATATTGACATACAACCAAGTGTATTGAAGCTAAGCCAAACACATACAGTGGAATAGGCAAGTCACACAATGCCAGGTATGATCTAACTATATACATATGTACATAATCTATATGTACACACACATATATATATATTCACAATACTCACAGAAACATATACTGTAGTCGCATATACATACACAAAATTCAACAGAAGATGTAAAAATCTTTGCTGGGGTAGCACTAAAGGTAGTAAGTGAGATCTCAGCCAGACTGTAGGTGAACCTTCAGACCTGACTGCAGATTCATTTGACTAGAGAGAGGATATGTGTGTGTGGGTGGGAAGAGGTTGTATGAATACCAGACAGCCAGTTTCCCCCTCCTCCACGAACACATTTACATGATTGTTGCAGCTACTGAATGAGTGCATTTCAGTGAGTCTGAAGTGATTACAGACTCTAGATATCCACCCCTCCCCCAACAAACTTAATGTTTTCCTTAGAACACTGACCAAACAGGGATCTGCAGCTCCCAGTTTCTTTTATCACTGTTAGTGTCATCACCTTTGGATAAGGTGAAAACAGGATGCTAAACTACACCCAAATGCTGCCTCTGGCTCCACCCCTTTTTATGACTGAGTATATAATTTCTCTTCCAAAGCCATTCATAATGCTAACATAAACTTTAAAGTGATATTTTTATTTTTTGGAAACCAAGTAACTCACATTGAGCACAAAGCCCATTTATAGGGGTGCCCCTAGGGCACAGGAAGGTTAAGCAACTTTGATCAGACGTATGGCAGCTAGGATTCAATGCAAAAAAGTGTAAAATAATGCACCTGGGAAACAAGAACCCAGGGGAAGAATACACAATGGGTGGGGAGGTAGTAACAACAAAACAGGAAAGGGACCTGGGGGTAATCATATCAGATGACCTTAAGGTTAGCAAGCAATGTGAGAAGGCAGTAGGGAGGGCAGGGGTATACTGGGATGTATAGGGAGAGGCATCAGCAGCAGAAAACAGGAAGTTGTTATCCCTCTGTACAGACAGTTGGTGAGACCCCATCTGGAATACTGTGTCCAGTTCTGGAGACCCCATCTCTGCAAGGACATAGACAGGATAGAGGCAGTCAGAGGAGGGCAACTAAAATGGTGCAGGGTCTGCAAGAGAAGCGTGATGAAGAGAGACTAAAGGAGCTTAATATGTATACCCTTGAGGAAAGAAGGAGAGGGGACATGACAGAAACTTTCAAGTACCTCAAGGGAATCAACAAAGTCCAAGAGGTAGCATCTTTCAGAAAAAGACTTGCAAGAACAAGGGGACACAATTTAAAGATAGAAGGAGGGCGGTTCAGGGGCAATGTGAGAAAGTATTATTTCACAGAGAGGGTAGTGGATGCATGGAACAGCCTTCCTGAGGAGGTTGTAGGGTCTAAAACTGTGGGAGAATTCAAGAATGCATGGGACAGACATAAGGCAATTCTTGTGGGGGGCAGGAAGATAAAGGCTGTTGGTTAACTAGGATCTGCGGCCTATCCTGTAGGTAGGGAAATGGGCAGACTAGATGGGCCTAGCGGTCCTTATCTGCCGTCAAAGTCTATGTTTCTATGATCAGGGTTGCACAGTGTACAAGTGGAAATTGTGAGAAGCAAACCCAGGTCTGCTGGATGTACTAAGCTCATTCACAGCTTGTTGCTCTAATCTCTGTTAAACACTCTCCCATTTTTCCTTCCATGTTATTCCTGTACTCTGATATGCTTTGCCCAATTTTTGATAGATTAATTATCAATGTTTGTGGTCCCCTCAATTCTGCTTTGTGTTCCCTTTACCTCAGCAGCTACTACTCTTTCCTTTCATATTTCTAACATGTTCCACTGTTTCAAACACACCATTCATGTTATTCATTTGAATGGTCTGTAATGCTATGGTTAATATGGAATGTTTCATGGAGTAAATAAAAGCGTAACAGTTACTTCTGAGGACTCAGAAGGAAGGTAACCAATGTAGTCATAAAGGCAATCAAAATTTGATTTAACAAAAATGTGTCTAAAACATATCAGAATGTAGGGCAAACAGAAAGGAACACATGAAAACATATAACAGTATAAAATATGTTTCCTATCACAGCAGTAAAAGACCCTACTTAAAATTTAGAGTGGAACTGCTTAGGTTGATTTACTGCTAATGGTCTGACCATACTTTACATCTCCCAGACTTACTGTTTTTTTTTTTTCCCAAACAAAGGCCTGTGACATCAGAACTTATCTGTAAGCTGGACATGCAGCCAAAATAGTGAATAATTTGACAGTCAGTTTTAAGAGTATGTGAGCACTCAAACTTCCCCAAACCAGACTACATTTAAACAAAACCAGATAAGGAATCTAGAAAATGGATTATCTGGTCTAAAACTGGACAGCTGGCATCCCTAATCACTATACCAGGCAAATTACACTAAATGTTTGGTTATTGCTCCTAGATGGAGAAAATATCATTTCTATCCAGCATTAAACTTTGCGAGTATAAATTAGTTTAACAAATAATGCATGCTGTTTTTACTGTGTTCCCTTAGTGCATTATCTGAAAGGAACTTGCATAGTTCCACATCCCTACTTGGGCAAGCAAAAGCAATCAAATGCAACACTATATTACTTTTTTGTAACATTGTAGTAGTGTATAATGATGTACAGTATCTTCAAAGTGCTCAGAGTTATTCTGTAGCTCTTTCAAAGGTAACAATGTTACAAAAAAGTAATACACTGTTGTTTCTGATTGCCCAAGCTGGGATTTTGAATTGTGCAAAATTCTTTAAGTTGATGCACTGAATAAGGAGCACAGTTAATACAGTTTTAATTATCTTGCTAAACTAATTTATACTTGTAAAGTTTAACATTGGGTAAAAATGGTGAGAGATGATGGGGGGAAGGGTGGATTTCCAGAGTCTGTAATCACTTTTTTTGGGACACTGGAAATGATTTAATAACTGAAATTTTGACAGTGCAGAGTATGGTGAGGTGCTCTACAAACTCCTCTCTGGCAGAAATAAACCAATACCAGAAAGAATGTAAAAGTAATGAGTAAGGGGATAGAAAATTATAAGCTTGGGAGTTAGGAAGCCTGTGCTTCTGAGTTTGAAATGTGAAGTCAGTTTTGGGAGGAACGAATGTGCTCTCTTAAAAAAAAAATTATTTATGCTTTGTTAACCAAGTAAGACCCACTAGGCACAAGTGCCTGTTTTCACGGGTGACCCAGGAGCTTTGTGCAGGTTAAGTGTCTTGCTCAGAGTCACACAGTATGCAAGTGGGAGGTTGTGGAAATCAAGTCCACTTCTGCCTGATGTACCAAGCTCATTCTCAACTCATTACTCTAACCTCAAAGCTATACTGTCTTGAAACCTTCAGGAGAATTATAGCAACCCATCCAAACTTATTACTCTCAACTGGTTTCATAAAGGGGCAGTTTCGTAAAATATAATTTGTTAAAAGGACCATTTCCAAAGTGTCATCCCTGGGATAGGAGTGAAGGGGCAGTTCTCAAGGATATCTTCCCAAACAAAGGAAACCAAGAAACCAAGAAAGATGGTAGATGATAGTGACTGACACAGGTAAAAGGATTGCTGTTGCATCTACGAATTACTGCAACTGCCACCCAGGGATAACTTTGCCAAGTACCAAAAGGAACAACATTTATCTTACAGGGAGGAACAGGGTGCAGAAAAACACTATTTTTAAGTGAAAAAGATGTTCCAGGACTAAAGGGCATGGGATGAAGTTGGTGGGAGGACAATTCAGAGGAAACATGAGAAAGAATTTCTTCACAGAACGGGTGGTGGACAAGTGGAACACCCTGCCAGAGGAAGTGATGGGGGCTGAAACAATCACGGGATTTAAGAATGCATGGGATAGACATAAAGGAATTCTGGAGGTCAGGGGTAAGGTGCAACAGACTTCTAGGAAAACAAACTGAACTTACAGGCTCAAATGGGTAGACTGGGTGGGCCATAGGCCCTTATCTGCCAACACTGTCTATGTATGTATCTATGTAACAAAAGCCCCTCTGTTCTGTTTCATCATCTGGTTAATAACAGTACAGTACTCATTCACAGATGATAGAGCTACCTTCCAACTGAATGTCTCATTGCTAAATACAGGGGTGGTTCACATCGCGTTTTCTGCATTGTTGTCAGTGGTGCAGAGCTGTTACAGCATTGCCACTGTAACCATGTGAATGCAATCTGCATTGTTTTTTGTTTTTTTACCTGGGTTATGTTTCACCATGATCCCTCTTTTCTTGGGACTGCATAGTGTTGTGGGTATTTTGAGTGGCCACCTGAACAGACTGCACCACTCACAATAGTGCCTGGTGTTTTCTGGAGCTTTTCCCATGCTGCTGAACAGAAGAATGCTCACAATGCAGGAAGCAAGTAAAGGGCATCCTGCAACACCACAGCTGCAACTCGTCTGAAAGCTGCTTGGCAGGGTTGCACAAACTGCAGTGGAAATGGGGAGGAAGGCAGCATTGCAGGTAGCTGCCATGTGAACACAGCTACAGACTGCCTTTCTGTTTCCCTTTGTATAGATTTCCCTATGTACAGTGTATGAATGTATGGCTGCATGACTGCTTCCTAAAAGAAAACTGCTTATAGTTGTAGTTTTTTTAACCCCCAAGTTTGCAGCTCACAAGCATTTACCAGAATTGTGGTTGCTTGTAGCAATGCACACACACACGCACACATACAGATAGACAATGTCTGCAAAGTAACTGTTGCACTTACATGGGCTTGGTGCAAGAATTTATGAGCATGAGAAAAACATGTTGCAGACTGGCATTACATTTCACAGGAATATCTTATTATTTCTCCAGATAAATATCTGATACACCAGTATGCATTGTGTTAATTGAATTCTGCAATCTGGTTATTTGTTTATTTATTTATTTTAGATTTTATGTTGAAATAGATTGTGCAGGGTTAGGGAAGAGTGTGCCTGCAGCGTGTGCAGTAATTTATTGAACTCAGCTTTTAATGCTGATACTAGATCTTGTATGGGTAATAATCAATCTATTGCTGCAGTCTGGTTAGTTATTTATTTTTTAGTGTTTGTTTGTTCATTTGTTTATTTGTTTTAGTTTGCATGTTGTAGCTTCCTAGCTGCCCCAGTCCCCAAGCAAACATCATTAAACAGCTGGTCAGTAATTCTGGGAATATTTCCTCTTCATAATAATATTTCAAAACACATTCCTCAGATGTGCTTTAAAAAGTTCTAGGTGCTAAGCACAATTGTAGAAGGTTGTAGAAAATTGTAAAATGGCAATACTCATGGAAACAGGGAAAAAACACAAGATGGACATAGTATTTAAAGGGAAGGGCTCATGAGCTGCTTTTCCTTTAAAGGGAAACAATGGAAAAGGTGCAGCTTTACCCAGGCACTACAAACATTCCTGATTAGTGCTTTCAGATAGTAATTTTTTTTTTAGTTCTTCTAATTGCCTTTTTAGTGATTTAAACACTGACCTTCAGCTTCCACTTCCTATTGCTGGCAGCCACCATTTCATGAGCAGCAGAGAGCTTCCTGAGCTCACTTTATGCTAATATGACCTGCCAACCAATAACAGAGGTCAAACAGGCATATTAGCATACAGAGAGCTCAGGGAGGCTCACTGCTGCTCATGAAATGGCTGCTGCCAGTAACAGAAAGTGGAACTTGTTGGTAGCTGTTCTAAATAATTTAAAAAAGCTGTTACTATCTGATAGCACTAATTGAGAGTTTCTGTAGTGTCTGAGGAAAGCTGTCTCTTTTCCATTGTTTTCCTTTAAATCTGTGCAGTCTGGGCCATTAAAGAACTAGTGTACTGCTTGGAATTAATAGTTATTTTCAGATGCAGTCAACTATCAGTTCCAGTGCCTGAAGTATTTTTTTTTTTTATGTTCTGTTTGCTAATTAGAAGATTTTCCAGCTGGCAGTGCTAGGGTGATGTGTGGAGCAGCACTCTGTCTGGAAGAAACAAAGTCAGTTCTGTTCCTCCCGCTACATCGTCAGAAATGAGAGCAAACACCTTGAGGCACCACAATCCTTGCAGCCTGAGCAGTGACTTTCACAAGCTACCAATCAAATGCAGGAAATTGTGACATCACTAGTAACCAGGGAGAGTCAGTCCTTGCTGCTTCATGTGAAAGTGAAACCTAGCAGTGAGAAATGGTTCTCATTGGTTACTAGTGATGTCATAGTCAGTGTGGTTTCAGTGCTGATGTAGCGGGAGGAACAGAACTGACTATTTTCCCCTCCAGACAGAGTGCTGCTCCACACATCACCCCATTACTGCCAGGTAGAAAATCTTCTAATTAGCAAACAGAAAAGAATAAATACTTGAGATATAAGAAGTGATAGCTGACTACATCTGAAAGTTACAATTAATTGCAGGCAGTTTCCAGGCAGTATACTAGCTCTTTAACCCCTCAATATTTTTCTCTGTTCCTTTCAAAAGAAGCAGGATGTCAACTTTAATTAGTTTCCAAATGCGGTGTGAAAAAAACTGCTCAGAGACATCTTCCAAGTCATGATCCCAGTCATGCAGTACATCATGGGGTTTGGTGATGAAAAGTTGCTTGGTTTTGGAATGCAATCTGTGGATTATGCCTGGACTATATGGTAAAATAAAACAAGCATAAGAGTAAGTACGCTAATATTTTCATGAACTTGACCTCAACACATGCACACAGTCAGTATACTATAACATTATTAAGCAATGATTGGAGATGAGGGTGGCGGTGGAGTCTGCACTGAATTTGTTTGACAAGCTTTACAAGTCAGACTATGAGTTGGATAAAAATTAAAAAGGAAACTAGAAAAGTGACATATGCTGTTACAGTGAGACTGCATATTGATACTCTTCTTAATTTACTGTTTTTTAAATGTTCATAAACAGGCACATATAAATGTACATTGAGAAAAAACACATAGATATTAAGTAAAGAATTATATAAAAATGCTGCCAATGTTTGTCTCCATCAAGCAAAAATGGGCTTGTACTGTGTACTATAGTAGATAGCAGGAGATGTAACTTTTAAAAATAAGAAACAGAGCTCTTGATTCATGTCCTTTTCAAGCATGTAGCAGATTGGGGGGAGTCCATTTTGTTACAGTGAATGGCTTTTCAGAGGTGAACACTGACTTCCTGCAGCATTCAGTGACAGAAAAAAAAAACAGTCTGCAGTCAGGATCCATAACGTTGTAAAACTAGTAAGCTGCTTGTTGGCTGACTTTATGCAAATGAAAGGATCGAAGTGCTCCCTCATTGGAGCGCTTCAGTCATTTCGGCTGTACACAGTTTATATCTATAAACTGTGACCACTGTCATACTCGCAGGGGCACCAACAGCGTGGCTGCATGGGTGCTTGGGCACCCACAAAGTTTAAATGGGCACCCTCAATCCTGGTTCAGCTCCCTGAGCTTCCCTCCCTCCCAAACCCCCAGCCTGCCCGATCGTTCCTCTCTTGACCATGAGTCCCGACTCCCATCTGTGAAAGCAAAGCAAGCAGCAGAGAGATCCATCCAGGCAGTCACGGAGCAAAGGTAGCAGCAAAACAGAACCCCCCCAGCATAATTCCACAACCTCTGAGGTGACCGAGGCAGCACTCCAACAGAACAGCTGACAGTGACAGTGCATGCAAATTGGTAGTTTACAGCATTGGAGTGTACACGAGGCTTGTTGAGAACTGCATATTTGACAGGTGTCAAATGTGCAGACAGTTCTCAACTAGCCTCATGTACACCACTGCAGAATGCTGTGTAAACTACCAATTGGTATGCACTGTCACACACTGGAAGTGTACTTTGGGGACAGAGCAGGGGGCACAGGAGGCACCAAAGGATTGCTATACCTGCAGACAATTCACATCCATGGCTAACTATGACACTTGCCAGTGATTTTGCTAGAACACAGCTCTAAGAGAAAATGAAAACTAATTCACTTAATTAGTAATGGCCGGGATTCTGTATTGGACATAAATGTTGTCATAGTGAACAGAGGTAAATGTAAAAAAAGGCAAAGGCGGTAAGGACAGAAATAGAGCTAAAAGGGGTAAGGCCATCAAAAAGTGAAGAGTGATGAGTACCAATGCCCGTAGTCTGTATAACAAGCTCCCTGAACTAGTGGCCTCGATGGAAGAGGGTTGCCTGGATATTGTGGCAGTCACAGAAACATGGTACACAAAGAACCATGACTGGGATGTCAACATACCAGGATACACAATCTACAGGAGGGACGGGGAGGGTAAAAGAGGAGAAGGAGTAGCTCTCTATGTAAAGGAAGGGATCAAAGCAACAGAACTAAAGAGTAAACAGGGAGCAGATGAGGCACTCTGGGTCACCCTGGAGACAGGAAATGGCACCACAATCCGCATTGGGGTTGCATACATACTCCTATCTGAGGGGGAAGGAATGGATAAGGAAATCATAGAAGGCTTCCTTAGAATGGCAGAAATAGGGGACATATTGTTGATGGGGGACCTGAATACGCCAGATGTTAACTGGAGCACCTTTGCTGCAGGCACATCCAAGAGCATGGTCATTCTTGATGCCCTACAGGGGGCATGCCTCAGACAGTTAGTATTGGAACCCACTCGGGGGGGGAGCAATCTTTGATCTGGTACTCTCAAATGGGGATGGAGAAAGAATCTCAGATTTAGAAGTGGGTAGCCATCTGGGAACAAGCGACCACCAAACAGTGTGGTTCACGATAAACACAGCCATACAATCAAGCCATACAAAAGCAAGAGTATTGGACTTTAGGAGGGCTGACTTTGGGAAAATGAGAGGTGCCTCAGAAAAGCACTAGCAAACAGGCAAGAAGGAGGGCTGGAGGAACAATGGGGAGTAATCAAAACAGCCATCACAGAGGCAACAAGCCTTTGTGTAAAGCAAATCAACAAAACACAACGAAGGAAACAAACGTTATGGTTCTCAAAAGAGGTGGCAGGGAAGGTTAAGGAGAAAAGGATAGCATTCAGGAAATATAAGGAAACACAGAAGGAGCAGGACAGAGAACTTTAGCCATTAAAGCAGAAAGAGGCTGGGAAGGCAGTCAGAATAGCAAAGGCCCAAACCAAGGAAAGGATAGCCAACTCTGTTAAGAAGGGGGATAAGACCTTTTATAAGTACGTTAAGGGGCAAAGAAAGACCAAAGGAGGGATACTGAGGCTTAATAAAGGGGAGGGAATGTGGGTAGAGGGTGACAGTGAAAAAGCAGGGATACTGAATGAATATTTCTGCTCAGTATTCACAAAGGAAGAGGAGGGGGAGTTACCTAAACCAAACAAGAGAAACAGTCTGAAGCTGGGGGTCTATACCAGTCCATTTACAGAAGAAAGGGTTCTGAAAGAACTAATAAAATTGAAAGTGGACAAAACAATGGGGCCTGATGGGATTCACCCAAGAATTCTAAAGGAACTAAGGGTAGAACTAGTGACACCACTGACAGCTCTCTTTAACAAATCATGGGAGGATGGGGTGGTAGCTGAGGACTGGAGGAGGGTGGATGTGATTCCTCTTCACAAAACAGGACAGAGGCAGGAAACTACAGAACAGTTAGTTTGACCTCAGTGGTAGGGAAAATGATGGAATCACTTCTGAAGGAAAGAATTGTTGAGTACCTAGAGGCCAGTGGGGCACAGGACCCAAGGCAGCATGGATTCACGATGGGAAGGTCATGTCAGATGAATCTAATAGATTTCTTTGACTGGGTGACCAAAGTAGTAGACCAGGGAGGGGCTGTGGACATGGCCTACCTAGATTTTAGCAAGGCATTTGATACAGTCCCACACAAAAGATTAATACACAAGTTAGCCAGCCTTGGAGTGGACCCCCAAGGTGGTAGCCTGGATAAAAAAATGGCTAGACAACAGGATGCAAAGGGAAGTAGTAAATGGAGTCCACAGTGAAGAAAGGAGGGTTGCTAGCGGGGTACCGCAGGGTTCAATACTATGACCAGTCCTTTTTAATGTCTTTATAAGTGACATTGCAGAGGAACTGGAAGGAAAAGTATGTCTCTTTGCAGATGACACAAAGATCTGCAACAGGGTTGATGCACAAAATGGAGTGGAAAGGATGAGAAGGGACTTGGCAAGGTTGGAGGAATGGTCAGATGTATGGCAGCTCAGATTCAATGCAAAGAAGTGCAAGGTAATGCACCTGGGAAACAAAAACTCAGGGGAAGAGTACACAATGGGGGGTGAGATACTGACAACAGTAAAAATGGAAAGGGACCTGGGGGTAATTATATCAGATGACCTAAAGGTGGGCAAGCAATGTGAGAAGGCAGTAAGGAAGGCTGGGGGGATACTGGGATGCATAGGGAGAGGCATCAATAGTAGAAAACAAAAGTTGTTATCCCTCTGTACAGACAGTTGGTGAGACCCCATCTGGAGTACTGTGTGCAGTTCTGGAGACCCCATCTCCACAAAGACATAGACAGAGTGGAGGCTGTCCAGAGGAGGGCAACCAAAATGGTTCAGGGTCTGCACCAGAAGACATACGAAGAAAGAGTAAAGGAGCTTAATATGTATACCCTTGAGGAAAGAAGGGAGAGAAGGGACATGATAGAAACTTTCAAGTACCTCAAGGGAATCAACAAAGTCCAAGAGGGTAGCATATTTCAGAAAAAGAGATGTGCAAGAACAAGGGGGCACAATTAGAAGATAGAGGGGAGACAGATCAGAGGTAATGTGAGGAAGTATTTTTTCACAGAGAGGGTTGTGAATGCATGGAACAGCCTCTCTGAGGAGGTCGTGGAGTGAAGAACAGTAGGGGAATTCAAGAATGCATGGGACAGACATAAGGCAGTCCTAGTGGGGGGTAGGAGGAAGTAAGCTGTTGGTTAACTAGAATCAGCAGCTTATCTGTTAGGTAGGAAAATGGGCAGACTAGGTGGGCCAAGCAGTCCTTATCTGCCGTCACATTCTATGTTTCTATAAGCTAAAGATGTATAGCCTAGAGGAAAGGAGGGAGAGGGGGGACATAATAGAAACTGTCAGATACCTCAAGGGAATCAACAAAGTCCAAGAGGGTAGCATCTTTCAGAAAAAGAGATGAGCAAAAACAAGGGGGCACAATTTGAAGATAGAGGGGGGACGGCTCAGATGTAATGTGAGGAAATATTTCTTCACAAAGAGGGTTGTGGATACATGGAACAGCCTTCCTGACGAGGTTGTAGAGTCAAAAACAATGGGGGAATTCAAGAATGCATGGGACAGACATAAGGCAATTCTAGTGGGGGGTAGGAAGAAGTAGGCTGTTGGTTAATTAGGATCTGAAGCTTATCCTTTAGGTAGGGAAATGGGCAGACTAGGTGGGCCAAACGGTCCTTATCTGCCATCAAATTCTATGTTTCTATACTGCTGCATGGTACTAGTCCTCTGTGAACAAGAACAAACAAGCATTTGTCAATGCCGAATGTTTGCTTGCTGGCATTGGCATTGGTAGTGTAGGAGTTACAGAGCTGCATAATAGGAATGGCAGTGAAGTACTGAACTGAAGCCAACCCCATCACCACCCTACAGATACTGACAGGCATTGGGGTGTGCCTTTGGGTCGTCAGGCATAACGGCCATGCCATTTCATCATACCCTACCCTGCAGACACCGACAAGTGTCACGGTGTGCCTTGGGGGTCTTTGACCCTTATGTTCATACCATTCCATCAGAAAATACAGTGGGATGGGTGCAGTATAGGAGAATCAGGTGAACTTTGGGGCTGAAGAGTCCAAGGCACACCTCGATGCCTCTCACTGGCTGCAGGGTGTGGGTGGGAGTGGAATTGTATGAGCATTACAGGTGACAATCCCAAGTCCCACCCCTGAAGCCTGTCACTCTCTACAGGGTGGGGCGTTATGGTCAGAAACCCCAATGCCTCAGGAGTTTGTTGATATTTTCACTCCAAATTTTCAACATGGGTTTTTTGTGACCCTCACCTTATGAACAGTGGCAATATCAGTTTGTTACCCAAAAGCTGATTTTGCACAGCGACTACACCATTTGGCACCACAGGTGCGAAAATACATTTCAAACAGGATGTGAAAAATGACAGCTGTACTGTTCATGGGGAGGTGTAAAAAATGGCAATGTTGAAAATCTGCAGTGAAAATATTTAAAAAACTAGTGAAGTCACGAGCGTGCGTAGAAACTGCGCAACACACACCCGTAATATAATTAGTTTGAGGATTTTTACAGCAGATTGTCAACACAGGCATTTGGGACCTCCGCTCATGAACAGTGTCAATGTGATTTTCTTAATCTGTCCCAAACACTGATTTCCCACAGCGACCACATTTCTGTGCTGGAAGTGCAAAAACACATTTCGGCCATGGTGTGAAAAATGACAGCTGTACTGTTCATAAGGAAGTGTGGAAAATGCCAATGTTGAAAATCTGGAGTGAAAATATTACAAATTCATGAACTTACGAGGGTGCGAGGAAACTGCGCAATGCTCGCTCATAACACAATCATTTTATGGACTTTTGTCACCAAATTTTTAACACAGCCATTTTAAGACCTCTGCTCATGAACAGCATCACAGTAATTTTCTTAATCTGTCCCAAACATTGCTTTTGCACACTGACTGCGCCATTGTGTACTACATGCACAGAAACACATTCTGGGTGAGATGTGAAAAATGACAGCTGTACTGCTCATAATGAGGTGTGGTAAGATGGCAATGTTGAAAATCTGGAGTGAACATGTTGAAATTTGAGAACGTACGAGCGTGTGTAGGAACTGTACAATGCACGCTCGTAAAACAGTAATTTGGGGGAATTTTTGAACCAAATTTTCAACATAGGATTTTTGGGGGCCTACCTCATGAACTGTGAAACTGTTGTTTCATAAATCGGTCCTGAAAGGTGGTTCCACGCAGTGACCACGAAATCACCCTTTGGGACCGAATAACAAAATGACAGTGCCAGAAATCGTGAGGTGGGGTCCCAAGAACCCCATGTTGAAAACACAAACATAGAAACAGAGAGGTTGATGGCAGATAAGGATCACAAGGCCCATCCAGTCTGCCCATTTCTCTTTCTACCTTATAAATGTGCCGTCGGCCTTTGCTCTGTCAATGGCCCATCTATTCAAATTCATCTGTATGGCTCCCTTATGCATATTCCATGCCTGTTTGAAGCCCTGCAATGTATTCATATACACCACTTCTTGAGGTAGGCCAGTCCATGCATCCACCACTCTTTCTGTGAAAAATAATTTCCTCACATTCCCCCTTAATCGGCCTCCCTCTAATCTCATGCTGTGTCCTCTTGTCCTGCTATTTTTCTTATATTTAAACATGTTAGACTCTTTCACCTTGTTAATGCCCTTAAGGTGTTTGAATGTTTCGATCATATCACCTCTCTCCCTCCTTTACTCAAGGGTATACATATTGAGCTCCGTTAATCTGTCCTCATATGTCTTCTGATGCAGTCCCTGCACCATTTTGGTTGTCCTTCTCTGGACTGCCTCAATTTGGTTAATATCCTTGTGAAGGTGTGGCCTCCAGTACTGCATGCAGTACTCCAGATGGGGCCTAACCAGTGTCTTGTAAAGAGGGATTATTACCTCCCTCTTACGACTTGTGATACCCCTACTAATACACACTAACATCCCCCTAGCCTTACCTACTGCTTTAGAGGTCTGCTTGGATGATTTCAGGTCGTCGGTGATGATGATGCCCAAGTCTCTTTGTTCCTTTGTGACTGCCAGCAACTCCCCTCCCAGCCTATAGGTGGCTTCAGGATTTCTCTTCCATATGTGCATGATCATGCACTTCTTTGCATTAAATCCCAGTTGCCTCTCTTCTGACCATTTTGCTAGTTTATCCGGATCTCTTCTCATTCTGCCCACCCCATCTGGATCATCTACTCTGTTGCAGATCTTGGCGTCATCTGCAAACAGACAAGCCTTACCCTCTAGTCCATCTGCAATGTCACTAATGAAGATATTGAAGAGGACTGGCCCCAGAACTGATCCTGAGGTACCCACTTGTGACTTGCATCTCTTCTGACTGTATACCATTTACCACCACTCTCTGTTTTCTGCCCGTCAACCAGTTTGCCACCCAGTTGACCAACTTCTGACCCACCCCAGCCTACCCAGCTTATTAATTAATCTTCTATGTGGAACAGTGTCGAAAGCTTTGCTGAAGTCAAGGTGGCGACATCAACTGCTCCTCTTGGTCCACCACTCTGATTACCCAGTCAAAGAAATCTATGAGATAGTTTGACAGGACCTTCCTTTGTAAACCCGTGCTGTCTTGGATCCTGTGCCCCTATGGATTCCAGGTGTTGCACTATCCTTTCTCAGGAGTGCCTCCATAATCTTGCCCACTACTGAGGCAAGACTGACTGGTCTGTAGTTCCCTGCCTCCTCCCTGCTACCACTCTTGTGGAGCTGGATCACATGAGCCCTTCTCCAGTCTTCTGGGTCCTCACCTGTGCTCAGAGACTCACTAAACAGTTCTGCTAATGGCTCTGCTAGTTCCACCCTTAGCTCCTTAAGTACCCTGGGATGTACGCTATCAGGTCTCATTGCCTTGTCTACCCTGAGCTTAGCGAGCTCTTGTAGGACCCTTTCTTTTGTGAAGGGAGTAGTGCTCACCTCCCTCCCCTCTGTGTCCATGGTGCTGAGCTGTGGGCCCTGCCTACTTTCTCTTCAGTAAATACTGAGCAAAAGTACCTATTTAGGATAGATGCTTTTACAGGGTCCTCCTCCTCACATGCCCCCTTTTCTCCTTTGAGCTTAGCAATACCCCCTCTGGACTTTCTCTGTTCACTAAGGTATCTATAGAAAGTCTTCTCAGCTTCTTTTACTGTTCATGCTAGTGTTTCCTCAGTTTGGGACTTTGCCTGCCTTACTGCCTTCCCTGCTTCCCTTAGAGCTGTTTGGTATGCCTCCCTATCTTCATCCCACTGTGTTCCCTTACATTTCCTGAAGGCCAGTCTTTTGGCTCTGACCTTTTCTGTTACTGTATTTGAGAACCAAAGTGGTTTCCTTCTTCTTTTGCACTTCCTTTTCTGTCTAACACAATGGGATGTTGCTTCAAGTATTGCATCTTAACGCTTGCCCACTTTGCCTGTACCCCTCACCTGTGTTTCTTTTGCAGGGCTAGCTTAACTCTGTTGGCCATCTTATCAAAGTCAGCTCCTCTGAAGTCCCATATTTTTGCCTTGGAATGGGATAATTTAGATGTAGTGGCCAAATTGAACCATACCATGTGATGGTCACCGGCCCCCAGGTGACCTTCTACCTGGAGATCTATGATCTCTTCCCTGTTAGTCAGTACTAGATCTAGGATAGCTCTGTCTCTTGTGGGTTGTTGTACAAGTTGTTTGAGGCCCTGCCCCCTGCAGGGAATCCACCATGTGTCTAGTTCTGGCAGATGTTCCTGCTGGTATTGACCAATCTGTATCCGGTATGTTGAAGTCTCCCATTATCAGAACCTCCCCTTTAGCTGTCATGTTTTGTATATCTTCTAACAGTAATGTGTCTATGTCCTCCCCCTGGTCTGGGGGCCTGTAGACAACCCCAGTTCTTATGGCTGTCCCATTTCCTGTTGCCAAGGTGACCCACAGTTCTTCTGGCTCCTTATGTGTATTCTGAATTTCTGTAGCTTTGATATTTTAATTGACATACAGGGCCACTCCACACCCCTTTTTGCACCTCGGTCTCTTCTGAACAGTACATAGCCAGGTACTGAAGTCTCCCAAGTGTGGTTACTGCTAAACCACGTCTCACTAATTGCTACGATGTCCAGTTTAGCCTCTGACATTATTGCCTGCAGGTCTGGGATCTTATTTCCCAGGCTGTGAGCATTTGTGTACATGATTTTCCATTGGCCAGATTTCGGTGTGTTAGTTGTTGGGTAAGGTTTGGCATTTTCCCTGTGCGTCGTATGGGGAGACAGACCTTTTTTCATACCTGGTGATGCAAATGAACTGCAAACATGCTGAATCCCTGTTTGACCACTAGCTGAGGGGGGGAGGGGAGTTTATCCCATTCGACGTATGGGGTGCTGCACCCCTCTTCCCATTTGCCAGTTTAAATATTCTGCAAAGAGTTCAAACTTCTGCCCCAATGCACTGACTCCCTCCTTAGTCAGATGCAGTCCATCAAATTTAAAGAACTTTCGCTCCCAGAACTGTTGCCAGTTCCCTACAAATCTGTGTCCTTTTTCCTGGCACCAGCCCTTGAGCCACATGTTTAGCTCCCCTATCTCCCCTTCTCTGACCTTCCGTCCATCTGTCCCCCTCTCCCAGACTGGCAGGATCTCAGAGAAGGAGATATTGGATGAAATGGATGATAGTTTGTCACCCAGCCTGGTCAGGTGTTCCTTGATCTCCACAAATGACTGGCTGGCGATATCATTAGTCCCTCTGTGTACCAGGCCATCAGTGTTTTCTCCTGCTTTGTGAAGAATTTTAGCAATGCAGTCAGTGTCTCTCCACGCTGATGTACCTGGTAGACATCTGACCATTACCCCTGGCTGGAGATGGGTATCAACTCCTCGAATCATGGAGTCTCCTATTATCAGAAGTTCTTTGGATTTCGTTTTTGCTTTTTTTGTTTTGGTTCCTGATTTGGGCGAGTTTTGTTTTGCTAGCTCCTGTGCTGCAGTGTCCTGCTCTCCAGTGTCCTCTGCCCCTTTGTTTGATTTCAGAGATAGAGGCAGATACCTGTTTGTAGTGTTTATATGGTTTTTGGAGGTAATATGTTGGAGAGCACAGAGTGATGGGGCACCTGATTTGCCCTTCCTAACCACCTACCAACTACCTTCTGCGGTCGAGGTTCTTCTGTTGGATGTTGGGAAAATGGCGAGTGGATATTATAATGTATTTCCTCTTGAATATGAAATTTGTGGCACTCAATCTCTGTCCATGCTGCCCAGAGATGAGCCCTAAGATCTCCAATGGCCCAGCATGTAGGACAGTGTCCTAAATCCTGTAAGACTGTCCTTCTGAAAAGTGTTCTGCAGTACCTGTAGTTATTGATATCCATTCCAGATAAGTTGCTGGGTTTATAACCTGGTCAGAGTAATTAGAAGGAAGAAAATGCAAGTAATGGTTTAATTTTGTGTTTTGTTTTCCTATAACTTATTATAACAAGTTAAATTACTAGTGCCCCTGTAAATGAGCTCACCTTGTGGATGCCCCACTGATCCGCCCCTTCCTGCTTTGCTACAGGAAATGTCACAACTGTGGTACCCTATAAAAGGAGTGTGGTATGGGGTGGTTGGGGATGGGGGTGGGTGGCTGGGCCCTTTCCCTGCTGAAAAAGAAGCACCATGGATGAAAGAACAAGGAGGTAAGAGCAGAAACAGTCAACATCAAATGCAGTAACCCTGATAGCTTATCCTAATGTAAGATAAAACTGTAAAACCTGTAAAGCACCACCTGTAATAATTTCAGAGAAGATATACCCTGTAAAAAACACTTTGCTACAGAGAAAAATAAAGCAGTAACAGAAGACATACCTTGCAAAGGACAATTTGAATCAGAAGATTACAGCAGTAATCTGTTAGTACACACCTGTAGGCACGCCTTGTAATAATGCAGAAGAAGGTATACCAGCAACAATAATCTGAATCAGAGAAAAATAAAGCAATGAAATGTTAGCAACAAACAGTAGCAATCCCTGTGAGTACAAAATAAAAACAACAACACACAGTAAATCTGCTTAGCCAAAAGAAGTCTTAATCTGTTTCCCTTGCTCTGGTAAGGTTCTCTGCTCTGTCCTTTCAAGCAATCTTAGAAGGAAAGAGCTCAGGTGAAGCTAGGTGTCTTGGCCAGCAAACCAAGTCTTCTAATTTTATGAAAAAATTCTCCAAAATGCCTGAGATGTGCATCAAAGTTAAAAAAAAAACCCTATTTATTCCATTATACAGCTTACCAGCATTTCCTCAGTTCGCAGTCAGCTTTGAAGAGTGCAGACGTGTTCTTGGTCCACCGAGTCATTACACTGGTCTCAGAGGTAAATATGGGGTGGTGAGGTGTGGGGAGCAGGGTCTTGTAAGAGGGTGGAGCGGGTGGGGAGTCAAGACAGTGAGTAAGGACCATTTTTTTTTACAGGGCATTTTTTAAAGACGATGTAGGACTTTTGCCATGCTCGGGGTGTTCCCAGCATGGCAGCTGGAAGGCTGTTTGGGGGGGCAGTGGAGCTGATGGGTGATTTGGCAAGCCTGTCGGCCATATGGACTGTCACCACACTGGGGTGGGCTCCCAGCATGGCACCTGGAACTCTGTTGGGAAGGGAATGCAGCGGAGCTGATGGGGGAATGGGCACCCCCGTCGGCCATACAGTGTGTGTGTGTGTGGGGGGTGCATGAGCACACTGGAGTGGGCTCCCAGCGTGCTACTTGTTACGGGGGACAGAGCTGTCTATGACAGCTGATTCAGTGCAGTGCCGACATGTAGGCACTTTGCATACTGCCGATGCGGCAGAATGAAAATTGCCTACACATTACCACTGCTGACTGCAGCATTTTTTTGCCTTCAGCTGTACCCCACTGCATCTGAAGGGCTGTCATAGACAGCTCCAACATTCATTGGTGGAGTGTGGTCACGCCTGCAAAAGGCAACAGAGCATTGGAAGTGAGGGAGGCACACCTGCGAATTCTCGTATGGTGGCACTATGTTTCTTGCACATGTGTGCAAGCAAACATAAAAACATGTGACACAATTAAACCATTACCATATCCTGTTGAATAGAGTCATTTTCTATGTGGTCGAATCCTGGCACTGGGTCATCTTGATTTCAGTGGTCACATCCACTCGGCTCATGTTCAGGAACTCAGGGGCATTGTGTGCCCCAATTACCCCATCATTATGTCAATGGCTCTGGGTTTACCCCCTCCACATTTAAAACCCTGCTGAAGTTCAGCAGGGAACTCCAGCAGGACCTTGTCGCATTTCTCAGGGTTGTCAACCTCAAATTCAGTGCTGATTGCACCTGGCCTTTCCGGTACATGGAGTCCATCTCACCTGCCACTGCATGTATTGCCTTTTGTAGATGCTGGTCTGTCTCATCCAAGTAATAACGAGCGATTGGCGTAGGACGTGTGCCCTGCATTCTCGTCAAACTTTCAGATTTTGAAGATTGGTCTTGAACCTGCAGCTATTCCTCACATGGCAGGATCCGTCACACAGTGACATGACAGACCCAGCTCTGGTCTAGCTAGCTCAGATCTCTAGAACAGGCTTGGCTATTCAGTTACAGTCTAGATTTGTAGTATCTGTTTCCCTGCGATCACAGGACAGGACAAGACAGTGGTCAGGGTGTGGCAGTGTTTGTCTGACAGAAGGCCCTGAATTAATTCTCAAGAAAGCTGTTCTTGCTCCTGCTAATTGCTTACACAGTGTGTGTGTGTGTGGGGGGATTGAAAAAATCCAGACCCTGACTGCACCAGATAGCAAATGCCACAGTGGGCGCACTGGGCACAAGTTGTGCTAATTTTGCCAGTCCAGTTTCTAGCAAACCAATTTGGAACCAGAATGTGTTGTGTTGGGAATTGACTGTATTCACATTTGTATAACATGCATGCCCTGTAAACAGAGCATATTGCCCGAAACTGCCATAATGTAAAGGGTCATGTATATTTCTCTACTACATTTTTCACTTACTGCTTCTATACTTAGAAGTATTTATATTATATATACTTCTAAGTATAGAAGCAATAAGTGAAAAAGGTAGTAGAGAAATGCTAATGATTAAAATGTTATACAGGACCCTTGTGACATTACGGCAATATGTTCGGTCATGGTCTGTAATATTGTGTTTGAAATGGATGCATCTGTGTTATTTAAGCAATAAGCCATGAGGGGGTGTGGGTTATTGGAGGATTTACCACGGCTGGAGTAGTTTGCCCTTGAGGTGCAGCCCAATGGGTAAATCCTCGCCAGCCATGGTAATCCCCCGATAGCCCACATCCTCCAAGTGGCTCATTGCGATTATATCAAGGTTCATTTTTTTTACTGTGATAAAATACAAATATTAAAGAGCTTGATTTTTTTTTTTATTGTATTTATTCCTGGGATGCAGATGATTAGGATTTGGAGTAGGATTAGTTGCTCATCAACAGCCATTAATTATCAGATGATTTACACCAGTGGTAAACTGCCAGTCTGATGATTTCATTGGCTGTTCATTTATGTCCGTGGTATAATTATTAGCAGCATCCCCCAGCAGCTTCTGAAAACATTGCTGATACTAGTCTCTCGGAGTCAGAGTTTCTTCCCATCTCCTAGGCTCCCGACTCAAGTCCTGCCATCATCTGTACAACAACCTCTTCCGAGCACCCAACCCGATGGTTCCCGAAAGTCTCCGTAATTGCTGGCTCCTCCAATCCTGCACCATTGAGGAAGCCCTGACACATGACCAGTCAAGGAGCTGGTCGTGTGATGAGGGCAGACAGCAGCTTCACTATAGAGCTGCGTAGTAGCAGATCAGTGTGGAGGAGCGAGCAGTGAAAGCAGCAACATTAAAGAGGAATTGTCGAGTTGGAGGAAGTTGTAATTTGTAAACTTGTACTTCTGTGTAGCTAGCAAGTGATTGAGAGAAGAGGAGGTGCATTAAGCAGCTGCTAATTAGTTCTGTAGTACTACAGCAGCAGCCAATACAAAAACTATATATTTTTTTTAACATTTGTACTTTTTCTTTTGAGTGAGGAAGAGGAGGACTGTTAGTTGGGAGGGAGTGTGTGTGTGTCGTGCAGTGAATGGAGGGAGGAGTGTGAAGTGAGGCTAGGGTGGTAGGGGGGTCGTTACACGTGGAGTTTTACTAGTTAGTACAGTCTCTCTGTGTCTCTGTCTGCTGAGTCAGATTACAAATTGGGATCACTGACCACAAGTCATCAATTCAAACATAGGGAGAAACTGACTGAGTGCCTGCTGGGATTAAATTAAATAATTGAACTTTACCTTTTTGGGCAAACAAAAATAATTGTTTTGTGCAGTGATCTGGCAGTGCAGACCACCAGACACACTTGACTCTGTGACCTAATAGGCAGTAGAGTAGTACAGTCAGCTCAGTACTACAGACAGTACAGTACTAATGTCCACTCCTGACCAAACCAGTCCAGAATTACACTGGCCACAACAAGTCATCAAACATAGCGGTAGAAGCTGCTGGAGTGCCTGGGATTGGGAATTAAATAATTGAACTTTACTTTTTGGACAAACAAAAATAATTGTTTTGTGCAGTGCAGACCAGACACTTGACTTTGTGAGTGACCTAATAGGCAACAGAGTAGTACAGTCAGTACTACAGACAGTACAGTACTAGTGTCCTGACTAGACCAGTCCAGAATTATTCTCTAATTTCTCTGTACTTTAAATTGTGACTGTCAGGCAGCTCAGCTAAAGACACTTGATGTGTTCAGACTAGAAAGTAAGAGAGAGTGGGTTTTGTACCTCAGAGAGAGCCACTCTGTGACCCATAGTACTCTACTGTGAGAAGCCAGCAAGAGAAAATAGCAGTTTAGTTGTGTCTGTGTGTGAGTCTGTGAAGGCTGGGCATAGGGCTAGGATAGCCAGTGGGGGGAGAGGGCAGCTGCTGTCTGTCTTCTAACTAGTTCTGACTTAAGTGAACAGTCATTGTTTGGTGTGATAGACTGCAAGCCTGCACCCTGCAATCCTGTCCAAGTAGTTCTCCTCCCGACCTCTGCACTGTCATACAGTCTGTCCTGTCCATATCAGTGTCTGACTGCCCGAAAGCCAACAAAATACAATATATTAAAGTCAATGCTGTCTGTGTGTGCCTGTGAACTCTGAGGGTGAGCAGCTGAGTTACCTAGCCTATCACAGTCCTCCTGTCCTGCCCCTACCACCAGTGTCTAACCATCCGAAAGCCTGCAAAACACAAATAAAATATTAAAGTCAGCTCTGTCTGTATG
Organism: Neoceratodus forsteri; assembly: GCA_016271365.2. Taxonomy (NCBI): domain Eukaryota; kingdom Metazoa; phylum Chordata; order Ceratodontiformes; family Ceratodontidae; genus Neoceratodus; species Neoceratodus forsteri. The sequence continues at coordinate 136,635,226 of CM057457.1, read as the reverse complement.
TGCCTGTGAACTCTGAGGGTGAGCAGCTGAGTTACCTAGCCTGTCACAGTCCTCCTGTCCTGTCCGTACCACCAGTGTCTAACCATCCGAAAGCCTGCAAAACACAAATAAAATATTAAAGTCAACGCTGTCTGTATGTGCCTGTGAACTGCGAGGGTGAGCAGCTGAGTTACCTAGCCTGTCACAGTCCTCCTGTCCTGTCCGTACTACCAGTGTCTAACCATCCGAAAGCCTACAAAACACAAATAAAATATTAAAGTCAGAGTGTTGATTGCACATAGAGTTATCAATCAGCCCTCCAACCCAGGGAAGAGTGCCGTAGAGGGCTCTGCAATGCCCCCAGGTGCTCTAAGGATGTCCTTTGTGATTTTAGGGCACAGCACCACCACTCCACAGAGTGCAAGAGTGCCCAGAGGGCTTTTTGTTGCCTCCAGGTGCTGAAAGAAGACATGGGACGATGCCCTGGAGGGCTCTTTTATGCCTCCAAGTGCTGCAAGAAGACATAGAAGAGTGCCCTGGAGGATCCTTTTATGCCCCCAGGTGCTCTAAGGATGTCGTTTGTGATTTTAGGTTGCAGACAGTGCCACCACTCCACAGGGTGCAAGACTGCACTGGAGGGCTCTTTGATGTCTCTAGGTGTTGAAAGGATGCCCTTTGAGATTTTAGTTTGCCTTCATTTGGTGCTGAAAAAGGACAAGGCTCTTCCATGTCTTCTTGCAGCACCTGGAGACATCAATGAGTCCTCCAGGGCACCCTTGCACCCTGTGGAGTGGTGGCACTGTCAGCAACCTAAAATCACAAAGGACATCCTTGGAGCACCTGGGGGCATGAAAGGGCCCTCCAGGGCACTCTTCGGTGTCTTCTTGCAGCATATGGAGACATCAAAGAGCCCTCCAAGCCAGGGAAGAGTGCCATGAAGGGCTCTGTGATGCCCTGGTGCTCTAAGGATGCCTTTGTGATTATAGGGTACAGCACCACCACCACTGAACATGGTGCAAGAGTGCCCTAGAGGGTTCTTTGTTGCCTCCTGGTGCTGCAAGAAGACATAGAATAGTGCCCTGGAGGGCCCATTTTTGGCCCCAGGTGCTCTAAGGATGTCATTTGTGATTTTAGGTTGCAGACAGTGCCACCAACCCACAGGGTGCATGACTGCCCTGGAGGGCTGTTTGATGCCTCCAGCTGCTAAAAGGATGCCCTTTGAGTTTCTAGTTTGCATCTACCTGATGCTGAAAAAAGACAAGGAACTTCCATGTCTTCTCGCAGCACCATCCTGGAGGCATCAAAGAGCCCTCCCAGGGTACTCTTCCATGTCTTCTTGCAGCACATGGCTGGAGGCATTGAACAGCCCACCAAGCGCACTCTTCCATTTCTTCTTGGAGCACATGGAGGCATCAATGAGCCCTCCAAGGCACTGTTGCACCCTGTGGAGTGGTGGCACTGTAACCATCACTAAGGGCATCCTTAAAGGACGTGAGGGTATCAAAGAGCCCACCACCTGGGCACTCTTCCATGGGTCCTTAACTGGAGGCATCTAAGGGCCCTTCAGGGGTACACTTGCACACTGTTGAGTGGTGGCACTGCAACCTAACATCAGTACTCTGACATGCTTTCAAAAACTGAGAGCATGAAAGATCCCTCCAGGGCACTCTCCTATTTATCTTAGCACTTGCTCAGGCATCAAATAGCCCCCAATGGCACCCTGGCATCCTCTACATTGGAGTAGTTGTGATGGTAGCATACTCATTCCAAAATGTATTAAACTAACCTCCAAAATGCACCAGAAAGCATGAAAAACCATATAACTTCTGTGGGCCTAGGCAGACCTCAGACCTCCGGCCTTTTATTAGGACTCTGAGCACCCACAAACTTTTTCAAAACCTGGCGCCCCTGAATACTCAGCTTGCACGGTCACTGCTCTGCCAGAGATGAGCCACAGGCAGCTTGATCTGCATTGGACATGACACTGACACACCTCTGAAAAGCCATTTATTGTAACAAATTGTTTCTTGCACATGCACAAGCAAACATAAAAAGCTATGGATGCACTAGTTTCAAGTTTTATAACATTCATACATGCTTTAGCAAGAAGGCTCCTTTTTCATGAAATCTTTTGGTTTTGAAATCTGAACTATACAAATGACACAATGTTCAAATATCTACGAATTGAGTAAAAAAATAAATAGCATGAACTTCAATATATGGCATCAAAATACAATATACAGCTTCAAAAAGTGTTTTGTTTTTTTTTCTGTCAAAACCACAGCAGGACTGAATGAAGCAAATAAACACTGTTTCAAAAATGGTGCAAGGCTAAAAAAAAAACACAGCCAAATGGCTTGACTTAGCTTTGTCCAGCCAGAGCATCGGTGTCGGTTAGTTCAGCAGCACAGGTTTTGGTCTTTTATTTCCAGCATTACAGCTGTAGTTCCTAGCTTGCTAACTCAAACCATTTTGGCTGGTTGTTTTTCTGTCAACTGTTTGTGAGATGGTGACCAATGTGTGTAGTGCTCAGTGGATTTTTTTAACTAATGGGGAAGATATTTGGTTTGAGAAGGTCCACATGCCACAAGTCCCCAGCTTCTTTGCTATTCACATTTTTGAACCAGAAGATGTATGCTTTCCAACCAGAATGTAATACTGCTAAATACTTTTGAACTGCACTATCAAGCACTGGTATGCCTACCGTATGGCGACACCATTACGGCGAACATGTCCATGCCAACAACATCGACAGTTCGCTGTAATGACCCACCCGAGACCCTGGCACTCTGCTTCACTCCCTCCCTGAACCAACTCTGACTCGGTGTTGTAATACTTTAGTTCGGGGTGTGCTGGGGCACAGCCCCCCACTTGGGGGGTTCGGGGGCAAATCCTCCTGATAGAAAAAAGACCAGGGCCTCCATTCAGATTTATGTCTACCGCAAACAGAAATCCGTTGCTGTGATGTTGGAGCCTCAAGCACTTTATTTCCGAGACTTTGCTACATTTGCACTGCTAATTACTTGCACTGTTTGCTTGTTTGCACCTACTGTTACTGCACTTTGCTATTTGAGCCTCTTCTGGCTACGTTCATTTCTAAGAGGAACTTTTGCAGGCCTCAGGGTGTTACTACACACAATTCCAAAGTGTTATGTGAATATCTGGGAAGTCACACTGTTACAGTTACAGTAAGACTGCATAATCTACTTATTTTACTGTTTTTGAAATGTCTGTAAACCAGCATATGCGAATGTACACTGAGATGCAAACACATAGATATTAGGTAGAGAAAAATGACATAAAAATGCTGGAATTGTTTCTCTGTCAAGCAAAAATGGACTTGCACTATGTACTGCAGTAGAACAGTAACTTAATAGTAGATAGCAGTAGATACAGTGACTTTAAAAGTAAGAAACACAGCTCTTGATTCACGTCCTTTTCAAGTGTCTGACAGATTGTGATGAGTTCATTTTGTAAAAATTAACAGCTTTTCAGATGCCACTGTCCTTCTCAGCTTGCATGGTCATTGGTCTGTCAGGAATGAGTCCAATGCAGCTTGACCTGTACTAAACATGACACTGACACACCTGAGAAGCTGTTCATAGTAACGAAAAAATGTTTCTTTTGTATGCACAAGCAAATATATAAATAAATTATTATATGGAATGAGCTAGACAATATTGTATATAAAGTGCATACATACTGTATACACATACATTATAGAAAATTAGTAATCTGGGCAATTTGGATAGCAATTTTTTTTAAACATATAAAATTGCTGTTTAGCAGAATTTATAAAATGGATAGGGGAAATAATGTGTCCTGATTAGTCAGAGCCCATGCAATGGGACAGTATAATGCATGGGTAAAAAAAAGTGCGGACAATCAGGACAGAGCACACCAAAAATATCAATGCCTTTTGCAGATTCCTGATTCCATTTCAAACATGACTTAAACTACCATCTAGGCCCTAAAAATAAAATTCTCTCAGAATGTATCAGAATAGATAGACTGGCTGGTTCATGCTCATTATGACCCATAGGCCAGATATGGGGCCAGATTCTCAAAAGGTTTTGGGACTAAGTCCCACACCACAACTCCAGTCACAGGCCAAAATCTCTGCAGCTGCAGAGATTGGTATTCTCATCTTCAGTAGCTGCGGAAGATGTTACGGCTGGTCCCACTGGCCATAACATTTTTCCGCAGCTGTGGGGATTTCTATGGCAGTACCACCCACAAGCAGCCTTAAATCATGGAGACAGTTGTAAACCAGTTCCACATTTGAGAATACAGTAGCTGTGGGAGAAACTGCGGTTCCACAAGTGGCAACCCACTTGAGCTGCTGGACTTTTGAGAACTTTGAGAATCTGGCCTATTATTCCTTTATCAACTTGTTGCGGCACTGTGATGTCCAGAATTGGCAGCAGTATTTCATGCCTCACCAATGATCTGTACAACAGCAGTTTTACTTCTTATGATATACTTGCAAAATTTTCATAATACATTACAACATTTGTATTGCTTTGCAGCACTTGTTTCTTGCTGTCTACCCTGCCTTATCTCCCTTGTGACAGTACCACCCAGGTCCCTCTCTGCTTGTTTCTTTTAGTACCCTACTATTCAGGTAGTACTCTGCCTTAACATTTGTCCTTCCCAGATCCATCACTGCACATTTATCTATTAGCTCTTGGATACGAGAGAGCAAAATAGAGATGGAAGGTTAGACATAGCTAATCCTCTTCAGCAAAATATACTGTATAAAACAGAAGGAGATCATTTAACATCAGATTTAAAAATGCACACAATGGATCCTATGCTCTAGTGAATGTTAGCCCCGCACACTACAATATGTGGCATGTAGGGCTGTTATGCACATCCTGGGTGTTCTTTGGATATCCGTGTATTCACAATCAACACTCCCTTGTTGGGCTCCTCCCCTTGCATGCAGCTATGCATCAGAGAATCAGGGCAGCTAGGGACAGTAAATACCAGCCCTGCTGCCCCCACATGCCCACCTGGGGCCAGGAGCATCTTATGCAGGTGCATGTCTTGGTATGCCTTTTTCTGCTGCATACCAAGTCGCTTTGTGCATAAATCTCTAAATTCCAGCAAATGTAATAAATCTTTTTTTTTCCTTCTAACCATTTCATGCACCACATCAGCAAGTATTAGTCTGCTGTGTAGAAACAGTTGCTATAGAGCTCTCAGCAAGGACAATAACAAAGGTGGTAGGTTGTCATTGTGGTTTATTTTTAGTACTGTTCCAAACTGACTATGTTTTTTTTAATTACAGGCACTTTGACAGAGGAATAAATGATTGGCTATGCAAGTAAGTAACATTAATATTGTGATCTTGTTTCTGGTTGGCCAGATCAAATTAATTCTGCTTTACTTCAGCATTTAGTTTTTTGGCAGTGTTGGAAAGTCCACCCCAAGAGGCATCGAGTAAACTCAAACAGAAAGTTGTTTTCATGTTTTATTCAAAATTTATATCGGCCAAGATAGCCCAGCTGAAACACAATGTCATGTTTACCACAGGGGTGGAGGTAGGGGGTAGACAGGGCTATGTAGGACAAGCACCAGTGGATCCAGCTGCTGTATGTAGCAAAGTAGTACCTGCTAGCCCCTTAGGCCTGCGAATAGTATCTATTTTAGCTTAATCTGAACATTAAAATTGAACATTTTACATTTTCAGGGAAAGTGCTAGCTCTCTGACAAAATTGCTACCCCATGAAAACAATTCTAGACACCCCCTCCAAGGACAAGGTCCTGCTGCTTTACTGTTTTACAGCTGGCAGGCTGGAAGCTCACAGAGGTCAGCTGACTTGCCAAGGTTACACAGTAAACCAGTGATTAGCTGGCATTCGAGCCAGTATGCCCTAGCCCTCAGCCTTCTGTTCGTGCTTACCAATAGGCCAACTCCTTGCCACATGTTTAGATCAGTACCACTCTGGAGCACGTCTTCTCATCAGTAACAGTTTCCACATTTATTTTTAATTATTTTCTCTTCTCTCTCTTATGCCCAGTAGGCCGGGCTCACCTTCAGATTGTCCACAAGGCCTAGATGAACCCATGTCTGCTGGAGCAGTCATCACTGCCACTGCCTGTCCGCTTGTACTGTATATTTTCTCAAACCTGCCCTTCTGGGTGGGGGCAGATATCCAGAAGGAGAGTTAGATACAGCTTTCCTGACTGGGCTGGGGGCACAGAATTATTTGCATTGCATGTGGTTGGCTAACATGTAGTGGCATCCTATGCTGATCTAGCTGGTTTGCAAGTGTGCTGAGGGGATTGGGGATACATGGGGATAAAATTGTACAGAAAGGTACAAACTACAAACAGTGCAATACAATACGTAAGGTAACACATTGCAGCAGCAAAAAGGACATAAGGCTTGGATTAGAAAAACAAAGCGGGCCTAAGTGGGGAATGACACCAAGCTCACAACCTGGGGAGGAGGGAGGGAGGAGGAAAGCAACAGCCTGATGTTCAGGGCTGACTGAGGGAGGGAAAGAGAGAGAGGGGAGGGGAGATGTAGAAGGGCTAGAAACAGGCACAGGAGTGGATGAAATGATTCCTAAGACTGGTCTGGGAAGGAGAGAAGATAGATGTGGTGGCTATTCCAAATCTCTTGGTAGAGGTTTTACACTGGGGAGAAAAAGATCAGTCAGAGGATGAGCAAAGTGAGGAAGAGGAATGGAGGGAATGGGTGAATGATAAGAGGTAACAGAAAGAAGAAGAACCAGTATTTGTCAAGGAAAAAGGAACAGTGAGAGAGGCGCCAAGCCTCAAGGGCAGATTTAGGAGTTATCAGTAACTTACTGAAACAAATGAGCCACTGAAACAAGGCCTATAGCAAGGCTAATAGGATGCTGGGATGTATCGGGAGGGGTATTGATAGTAGAAGAAAAGAGACAATACTTCTCCTCTACAAATCCCTGGTGAGGCCTCATCTGGAGTACTGCACCCAGTTCTGGAGTCCTCACCTCAGAAAGGACAAGGATATTTTGGAGACAGTGCAGTGTAGAGCAACAAAAAGCATTCAGGGCCAGCAGGGCAGACCACACAAGGAGCACCTGAAGACACTAAATGTGTACTTGCTGGAAACCAGAAGACAGAGGGGAGATATGATAGAGACATTCAAGTTCCTTAAAGGAATTAACAAAGTGAACTGCGGGGAATTATTTTGCCTTAATACCAACTCACAGTCATGTGGACACAAGTGGAAATTAACAGGAGGGACATGGGGAAGTACTTCCTTGCAGAAAGGGTGGTAGAACCTTGGAACAGTCTGCCAGCTGAGGTGGTGGGTATGAAAAAAGTCAGGGAATTCAAGCAGGGCTGGGATAGAATGAAAGGAATAGTGCTTGCCTGAGATGACAGGACCAGGGAGGAGAACAGGGAGAGGATGGGGAGGGTTAATATCCTGGAAGAACAACAGGTTCCTGGGAACGTTCCAGGGATTATGGGGAACTTGAGCAGACTGGATGGATCTCTGGTCGTTTTCTGCCGACACTGTCTAAGTTTCTACGTTTCTATGAAAAAGGGTGATTTAGGTAACAAAGGCAATAATGTGTACAACAGAAGCAGCCGAGGGTCAAAGAACAGAAGGAGTGGAAGAAGAGGTCCAGTCTGGCAAGGGTGTATCAAGGGGTGACACTATACACCACATTATGCAGTCAAACACTAGCAAGATAATCTAAGAAAACGAGAGTGGCATGCAGAACATGTTGTTGAACAAAGCGCCAGCCTTGAGGCTGAGTTTATTGTGCATGGCATAAGTATGGGAGGGAGAGAAGGAGGGAAATCTAGCTTTTCATCAAACCACATACTAAGTTAATTGAAGTGGAAGACTTCAAGGGGCACCATCAATTGTTATGAAGACCAGAGTAGCATGGAGCCTAGCAAGTCTCTTCATGCCTGAAGTCACGGAGACAGCTTCTTAGCATTACAAGAGAGCTGGTTTGAAGATTCCAGCTCAGGGGATGAGTAACTCAAGGCAAACAGTATTGTGTCATCTGCACACATGCAAATGTGAGGAACACACAGAATGCAGGAAGGTCATCAAGGAAGATGGAGAAGAATACTTAACCCAGGATGGAGTCCTGTTAGATTCCAAAGCAGTTGGGGAAGGGAGTGAGAGGGTTTCACTGACCAGTACGGTCCTGCAGCATTCAAAGAGGTAGGAGCAAAACCAATTGACAGCAGGGCCAGAAAGACTAGCCCCCACCAATCCGTCCAAAAGGTGTTAAAAGCCTTGGCCAGGATAATAAAATGGACATAGTGATGCAGCCTTGGTCCACCCCCCCTCAGGATGGAGTCAGTGACCCACAGAAGGAAAAAAAACAATGGACTGGGATTTAGCAGAAACCAGACTGGAAGGGAGAGGAAGGAGATGGAATCTAGGAAGGACAAGAGTTGAGCGAGGACAAATTTTTCTTGAATTTAAAGTCCTGTTTACACTACCAATTTTAAAGTGCGATCAACCCATGTGCATTGGTTGATGCAGTTTAATTTGGCAGTGTGGACACTTTGGGGAGCATCCTAAGTGTGCTTCATGACACAGGATGGGGTACATATACCAGAATGAGCTACTTTAGAGCACCTTGCCTGCCATGTAGACACTCCGCAGTGCTCACTCCAATCGAATTTCTCCTCTCCCGGCATCCTCCAGTGGCTCCAGATGCTCACGCCAGCACTTCAAGACATGTCTTTGCACACCTGAGTTCAGCAAAATGCATTTTTCCAATGGCAGAAAGGGAACTGAACTCAAGGAAAGTGCACACAAATGTAAAATGAGGGCTAAAAGTAGTGCAAATTATCCTCCTTAACTAGGACCACAATACAGGGCATGGGCCAATACATTAGCATATCCTTGGGCTCCCCAGGGATATGAATATGCATTTGCGCATGCTCAGTATTGCGGTCCCTGTTTAGGACCCTAATTTGTTCTAATTGTAGCCCTCGTTTTAAAGTTTTATGCACTTTCCCGAGTTCAGCTTCCTTTTTGCTCTTGAAAACGATAGTTTGCTGAACTCGGGTGTGCTAAGCAGGGAACGTGCCGTTGGGCACTTGATCACCTTGTTCACATCACCTGCTCATCCCTGCCATGTTGGGAAGGGGAAAACCTCTGGAGCAGCTGGCTGTATGACCAGAGATGCATTCATCAGAGCTGGAGTGGAGCGCTGCAAATTCAGGACTGCTCCAGTGGTGCAAATAGGGCTTAAGCCAATGCAGATAGAAGAGAGATGGGACGATAGTTCCCCATATGCAAGGAATCAACCCTTTTGTATAGGGGGAGGACTATGGCTAGCTTTCAAGCCCATAGAAAGGACCAGTATGGAAGGAGAGACTGAAAAGAGCAACAATAGGAGCAGCAGTTGCAGGGGCAGAAAGATGAAAAGGTTTGGGTCCAGTCATCTGAGGCAGTGAACCTTTGAGGGTTATGAGAGCATAAAGTGGAAACAGTAGTTGCATGGGAGATGGGGAAAATAGAAGGAGACTGGGGGCAGGTTGGTAGAAAGGGGGTCTAAGAGAGGGAGGGTATTTGGGAGGAGAGGTAAGGGGTTGGAGAGGGAAGAAGGCAAAGGCATAGAAAGTGGAAAAAAGAACTGAAAGATGTAGCAACCACAACCATTTTCCATCAATTTTTCATTTCCCCCTTCTACCACCCGCAACTCACAGGGGCATGGCCCTAAACAGGAGACCTTTCTGGCATGTCAGAAGTGGGCCTGGATCATGTACACCCCCCCCCCACATGGATATTCACTAACACAAGACTGGATATACGATGCAATCCCATGCAGTGTCAGGATCCTGGCCAGTGGTGCAGTGGGGACTCTCAGGCCCTGGGATAGAGTTGGGGTTGGATACCTCATACAGCTGACATGGTCAGCCTCTAAGATGAACAGCCAAGCATCCACCAAGTGTCTTCCTTATCAGTTGCAAAGGCAGCTGCTCACTTATTCTCCCATCAGTACAGCCATAGCAAATACTAAATGAGGAGAAAACAAAAAAAATATATATCAACCATTATCAGTGCTATGTTCTTACCCAGCCCATGGGGTACAATCTTCTGTAACCTGAATTATATGCTTTAAAGAGTAAGCACCAGACCCTCAGATCGAACCTGGAATCCCCCAAGTCAGAGGCAGCAGCTCAAAACATTCCACTTAAGGGAAACTTCCATTAGATGGACTGCTAGATGGAGATACAGGACTTCATACACTGTAGTCTCAACGGGGTCCACTGAAGGGTATTGGGGATCTCATGGACATACCAGCAGCACCTCTGATGGCCCTATTTATCAGCTCATTGGAAACAGGAATGCTCCCTGGGGGGCTTGAGGAGGGCAGATGTAGCCCCACTTGACAAAAGTGGTAGCAGGGAAGAGGCTGGCAATTATTGGCCTGTCAGCCTGACTTTGGTGGTGGGAAAGTTAGTGGAATCACTGCTGAAAGAAAGAATTGTGAAATATCTTGAATCCAGTGGGTTAGAGGACCTGAGACAGCATGGATTCACAAGAGGTGGGGGTCATGTCAAATGAAACTGATCATTTGACTGGGTGACCAAGGAACTAGATCACAGTGGAACAGTGGATGTAGTCTACCTAGAGTTCAGTAAACCGTTCAACATCATTCCACATAGGAGACTAGTAAGCAAGCTGGGTAGCGTCGGAGAGGGTCCAAAGGTGGTACCCTGGGTAAGAAATTGGTTATGGGATAGGCAGCAAAGGGTGGTAGTAAATGGAGTTCACTCAGAGGAAGGGAGGGTGACCAGCAGGGCGCCTCAGGGATCAGTTCTAGAACCAGTCTTCTTTAATGTCTTTATAAGTAATATTGCAAAGGAGCTCGAAGGGAAGGTTTGCATCCTTGAAGATGTCACCAAACTCTGCAATAGGGTTGACACAGTGGGTGGGGTGGGGTGGGGGGATGAACAGCAACCTAAGAAAACCTGAGGAATGAAAGTGAAAAAGTGAAAAATAATTCACTTGAGGCACAGAAACCCAGGAAAGGAGTACAGAATGGGGAATGTGTGGTGCTGATGACCACCAAGTAGGACTGAGACCTGTGAGTGATCATATTGATGACCTAATAGTGGCCAGGAAGTGCTACAAGGCAGTTGGGAGGACAACTGGGATGATCGGATGCATAGGGACAGTTATCACCAGCAGAAAGAGGGAGGTGCTGTGGCTTCTGCATAGCTCACTGATAAGATCCCACGTGGAGTATTGTTTCCAGTTCTGGAGGCCACATCTCAGAAAGGACATATACAGAGTGGAAGTGGTCCAGAGGATGGCAAATAAAATGGTGCAGGGTCTGCACCAGAAACCCTGCAAAGAGAGATTAAAGGACCTAAATATGTACACCCTGGAAGAGAAAGTACGGAGGGAGGGGGGTAAAGAAACTACAAGAGGGAAGTATTTTTTCAGAAACAAAGGTGCTCAAGGACAGTGGGCATGATAAGAAACTGAAGGGGGAGATGTAAGGAAGTACTTCTTCACAGAAAGAGTGGTGGATTCCTGGAAGAGTCTTCCAGCGGAGGTGAAAGTGCAAAAGAAGTGATGGGGTTCATGAATGCATGGGATAGGCATAAGAGAATCTTAGGGAAAGGGAAGAGGGGTGTATGGGCTGGAAAACAAGTTGGATCTGCAATGATACAGAATACAGGACCTACAGGATGATCTGGAAAAGCTGGGGAGGTGGTCCAGGATCTGGCAGTTTGGCTTCAGTGTCTAGAAATGCAAAGTTATAAACATTGGAGCCAAGAATCCCAGAACAGAGTACTACCTGGGTGGAGTCCAGGTACCTGTATCTGTATCAGACTAGGAGAAGGACCTGGGAGTGATGATCACTAGTAACCTGAAGCACTCCACGCAGTGCAAGACTGCAACAGCAAGGGCAAACAAGATGCTGGAATGAATAGCTAAGGGGATCAGTAGTAGGGGATAGGAGGTTATACTACCCTTGTACAGGTCGCTGGTGAGGCCATATCTAGAGTATGGAATTCAGTACTGGTGTCCACACCTCAAAAAGGACATTAACCTGCTGGGGAAGGTCCAGAGGAGGGCTACAAAGATGATAGTGGGTCAGCAGGGTAAGGCATACGAGGAGAGGTTGTAGGCACTGAACATGTACTCCCTGTAGGAAAGGAAAGAGAGGGGGGACATGACTGTGACCTTCAAGTACTTGAAAGGGATAAATAAGGTTGATAAGGAGGGTCTCTTTAAGCTGAGTGGCAACCATGACACAAGGGGGCACAGTCTTAAGCTAGAGGGAGGTCAGGAAACACTTTTTTATAGAGTTAGTGGTGGACACCTGGAATGAGCTGCCAGAAGAGGTGGTCTCGTTGAAGACAGAGGCAGCTTCAAGAGAGGCTGTGATAGGCATAGAGGAAGGTAAGGATCATGGGTAGGGAGAAAGGGAGGAGTGGGCAGGCACAGTAGTTCAAGCTGTGTACCATGCAATATGAGCAGACTAGATAGACTAAATGGCCTCTTATGCTGGCTTCTTCATATGTTCATATAATACTATAGGCAGGTAAAAATGATAAGGCTCACCAGACCAAGCAATCCTTATTTGCAGTCATATTCTATGTTTCTGTGTTCCTATGTTTCAACCTTTACCACCAGAGGCACACTGCACTTTCTAATTACTGTTCTTGCATACACCACCCAAAATTTGTCTTTAAATGGGTGTATTATTGTGTTCCATAGGTATGTCTACGACTACCTTGGGGAGAACCATGACAACATCCAGAAGGAACTCATGGCTACTGTGTCTACCTTTGCTATCACCACGCTATGGCTTGGCCCTTGTAACGTTGTCTACCTCTGGTCCATTTGCAACTGCTTTGGCCTGAACTTTGAACTCTGGGTGCAGAAATTCTTCCAGATGGAGCCCTTTGCTTCCATGGAGGTGAGGTCCTGTCTACAAAACAAACACAAAAAAATCCGGGTTAAAAAAAACACAACACCTTTTTGGGGGTATCAAAGAATAAGATAAACTAAAAAAAATGAATGGAATTCTCCTTGATGAAATACCACCAGTATCTTCTGATGCAGCAAATAATATTACATCAAGGGTTGTCTGCTCCCATCTGCATAAACTGGACACCTGATTTTTTTTGTACATTTTAATGTAATAATTTAAACTAAAAAACATTGCAATAGTACTGTAAGTGTGCTAATGTATATCAATGCGTATAAAGACATGGAAACTGTACTGACTGGATACAACCATTTTATATAACATGGTCAGTGTCCTGTTGTATATCAATGCGTATAAACACATGGAAACTGTACTGGCAGGATACAGCCATTTTATGCAGCACAGTAAGTGTCCTGTTGTATATCAATGCGTATAAACACATGGAAACTGTACTGACAGGATACAGTCATTTTGTACAGTACTGCACATGTGCTGTTGTGTATCAACGCGTATAAACAAATGGAAACTGTACTGACAGGATACAGCCATTTTATACAGCACGGTAAGTGTCCTGTTGTATATCAATACATAAAAACACGTGGAAACTGTACTGACTGGATACAGGCATTTTATATAGTACTGTAACTGCTGTTGTATATCAATGCATATAAACACATGGAAACTACTGACAGGATATAGCCATTTTATACAGTACTGTAAGTGTGTTGTTGTATATAATGCGTATAAACACATGGAAACTACTGACAAGATACAGCCATTTGTTACAGTACTGTAAGTGTGCTGTTGTATAGCACTAGGTATTAACACATGGAAACTACTGATGAGATACAGCCATGTTATACAGTACTGCAAGTGTACCGATGTATATCAATGTGTATAAATACATGGAAACTGTACTGACAGGATACATCCATTTTATACAGTACTGCAAATGTGCTGATGTATATCAATGCATATAAATACATGGAAACTGTACTGACAGGAAAGAGCCATTTTATACAGTGCTGTAAGTGTGCTGAGGTGTATCAGTGCGTATAAACACATGGAAACTGTACTGACAGGATACAGCCATTTTATACAGCACAGTAAGTGTTCTGTTGTATATCAATGCATATTTTTATTTATTTATTTTTTTTATTTATTAAACTGTAGGATTACAGTTACCTTTGAGCAGAAACTGCTCATTTACAAAGGTTCCACGTCAGAGGATGGGGTAACATACAACAATGGTAAACATGGTAGCAGTCATAACTTACAGAATAACAAGTACATGAAATAGTTCAGTCAATCTGTTGCAGAAGAACAACCACAAGCTAGTTTCCAACAGGACTCGTGGTGATAACAGTATACTTGGTAGGAAAAGTCATCAGGAAGCTGGCCGATAGGTGCCGTTGTCAGACAAGGATAAAAAGAGCAAGAGGGACAGGGGCCACTGGCCATACCAGTGAGTGAGTGAGTCCGAGAAGAGGGGATGGGAGGGCGAGAGGGGGTGAAAGGGTGACAGGGATAAGGCTGGTGCCAAGAAAGCAAGGCTTGCGTGTCCGGTTATAGCTACAGCTAGGGTAGAGGGCGGAGACCATTTCTTAGGGGTGGCAGCCACAAATAGAGGGTGATGACCATTTCTTAGGGGAGGTAGTCACAAGTTGAAGTGAGGGGAGGAATAGCCACAGATTCCTTTTAAAGTGGCTTAGTGTTGTAGCAACAAGAGTCTCTTTGCTAAGGATGTTGAACCACTGCGGAGCCCTCTGCATGAAGGATCTCTGGCCCAATGAGGTCCAGCGCCTGGGGACATGGAAAGTCTGGTATTGAGAACTGCGAGTTGACTGGGTGTTGCTGTTGGTAGTAAGGAGACTTGCAACACCTGTGGGCATGAGTCCAAGAAGAGCTTTTTTGGCTATCAGACAGGTCTGGTATTGAATTCTGCTAATGAGCGGTAGCCATCCAGTCTTGGCGTAAAGGTCACAGGTGTGCGTTAGGTGGTCAGCTCCTGTGAGAAGTCTACAGGCCTTGTTAAGTGTCACTGATATCCTCCTAAGTGCAGTGGGGGAGGCCAATCCATAGATGACTAGCCCATAGTCGACAATGGAGGTAACAGAGCTGTGGATGGACAGTCTTAGGTTTTTCAGAGGTCATACAGTGTTTATACTTGTGAAGCAGGCCAAGATGTATGTTGGTAGACTTAGCAACAATCCCAATATGCTGATGGTAGGACAGTGAGCTGTCCAGGGTGATGCCGAGGTATTTGAACTCATGAACCTGTTCAAGTGTGGTCCCCCCTTGATTATTGATGGTAAGGAGTAGAGGTTTATACATACTACGAGCATTGCAGAAAGTCATGACTTTTGTCTTGCTATAATTCAAGACAAGTTTGTGGGAGCCAAACCATTTTTCCACCAGCCTGAAATCATGTTGCAGTTGACTCTCAAGTAGCTTAAAGTCCCGGTTGCTAGAAAAGAGGACCGCATCATCTGCGTAGAGTAGTATCTTCTGTTGGCAGATGCCAGGGAGGTGGTTTAGGAAGAGAGAAAATAGTAAAGGGCCCAGTATAGATCCCTGAGGGACATCTGAGAGGACTGGTTTTTCAACTGAGGAGACTCCAGAAATTTTAACACTTGGAACTCTTTCCCCAAGGTAGCTGGCAAACCAGGGCATTGCATCCTTGGAGAGCCCAAGAACTGTCAGTTGCCTGAGCAGAAGGTGGTGATTAACTGTATCAAAGGCCTTTGTCAGGTCAATGAAAATGGCTCCCCCACAAAGTCCTTGGTCCAGGGCATCATGGATGTAGCCGGTGAATTCTAACAGAGCCATGGTGGTACTATGCCCTTTGCAGAAGCCATGCTGCTCAGGGCACTGAATATTATGTTTTTCAAGGAATCCTACAAGTTGGTCAGAGACTATACGTTCAAGTGCTTTGGATAGTGGGGGGAGGATAGAGATGGGCCTGTAATTGGTGTGCAGTGACTTGTCACCACCTTTATGCACATGTGTGATGGAAGCCTTTTTCCAGATTGATGGAAATTGGCCATACCTTAGGGAGAGGTTGAAGATCGTAGTCAGGGGTTCAATGATCTCATCTAGGACAAGTGAAAGCAGTTTCAAGTTGAGAGAGTCACTGCTATATCCAGTTTTGCTAATAGCCTTGCAAATATATGTTCTGGCAGAGTGCATTGGGATCCTTTTGAAGAAGAACTGCGGAGCTGGGTGAGCTTGTGATGCAGCAGTTAGTGGTAGGAGCGTCAAAGAAATCAGGTGGGAGGACACTGCTTAGGTTGGAGAAAGCATTGATGAATGTATTGGTGATGGTATCTAGGTCAAACGTTGGAGCATGGTGGGTGGAGACTTGATTTCTTTGCCAGAGAGGTCCTTAAGGTTTTTCCAGAATTTTCTCCCATCCCCCACGAGTTTGAGAGCGCTTCTCTATAGTATTTGCTTTTAGCCATCCTTATAGCACGGGTGCAGCAATTTCTTGCTTGCTTTTATTTTTGAATATCTGCTTGGGCAGCTGTGGCTCGAGCACAGTGCCAGAGGTGATCCCACTGTTTGAGATGCATGATAAGCTCAGTGTCAATCCATGGGTTAGATCTACCCTTAACCTTCATTTTTTTTACCGGTGCACGGATATCACATGCCTCAGTGAAACGGCTGATAAACAGATCGAGAGCTTTGTTTACAACCTTGAGTTAGTCTACACATGTCCAATCTATTCTAATTAGGTGGGATTTTAGTAGGTGTAGGTGCCCCTTCTTGAGTACCCTGCTGTATATTATTTTAGGTGGGAACTTTATGTAGTTATTAGCCCAGGTGCAGATAACGGGTGAATTGTCACTTAAGGAGTCAGGGAGTACAGATACCATTGATATTCTTTCAGGGTGGTTGGCCAGTATCCAGTCTCTAAGGGTGAAAGTCCCTGTCCTGTAGTTACACCTGGTCAGAGAGGGGACCAGCTGTGTAAATTATTGTGCTGTAACTGCATCTTTATAAAAACAGGCCTCCGGTGCAAGCCAGTTGATGTTAAAATCACCCAGGATAATGGACTCAGAGTTATGGCGCAGACCCTTGAGACATTCCATGACATTATTGAAGCCATTAGCCAGGTCTTTTGGGGGGATGTAAACAGAGGCATGACACAAAGATCTGCAACAGAGTTGATGCACAGGGTGGGGTGGAAAGGATGAGAAGGGACTTGGCAAGGTTAGAGGAATGGTCAAATGTATGGCAGCTTAGATTCAATGCTAAGAAGTGCAAGGTAGTGCACCTGGGAAACAAAAACCCAAGGGAAGAGTACACAATGGGGGTGAGATACTAACAACAACAAAAATGGAAAGGGACCTGGGGGTAGTCATATCAGATGACCTAAAGGTGGCAAGCAATGTGAGAGGGCAGCAAGGAGGGCTGGGGATACTGGGATGCAGAGGAGAGGCATGACCAGTAGAAAACAGAAGTTATTATCCTTTGTACAGACAGCTGGTGAGACCCCATCTGGAGTACTGTGTGCAGTTCTGAGACCCAATCCGCAAAGACATAGACAGGATGGAAGCTGTCCGAGGAGGGCACTAAAATGGTGCAGGGTCTGCACCGGAAGACAAATGAAGAGAGACGAAGGAGCTTAATATGTATAGCCTCGAGGAAAGGAGGGAGAGGGGACATGATAGAAACTTTCAAGTACCTCAAGGGAATCAACAAAGTCCAAGAGGGTAGCATCTTTCAAAAAGAGGGCAAGAACAAGAGGCACAATTTGAAGATGGGGGGTGGCTCAGAGGTAATTTAAGGAAGTATTTTTCACAGAGAGGGTTGTGGATGCATGGAACGGCCTTCCGGAGGAGGTTGTGGAGTCAAAATCAGTAGTGGAATTCAAGCATGCATGGGACAGTCATAAGGCAATTCTAGGGGGTGGGGGTAGGAAGAAGTAGGCTGCTGGTTAACTAGGATCTGCAGCTTATCCAGTAGGTAGGGAAATGGGCAGACTGGGTGGGCCAAGCTGTCCTTATCTGCCATCAAATTCTATGTTTCTATGTTAGGCTATCGTGAGGTTTTTGTTGTGGGCACCAAGGAGAACTTTGATAGTGAGGACCTGAGTTGGTGATTCTGGTCTAGGAAGTGGGATGGCATGTCCCATGAGAGTATCTCTCAGATCGATGGCACAACCACCAATCCGCTTAGAGGCCCCGTCCTGCCTAAAAATTGTGTAGCCAGGAATGGCAACTGCACTGTCAGGGATCTTTGGATTCAGCCAGGTTTAAACAACTACGAGGATGTCAGGATTGTTATGGTGGATACAGGTTTGGAGGGTGTCAAGTTTAAGCATATAGACACATGGAAACTACTGATTGGATACATACATTTTATACAGTACTGCAAATGTGCTGATGTATATCAATGCATATAAACACATGGAAACTACTGACAAGATACAGCCATGTTATACAGTATTGTAAGTGTGTTGTTGTATATCAATAGGTATTAACACATGGAAACTTCTGACAAGATACACCCATGTTATACAGTACTGTAAGTGCACTGATGTATATCAATGCGCATAAAGACATGGAAACTACTGACAAGATAACAGCCATTTTATACAGTACTGTAAGTGCGCTGTTGCATATCAATAGGTATTATACAATGGCAAGAAAAGAAACTTGGCTCTGGTTGGTCAGTGCCACCTTGAACAGTGATGTTGTCCCAGTATAACATCACTGTATCATGGACAGGCACACCTGATTGCACCAAAATAAAAATAAAATTACTCTGTCCTGTCCACTGCTCTCCTACCCCGTGTAATCCAGCTCCCCGCTCGCTCCCCGCTATGCCAATTCTGCCTCACCTTCATTCCACTACAGTCCTCCTCTACGCTGTTGCAGACCTGCCTCCCTTGCCACCACAGCAACACAGATCAGCAGCAACCTACTACCCCACACATTATTCCCCGAAACACAAAGGCGTTCAAATAAAATTAAAAAAAAAAGTAATCTGAAACACTACCTTGATCCCGACTCAGTAGGAGCTTGCGAGCTTTCAAACATCCGCACTCATCGCTCACTGCATAGACCACTCGGTCCCTAAAAGAAATGACTGTGCTGCTTATGGTTATGGCTTAAGCAAACAACCCCCAAAAAAGAAAATAAATAAAAGACAGCCATAAACCTCATGCCACACTACAGAATGAGGATATTTTGACTGGTACCTGCAATTCTTTCTTAAGGTACAGCCGAAATAGCAGAAGTAGGATTATGCTTCTTCAAGTACTGCAGTTCCCAATCCTCATTTTAAGCCACCAAAAATAAATACAAAAGAACTTCACACAGTCACAGGAAAGGCAGAGGGACTAGTTAAATTTAGACACTTCTCCAAAATCACAGAAGACACAACATGTGGGAGGGGGTCGGAGAGAGAACAGTAGACATACACTAAAGCAGCACCACCTACAGATTTAAAAAAAATTATGTCAGCATTACTTTAAAACTACACTTTTAAAAGTAAGAGCAATAATGCACTCTAGGGTGTGTGTTCTATTGGGATAACATCACTTCTCAGGTGTTTAGTGCACTCTGACTGTGGCCTCATGCTCCAACCACCTGAGACGTAACATTATCCCAGCACGATACACACCCTGTTGTGCATTATTGCTTAATTAACACATGGAAACTACTGACAAGATACAGTCATGTTATACAGTACTGTAAGTGTACTGATGTATATCAGTGTGTATAAACACATGGAAACTACTGACAAGATACAGCCATTTTATACAGTACTGTAAGTGTGTTGTTGTATATCAATGCATATAAACACATGGTAACTACTGACAAGATACTGCCATGTTATACAGTCCTGTAAGTGTGCTGAGGTGTATCAGTGCGTATAAACACATGGAAACAGTACTAACAGGATACAGCCATGTTATATAGTATTGTAAGTACTGTAAGTGTACAGATGTATATCAGTGTGTAAAAAACACATGGAAACTGCACTAAAAGGATACAGCCTTGTTAACGAGACTCCAAACTTTAATTTAAAAAAAGATCAGTAAGCTAATTTCCACAGTTTAACTTCTCAAATGAACTATCTATTGAAAGATCTATTTTTGGAAACATTGGAGCTAGAATTTCATTTTTATGTTTGCTTGTGTGCAGTGCAAGAAACATATTGCGGCTGCTTGGTGCCGAAGCAGGTTCTGGAGGTGCGGCACTGTTGTGGCCAATACTGGCACGGCATTTACAGGCGTGAGTGCTGTCCACCAATAAGGGGGAACACAGCCTGTGACACTAGTTTCGAACATTGACATCAACTTGAAAGAAACTAGCCGCACCGGCTGCACCCCCCACACAGACACACACGCACGCATATCCCCTACCCACACATACTGTATGGCTGATGGGGGTGCCCAATCCCCCGTCAGCTGTAATGTCCCCGTCCAACAGACAACCACATGCCACACTGGGAGCCCACCCCAGCGTGGCAGTAGTCTGTATGGCCGACGGGGTGCCTCAATCCTCAGTCGGCTCCACTGACCTCCACCCCTAAACAGTTTCCAGCTGCCACGCTGGGAGCCAACCTTAAGCGTAGCAAAGTCCCACGTCATGGAAGAAAAAAAAACAGAAACCTAAAAGAGAAAATCTTCCCTTGCTGACTGTCCTGACCCGCTTCCCCCACCCATGTCCACCCTCTGCACACCCTGCCTCCCCACATGCCCCCCTCACCCCATACTTACCTCCAGAGTCTGGCGCAATGATCTTCGGTGGACTGGGAACACGTCTGCACTCTTCAAAGCTGACCACAAACTGAGGAAATGCCAGTAAGCTGTATAATGTAATAAATAGGGTTTTTTCAACTTTGATAGATATCTCAGGCATTTTTGGGTATGTTACCTAATTTTCAACATGGGTTTTGGGACCTCTCAATTACGATTCTGTCACTGTAATTTTGTTAATCGCCCTAAAAGGTGATTTCAATGGACACTGCGCGTAACCACTTTTTGGGACCGATTTACAAAATGACAGTGTCAGAGTTCATGAGGTAGGCCCCCAAAAACCCCATGTCGAAAATTTGGTGAAAAAATTCCCAAAATGACTGTTTTATGAGTATGCGTTGCATTGTTCCTATGGACGCTCATAAGTTCGTGAATTTTCACTATTTTCACTCCAGATTTTCAACATTGCCATTTTACCACACCTCCTTATGAGCAGTACAACTGTCATTTTTCACATCTCACCCAAAATGTGTTTCCGTGCGTGTAGCATACAATGGCGCAGTTGGTGTGCTAAATCAATGTTCGGGACAGATTAAGAAAATCACAGTGACACTGTTCATGAGCAGAGGTGTTACAATGGTATGTTAAAAATTTGGTGAAAAAAGTCCATAAAATGACTGTGTTACAAGCGACCATTGCGCAGTTTCCACTCACACTCATAACTTCGTGGATTTCTAATATTTTCAGTCCAGATTTTCACCACTGGCCTTTTTTCCACACTTCCTTATGAGCAGTACAGCTGTCATTTTTCACACCATGGCCGAAATGTGTTTTCACTCTTTCAGCACAGAAATGCGTGGTCACTGTGGGAAATCACTGTATGGGACAGATTGAGAAAATCACCATGACACTGTTCATGAGCAGAGGTTCCAAAATGCCTGTGTTGACAATCTGCTGTAAAAAATCCCCAAACTAATTACATTATGGGTGTGCGTTGCGCAGTTTCTACACACGCTCGTGACTTCACCAGTTTTTTTTAATATTTTCACTGCAGATTTTCAACATTGCCATTTTTTACACCTC
Source organism: Neoceratodus forsteri (assembly GCA_016271365.2). Classification (NCBI taxonomy): domain Eukaryota; kingdom Metazoa; phylum Chordata; order Ceratodontiformes; family Ceratodontidae; genus Neoceratodus; species Neoceratodus forsteri. The sequence goes on along the minus strand of CM057457.1, from coordinate 136,613,524 downwards.
CCCATGAACAGTACAGCTGTCATTTTTCACATCCTGTTCGAAATGTGTTTTCTCGCACCTGTGGTGCCAAATGATATAGTCGCTGTGCAAAATCAGCTTTCAGCTAACGAACTGATATTGCCACTGTTCATAAGGTGGGGGGGTCACAAAAAACCCATGTTGAAAATTTGGAGTGAAAATGCCAACGAATGCCTGAGGCGTTAGGGTTTCTGACCATAACACCCCACCCTGTAGAGATTGACATGCATCAGGGGTGTGACTTGGGATTCTCGCCTGTAATGCTCATACCATTTCACACCCTGCAGCCAGTGAGAGGCATCGAGGTGTGCCTTGGACTCTTTGGCCCCAAAGTTCACCCCATTCTCCTATACAGCACTCATCTCACCGTATTTCCTGATGGAATGGGGTGAGCATAAAGGCCAAAGACCCCAAGGCACACCGTGACACTTGTCAGTGTCTGCAGGGTAGGGTGTGGTGACATAGCATGGCCGTTATGCCTGGCGACCCAAAGACACACCCCAATGCCTGTCAGTCTCTGCAGGGTGGTGGCAGGGTTGGCTTCGGTTCAATACTTCACTGCCATTACTATTATGCAGCTCTCTGACTCCTACAATACCAATGCCAGTACCAGCAAGCAAACATTCGGCACTGATAATTGCTTGTTTAATGATAACTTGGGAGTCAGGGCAAGAACTTTTAATTTTGTTGATATACTTGCAATGTACTGATATACTGAAAACAAATTTTTACTATAATAATATACTGTTGTAAAAATGTTTTTCTATGAAATTATCAACAGAATGTACCAACTATATATTGATTTGGCTGAACGCTTTCACTAAAAAAATCAAGTTTCTATCCTTCGTGGTTCAGTGTGTAGCAATTTTTAAAGAAATGAGCCCCAATATTTAAAAGTGACCATTTGCACCATGCAAAATATAGCGCCACATACAAAACAGCCCGCAGCCATCAGGGTGCTATGTTCTTATGGCATGAGCTGTTTGTTTGAATATCTGGCTACTGTAGAGCAAAATGCAAATGCCTGGTGCTGGCAACAGGCACCCAAGAGCAAAGGGGGAGAGGACATCCCAAATGGGATGACACTTTTGCTCACAAGAGCCATATTCAGCAACCAGCATGTTAATAACCATATTCAGTGACCAGCATGCTAATGACCACATATGGTAAGCAAAGCATTATGGTTCCATTTGCATGACATTATGTGGCCAATAACAGCTCCTTGCAAATGTACAGAGACATTGTGCAGATCATTGTCCATTGGTCCCACCCTTACTTGATCCCTAAAACAAGCCCTGTCAGTCTTGCAGTCCCTCCACCCCAACCCGGTCCCCATCACACATGTGATATAACTGTGAATTCCTACCTGGTAGTCTAGCAGTCCATCCCCCCACCTGCTCCCCATCAGACATTAGCTATAGCTACCAGTCCCTCTTAGGTAGTCTAGCAGTCCCCCCTCCATCACCTAATCCCTGCTGAACATATGATATAACTGACAGTCCCTCCTGGTAGTCGAGTAGTCCTCCTCTCCCTGACCCAATCCCCATCAGACATATGATATAACTGTCACTTCTAGGAGCGTGGATATGGTGCACTATCTACACTTAGGCAGTCTCTCCTTTCCCCTTTAAATCCAGCTGAACATCTTCAAGCTAAGCTCCTCCCACCCACCCACCCATGTGGTATACCTCAGCACCACCCATAATGTCAGATCTTCCTTTCAGATCTCCCCCTTCACAGTTCCATGCATGGTGTAGGTCCAAAAGCAAATCCTAATTGTATCACTGGTGTTTTGTCTTCGCGTTCTCTCTTGATTACCACTACATCAATGAATCGAGAAGAAGCCCAGTCTAGTCCCAGTTTCAAGCATTGCACGCAACCAAAAATGAGTCCCGGATGGACCCACACTCATCATGCCTTTACTGCCTCAGCACAGAGCACAACACTCTGCCTGTGACCTGTGCAAAACTTTCTTGTCCTCATTGCTCAAGGATCGCTGCACACCTTTTCCTCAGTCGGCTAGATGTACAGGCTTCCCCGGTCTACTCAAGGGTTGTCCCTAAGGCAGTGTCCATGGCCTTGGGTTTGGTAGCCCAGCTTGTAGCCATGGAAGAAGCTGTGGCCCAAGATGTGGCAGGTTCTTCCTTGGCATCCATGCTGCTCCTGGCTGTGGCCAGCATTTGGGTGTCCTTCACTGGCACATTTAGAGAAATGTGCAAATCCCTCCAGACATTTGGGGAGGGCCCTTATCATGGTGAAAAGAAAAAGATGAAAAATCCCACCATCAGTCTTGGGACCGGGAACAAGCACACTCTTCCCATGATTCCCTTGACCGCTTGATGGACATCAAGTTCTCTGCTTTGGCCAAACCTCTGTTGGTTGTGGACCAGATCACTAGCTCCATGGAGCCCGCATTGGGCTTGTTGGCCATGACACTGGCCAACCAGGTGGTCAAGATCTTTCTCAATGCAGCTGACCCATTATATGAGAGGATTGAGGATGACTTGGTCTCCAGGATTTCGGTCCTTTTGACAATCTCCCAGAAGGGTCAGGAGTAGTCGGTGGACCAGACCGTCTCCTCCCAGGAGATGCCTCTTTCTGGGGTTCTGTGGCAGGAGCCTGTGCATGTTCTGTACACAGACCCCCCTCACCTGCTTCTCTTCACCACTGATTGCTTCAGTTGTCGGTTGAAATCTTGGTCTCAATCGAAATTGCGGTCGAGGGACTCCTCACGTTTCCACTCTTGACCCTCAGACCAGAAGTTGCATCGGCGCTCCTCCTCATCTTCAGATGAAGAGAGGCTCCATTGCAAGCTGCAGCAGCATTATGAGGAGCTGATGTGACAACAGTGGGTCCTTGGTCAGGGTAGGCCCCTTCCTCCAGCCCCTGTACATTTCCTGGTCACCCCCAGTCTGTCCCACCCCAGCCCTACCATGCCTGGTGTTTCCAGTGCTGGCCCTCTCCACTGATTCAGGTGGAGTCACTGCCCAGGCAACCTTTACAGGTAGGGGCTCTACCATGGCCTCCTGCCTGGAAACCAGCCTTCCCGGTCAGCTGTCGGATGAGATTAACCACTTGGACAACTCCAGAGCAGTTCATGGAGATAAGCAGCCGAGGGCAGTCTTTGAAGAATCATAGGACTCCCAACTGGTCCTCCCTACAATCTTTGAGGACCCCATGCTTTGACAGTGAATCAGCTAAAGAGCTGATCTCTGAACACAGCCGGTGTCCTTTACAGCTTCACCCTGGTTGATCTCCAAATTGATGGAAATCCCCTTGGAGCTGTCCAGAAATGGGCCACATACCACCTCACGGAAATCCTGGATCAAGATGACTCCCTGGGAGTCACCTTCCTTGTGTCAGAGACCATCTTGGGACCTGTACTGGAGCTCTGGCAGCATCTGGCCTCTTGCAGGACTCCCTCTACCAGTATGGTCCACAAGTATGCAGCCCTGACTGGTTCCCTGTCCAGTTTCTCAGACCACCCCCTTGGCTGAGGAGTTCATGGCTGACTGTCTTCCATAAGACCAGCAATGTCAGTGATGTGGATAAGCCCTCCAACAAGTAATCCAAGAAGCTGGATCACGCAGCCAAGAAATTTTACCCTGCATCCTCCCTGGGTCTCCGTCAGGTGAATTATGCCTTGATGATGGCCAAATTTGGTCACTCCCTGATGTGAGTTCTTGATCGTGTCATCCCTCACCTTTCTGGTGATCTGCAGGTGGTGGTTAAGATGGTCAGAGACTAGGGTCGAGTGCTGGCCATACACTAGCTTCAGATGGCTTTGAACATCGGAAACTCCTGCTCCTGGTCCTTGGCAGCAGCAGTTGTGATGCGTCACAGGGCCTGGCTGCAGATTTTCACCTTTACGGTACAATGGACATTCATTTCTTAAATGGTGGAAATAGCTCTTTTCATTTAGGGAGATTACTGAGCAAGATGTTTTGGTTGAACTTTATAAACTGGATGTTAAGAAAGGGGCAAGTAGTGACAAAATAGACCCAATTTTCTATAAAGTAGGTTCTCCTGTCCTAGTACATTATTTAACATATTTATAGTATATGGTTACCCTTTGTTATGTAGAAAATCAGCTTGCTCAAAATCTTTGTTAAGCACACACTAAACTGTTATGCGCATTCTAAAGTGTTGTTATATGCATTTTGAACAGTTGTTATGCACAGTTCAAAGGTCATACAATTTTAAATTTCTCATTTATTCTACACCTAGCTACTTACTAACCACCCAGTGCCCAAAGTCATACCTTTTACCTTTCAAAAGTCTGGAAATTTGATTTTGTTATGTGAGTAGAACAAAGAAATGGCAAGACTTGTTTTCACTTCAGTGGGAGTCTGTCACTCTAGTGTAAAAAAACATATACTATAAAAAATAAAATATGGTCAACCACACACAACTCGGGGTTGAGAGGACAGCATGGACCTCTCGGGCTTCGCTCTCGAGGTTCATATGCTGTCAACCCCTCTATGGAAACACAGCCTTGTTGTGTATGGTTTCCCATACATTATTCTGTTATGTTCAGCCTATCCCTAAAGTTAGCTGTAGTTCCTTTTGATTGGAAAACAGCTTGTGTTATTCCAATTTTTAAAGGTGGCAATGAAACAGACTCAGGATGTCATCGCCCCATCTCAGTATTGTCTCCTGTGCAAAAAATATTTGAAAAGCTTGTTTTATAAACAGCTATCCAGCTTTCTAGCAAAACATGGGGGAGTATCAGATTAACAGTCTGGATTTCATAAAGGTTATAACACTACCTTTGTTACAGCAAGAGTTGTGGATGTTATTTTGACTGTGTTTGATCAAGGCATGCAAGTCCAGCAGTTTTTTCAGACCTCTCTAAGGCATTTGATTTAGTTGACCATACTATCTTACTGAACAAACTAAAAACCTTAGGATTAGGAATGAACTTGTTGTTTTGGTTTTCTTCTTATTTAATAACTAAATTACAATGTGTAAAAGATGGGGAATACTGTTATGTTACCATCAGAAAAGGGGTTCCTCAGGGGTCAGTACTAGGGCCCCTCTTATTCCTCATTTTTGTCGATGATTTGCCTAATTGTGGCTATGTTGAAACCACACTTTTTCTATATGCAGATATACAGACAATACTATTTTATATACCCAAAATAAAGACCTTTCATTGGCACTAAATACCATACAGGGTGACTTTATTAGGGTCCAGCATGAGTTTATAAATCTAGTGTATATACACACACACACACACACACACACACACACACACACACACATACATACATAGGCTACTGATGTAGTCCTGGGGGTGCTTGATCCACTGTATAATACTGCCCTTAGGTTTGTTACTGGGCTTCCGTGGAAGGCACACCACTGCAGCTTATATGCAGCTGTGGGGTGGCAATCATTGTCTGTCAGAAGACAGATTCATTGGTTGTTTTTTGTTTACAGATTTGTTTTGAGAACATACTTACATACCTTCTGGAACTTGTGCACCCAAAATGTATTAGTACTTATTCATTGAGATCAAATGTTTTGCCACAATTTTCCTTACCTAAAAGCAAAACTAAACATGGTAACATTACTTTGGCAAATACTGTCACACGAGCCTGGGATTCTATACTGAAGAAACTCAACCTGATTTCACTTGTATCTTATGCAAGTTTTAAAAATTGTATAAGAAGTATTATAATACACAGATGTGATTGTTATGGGTGATTAACTGAAACGTGACTTAATGCTGCTTGTGTGTTTTACTAATTGATGATTCTTTGTGTACTTGTATGTGTTTTGGGCACAGACCTTTTTGGACCTGGGTGGATGGACACCTTTTGAGGACTGTAAAGTCCAATGCCACCCTCAACTCTGTGACATCTCTCACAGAAAGATAAGTCAGTAAAGTGACCAAAGAAAAAGCCTTTTCAGGTTCGGCCCTTTCGCGGCCATGCCTTGGACCTCGTATTCTCACTGGGGCTTGAGATCACTGATCTCAAGATTGATCTATTCTCTTGCTTGAATCACTGCACTGTAGAATTCTTGTTCAGGGCCCCCCTGTTAATCCCTCAAGTGTTGAGATGATCTGCTACCATCCTTTGAGGGGATTACCCCCAGAGGGACAACTGGCTGTAGCAGATTTTTCTGGGGTGAGTGCCGCACGCCTAGTGGGGTTGGGCCAGGTGGTGGCAGAATACAATAATGCTGTCACCAAGGCACTTGATGCCATCACACCAATCTATATACAACCCAGGTCTTCTCACTTGAGGTCCCCGTGGTTTGACAGAGCTCCCAAGGAGGTGAAGAACAGGGGTCGGAAGTTAGAGCACTGCTGGAGGAGGTGGGTCCCTGGAAGACAAACTAGCTTGGAGACTTCACTACAATGAATATCAAAGGGCAATTGACCATAAGAATGCAAAGTTCCTGTCTAGTGAAATTGTTGCAGGAATGAACAAACCAGCTTTGCTCTTTCGTACTGTAGACTGGCTACTCCATCCAGCCTGTCTGCAGCCAAAAAGAGCAGTTTCACTCACACAGTGTGAGGAGTTCATTCAGTTATTTTCTGACAGGGTGTCCTCCATTCAGACCGGGATCTCTCCAGTGGGACAGAATCAGTCCTGCTGTATATAGCCTGGTATGTACAGAAGAACTCCGGTTGTCTGGGAAGAGTTTTGACCGGTGGGGGTTACTGAGGACATTAAGGTAATCTTGAAGCTGAGACCCACTCTTTGTGAACTGGACCTGGGTCCGATGCATCTCTTAGTGGGAGGTGTTGGGTCCATCAGTCCAGTGTTTGCTGAGATTGTCCAGTGCTTGCTCTCAGAGGGGCTTTTCCCCAGTGCCGTGAAGGAGGCATTGGTGAGGCCCCTGCTGAAGAAACCATCTCTCAGTCTTGACATCTTGGCAAATTACTGGCCTGTCTCCAATCTTCCATTCTTGGGGAAGGTACTTGAGAAAGTGGTGGCTTTGCAGCTAGAGGCTCACCTGATGGCCTTTGACATCTACAAGCCACTCCAGTCCTTTAGGAGAAGGTATAGCACTGAAACAGCATTAGTTGGGCTGCAAAAGGTTCTCCTTAGGGCTAGAGACAGAGAATAATGGTCAATTCAGTTCTCCTGTCTCTCTCTCTTCAGAGTTTGACACCGTAGCTCATATAGTGCTGCTTGATCACCTTAGAGAGCTTTGTGGACTCACCAGCAAGGTCATCAGCTAGTTTGAGTCCTTTTTGACAGGCAGAATGCAGTGGGTAGTGATGGGGAGTTTCTTCTCCTGCCTGAAGCTCCTGGCCTGTGGAGTTCCTCAGGGCTCAATCTTGTCACCTATGCTGTTTGTGGTGTACATGCTGCCCCTGGGTGACATCATTAGGCATTATGGTCTGGGTTTTCACTGCTATGCAGACGATACCCAGCTGTACATGTCCTGTGCCCCGTGACATCAGATGCTGTGGAGGTGCTAAATAAATGCCTATCCGAGATCCAGGACTGGATGTCCTCTAACTGACTGAGACTTAACCCGGACAAGATGGAGGTACTGGTGATTGAGCCTCGTTGGCGGCGGGATATGATCCTCACCAGGACAGAAACATTGTTGTTCCTGGGTGCCACCTCACTGGTGGTGACCACCAAGGTAAGAAATCTGGGCATCATTCTTGATGACAGTTTGACACTTGCTCTGGTGTCTGCCGTCATCTGGAGTGTTTTTTATCACTAAAGGAATGTCACCCAGATTAAACCCTTAATCTCACCTGATGACCTGCCCTCAGTGGTGCATGCTTTTGTTACATCTAGGCTCAATTACTGTAATGCTCTATACTTCAGGGTCAGTGGAGGCAACCTCCATCAGCTGCAGCAGGTGCAGGACGCAGTGGCCAGATTGTTGAAGAGCCTTTTGAGGTCCATTCATATAACCCCAGTCTTGCGCAAACTGCACTAGCTGATGGTTAGGTGGAGGATTGCCTTCAAGGTGGGCTTGTTCATCTATAAGGCCTTATCTGGCTCAGATCATGGCTATCTAACTGACCTCCTGACACTTGCTCCCCCTGTGCGCTCACTCCATTCCTCCACAGAGGGCCTCCTGATGATTCTAAGGGCACGGCTTAAGATATCTGGAGGCCGTGCCTTTGAGGTTGTGGGGCCAATCCTTTGGAATTCCTTGTCACGGTCATTAAGGGAGGCTTCTTCTGTGGAGATCTTCAAGTGGAGCCTTAAGGCACACCTATTTAAACAGGCATTTGATGTCCATTGATTTTTTTATAGGGGTTTTACAGTTTTATTATTCTATTATTCATAATTTATTATTTGTGTTAAGCTAGCTGACTCTGATTTTAACTGTTGTAAATTGTTTTAATTGCTGCACTTCTTTCCAAAGTGCCCTGAGCCCCAGGGACTGGGCGCTTAAGAAATAAATTTTACTTACTTACTGTACTTTCCATCCCAGCAGCCCAAACAGCAGCAGCCCCAGGCAGGGCAATATGAGGTCTAGTGACCTAAGCCTAAATTTGCAAGCCAGGGCTCCAGGAAGCCCACTGGTTGGGGCAGCGGGCCCATCCAGCAGCTGGTGTCGATGCCCTCTCCAAGGCTGCTCAGTGACAGGTCAGGGAATGTTTAACTCCTGCCCTTCCAGTCCCTACCTCAGCTCCCCATGGGAGGTCAGCTTTGCCATTTCTGGCATACCTGGCCCACCATCATCTAAGACAAATGGATGCTAGAAGTGGTGGGCAGTGGATTGCCTCTTGACTTCGAGGCTCCCTGCCATACTGAGCCAGTGCTCCACAGGAATCTGTGGTGCCACAGAACATGCTGTCCACCCTCAGGGAGGACATTGCTCAGCTCCTAGAGAAAGGAGCCGTACTATGTGTCCAGGATGTCATGGCTGGCCAGCGCTTCATGCCCAGGTACTTCCTGGTCCCCAAATGGATGGTGGGATGGTGCCTCATACTGGATCTTCACTTTCTCAATCAATTCCTGAGGAAGCACAAGTTCCAGATGGTCACTCTGAACCAAATAATTCTATCCCTGGAGCAGGGCATGTGGTTCTGCTCTCTGGATTTCCAGGATGCCTTCTTCCATATTCCAGTCCATTCATCCCAATTGCGGTACCTCTGGTTCTGCATGGAGAGAGTTCTCTACAAGTACCAGGTCATGCCTTTCGGTCTTTCCTCAGCCCCCAGAGTCTTTACCAAGTGCATCACAGTAGTGGCAGCATTCCTGCAGTGCTAAGGAGTCTGGGTCTATCTGTACTTGGATGATTGTTTGATAGCCAGGCCACCCAGGGAAGTGGTGGAGCAGTCCAAGGACCTGGTCCTACAGATCTGCAGAGACTTGGGTCTTCTAGACAACCGGCCAAGTCCAAACTCAGGCCCTCACAGGTTATCCACTCGTTGGGGCAGAGCCTTACTCCTGCTGGGCCAAGGCCCAACTCCCTGCTGACAGGGCATTGGATCTTACCTTCTTTGCCTGACATTTCAGGTTGGGTGCTCGCACCATGCCTGGGACTTCCTGCAGCTGCTAGGGTAAATGGTATTCTCCACCAGTGTGATCAGCTGGACCCACTGGTGGATGCACCACCTGCAGTAAGAGTTGGTGTGCCAGTGGCCTCAGTGTTTAGGTCACCTGGACCAGTCGGTCATGGTGACTCGGATGATGTGGCATGCCATCCAGTGTTGGCTCATCACAGAACATCTGGAGGAAGGAGTCCTGTTCATCCACCCAGAACTGACAATCACCATGACAAAAAACGTATCTCTGATGGGCTGGGGGAACACACCTGGGGGACCATAGGACCCACGGGCTCTGGACACCCAGGGAGTCCCATTACTATATCAACCTGCTGGAGCTCCATGCAGTGCACCTTGCTTTGATGAAATTTGCTACATTTGTCCCAGGTCAGTTCATGCAGGTCCAGACATACAATACTGTACCACAACCATGTACTACCTGAACAAGCAAGGCAGAACGCACTCCCTTCATTTGTGTCAGGAGGTCTTCCCCACCTGGACCCTCATGCACAGCTTGGATGTCAATCACCTGGTGAGTCATGTAGCAGGGTGCCTCCGAATAGCTAGCAGATGCCATCATCCGGGTGGGTGAGGCATCTCATTAGTGGTCCCTACATCATGAGGTAATGAACCTCCTGTTCCCTCAATGGGGCATTCCCTGGTCTATTTTCTATTTTCAGCTTGCATTTAATATAAACATTTTTTTTGCTTTTAGACCACATGCTGATGCAGCGCCTTGTTTTTGTTTTTTACAATTTGTATTCCCCTGGTTGACCCATTTGCCTCCTGGGAGAACACAAAGCAGGGGCTGTTTTGTGCCTGCCCTATACAGTGCAGGATTCTGATGGAGGATGCTTTCATGAGCCCTGGACCCCAGGTCTTCATCATGCCTTCCATCCCTTTCCCCGGATCCACAGAGTATTGGTCAAGGTGTGGAGGGATAAGGCATGGATGCTCCTGGTAGCCCTAGACTGGTCACACCAGTTTTGGTTCCCAGATCTCCTCAGTCTCAGCAGCAGGAGTGATTGTCCTACACCTGGACATGCTCTCCTGTCACAAGGGGAAGGTCCTGCATCCAGGCCTTCAATCCCCGCTCCTGATGGCCTGGTTCCTGAATGCTACAGTTCCAGGTTTTGAGTCTCTCTGAAGAGATTCTCCATGTTGTGGAAGCCTCCTGGAAAGAGTCTGCTCACGAGTGCTATGCCTTAAAATGGCATTGTTTCCATTTTGTGGTGTGGCAAAGAGCTAGACCCCTGGCCTGCCCTTTGGCTAGCATTTTGGATTACCTATGGTCCTTCTCTGTTGGGCCTGCAGTCCACAACTCTCAAGGTGCACCTGGCAGCCATCTCTGCATACCGAGTGTGAGCTGGTATGCCGACGGTGGTACAGCAGAAGGTAGTCGGGAACTTCTTTAAGGGCCTCAACCACCTGTCCTCATCAGTACATGAACCACCATCACCTTGGGACTTGTTGCTGCTGCCAGCAGTGCTCATGAGCAAGCCATCCAAACCGATGCACAGGTGTGAGATGTCACACCTGTCATGGAAGACCAGCTTCTTGGTGGCTATCACCTCCACCAGAAGGATCAGTGAGCCCCAAGTGTTCTAAGTGGAGTCTCCATATTTGGTGTTCCACAAGGACAAGGTTGTCCTCTGCCCCCACCCAAAGTTATTTATTTATTTAAAAGTTGATAACCGGGGAAAGGCACACTGAGCCGAGGCTCAATTCCAGGTGCGACCCAGGGCAAAGGCAAGGGTACAGTTTACAATTGATACAAGAATAGTACACTATGGTTAAATCTGGAACAGAATACAATTGAAACAAAAATAGTGCACAACAGTTAAAGTTGGTATAAGACTGCTAGAGTAACAGACAACAGTTTGAAATTGGTACTGGAACAGATCACAGGGTAATAACCATACAGTGATGCAATGATGCATGAATATGTACAGTAATCAGAGGACTTGTGGTTTACAACAGTTTGAAATTGGTACAGTTACAATTCACAGGGCAATAACAAAACAGCAAAGCAATGATGTGTGAGTATGAACAGTAATACAGAGGGCATGGAGGCAATTACATAAGGTAGAGGTTAATTCATAGCTAAAATACTTGTACACAACAATAACAGCTTATGTTGGTGTGGGGTGATAGGTGAGTAGGTGGTGAAGGGGAATGGGAGAGGAAGCAGAGGGACAAAGGGTTAAGTGGGGGTGGCAGAGACAGGGGAAGGGGAGGTGCCTGAAGTAGTTTTTGATGGACACCGCAGTTGGCAAACTGCGGACAGCAAGGGGTAGTGAATTCCACTGGACAGGGAGCCAGTAGGTGGAAGGCTTTTTTCCCAGCGATGGAGTGCGAAGCTGCTAGTGAGAATGAGCATTAGTTACAGGAACACAGTGTATAGCCGGGGCAGGGGGCTGAGGCTAAGAGGGAGTAGAGGTAGGAGGGGAGAGTATTGAACCAGAACTTGATGGTGAAGGATACACAGTGTGCAAGCCAGCGATTCGCTAGAGGGGGGGGAAGGAGACAGTATGGTAAAGTTGCCAATGGTACATACGATAAGGGAGATTAGTGACGAAGCGTCAGAAGACGTGGAACAGTGGGTCCAGCTTGGAGAGGGAGGGTTGTGGGGCTGAACTGTAGACCACATTGGCGTAGTTGAAGGAGGGGAGGATTAACTTAAAGAATATTTCTTTCCTGATGGGTAAGGAGAGATGGTTCTTGTGCCTATACAACATGCCTAGTTTTGGCAGAGCTTGTTGTGAATGGAGTCAAGGTGTAGTGATAAGTCCAGTTTGGGGTCGAGCCATATTCCTAAGTACTTGTAGCTGTCAACTGCTAAGATTTTGGACCCATCTAGGGCATGGAAGGAGGGAGGGGTGGTGAGTTTAGCCAGCTTCTGGGAGGAACCGAATGCCGTAGCGACTGTTTGTTTTGGTATTATATTTGAGGAATTTTGCTTCAAGCCAATGCAGCATGTTCTTGAAATCGGCCTGGAGAATGGGTTTGAGTTGAGCTATGGAGGGACCAGAGATGAAGATCATTGTCATCAGCATACATTTGAACCTGGGAGACAGAGCAGGCAGATGGAGGCTGTTTATGAAGATAGAGAAAAGGGTGGGGCCATGGATCGACCCTTGCAGGACTCCAGCTAGGATGGGGAGGGAATTTAGTTTCGCCCAACTGTATGAACTGAAACCTGTCCAAGAGGTAGGTCTTGAACCAATCGACGGTGGGGGGGTAAAAGACCTATAGATGCAAGGTCGTCTATAAGAATTTTGTGGGCAACAGAGTCAAACGCTTTATCTAGGTCTACAAAGATAGCCAATGTCAAGTGACCCTTGTCCATGGCTGAGTGAAAATGGTTCGAAAGGTGGAGGAGGGATGAGGAAGTGGAGTGGTGTCACCGAAAGCCAGATTGATATGGGGTCAAAATGTCATTGGAGGACAGGAAGGAGTTTAGCCTTTTGGAGATGAGGGATTCCAGTATCTTGGATAGGGAGGGGTGGAGGGAGATAGGCCTATTGTTGCCAGGGTTAGAGGGATCACCCCTTTTGTGCAGAGGATGACCATGGTCAATTTCCAAGCCTTGAATAAGGAGCCTGATGTGTGTGTGTGTGTGTGTGTCTGTGTGTGTGTGTGTGTGTGTGTGTGTGTGTGTGTGTGTGAGAGAGAGATTGAAAAGATGGGTGATAGGAGTGAAAATAGCTGGAGCTGAAATTTTCAAAAGATTGGGATCGATACCGTCTGGGCTCTGTTTGGAGGAGTTTAGAGATTTGAGGGTGCAGAGTACCTCAAGAGGGGTAATGGGGAGGAAGTATGGTTGGGTGGGGGTAGGAAGGGTGAGAGTACGTGCAGTGGGGCAAAGAGTGCAGATGAGTGTAGCTGGGTGCTGGGGGGGTTCCCAAGGGAAGAACACAGGTGGTGAAGTAGTGGTTTATAGAAGAGGCGGCATCGCTGGTGCCACCCAGGGACTTGGAGCTGGGAGGAGGGGATTGAGAGGGGCAGTCTTGCAGGAAATGGAGAGTCTTCCAGAAAGCCGCTGGAGTGGAGTGGCAGTCATAAAGCTGGGCTTTAAAGAAATTGGCTTTAGCAGTTTGCACTGCCTTAGTGCAGGCATTCTGTAGAGTTCTTTATTTTTGGAGGCTGGTGGTGACTGAGGAAGCCTTGTAGACTTTCCATGCTCAATCTCTATTTTTGAAGAGCATAACCACATGAGGAGAGATCCAGGAAGGTGCCTGTGCCGCAGCCTCAATCTTTTTTGGGGGGGCAGCATGGGCATTCCAGATATTCAGGAAGGTAAAACTGAAGGCTGCCAGTGCAGCGTCTATGTCTGGGGTGGTGAAGACTCCAGACCAGTCTGCAAGGAATAGGTCAGCTAACAGGGACTGTTGGTTCAAGAACCTTAGAGGCCTGAACCATATGTACTTAGGAGGGGCTGGGGAAGGATGGGACTTCCTGAAGCAGTGGGTGATACAGTGGTCACTGAAAGCATCTGGGAGAGTACCAGCCGGGGAGTATTTGTGAGGGTGTGTCATTGAAATCCAATCAGTTAGTGAGTGGCTGTTGAAGTGGGGGTTAAGCCTAGTGGGGTTGTATACTAGTTGCATTAGGCTGTGGGCCTCTATCTCCTGTGTGGTTGGTCGAGCTAGCGGGGCAGACCAATTCAGGTTAAAATCTGCTGGGATGAGGAGCTCACCGGAGGCAGAAAGGGAAGTAAGGAAGGCGAGTTTTGAGACTATGGATGCAGGAGATGGGTTGGGGGAGAAGTAGCAAGTTACAACAAAGAAGGGTGAGGAAGAGATGAATGCCAGCTTAGAGAGGAGCAGTTTGTGTGATTTTGGGATGACCTCCTGGAGGACCATAGAGGCCTGGAGGGACTCATGGATGTAGGTGGTGACACCACTGCCACATCTGGTGGAAAATGGAGTACACTGGGATAGCTACTAAGGAGTCCAGAACTTGAGCAGATAGCCATGTCTCTGTGGCACAGAGGATGTCAGGAGTGCAATGTGTTGTCCAGGCCTTAATGTCATCTAGTTTAGGCAGTAGGCTCCTTGCATTTATGTGGTAAATGCCCAGCCCATTTGATGGGGGGGGGGCAAGGAGCAGTAGGGTCAGGCCCAGGGTTCAGTTCAATATCGCCGGCGAGTAGGAGAAGTAAAAGGCAGGGATAAGGAATTTGGGGACTTTTTTTTTCTTATGTGGGCCAGGGGGGTGGGGCCTGGGTTTTAGGGCCTGGAGAGGAGGGAAGTGGCTGAGAGGGAGGAGGGCTGGGATTGGGGGAAGGACCTGATGCTGTTGGGGGGAGGGAGGGTTGAGAATGTGAGGGAGGTAGAGATGCCTGCAAGGGGGGGAGGGGCTGAGTGGAGGAGAGGACCGTAGGTGGTGGTAGTGGGGCTGCGGAGGGAGAGTAAGACTAAGAAGATGGTGAGAAGGGCCGGTGAGAGCATCCTGTCTAGAGGTAGCCTTTTAGCCAGTGACAGGGGAGGTCTATGGAGTTGGAGTGTTGTAAACTCAGGTTAAGGGTGGCTGAGATCCAAGTGAGAGTATGTGACTTCAGTGGCGTAGTGGTTAGGGATGCCGTCTTTGGGGGTGAGGGTCAGGAGTTCGAATCCCAGAATGATCTAGTGGAGAGATGTGGGGTGGAATGCAGTGCACAGGTTTAGGAGAGGGTGATGGAGAGGGAATGTTGAGGAGAGGAGCAAAAAGTGTCGACTGAGAAGGGAAGATAGGGATCGCCACAGTGACACCTAGGGGGCAGTCAGTATAAGATCCCAATGGGAAAGTGGTCTCATAGCTGCTGTACATGAAGGCATGTGACGACCTTCAGGTATAAATTGGGGAGCGGACCAGGCTGGGTGGGCAGGGCGGTTGTACTTTGCTGTGACAGCGAACAACAGGTGCACAACAGCATCTCGGGAGGGAAGAGCAGAAGTTTTCCAGTCACCTTGTTTGCAGGCTCCTTGTCCAGTGACGCTCCATGGGGGAGTAGCTCCGTGTGTAGGACTTCAGGGACTAAGCCTCAAAGTTCCTCATGAAGGTTGTTGGAGATTCACCTTAATCAGGTGATTAACCTCCCAGTGCACTTCACCACTCCAACCTCTAATGCCGAGCACAGGCTCAATACATAGGATCTGAGGCAAGCACTTGCTTATTGCAAGGAACACACAGCTGGAGTTGAGGGAGAGGTTTACTAGCTATGTGTAACCACCACTGTAGCTGCACCTGGTAGATCAAAACCAAAGCAGTTGATTGGCAGGTGGATTGTCTCCTTCATCGACATCTGCTACAGGTTGGCTGGTAGGGAGCCTCCCATAGGGCTTAGAACTCATTCCACCAGACAAATCACTGCCTTGGTGGCTGCTTCCAGTGATGTCCCTATCCAGGAGATCTGCAGGGCTGCTATCTGGATGTCAGCACATACCTTCATCTCTCACTACCACACTAACCTTGAGTCATGTGGGGATGCTGGTTTTTGGGACCTCAGTTCTCCATTCCCTGTTCACCAGATAGGAGTGTGCGCCTTGCCCCATCCTCCAAGAGAACTGCTAGGAGTCTGCCTAAGTGTGGATAGTGCACCATTTTCTAGCCCCTAGAAATGAAGGTTACTTAAGCAATAAGGCATGACCGGGGTTATGTTACTGGTCTGTTAATTATCCTCTAGGGGTGTAATGTGGCATACGGTGTAGCCAAGTACCTCATGCCCCTAGAGCTTGATTAACTGACCATTAACATAACCTCTGGGAGTGCCTTATTGCTATTATAATAAAAAAGGTTTTTAAAGCAGTGTTAAACCTTGTTCAGTATATGATTAGGTTCTACATATATGTTAATAAAAGATTAACATAAGGCTGATAGAATGCGTACAGCCAATCAGAAAGCTCTATTCCTCAGACCCTTTTTATAATGTTAATTAAAAGAACTAATCTAGTAGCTCTACAATATAAAATACATTGCATATAGCTTGCCAGGTGGTGCTGAGGGTTTAGGCATTGGATGCCTTACCTCGCGCCACACCAGCGACCCAGGTTCGGGAATGACTCAGGTTATCAGACAGCCAGCATGTGGGGGAGGGTGGTAGCAGGATTGAGCACCCAAAAGGCAGTTGTCCTCTCCCATGGTGATCGTCACCCCCCCCTGTAGTTCTGTTCCCACCTAGTTGAGGTCGGGGCAGTTGGGGGGCAGGCGGAGGAAGGACGAGGCAAGGCATGCATGTGCCTCCATATGCACGTGCATGCCCAGGGCATGGGGATGGGGAGAAAAAAAAACAGGGAAAAAAAGCCAATAAAAATCTATATGACAAAAAATACATTGTATAAATTGCACACACAATGGCCTGACTCAGAATATGACATGTATTATCACTTGTGAGGGGAAGAATTTTTATTATTCACTTGTTGCTCTGCCACCCATAAGTTATGATCCTGCTCCCTCACTCATGATAGTCAATGGCATTTTCTGAGCCAGGCCATTGTGTATCCCATATTTATAACATAAAATATTACACTTTTTTAAATAAAAAAAATTGCACCCTCATTCTGTAAGTGGAACATCCCACTTTTTCAAAGCTTAGATGAGATGCCCTTGTATGGCTATAAGAAGAACTCCCTTGTGAGATGATCATGAGCATTGATTGGCTGAATCAGCACTGATGATTGATAATGTTATCAGGCATTTAGAAAATGTAGTCCTTTCTTCCACGTGATGTCTTTCTTTCTGTCCCTGGCAGGCCAATATGTCTGAAGCTATGTCTCGGAGAATCAGGGCCGTTTTTGGTGCTGCTAACTTTTGGGCCATCATCCTGTACAACGTTCTCTCTCTCAACAGTGTAGTCTTCGCTGAGTATGTTGCCAAGAGACTCATCATTACATGTGAGTTGGGAATGGGGGTGGGGAGTCTCAATTCAGTTTTATTTTATATAGCGCCCTTTGCCCTTTACAGTGAGCAAATCAAAAGAAAAGGAGCAGCATGAAAGATTCACCAAATTAATATCTGATCTGTGATACAGGGCTTGAAATGAGAAAACACGCATCTATTGGTAACCCAGGGGACTATGGAGCAAACTTAAGCAGTTGAAGTCAATAGAACAAGGGCCATTGTGTTGCTGTCCTAGTTTGCTTATAGTTCAAGTTTATGGTAGGAAAAACTCCATTGAACAAGCTTATTCACAAGGAGGTCCTATGATACATATACTAGAAGACTCACAGAAGGATATAATAAGAGCACACAACAAGATTATAAGTGCTAATAAAGTACATGAGTAGCAGTTATACAGGCATTACACTATATATCATAGAGTAGGTCATCATACTCATATACAAAGTGCAGATACAGTCCATGTGGACCTTGTGTCTAACAATAGGCTACACAGTCATAGGAAAATACGATTTCAATGACAATTACAAACATCTTTTATTTTTCCTGCAATTCATTTTTTGAAGAGACTGACAGAGACTAATTTTGAAAGTTTCAGTGAAGATTGTAGACGATTCCAGATTATCGGTAGGGCTATGGAAAAGGCACACTTCCCGAAGGAAATGCATGTCATGGGGACATCTAGAAAGATGAAATCTGATTTCCTGAGTGCATGTGTACTACTGCAGGTATGAATGATGGAGGTTAGGTAACTTGGGAGTTTGTTAAGGAGAAATTTTAGAGTCCATGTACTGGCATGAAGAACGCGTCTAGTGGTAAGGGATGTCCAACCCACAGCTGAGTATAGGTCACAATGATGTGTCCGGTAAGAGGAGTTCATAATGAAGCACAGTGTATGGTGATAGAGAATGTCTAGTTTGTTAAGTTTTGAGGTTGCAGAAGAGTTATAAATGATGTCCCCATAGTCTAATAGCGAGAGGAATGTGGCTTGGACAAGCCTAGTTCTGACCTCGACTGGAAAGAGCGGCTTGTTACGGTAAAAGAAGCCTAGCCTTATTTTTAGTCTTTTTATAAGGTCATCCAGGTGTTCAGAGAATGTAAGCTTGCTATCCAACCAAAACCCCAGGTATCTGAATTTTGGGGTGACTACCAAAGGCTCGCCTAGGGAGGTTACTATGAAGTTGTTCTGTAATGTGTCATGTATGGGGGGGGGAATGATTTTGGGGAAGATCATAGCTTTAGTTTTCTTAGCATTTAGTAGGAGTTTAGCATTTATGAGATTGGATTCAAGCTGGATAAAGTCGGCTTGGAGGACGTCTCTGACATGTAATAATGAGGCATCAGATGTACAGAGTACTGTATCGTTGGCAAAGAAATGCAATTTAGAGTTGGATATGTGGTAGTCGAGGTCATTAATGTATAGGGAGAATAAGATAGGACCTAGGATGGAACCTTGTGGGACTCCCCTAGTAAGTGGTGGGGGGGAGGAGAATAGTCCATCAGCTTTGATTTTTTTGCATCCTTCCCGAAAGGTAACTATTAAACCATTGGATGGTAGAAAGTGCGGCACCTATTTTAGCAAGGCTGAATTCGATAAGGTTGTGGTCTACCGTGTCGAAGGCTTTACTAAGGTCTAGGAAGACAGCTCCTGTATATTTCTTGGAGTCCATGGCTGAGATCCAGTCGTCGGTTACTTTGGCCAAGGCGGTGATGGTACTGTGGTTGGAGCAGAAACCAGATTGGGTTGGGTTTAGGAGCGAACAGATTTCTAGGTGATGCTTTAATTGAGTGTAGATCAGCTTTTCAAAGACTTTAGAGAGGATAGGCAAGATGAAAATGGGTCTGTAGTTATTTAAATCACATGGGTCCCCTGCTTTAAATAGGGGGAGGATATGGGCTGATTTCCAGCATGACTGTACAATAGAAGAAGAGATAGAAAGGTTGAAAATATGTAAGATTGGGGCCGTAAGGTAGGTGAACCCAAGTTTTAGGAAAAAAGGTTTGATTCCGCCGTCTCCGACACTTTTTTTGGTATCAAGGTTCTTGAGGGAGTCTTCGACATCTTTAAAGTTAATGGGGTGCAGCTGAAAGGGGTGGCTTGTTTCTGGAGAGATATAATTTGTGCTGTGTTGGCTAATAACACATGATGCATACGGGAACATGTCAAACGCTAGGCCAGCAGTGGTAAAGTGAGAGTTAAATTCTTCAAGGATATGGAAACTATTATCCACAGTCGTATCATTTTTAATGATTTTGGTTGGTAGGGAAGGGGCCATCGGCCGCCCTTCAATAGACTTGTGGGTCCTCCAGATTTTTGGGGAGTCCCCCTTAGCCTGCTCAAGAGTGGAAACATAGAAGTTGGTGTTGGCAGCACAAATTTGTTTCACGCAGCCATTTCTGGCAGTTCTGAAGGCCTGCCAATCCTCCGGGCTTTTTGTGTATCTAGCCTTGGCCCATAATTTATCATGGGCAGAGATAGCATTCTTCAATTTGGCAGTGAACCAGGGGTGTGAGATGTTTCATGTCCTGACCTTAATAAATGGCGCATATTTATTTGCTAGGGTGTTGAGATTGTAGAGTTGTGTACTGCTGGCAGACCTCAGTCGGAAGGGCAATTCCACTTCCAAAATGCTTTTTGGAATTTTGCAATGAATTCCACAGAATTCCAAACCTCTCTTCATTTAAACCGCATATTAGTTTTCCATGGATTATGTAAACTGTAGATTTCATTTTCCGTGGTTTGCAGAAACCCAGTCCACGGTTTATGTAAACTGAGAATTACTAATCCAGTTTAAATTCAGCTTTTGACATTTTAAAGTTCTGCTTGTAATTGAATTCTGTGGAACTATGTTCTGTTGGAATTAAAAAATTCCATATAGCACTTAATTATTCCCCTCATGGTTCCCCACCCCTCACCCATCGTGGTCACCACAGTTGCACCCTTCCCTCTGCCTAGAGGGCAGATGGTTGCCTTCAGTCAACAACAGTGCCACTCTTTGATTGACTGGCAGTAGGTGTATGAACACCAGGCAGTCCTCACTTTCTATCCTGGGGGTGGGGGGGGGGAGCTTTTCACCTCCATGACATGCCTGCTATTCCCAGCTGACCCCAATATAGGATTCCCAAGATCACATGCAAACATTTGTCTCTTAGATGACAGCATGATGCACTGATGCAGTGTCAATGGGACAGTCCAAGTGATAAATGTTTAGTAAGGTCTGGAATTTTGTTACAGAGTCTGAAGATTGCATTAAAAAGGTCAGGTCATGTACGGCCTGGTGCCATGGAGAGTTGAGGCATCTATGCCTTACCTGCCATCATGACGGCAACCCAGGTTCAGGAAAGAGCCTGGGCTGCTTGGAGGTTGGCTGGGGGAGTAGGATTGAGCATCTCAATGGACGATCTCCTCCTCTGGGGTGGGTGGGCAGCCTGCTCCACCATGCAACTGCCACCTAGGTGACCATAGGTGGCAGTGCATTCTGGAGCAGCAGTTCAGAGGAGAGATGCTCCTGGCAGAAAGATGTCCATGCATTGCACTATGTCAAGTGGCCATAACCCTGAATCATCTATGGGGGGACCTAGAAAATGTGGAAACCACTCCAACTGGCAGGATGACGTCTCTGCTTCTCACAGGCCCCACATCCGCCTACCGGATGCAACATCCCGCATCCAAGCTAAACACCTCCTGGGAGCGGGGGCCCCCCCCAGGATGCTCTGCCACAGGGGGTAATCTGTGCGGCACTGCTAGGAAGGATCAGGTAGGTCCCAGGGATAATAGGTTGATGTAGCAGGGGGAGTGGAGTCTGATGGGCCCAGTGGGGTGACCGGGGGATAAAAATAAATGGGGAAAAAAGGTCAAGCCATTCCAGATGGTTGGTATAAATAGCAATACAAACCCTGACTAACAACAAAGGGCAGGTTAGAAGCTGAGATGGAAAGAAAGTTGCTGAACATGGAGGGATCTGAACTTCTAAAGATGACCTTGTACTTTGTTTTTCTAGAGATTTTTATCCCCTCCAGTCTCTCGTCATGCCTTTGAGCTGTTTCTGTAGCACCCAACCCCATCATCCACAAGCCCCACTGCTTCCACATTCCTCCATGGCACTGCCTCTGTGGCAGGGAGGTTAGGGAGGGCCATCCTTTATTCAGCCCAAGTCCAGATCCAGTTGCAGATAGCAGGGCTGCATGGTGTGGACCCTGATGGGTTGTCATCATCAATGGTGGAAGCTGGAATTTTTTACCTTGATTTCTCCCAGTTTCTCCATTCTGTCCAGGCATGATACAGTCTTCTGGTTGGCCTTGCACATGCAATGCATAGCCTGTGGCATAGGCAAGCTCCCCGGCCTAGCTGCAAGGGTCGCTGTCATGTCAGAACTGGCCATCAGCCCTCCTTGATCGAGATGCACTTCCAGCAGCAGCTGACTCAGCCTGGCCTACCTCCTGAGGTGATAATCTGAATTCAGTCCTAAACTAGGGTTGTCTGGCGGGCAGTGCATTGAGCCATCAGGGAGGCCAGGCAACCTTTTTCTTGATGCTCTGTGGGGCCGTGAGTCAGTGCCGATAACAAAGGATGAGAATAATTTGGTCCCACTTACACCACCTTCAAGGAGGTGACCTGCAGCATTTTGAATACATTGTGGAGCTTAGTGATAAGCAGAAGAAGGCTGTCTGATGAGAAATGAGTTGCAGCAGCCAATACAGTACGCCATCATGGCAAAAGTAAGGGTTTGAGCTGAAAAGTCAAGGCAAGATCTGGTACTGGAAATGTGTTAGAGATGACATAGTGACTATATAGGGTGTTACAGAATTGGTTTATGTGGTTACAGCTCAAAGTCAATTGTGGACATCCAGGTTCCCGAATCTTAATGGTTTTGCTGGGGTTGAGATGCAGTCCTGGGAGGAGGAAAGGAAGAAAGGGTGTTTCACTACAGAACAGGTTTCTTGCCTAGGAGAATTACTTCAGATCTCATCTCAATAAGCTGGAGAAAACCTTGACCAAAACATCAGTGAGAGAAGAGACATGTGCATAAAGTGGAAAGTGCATAGCTTTGAATGAGTCAGAACATGTGCATTTAGGTATTGTCTGCATAAAAATGGTTGTCTTGCTGAACTGGGATATTAAGTGACCAAGAAAAGGAGAGCAGATACAGAGAAGGAGCAGTCCAGTGACAGAGCCCTGAGGGATCCTACAATCAAAGCCAGCATCACGTTGGATCCTGTCTGCAGCTGGCCCTAACTATATGAGATATGGTTGGTATAGGAGATGATTCTATCACCAGAAAGAAAGAACTATCAGAAAGCCAGCACTTCAACCAGCCCCGGCCATCCCCAAAGATGTCTACAAAGTTGACGAGGCAGTCGGTTACATAGAGACATAGAAATTGACAATAGTTAAAGGCCTATCAGCCTATCCACTATACCCATGCCTGTCTAAGTTTGGGACTGTGCCCTATTCAGTCTTTCCTACCTCCCCCCCCCCCAAGTCAGCCCCCTTACACACTATTCCATCTGCCTGTCCATCCCCTTTTGAACACTCCCACAGTTTCAACCTTGATGACCTCCTCTGGAAGCTTGCTTCACTCCGTTAGTCCATTAGGGAAGTAGGTCAGTTAGGGTGTGATGGAAAATGGTATTGAAAGTAGTGCTCAAGTCAGTTATATCAGGGCAGACAGGAAGCACTGGTTGTTAGAGATGGGGAGGGGTTGTTGACTACATGGAACTGTGTAATTTCAGTGATATGATGACTAGGTTAGAGACCAGATAAACTGCCATGCAGCTTGTTAATAGAGAGGTGCACAGATATCAGAGTGAAGACAACCTTCTCCCATACTTTGCTTAAGAAGGGTAGGTTTGACATAAAGCAAAAGTTGGAACGGGCCTTTGGGTGCAAGGCTGGTTTCATAAGTAGTGAGCAGACAGCAGCATATCTTCAAAGATAATAGAGAGCATCCTCGGTAGTCCTGTCCAGCATTTCCTCTCCTTGACAGATTCATAATAATTTATGTCCATGATTTTGTAGATGGCGTTCATGTTGTTAATACATAGAAACACAGACATTGACGGCAGATAAGGACTGTAAGGTCCATCCAGTCTGCCCATTTTTTTCTGCCTTATGAATGTGCCATAGGCCTTTACTCTGTCAATGGCCTACCTATTCATACTCATCTGTATTGCTCCCTCATGCCAGTCCCATGCCTGTTTGAAGCCCTGCTCTGTATTCATACCCACCACTTCCTGAGGTAGGCTGTTCCATGCATCCACCACCCTTTCTGTGAAAAAGAACTTCCTCACATTAGCCCTTAATCAGCCTCCCTCTAATCTCATGCTGTGTCCTCTTGTTCTGCTAGGTTTTTTTATATTGAAGCATGTAGCTCTCGTGGGGCTCTACACACAGTCATGGCTGTATCAGTATCTATGTCATTGCTTTCTGAAGTGTTTTGGGACACTAACATATAATGATTATACAAATATAAATTCTATGCTGTTCTATTAAAGGAATTTTCCACAATCTAGTTACAACTTACATATTTTGGTACCGTAGGTCTGGAATAGTCTGTGTGCACACTTTTCAAACTTTTTGGTAAAGCCTGCAAGGGGTGGGAAGGCATCATATTTTGGCCCAGACAAGGAGGCCAGCCAATCCTTTACACTTTTCTATTGCTCCCATTCAGCCCCGTACTCAGGCATATAAAGACTTATGTCCAGGACCAGTGTGAGGGCACAACTTATTTAAGTCAATGAAGGTAATATTTAATTGGTTTTGAATGCATATTAATGGCTACAGTGAGTTTAATCAAGGCCACCGCTCGACTAAGATGGGCCATCTTGGTTGAGCTATGGTCCTGAATAAAACCACTGTAGCAACTGATGTTGATGACAATAATCCCATCCCACCCCCTTGCAAGCTTTACCAAAAATTTTGGAAATTGTGCACACTGGCTATCACTGGCCGATGGTACTGAAATATGTAAGTAGTAGTCCAAGGTAATAAGCTTGGAAAACACAATTTAAGTTAATTTCTTCTGAAAACACCTGGGTGGCATAGGAGGGAGTGATCATTTTTTTCCTTGATTGTTCATTTTGTCAAATAGTGGTCATTTGGTCTGTGGGCACCAGAAGACAAATTAAGCTTCTAATTATTTCCTCTCTGTTTTTGTATTTCAGGTTTCCCCTTGACCACCCTGTCTGTCTTGTTTGTCACCTACTGTGGAGTCCAGCTGATCAAGGAGCGTGAGCGTAGGTTGGCACTGGAGGAGGAGGTGGAGACGATTGACAAGGACAAGGCAAAGACTGAATAGGCCACTGGAATATTTTGTAATAAGGGAGCCTTTCAATCATTTCAGAGGTGGTGGAAGCCCCTTCGTTCCCTGCTGTGATGTGATGCAATGCTGATGGTTTCCTTTCCACCTGCAATCATGAGGGCATTCAACAAGCTGTTAGCGCTGATGCAATAAACATCCTCATTTTAATTGATGCTGTGTAAAATGTCCTTACTATGTCTCTCCTGGGGAATGCTAGGCATTGCCAAACTTGCTATTAGAGTGAGGATATCTGAACTTCAGTAAAAGTACTACCATATGGCAAAAAGATCAGTCAGACCAGCATATGTATTTTTACTTGCAGGATCTCCAAGAGTGAAATATTCCCAACAGAATTTGCATGGGAAGGTGGTGTAAACAACATGGAATGATTTATCTACAGTATTTTTGCTACTTTTGCTCTCCTTGTTGTAGTAAATTCTGCCATTCGTATAATAGTTAATTGTAACTAAAATGGTACTGCCTCAGTTAGGGCTCAAAATATATAAAGAAGGGGGAAATGAAAAGTAAGAACAATAAAATCACCAGAGCCTAAGTAAGTCTGTACTGTGGGTTACATGAGGTTTGAACGATCATGTGACATAGAGCTGGTGTTACCAAGACTTTGGGACTACCTTTCCAGGCATAGAAAAATACTCAAACAGCAATGTTTGCATAGAGGGTGCCAAAGTAAGGGTAATGTCAACTCTCTGTCACATTATTGTTGAAACCTCAAGGACCCCCCTGCACAGATTTACCAATGCTCCAATGACTTTATCCCCTAGCTTTTCATTTTCCTACTTTTTCTGATTTGTGCTTGAATCTTATGTATTAATGTAGTTGTGTTGCAATTAATTTCCATACTTTTTGAAAATAATATGTAACAAATAAATAATTTTTGGTTTACTGTATGATTGCTCCTAAATAGAGAACCTTCCGAGGCTTCACGTGATTTTTGGCCTGTAAAAGGCCTTTACTTTTTGCAGATGCTCATAGCAAGTGCTTGGACTACTTAAGTCAAACAGAAGCATTTGCTGGGCAATACTTACAATGCTGTTTAAATCTGTTTGACGGTTCTAAGCCTCCAGTGTGTCAACTGTGCAGGTTCTGGACTGTCTAGGTCCAGAATTGGATACCCACCAGTAGAGGGCATTCCTCCCTCGAGAAAGAGTGGCAAGCCTGATATTGGTTGTAGAATCCTTCAAGGTAGTGTAACCCCCCTACAAATGGGGGTTCCCAAAAAATCTTCCTTGAGCTTGCCTAAATGCTGACTGCCAGGCTGGTGTTCTGTGTTTTAGCAGTTTAAATGTATTGCATGAGAGGGCCTGTATAGCCTCTGTGTACTGTCTCTTTAAGAGCTGCCTGGATTGCAGTTATAATTAATCTGGGAGGGGGCTGAGTGTTTCTATGCTCGAGCCCTGCCCGGGCTGTCAGATAATTGCTCCGTTCTGCCATTGCTATTTGCGCAGAGGGAGCTCTATTATAAGATGTGCTTATTTGCTGAATATCTATTAGAGTGATAATGATATTGCAGTTTGTTCTAACCTGTTTTCTTTGCAGCAGGGACTGTTCTGTTTATCTCCACCAACTTGGCCTGGGACTGTCAGAATGGGCCAATCAGTACTGTTGGGACTCTAAAATGGAGCCTGCCTACAGGGGCTTGGTGGGGTCAAAACACGTAGGAATTGTAGTTTTTGCATTTTGGTGCCTAAGTGAACCTGAAGGGGGAGCCCTTGTTGTGACTGACAGACAGATCAGCCAACCGAACCTTTTGGATCTTGGGGAAATTCCCAGACTACTTGCAGTTTTCAGTTAGTTCGGAGTTGGGAAGTGAGATGAGTAACAGCTCAAGTGATTTGAGCAGCAGTTCTGTGTAGTTTTGCGTGGGAGAACTGTGAAAGGGCTGAGTTTTGGCCTGTCTGTCTGCTGTCCCTGAGAGGGAAAATAGAGTTTATTCAGACTGAATCCAAGTTATGAGGACTATTTAAGCCACTGGACTGTGACCAGGCTTTAACCTGAAGAAGACCGAAGATTTGCTGAATGTGATCGGCCTGTCTGGATTGTGCAGAGACTCTGTAATTGTGACCGGAGGGCCTTTTGCCTGGTACAGTAGAATTTCCTTATGTGTAAATGTGCTGTGTGCTGCTAGTGGGTCATTTTGGTTCCCTACTGTGGTTTGAACTGTATTCTGCTTGCTGGAGCTGCATCCAGCCCCATGGACTGAATCCAAAATCATCTCCATTGGGCCTTAGCCTTGCCACACTGGCCCAGCCTGACTACCCGCTGCACAGAGAAAGCCATCGACGAGAGACCTGCCTGGGGATCAGCTCCCTGCTCAGCACCTGAACAGGAATGATGCCTCGGTGATTCGTGTGGGCTCCGCTTCTCCAGACTCTCCAGCTCAACCACCTGCAGTCTCGATTTCGTCCTGCTTGTGTCCAGTGTTGGATATTGAGAGCAAACTTCAGGGTAGCTCCCTGCAACAACTGCTAAATCTAAAGTGTTGTCATCTGATTGTCTTGTTGCTTTTTCTTTCACAAACTGAGCCCTCCAGCTCCGGATTACAAGTAGTGTGTGTTGTGCATGTTGCTTTCTTCCATCACAGGGCCCCAACCAGCTGCAACATTCCTGGCTAGCCCAGCATTTTCCTACCTGGGTACCCAGAATGTGTGACTGTGTGGGGACTTAAAGCGCATGCATAACTGTTTGATTAATATAGCCCTTAAGCCAATCAACCTGATTATGCTCCTTCCTTGTTCAAGTCCCCTGAATAAATCAGATCCGACTTTTTCTGCATTTAACCTGACTGTGGTTCCAGTTTGTGCCAAGAGTACTGTACTGTTGCTATTTACTGTCCATAAACTTGTTTTACAGGGGTCCCCAAGGTCGAGTGAGAGGAAACAGTCCTGGTGATAAGTGCAGTGTGGGTACTAGTATGGTGTACAAGGGGTACTGTGAAAGTGATTATCATATATTGCTCAGGCCACTAGAAGGGAAAGAGAGGGGTTGCAGTGTCCCGGAGGGCTGTGCCCAGGTTAGTTTGACCACTACCAACCCCGACCTCCGAGTGGAGGCACCTGTTTCAGAACTCAGGCCCCTCAACCTGCTACTAGCCGTGCAGGCAGGGGTAGTTGCCCTTGGAATAGAGCCACCTAGGGGTTACAGTAGGGTAACCCAGATCTCTAAGAGACTTCCTTCAACTGTTGGGGGGAACCCTAACTATAGCAAGCATAAAAAAGTCTCTGAGCAGACACCTGAGAATGATGACTGCCAAGAAAAAACAGAAAGAAACGCATGTCACTGCCCTTCCTGCTGAAGAAGGAAAGGAGACGTCAGTGGAAGAAATAAGATGCCCTCAGTAGAGGACATGACTAAGGCATGGCAGTTCCTCCAGACCTTCCAGGTTATGGGGACCTTCAAGAGTATGCCTGCCCCCCTCCCCAGGCTCCAGTCCCTCTTCCAGTGCCTGTAGTGGAGGAGGAGGAGTTTTATTTTGATGATGAGAAGAAAGAAGGGGATCCTATTAAATCTGACAGTTCCCCCTGAGCAAGAGCTTGATTCCCCTCCTCGTGTACCTGACGATTTTACCTCACACTACTCCTTTGTGAAGCAAACGGTCAATATAGTGCACTCCACTTATAACAGACACTGTTATAATGGACAATCGGTTATAGTGGACAAAAACTGATTTCCCAAACCAAATATATCAAATCCATTGCATTTTCCTCTGATTATAATGGACAGAAACTTTTCTTATAACGGACACTTTGAAGCTTTTATAGGTATTTGTAGTGCATTTTTTGAGGAGGTGCAGAGCTGGTGAGGAGATTTGGCAAATGTAGAATTTAGATAAAGGAGCTACAGAGACTAAATTTCTTACAAAATAATTCTCCGCAAGCTATATAAACTTTCATTAGATGATTACACTAAAACGGAAGTGATTTTATTTTTTAATAAAACCCTTACAGTACAATTGCCTTTGTTCTTCCTGTCCTAGAACCACAACATCCAGCCACTAGAGTTACTATCTTCTTCTTACTTTCTGCAATAAACTTCATAAAAAAAACTCATATTCCCTGGCAGTTAAATAACTCTAAACACACAAATTACAGAAACATATATGCTAGGCAGGATTCTGATTAACTTTTGAAGTCTTTATAATAGGGTTTTAATCACTCTGAGCCCCTGCACACACACACACACACACACACACACACACACACACACACACACACACACACACACACCCCCAACATAAAGGCTCCACCTCCTCTGGATATAATGGATACTGGATATAATGGACAAAAACTGTGTGCAGAGATGCGTCTGTTATAACAGGCTTGCACTGTACCACAACCTCTCTGTGCAGGAGACTGCTGAGGATGTGGATGAGGTAGAATTTCTAGACATGATGGGCTTAACTCTCACTAAGAGATTGTTGCTGCTCATTCACAAATCCCTTAAAAAAAGCTACCCGCAAAGTTCTGGCTGCACCCACATCAGCTGCTGGGATTGATAACAAAATAAAAAAGAAGTATCAAGTGGACAAGCAGGGTGCATAGTACCTCTATTCCCACCTTGACCATGAGGGAGTGCTTCAGACTGCAGCCTATGACAAGGCCAAAGTCCCACGCTCCTCTCAACACCCAGAGAAGGATCTCAGGAAGCTTAAAAACATGGGCAAGAAAGCCTATACTTTAGCATCTCTTCTTTTAAGGCAGACAGCTTACATGGCTTACACTGCTTAGTACCAAAAGGTGCTTTGGAACTCTGTTTTGGTTATGAGTGAAAAGGCTACTGGTGACTTTGCTCAGGACATGGCAGACACAGCAAAGACTGCCATGGATGCCACCAAGAATTAGCTCTACATGGCAGTGGATGCTAATGACACTGCTTCCAGGGTCATGGCACGTGCAGTATCCCTGAGGAGGTTTGCATGACTCAGAACCAAAAACCTCTTTCAGAACACTTGGACAAAGATTGTAGATTTCCTTGTGAGTGAAATTCCCTATTTGGTGACAAAACAGAAGCTTATATGAAGAAGGTGGATGAATGCAAGGCCACCTATGAGGGCAACACTGAGAAGGAGAAGGCCTTCTGGAACTGGAGGTAGAGGTGCAGAATATTTTCCCCAAGCCTTCTTTACCTTTGACTACTCCCAACAGAGAGGATTTTTCAGGGGTAGAGGCAGAAGGGGTATCAGGTGTGTGGATTCTGCTCCAGCATCCAAGGACCAAGTGTAACAGAACCCCAGACAAGTTTGTACTGGTCGCCCAACCATTGCCAGTGGGGGGGGAGGCTAGTTCACTATTTTGAGGAGTGGAAAATAATTACCATGGACAGGTGGGTCTTGGAAGTAGTGAGTCAGGGTTTGACTGTGCAGTTCAAACCCAAAGCTGCAGTCTCAGAGAAACTTCACTCTTCCTACTCCAACAGAAAAACTCCTGTTGGAGTTAGAGGTAAGGAAGCTGCTGTAAGCAAATGCACTGGAGAAAGTTCCTCTCTCACAGTGGGGAAAATGTCTCTACTCCAGGTACTTTCTGACCCACAGAAAAATGGCGAGTGGTGACCCAGTTTAGATTTGAGATACCTGAACAAATACTTAAAAAAAGGAAAAGTTCAAGATTGTAACACTGGGATTGGTGATTCCATCACTGCAGGGGCATATGGCCTCATCCATGACCGTAGTCCCAGGGGCAAGGCTCCAAACAAGGGGCATCCAGTACCACTTAGGAGTCCCATTGGTCCCAAAGGTGAGACCCAATGTTAAAGCTGATACCCATCACAAAGCCCCTGTTAAAGGCACTGGAGTGGTGGAAACAAAAAAGCAATCTCAGGAAGGGGGTTCCCTTCCTCCAGCAACCACCCACGGTTGTGCTTACGAGAGACTCCTCCCTCCTGGGATGGGGCACCCATCTGGAGGATTTAACCACATATGGGGGTATGGACCCCTTTGGAGTCTCAGGAGCACATAAACCTCCTGGAGTTCAGAGCTGTGTATTTCACAATGCAGGCCTTTTCTTCCCACATCGAGGTCAGCCCCTTCAGATCAGGACAGACAACACCACTACAATATATTATATCGACAAGCAAGTGGGAACAAGATCCTGAAAGCTATGCACAAAAGCAATGAAGATTTGGAGTCTGGCCTGTTCTCTAGGGGTACAGTTGTTGGCAGTTCACCTGCCAGTGAAAGACAATGTGTTAGCAGACTCCCTGAGCAGAATCAGCCAGGGGCATCACAAATGGACCCTGAACAAGCAGGTGTTGGTGGCAGTGTTTAGAAGGTGGGGTACAACAAAGATAGATATGTTTACATCATGGGAAAACCACCAGCTTCCCATGTTCTGTTGTAGACTCCTCTTGGTAGGGACAGACCCAGTGGATGTCCTAATTTCCAATTGGGCAGGGAAGGTTCTTTATGCCTTCCCTCCCATTTCCACTTTTACTGATAGTGTTGCTGAAACTAAGGGGAGATTCTGCAATCAAGATCCTGATAGCACCAGATTGGGTTAGGCAAACTTGGCATTAACTGCTCCTATCCCACTCCATCAAGCAACCTATGAGTCTTCCCCTGAGATTCAACCTGCTGATCTTGTCCCAGGGCAAGATAACATTCCAAGATCTGAGATCACTCCATCTCAGTGCATGGTGCTTGAAGAGATAGAGTACTCTGGGCTGAATCATTCTGAAAGCTCTGGAAGTGCTTAAGGTGTCCAGAAAACTAGCAACAAGGAAAACCTATGCCTCCAAGTGGAAAAGGTTTCCACTGTGATGCTCCTCTAGGCAGTTCAGCCCACTCCAGGCAGACCTCCCTGCGATCCTGGACTATCTGGTCCACCTTCAGTCCCTGGGCCTCAGGTCTTTAATTCTGAAGGTGCATCTGGCAGCAGTGTCAGCTAACGCCTCAGCTGGTAAGGACAGGTCACTGGTCATGCAGTCCATTTTCAAAAAGTTCTTTAAAGGCCTTAAGAGAGCAATACTACCCAACAGGGTGGACAGTATTGTGCTATACTAGACCACCCAGCGGTGTAATGAGGCCTGACACTGCAGGTGGAGGGCCTTTTATCCCCTGGAAGGTCTGGTATGGCACAATACAGCCCACCCTAGAGGGTATCATTGCACTTAGAAAAGAGATATAGGTAACATTTTTAATAAAAGTAAACAGATATTTGGGGGGGCGCTAATGAGCAGCTAAAGAGACAAGTCGCACACCTCCAGAGCTCAGCACCACAACTATTTCAAATTATATTTCTATATCTGCAAATATCTCAAAATTCCAGAAAATAGCCCGAAAACATCTGCTAAAATGGACGAGTACCTGTCATAAGGGAAAACTTCGAGACAAGGGGCTAAAAACCAACAAAAAAATCCACCGGAGAATCTACTGTCTGGTATGGGCCCAATCTCCTTCTCCGTGACTGAACTAGCAGTAATTAGCAAAGCTGTTTCAGAGCATGTGGTGGCAGACCTGCAGCCGAGCTGGGATAAGGTAGATAAATCTTTGGAGGGGCTCACTACTGAGCTTAAGCAATACTCAGGAAGGTTATCTGAGGCTGAGCAATGCATATCTGACTTAGAGGATGCTTCTTGGACAGTGCCTGAAAAAATTGCCAAAATGGAACGGGAGCTGGAGGAGCTCTGAGAGGCACTAGATTATCAAGAAAACCATAGCTGCAGGAATAATTTATGGATCAG
Source organism: Neoceratodus forsteri (assembly GCA_016271365.2). Classification (NCBI taxonomy): domain Eukaryota; kingdom Metazoa; phylum Chordata; order Ceratodontiformes; family Ceratodontidae; genus Neoceratodus; species Neoceratodus forsteri. The sequence goes on along the minus strand of CM057457.1, from coordinate 136,581,154 downwards.
GGACCTACCGGAAGGTGCTGAGAGGGGCGATCTAATGGCTTTCTGCACTATTATATTCCCCAATCTACCAAAATGACAATCAAGCCGAAAGGCCTTAAAGTGGAATGGGCCCATAGAGCTCTGGTCCCAAGGCCAGCAGGAGATCAACCGCCAAGGCAAGTCATCTTTAGGCTTCATCATTACCTGGACCGACAAGCAGTCTTAGCAGCATACAGAAATTTAAAGGAGTTGAAACACGAGGGGCACCGACTCACCATTCACCAGGACATTTCCAAGCGTATCCAGAAGAAGAGACAACAATTTAACCCACACATGGATCACCTCCGAGAACGAGAGATAGAGTTCTTTATGACCTACCCTGCAGTAGTTAAGGTGAAATGGGAAGGAGCCACCTTTACCTTTTTGGAACTGGAGAAGCTGCAGCATTTCATCGAGGAATGGGACAAAAAACACAAGAAAGGGTGAGGTAGTCTGGACTTTGCTCTTGTTTCTGTTGAGTGCACTGTTTTCCTCATGATCCTGCCATTGATCGCAGAAGGGACTTGTTGATCTGCCATGCTTGCGAGGGGAAACCTCCCCCATGAATAAAGATACGGGAGGAGATCATTACAACTTTTTTTGTTTCTTTCAAGGGAACTGTAGTCCCATGCTAAGAACACACCACGGAGCCCATGCGGTTTAGGCTGGATGTTGTAACGTGACAAAACTGGTGTATTCTAGGACATTATGAGTGCTTTGTAATGGCGCCTTGCATTTAAAGCATAGAACAAGGACTCCAATGCTCCAGCAATGGATTATGGAACACCTTGATGATTGATTTGAAGGGACTTCCTCATAATTGTGCTGTGTAAGAAGTTTACTTAATTGGGGGGGGCGAACATTGTATTTAAGTTAAATGGCAGATCGCGGTTACTCCCACACATGGGATGGGAGGGAGAGAGGCTGAACACATGAGCATGCCTCGGGGGGAAGACAGCACAGGATTTTAGATACACTGCTTTGCCTTGACAACGAAGGGCGAGGATGAGGTAAAGCAGTAGACAGGAAGAGGAGAGAGAAGGTGGGGGGTAGAAAAAGGAAAAGCAAAAGTAGAAGGGGTAAAAGAAATTGAGCTACAGGGGATACTTGGAATATATATGTGATAACGGAATATGAAGATTGATAAAGAGGGTGCGGGGGGAAGGGTGTGTTGGGGATTCTGATACACGAGATGAGAAATATTCGTTTACACCAAATTGTAAACATGACCTTATACATACTATTAGATGTTAGTTTGTTATGGCTGGGCTTGAGGTTCACCCCAAACAGTTAGTGTTTAAGATCGGTATACAAGTTCTTTTGTATTTTCTACTTTTTATGGATGTGCTCAGACCACTGCGCACTGTTGGGATAAGAGAGGGGTATAAAGCTGATCCTCCTCGAACCGAAATGGCAATACAGGAAAAGCGTGGGGGGGAATCATGGCTAGGCCACAACACTGCAATATTATTTCCTGGAATGTCAGGGGTTTTACCTTACCTGCTAAAAGAGCCAAAATTCTGGTGGCACTTAAAAGGAAAAATGTGATGATATCCATGCTACAAGAAATGCACTTGACACATAAAGAGCATGCCAAACTTGTGGGGGGTGGGTTGGGGCCTGCCATGCATCCTCAAACAGCTCTCAGAAAAGAGGAGTTGCACTTCTTTTACACAGAAATCTTCCCTTTGAACATATTTGCATGATCAGAGACCCACTAGAGGGACAATATGCATTTGTAATTGTTAAGATCCGATGGAGGGAGATTAAACTGGGAAACATTTATGCGCCAGCAGTAGTGGATCCTGAATTCTATCAAAATATACTGGACATGATGATCAAGGAGCAATTCCTCAACTTGATATTGGCAGGAGATTTTAATTGCATTATAGACCCCAAACTTAACTACTCAGGTGCAAGGCTCAGAGAGACTGTCTGTGTAAAACAATGGCAACAGGGTCTCGCAGACCTTGACTTGAAAGATGCATGGTGAGTGGTAAATCAGGGTGCTTGAGAATACACATTTTATTCAATCCCTCCATGGTACTGGTCCAGATTGGACTATATATTCGTATCCAGCGGCCTCTACCCCAAGGTGCAGAAGGTGACTCATAGTCCCATCTTTTTGTCTGACCATGCAATGGTCCAGATGGAAATAGAGTTGTTGCATACCTGGGAAGGGAGGGGATCATGGCATTTTCCGACATATCGACTGGCCAAGCAGGAGTTCAAACAATTCCTCAAAGACCAATGGACTGAATTTGAAGCTATAAATAAGGGATCCATAGAATCTGTGGGCATGCACTGGGAGGCCAGTAAAGCCTTTATGAGGGGGGGTTATAATAGAATACACAGCAAGACTTAAGCGGGACCAGAAGAAGCAATGGCAGGAACTAGAAGAGAGGGTCAAGGAGTTGAAAGCTCTAGTAGCCCAAATGGGGGACCCTTCCCATAAGAGAGAACTGTATACAGTGAGAGAGGCCCTAAATTTAAATGTGACGGAGGAAGCTAGGGGGAAGTTATTCTTTGCACAACAATGAATCTATGAATGGGGAAACAGACCCGACCACCTGTTGGTGAGGTTAATGAAGGGAGGTAGAACCACTAACAGAATAGTAACCATTAGAGATAAAACAGGAACTCTGATACATGATGAGGAAGGAATAAAGGCATGCTTTAAACAATTTTGTGAGGCATTATATAAGGCCGAATGCAAGGGCACAAAAGATTATATGGATAGATTCCTGGAGGGCCTGCCAATACCACAGCTCAATGAACATCAAAGGGCTATGCTGGGGAGCAAAGTTATGGTAAAGGAGGTGGCAAGGGCAATTGGTATGCTCAAGTGTGGTAAAGCAGCAGGACTAGATGGCTTTGGCAGCAAATATTATAAGGAGCCTCGGAAGGAGGTTGCTGCTCCTCTTAGGGACGTTCTGGAGGAGGCAAGGGGGGAGAGAGGGCTTCCTAGAACTTGCTGTGAAGCCAATATATGCCTCATCCCCAAACCAAACAAGGATGAAACAGAGTGTGCCTCATACCAACCCATTTATTTGTTGAATTATTGTTGTAAAATTATGATGAAGGTATTGGCGCTCAGATTAGAAAAAAATTTTACCCTCCATCATACACACAGACCAGACAGGATTTATACAAGGCAGAATGTCCTACCACAATATTAGACAACTGCTGAATATTGTCCACTGGGGTTCTAAAGTTAAGACCAAACATGAGTTATGTCGATGGATGCCAAAAAGGCCTTTGATAGAATAGAATGGGAATACTTAATGAATATATTGGCCACATTTAGGGTGGGAGAAAAATTCATTCAGTGATTAGGGGCATTTTATAAAACACCCTCTGCCAGAATCATTGTTAATGGGTTGGTATCTGAGGCTGTCACTTTGGAAAGAGGCACGCGGCAGGGATGCCCTCCCCCCCCCCACCGCTTTTTGCAATGGCCATAGAACCGCTGGCTATTAAAATCGGGGAAAACTCTCAAATTATTGGTATACCTGGAAAGGCAGGTAGGAAACATATTATCACCCTATATGCAGATGATATCCTCCTCTCGGTGAAGAAACTGGAACAATCAATCCCCGCCATACTAGAAACTGTAGAGGCCTTTGCTGTATTCTCCGGATATAAGCTGAATATTGATAAATCATAATTAATGTACTTAACGAGGAATAGAGTGGGAGAGGAAAATTCATGGGGCCTGAGATTGGTGAGGTACACTTTTACTTATTTAGGAATAAGGGTGGGTAAGGATCTGAAAGACTTATATAAATTCAATTATCTGCCAATCATAGACATAATTCTTAAGGACCTAAATAGGTGGAGAGCCCTGCCCATCTAATGGATGGGTAGGATTAATCTCCTAAAAATGAATGTCCTGCCAAGGATCTTATATGTTATGCAAATGTTACCCTGGGGACTTAACAAGAAAGATATAAAACAACTGGAGAGGGGTTTTACAGATTTCATATGGCAAGGGAAAAGGCCACAGATTAGTCTAGCAAGGTTAAAGGCTGATCACACGAAGGGAGGACTGAAGTTCTCAGATATTAAGGGCTAATATTTGGCCATACAATTTAGATACCTACACAACTGGGTTAATAGGGGGAGGCAGGGAATTGGCTTGATTTAGAAGAAAGAGGTAGCACAGGGAGAATGTTGGCATACCTGACAGACAATGGTTTAAGAGCCTATAAGGCCCTTGAAAATCCCAATCCACTGGTTGTAGCCAGCCTGGAAGCATGGAGAGAGATGAAAAAAAGATAAAACATAACTCATGTTAATACTCTCCTGGTACCAGTGGCCAACAACCCAGACTTCTTGCCTGGCCTAGAAGACGAAGGATTTAAGGACTGGCAAAGGAAAGGAATCCGATGCCTGGGAGATTTAACAGAGAAAGGCAAACTATATGGCTTCCAAACAATCCAGAATACATTAAATATGCCATCGTCTCATATGTTCAGATACTTCCAAGTGAATAATTACTTGAAAATGTTAAGTAGACCAATGGACCAGGAATCCGCCATGCAGGAGACTGAGAGATTGATTCTGGGAGCAAAAGATAATGAAAAGGGGCTTATTGGGAGGGTAGCCAAGTTTGATAGGTTGGATTTTCAAGGGGAAACACAAAAAACTAAACAAAAGTGGGAACAGGACTTACAAGTAGGGATCTCGAAAGAAAACTAGGAGATGTTTCTTGGTACCCATATGGGTTTACTCCTCTGCAATAAATTCAAAGAACTTCAGTATAAATTTTTACATGGGCTATACTGCCCCCCAAGTGTAGTACATAGCTTTTGTCCAGGGATATCCCCCCTCTGTGGGAAATGTGGGGAAGCCAGAGGCACAATTATTCATTACTACTGGGAATGCCCAGGAATCCAGAAATACTGGGAGATTTGAAAAGAACTTGTTAAAATGAGGAGCGGGGGAAACGGTCAAATTCTCTGTATGCTCCCTATTGTTAGGAATTGATGACCAAGAAGAAAAGGGATGGGGACTATACCCCAGATGGATTAGAATTTTATTGGTCATGGCTAGATAGGGTATACAAAATATGTGGATCACGAGTCATACTCCAACAGTGAACCAGTGGAGAAATTTAGCTACTAAGACCCTCTCGACTGACAGGCTGACATATGCTATCAGAGGGAGGGAGGAGACCTTTCTGGACACCTGGGAGGGTTGCCTGAGCATACTCTCCTCAGGAGAGATATCTGTATTACAGGACGGAAGCTTAATCTTCAGCACAATAACCACACAGGAGACAGCATTTAAAAAAACAAGTAATTCCTTTATTTCTTGGCTTTCTCACCCTAGACAGAGTGCACATGACATTTCTATCTGAATATCAAGTATATAGAGCACAAACACTATCTGTTTGTTTAACTTTATTCTTTTTTTATTTTTTATTTTTTATTTTTCTATTTATGCCTCCTTCGCCCCCTCCACTCTGATCTTCCTCGGGAGAACATGGAGTCATCCCCCTTCGGCACATCCTACCCGGCCATCCTCCATCGCCCATGTAGCCTCGGTTATACCCCCAAGGAGAGGATGGGGTGGGCCCCAATGCCCCAACACAGCAGTAACTTTGGTCAGGAGGATGCCAGGGGGGCGGCTGTAAATCAGGGGCAAGCTCCTGGTGCTCCGTCTCCGCTGGAGCCGAGAGGCATTTTCCCTGTTTTCCTCCGGGGAGTGGCTGGTGCCCTGATGTCAAGGCATATCCGACATCTGCCACTCCCCCACTCCTTTCTTTCCTCTGCAGTGCCTGCTGTATCTTCAGCCTCTGCCAGAGATCAGCAGAGCCCCGATCCAGGACCCCTGTCCCTCTCCAGGAGAGGAGAGCTGTCTTCCAGACACTCTATCCTCTCCCTTCCCTGCTGACCCCCAGCAACACGGGCTCGCTCCCAAACCCGGGTCACCGACATGGCACAAGGTGTAGCAGCCAGCTCCTCAACCCTCAGCACAACCGGGCTGGCCTTAACTTCATTCTTAATCTGTTTTACAGTTACTTAGTTTAACTCAACTTAAATTTAACTTTAATCATTTTTATCCTATTTAGTGCAAAAGTCTCGAATGTGGTTTAAAGAGAGATGTCTGTGAAGTTACTACACTAGTATAATAGAACTACTCAGATGCTAAATTGGTGTCCAGTGTCTCTTAGTAAATATGGGTGACTAGGGGGATAAAAAAAAAATTACAGGTATGACAGGCTGTTATATGTCTCATATATGAATTAACATTATATGACTTGGAACATTAATGGAACTGTACCTGTGACTTGTAATCAATTTTACTGCTATTGACACCTATGAATAATCTTAATAAAAACACTATACAAAAAAAAAAAGAAATCAAATATTTAAAAGAAATCAAATAAATGTTAAAAAAAAGAATAAAAATACAGTTTGATGTACTGTAAAGTAGTCCCTGTAATGATATACTTGCCAGTATTTATTCATTTATTTGAATTTTGATGTCCGGGTAGGTCCACTGAGACAAAATCGTCCCTTTTTCAGGGGTGACCCGGGGAATATAAGCATTCCATGCATAATCTGGGTAGGGACTGGGAGACTTAAGGGCAAAAAGAAGCAGTCAGTCTGATCAGCTTCTGGGCTGCAAAAGCACTAAATGATTTGAGAGAGAGAGAGAGAGATATCTCCGGTAGCGCTACTGTGTGTGAGAGGAGCACTATTTTCTTTGTTTTCTGTACCACAGATGGACATCCATCTGCTGTATGGAAAACGAAAAAGTATTGCTGCTCTCATACACAGTAGCACTCATCGGATAGTACACTGTCTCGCTTAACTCATTTAGCAGTTTTGCAGCCATTTACTGGATAACTGCTTCTTTTCTTCTTTCCTCATTTTTATGGCTTGGGGCGAGCCTACAGTCAATCCTGCTTTAGCTAGGAAAGTTGGCATACCGTGGAACACATTTTTATGTTGATTGCGCGCATGCGCAAGAAACATGTTGTGGCAGGTTTCTCCAGAAGCAGGTGGTGGAGGCATGGCACTGTTGTGCCCAATGCCTCCACAGCCTGCAAAAGCTTGTCCCCCATTCCCCAATGCTGTGGCACGCTGCTGCTAACACTAGTTCAGCCAGCGTGCCACAACTTTCTAAAAAAATAGCTGCTGCAATCAGGGGCCGCCTCATCATTGCAGCATCAGCCATCCACTGCAATGAGGGAGAGACTCGTCATTGCAGGGTGGGATCTCACAAGCCTGATATTGTTTGTGAACAGGGAGGCAGGTTGCCACTGTGTTCACAAACAATATAACCCCCCCAAGCCATGTTTAGTTGCTGACGGGGCCCCCAATCCCCATCAGCCTCTGTGTCCATGTTTCTGTGCCGACAGGGGAGCCCACCTCCGTTGGCATTCTGTAACACTCCCACCCCCCCGCTTTTATTCCTGCTGACAGGGTGCCCAATCCCCATCGGCTAATGCTGCCCCCAAAATAAAGCTGTTGGTGACACGCCAACACCCCCGCTTTTATTCCTGCCGACGGGGGGCCCAATCCCCGTTGGCATAATGATTACCCCCTTTATGTTCCAATGGGGGTGCCCAATCCCCCATCAGCTAATACTGCCCCCCAAAATAAAGCCGTTGGTGGCAAGCTGAGAGCCCACCCCAGTGTGCCACATGCCCCTGTAAAGGCAAAAATGGTCCCACGACATCTTTTGTTGTTTTTTTTTTCCCTGCAAAAAAGGAAACGGTCCCTCGTAGTCTCCCAGCCCCCCACCCACAACCCACACCACCCACTGCACACCCTGCCTCCCCACACCCCTCACCATACATACCTCTGGAGCTTAGGCGCGACGATCTTCACTGGACCAGGACACGTCTACACTCTTCAAAGCTGACCACGAACTGAGGAAATGCCGGTAAGCTGTATAATGTAATAAATAGGTTTTTTCCAACTTTAGTGCATATCTCAGTCATTTTTTGGACTTTTTCCACCAAATTTTCAATATGTGGTTTTTGGGACCCCTCCTCATGAATTCTTGAACTGACATGGTGTTAATAGGCCCTGAAAGGTAATTTCACGCTCACTGCGTGGAAACACCTTTCGGGGCCGATTAACGAAACGACAGTGCCAGCGTTCATGAGGTGGGCTCTCAAAAAGCCTATGTTGCAAATTTGGTGGAAAAAAATCCAAATAATGACTGTTTTATGAGCGTGCATTGCGCAGTTGCTACGCACACTCGTAACTTTGTGAATTTGCAATATTTTCATGCCAGATTTTCAACATTGGCATTTTGTCACACCTCCTTGTGAACAGTACAGCTGACATTGTTCACATCCTGGTGGAAATGTGTTTTCACAATTCCAGCGCAAAATAGCGTGGCCACTGTGGGAAATCAGTGTTCGGGACAGATTACGAAAATGACAGTGACACTGTTCATGAGTAGAGGTCCTAAAATGCCTATGTTGAAAATTTGGTGATGATAGCCCATCAATTGACTATGTTACAAGTGTGCGTTGCGCGCTTTCCACGCACCCTTGTAACTTCGCAGATTTGTAATGTTGTCACACCACATTTTCAACAGTGCCCTTTTTTCACACCTCCTTCTAAGCAGTACAGCTGTCATTTTTCACATCCTGACCAAAATGTGTTTCACAGTTCCGGCACAGAATAACATGGTCACTGTGGGAAATCAGTGTTCGGGACAGATTAAGAAAATGACAGTGGCACTGTTCATGAGCAGAGGTCCAAAAATCCCTATGTTGAAAATCTGGTGACGAAACTCCATAACATGACTGTGTTACAAGCGTGCGTTGAACTGTTTCCATGCACCTTTGTAACTTCACAAATTTGTAATACTGTCACACCACATTTTCAACAGTGGCATTTTTCAACTCCTTATGAACACTACAGTTGTCATTTTTTCACATCCTGGCTACAATATGTTTTTGCACTCCTGCAGACAATAGCGCGGTCATTCTGGGAAATCAGTGTTTGGGACAGATTGAGATTGACCGAGTGAGAGGGAGGAGTGACCGAGCTCAACTGAGCTCTGTCAGGACTGTTGCGGATTTGTTTGTGGCAGACAAAGGCCCAACACAAGAGACCAGTACAAAAGGGCAGCCTGCAGCACTGGGAGACACAGAATGAGAGAGCGTGAGTGAGCGAACCCACTGAAGCGCTGTCAGGACTGCTGTGGATTTCTCTGTGGGCAGAAAAAGGCGTCAATACAGGCAGGGGCCCAGTACAAAAGGCCAGCCTGCAGCGGTGGGAGAAACAGTTCGAGCGAGTGAGACAAGGGGACTTAGTGAGCTCAACAGAGCTCTGTCAGGACTGCTGGGATTTCTTTGTGGGCAGAAAAAGGCACCAATGCAGGCAGGAGCCCCGTACAAAAGGGCAGCTTGCAGCGTCAGGACAAACAGAATGAGCGATGAGAGAGGGAGACTGAGCTACCTCAACAGAGCTCTGTCGGGACAGCTGAATAGCATGGTCGCTGTGGAAAATCAGTGTTCAGGACAGATTAACAAAATGACAGTGACACTGTTCATGAGTAGAGGTCCTAAAATGCCTATGTTGAAAATTTGGTAACAATCCTCCATGAAAAGACTGTGTCATGAGCGTGCGTTGCGCAGGTGGCACACATGCTCATAAGTTCATGAATTTCTAATATTTTCACTCCAGATGTTCCACATTGCCATTTTCCCAGATCTACTTATGAACAGTACAGCTGTCATTTTTTCCATCCTGGCCAAAATGTGTTTTCGCACTTCCGGCACAGAATAGAGCGGTCACTGTGGGAAATCACTGTTCGGGACAGATTAAGAAAATGACAATGATACTGTTCATGAGCAGAGGTCCTAAAATGCCTATGTTGAAAACTTGGTGATGATAGCCCATTAATTGACTGTGTTACAAGTGTGAGTTGCACACTTTCCACGCACCCTTGTAACTTTGCAGATTTGTAATATTGTCACACCAGATTTTCAACAGTGCCATTTTTTCACACCTCCGTATAAGCAGTACAGCTGTCATTTTTCACATCCTGACCAAAATATGTTTTCACAGTTCCGGCGCAGAATAACGTGGTCACTGAGGGAAATCAGTGTTCAGGACAGATTAAGAAAATGACAGTGGCACTGTTCCGGAGTAGAGGTCCTAAAATTCCTATGTTGAAAATTTGGTGATGAAACTCCACAACATGACTGTGTTGCAAGCGTGCGTTGAACTGTTTCCATGCACCCTTGTAACCATAAATTGTAATACTGTCACACCACATTTTCAACAGTGGCATTTTTTCACAACTCCTTATGAATGCAACAGCTGTCATTTTTCACATCCTGGCTAAAATATGTTTTTGCTCTCCTGCGGACTGTAGCACGGTCACTCTGGGAAATCAGTATTTGGGATAGATTAAGATCGACTGAGTGAGAGGGGGGCGTGACCGAGCTCAACGCAGCTCTGTCGGGACTGCTGCGGATTTGTTTGTGGCAGACAAAGGCCCCAACATGAGAGCCCAGTACAAAAGGGCAGCCTGCAGCACTAGGAGAAACAGAACAAGAGAGCGAGTCAGGGAGGGGGAGTGAGCGAACTCACCGAAGCGCTGTCAGGACTGCTGCGGATTTCTTTGTGGGCAGAAAAAGGCATCGATACAGGCATAGGGGCCCAGTATAAAAGGCCAGGCTGCAGCGGTGGGAGAAACAGTATGAGCGCGTGAGACAAGGGGACTTAGTGAGCTCAGCAGAGCTCTGTCAGGACTGCTGGGATTTCTTTGCGGGCAGAAAAAGGCACCAATGCAGGCAGGAGCCCTGTACAAAAGGCAGCTTGCAGCGTCAGGACAAACAGAATGAGCGATGAGAGAGGAGGGAGAATGAGCTACCTCAACAGAGCTCTGTCGGGACAGCTGAATAGCATGGTCGCTGTGGGAAATCAGTGTTCAGGACAGATTAACAAAATGACAATGACACTGTTCATGAGTAGAGGTCCTAAAATGCCTATGTTGAAAATTTGGTAACGATCCTCCATGAAATGACTGTGTCATGAGCGTGCGTTGCGCAGGTGGCACACATGCTCATAAGTTCATGAATTTCTAATATTTTCACTCCAGATGTTCCACATTGCCATTTTCCCAGATCTACTTATGAACAGTACAGCTGTCATTTTTTCCATCCTGGCCAAAATGTGTTTTCGCACTTCCGGCACAGAATAGAGCGGTCACTGTGGGAAATCACTGTTCGGGACAGATTAAGAAAATGACAATGATACTGTTCATGAGCAGAGGTCCTAAAATGCCTATGTTGAAAACTTGGTGATGATAGCCCATTAATTGACTGTGTTACAAGTGTGCGTTGCACACTTTCCACGCACCCTTGTAATTTTGCAGATTTGTAATATTGTCACACCAGATTTTCAACAGTGCCATTTTTTCACACCTCCGTATAAGCAGTACAGCTGTCATTTTTCACATCCTGACCAAAATATGTTTTCACAGTTCTGGCGCAGAATAACGTGGTCACTGAGGGAAATCAGTGTTCAGGACAGATTAAGAAAATGACAGTGGCACTGTTCCGGAGTAGAGGTCCTAAAATCCCTATGTTGAAAATTTGGTGATGAAACTCCACAACATGACTGTGTTGCAAGCGTGCGTTGAACTGTTTCCATGCACCCTTGTAACTTCGCAAATTTGTAATACTGTCACACCACATTTTCAACAGTGGCATTTTTTCACAACTCCTTATGAATGCAACAGCTGTCATTTTTCACATCCTGGCTAAAATATGTTTTTGCTCTCCTGTGGACTATAGCACGGTCACTCTGGGAAATCAGTATTTGGGATAGATTAAGATTGACTGAGTGAGAGGGGGGAGTGACCGAGCTCAACGCAGCTCTGTCGGGACTGCTGCGGATTTGTTTGTGGCAGACAAAGGCCCCAACATGACAGCCCAGTACAAAAGGGCAGCCTGCAGCACTAGGAGAAACAGAACGAGAGAGCGAGTCAGGGAGGGGGAGTGAGCGAACTCACCGAAGCGCTGTCAGGACTGCTGCGGATTTCTTTGTGGGCAGAAAAAGGCATCGATACAGGCATAGGGGCCCAGTATAAAAGGCCAGGCTGCAGCGGTGGGAGAAACAGTATGAGCGCGTGAGACAAGGGGACTTAGTGAGCTCAGCAGAGCTCTGTCAGGACTGCTGGGATTTCTTTGTGGGCAGGAAAAGGTGCCAAAGCAGGCAGGAGCACCATACAAAAGGGCAGCTTGCAGCACCAGGACAAACAGAATGAGCAATGAAAGAGGGAGACTGAGCTACCTCAATGGAGCTCTGTCAGGACAGTTGCGGATTTCTTTGTGGACAGACAAAGTTGCCAACACAGCCAGGAGCTCCATGCAAAAGTGCAGTCTGCAGCACCAAGAGAAACAGAACGAGCGAGTGACAGAGCGGTAGTGAGTGAGCTCAACGTAGCTCTAGTGTGACTGCTGCAGATTTTTTTGTGGGCAGAAAATGCGGCACCACGGGCAGAAGCCCAGTACAAAAGGCCAGCTTGCAGCTCCAGAAGAAATGGAATGTGAGAGTGACAGAGGGGGAGTGAGCGAGCTCAGTGGAGCTGTGTCGGGACTGCTTCCGATTTCCTTCTGGCCAGAAAAAGCCACCAGTGCAGGCAGGAGCCCAGTACAAAAGGGCAGCCTGTACTGCCAGGAGACACAGAATGACCACGTGAGGGAGGGGGAGTCAGTGAGCTCAACGGGGCTTTGTTGGGACTGCTGCAGATTTTTTTGTGGGCAGAAAAAGGCAGCAATGCATGCAGGGGCCCAGTACAGAATGGCAGCCTGCAGTGGCAGGAAAACCAGAATGAGCGAGTGAGTGAGCTCAACAGAGCTGTATTGTAACTGCTGAAAATTTCTTTGTGGGCATAAGAAGGCAGAAACGTGGCAGAAGCCCAGCAGAAAAAGGTAGCCTGCAGTGCCGGCACAACAGAATGAGCGAGTGAGAGAAGGGGAGTGAGCGACCTCAACGGAGCTGTGTTGGGACTGCCATAACATGACTGTGTTACAAGCGTGCATTGAACTGTTTCCAGCACCCTTCTAATTTTGCAAATTTGTAATACTGTCATGCCACATTTTCAACAGTGGCATTTTTTCACAACTCCTTATGAACACTACAGCTTTCATTTTTCACAGCCTGTCTAAAATATGTTTTTGCACTCCTGCCGGACAATAGCACGGTCACTCTGGGAAATCAGTGTTTGGGACAGATTAAGACTGACCCAGTGAGATGGGGGAGTGACCGAACTCAACTGAGCTCTGTCAGGACTGCTGCGGATTTGTTTCTTGGCAGACAAAGGCCCCAACAAAAGAGCCCAGTACAAAAGAGCAGCCTGCAGCACTGGGAGAAGCAGAATGAGAGAGCGAGTGAGGGTGGGGGAGTGAGCGAACTCACCGACGCACTGTCAGGACTGCTGCGGATTTCTTTGTGGGCAGAAAAAGGTGTCAATACAGGCAGGGGCCCAGTACAAAAGGGCAGCCTGCAGTAGTGAGACAAACAGTACAAGCGAGTGAGACAAGGGGACTTAGTGAGCTCAACGGAGCTCTGTCAGGACTGCTGAGATTACTTTGTGGGCAGAAAAAGGGGCCAATGCAGGCAGGAACCCCGTACAAAAGGGCAGCTTGCAGCACCAGGACAAGCAGAATGAGTGATGAGAGAGGGAGACTGAGCGACCTCAACCCAGCTCTGTCAGGACAGCTGCGGATTTCTTTGTGGACAGACAAAGGTGCCAACGCAGCCGGGAGCCCCATACAAAAGCGCAGTCAGTGGCGCCAAGACAAACAGAACGAGCGAGTGACAGAGAGGTAGTGAGCGAGCTCAACGGAGCTTTAGTGTGACTGCTGCAGATTTCTTTGTGGGCAGAAAATGCAGTAACGCAGGCAGAAGCCCAGTACAAAAAGCCAGCTTGCAGCGCCGGCAGAAACGGAATGCAAGAGTGACAGACGGGCAGTGAGCGAGCTCAGTGGAGCTGTGTCAGGACTGCTTCAAATTTCTTTCTGCCCAGAAAAATCCGCCAATGCAGGCAGGAGCCCAGTACAAAAGGGCAGCCTGCAGCACTAGGAGACACAGAATGAGCGAGTGAGGGAGGGGAAGTCAGTGAGCTCAACGGGGCTTTGTTGGGACTGCTGCAGATTTGTCTGTGGGCAGAAAAAGGCAGCAATGCATGCACATGCAGGGGCCCAGTACAAAAGGGCAGCCTGCAGTGGCAGGAAAACCAGAATGAGCGAGTGAGTGAGCTCAACAGAGCTATATTGTTACTGCTGCAAATTTCTTTATGGGCATAAGAAGGCAGCAAAGCAGGCAGGAGCCCAGTAGAAAAGTGCAGCCTGCAGTGCCGGCAGAACAGAATGAGCAGTGAGAAGGGGGAGCGAGCTCACGGAGCTTCTCAGGACTGCTGCAGATTTCTTTTGGGCAGAAAAGGCTCAACAGAGGCAGGAGCCCAGTACAAAAGGCAGCATGCAGCATCAGGAGAACTGGAATGAGTGAGTGAGATAGGTGGAGTGAGCGACCTCAACGGAGTTCTGTTGGGACAGCTGTGGATTTCTTCATGGGTAGAAAAAGCTACCAACACAGGCAGGAGCCCAGTACAAAAGGGCAGCCTGCAGCGCCAGGAGAAACAGAATGAGCGAGTGAAACAGGGGGAGTGAGCCACCTCAATGGAGCTCTGTCGGGACAGCTGTGTATTTCTTCCTCGGCAGAACAAGGTGCCAACGCATGCAGCAGCCCAGTACAAAAGAGCAGCCTGCAGCACCGGGACAAACAGACTGAGCCAGTGACAGAGGCCCACTGTGCGAGCTCAACAGACCAACGCAATCAACATTCGGCATTGACAAATGCTTGTTTTAGTACTTTTCAGTGTATCCTTCCATAACAGTAAATCACTATGACAGCTAAATACTTCCTTTTTTCTGTTTAGAATGTTGCAGACTGAACTCCAAGCTGCTTTTCAGATGGCCATTAGGAAACTGAAACAGCTTGTTAAATATCGGTTGCCTGTTAAACTGGAGATTTGATTACCTTCTTCGAAATACAACTTGCACATTTAAATACTTAGCATTTAAACATTTTCTTGCTACTAGCTTCAATTGGGCAGGTATTCTCTTTCAAGAAAGATTCATGTCTCATAAAGGTCACCCTTTTTCAGCAAGGAATCTCCAAAAAGATTTACACTGTTTTTCTAACATCTTAAGACAGTGTCTGATAAGAACTATCTCAGACATAGTTTATTATATATAGCAAACACATATACACACACACATATACACTGTACACACCATCCTGATGGCCACAACATTCGAAATAAATACTGCAATCTAATATGTTATAAAACAATAATGAAACTGTTTGTTTATGTCAGTCTTGGTTATCTGAAACACAGTAAAGTTCAGTTTACAGTAGATTATCTTTAAATATTTCTTATGCTATATTTTGTATCCTAGATAGCACAGGGGAGATGCTACATCTTCATCTCATAGGGATCTTCATTTTACACATTTTTACACTGTATTTACTCAGTATGTCTCAGATTAGATGCAATATCTTTAGTGGAGAAGGAGGTCCTCTACATACAGTATCTTGTTTTCAGTGGGGGTCATGATTTTACCATGTTTATAATGTATTTATTCAGGGTAGCCTAGTCCAGATGTAAAATATTGTTTTCAGCATGTTCTGATTTTACACAATGCAGCATAATATTGTATAAGTGTAGAGCCCCACTGAAAGTAAGATGCCACATATTCTGCAAACTAACTAGGCTAAATACAGTATATAGCAATCAGCAGGCATATTCTAGGAAAACACATTGCAAAAATGTGCAGAAAGAACACTGCATTGAAAGTGCCTCTCAACAGATCTGCATTGCGCAAATTTATTAGAAATAATGGGTAAAAGCATGACCACATTGTAAGTGACACATTTCAGGATATACCGGCTGAGATTTGATATATCATATATCGAATCTCAACTGGCATATCTTGTAAAAATTCAGTATTTAAAATGGTTTAAATGTTTTACACAAATGAAATACATATTTTAAATATCGACTTGGCTAGTCTTTCCTCATAGGTCTTATCCCATATGCCCTGCACCATTGTAGTTGCCCTCCAATGCACCACCTCGTCTGTTTTTTTCCTCAGGTGGGGCCTCCAGATCTGGATGCAGTATTCAGGTGTGATCCTATGAGTGTCTTATACAGACATCAGTCACATCCCCACCTTTTCTTGCTGTGGCTGCATCAGCTATGCTACAACCCATCCTTCAGTAGGTGGCAGGGTGACTCCGGTGCGGCGAGAGCACCGCATATTCTTTTCTCAATGCTCTTGCTGCTCCTAAAAGCTCTCCACAGCCGTATTAGCTCTGACCAGATTTTGTTTTATTTGTGCCTGCTTTTGATTTAATTTATTTATCTTACAATAAGACAGATTCAGGAGGGGAGAGATGGGGTTTTGCTGGCCACCAGCTCATCCACTAAGCGAGAGAAAAAAATGATGTCAGATCGACTTTGAAAATTCTAAGTGCCCACTTGACTTCAGTCATCAGGTCGGTTGGGACTGGCACTTTTTCTAACCTGGGCTCTTTTGCCTGATTGGAACATGAGAAAAGTGTCGGCAGATGGGGACCATGAGATCTGTCTAGTCTGCCCATGGTGACCACCCACCAGTTATATTTGTTCCTAAGCTGCCCACATTGCCTGTCCCAAATCAGCTTGAATGCTCTTACTGTTTTTGATGCCACCACATCTGGTAGCAGGCTGTTCCAAGGGTATATCACTCTCTCTCTCTCTGAAAAAGTACTTTCTAGAGTTGCTTTTAAACTTGCCTCCCACCAGATGCAAGTTGTGCCCTCTTCCGTGCGCCGCCTGTTTTCCTGGAAGAGGTTTTCTTTCTGGGTTGTGTTAATTGCCTTGACGTATTTAAATGTTTCTATCATGTCCCTCCTATTTCTTCTCTGTTCCATAAAGAATAAATTCAACTCTTTGAGTC
This sequence comes from Neoceratodus forsteri, assembly GCA_016271365.2. Taxonomy (NCBI): domain Eukaryota; kingdom Metazoa; phylum Chordata; order Ceratodontiformes; family Ceratodontidae; genus Neoceratodus; species Neoceratodus forsteri. The sequence continues at coordinate 136,564,140 of CM057457.1, read as the reverse complement.
TTGTCTCATATGGCTCATTGTGCAGACCCTGCACCATCTTTGTAGCCCTTCTCTGCACTGTCTCCAAACGGTCGATGTTCTTTTTCAGGTGAGGCCTCCAGAACTGGACACAGTGGCCTCACCAAGGATCTGTAGAGTGGCATGAGTACCTTCTGCTTTCTACTTGTAATACCCCTGCCTATGCATCTGAGGATGTCATTTGCCTTCTGAGCTGCTTTTTCGCATTGTTTTCCTACCTTTAAGTTATCAGTAATGATAATGCCTAGAACCTGTTCCGACTTTGTCGCCTCTAATTGATGCCCTTCCAGTATGTACTATTTTCCTGAGTTCCACTTTTCCAGGTGCATGACCTTACACTTCTTGGCATTAAACTTTAACTGCCAATTCCTGGACCATTCTTCCAGTCTCCCTTAGGTCAGCTTCCATATCTAAGGCCCCCTCTTGCGTGTCCACCCTGTTGCAGAGCTTTGTATCATCTGCAAACAGGCAAACTGTTCTCTCTAGTTCATCTGTGATGTCGCTGATGAATATGTGGAAGAGGACTGGACCCAGCACTGACCCTTGTGGAACACCATTGGTCACACCTCCCTCCTTTGATAATGACCCATTGACCAAAACTCTCTGGGTCCTATTCTGAAGCCAGTTTCTAATCCATCTATCTTCTGTTCAACTCCTGTGTGTTCTAGTTTGTTAGCAAGTCTCCTGTGGGTGACAAAGGCCTTGCTGAAGTCCAGGTACACACCACGTCCACTGCCCCACCCTGGTCTACTGCTCTGGAAACCCAATTGAAGAAATCAATCATGTTTGTTTGGTACGAGTACCCTGCTGTAAAGCCATGCTGTCTGGGGTCAAGTTTATCACTTTCCTTATGGTAATCAGCTATTCTCATCTTTAGTAATGCCTCCATAAGTTTTCCCAATATAGAGGTCAGGCTGACTGGGCAGTAGTTTCCTGCCTCTTCTTTGCTTCCACATTTGTGCAAGGGCACTACTGTTGTCCTTTTCCAGTCTTGAGGTACTCTGCCACTTTCCAGTGATTGACTGAATAGCTCAGCTAGCGGTGCAGCTATTTCTTCCCGAAGCTCCTTTAATACTCTGGAGTGGATACCATCAGGCTCCATGACTTTATCCACCTTAAGTTTGCTTAGCTCTTCTAAGACTCTCTCCTTTGTGAAGGGGCTTGTGTCTGCTCCTCCACTATCATGCTCTGTCTTACCTAGTGGAGGTCCTTTACCATATCTTCTATTGTGAAGACTGAGCAGAAGAATTTCATTTAACAACTCTGTTTTGTCTTCATCTTTCTCTAACAGCTGGCCCTCCTTTGTTGTTAGTCGGACTATTCCCCCTTTACTCTTCTTTTTTTCTTGTATGTATCTATAGAAAGTTTTATCTCCCTTTTTAACCCCTTGTGCTATTCTTTCCTCTGTTTGGGCTTTGGCAATCCAAATTGCTTTTCCTGCCTCCTTGACTTTGTTCCTATATTTCTCCCTGTCCGTTTCTTTCTTTGTTTCTTTATACTACTTAAAATACCTTTTTTTTCCCCCTTGATTTTGGTTGCCCACATGCCCCGATACCTGTTCACTTTGCCAGGGGTATCAGCCAGTCAGAGATCCAGACCCACCATGGAATCTGAATCTGTGCATTGCCTAGCTCATGGAGCCTCCTTTTGAGCCCATGGCATCTGCTGATTTGAAATATGTCACCTGGAAAGCAGTCTTCCTGGTAGCTGTGACCTTTGCCAGGAGGGTGAATGAGCTGCATGCTGTCTGCACAGATCCCAGCTATCTCATTCCTACAGAGACAAGGTGGTCTTGAGAACTAACAAGTTGACGTCTGAATTTCATCTGAACCAGTCAGTTGCACTTCCAGTGTTCTTTACAGCAAAATCTAATTCAGGAGTGCAAAAGCTCCACAGTTTGTATATTAAGGGAGCACTGAGCTACTACCTGGACCACATAAAGCAGGTGAAGTCCACCAGTACTCAGTCATTTGTCACCTATGGGGAAGTGGGCAAAGGTAAGTCCGCATCCAAGAGAACAATCTTGACAACAAGAACAATGAAGTATAAAATCATGCATTTGGGGCACAGAAACCCAGGGGAGGAGAGTGCATGATGGAGGGGGGGTACTGACAACCACCAAACAGGAAAGAGACCTGGAGGTAATCATATCTGATGACCTATAGGTGACCAAGTGAAGCCCCTCTCTATCACCATCCTAGAGAGGGCTACTATCCCAGCCTTGCTGGCCGTTGCAAGGTTAAGGGGCCTGGGTTCCTTAGCTGATATTACACGGGGGTCGTTTCTCAAAGATAAAATAAAAATGTTGGTGCCTTCACCCAGAGTACAATTAGTGGGTCTGCTCTGTGCCAGTACAACCCACTGGGATGTCGTACCAACCCACCCCCCTCAAACAGTTACCCCAGCCATGGACTTACCACACTCGAACATCCCCAATTTCAAACAGTTGGCATTCTTCATTTCAGCTAAACAGGTGCTAACTAAAATCAGGCTCTTGAGCCAAACCTTTTCAAAACAGTAACATCATAATTTATTTACATGGGGAGTGTTAGGATGGGGTAAGTGGAATAGAGGTTAAGCAACACTTTAAAGATTTCAATTTGCTTTTAGAGATTTAGCATCTTCAAACAATCAAATGTTTTCCCTTTAATTATTTAAACCCAAATTTCCATTTGATTATGCAGCCACCAGACTACCTAGCTCTCTAAATGTTGCAGGCATTCCCAAAACCCAGTCCCACTGGTACCAGCTCCAGAACGACACCCAGATTATGTCCCTGGGTACCCAGATGTTAGTTGCAGGCCTGAGGTAAAGCTGGTCAGCTGGCATGGGAGCACTTGCTGAAACTGAATTAACTACATGCTTTCTGTACTCTTGTTAACTACTTTAACTCTTTACTATGCTAGCCCTAGTGGACATGACTGAACTATATAAATGCCCCCAGGCAAAGGGCAATGCCTGTTCTTACTCACGGTTCTACAGAATCAGTCCTCAGGTGGCATGGCTGACTGAAGTCCAGGGATTGGTAGAAACAGCAAATACAGAACCGGGCTCCAGGCTTGAACCTGAAGGGGCAAGAAAACTGCAGCTTGGATCTTCAGCTTGATTGGAGATCTCACAGCTTGTCCACTTCCACCTATTGAGGCCCATTGCAGAGCACATGGCAAGGCCTGCCAGCCACAAGGGACCCAGACCTAGGAGTGGCCCCATGGCCCAGCCCTTTTGCAGGTCAGAGTGCCCTAGCACTTGGGAATAAACCCGTAATCCCCCACAGCCAAAAAGCCCCACTTAATGGGCCTTAGCGAGTTCCCACCCTGGCTCTGGATTCAGGATGGAAGCTTTAAGTCATCATTCTTTCTTCACTCAAAGCCAGCTACGGTGTGTAGCCAAAGCATTCTCCATTTCTTTCCTGTCTCCCCAGACTCCGGGGGTTGCAGAGTCTAGACTACAGGTTCATAATAACAGTATCTTTTCTCATCTGCATCTAGGACCAGACAGCAGGTTTCATAGGTAAGTTCAAGTCTGAAGATAAAAATCCTGTAAGGCTTGCTTATCCAATTTTAAAATTGAAATTTGTTGTTACCAAAATGGAGATCTATTTTAGTCTTAAATTCATTCATGGTAGAACTATCAACAATGTTAGATGGAAGTTCATTCCAAACTCCAACTACCCTACAACTATACCAGTGTTTACGTATATTATGATTCCACATCTGCTGGTATAGCTGTTTATTATGCTTTCTGGTACTAGTCCTACCCAGATTATGCCTAAGACCCAATTCAGCTAGGAGAACTTCATCCTTCATGAGCCTATACAGTAAACAAAGATCTTCCCTTGGTCTTCGATAGTGTAGGGAATAAAGATTAAGGCTACCCAATCTCTCATAATAGCTAAGATTATTCACTTCCTTAATATGTTTTGTCAATTTTCTTTGGACCTCTTCCAATGAATTTATGTCTTCCCTGTTTCGAGGTGACCAGACCTGCACACAATATTCCAAGTATGGCCTGACCAGAGCATTGTAAAGTGGGATAAGCACCTTCACCTCTTTGCTAGCTATGTGTTTGAATATACAATTTAAGTTTTGTGTTGCTTTTCTAAGTTGTGTCCTGTAGTGAGTTCCGAACTTAAAGTCATTTGTAACCGTGATCCCCAAATCTCTTTCTTCTTTTATTTCACCCAAAGGGGTACTATCCAGTAGATATGTTTCAACCTTATTATTTTTACCAAGGTGCATAACCTTACACTTGGTAATATTTAATACTAGCCTGTTTAGGTTAGTCCATTTGAGAATTGAATCCAAGGTGTTTCACAAGGTAGCCTTATGTTCAGCATCATTAACCACTGACCCTAGTCTAGAATCGTCCGCAAACTTGTACATCCAAATATTTTGGTTATTGAGTTTTAATGAAGTGATATAAATATTAAATAGACTAGGCCCCAACACTGAACCCTGGGGAACTCCACTGGTAATAGGAGCCCAGTCGGAAAACTCCCCATTGATAACCACTCTCTGCCTTCTATCTAGGAACCAATTCCTGCTTAAATTACAAATGTTACTACTAAGATTTATACCATCTAGCACAGATAGCAAATGTTTATGGGGCAGTTTGTCGAAGGCCTTTGAAAAATCCAGAAAGATCACATCCACAGAATTTCCCACATCTAGTTCCCTATTGACATTTTCGTAAAATGCCAATAAGTTAGTTTGGCATGATCTAGCCTTTGTGAACCCATGTTGTAAGGGGTCTATCATATCATTATTACCAAGATGTTCCAATAGTAAATCTTTTATTAGGCTTTCCATAATCTTACCCAATTTCAAGGTTAAACTAATGGGTCTAAAGTTATCTGGAAGAGTTCTAGGCCTTTTTTTTTAATATAGGGACAATATTAGCTTATTTCCAATCATTAGGGACCATCCCAGTATTTATAGGCCTGGAAAATACAAGTTATTGGCTGAACCAGTTCCATTGCCAGTTCTTTCAGAACCCTAGGATGTATTCCGTCCAGTCCGGTCCAGGAGATTTAGTGACCTTAATATTGACCAGATATTTATGGACACTATCTGGGTTTATGATAATGTAACCAGGTATGGGAGGTCTACAACATCTATATGAGTCAGTATCTTTTGTATTATACACAAAACAGAAGTACAGAAGTGGGGGACTTCAACATGCCAGGAGTGGACTGGAGCACCCCAACAACCAGGAACAGAAGGCAGCAGGTACTGCTGGATGCCTTCCAGGACAGCTTCCTGCTGCAAATGGTCAGTGAACCAACCAGGTTAGGGAATACCCTTGACCTTGTGCTGGCAAATGGGGACTTTGTAGAGAGAACTTTCAGTGGAGGAACCACTGTCGAGGGAGTGACCACCACTCAGTATGGCTCACATTGGATATGGGCAAGGGAAGGAGTGGAATCTGGCACAATAGTGCTGGACTTCAGGAGGGCTGACTTTGGGAGGATGGGGAAGTGGTAAAGGGTACCTGGCCAGAATTCAATCTAGTATGGACACTAACCAGAGGTGGGAGCTCATAAAGCTGGGGATAGTGGAGGCAACTAAACCTGCTGCAAAGCCCAGAGCAAGAAGGCTAGGGCTAAGAAACTGATCTGGTTGAGTAAGGAGGTCATGGAAATGGTAAGGAGGAAAAGAGCTGCCTTTAGGAGTACAAGAAAACGAGGCGGGGGAGGACAGGGAGGAGTACTTGACAGAATCGAAGGGTGACAAGGGCAGTAAGGGGCAAAGCATCTATGGAACTCAGGCTGGCACAAGGCATTAAGAAGGGAGAAGGACTCTTTAAGTACATCAGGGAGAAAAGGAGCTGTAAGGACCACATAGTAAGGATTAGGAAGGAGGGGTTGGGTGGAAGCAGGGTGCGATAAGGCGGAAGCACTAAATGAGTACTTCTGCTCAGTATTTACTAAAGAGAAGAGGGAGGTGACACCCAAGGTGGGAGAAATGGCAGAAGCAGGGTGGGAAGTGGTAACAGATGGGAAATCATGGAAGCAGAGTTGAGAGGGTTTGAAGGCACTGAGGATGGACAAGGCGCCAGACCCAGATGGCATCCACCCAGGGTACTGAAGGAGCTGGCAGAGGTCCTTGCAGGACCTTGGTGAACCTATTTAATGCCTCACTACATTCGGGGTGTGTACCTCAGGACTGGAGGATGGCTCATGTGGTGCCCTTCCACAAGAGTGGCGCCAAGGATGAACCGGGAAACTACAGACCAGTGAGCCTCACATCCATCGTGGGTAAGCTAATGGAGACTATCCTGAAGGAGAGGCTGGTGGCCATCCTAGAGGCCAAAGGACTACAGGACAGCAGGCAGTATGGCTTCATACATGGCAGATCCTGCCAAACCAACCTGGTCGAGTTCTATGACTGGGTAACTAGGCAACTGGACAGGGGCCATGCAGTGGATGTCCTGTATCTGGACTTCAGTAAGGCATTCGACTCAGTGCCACATGGAAGGCTGGGAAGGAAGTTGGAGTGACACAGGGGCGTGGTGCAAAGCTGGTGAGATGGGTGGGAAACTGGCTGCAGGGAAGGCAACAGAGGGTGGTGGTGGGTGGGGAGCTCTCACACCCAAGGGCAGTAACAAGCGGTGTTCCACAGGGCTCGGTGTTGGGACCAGTGTTGTTTGGGATATTCATTGCAGACATATCATGGGACATCAAGAGCAAGATCAGTCTGTTTGCTGATGATACCAAGGTAGGCGCAGTGGTGGATGACCTAGGGGAGTGGCAGGGGTTGCAGGATGATCTGGCAAAGCTTGAAACCTGGTCAGACACCTGGCAACTGGGCTTTATTGCCAAAAAGTGTAAGGTGCTGCATTTTGGGATGAAGAACTCATGGAGGAGTTACCAGCTAGGGGGAGTGCAGCTAGCCCAAACAGAGGAGGAGAAGGATCTGGGTGTGCTCATTACAGGGTCAATGAACAACTCAGCACAATGTAGGAAGGCAGCTGCAAAGGCCAACAAAATGCTGGGTTATATTGCAAGGGGTATATCCTCGAGGAGGGAGAAGGTGATTCTGCCACTGTATAGGTCATTAGTTAAACCACACCTGGAGTACTGCATGCAGTACTGGCATCTGTATCTGAAGAGGGACATTAAGTTACTGGAGGGGGTGCAGCGCAGAGGGACAAAGATGATCAAGGGGCTGGGGGACTTATCATACGAGAGGAGGTTGAAGGAGTTGAACATGTACCCACTGGAGGAGAGGAGAGACAGGGGTGACATGATTGAAACCTTTAAATACATGAAAGGAATAAACAAGATGGGTACAGAGGGCTGTTCAAAGAGGGAGGGAGGGCCATCAGGGGCCATGATATGAGACTGGAGCGAGGAAGGTTCAGGAGGAGATGAGGAGACACTTTTTACAGAGAGGGTGGTGGCTGGGTGGAATGCGTTACCTGCTGAAGTGGTATGCAGTAGAACAGTGGACTGCTTCAAACGAGGATGGGACAGGACAAGGGGGAGGGTTAATGAAGGGGAAGGGTGGAAGGGAGGGGCAGCTGCAGAATAAGGGGTGCTAGCTGCACATTCGAGCAGACTTGATAGACCTCTAGGCCTTTATCTGCTGGCAAATTTCGTATGTTCGTATGTCGGCCATTTGTATATTTGTTGTGGTGGGTCCTGATTCAGTAACAAATGGGCCAATATTGCTTTGAACCATCCACATATTATTAATATATGAAAAGAATGCTTTTTTGTTGACATGCACCCTTTCAACAAGATGCACCTCACTTTGTGCTTTAGCTTTCCTGATATTTATTTTAACTCTCCTAAGGCAGTCTTTATATTTCATATATACCTTTACTGATTTGGATAGTTTACATTTCTTATATAACCTGTTTTTTTATTGATAAATTTTTTAATAGTGGCAGAGAGTCAAACTTTTTTTTTGTTTTATTAATATTATATTTAGAAGTGACAGGGATATATTTAGAAGTGAGTGTCTCAATTTTGGTTTTTAAGGAATCCCACACAATTTGTACTGTTTTATTTTTGAATTCTAATCTCCAGTCCCAACAAAGGAGATTCTTTTCATTTTAGGAATTCAGCTTTGCAAAGTTCAATTTGGTAGTGGTACCAGTGGGTTTAAGGGATCTTATTTGGTAACTTTAAATAGAACTGAACTATGGTCGCTGTTCCCCAAGAGAGTATTAATCTGAACTGAATTAACTGATGTTTCCATATTAGTAAATATTAAATCCAGGATATTGTTTCCCCTAGTGTTTTCAAGTACCAATTGTTCTAATCCCCCATGGTCCATAACATCTAAATATTGTCTCTCACAGAGACACGTACCTTTTCCATTACTCCAGTCTATATTAGGTAAGTTAAATTCCCCTGTTAATAAGATTCTGTCAGTTGGATTGAGGTCACCAAGGACTTGTAGTATGACCATATCATCTTCTTGTGTTATAGAGGGAGGCCTGTATAATAGACCCAATATAATTTTGGGAGTATTTAATGGGAGGAGCTTTACCCATATAAGTTCAAGAGAACCAGTTTCCCATATAATTTCTTCACATGCTATGTCCTCATGTATATAGAGTGCTACCCCGCCACCCTTCCTATATTTTCTACAACTACAAAATAGTTTGTACCCAGTAATTTCAATTGTCCCATTGATCATTCTCATTCCACCATGTCTTAGTAATCAATGCGATATGTGTTTTGTGGTTCTGTAATATTATTTTGAACTCATCAAATTTATTTTGAAGTCTTCTTGTATTAAGAAGTATTAGGTTCTAGTCAGTGGTATTAACTGAAGAAGGTGGAGATACACTTAAATTGTTTTCAATGCCCGCCCCCCCCAAACCAGTTTAAATGAAATTTAATCACTTCAACAATTTTTTTACCCAGAACCCTTATACCTGCAGAATTTAAATGAAGGCCATCATACTTGTACAAAGAAGTTCTGCTGAAGGTTTGTGCATTATCCATAAAACCAATTCCTTCCCTTATGCAAAAATGTCTAAGCCAGGAGTTTATTGTTGTAATCTGTTTATTCTTATGTGCTTTATGCCCCTGCATGGGGAGTATACCAGATATAATAATTTCCCCTCCATAGTTTTTAACCCTTTTGACAATGTTCTTATATTCACATTGCATATCCATCAGATTTGTTTTACCCACATCATTAGCTCCTATGTGGAGAAAAACCAAGGGGTTGACTGTATTGTCAAACAGTCCATCTAGTAGAAGCACAATATCATGGAGCTTAGCTCTTGGTAAAGAGCTAGCAGTAGTATGCTCATTTAGTTTATGGCAAACTTGTGTATCGATGCCCCTAATTATAGAGTCGCCAATGATTAAGATGTCCCTTTCCTTATAATTAGTTTCCCTACATGCAATTGGATTATCTGAACCAGTGTTACTGGTGTAATCCAAATCATTAGATTGTAAATGTTCCCCTAATTTATTATGCGCATCAGGGCATGTGTTAGGGGGGCCTTTACCTAAAACGTTTTTGCTCAGTACTTCCTGGGTGTCAGAGGTAACAGTTTCCAGGCCCTCAAATCTATTTTGTAATTTCAATGGGGGATTCAACTGGGGACCTACATCCATGTCCAAAGAGGTTTCAGCTGTGTTTTTTCTTTGAACATCTGTATATACTTGCTGCTCAATTTTACTTTGATTAACAGATTGCCTGTTACTAATATCACTCACTGCCTCATCAATTTACTCCTCCAGTCTAGAGATTTCCTTATGTGTTTGCAACCTAAGCTCTAAATCATGGACTTCCCTTAACAGAGCAGCAACCTTGATACATTTGTCACATGTAAAGTCTTGGTTTGTGGCTTCTTCAGTGAACATTTTTACATTCATGGCATATTTTCCTACCTTTCACTTTTTTGCCTGCCTTGTGCTATAACAGGATGTTTAAAATCACCAGCCTAGTGTGCTGTATATATCACTGTGAATGGTCGTCCTTAACTAGATAATATCCCCCAGTAGAACTCAGTGTTCCCAGTGGACACAGCAGACACGTGTGCGTGTGTCTCTGTGTGCGTCTCCGTTCACCCGCTCATGCTCGCGTGGGGAGCTCGCTCTTATTCCCAGCAACCAGGAAGTCCTTCTCAGTCACTTCATGTGCCTGGCTCACCCCACTGCTGAACAAACAGAATCAATTCAATAAGAACTGGTTTAAATGATTTATTTCATGAAAGTGGAAGCCTTCACCAATCTCAGTTAGGCTAGAACGAGATTTAAAATAAAAAATATCCTCCTGAGGCAGCAGTGACAGTACTAGCTGGGTTTCTCGATCCTCCACAGCCCCACAATGCCACTGTACCAGGAACACACCAACTTCCCTGTCATGTAATGGCTAGAGGACACCTCCTCTCACCAGAGGAACGCTTACCCACAGTTAAAATGTTACGAGATGCACTAGCAATAGTCTGCCCAGTTAAAGGTATATATCAATCAAGTACCCACCCAGAAAGCACCTGCTTAATCTTCTGCTTTCACAGTCTCTCAGTATGAACACAGCGATCACTCTCGCTCTGGCTCACACACAGTTCCAGAACTCTTTCACAGCAGAACATCACGAAAGTCTTTTTTCTCATAGTGCAGGTGCATGACCATCTCAGAAGAGACTCTCTTCAGCTTCTCAGAATCTGGATTCCCATCCAATTTCCAGTAGTCATTCCTCAATGCTACAACTGGTCCTCAGAACACCTGTCTCCCCCTCATCTCTTTAGGCGCTTTCTCTATGCTAGGGTCAGATGGAACTTTTTTTCCTTTTCCCTCCTTTTTTCCTTTTCAAATATCCTTTCCTTAATATCTTCACCACTGTGGTGTAGCTTACTACCACAGCATCAGAATCCCACGGCTCTCTTTCTCTGCAGAGCTGCCTGCATAATCTTTTTCTTTTCTCTGGATGGGGAAAGGTACAAACAGCCCTGGGGGACAGCTTGCTGGCAGTCCCCAGGCAGGCCCTCTCCCAGCCTTCCTGCCCCATTCACTCACAGGGGCTGGAGCCCTCTCCATGTGAAGGGGATCTCTCCAGACTGACCAACATCTCAAAGTTCTCTCCTTTTGGGAGCTTTTTGGCAGCTCCCTATTGGCTGGAGCCACCATCCTTAGAGAAAATTAATATGTATGAGGTTCCCTCAACACCTCATTGGCTTCTGAAAACGGTGCCAGAATATTCCCAGGTATTTTTCCCCAAGAGTCTTTTCACAAGCCCCACAATCCTCCTGTGAAATCCTTGCACTGTGGTTGGTCAGCTGGTGTCACATGCTGGCACAACATGGCTGCTGAATAAACAGTCCCACGACAGAGTGTACAGTGTCCCAGGTTTAAGCCACTCCTGAAGCCAAACCTTTACTTTTATTTAAATACTTTCCCACACATTTGTAGCCAGCCCTGTGCCCTTCTAAGCAACTGTGCATTTTAGCCTCCACAATTAGCCCCCCCTTCAGTCGCTGCTGCCATTTCAGATGGTCCCCAGGCAGCTACACCTAGTCCCATTACATTTTATATATTGCCCCACTTCATTTCCTTAATGCAACCCACATAAACACATTTACTTGAACATTTCCTCTCAAAATCACAGATTTCCCTTTTCCCTTACACACCACTAAGATATTCATTTATCTCAGCCCTTTGTTTTCTAGGTAGCTAACCCCTAGTGCTAGACAGGACCCACTCATGAATAATTTATGAGCCACCTCATGAATATTAATAATTTGGCTCCTGAATCCTCTAATTTGATTGGTGCTCACAACATTTGCTCTCCTGCTGTTACTGCCACATCTCCAGTTCAGGTAATGGTCACGGTCCCTCTTTTACTTAGCCTGGGAACTAGGACCACTGGAGAGACAGCCAAAATGGCCGCCAAACTGACCAAATGAAAATGCGCTTTTGTGCATGCATGTGGTGCTGGTAAAACACCCAAAGGTGCAAACACAAGCTGGCAGCTCTGTGTAAATGCTCCCCTGGCCCTGCTCTTGCAAAAACTAATGCGGGTGCCGGAGGGAGAACCCAGGGAACCACAGAGGCACAGGGGATCCACCAGGGGTAGTAGCCAGGACTGGGAAAAAGAAATGGGGGGGGTGGAACAAAACCCAGGTAAACAGGAGCCCCTAAGGGGCAGTCAGGTAAGCCCCAGGGGACAGGGAGGTTACACAAGCACTGTAAAAAGGCTATGGGGAGACCCAGTGGGATGCTGGGGTGCATAGGGAGAGGTATCACCAGCAGAAAAAAGGAGATGGTGATGCTATTGTACAAATCATTGGTGAGACCCCATCTGGAGTACTGTGTCCAGTTCTGGAGGCTGCATCTCTGTAAGGACATAGACGGAGTAGAGTCAGTTCTGAGAAGGGCAACAAAAAGTGGTGCAGGGTCTGCACCAAAAGTTATATAAGGAGAGACTAGAGGACATCAATATGTATACACTGGAAGAGAGGAGGGATATGACAGAGACCTTCAAATATCTCAAGGGTATAAATAAGGTACAAGCTGGTAGCAACTTTCAGTAAAAAAGATGTTTCAGAACAAGAGGTCATGATATGAGACTGGAGGAGGGTAGACTCGGGTAACGTGAGGAAGTATTTTTTCACAGAAAAGGTGGTGGATGCATGGAACAGCCTCTCAGCAGAGGTGGTGAGGGAAAAAACGGTAGAGGAATTCAAGAATGCATGGGATAGGCAAAAAGGAACCCTAGCAATAGGAAAGGGATGGTAAAAGTTAGAGATCAAGTAGGATCTGCAGTATTGCAGTAGGTAGGAAAAACGGGCAAGGGGTCCTTATCTGCCATCAGTTTCTATGTTTCTGTCTTTTTCTGGATAGTCTCTTGCATACAGTTCTGTTACAGCTAAGCTGGCAGCTCAGAGCCTACGGGCACAGTTTGTACGTGGCACTTCTGCCTCAGTGGTAGCATCTAGAAGTATTCCCTTCCAGAAATCCTATAAAGCAGCTACATGGAAAACAGTACACACTTTACAAAGCATTATTGTCTGGATGTACAGTCCAGAAGGGATGCCAGCTTTAGCACTGCTGTCTTGCAGAACCTTTTCCCTACGTAAGTTCTGTACCCAGCCTCTCAAGGTACTGCTTTCTAGTCTGCAGTTGTTAAGCATAGTGAGGGATTCCTGGAGTTTGAAGAAAAAATTACTCACCTTAGTGATGTTTCTTTGAAGGAATCCCTCACTGGGCTTAACAATCCCATCCCTACCTCCCCTTTCAGAACCTGGAAAAGGTTCTCAAAAGAATCCGTTCTTTTTGGCTTGCTCGAGTATTACTTATTATGGGGCCTTATGACTGATACTCGGTGATCACACCTTTTAAAGTTGTTCTGCCAGTTTGAGAGTCTCCTCAGGCCCTCTTCTTTTTAATGATTTTTTTTTGTAGCCTTTTAATTAGTTTTCATGGCCAGTGCTCAGCCTAGCTTCAGAAATAAATCTGGCATTAGAGGGCAGGCATGAGTATGACCACAGAGCAGAGTAAAATTCTAGGCTTAAATTCCCAAAGGAAAAAGATTGTGGTTCAGTTCCTTGAAAAAAGGAAAATAGCTAAAGAATTATTTATTTATTTATTTATTGAATTTTGTTGACCCGGTAAGCCCACTGGGCCTAGAAGTCCCTTTTTCAGGGGCAACCAGGATGAGAGGGGATACAGATGGTAAGCAACTGAAATTGAACCAGATTAAGCTGTTGGTGGTATTTTTTTTTTAGTGAATGGGAGGAATTTGGCCAGGACACCGGGGAAATTCCCCTACTCTTTTTCGATAAGTACCATGGGATCTTTAGCATCCACCTGAACTACCACCAATACAGGCAGATGGGACCTTGGTTTGACGTCTCATCCGAAAGAATAGTTTTTTGTTTTTTTTGGGTTAAGAACTTTTTTTAGAAAAAACAGGCCAAATAGCATCTCAGTTCTGATACAAGAGGAACCAGGACAAGAAAAGAGAAAAAAATGCAAAGCGGTTAACAAAATAAAACACACACTTACTTTTTTTTTTTTAAACTAACACGGTTCCCTGAAAGCAGGAACTGTGATGCAAAGGATTTTTCTCTGGTTACTGGGAACCAATGAGGAAAATTATAAAAATTTACAAGAATAACCAATAAAACACCCTAACTAATGCAGAGTATTGAGGAACTACACTCTAATAGGTAATAGGAAAAAAATAAACCATCAAACAGCACTGAACTACTGGATATAACTTCAGGGTGACCTTTTCCTCAGGCAGAGACATAAGAAAAAATTACTCACAATAGTAATGTTGTTTCTTCTAATGGAGTCTTGCTGTATTCACATAATGCAGTTAGCCCCAGCACTTGAACTGCCCCGGAGAGGAAAGAGTTAACTCCATGCAGAAGCATGGAACGTTGAGCTCGAGCTCGATTTTCAAACCTCTGTCTGTGGTACTTACCAGTGCAACTGTCAGATTCTTACAAGCAACTAACTAACTTAACACTAAAATATGGAAATTGTTTGAACACATAGCCAAAAGGCAAAATACCGTTTGGGGTCCAAAAAAGACTCAAGTCGAGAACCCAAGAAGTAATAAGGTAGTGACAATTCAAACTATGCAACACAAGAAGAAAAAACATAACAGTTAACCCACCAAGAGGGAGGGTACAATTGCCAACCCACTTCCCAAAAACAGGTTCTGAGCGGGGAGGCGGGGGAGAGGTCTGAAACGGCTGCCCCACTGCCCCCACCACCACCCATGGTCGTCACTGCGCTATATACCTCTGATCACGTGTTGAGAGAAAACCAATCAGCCCACTTTGCCATTTGCAGGCTATACATATTCACCACTACAGTCCTCCTCAGTTTCACCTGATTGTATATTGAACAATCCCGATAACCTACAGCTATTTGCAAGAGCTGCCCTTGGGTTCCTATCAAAGCCTTAGCATTGCTGAAAAGCTGCCCCCAAAGCTATCCTAGTTCTCTCCTTAGAGCGCTGCCAAGCATACCTAAAATCTAGCCCTGTCCCCTGGTCTCTGCTACTACTGACTAACACTCTACAGGGTACTATCTGGGTGGTTCAAGTCTCTCCACCCTGACCTGCGCTTAGGGTGAGTCCCCAAACTGCTCCCAAAAGTGCACTGCATTTTCCTCCTGCTAGCCAGTGCCTGGCCGAAATCGCCCACACTGTCGCCACACCTGCTAACCTTGGCAGTGTTGCCCTTTCAGTTGGTATCCTTCCCTCACCGGGCACCTCATGCTCTCCTGCTGCTTCATATGGCTAGGGCCATGGCTCCACTTGCATCAGCTGGAAACTTAGCCTGCTGCCTAGGTCCCCCGACAACCCCTTACTCTTTCAAGCCCCCCACAGCCTGATTATCCGGCAAAGGTTTAAAAATAGCACACCTCAATATCCGCAGCATCCTCCAAAACCTAGCTGAACTAATGGCCTGGACAACCCACTACAAGCCGGACATTATGGGCATCACGGAAGCTTGGCTGAAGCCTCGCATTCCCGACTCCATGTGCACCCTCCTGGGCTACAGCCTCATCCAGCGTGACAGGGCAGGCAGTAAGCAAGGGGGAGGTGTGTTCCTATACTATAGGGGGCACCTTAATGTGTCTTCAGTTTCTCAGTCACCCCCTGATACCCCAGCCTACGAGTTCCTCCACTCCCTCCTCCTGCTTGGGAACACTAAAAAGGTGCATCTTGTCTGTGCCTATAACCCTCCGAAGGATGGTGTTCAAGGACTCTCCTCACTACTTGACCACCTCAAAGAAAAGGTTGGCTCGAATGAGCTGCTTATCCTGGGGGACCTCAACCTCAACTGGTTGGGGCCTAATACCAAGCAATACGAGCCTCTTCTCTCTGGCCTTGTCCTCAGCCAGACCATCACGGGACCCACAAGGATCTCCTCCCGGGGGGGGACAAAGGGTCACTAATTGACTGGATACTGAGCAACAGACTGGACAGAATTATCCACTCAGGAATACTCCCAGATGCCATCTCTGATCACTCTCCTACCTACTGCATCTGAGGCACCTCCGCACCCAAAGTCCCCAGCAGAGTGATCCAGATGAGGGACTATTCCAAGTTCATCCTCAACAATTACATTAAGGATCTACGATGTGTTGACTGGTCTAGGGTCACTGCCACTAATGACCCAGATGCAGCCCTTGATCATTTCCTTGCAGTATCTGTCCCCTTGTAGAACAGGCACGCACCCCTTACAAAAAGGAGGGCGAGGGGCACTGTCACGAAGTAGCTCCATGTAGGCCTGTTCTCCCTC
Organism: Neoceratodus forsteri; assembly: GCA_016271365.2. Classification (NCBI taxonomy): domain Eukaryota; kingdom Metazoa; phylum Chordata; order Ceratodontiformes; family Ceratodontidae; genus Neoceratodus; species Neoceratodus forsteri. The sequence goes on along the minus strand of CM057457.1, from coordinate 136,547,889 downwards.
ATGAAGCAGAAAGATAAATGCTGGGTGAAACACAAGATCTCCTGCAACCATAACGATCTCATTGAATATCGGGGGCTCAGAAACTCCTGCAAGAGAGCCATACGCGCTGCCAAGAGTGAGTTCTGCAAATCTGCCCTGCTAAACTTGGCCTATAACCCCCGGCGCTTTTGGCAAAATGTCAAAAACCTAGTCAGAGGGTCCACCAAGGAAACGTGCGCTGACATGAATATCGGAGGGCCCAACGCAATAGCTCCCATACTATTGACACTGCATTTAACTGCATGTTTTCTGACCTGCCTGCTCCTCTGCCTTCCCTACCCTCTGCCTCTAAACCTCTGGACGTGCACCCCCCCCCCAACCGCCATTCTACCTCAAACGGATCTCAGTTAGAGAGACCCAGGAACTTCTAGCCGGTCTTTCCCGCCACACGGGGGCAGGTCACGACAGCCTTGAACCAAAGCTGCTCAGTTTGGGGGCTCCCCTCCTCGCCTGGCTGGTCACTCACATTTTTAACACATCTCTTATCTCGGGAATCATACCTGACTTATGGAAGGTTGCCAAGGTTGTCCCGGTTTACAAACAAGGTGACCCCAAAGATTTGAAAAACTATCGCCCCATCGCCATGCTCTCTGCTACCTGTAAGCTCCTAGAAAAGGCGGTTGCCTCACAACTCTCCCACTTCCCTCAGGGTTATGCTGTTCTTTCCCCTGCTCAGCATGGCTTCAGGAAGGGGCACAGTACATCGACTGCATTTGCTGTGGTTACTTAGGAGATCAGATCCGCGACTGACCAAGGCAAACTGACTGGAGCCATCTTCGTCGACCTCTCTATGGCCTTCGATAGGGTTGACCATTCATTCCTCCACTCCACTCCACTCTTCATTCTGTTGGATTCTCCCCCCAGCCCTTTCCTGGTTCTCCAACTACCTTGGGGGAAGGCAGCAATACACCTGCTTCAACCGTGCCATCTCAGCCCTCTCTCCTATTAACTGTGGCGTCCCCCATGGATCCATCCTTGGACCCATTCTGTTTTCCCTTTTCATAAATGATCTGCCCTCCATTGCAACCTACAGGAACCCAACTCTATATGCGTATGACCTCGTCGTACTCTCCAGTTCCCAGGACATCTCTATCATCAACTCCCGACTTAATGCTGACTTCGATCATATCCAGAACTGGCTTGAGGGGCACAAGCTCACCATAAACCTGAAAAAGACCCAGGCCATGCTCTTTGGTTCTGTGGCCAAAACAGCTTCCTGCCCTGATCCCCTAACTATCCATGGAGCAAACAGTGCACCCCCTGCCAGTCATTGACTCCGCCAAGTATCTAGGAGTTACCCTTGATCCACAACTGGATCTCACCGAGCATCTTTGGAATGTATGTAAAGCCACAAACCGCAAGCTTAGACTTGCCTACAGAGCCAAAGATTGCCTCACCCCAGCTGCACAGCTCGCCATAGCCAGGGGGATACTCCTGCCCATGCTTTGCTATGGGCTTGTAGCCTTTGCCCCAGTCCAGAATTCTAGCCTCGCTAAATGGGATACTGCCTATAACAACGTATGCGGTTTGCACACTCTGCACCTCACCTTCGCCACTGTGAGCTCTACTCACGGCTGGGTATTTCTCTAGGACAGCACGCCTTTGTCCTTGCAACGCTTATAGACAATATCGTTAGAACAGCTACTCCCTCTGCTCTTGCCCTTCCCCTCAAATAGGGAACCCCTTCCTACCACTTAAGATCCAGTGCTGCTCAGGTCCCCCTGGTCCCTAAGATCCGCACCCTCACAGGTGACTGGGCCTTCTTTGTCCACGCGCCTAAACTGTGGAACTCACTTTCTGCCCTAGTTCGTGCCTCTCCCTCCCATCCCTGCTTCAAAACATCCCTATGGAACTTCCTCAAAGTGGCCTCTGCCTGTCTATGTGCTATATAGACCCTGGGTAGTCCCCCCTCACCACCGACCCCGACTTGCTTTGAGAGCCTGTGAGCTGACTCACCGGCCGTTGTTACTCTGATGAAATCCAGCATAAGGCACTGTCCGCCCTTCTATTGGAGAGATGCTCCTGTCATTTCAGTACCTGCTGTTAGTTGCACTTTTTTGACGCTCTCTCTATCTCATGCTAGGTCCTCAGGTCATGCAAATACGTGCCCGTACTTTCAATTACTTGGATGTATTCTCTGTCATGATGTTTCCTGCTGTTTATTCTACCTCTCAATATTGTAATGTATATTGTTGACATACTGTCAACTCTCTGCCATGATGTTACTTGTTGTTACTATACCTCTCAATGCTGTTATGTATCCTGTTGACATACTGCCTACTTTACCGTTTTATAGCCATGTGTTCCGTTTGCTGTTCCACCCACTTGTTCGTGGGCCTGTATTGCTACCCTGACTCTGTATTATGTTTCTTATGTACTCTGTAACCTCCCAGGTCACACCTGAAAATAGGCACTTGTTGTCTAGTGTGCTTACCTGGTAAACAAAAGCAAATAAATAAATACCGCAAGACTGCATTAGAAGAAACAACATTACTATGGTGAGTAATTTTTTCTTCAAACAACATGAAGTCTTGATGTATTCATACATAATGCAGACTACCGAGCAGTTCCCTATGGAGGAGGGAATGCAGAACCTACTTTTGGAACCGGCTCTGCAGTACTGCTATGCCAAACCTAGCATCACTCCTAGCCTGGATGTCCAGAGAGTAATGCTTGGCGAATGTATGTACTGTTTTCCAGGTGGCTGCTTTACAGATCTCTAACAATGGTATATCTCTAGCCACAGCTAGAGTAGCAGCTGTACCCCTAGTTGAGTGAGCCCTCAGGCCTGAAGGGGGTGTTCTACCCAATTTGTCATAGCAAAATTGTATACAGGAAACAATCCACCTGGCAATAGTTCTCTTAGTGGCAGGGTTACCTTTCCCCACTTCACCATAAGTGAGGAACAATGAAAGACAATCATTTCTGTGTGCCTTAGTATGCTCAATGTAGTAGCTAAGTGCCCTTTTAACATCCAAATTGTGTAATCATCTTTCCCCTGGGGAAGAATGGTCAGTGAAAAATACAGGAAGAGACATTGACTGGTTTAGGTGAAAATCCGATACCACTTTTAAGCAAGAACCTCCTATTAGTGCTTAGGATCACTTTATCCCTTTGGAAGGATATGAAGTCAGGTTCAACTGACAGGGCCTGTAATTCGTTAATCCACCTGGCAGAAGTAATAGCTACCAGGAACACAGTTTTCCAGGTCAAGTACTTCAATTCAGCCAAAGCCATAGGCTCAAAGGGTGGCTGCATAAGCTGAGCAATGCAGACAGTAAGATTCCAAGTGGAGTAGGCTCTCTAAAGGGAGGGTTAATGTGAACCAGGCCTTTGAAAAACTTCCTGAAAACAGGATGAGATGCCAGGGAAGAGCCCTTCCCTGCTGAAAGGAATGCAGAGACAGCTGCTAGATGAACCTTTAGAGTGGTAGGCCTAAGGCCTAGCCTATTCAGATGAGCTAGGTAATCTAAAGCTGTGGAAATGCCTGCAGAATCAGGCACAATACCTTTCTGAGAGCACCAGATACTGAACCTCTTCCATTTGGAATTGTAAGTTTTTCTAGTGGAAGGTTTCCTGGAGATCTTCAGAATATCCAGAACTCCCTGAGAGAGATGTAGAGCTGCATATTCTAACTCTTCAAGAGCCAGGCCTTGAGGTTGAGAGACTGGAGATTGGGGTATCAGATCCGCCCCTGGGAGGAGGAGAGAAGATTGTATCTCCTGGGAAGAAACAGGGGACGTGAGACAGCCAAGGACAGCAGTAGAGGATACCAGGGTTGTCTGGCCCAATCTGGAGCCACCAGTATCACTGTGCAGGGTTGAGTTCTTATCTTGATCAGAACTTTGAACAGGAGAGGGACAGGAGGAAAGGCATAGAGAAACCTGCCCTTCAAGTTCAGAATGAGGGCATCCTGGGGAACTGTCCCCAGGACTGGAGGTCTGCAGCAAAGCAGAGGAAGTTGATGATTGTCTGGTGCTGCAAACAGATCTATTTCTGGAATGCTCCACTTGGAGAAAAAGATCCTCAGAATGTGAGGATTCAAGGACCATTCGTGATGCCCCTGTAAAATCCTGCTCAGGGCATCTGCCAGCACATTGTCCTTCCCTGGAAGATGAACTGCTACCAGGGAAGTCTGAAGGGAATAGGCCAGAGACCAAATCTTCATGGCCTCTGTGCACAAGACCATGAACTGAGTGCCTCCCTGCTTGTTGATGTACCACATTGTGGTAGTGTTGTCCATCCTGACTTGGATCACCTTGCCTTTGACTGAATCTGAAAAGGTCTGAAGGGCTAGAAAAACTGTTCTGAGTTCCAGGAGGTTGATATGAAGAAGAGACTCCTGCGGGGACCAGATCCCCTGAGCTGTTAGGGCTCCCAGGTGGGCTCCCCAGCCTAGGAGAGAAGCATCCGTAGTCAGTACTACCGATGGAAGTTGAGGGAGAAATGGAATCCCTTGTCTGAGGATGTCCTGGTCCAGCCACCACTGGAGAGCCTGGACCAGAGTTCAGGTCACTGGAATCTGTTTGGTGAAAGAATCTGTTCTCTGTGACCAAAAGGACCTTAGATGGAACTGAATGTCCTGCATCTGAAATCTGGCTCCTTGAACCACTGCAGTGGAGGCTGCCATGTGGCCCAGGAGTTGAAGGAACTGTCTCACTGGAAAAGAAACCTGAGGCTGAAAGGAGGAAGCGAGGTCGACTAAGGCCTTCACCCTTGCCAGAGGAAGGAAAGCTTTTGCTTGGGTAGTATCCAATTCCACCCCTATGAAGGTGAGAAGCTGTACTGGTTTGAGGACAGATTTTGGCAGATTGAGAAGAAACCCCAGGGAACTGAGCAAGTCCTGAGTGGTTTGCAGAGCTGACCTGACCTGGTCTGAAGACTGCCCTACTAGGAGCCAGTCGTCCAGATATGGAAAAATGGTGATACCGTCTTCTGAGGCAAACCACCACTACTGCAAGGCACTTTGTGAAAACCCTTGTTTATTTATTTATTTAGTTAAACATCAGTTTAGAAACCTTTGAGCCAGAGGCTCATTTACAAAGGTACCTCGTCACAAAGAGGACATCAGAACAGTAGTACAAGGGACACAGTACTTACAAACAAAAAAGTTACAGTTCAATTACAATTTTGTTACAATAGAATACAATCTCCAACGAAGCAAAAGATAACAAAAGGTGCAAAACTTATGGTCGGGGGGAGAGCTGGTGGGAGTAGAAGGGAGGGAGATAGGGGAGGAGGAATTAGTAGGGAAAGGAAGGGGAAGGGAGCCACTCAGTGAGCATTGTAGCTTGTAGCTGATGTTAGGCCAAAAGGCATGGCCTTGAACTGATAATGGCCTGAAGGCAACTTGAACCTGAGGTATTTTCTGTGGGAGCACCTTACAGGGATATGGAAGTAGGCATCCTTGTGGTCCAGTGAAACTAGCGAATCTCCTGGCCTTAAAGAGGGAAGGATTATTCCCAGCGTTACCATTTTGAATTTGGGTTTTGAAATGTATTTGTTCAGGATGGGTCGCAAACTCCCCTGTTTTCTTTGGGGTGAGGAAGTACCTGGAGTACAGGCCTTTTCCCCTGTGTTGAGTAGGAACCTTCTCTATGGCTCTGAGAGCCAGGAGAGAGGAAACCTCTGCCTCTAGGGTGAGGGTTTCTGAAACTGATGCAGGTGGAAAAAAACGTGGCCCTCCTTTTTGGGTACCTTTTGAAGCTGAGGGCTAGTCCTTGGCTTACTACTTCCAGGACCCACTTGTCTGAGGTAACAGACTTCCAGGCCTGAAAGTAGTAAGCCAGCCTGCCTCCTACTGGTATTGGAGAGTCAACCCGGGCTGACACCTCAGGGTGTCTGCTGGGCAGGAGCCTTAGATTGGGAGGAAGAAGCATCCCTGCTCATCCCCCTTCTGCCCCTCCCTCGGAAAACCCCCCTTTGTGGGTAAGACGAGGAGGCCTGGGCTTGATAAAAAGGCCTGTGAAAAGGCCTGCCCCTGCCCCTGGACTGCTGCTTCTGAGGAGTGGCTTGCCTTTCCTTGGCCTGTGCACTCCTGTAAGTGGTTCTATATTCATCCATTTCCTTCATGTAAGCCTCTGTCTGCTCCCCAAACAGAGAGTTACCAACTACAGTAAAATCTATAGCCTTAGACTGGTGTCCTATGACAGGCTAGTACATCTGAGCCAAGCATGCCTTCTGAGAGACACAGATGTAGCCATGACTCTGGATGCCACATCGTTGGAGCTCACAGCAGCGTGAAATTGTACTTTGGATGCCTCAATTCCATTCGCGGCCACCTCTTCCAGCTCTTTGGCTAGCTGGGGGGAGGCCTTTTTAGCCAGTTCCAGAACCGTATCCCACCTGGACTTCTGGTACCTGGCTGTGTAGGCCATATAATTTGCCTGCCTGAGTCCCAAAGAGGATGCCAAGTATAGTTTCTTGGCCATGGCATCGACTTTCCTGGAGTCCTTGTCTGGGGGGTGTGAAGCCAAAGGAATGTTTGCCCTGTCACAGACTGCAGCCTGCACTACCCCAACATGGCTGCTATGTGAATAAAGCAACTCTGCAGCTGAGCCTGATAACAAGTATCTCCTGTCCATTCTTTTATCTATAGGAGGTAAAGAGTTAGGAGTCTGTAGAATCTTTTGTGTCTGTTTCCCCAAGGACTTGTGAAGGGGAATAGACAACCTTTTGTACTCTGGGATGTCCATCATCTCCACAAAATCAGGCTCTTCTTCCTCCTCAGCAGCTTCAACCAAAGGGAGCTGGAGGGTTTCAGCCACCTTCTTGTAGAACAAGAAGTGAGAAGGGGACTCAGAAAGCCTGGGAGGGGAGACATCAGAGGGTCTGTCTGGGGAGATGTCTGGTTCAATGGGCACATCCAGACCCCCACCGTCATAGTCATCGTTGGGATAGTCTTCATCTCCCTCCCACTCCTCATAGAACACATCCGAATTGTAATCCGAAGGAGCCAGTTCCGACTGAACAGACAGCCTAACCAGCGGCATCAGTTCGGATGGAACCGAACAAAGCGATTGGACAATACTAATCGCTTTAGCTATCTCGTCCGCGGTTGGAGTAAGCGGTACTGGATCCAAACCGGTGGACTTCCATTTCTTTTTTGATGGAACCGACCCCTCAGAGTTGGTTCTCCTTTTGGCCGAGAAGGTATCGCCTAGGTCAGTAGGCACCTTCTCAGGTTCGGCCGTAACCGAACCGGGCTGGCCATCCGGGTCTACGGACTTCGCCCCCTTTCTTCAACCTACTCAGTCTTTTTTCTAGAGTGGTTTTAGAAAGTTTTTGCAAATTGGCAATCTGACTGGAGGTGGTCAACCCCAGACAATAAACACAGATGAGGTGGGGTTGGCCTTGGCAAGGCCTCCCCATACTCAGTACAGTGTTGAAACCCAGTGGGATGGGTTTTCTTTTTGGGTTTCTCAGACATGGCCAACCTACCAAAATTACCCTATAGAAGCGTTCAAGCCAGGTAATACCAACCGATTGGTAACAACCGTGTCACGGGTTTGGAAAAGAACCGAGAAAAGCCTGATTCTTTTGAAACCGATCAGTACCGGAACACCACTCTAACATAACAAATTGTAAATTAGAAGGAAACACAAGGTTGGTTCCTAACTGGACCGACCGGGAAGAAACCAAAGAAACCAACAATTTCCACAAGTTATTTAAAATAAAATACAGTCACTACCAATTTACCACACTACCTGTACCGTAGACAGAGGCTGGAAATCTGAAAAAACAATAAAGAATAAGTTTTAAACCGAACGTTTTACTTTTACCGAACTGAGCAGAGGAATCTCCTGGAGCGACTTCACTGTTAGGCGGAGTAAAGAATCTGACGGTTGCACTGGTAAGTACCACAGACAGAGGTTTGAAAACCAAGCTTGAGCTCAACGTTCCATGCTTCTGCATGGAGTTAACTCTTTCCTCTCCGGGGCAGTTCAAGTGCTGGGGCTAACTGCAATATGTCTGAATACAGCAAGACTTCATGTTGTTTGAAATCTGACTTTAGAGGGCAAGCATGAGTGTGACTAATGAGAAGAGTTTGGAATTTCATTGTAAGATTCCATAATTAGCATAAAATTCTAGGCTCCTGGGCAGCAAATTCCCATGGAATGATTGAAGTTGTTAAACACAGTGAGGGATCCCTTGGAAGAAAGATTACTATGGTGAGTAATCTTTTCACAACTGACGTCATCCTGTGTGAAGCAGCAAGCCCACTGGGCAGGGCCTCAGGCCTACAGTTTTATTCATCCAGGGCCTTACGAGCCCTAGGTGAAACAGTAGACCCACTGGACACAGCACCAAATCTGTAGCTTGCTTTGAGCAGTGCATTTTGGGCCCCATACAAAGCAGCAGAGCCACCAGACATGGTGCCAGATGTGTAGCTTGCATCAAATTGAAGTGGGGAAAAAATAAATCTGTGCACATGCACAGTTCGCTTTTTTGTGTTTTATTTTTTCACTCTTTTTACTGTTAAAAAGATGCCAAAAAGTAAGTCCAAAAATAAAAATGCGAACTGCTCATGAGCACAGACTTAGATTTTCTACATCCATTTTGTTTTACTCATAACTTTGCTGTTTTGTAATATTCTTGTACAAAAATGTCACTGTCGGCAACTTTCCACCATCCCTCACAAGCACGCGTGGCAACTTTTAAATTCCACCCAATGTGTTTGTGTTTTAGGTGCAAACCAGAAAACACATACACATGTGATCCTGAGGAAGCATGGCAATTTGCAGACTGGTGAAATTTTGAAGAAAAAAACTTAAAAAAATGGCAACGTCCTCCCTCATGACCACATACTTGCTAACTTTTAAATCCCGCAGGAAATGCGTTTTCTGGCTGCAACCCCAAAAACACATTTCAGGTGGAATTTAAAAGTCACCATTTATGTATTTATTTATTTATTTATTTATTTTTATGGTTCACCCATATCGGTGCAACAGTTATTTTGTCGATGCCGATATAGGCATAGGCAATATGCTGCCTAATATTACAGCACCAGGCATTGAGGCTCTCAGGACATGTAGCTCCAAAGCACTGCCCCGAGAAACAGTTCTGTCTTGTGGGGGGGGGGTTGCCCCCCCACACCCTCGAAACTAAAGATACCAACCTCTGGGGCAGGCATGACCTGATGGAGGCAGAAACGTTGTGGGCACAAAGGGTGGCATCAGTAAGGGGCGATCTAAAATCAAGATCACCCTTTTCACTGTCGTCCTTATTGTGGTGCCCTAATTGCGGCGACAAAATTCAGTCACCATTCTAATGGTATATCCTTTTTTTTTATTAACCTGGAAGGTCCACTGGAACAGAATTCCCTTTTTCATGGACTACCAGGAATTAGTCATATACAGGAACATACAAGATGGTATTGGATTATACAAGGATGATACATCAGCAGGATCAAGAAGGGTAGGATGTTTACATGGCCATGAAGGTGTGTGGTAACTTGAAGATACATAAAATGTGAAAAAATATTAGAAAATGTAAAAGTTATAGACAACACAAAATATAAGGTTGCAGTAAAAGTCCGTGCAGTTTGTGCATTTTTGTACTTCATTTATTTTCCCTTTCTTATGCAGGTTCAGAAGATGGTGGCTTGCTGAGGTGGGGGATTTCAGTGCCCGTCAGCCACCGAGGGACTTCACTTTTGAGGGTGAGTAAATGGGGTTGGAGGGTTGGGGTGCCAGAAGATCACTGGGTGGAGTGTTATTTCTTTTGAAGAAAGCTGCAGGTGAGAGTTGGCTGAGCCAGAGGGAGGATGTGCCAGTCACCTGCTGAAGGACCATGAGAGTTTTTGAGTGGGAGGGATAGGAGGGGTTGGGGTGCCAGAGGGTGGTTAGGTTGGAGGGTAGGAGATGCCATCAGTGCACTGGTAAGAACCTGCAGTGGCACAAACTGAACAGGTGGCTGGACTGGACATCAAACTGCCAGTATTTTATTTGAAAAGTGGTGAACGAGCACCTTAGGGAGTGAGGTGTTCTGACAGAGACAAGCATGGTTGCAGACATGGCCTGGAAGGATGGGAAGTGACTCCAGAAGATCACTAAAGCAGCAGGAAAGGAGGCAGAGCTGGATGTCATTGTCCACCTGGGGACTAATGGCCTGGCTATAGATGGGGCTGGGATAGCACGGGGGAGTTCATGGAACTGGGGAGAGGTTTTAGGTAGCATTTTCAGAGGCTTTTCTGTCTTTGATGGAAAGGAGGAGAGGGATCGCTGCACTGGGACCTTCAACTCATGGTTGATGAAATGGTGCAGAAAGGAGAGTCTTGGCTACACTGGTGACTGGGGTTCAATCTGGTGGGATAAGGGCCTTTATAGGGGTGATGACATGCATCCATCTGGGAGGAAAAATGCAGGCCTCAGTGGACAGTTTAAATGTTACTTTAAACTAGCTGAGGGGGTGGTGAAAGACATTGGGGAGGCAGTAACTACCCTCCTACAGGTTAAAGTAGGAAGTAGAGAGACTCTGAGGGGAGAGAAGTACCTCAGGGTGCAAATTCATAGAGAAAATTGGGAGGTGCTGCTAATGGGTGACTTCAATCTGCTGCATGCAGATTGTAGATTACTAGCTGAAATGCAGATTGTAGATTACCAGCTGAAGCTTCAGCTAGAAACAGGAACATCCTGGGCTCCCTTAAGGGGGTGTTCCTCAGGCAACTAGTCAGTAAACTCACTCATGGTGGGGCAATACTGGACATGGTACTCACTAACTGAGGCAGGTTGTCAAGGTTGGAGGCCACCTGGGGACCAATGATCACTGTACAGTTTAGTTCAATACAAGGGCAGCTGTGAAACTGAACCACACAAGAACAAAGGTCCTGGACATCAGGAAGGCAGATTTTATAAAGGGTGAATGCCTGAGAGATGACGTGGTGGGGGGATGACCAGAGTGAGGTAGAGGAACAGTGGCTGAGGTTAAAAGGGGACATAGTGAAGACAACAAACCTCTGCGTTAAACAAGTGAGTAAAGTACGAGGATAACATGACCACTATGGTTCTCAAAAGGAGTGGCTGAGAATGTAAAAGCTAAAAGGGTGGCATTCAGAAAATATAAGGAGACGCAGAGGGGGGAGGAGGATAGGGAGATATAATGGGAGAAGCAGGGAAAGAAGTAAGGAGTGTGATGCCACAAACTGAAGGGAGAATAGCCCAAGAGGTAACAAAAGGGGACAAGACATTTTTTTAGCTGGAAGTGAAAAGAGGAAGACCAGTGAAGGGATTATAAAGTTAAAAAGGGACGGGGACATGGCAGAGGAAGACCAGGAAAAGGCAGACATCCTGAACAAAATATGTTTGTTCAGTGTTAACAGTGGAAGGAGAAAGGGAAGGGCCACAAAAAGTAACAGGAGCTCTGAAGGTAAGGAGATGGACATTAGTCCTTTTTCGGAGAAAAGTGCTAAAGGGACTGACTAATCTGAAAGTGGACAAAGCAATGGGGCCAGACAGAGTACACCCTAGGGTTTTGAGGGAGGTATAGGAGGTACTGGCTGCACTTCAGACAGTCCTATTAAACAATGAAAACCGGAGTGGTTCCAGAGGACTGGAGAAAGGCAGATGTAGTCCCACTTCACAAAAGTGGAAACAGGAAGGAGGTTGGCAATTACAGACAAGTCAGCCTGATATCAGTGGTGAGGAAATTAACGAAATCTCTGCTGAAGTTGAGGATAGTGGAATATCTTGAATCTAATGGGTCACAAGACCTAAGCCAGCATGGATTCATAGGTGGGAGGTCACGTCAAACAAATCTGATAGATTTCTTTGATTGGATGATCAAGGAGGAGTGGTGGATGTAGCCTACCCATATTTCAGTAAGGCATTCAATACTGTTCCACCTATGATACTATTACGCAAGCTGGGTAGCTTAGGAGTGGGTTCAAAGGTGGTAAACTGAGTAAGAAATTGGTTAGGGGATAGGCGACAGAAGGTGGTAGACATGGAGTTCATTACGAGGAGGGGAAAGTGACCAGCGAAGTGTCCCAGGGATCAGCACTGGGACTGGTCCTCTTTAATGTCTTTATAGGTGACATTGCAGATAAGTGGGAGGGAAAGGTCTGCCTCTTTTCAAATGGTACCAAAATCTTCAATAGGGTGGACACTCCAGGGGGTGGAAAGAATGAGCAGAGACCTGAGAAAACTCGAGGTGTGATCAAGGGTATGGCAGGTGGGTGTCACTGTGAAAAAGTGCAAAATAATGCACTTGGGGCACAGAAACCCAGAGGCAGAATACAAAATGGGGGGAGTGTAATTGACAACCACCAAGCAAGAGAGAGGCCTGGGGGTAATAATCTCTGATGACCTGAAGGTGGCCAGGCAGTGTGACAAAGCAGTTGGAAGGGCTAGTGGGATGCTGGGGTGCATAGGGAGAGGTATCACCAGCAGAAGGAGAGAGTTGGTGGTGCCACTGTATAGATCATTAGTAAGACTCCACCTAGAATACTGTGCACAGTACCGGAGACCACATCTCCAGAAGGATATGCAAAGAGTGGAGGTGATCCAGAAGAGGGCAACTAAAATGCTGCAGGATCTGCATCAAAAGCCCTATGAGAAGAGACTACATAAACTTAATATGTACACCCTGCTAGAGAGGAGGGATATGATAGAGACCTTTAAATACCTCAATGGAGTAAATAAGATATAGAAGGAAAGTATTTTTCAGAAAAAGATGTGCGCAAGAACAGGGGGTTGTGCTATGAACTTAGAGGGGGTAGATTCAGGAGAGATGTGAAGAAGTACTTCTTCACAGAAGGAGTGGTGGATTCCTGCAGTGGCCTACCAGTGGAGGTGATGGAGCAAAACAGTGGTGGGGTTCAAGAATGCATGGGATAGGTGGACATATGGGAATCTTAGTGAAAAGGAATGGGGAGGGAAAAAGAACTGGGAATTGGGTAGGGTCTACGGAGATACGGTAGGTGGGGAAAAATGGGCAGACTAGGTGAACCAAGCAGTCCTTATCTGCCAACAAATTCTATATTCCTATGGGTGATTTCACCAGAGACATTTTCTGCAAGGAAATAGGTTTCTTTTAGAATACAAGAAATGAATTTGGGATCTCTGAGGAGAAGTGGATTTAGGTGCCATGAGGGTGACTTTGAAGTCAGATTGCCACATATGAAATAGATTTGAGTGGTGCATGATCTGAAATAGGCAGTGGCATTATGCCAGAACTGATTGTGGCAGCAGCAATGGGGGTCAAGCCAGAGATCCAGATGGCTAAAAGTGCCATGGACTGAAGTCCTTTTCCCCTGGGGTTGAAGAGCCACCAAACATCTGCAAGTCTGTGGCTTTGCATAACAAGGGAGAGTGCTTGAGCCCCCTTAGTATGAGGCTCGGTGTTTGTGTGACTCCTGTCCACACTGGACTCCAGGGTGAGGTTGAAGTCTCCATCCATAAGCACTGAGGAGGTAAGGGAGGACACAGCACCGATGCACTGAGGAGGTAGGGGAGGACACAGCACTGATTGTTTTTGTGCAACTGCATGGAAAAACCCCAGATCTTCCTCATTTGGGGTGTATACATTGACTAAAAGAATAGAACCTGTGGGAATGTTCACTGTGACAAAAATCCACTGCCCTGAGAATTCCTGTCGATGGTATTCACCGGCCACTTCTGTTTGTTGCAGAAGTATAGCCACGTCCGTCTTTTCAGATGGGGCAGCTGCATGTGGTACCTGACCCACCCACTCCTGCTGCTCTCAGAGCACACCAGCAACAAGCGGTTTGATCTCCTGAGAGAATGCAATAGTGGATTTGAGTCTCTTGAGATGTGATAAGACCTGCTTTCTTTTGACTGGGAGTTCAGGCCCAGACCAAGTGTGGCCTATCATAAAACCTATTATCCAGAGTAAAAGTAGTATGTTGATCAAGTGGATGACATGTCATCAGCTCAAGGGATGGCCTGAGTGGTCCAAACTCCAGCTTTAGTCCCGTCTGGGCCACCACCTCTAACTCTCAGGACAATATGAAATTTGCGAACATACAAAATTTGCCAGCAGAAAAAAGCCATCTGGTCTATCGAGTTTGCTCGATGTTATAGCTAGCAGCCCTATTCTGCAGCTGCCCCTTCCTCCTCACCCCCCTTCCTTTATCCTCCCTCTTGCCCTGTCCCAACCCCTTTTGAAGCAGACCACTGTTTTACAGGCTACCACCTCTGCTGGTAACGTGTTCTACCCTGCCAACACCCACTCTGTAAAAAAGTGTCTCCTCATTTCCCTCCTGAACCTTCCCCCCCTTAAATCTCATGGCCTCAAGTGTCCCTTCCCACCCTTACCCTGAATAGCCCCTCCATACCAGTCTTGTTTTTCCCTCTCATATACTTAAATGTCTCGATCATCCCCTCTGTCACTCCTCTCCTCCAGCGAGTACATGTTCAACTCCTTTAGCCTACTCATTATTCCCCTTGTGATGCAACCCAGCATTTTGTTGGCCCTTGCTGCTGCCTTCCTACACTGTGCAGATTTGTTCATTGATCCCGTGATGACCGCCCCCAGATCCTTCTCCTCATCAGTCTCCTCCAGCTGCACACACACACACAAACACACACACACATATGCCCATTGGTAGTTTCTCCTTGGATTTTTTGCCTCAAAATGCAGTACCTTACACTTTTTGGCATTGAACCCCAGCAGTCAAGTTTTCAACCAGGTCACCAGCTTTTTCAAATCTTCCTGCAAACCCTGCCACCCCTCTAAGTCATCCACCACCACCACCCCCATCTTGGTGTCGTTGGCAAACAGGCTGATCCTGCTCTTGACATATACAAGTAGTTTGTGGGAAGTAGTTTACAAGTAGTTTGGGGGGAGCAGTATAATAAATAAGTATGGAGAACCTGCAACAGGGGACGGAGGGGTACAGGACACCTCTTACTGTAGCTATCAGAACACCAACTTGAACTTGGTATAGAACAGAAAAGCCTGAGTAATACAGTATTGGGAAGAGAAGGATAAGAGCAAGCCTGCTCCTGAGGCCCAAGGCTCTCCTATCCCCACCAAAAGGCATGGTAGATGAAACAATGGTTTGCATAATCTTGTAGAGCCTAAACCAGAAATTGAAAAACCTTTTCTGCCCTAGGCAACTAATCCCCACTCCCCTGCATACATGCAAACAGGTAGCTAGTATTGCTAAAATAGGATATGTAACGCACATAAATAACCATCAAAAACCTGAAAAATCTTTAAAACCTGGACTCTCTGTAACCAAAGGGACCTGTATCAACCAAAGTTATAACGCAGAGCCATAGGCCATTTTGGTTGAAGAAGCAACTGGTTAGAGAAAAAATATGCTAGCTGCCTGGAAGGACCTTGGCAGCCACAGCACAATAGCAAGAACAAGGAACAGTTGGCAACCACCAGGGCAGGTGGTGATTTACCTGGCATAGGCTGCAGCCAGACTGTGTATCACATGAGCCAGCTCAGATATCACTCCCAGTTGCCCAGAATTCTCTGCATGATGTACCGTTATATCCTATGATGTGCAGAAAGATCCAGGCTGCCATATAATTAGAGAGGTCTTGTTGTACCTGCCATGACAATCGGTTCTGTTGATCCACTCTGAAGTAATCTTGCATTGATCCAGGGGAATCAGTTGAAAAACAAAAGCCCCCTCACAAATAGTATCCTTGGGCAGGCCTTATGAGTCCAGAGTCCCACAGGATAGAGGCAATATGTGTGAGGTTCCCGTGCTGCCTATATAATATGTAGGTTTAGAATGCTACTTTGGGTCCCCCTTCCCCGTACCAAGAGTCCCAGGGTGATCCCCTTACATACTCAGGAGGGAAGGGGAAGAGCTAGGACATGCCATCATTGATGGTGTGCACTATGAGTGAGAGGATGTACCCAGAAGAAACTGACTTGCATGGAAGGAGGTAGTTAAGGAAAATAGTATAATGTGCAGAGTTCTATTTAAAGTCATTTAATATCGAAGGTCTGGGGCATGCTTAGATTTTACCAGTAAGACAATAAGCAGAGTCAGAAATAGAAGAGATTTTCAATCCCTATTAAGAAACATTCTGCAATTTACATTTTTAAGGATTTCAAAGAAGTGTTTCAAGGATTCCACAGCAAGTGATTTGATCCACTGCCCAGTGCACCAGTTCTCAAATATGGACAATCCAGAAGTACAGATGAATGGTGGCCACAAAATACATGCAAACAAAAAATTAATCAATTCATAACATACACATTTTTACATATGAAATTTCATGTGAGATGTTGCAAGAGTGCAGAGACAATCAAATACATAAAACCAGTATAGGGAACAAATATTAGACTGTCTCAGAATGGCGACGGTACGATGCCCAACTTGAGACAAAACAAAGGACGTAAAACATTACTTTCAGCTATATGACACGGCAAACAGTAAAGCTATGATGGAAAATTCCTCTTAAAAATGGTACTAACTGGACTTCTGGTGATGTCACCTCCTAAATGGCAGACTCCCTGTGATGCTCCATGCCTTGTTCACGAATTAAGCCTCTCCAGTATGCCTTATAGAGATTCAAATTAGCAACAATATCCACAGGAACAACTGGAAGGGACAGAATGACCAGGTCCCACAACAAAAGTCCATCTACCAAGTCAGGTGACAGAGTATTCCGGAGAATGGATATTCGCAGCCAGATCTCCTCTCCTGCCAGTGCAGTTAGGCTAAATCCTGATATGGACACTGAAGCTGAACATCTGTCCCGGTCTCAATCTAAAACTTTATTACATGAAATAAAAACGTTTAGAAACAAAACCTGGCAGGAATTTAAAAATCTTAATCAAAAGTTGCATGCAGTGGAGATGAAGATACAGGCCACAGAAGGCAGTGTGGCAGCAGTGGAAGATGAAACGGGGCAACTACATATGGTAATTGATTTTTCTCCTAGCTCACCAAATAGCCTTCAAGATAAGAGCCAGGATTTAGAAGCCCTGTCCCATAGGAATAATATGTGATTCTACGGATTACCTGAGGGCACAGAAATGGGTCAGGATTTCATAGAAGACATACTAAGGGATGTCCTTGAGCTATCAGCAACTTTCCATTTCAGACTTGAATGAGCACACCGAGCCTTAATGAGAAAGCTGACCGACCCAAACTCCAACTATTGTGGTCAAATTCTCTAGTTTTAAGGACAAGGAGGAAATTCTCCGGATTGCCTGGTGGAAGAAAATAGTCAACTATAATGACGCCTGCTTACTATTTGAACAGGACTACCCTCAGAGATTCTCAAACATCAAATGGCTTATGTAGGCGTTCTGAAGGTGCATAGAACACATAAGGTATGCTTCCAAAGTCCATACCCGGCAAAACTAAACGTTTTCTGGGAGTCTGGTACCATCACTTACTCTAACCCAAAAGAGGCGCCATGTGTTTTAGCAGACAGAGGATGGGCGACCCATGATATTGACTCATTAGTGCAGCAGCTGAAACTGCAATGTTGGACATGAATGGCAGGACGCCTTTATCATCACAAGAGCTCTGGAGGGAACAAAGCAGCCCCAGCCATGCTGCAAGATATTCAGAAGATTCTGCAGTCATTTAAGAAGACTAGAGCATCATCCCTGCCACGGAACGTTGCCCAAAGCGGAACCCAAATCAATAACACACCACACTGTTTTTTGGTATAAAAAAGGCCGCAGCTCTTTTCACTTAATCAAAAATTGTTTATATTACATGGAATACTTAACATTCAATACAGCAGAATATGTAAATTACATTTAGACAGATGTGCACATTACACTATATCTATATACATACATCACTATACATACATCACATCCTATTTCAATATATATACATCAAGTATCCCATCCAGTAAGACCCCTTGGGCAGTCACAATTCATCTATTGCTGAAACCCCAGCTCCTTCATCCATTTATTTGAGGGGAACTCTGGCCCTTTAGTCCAACAGACCCGTCGAGGGCTGTGCCTTCCCTCTGGACAGCTCCCCTCTCCATCTTCCCAGAATGTAGGGCCTCCTAGACCCTTGATGAGGAGCTTGCCCATCTGGGGCCACACTCCCCCGTCTTGGAATCTTGGTTCCAGCATTTGTGCATGCTCTGCCTCTGGTGCCTTCCTCCCAGATCCTGAAGCATACCCATCCTAGGGTCGTGCCTCTCCCTGGTGACACCCAATCACAGCTTCTCTTCTTATGTCTGGAGCCTCTCTTACACAGGGTCAGCCATGAATTACCACCACTTATTCCTTCTATATCAGTTCTCATCTGGTTTACTCTTAGAGCCACGACAGAGCTCTTGCTGCAGCCTGGCAGCTTAGGGTGGGAAAACTTCATGGTGAGGAGCGGTTCCAGGAGGGTGAAATCCCCCGGGACCACTCCTTAAAAGCCCTGCCATGCCCCTCCTTGCCAGAGCCGTCAGGGCCAGCCCTCTCTGAGGAGCTCCTCTGATAGGGCCTCAGACATGTAGCAAGCATGGTAACCTTCTCAGAGGTGCTGCCAGTCTATGGCAGGGGTGAGGCTAGGGTACTGCACACCATGCAGTTTAATGAGTGGTTGCAAAACTGGTACAGAGCACAGGGCTTTGGCTTCACTGGGGACTGAGGGTCCACCTGGAGAGATGAAGGTCTATACTGGCATGATGGTCTGCATCTGTCCAGAAAGGGAAACAAGTTCCTAGGTGACAGGTTTAAAGGCTTCCTTGGCAAGCTTTTAAACTAGCCAAGGGGGGAGCTGCTGATAGGAAACAGGAAAGTTCAAGCCTCCCCCCACAAAACATGGCAGGTAGTAGGGTAAACACTGAGGTACAGAGCTTGACAGAGGGCAGGACAGGGGTAAATGGAAAAATAGACAAGGGCAATAAGAGCAGGGATGGGGCAAAAAAGGATAAAGCCAACATTAAATGGAGGGCAATGAGTACCAATGCCCGTAGTCTTGGAAACAAGCTTCCAGAGCTAGTAGCCCTGATGGAAGAGGAACACTTGGATATTGTGGCAGTCAAAGAAACATGGTACATGGAGAACCATGACTGGGATGTCAACATACCAGGGTACACAATCTACAGAAGGGACAGGGAGGGTAAAAGAGGAGGTGGAGCATCTCTCTACATAAGGGAAGGGATCAAAGCTACAGAACTAAAAAGTAAAGGGGGAGGACAAGAGGCACTCTGGGTCACCTTGGAGACAGGGAATGGCATCACAATCCGCACAGGGGTTGTATACAGACCCATCCCATCTCAAGGGGAGGAAATGGACAAGAAAATGATAGCAGGCATTCTCAAAATGGCTGAAAAAGGGGAGATACTGTTGATGGGGGACCTGAATATGCCAGATGTTAACTGGATGACATGAACTGCAGCCACATTCAAGATTAGGGTCATTCTCGATGCCCTACAGGGGGCATGCCTTAGACAGCTAGTGGTGGAACCCTCTCGGGAGAGAGCAATATTAGACCTGGTACTCTCAAATGGAGAGAGGATCACAAATTTAGAAGTCAGTAGACATCTGGGAACAAGCGACCACTGCACAGTGTGCCACAATAAACACAACCATGGAGACAAGCCATACAAAGACAAGGATACTGGACTTTAGAAGGGCTGACTTTGGCATAATGGGTGAATACCTGAGGAATGCATTAGCAAATGGCCAGAAAGGAAGGGTGGAAGAACAATGGAGAAAAATCAAAACTGCCATCATGGAGGCAACAAGCCTTTGTGTGAAACAAATAAAGAAAACAAAGCGGAATAAAAAACCGCTATGGTTCTCAAAACAGGTGTCAGGGAAGGTTAAGGAGAAAAAGGCTGCATTCAAAAAGTATAAGGA
This sequence comes from Neoceratodus forsteri, assembly GCA_016271365.2. Classification (NCBI taxonomy): domain Eukaryota; kingdom Metazoa; phylum Chordata; order Ceratodontiformes; family Ceratodontidae; genus Neoceratodus; species Neoceratodus forsteri. The sequence goes on along the minus strand of CM057457.1, from coordinate 136,528,086 downwards.
ATCACAGAAGGAGCATGACAGGGAACTGTATCAATTAAAGCAGAAAGAAGTGGGGAAGGCAGTCAGAAAAGCAAACGCCCAAATCGAGAAAAAGATAGCCAACTCAGTTAAGAAGGGGGATAAAACCTTTTATTGGTACATTAGGGAGCATAGAAAGGTTAAGGGAGGGATAGTGAAGATTAATAAAAGAGAGGGGAGGTGGGCAGAGGGAGACAGTGAAAAGGCAGAGATACTGAATGAATACTTTTGCTCAGTATTCACAAAAGAAGAAGAGGAGGAGTTACCTAAACCAAACAATAGAAGCACTCTGGGTAGTGGGGTTGGCGCCAGTCCATTTACAGAAGAAAGAGTCCTGAAAGAACTCCTAAAACTCAAGGTGGACAAAGCAATGGTGCCTGACGGGATTCACCCTAGAATCTTAAAAGAACTAAGGGAGGACCTAGTGACACCATTGACCACACTTTTTAACAAATCATGGGAGGATGGGGTGGTACCTGAGGACTGGAGGAGGGTAGATGTGATTCCCCTTCACAAAAGTGGGAGAAAGGCAGAAGCAGGAAACTACAGACCTGTTAGTTTGACCTCAGTGGTGGGGAAACTGATGGAATCACTTCTGAAAGAAGGAATTGTTCAGTACCTAGAGGCCAGCGGGGCACAGGACCCAAAGCAGCATGGATTCACAGCAGGAAGGTCATGTCAGACGAATCTAATAGACTTCTTTGACTGGGTGACCAAAGCAATAGACCAGGGAGGGGTTGTGTATATGGCCTATCTAGACTTTAGCAAGGCATTTGACACAGTCCCACACAAAAGATTAATAATCAAGTTAGCCAGCCTGGGAGTGGGTCCCAGGGTGGTAGCCTGTAGCAAACTGGCTGCACAACAGGACACAGAAGGTAATAGTGAATGGAACACATTCCTGAAGAAAGGGGGTTACTAGTGGAGTACCAGGGCTCAGTACTGGGTCCAGTTCTCTTTAACATCTTTATAGGTGACATTGCAGAGGTTCTGGAAGGAAAGGTATGCCTCTTTGCAGATGACACAAGATCTGTAACAGAGTTGATACACAAGGGGGGGAGAGGGATGAGAAGGGACTTGGCAAGGTTGGAGGAATGGTCAGACATATGGCAACTAAATTCAATGCAAAGAAGCGCAAAGTAATGCACCTGGGAAATAAAAATTCAGGAGAGAGTACTACAGTAGCAGGGAGGTACTAACAACAACAATAATGGAAAGGGATCTGGGTGTAGTCATATCAGATGACCAAAAGGTGGGTAAGCAATGTGAGAAGTCAGTAAGGAGAGCCAGGGGGATACTGGGATGCATAGGGAGGGGCATCACAAGTAGAAAAAGGGAAGTGGTTATCCCTCTGTACAGACAGTTGGTGAGACCCCATCTGGAGTACTGCATGCAGTTTTGGAGACCTCATCTATGCAAGGACATAGACAGGGTGGAAACAGTCCAGAGGATGGCAACTAAAATGGTGCAGGGTCTACATCAGAAACCAGATGAAGAGAGACTGAGAGAGCTTAATATGCATACCCTTCATGAAAGGAGGGATGGGGGGACATGATAGAAACTTTCAAGTACCTCAAGGGAATCAACAAAATCCAGGAGGGTAGCATCTTTCAGAAAAAGAGATGTGTAAGAACAAGGGGGCACAATTTAAAGTTAGAGGGGGGGACGGCTTAGAGGTAATGTGATGAAATTCTTTTTCACGGAGGGAGTGGTGGACACAAGGAACCGCCTTCCTGGAGAGGTTGTGGGGTCTAAAACAGTGGGGGAATTCAAACATGCATGGGACAGACATAAGGCAATTATAGTGGGGGGTTGCAGAAAGAAGGCTGTTGGTTAACTAGAATCTGCAGCTTATCCAATAGGTAGGGAAATGGGCAGACTGGGTGGGCCAAGTGGTCCTTATCTGCTGTCAAAGTCTATGTTTCTATGTTTCACTTGCTTGGGGAGCCACCTCTTCCCTTGGATGGTGGGCGGCCCTCCTAGCCCCACCCTCTTGGGGGCCGTTGGCAACTCGCCCCCTGGTGAGAGGCCGGTGGGGCCATTGCACAAAGCGGACCCCCAAATCAAAAACACACCACACTGTTTTTTTAGTATAAAAAAGGCCGTAGCTCTTTTTACTTAATCAAAAATTGTTTACATTACATGGAATACTTAACATTCAATACAGCAGAATATGTATATTACATTCGACAGATATGCACATTACAATATATCTATATACATACATCACATCCTATTTCAACATATACATCAAGTATCCCATCCCATAAGACCCCTTGGGCAGTCACAATTCATGTATTGCTGAAACCCCAGCTCCTTCATCCACTTATTTGAGGGGAACTCTGGCCCCTTAGTCCAACAGACCCATCGAGGGCCGTGCCTTCCCTCCAGACAGTTCCCCTTCCCATCTTCCCAGAATTTAGTGCCTCCTAGACCCTTGATGAGGAGCATGCCTGTCTGGGGCCACACTCCCCATCTCGGAATCTTGGTTCCCAGTGTTTTGGTGCACGCCCCACCTGGGTGCCTTCCTCCCCAGATCTCGGAAGCAAACCCGTCCTAGGGTCATGCCTCTCCCCAGTGACACCCAGTCGCAGCTTCTCTTCTCTTCTTACAGTATGTTCGGAGCCTCTCTTACACAGGGTCAGCCATGAATTACTGCCACTTACATACGGTGCCAACATGTATCTCCCACTAATGCCCAAGGGATCTTACTTTTTCCAAATAATACTGTCTCACAGAAATCACTGAGGGTATTGTTAAAAATGTCGTTCCCAATGTCTGACGGATGAACCCCATCCCAACTATACAGGCCCTTATCCATCTTGGTAATAAGGAAATGCCTGATAACCTCCACGCCAAGCGAGGCCGCGAAATGGGACACCTCCCTATTCACAGACCTGCGTGCTTTGTCCATGGCTCCCGCCTTTCGCTCACCATGCCACTGCTGGTGTGGTATGATTTTGGTCCATGCCAGAATGGTGCGAGGCAACATTTGTTTTAAGCGGGCCAATCCCCTCTTAATTTCCCCAATTAATCTGGTCATTCCCTCCCAAGTGAATAATCAGCACGACCGGTGGTTGACGATGTAGGCCTAATCTAAAAATTGTTTCACGTAATGCACCCCACTTCATCCCCCCTTTTCCTGCCCATTGAATCACAGTTTGACTTCTTGGAATGCCCAGCTGTCTTGTGTAAGGCCATTTTATTGCCCTATTGTAGGCCTCCCTCAGGTGTGAATGGCCCATGATCCATATCCGAGGGGATGCTGCAGCCATGCCTGTAAGACAAACCAGAAACATGTGAGTATTCTACCACTTTGTTTGAGCTTTAGTTTCTACTTGTGCTGGGTTCCTCAGCATCACTCCCCGATGTGTTGTGCTGGGGCCTAATGTACCCCATATATGCTTTTGATGCCCATCTGCCAACCCCTTTGATCTGTTCTTCTTTTAACCCACACCTGGCTGCATTGGTGGCTGCTCCAATTCTGAATGAATGTGTGTTGTATGAGGTAGGGTTTACACCGGCCATCCATAAACCCTTTCGGAGGATAGCTGTGAACTGCTGCCTCATGACAGCATTCCCATCCCCATGTACAAATAAATACCCCGGTCCTGTTGGACGTCCCGCCACATACTCCTTCATTGACAACCATAGGGCCATAAACAGTGTTATAGTGGCGGGGGGCCACACTGGTTCATCTTTGATTTTCGCAGCTGAAGACACAGTCTGTCTGCAAGATGGCGAAATCACTGAACTGGAGATTGGTACTCTAACCCGATGAGTTAGACTGCAGTACCAATTCAGACACCTGGAAGGTCCCAAAGAATGCACAATTGTATAGGGCCCTGAACAGCTTGGTTTCGTAGCCTGAGCTGCAAGTGACTGCCAGTGCTTTCTGGAGGCTGGACAGTTCAGCTAATCCTATGGGCTTCCGTGTGTCCGCCTTTTTCCCTGCAAGTCTAGCCAAGCCTTGTACCATTTTCTTTGTAATGAAACTGCTGGTTGGGTCAGGGAAACCCTCGGACTTGCAAAGAATTGCAATGCCTGCCAGTTGGAGGTGCATAGCTGCTGGAGATTTTCCCAGGCTTTCTAAGTGGAGGATGTAGCTTTGAACTTGTCTTTGGGTATTGGGCAGTTCCAAGCTTAACTCGTGACCACAGAATTGCTGAAAAGACTCATAGCTACCTGCATACTTCCTCCATGTTAAAGGGGGCCACAGTGAGCTGACCAGTTGCTGCAATCTTGGTTCCCAAGTCTCCAGACCGCTTCCAGTATCTGTGTGGGGAGTGGGTCCGCCCACGGGGCTAGCTGCCTGAAGTGCTCGAGCTAAATCGAGACAGGGCATCAGCTATAACATTTTCTTTTCCTGACAAATGACATGCTTTGAAAGAGATGTTGTACCGTAGGCAGCATAACACAAAGACCCGCAGAATCTTCATCACCTCTTCAGAATGAGACATCTGCGAGTTCAATATGTCTGCTACCGCCCTGTTGTCTGTGTGAAACAGCACTTTTTTATTCTGAATTTTGTGCCCCCACATCATTATGGCTACCATGATAGGGAACAATTCGAGCAGGGTGATGTTTTTTGTGAGCCCCTTCAATACCCACTCCTGTGGCCAGCGCTCTGCAAACCATGCCCCTTGCAAGAATGCCCCAAAGCCAATACCACCCGATGCATCGGTCACCATGTACAGATCCAATAGTTGTTCTGCCAGTGTCTGCCAGATGGTGATACCATTAAAATCTTGTAGGAAGAGTTCCCATACCTGCAGGTCAGCTTTTATGCCCTGCATCAGTCTGATGTGGTGATATGGTTTTAGAGCCCCCCCAGTGGCTGATGCCATCCACCTGAGGAATGGCCTGCCTGGGCAGATTGCACGGCATGCAAAATTCAAGTGGCCTACAACAGATTGCAGCTGTTGCAGGGTCACCTTCTTTGCTCTTCCCATCTCACCTAACAGTTTGCTCAAAAGAGACACCTTGTCTTGTGGTAGCCGAGAAACCATGGCCTCTGAGTCTATTTCTAGGCCCAGGTAGGAGAGGCAGGTAGCAGGGCCCTCCATTTTTTCCCGCATCAGCAGGACACCGAAATACCCCATAAGTGAGGTGAAACCCCGCAGCGTATCTGCACATGTGATTCCCCCTGGGACCCGCAAATAGGAAATCGTCGAGATAATGTACTATGTGTGTGTTCTGCGTGTGCTTTCTAGTGGCCCACTCCAAGAAGGCTGAGAATGCTTTGAAAGCTGCACAGCTTACAGAGTATCCCATGGGCATAGTCTTGTCCATGTACCATTGACCTCTAAATTTAAAACCCAGTAGATCCTAATCACTCAGATGTACCGGTAACCAGGTGGAAAGCTGATTTGATGTCATTTTTTGCCATCATTGCCCCGTGACCCAGCTCTTGTGTGTGGCGCAGTGCCACATCAAAAGTTGCGCACTGCACTGTGCAATCCTCTGGGTTGATGAAGTCATTCACTGAAGTACCTTTCGGGTAGGACAGGTGATGAATCAGCCTGTATTCCCCTTCTGCCTTCTTGGGGACTAGCCCCAATGGGGATACCCTGAGGTTCTGAACTGGGGGTAGTCAAATGGTCCCACTACCCTGCCTGCCTCTACTTCCTCTGCGATTTTCCTCTCTAGGATATTGGGAAGTAAGTTTGCAGACTTGAGGTTGCGAGCTGTGGTTTCCACCCTTGGCCCCTCGTATGGTATCCTAAAACCATGTTTGAAACCGTCATGTAGATATTTTGCTATTGTTCTGTCTGGGTATTAGGCGAGCTAGGGTCCATCCGGTCTAACCGTACTGGTGAATTCGCTAAACTTCCCAGACCCCTTTCCTTATTCACCACCTGTTCCTTCATTGCTTGGTTTCTTGGAGGATTGTCGGGTGCATTCTGAAACCTTGTGCTCCCCTCCGCACTGTTTGCAGATATGCCCATATTTACAAAAGGAACGAAAACATTTCCATTTGTTGTAGTCATAACATGCCTTCCTCCCTGCCCCCTTCTTCTGTTATTTTTTGTACTCTCCCCCTGTTTGTCTGGCAATAACGTGACCACTATCCATGTAGGTTACCAGATTGGGTGGCCACACGTCATATTGCAGACCCAGAGATCTATGTGAGTGTTTTCCCATTTGAGTTGGGTTGCCTAGATAGTTTTAGACGAAATTGCTCGTCGTATTTTAGCCACGCATATCCATCAAAGGACAGATGTGTGAATTTTATGATATCCCTGTATTTAAGCAGAGCAATTAGCTTATCTGGGTGTTTCATCCCGTAAACTGACATAAATATGACAAATGCTGCAGCCCAATTTTCAAATGTGAAAGGCACCTTCAGCCGCCGTGGCCTCTCTTGTTTATTCTTTTTCTCATCATTCACTTCTGGGATCTCCCTGTGTAATAATGAGAACATGTCTATAAATTCCCCTTTCCAAATTTTTTCCCTGACAGCATCCAATAAGTGTTCCCCCAATGGGTCTTCCTCCCTGGCATATGCCCAACCCTCCGGTGCTGTTGTTTTTGCGCTGGTTAAAATGTCACCTACTGTAGTATTGGGAGTGGCTCTGGTTTGAGAGGCAACAGTTTCCTGTGCTTCTAAGCCTGTCATCAAACTTTCTTTGTTGGCTGGAGGATGTTGTACTGTAGAGGATACATCACCTGTCCATACCTGAACTGCTGCTCCTTGCGCACTACCTCCTCCTGTCACTGCCCACTGGGAACCAATGGATTAGGGAGGCTGAGCCAACAATGCCTTGACCCCTGTGGTGTTCTGTCATCCACCCCCTAGGTGACCTGATGGGGCTTTCTCCACCCCTACCCTGGTTGGGTCTGTACCTCTTTGTGCCATCCCCCCTTGTCTGTCTATTGGGACCTGGTATCCTACCGTGGAGGGCTCTGCCCACTGGCATATCCTAAACCCATAGTTATCTATTGGTACCTGTGTCTCACATCCTACTAGGCCCCAGAAGGCACCCTTGCCTGGCTCATTGGCCAAAAATGCCTGAGACCCTGTGTTGGAAGTGGTCAGACCCCCATGCTGGGTTGTTGGGAGACTAGGAGTGAAGGGACCCCAAGGATTCATCGCTGCCCAAGAGGCGGGCAAATTGCCTGACCCCATACATAAATGGCCACATGAAGGGGTTGTGTTGCCATATTTAGTGCCATGGCATTGCTGGCACTGAATTGTCCCCTGAAGGCCCGTGCCGCCCTACCTGGCTGCTTACCTTTCTCCCTGCTGATCTCCCTGTGTTTTACCAAAATCTGTCTGCTGACAGAGGCCCCCCATCCTGTCTACCATGCACCTGGCCCTCTTCTGTTCCCATTCTCTTACCTTTGTAGCCTTAGCTATATCTTCCAGGTTTTTTCTCCATTTTTTATACTTTGCCTCTTCTGTTGCAGATTCCAATGGCAGCCGTTCCCGGCTCTCATTGGATTGCTCATCCTCGCTATCAGAATCAGACCACACCAGTTCTAGTGACACATCACTGTCCTGATCTCCCTCATACTCACCGATCCATGGCTGGACCATTGTTACCATTGGGTGTTTTTCCATTTCTTCATTCGCTGCCCTGGGCTAGACCACGGACTTGTTCTCCTCGACTCCGCTGTGTTTTTTCTCCGTACGCTTTCTGCCCACCTCTGCCACCGGTTGAGCTTTACGCTTTCTCGCATGCCTTGCCCCTTTCTATTACCAGATTTTTTTCTGCTCCACAGATTCCAATAATCGGACCAATGGCTGGCTACACCTGGGCTGATGCCCCTCTTCCTCAGCCGGTCCCTGAGGCCTGTGTTCTGCTATGGTGGGAGGGTCTGCCTCTGGCAGCTGTTGCCCACCTGGATGGGCAACCAGTAATTCTGGTTCCAGCCTGGATATGGTCGCCAGCCAATCCAACCCCCCAATGTCTTTTAGGCATTGCAGGGCCTCGCATAAAGCTTGGTCCTGCCCTTGTGCTGGGGTAGCCTGTTCCACAGATTGTGTCTGGCTTCCTAGCCCTGAAAGATCTTGACCGGAACCCTGTGCTGGTGTAGAAATTTGGGGGGCCTGGCTGTCTAGAACCTGACTATTCTGTGATTCGGCCATTTTCAGCTATTGATTGTAAGGGGCAAAGCGGTGCTAAGTGAGGTGATACCTATTGAGACAAAAACATATTAGTTATTCCTGCCCACGTTCCAAATTCCCTCTACCAGTTAGCAATCTAACCGACCATTCCTGTGCTACTCTCGAATGTACTGCTCAATAACCTACAGCCACTACCTTGATGTGGGAGGGAACCGAAAAAAGACCCAGGGTTTGGCGTTCCCACGTAGGGTCAAATTGGTGATGGTGGCGCAGCTAGGAACCGGCCAAGCACAGCAAAGAGGGAATGGCATAGCCAGGGAACCCCCCTTCTTAGACTAGGAAAGTTTTGCAAGGAAAACTTTCCGTGAGGTGGAGCCCGGGGGGGGGAGGGAATCTTTAATACCTAGCATTTCAACATATTCCCTAACTCGAGCTCCAAATACAACCTTAAATTACTAAAGACACCAACAACAGCTTAAACTGGAAAACACAGTTACATATTGATAATACCCCTTCCCCCTCCCCCCCATTGGCCCTGTAAAATGCAAACCACCGACTACCCCTTTAATTCTATCCGACCCTGCTTAATGCTATATTCCCCTCTACCTGCCCCATCCCCCTCCCCTACGTAATATGGCGGCAGCGGGTCCCCATAATGCTTCCAAGAGTTAAAATACCATAATGAGAGAAAATAAAATAGAAAATTATAATGACCGGGCCCACACAAAAAACAGAAACACCAAGGATGGAAAACTAGCTGGAAAACAGCCCAGGATGGGAAGGGGGAGGGCTGGAAAAAGGGGGGGCACAGGAAGGAAATGGAGGGAAACATTTTTCTGGGGTAAGAAGAATGCCGGAGGGGTCGGCGCAGGGAGGAAACTTTGAAGCAGGTAAAAAAATCCTCCATTAATAATTTTATTATTTCTTTAATTCAAAATTAGTGTCCTACCCAGGAGCTAATAATGATTGAATAATTACTGTTGCCAGAAATCTTAAGAGTGGGGGGCTGCTAAAGAGGCAAGCAAATAAGAAAGGCATCAGGCAGACTAAGGGGAAAAAACAGGGGAGGAAGTCCTATATGGACAATGCTAATATTATGCGAAAACTTGACCAGAACTGAAAGAAAGGGTTAAAATAACTGCTGGGGGGATAAAAAATAAATTTGAGATAAAGAGGACCATGAGGGCTGGGGGGGGGGCTGAATGGAAGGGGCACAAGGAGGCAGGCGGCAGAGAGGGCGCGGCCTAGTGAGGCGAGCGGCATACACGAGGGAGCTCTGCGAGGAGAACAATAAATACAGAATGATGTTTTTATTCATTGGTTATTAGGATGCTTTGAAATTATCTGGGAGGACAGCAAATTATTTACTGATACTGCTTGTGGGGAGCCTGCCAGATGAGAGCTCGCCCCCAGAGGAATCCAGCGCAGCCTGGGAAAAAATAAATGCACGAGAAGGCCACCGAGCACAGATGCCCTGAGGGGGACAGTCGGCAAAGAAGCCCACCAATGTGGGAAAAGCCAGCAGGGGAGGCTGCCTGGCAGCAAGGGATGCGAAGGGGGTGAAGCCCAGGTGCAGGCAAAAACATGGGCAGGGGCGGTGGCACGGAGGAGCTCCGAGGCAGGGAAGAGCCTGCCCGGGCGAAAAGCTGGGCAGCTCGGAAACAGGGGCCGCGGGTGGGCTGTGGGGAAGGGGAAAGGAACAGGACCTGAGGAAGTGAAAAGGAGGAGAACTCAGAAAATCAGAGAGGCCAGAGGGGAGAGGGGAGTCTGTAAGGAAGAAGAGGACAGGGCCTGGGCACCAGGAGGAAGGGGGGTGACAATGCAGGGGCGCCACGTGGCCAGTCGGGTGCAGGGGGCCCACGGCCCAAAAAACAGGCAAGGGAAACTAGCCGGCTGGGTGAGCTTGGAGGAAAGCAAAGGGCGAGAGGAAAAAGGGGTGAGGAGGGCAGAGTCTAGATGGAAAACTGACTGGAGAGAAGGTAGAGATATGTGGGGGGTGGAGCAACACACTTACCTCTCCGTTAATGTAGCCACAAGGAAAGCAACTCCCACGCTGGATATGCCAAAAGCTGCGGCCGGGGTGACAAAGAAGCAGCCGGGCTGCGCGGTGAAACAGATAAAAGCTAAGCCGAGGGTGACAGATGCACTGGAGTTGGAGCGGTGCAAAAGGCACGCTCACCACGACAACCGGAGAAGAAAGCAGCAGGGTCAAAAAAGAGCAAAACTTTGTGGTGAGGAGTGGTTCCAGGAGGGCGAATCTTCGGGACTGCTCTAAAGTGCCTTGCCATGCCCCTCTTGTCGGAGTTGTTAGGCCAGCCTCTCTGAGGAGCTCTCTGATAGGGCCACTTGCTTGGGGTCGCCTCTTCCTTGGATGGTGGGCGGCCTCCTAGCCCACCCTTTGGGGCCATCGGCACCTCACCCCCGTGAGAGAGGCCGTGGGGCTAATCCTGACACATGAAAACATGGTGAGACCGTTTCATTGTTTACTACTTATTTAGGCTCTCCCCTGTGGTTCCCCATTGTAAAAGCTCATGCAGATCTTAGATTTCCATTCAAGTTGAAAGCAAATAAGCCATGACTGTTCTGTATCAGTAATGACCAGCCAGACATGTTACATGCCTGCTGCTACAGATTTGACCTAGTTAGCTTCTTTTACAAACTGCAACAGCGATAGAGATTTAACAGTGTTCATAATTTCAGCTTTGTGCCATGTAATAATTGTATGCCCTATCTTCAGCAGCAGAGGTCTTCATGGGGAAAGTGGTTCCATGTCATAACAGCGAATATTTTTCGGTGACTCACAAAACAGAGAGTACACCCAGCCGAAAACCAATTCAGCACATCACAGTAAACGGTGAACACCAAGTCGGCGTACATGTAAAATACTATTTAATGCGGGAGACAAGCCCTCCGCACACCCCTTTGTGGGGGGAAAGCCCCCCACATCCCAAACTTATATAATCATCTCCGGGGGGGGGGGTCACTGGAGAAAAGAAGAGGGCCCAATGATGGCAACACATTCAACAACAAAAAAAAACACCTGCAAAAGACAAAAAATGTACCTGCATGCAGTCCTGAACCCAGGACCACCAGCACTGCAGACGGTGTCCCTACCTGCTATGCTAGGCAGGTAGCTCAGCAGCATCATGCTCCACATCCCTATTTAGCCTATCCCTCTTCCTCCCCTTCCATTGCTATTCCTCCTCCTCCCTCTTCCTCCCCCTTCCATTGCTATTCTCTCCCCTCGCCATTTTTCCCATCCTCCCTCCCTATTCCATCCCTTCGCTCTCCACTCCTCATCGCCGATACTGAAAGCCACCAAATTGAAGTGCTCATTTGTGAGTCGCTTAATTTGGTTCACTATATTGATGTGCTACCAGGAAAACTGAACTCTTATCTTTTTTTTCATACTGTTCCTCTAATAAGGACCTTCCTGGTTAAAGATCTACTGCATCAGACCTTGTTATCGAAAAAATGGTACTTCCAATGGCTCCAACATAGCATAAACAATGTTGGGTAGCCTTTCCTTACCATGTCCTTTACATTGCGCTAACCAGGAACTGGGTTACTAATGGGGCTGGGGGTCAGGGTCTAGCTACCTATCTAAGGCCCCACACAATGCAAGTAATGAAAGATTTTTTCCTGGAACTCCTACTGCACTGTCTTTGAACCTAATTTACCTGCTCACAGTATATCTTACAAATTAACTGAAATGAAAATACTTCTTTTATTATTATTACTTAGTTGGTGATTACCTAGATTCTACAATGCCAGATTCATACAATGGCCTAATTAAATTCAGGTAACATCCATATAAATTACCTCCCTACTGCATTTGTGTTGAAGAACGCTAAAGGCAAAAATTGGGGGAGGGAGGGGCATACAATGAAAAGAAGCTCAGAGAGAAGGAATTTCCTATTAGAGTAATTCCACGGGGTACTTTTAGCAATAAATACATGCTGCCTTTCTTGGGACCACAGCCATTCATACCCAGTTTCATCTACAAGGCAGGCTTAGGAGTGCTACTATACCATGGTAGGCTTTGAGGTGCTATGGAACACATGGCTCCTCTTAATGCTCGTGGTGGCAGTTTCCCCCAACTTTCCCTTTCCTAATTGGTCGGGTCAGCCTGCGACCAGGAAGGCCTGCCACTGGCAGTCCTTTCTGTGACCTATCCTCACAGCTAGACATTGTCACTATTTCGTGACTTTGCCCGGCCTTGTAGAGGGTCTTGTTTCTGACCCTCCTACCTTGGAAGTCAGCATTATGTTTGTTGGCAGTTCCAGCTTGTTACTGATATTGAAGTGACATGTTGTCCTTGTTCTGTGATGTTAAATGTTTGTACTTGTTTTGTTCTTAGTAAGGATGCATATTGTTTATTGTTTACTAGTATTCCAAAATATCTGAGGGATGTGGAGGCTTGTGGGGCGCACCCGCTTTTCTTATTAAAGAGGGGACTGCATGGAACACTACAAAGTGGGAGATTATGGCTTCTAGCATTTAACGTTTGTAAAGTGGGACAACTTCAGATGTGGACCATAAATTCTGAGTTACAACATGCCCAGTTCTAATCTTGTTAAGATCTACTCCCACAATGTTAATGGACTGAATAATCCCATAAAGTGGTTCAAGGTCCTTTCATCCATAAAATAGTACTTCCCACTTTTATTCTCCTGCAGGAGATGCATCTTAGCAGGGAAGGACATGCAAAATTGAGTAAATCTGGGTATGCGCATGTGGTGGCTTCTTCCTTCTGAGGGGGGGGAAGAAGGGGAGCAGTCATATTAATCCCAAGGTCTACCCCTATACAAATAGTTATGCGTACCCAGAAGGATGACTGGCTCTACTGACAGGTACATATATGGGACGAGTCATAACGTTAGCCATTCTTTACTTACCTCCAGGAACAAATGCTGTGATAGTCCATTCCCTATTCAGGAAAATTACCGAGTTTCAAAAAGGCATATTATTACCGAGATGGGGATTATAACATGGATTTTTGATTTTAAAGACACTACTAACCACAACCCACCCTGGAAAACAGGAGCTCAAAAAGTGGCACAATCCTTTTTTAAGGAGATGGGATGGCCCGACACATGGAGAATGCTACATCCTCAGAATCAGGGGTATCCCCACTACTCGGCCCCACATAATTTCTACTCCCAAATTGATCCATGTCATGTCCCTGAGGAATTTCAACACCTCGTAAGGGATTGTTTGATACTCCCCATATTCTTATCTGATTGTGCCCCGATTTTGATGTGCCTGGACTGGGAACCTCAGCCAGGAAGAACTCTTTGGAGACTGAGCAAATACTTGCTTACTATACCTGACTTTACTGCAATGATTAAAGAGAAGCTCCAAGCCAGCTCCATGGCACCGAGTGAAGGGGTTTGCTTGGCATGCTGGTGACCCGGGTTCATGTCCCAAGCCCGGGTGTCAGGAGTGGAGTCTGGCAGGGAGGGAGTTCAGAGCGTCCATTGGAGGCTTACTTCCCAGAGTGGGGGGGCCTTAGGCAGAGGAGGTGGATTGGGTGACATGCTTGGCAGTGTGAAGCTTCAGACAGCGGAGTTAGAAGCGGCCATTAAACATCTGAAATCAGGTAAGAGCCTGGTCTTACAGGGGGGTTTTATAAATTTTTTCAGGAACTAATACTCCTACCTCCGTTAAAAGTCTACAAGGAAGTGATGGAGGGCCACCCTACTCTACCAGCTTGGAAGCTTGCCACCATTTCTTCCATACCTAAGTCTAGTAAAGACATTAACCAATGCTCTTCTTACTACCCCATATCTGTAATAAATATAGATTATAAGTTATTTGCAGCCATCATTGACAAGCATCTGGAGAGTCTTCTTCCTTCCCTCATAAACAGGGACCAAACCAGATTTAAAACAACTAGGCAAATGCAAGATAACATCAAGTATACCCTTCACATCCTATACCATGCCCCCCAGTCAGAAATTCCTTTTCCTGTTACTGAGCCTAGATGCAAATAAGGCATTCGACCAAGTGGCATGGTCATTCTTAGCAGCCACCCTAGGGAGAATGGGCCTCTCTCCAAGCTTTGGGAAACTATTTAAACATCTATATGACAACCCCAGAGTATTTTTTAAAATTAAAGGGCACATTTCAGATCTCTTACCACTTTATAGGGGCACCCGACAGGGATGCCTGCTCTCCCCTTTATTATTTGCAGTATATTTAGAGTCGTAAAAAACAAAAACAAGGCGCTGCGTCAGCATGTGGTCTAAAAGCAAAACAAAATGGTTATATTAAATGCACGCTGAAAATAGAAAATAGAGTTAAAAATCTACGTTTCGACCTTAGGTCTTCTTCAGGAAATATCTAAAAGAGATAAAAAAAACAAGTTAGTGTCATATTTTATATTTAGAGTTGCTTGCCCAAGCCATTAGACAGAATGTAAATTTCAGGTATCAGTTTAGGAGGCAGACACCAAAAGCTAGCCCTCCATGCAGATGATTTGTTACTTTATCTTACCTCCCCTGATAAATCCATACCTCATTTATGGGACACCCTTATTGCTTTTGGACAACTAGCAGGATACAAACTAAACATGGCCAAGACAGAGGTCCTTCAGATTCATTATTCTCCCTCTCAACATACCTGTAAAACTTACCCTTTCAGATGGGACCTCCCCTCCTTAAAGTATTTAGGGCTACATCTGACAAGAGATTTCAGTTCATTAGTATCTTGTGACTATGACCCTTTATTAAGATAATTTACTAAAGACTTAGAACTTTGGACGAATAAACCTCTTCCATTAATCCAAAAAGTTGATGCAGTCTGCATGAACTTACCTCCTCGGTTCCTTCATTTCACGCAGACTTTACCAGTTACACCTCTATTAATCCTTTTCAGAAATTAACAAAAAATTCTCCCATTCCATTTGGGGGCAACGTCCACGTATCAGGCTTTCCCTACTACAGCTTCCAAAACAGTTAGGTTGACTTGCCTTACCAGACTTGATAAAATCCCACAGGGCTCCCCAAATACAAATTATTTCCCTATGGTTTAACAAAACATACCAAGTACACTGGAAAGATTTGGAAGTGAGAGAGGAGAACCTGCATCTCCTCAATAAAATATTATTTTTATATCCCCCTATACCTTTAAAAGATATAATTACAAATCCATCCACGAGTAACATGTTGAGACATTGGAGATCTGTCTTAAAGACTCCCGCATAAGACAAGTTTGATACCTCTTGTATTCACTCCCATATTTAGCAAAATTTTTCCTAACCCACATGGACCATGGTTTTGAAAACTGGGAGCAGCAGGCCCGGTGGCGCTGAGGGCTGAAGCGCTGGTTGCCTTACCTCGCACTACACCAGCGACCCATGTTTGGGAATGAGCATGGGCTGCCAGGGGTCGACAGGGGTGGAGAGGGATTGAGCATCCGAGGGACTGCTCTCACTCTCTGAGGAGGGGGGAATCTCAGTGGTCAGTGGACTTCTGGCTCCTGGCAGCAACTGGGGGACAGAGAACTGACACTGCAAGACAAGCAATGAGTGGGGAAGGCACTGGGAGGAACGCGTGTGGACACATGCGGATTCCCCCAGATGTCATTGCATGTCCCACTCTTGAGGGAAGGGGAAAAATGAGAAAATGCCCCAGGTCGGCTAGGTGAGGAAGCCACCCGCTGCAGGCCCTGACCCTGAATGGTGCTCCCTACACTTGATCCTATTCAAGGTGAGTAATAGATTGGGGGAGCTCCTCACCACTCCGCCATGGGGGGGGGTAAGCCATGGGGGAAGGAAGAGGGGATGCAGTCTGATATCGGGGTGCGGAGCTGGATGGGTGGCTAGGATGGATGCCGACCTGGGGATCCTGGGGGAAGAAATAGAGTACACAAAAATAAACTGGGAGCAACTTGGATTACATTTAATATCCCATTTTATGAAAGACAATAAAATACTAACCTATGAAGAGCTGCAACAAAAGTACTCCTTAGGGAGGTGGATAGATTTTGTTATTTTCAGGCAGTAGCTTTTATAAAATGTCTTCTGCCATCTAATTTGGCAGATTTGACCCCCCCCCCCCCCCCCATCTAGTGATACATATAGTGTTTCAGGCCACAGAAAACCCTGCTCTCTTTTCCCCATGCTTTCTTATATTTAAAGCACCCTACATCAGTTGAATCCGAAATTCAACCATGCCCTTAAACGGACCTTGGAAGTGGATACCCATACTTCATAAGATGATATGGATTGGGCTAGACACCTTAAATACTTGCATTCACCTACAGGATTGCATTGTTGGAAAGAATTTTCCTGGAAAGTAACAGTTCACTTTTTTATAGTCCCAGCTGTGCAATGTAAATACATTACAGGAAGGGGGTAGCTTGTTGGAGGTGATGTGGGTACTCGCCAGCCTCACAGGGACATATTTTTTGGGGAATGCCCTGTATTGGCCCCATTTTTCACTTCACTAGAGGGGAGCATTGTCAGATATTTTTGAGATCCCATTACGGTTAACAGTGAACTCTTTTCTCTTTTCTTGCTTTGAGGCCCCTTGGCACTCTTCTTCAGTGAGAAAACTTTTGAATATCTGCCTATTAGAAACATAGAAACATAGAACATAGAAACATAGAATTTGACAGAAGATAAGGACCGCTTGGCCCACCCAGTCTGCCCATTTCCCTACCTAATGGATAAGCTGCAGATCCTAGTTAATCAGCAGCCTACTTCTTTCTGCCCCCACCCCCTAGAATTGCCTTATGGCTGTCCATGCATGCTTGAATTCAATCACTGTTTTGACTCCATGACCTTCCCGGAAGCCGTTCCATGCATCCACAACCCTTTCTGTGAAAAATACTTCCTTACATTACCTCTGAGCCGCCCCTCTATCTTCAAATTGTGTCCCTTGTTCTTGCACACCTTTTTCTGAAAGATGCTACCCTCTTGGACTTTGTTGATTCCCTTGAGGTACTTGAACATTTCTATCATGTCCCCCTCTCCTCCTTTCCTTGAGGCTATACATATTAAGCTCCTTTAGTCTCTCTTCATATGTCTTCCAGTGCAGACCCTGCACCATTTTAGTTGCCCTCCTATGGACAGCTTCCATCTTGTCTATGTCTTTCGGAGATTGGGTCTCCAGAACTGCACACAGTACTCCAGATGGGGTCTCACCAGCTGTCTGCACAGAGGGATAACAACTCCATTTTCTACTGGTGATGCCTCTCACTGCTTCCCAGTATCCCCAGCCCTCCTTACTGCCCTCTCACATTGCTTGCCCACCTTTAAGTCATCTGATATGACTACCCCCAGGTCCCTTTCCATTTTGTTGTTGCTAGTATCTCACCCCCCATTGTGTACTCTTCCCCTGGGCTTTTGTTTCCCAGGTGCATTACCTTGCACTTCTTAGCATTAAATCTAAGCTGCCATACATTTGACCATTCCTCTAACCTTGCCAAGTCCCTTCTCATCCTTTCCACCCCACCTTGTGCATCAACTCTGTTGCCGATCTTTGTGTTATCTGCAAAGAGACATACTTTTCCTTCCAGTCCCTCTGCAAAGTCACTTACAAAGACATTGAAGAGGACCGGTCCTAATACTGAACCCTGCGGCACCCTACTAGTAACCCCCCTTTCTTCAGAGTGGGCTCCATTTACTATTACCCTCTGTGTTCTATTCTCCAGCCAATTCTTTACCCAAGCTATCATCTTGGGACCCACTCCCAGGCTGGCTAACTTGTATATTAATCTTTTGTGTGGGACTGAGTCAAATACTTTGCTAAAGTCTAGGTAGGCCATGTCCACAGCCCCTCCCTGATCTACTACTTTGGTCACCCAGTCAAAGAAATCTATCAGATTCATCTGGCATGACCTTCTTGCTGTGAATCCATGTTGCCTTGGGTCCTGTGCCCCTCTGGCCTCTAGGTACGCGACAATTCTTTCCTTCAGAAGTGATTCCATCATTTTCCCTATCACTGAGGTTAAACTAACAGGTCTGTAGTTTCCTGCTTCTGCCCTGCTCCCACTTTTGTGAAGGGAGTCACATGACCCTCCTCCAGTCCTCAGGTACCACCCCATCCTCCCGATTTGTTAAAGAGAGTAGTCAGTGGTGTCACTAGTTCTACCCTTAGTTCTTTTAGAATTCTGGGATGAATCCCATCAGGCCCCATTGCTTTGTCCACCTTCAGTTTTAAGAGTTCTTTCAGAACCCTTTCTTCTGTAAATGGGCTGGTATCAACTTCTGTATCCAGAATGTTTCTATTGTTTGTTTTAGGTACCTCCCCCTCTTTGTTTGTAAATACTGAGCAAAAATATTTGTTTAGTATCTCTGCCTTTTCACAGTCACCCTCTGCCTACCCCCCTCCCCTTTATTAAGCCTCACTATCCCTCCCTTAGTCTTCCTTTGCTCCCTGGTGTACCTAAAAAAGGTTTTATCCCCTTCTTAACTGAGTTGGCTATCTTTTCCTCAGTTCGGGCCTTTGCTGTTCTGACTGCCTTCCCAGCTTCCTTTTGCTTTAACTGATACAATTCTCTGTCCTGCTCCTTCTGTGATTCCTTGTACTTTCTGAATGCTTTCTTTTTCTCTTGAACCTTCACTGCCGCCTCCTTTGAGAACCATAGTGATTTCTTACATTGTTTTGTTTTGTTAATTTGCTTCACACAAAGGCTTGTTACCTCTGTGATGGCAGTTTTTATTATTCCTCATTGTTCTTCCACCCCTCCTTCCTGCCTATTTGCTAGTGCATTCCTTAGGCACTCACCCATTTTGGCAAAGTCAGCCCTCCTGAAGTCCAGTACTTTTGCCTTTCTATGGCTTGACTCTATTTCTGTGTTTATTGTGAACCATACTGTTCGGTGGTCACTATTTCCCAGATGGCTACCCACTTCTACATCTGTGATCCTCTCTCCATCTACATTTGAGAGGACCAGGTCTAAGATTGCTCCCTCTCGAGTGGGTTCCAATACTAGTTGTCTAGGCATGCCCCCTGTAAGGCATCTAGAATAACCCCACTCTTAGAAGTGGCTGCTGCAACTGCACTCCAGTTAACATCTGGCATATTCAGATCAACCATCAGCAATATCTCCCCTTTATCTACCAATCTAAGTATACTTTCTATTATTTCCTTGTCCATTTCCTCCCCCTGAGAGGGTGGTCTGTATGCAACCCCTGTGCCGATTGTGGTGCCATTGCCTGCCTCAAAATTGATCCACTGTGCTTCTTCTCCTCCTTGTTTACCCTTTTGTTCTGTTGCTCTGATTCCTTCTCTTATGTAGAGAGCTATTCCTCCTCCTTGTTTGCCCTCCCTGTCCCTCCTGTAGATAGTGTATCCTGGTATGTTTATGTCCCAGTCATGGTTCTGTGTGTACCATGTTTCTGTGACTACCATGATATCCAGATCTTCCTCCTCCACTAAGGCCACTAATTCAGGAAGCTTGTTACCCAGACTACGGGCATTGGTACTCATTGCTCTCGATTTTTTGATGGCTTTACTTTCTGTAGCAGCATTCCCCACTGACCTTTCTACCTTGGTCTTTTTCTCATTTAGTACCCTGTTTTGTAGGGGGAGGCTGGTATTTTCCTGCTGCTTATCAGTGCCTTCACCCTTGACTAGTTTAAAAGCTTGCCAATGAAGCATTTAAACCGATTGCCCAAAAGACTTGTTCCCTTCCTGGACAGATGCAGACCATCCTGCCAGTATAGGCTGGTGTCCCTCCAGGTGGAACCTCAGTCCCCAATGAAGCCAAACCCATGTGCTCCACACCATTTTTTCAACCATTCATTAAACTGCATGGTGCAAAGTACCCTCGCCTCACCCATGCCACTGACAGGCAGCACCTCTGAGAAGGATACTGTGTGTGCTACTTGTCTTAAGCCCCTCCCCAACTCTACAAAGTCCTTCTGCACTGCTCTACTCTCATGATGAGCCAAGTCATTTGTCCCTAGGGGGAAAATGACGTCCAGCTCAGACTCCCGTGCAACTGTTCTCGTGATCCTAAGGATGCGCTTCCTGTCCCTCCAAGCCATGGCACCAGGCAGGCACCTTACTTCAGTTTTACCTGCTCCCCCCAGTTCTAGCTCCCTAATAATTGAGTCCCCCACCAGGAGCTGCTTCCTTTCCCTGTGGTACCCTCTGCCTCTTTCCTGAGGGCCTTCCTTGTGACAGTTGTCTGCACCCTCCTTAGTCTCCTCTGCGGGTGCATCCATAGGGGAACTATGCTCCCCAGAATGGTGTATGGAATGTGGAGTGGAACAACTGACTGCGTGTGCCTCTGTTCAACCACCCTTACCCTCCCTGAGCCCACTGTAGCAGTGAAAAAAGCCATCACCAAAAATTAGCTTTCTAACAAGTCCTCCACACTTTCCCTGTGGCAGGATTTGGTTACTGGGATTTACAGAATGGAGAAATTAACAGCACAAATTAACCATCTTATTAAACATTTTAACATTTTCTGGAGGAGATGGGTGATTTACATTATGAAATATATATGGGACTAGGGGTTTTGTTTCTCAGGTGAGGAGGAGTGGGGTGAGACCTGTAGGTCTCAATTTTTTTTATTACATGTATACATTTCTGCATTTGAATCTTCCTGGATTACGGTTATGTACCATTTGTTCTCATGCTCTGAATGGATCAGGAAGTGACTTTTATGGGTTTTTAGTACACTTGCATGTAAGCCATCTGTTAAACACATTTTTAACTGTAAGTAGCCTTGGTCTTTCGTATTTTTATTGTTCCATCATCATCAGGTTTTATTGGATAGCAAACTGAGATAAATAATCTTGTTTACAAATGCATCCATACATAACACAAAATTACATAATATACATGCAATTTGTACAAACATAAGTCATAAAACTTCAGTAAGTAATTAAGAAAATGTAATAATTATCTATAACAATTACAATGCTTATTATATAAGCTAGTTAATGACACTCTGAAGTGCCCCTTTGGGAGTAATGCTTGACCTTTCAGTTGTTTATATAGCCTATCCCATGTTCTAGGGACCGTGACAACCAATAACTTGTCACCAAAGCTAGATCTGCTTCTCGGAACTTGACGAGAGATCCGAGTTGTAGATCTCAAGGAATATTTATGGGGAGTTTAAGACTTTAATGCACACAGTAAAAATGAAAGCAAAATGTGTATGTAAATGTATTCCAGTGGAGATCTCTATGATCTGTCAATGAAGTCATACCTGCTACACTATATAATGTACACCTACTGTATGAGTACTGTAATACAGGTCTGTAATAAACCGTAAAGCACTATTGTATAGTGAGTCAAGTGTTCCTAGTAAAGTGCAAGTAGCACATTTTTGTAAATGAAATCGCTGTAGTCTAGTACAGGTAAAAATAAAGATTTAACTAGTAGTTTCCTAACTGTCAAATTAAACAAATAATTATTCCTGCAGAAGAACACAAGTAGTCCTTTTAGTTTATTAGAAATGTTTTTAATGCCAGCCCGGTGGCGCTGAGGCGCCTGATGCCTTACTTCGCGCTAAGACAGTGACCCGTGTTCGGGAACAAGCACGGGCCACCGGAGGTCAGCTAGGGAGGAAAAGGATTGAGCATCTGAGGGACTGCTCTCCTTCTCCGGGGAGAGGGGGTCACCAGCAGTCAGTGTCAACCGGCCCCTAGTGGTGGCTGGGGAACAGCACCCTAATGCTCCAAAAGGGGAGGAGAGGAGGCAGATGCTTGGAGGAGCGTGTGCAGATGCATGTGTGCTCTCTCCTTCAGGCATCATTGCACACCTCCTCTCCTGGGGGAGAAAAGTGGAAAGACTCCTGGGCGCGGCACGATGACAGCCGATCCCCGCAGGCCCCTCTCCCACGAATAGCAGTAACCTCTGCACTGGATCCATTCTGGCGGGTTGAGGGATCCCCACCGCCCCGCCATGGGGGGCAAGCTGTGGAGGACAGTGGAAGGAAGGCCATGAGCGGGGGACGGGGCTGGGGGATCAGGCTTGAAGGTGTGCCTCCTGGGAAGAGAGAAAAATTAACTGAAAAAAAAAAGAAATGTTTATAATATGTAAATCAAAAGTTAAGTGATTGTCAAGTGATAAACCCAAATATTTGTAAGAATTAACGTGACTAATAATAACCCTTGAAATAGTATGTATACCCCTACTAGTTATCTCTTTGTTGTTTTTCCTTTCGAACAACATTCACTGGGTTGTCCTCTCATTCAGTAGGAGCCTTAATTCCATAAGCTCCCACTGGGTGCCAAGAAAATCCTTTTGTAATATATCTATAGCTAAATTTGCGTCTTCTTTCGATGTGTACATAATTGCATTGTCAGCATAAAAGTATATACTAGTGTCAGGGGAGCAGTGCCTAGAGAGATCATTCACATATAGTAAGAACAACAGGGGACCCAGTACCAGTCCCTGAGGTATACTCATATTCAACACTACTGTACCTGAACAAGCTCCGCCCACCCTGACACATTGCAACCTCTGTATCAAATATGAACTAAACCAAGACAGAGCTACATGGCTCAATCCAGCTGATTTCATATGATTAAGTAAAATTGTGTGGTGCACTGTGTCGAATGCCTTCAACAGATCCAGAAAAATAGATGGTACACTGGAACTTCTGTCGAAGGCAGTCAACACATTATCCCCTACTTTTGAAATTATATAAGTAGCATTATGTCCTTTCTTAAAACCAGATTGTAAATGTGAAATAACATTATATTTAGCGAAGTATTGAATCGATTGCTTATGTAAAACTTTTTCAAACATCTTTACACATGTCACCAAAATTGATATTGGCCTGTAAGAGTTGTTATTTATGTATGTCCAATTAAAGGAGAAATAAGCAGGAGGTTTAACAAAAGCAAGGTGTATTTTGCTGGAGGGGAGACGGAGCTGTAAGGTTATGCTGCCATCTTGTTTTGGTGCTGACCAGAGGTCCCTCCATCCCAACTTGATTTTCTAAGTACCCATTAACATGAAATCATGGCCCAAACCATGTTCCCTCACATGATGAGCTAAGGCATTTGTATAATCTCTACTGGTAATAGCACAATGATGTTCTCCTATGTGGAGTTTTAGCTTTCTCTGGGCTTTAGCCACATAAAATCTACCACACAAAAAAGTTGCTAAATATATAAAAATGTGTATTTAATGATCCATTTTTTGTATACATGTATTTTTTCAGTCACCTTTCTCTGTACTTCTGGACTGTCAATTTTAGAGAACTGATGCATGGGATAGCAGATCGGGGCAGGATTCACAAAAAATTGCAAAGCACAGTGCAAAAGTTTGCACTGCGCTCTGCAGTTGCGCAGGTGTGAAACATTGCTATTCACAGTCAGTTAGCGTACCAAGCTATCCGACTGTGAATAGGGCCAGAATGGGGCAGCACCAACCCAGTAAAACCACCGCTAACCCCACTAGCGCTGCTCCAACGACCAGCCAGGAGAATGGCCCCACAACGAACAGTGCAGGTGCGCTATTTCTTATTCACTAAATCAGCCATGCAAATGAGCCCATTGGGCATTCAAGGCACTAGGTGGCCATTTGCATGCCCATTATGGGTCCATTTGCATAGGATGCGGGTGACTTAGTGCGCCCCCCCCAAGCCTTTGGTCGACATGCAGCCGCAGTCCATGGTGTCTAGTGCTTCCCCCTCACCGATTGCCATCCCTTTAATAATAAAAACAATATTTTCCATGGTGGTCCAGTGGTCTATCCTGTGTTTTGACCATTGATCACCCTGCCAGTCAGAAACACATAAAATTTACCTGGTGGTCCAGTGGTCCCTCCCCATCCCCAATCGCCGATCACTACTGTATAGTGTTAAAAAACACAATTATGTCCTGGTGGTAGTGACCCCCCCCGATCACTGATCACCACTGTATAGTGGTAAAAAAACACAAGTATGCCCTGGTGGTAGTGGTTCCCACCCTCCCCCATTGCTGATTGCCATCCCTATAGGTTAGAAAACACAAGTATGCCCTGATGGGAGTGGTTCCTCCCCCACCCATGATCGCTGATCAGTGGCCTGGTATCACAGATAACTATGCCCAGGTGGCTAGTGGTCCCACCCCCTACCCAATCATCCACCAGACGGTGGCAACATATATCCTGGAACCCACCCAAATCCAGTCCCCCTGTTGTGTCAATAGATGCCCCTGGTTGTCTAGTGAACCCCCCTCCTGATCCCCAGTATGTATCATAACAGCTATTTCCTGGTGGTCTAGTGTACCCCCCACCCTGGAAGATAGTGTTCCACCACCCAGGTCTCCCATCCTGAACCCTAGCTGATGCTCAGCAAAGCCCTCCTCTCACTACCATGGCTGGCTGCCAATTGAGCTGTGAATGAGTGCTTACTGTATACAGTACACACTGACTGACACTGATTCAAAGCTCAATGTCGATGAGTGCGTACTGTATACAATATGTACTCATTCACAGCTCAGTCAGCGGCCAGCCGTGGTGGTGAGAGGAGGGCTGTACTGGTTGCCAGCTAGGGTACGGGATGGGGGGATGAGGTAGCGAGACATTACCTTCGAGGTGGGGGTGCACTGGACCTAGGGAAGATAGCAATATGTTACATAATGGGGATTGGGGATAGGGAGGGAGGTTCAGTAGACCACCATGGACATCTATGGGCACTACAGGGGACTGGGTTGGGGGGGGTCCAGGATATATGTTGCCACCATCGGGCAGGTCATCGGGTGGGGGATAGGACAACTAGCAACCCCGGGCATAGTTATCTGTAATACCAGGCTGGCAATTAGCAGTCATGGTGGGGCCACTCCCACCAGGGCATACTTGTGTTTTTCTAACCTATAGGGATGGTGATCAGAGATTGAGGAGGGGGAGAACCACTACCACCAAGGCATACTTGTGGTTTTTACCACTATATGCTGGCAACTGGCAATCAGGGATGGGGAGGGACCACTGAACCACCAGGTAAATCTTCTTTATTTCTGACCAGCAGGGTGATCAGCCATCAGGGGAAGGGAGGGACCACTAGACCACCAGGATATTAGTTTGTCACATCACCTAGATGGCGATTGGCAAGGGGGCGATTCAGCTGCCACCAGAGACATTCCTTTTTTTTTTTTTTCGGTCTCAACAGGACAGCAAACGCAGTACCTCCGGCAGCCACTAGGGTTATGCAGAATACTGCCAGGTCTCAGTCGGTGGTACAGTATTTTCTCCAGGCAAGGAAACTCCACAAAAGGTCCTTGCATGAAGAAAATGATTGGTAAATGGGACTGTGCCGATACACAGGTCCGCTCCCCCTCATTTGCACTACAGCCCCATCAAAACTTTGCCACAGAGCGAAACCCAGTTTGTGCCCACAAACAGAGGTTTTGTGAATACCATACCTCTCAACTGTCCCTGATTTTCAGGGATGTCCCTGATTTGGCCTCAAAATGTTCCTCTGTCCCTCGTAAAATTTATGTTTTTGTGACAGAACAGTGGGGATTAATAACACAAAATAATGTCAAACATTCAAGTTACAGACTTGTTCTTCTTCATAAAATGCATCTTAACACAAATGCCTTTATTCTATCAGCTTTCTGAGTGAATAGTACCGGTTTTTAAGATATGTCCCTGATTTGGGGTCTTTGTCCCTGATTTTTTTAAGCCTTGTCCCTGATTCATGAGGCAAGAGGTTGAGAGGTATGGTGAACACCACTTGGGTGTAAAACTCAGCTTGCACTGCGCAAACCAGGTTTGTGCCAGGGCAAAATTTTGTAAATCTGGCCCCACATCACTTGCCGTGGAATCCTTGAAACACTTCTTCAAATTCCTTAAATTTTTTTATTGCAGAATTTTTCTTAACATTAGTGAAACTGATCTTTAATACTGTCTAGTCTTTTTAACTTTATGTCTTTTGTTACGGTTAAATGATCGTTAACTATGCTGCATGTATTGAGTCTTTCTATGAATTAATCACTTAACAGTTTTTTCTTGCACATCTGTACCTTTTTTAAATCAAAGAGTAATTGGGTACACTATAAATAATGGCCAGGTGGTGGCAATGTTTACTCTTGACAAAGTACTTTTCAGTATGCAGAACACTGAGTCGCTGTTGGACCACTGCTGGGCATGTATTAACTTTTTATTCTGCATGAAAGTATACTATTTATTTGCACTATTTCATTGTACTGTGCAGTGCTGTTGGTTCTGAGACCCAGATGTTTTAGTCTGGATGCTGTACACAACTAACTAAAACTTTTACAAATATACTGTATGTGTATGAGTAATCCTCTGGTGTGAGGGACTGTCCTAGTACAGTACCTGTAGGAGCAACACATGCTTTCCATTGTTAGCCAAAGAAGTGATACTGTACTCAGGTTTTTATTTTTGTATTTTTTATTTATTTATTGAAATCTTGGATTAAAAGCCGGCCCATCGGCATAGCGGTTGGATTTCACTTGCGACACGGGGAACGAACCCGGGTCACTGGAGGGCCGGCGGGAGATAGATGGAGCATCCTGTGGACAGCTCTCCTTCTCTGGGGGTGAGGGTGGGGATCTTGCCCAGCACTTGACGGACCTCTGGCGGAGGCTGGGGGCACCGCAGCTACCGATGAGCAACAGAACTAAGGGGGTGGGGTGGATGCAGGATGTCATTGAACAACCCCAACCTCAGTATACGGCAAGAATATCTCCCACAGTCTGCCACCTCTATGAAGCCTGCCTTCGGCTTCAATTAGCCTCCCATCCAGCTCTCCCCAGCTAGTCACAAGGATAGCGGCACCTGGCCACTACCACGACCCAACCCTCCGAGGGGTATGTTGGGGTTTCGGGGGATGAGCACTGGGGAAGGTGAAAGCCTGATGAAGGCACCGTGACCAGGCAGATAATCAGCAGCAAGACAGCGGGGCCAAAAGATAAAATTAATAAAAAGGAAAAAAAAAAGAAATCTTGGATTAAAACTTTGAGCAGAAGTTCTTTACATAGGTTCCACGTCATGAGATACAAAGTCAGGAAACAGTTACAAGTATAAGGATCTTTGCAACTGTAGCCAGGCAGTAACACTTATGAATGTTACAACCAGGTCAGTGGTACAAATAAAAAATTAGACGAGTACACTAGGAAAGTAACATTAATTGACATGTGCTATCATTGAGACCATTGGAGACATAAAATAAAAGGTAGGCATAGTACAAAGTTATGCCATCATCACATGTTCTAAGTAAAGCAGCAAACAGTGGAGAGAATACCAGTGGGAGGAGGAGACTAGGAGATAGGTTAGAAACTCCAGAGGGTAGCATTCCTAGGCTGGCTTTTTTGGCTAGCAGGCATGTTTGATATCAAAATCTGCTATTGAGCTGCAGCCAGTTAGCCTTCACGTATAGGTCACATGTGTGGGACAAGCACCCAGCTACGGTGAGAAGGCAGCATGCCTTGTTTAATGCTGTTTTGATGTGGCGCAGGGCCGTGTCCGTGGCTAATCCATAGATAACGAGTCCAATAATCAGCAAGTGAGGCAACAGAGCTGTGTATAGCCATAGACAGTGCTTCCGAGGTCAAATTATGTTTATGCCTGCAGAGTATCCCAAATGCATGAATTGATTGCCCTAGCGATGTCGTCAATCTGTTGAGAGTAGGCCAGTGAGGAATCAATAGTTATACCCAGATATTTAAAGTGCTATACTAAAGCAGGCCCGGTGGCACTGAAGGTTGATGCGCTGGATGCCGCACCTCATGCCACACCAACGACCCAGGGTCAGGAGTGACCTTGGGTGTCGGAGGATCGGCGGGGAGAAGGAGGATTGAGCATCCCTGGACTGCTCTCCTCCTCTGGGGAGGAGGGGTGGGATTACCGCTGCTTTGCTGGCTCCTGGTGGTGACTGGGGGTTGGTGCAGGCAGGTGGTTCACTGAGGAGGACAGCATGGATGGCACCAGATGTGCAGTGCACGGAAGGGCGCACGGCAGCATCATTGATGCCTTGCACATCCATGCCATGGGGTTGGGATTCAAAACTCTGCAGAACAAAATATCCTCCAGCGCGCATCATGACGTCCAGTCCATCGGCACAATGCCACTCCAACTCAGGATAACTACTGCCGGATCTGGACCCTTGGCTTCCATGGTGGTATGGTATGTACCCGCTGTGAAGCAGCCGGTGAGAGGAAAGGAGGGGGATGGTCAAGCTCGGAAACTGGGAGTGGCGCAGGGCCGCGGATCTGGACTGACATGGGGGAACCATAGGTAACACCCCCCCAGCCAAGGAGGGAATAAAAAGAAACTAACAAAAAATAAAATAAAGTGCTGCACTAGTTCCAGAGGGGAGCCCTCATTATTGGTGATAAGGGGGAAGTGGGCCTGCACTGGACTACATGATATAATGCCAACACCCTATGTATTTGCACACTGTATTTGAGCAATTTTATGAAGAAATTCAAACTATTGCAATTCCTCAAGTAGGGAAGAAGAGGATTTCACCAATATGGTGCACCAAGGGACAAAAAACAAGACCATAATTAGTTTTAATTTTCAGACGAGAAAAGGTTGTGTATGTGCTGGCACCAGTGTCAGTGAGAAGAGGCAAGGGTAGGACAAGTAGAGTTCTGATTCAGTATGAGACCAGGATCAGGGAGGAGGAGAGGCACGAGAAAATACACTAGTGGCCAGCTGCAGCCCTCCATGTCCCACAGGCTACAGGAAATGCTGTTTTATCAAGGAAGTTTGTGTTAAATGACAGTTGTTCGGCACATGGAGACACAGCTGAAATGTATCCTGAGTCTCTCTCCCCCTAAAAAATAATTATTGGGTGCCTAACACTTTTGTAGGATCAGCTCCATGAGAATGTCAGCCATTCACTTGAAGCAACAGGAACTGGCACTCCCACCCCCAAATCAGTAGTATCATCGGAATGTGTTAACAGAAAAGGACCACCTTGACCCACCCAGTCTGCCCATCTCCCCCCCTCCCCTACTTGTCACCGGTGCACAAGGAGCCTATCCTCTGTCCTCTAACCAACCCCATATGTCTATCCCACATTCTCTTGAATCCCTCCACTGATTCAACACCTACCACCTCCTCAAGAAATCTGTTCCAGGGTTCAATCACCCTCTCAGTGAAATATCACCCCTTTACATCACCTTTAAATCTTCCTCCTTCCAATCTTAAAGTATGATCTCTTGTTTTAACTCCAGCTTTCCTTTTAAATAGACCTTAAAAATCCTTTTAAGTAGTGACTCTGTGCACTGTTTCACGATGCGTGTTTTTCTTCCACCTCGGCAGGAGACCTGCAGAAAGAATCATAACAAATATATCAGTATAATTTCATAAATGATCCTCTTAATAATCCATGGTTTAGTCACAGAAATGTATAAATTATTAATACAGTAATTATCAAAGTAGAAAATGGTCAAGACATAAAACATTTAGAGCTGTAAGAGTAAAGGAAGTTAAAATAGACCTGACCACGTAGCAGTAGGGCTACTGTTCATGACACCAGTGACTGGGTTTGGGAATGAACCCCGGGCACTGGTGGGCCAGTGGGGGGGGGGGAGAATGAATCATCCCATGGGATATTCTGCTCCTTTGGGGGGGGGAGTCTGATCCTCACTGCAGCAGCATCATGTGGGGGCCTTCAGCAGTGGTGCAGGTCAGCTGGGGACCGTAGTGGGAGGGAGCGATGTCTGGCTCGGCAATGCACATACCCACTACATTCATATAGAGCCATGCTAACGTTAATGTTGCTGGGGGAAAATGGGAGAAACAGCCAGTGCCAGACAGATGACAGCTGCCAGCCCTCTAGGGGCCCTAAGTCACCTGCTTGCACCACTTGACAACTCGCACCCACAAAATTCAGCCATCTGAGGGGTTGTCTCCCTGAAAGCTCTGCTTTGGGGGCAAAGCTACAGGAGAACCTGTACAGGGTCTCCAGGGAGTACGGCTGGCTACGGGGCTGTGAGGCTGGCTGTGTAAGAGCAGATGGTGGAAATGAAACCCACCCCACAGTAAAACAAAAAGTAAAAAAAAACATTTTTTTTTCAGAATACACTTTACAGTGCCTGGATTTTCTATGCTCATTGAGTTCAGATTAACAACATTTAAAACCAGCCTGCTTGCTTTCCCTAGAGAACTTCCACCAGCTTCATTCCTTTTAAATTAGTGCTGCTTCACTTACTGCAATGTCAATGGTCAAAATGCATTGACTGCCTCCCCTTGGCTAAAAAAGGGAAGGGGTCTGCTGATCCCCTACTCAATTTCCTATGCCTACAATGTTTATTTATTTATTTACTGATAACCAGCTAAGGTGGGCTGAGACATACTGTAGGTCCCTTTTTAAGCCACAACACAAGGGAAAACAGCGGACCTCCAATCAGCACACACCTGGTTATCGCTGAACAAGCTCATCCTCAATACTGCCGTAACTCACACAATGCTATTTGGCACTAACCCTAAACTTAGAGCCTGCCCCATCCCATTATTGGTTACCTATCAAGATGGCTCCTTGGTTCCAACAACCCCTCTATTCACGTACTTTGGACTCAGCCTTGACCCCTCTCTTGACTACACAGCACATGTGACAAGCATCAGTAAATCTGTTTGCTCCATACTTGGTGGATCATATAAAGTTGCCCGAGACTTGACCTCTTATACTGGGTTCTTATACTGGGTATTAGAACGGTAGAAGGCTACATAGCCCATATGCACCGTTCCCCACATTAGTGGGACACAAAGCCCTGGTTCTGCATTAACCACACATCAATTTCTTTGTTGACTTTATCCAATGATTTACTGTCAACTATATATGATGGCAATTTATTCCATAATCTACCAGTTCTGTTAACAAATGAGAAATGACATGTATTATTTGTAGCTGTGTCTAGTTTTATTTGTTGTTTATGCATCTTTAAACCTTCTGGTTTTGTTTGTATTTTAATCTCCATCTCCTTTACTAAGTATTCATCATGCATGATCTTGTACATTGTCATTAGGTCACCCCACATTCTCCTTTGCTGCAAGGAAAAATTACCTGTTTTCTTTAGCCTCTCCTTATAGCTTAACTTCCTAATTGGCCCTATTAATTTAGTGAGTCTCCTCTGCATTCTTTCTATTCTGTTAATTTCCCCTTGCTCCATAACTGAGACCCGTAATCTAAATATGGTCTGACATACATATTATAGAATGGTACAGTATTAAACACTCTTCATTACTGTTTACAAAACCTCTACGTATGTTTTTAATTATGTAATTTGTTTTTCATAGAACAGCTGTTCTATGAGTTTTATAACTCATGAGTTCATCCACCCAGAACCCACAGTCTTTTTCAACTTTAGTGATCTGTAATTCTTTGTCATTTAAGTTATACTGTACAGTGCCTCTAGTTCTTTATTTTTCACTATGTTGGCAGCATTCAATGGCATACAAAGCATTGTTGGGTACAACCTCACATGTGTAAAATGATAACATAGAACCATAGGTAATGCTGGCAGAAAAAGACCATTAGTCCACCCAGTCTGCCATCTGGAAGGGGCTTGTAGGTAATCTTTAAGAACTTGTTAACAGATACTATAATCGCAAAGTCAGATTGAAGTACTCCAGTGGTCACTGCAAAAGACTCATCGACAGCATGACTGCAATGCCCAGTGAGGGTGTTACTGATAGATGATAGATGATCTGTAATAAGGTGTGCTGCTTTGTACTTAGTGCAGATAACCGCACGGTTTTATGTGCTAAGGGTGCCTTCTGAACAGCGAAGGTCTAAAATGGTGAACAGAAAATGGCTACTCCCACATGGGTGACTGGAATGGGATGCCAAGCATCAAAGGGAGTGACTTCAGCAGGAGGCAGCTGGAAGGGCGACCACCACAGGGCAGAGTGTGCAATGAAAGCAGTGGCAAGAGCTGCTAGGGAAGGGTGACACGAACCAAGTGGTGGGCACTGGCCACATCCCACACTGCGAGTGGACAGGGGCAGTGGGCAGGCACTGCTGCCTGGGAGGGCTACGGGCAGAAGCATGGGTACATGTGTGGCATGTCCAAGGTGGTACATGGCACCAGTAGCACAGGGACTGGGTACTGAGCAGCAGAGTGGCCTGCACATGCAGCAGAGGTGGCAGGGAGGCATATGTGTGGGCACAGCCCGGGGACACAGCCAGTGGGATGGACAACCATATGCTGGGCAGAGGCAGTGAGCCCAGAAGGGGGGGCCATACCTCTCATCCATTTGTCACTGAAATGAAGGATACAGCCACTCAGAATCAGAGACATTGAGGGACACAGACCCTCACAATGAAGGACCCTTCCACAAACATGGAGATACAAGCTCAGAGGACTGTGGAAATCATGGACACTTGTGCCTGCTGTGGCCTTCAGTTCTTGCCAACCTGTGCTTGCTGTTCTGGATAGCCTGTGCTTGGGACTCGCCTCCCCCCCATGGGCAGGCATGCTGGTACTCTCAGTAGTGCCACTTGTTTGTTTGTCTGTGCCCTTACTGTGTGGAAGTGCGTTTCGCTCTTCTACTGTCTGGCTGCCTTTCTGTGCAGTGGCTGTTTAGGCAGCAGCACTTTCAGGTTCGCCCCCACAGACAGCACTGTTGGTGGAGTGCTCTTCCTGGCTGCCACCCAACCGCACTCATAACTATACCCTTTATGCACTCACTAACTGACTACCTTTATCCAGCAAAATAAAGGACCAGACATGTTTGCTAGTCAAAAGGTACTCCTGGACCTAACACTGTCCCTGCTTTAACAAATTGCTTCCATACCATCTGCAACCAATGCCACACCAGGAACATTGACCAGGAATGCCCTTAAGCCTCCTTTCTAGCTTACTCAGCTGGACCAACAGTCATTTGCTGTCAAGGCCACTAACTGGTTAAACAAACTGCCTGATGCACTGCTGAATCTCCCCAAGTTTAATCAGTTTAAGAGATCTTTGCGGTCTGCCTTTGCAGTTCAATGCAATTGCAACCGTTAAACTGTTTTATTCAGTTTCTGTCTGTATATAATCTATGACTTTTTATACAATGATCTGCATAGATTTTTTTCAAATCTGTATGTAATTGTTCTGTCTTAAGTGTCTTGAGCCTGACCTGACTGCATTTCCACTGGAACTGCTTATTGTACTTGTAATGTTTTTTGTGACTATGTATTTGATGTGGAACCTTTGTAAATGAGCACTTGTGCTCAAAGGTAATCTCTGTAGTTTTCAATAAACAGATAAATAAATAAATCTCACAGAGCTAAACAAAGAGTCTGAGTCTAGTCCTTTGTGAGGACGACGACTAATTTTAGCCCGTGTTTCAGAAATCATTTGCTGGCTGTACATGATGGCAATGTTCAGCAACAGCTTTATTTTAGCAGCTGGCACTGTTGAGTCAGGACTGCTTAATCCAGTGGGATGTTTTAGTGTGACTGGCTTCAGTTACGGAAACTCACTTAGCAAGAGGTCAGCTTGATGGGAACAGATACATACTGTACAATGAATGCAATGAGTCACTGCAATGGTCTACGATATAAATATATAGTTTTTATCATAATGGTAATTGATACTTTAAGCAGTGCAGGTCCCTGCTAGGAGAAGAAAGCCTAGAGCAGCCATGAGCTTCTCCACAGTCATTGCTTTAGATCATGGGATATAGACAGCCCCATAGTCCAAAGGCATAACCCAGAGACTGACTCACCTTCTTGACCCTGTCTGAGTCAAGAATGATCTCAGTACTGAACATTTAGGAAAAGTCTAGTGGCTAAAGCACCAGCTTTGAAACCAGGAGACCACAGGTTCAAATCCCACCAGAGCAAAATACTCAGTGTGTGACATTGAACAAATCACATAAGCTTGCCATGCTCCAGTCCACCCTGCTGTGGAAATAGATAGAAAAAATAAAAAAAACATGACTGTTATCATCATCAAAGCCCCACTGAAAATGAGATGTCACACTTGAACTGGGCTATCCTGGGTAAAGAAACAAGAAAGCAAACATCTACATTACTCCATGGAACAGGCATTGTATTATGGGATGGTGGACACCTGGTGGACTCCCATGAATCAAGACCTGTTGGTCCCTCAGAAGAGCTGGACATCAGTGATATTTCTTTGCAGTCACTGGGGCATTACGCAAAACTAGCTAAACAGATTGAATATTTATCCCAGCTTACTGCAAATCCACCCAAAAATATAACAAAATTGAATTGGCTTTGCCAAAGAGGTAACTCACCAAACAGTCGGTCACACCACATAAATATGTTAAACTTTTATTTATAACATTACAGACAGAAACCAGTGAAGCACAAGATGAGATCAGTCCACCAACAGGTACACTGACCGGTTTCGACAACAGTCTTTCTCAAAGGGAGAAAAACAGAGGGGCGTGGCTAGGCACCCACCAGATGGCTGCCAAAATCTCCAGCTCTAATAACCCCTTCACTAATCCAGTGAAATATGTCCCAATACTTGCCTTACCTGATCATCGTCAGCAAGTAGTGTGATGAGGCAACCTTCAAGGAACATCCTGGTGCAAAACGTTTGTAAAACAGAGCTTCACAGCCAGAGATATCTCTGGCTGAAGAAAACTGTTGCCTCATCCTATCAGACCCAGTAAAGATGGCAACAGCTGAGATCGGCTTCACTCCTGCTGCCCTGTCAAAAATAAATGTCATGTCTGAACATTTGATTTGCCAAATAAATAAGCTGGAAATAGTGACACAACATACAGACTCTGATATTGTGCAAATTGGGGTCCATTTGAATGTGGCACAACACTGCATCGCTTCAACTCAGGATGGCTCTGAGAGACTTTTTGCACCTCAGGGAGCAGGACCTAGTCTTTCGAATGCTGTGGGAAAAGGTTGAGGATTTAGAGAACCATGGACACAGAAATAATCTGCATTTCATAAGATTCCCAGAGGGCTGTGAAGGAAAATACATAATATAGTTTTTTTCCAACACATCCTGCATGATATGCTTGCACCAGACTGCCCCCTCCAGCACTGGAAATAGATCATGCCCACCTGTCCTTGCCCCTGCCAAGCCAGGGGAAAGATCTTGGCCACTATTTGTCAGACTTTTAAGATATATGGATAGAGTGCATTCTGATATGGGCCAGACAAAAAGGTACCATACTCTGGCAGGGGCACCAGGCTCGAATATTCCCAGATTCTTCTCTGGACCTATCCAACCAACGAAAAGCTTATACCCTAGCCAGGAAAGCCCTCATGGAATTGGGGGTACAATACAATTTCTGATACCCTGTGGTTCTCCGCATCTCTTATAATGGGGGTCGCACAGCAGTTTGACACATCTGAGGCCTACATCCTAAAAACAGGTGCAAACAGACCTCACCAGATTTAAACCCAGGGTTGATAGCTGATAACTGGTAGTGATCACCAAATGGTGTGGTTTATGATCTCGATGAGTAGGGAGTCAGGGGACTCACTAACAAAGGTGGTGTATTTCAGTAGGGCAGATTTTGGGAAGATGCTGGAGATACTGAAAGGGAAACTTGAGGGCATAGGGCCAGGGATGGAAGCGAGCAGAAATTAGATATTATTAAACAGGGGAGTACAGAGGCAACGGAAGCTTGCACCAAGTTACAGAGTAAGAGGAGCAGAACATGGAAACCATGCTGGTTGAACAGTGAGGTAAGAGAGGGGGTGAGGGCAAAGAGAGCTGTATACCAGAGGTTCAGAATGACTGGGAAGGAGGAGGACAGGGAGCAGTAAGCAAGATGGTCCAAGGAAGTGACCAAGAGGGTGAGAGAAGCTAAGGCCTCAAGGGAGCTAAGGTTAGCACAGGGAATTAAGGGGGGGGGTTTAGATATGTCAGAGAGAAGAAGAAGTAGTGCAGGGATAACATAGTGAGGATAAAGAAGGGTGGGGAGTGAGTGGAAAATGGAGAGGAACAAGCGGAAGCGCTAAATGAATACTTCTGCTCAGTGTTCATGCAGGAGAAGGGGGGACCACTACCATCTTGGACTGGGAGGGGGGAATAGGTGACAGAAGGAATGATTGAGGGAAGTAGAGTATTAGAGGGACTGAGGGCACTAAAAGTGGACAAGGCACAAGGGCCGGACAGTATCCACCCCAGGGTGCTGAGGGAGATGGCGGAGGTGCTGGCAGTACCACTGGCAGATCTGTTCAGCACCTCCCTGGATATGGGATATGTGCTTCAGAACTGGAGGATGGCCCATGTGGTGCTGATACACAAGGGCGGCCCAAGGGATGAACTGGACATTATTGTCCAAACTGTCTCACTTCCATAGTGGGCAAGCTTATGGAGATGATACTGAAGTAGAGGTTGGTGTCATTTCTGGAGGACAATTATCTTCAGGATGTGAGGCAGCATGGGTTCATATCGGGGAAGTCTTGTCAAACTAACCTAATACAATATTATGACTGGGTAAAAAGAGAACTGGATAGGGATCATGCAATGGATATCCTCTACTTGAATTTCAGCAAGGTCTTTGATTCAGTAC
This sequence comes from Neoceratodus forsteri, assembly GCA_016271365.2. Lineage (NCBI taxonomy): Eukaryota > Metazoa > Chordata > Ceratodontiformes > Ceratodontidae > Neoceratodus > Neoceratodus forsteri. The sequence continues at coordinate 136,491,618 of CM057457.1, read as the reverse complement.
CTTATGGGTGGCTTGGGGGGAAGCTAACTGGCATGGGAGTGGGGGCCAAGATGGCAAACTGGATTACAAACTGGCTGTGTGGGAGGCTACAATGGGTGGTGGGTGGGGGATTCTCAACACTGAGACCAGTTACAAGCAGGGTGCTGCAGGGCTCAGTGCTATTTGGGCTCTTCATCTCTGACACTGTGCACGGAGCGGTGAGCAGGGTGAGTCTGTTCACAGACGATACCAAAATGGGTGCAGTAGTAGATGAGGAGGAGGGATGGAAGCAACTGCAAGGGGACCTAACCAAACTGAAGGAGTGGTCAGAGTGGTGGTAGCTGGGTTCAGTGTGAAGAAATGTAAGGTTATGCACTTTGGGGCAAAGATCCCAAGGAGAGAATACTGGTTGGGGGGGGTGAAGCTGGGGATCACTGAGGAGGAGAAGGACCTAGGGGTGATGGTAACAAGAAGCATGAACAATTCTGCCCAATGCAGGAAAGCAGCAGGGAAGGCAAACAAGATGCTGGGGTGTATAGCCAGGGGATTCTCATCCAGGCGGAGGGAGGTGATCTTGCCCCTCTACAGGTCACTGATCAGGCTGCACTTGGAGTACTGTGTGCAGTTCTGGAGGCCATACCTGAGGCGGAATATCAAGCTACTGGAGGTAATGCAGTGGAGGGCAACAAGGATAATACAGGGAATGGAAGAGAAAGATTATGAGAACAGGCTGGGGGGACTGCATATGTATACCCTGGAGGAGAGGAAGGATAGGGGGGACATGATCGGAACTTTAAAGTATCTGAGGGGAACCAACAAGGATGGAGCCAATGGTGTTTTTAAACTGAGGAAGGGAAGGAACACTAGAGGGCATGGGCTAAGAATAGAAGGGGAAAGATTTAGGAGGGAAATGAGGAGGCATTACTTCACAGAGAGAGAGTGGCATCAAAGTGGAACACCCTACCAGAGAGGGTGATATCGAGCAAAACTGTGAGTAGCTTTAAAAGGGCATGGGACAGAGAACAGGGGAGAGTATGGGTGGGTGAGGCTGAGAACGGCTGAGGGCAGACAAAAGGGGAGGGGGTGGGGCAGCTGCAACTTAGGGGAGGTAGCTGCACACTAGAGCAGATGTTGATAGACCAGGAGGTCTGTTTCTGCTGGCACATTCGTATGTTCGTGGAGGCCACTTGGGGAGGTCGGTGGGGGGGCACACCAGCAAGCAATGGACACTATCCCAACTTGGGAAACTGATGCACCGACACAGCCCAGCTATGGTCTGCCTCTAAAACCCCCACCCACAGTAGCAACCCCCTAGCAATATGTGGCACGACTCTGGCACAGGAATAAAAAAAACACAACCTGAAACCACAGAAGGATTGGGCAGAAAGGCCTAGAAGTCACAGCCATAGCTGCAATGAGGACTCGACAGCATCATCCCTCATGCACTCACCTCTTGAGGGAAATAATCATTTTGCCCTGCTCCTCACAGACCCACAGGAAGGTCAGAGAAATCCTCCAGCACCCCTGATCCAACAGCAAACATCTGAGCTGTCCTCCCGACCCAAGTCTTGGGAAGATGCCATGATCCTGGTCATGGCAGTCATCAGCCTTTCAACAAAGGAATCACTAGGCCAAGAAGAATCATGCCCAAGACCTGCGCTTCAGCTCCCGACTGACGCATAACCACATACAGCAACCACAACTACTGATGTCCTGCCTTGAGGATCACAGGGACTGAGGTATTATAGGCCTCCTGGCAAACTCAGTAACACTCGCTGCCAAATCAGTCAAAATCTCAGGACAATTAAGCTGCTTTCCTCCTTTAAAGAGGATGCAGCACTTGCTCACCATATCCTTTATCAAACTGCTTCTTGGGACTATGCTATTGGGTAAACTCATGAATGTTTTTCTTTCCTAACAGGAACACTCCACCCTCTTAGCATGGTTTGGTGTCACCTTTTTAAGACTGTATATACTGGGTAGGCATTTGTATTTTTAACTTTGCTTTTCAGTTTCCTTGGCAAACATGTGTATCAGTATGACAGGCTAGTTAACTGTCCAGGGTTTTTTGGATGGGGCTTATTCAGGCTTGGAAACAACATTTGGCAAGGGGCCTAGGCATGGGTACGCAACATTCCACCATCTGGGTTGCTATCTTGTAAATAGCCCTCTGCTTAAATCTTAAGTGGCTTCTAAGCTCTTTTTTACACAGCTAAAGCGGTGCCCTCCAATAGGTTTCCTTTTTCTTTTATATATATATATATATATATATATATATATATATATATATAAAACATGGGTCAGTCCAGGATATGGGGTACCCTTCCCTCTCAGCACTGATTTAACAACCCTAACCTTTTCTTACTTACATAGGGAAAGGTGTAGTGTTGGTTTTCCCACCATTTCCCTTCAGCAGCTTGATCCAATCACAGAGACATTACCTCTCTGTGAAAATGCACACTTTTGAGGTGAAGCTCTGGCAAGAACAGCTACTTGAGCACAGGCCAGATCACACACTCACACAGCCATGAGGTGTGGTACTGCAAATGTGTGGCCTTGAGGTGGACAGGCAATGAAACAACACTGGTTATTAACTGTGCCTGCACATCCCAGGGCTAGGAGCATGAGTTTAAGATCTCTCCTATTTAGAAGCGAAAGTGAATACTCTTCTAGAGCCCTCATTCTACTGGGTCCATTCATATACAATCAAGGGGGCCCTTATGCATTCTGTGGCAGATTGTTGGGGATCTGACTGGAGAGTGGGCAGCTGTAGAGCTGGAGGAAGCTCATCCTTCAGCCCTCTGTTGACCAGGACTCAATCTCTTAGTGGCAGGGATCTAGCTTACGATCCAAAAATCCCTTCACCAGGTATAAGCTCCTAACACGACATAAAAAAAAAAATGGAAAGCAAAGCTCAATGAACTTTAATAATGACAAGGGTTCAGAGAGACAATGAGGCATGGGAGACACCAATAAGTAGAGGAGGTAAATCTCCAATGTTCCAGATGTTTAGAGGGAAGGATCCCCCCCCCCAGCCAAAGTCATGAACATACCAAGGACTCACTCCCTATTTCCAATGCTAGTCTACAGAATGACCTGGTAGTTGAACAGACTCCAGGCAGGAATGGTTTAGTAGGTGCATGTGGTTTGGAAATTACCCCATTGCTATGAAGCTAGACATACAGAGTCCCCTTTAGGGATGACGTAGGGGAAAAGTGCCCCAGGAACCCATACTCCTTCTCTGGTGACACCCTACAGCCCCTGACCCTCCTCCTGCCTCTTCCTAATCCATAACACCTTTTTTCACACACACACACACATACACACACACACACACACACACACAGGGACCTTCTTAACTGAGGGAGGCTCTTCAGATGGCATATAGTCACCCACTCTCATTAACTACACCATTCTACTTGAACTTGCTTTATATGTAGATTGGCATACTGGAACACATTTTTAGGAGAATAGGAGCAGTCTCTTATTTCTTTTTCAGTGTTTACTAGACCAAGTCCAATCCCTGGTAGTAGTACTTAAGCGATTGCTATTAGCTTGAGCCAGATATGACTGGGGGCTTCAAGGTATGGGTGGGGGAGGGTAAGGCTCTGCAAGTGGGAGATAAGCGGGGGAGAAGAGAGGAGAAATACATTCACCTGTTATGTAGCCCCAGTTGGACATGTTGTATTGGTTTGACCTGTTATAACCATTATTTGGCATTCCTGCACATTTCCCTGCCTATTGCTTGCAACTGAACAATGCTTCATACTTATCCATAGAATATTATATTGGTTTTCACCACGCTCCAAGACTCCTCTCTGTTGCGCCATGCTCTCATTTTTTGGAATCTGGGGATGGATCATGGGTGTCCTTCATGCAGTGATTTGGAATGTGAGAGGACTTAACTCCCCACTAAAAAGGAAACAGGTTCTGTCTCACCTCAAACGTCTGAGGGTCCAACTTGCTTTCCTACAGGACACATGGCTTACCACTGCAAAAGTGGCTAAACTCAAAGAGACTGAGTCAGCCTGGATGCTCATAGCATGGCCCCAGTCAAGAAACAGTAAGTGTCCACCCTGCTGCATAAAGCCCTATGGTGGACAATATGGAAATCACCTCAAACAAAGATGGGAGATTGCTTATAGAGGTAGCTACACCCCAAAGCCCTCTTGTTCTTGCCAATGTATATATTGACAACCTGGCCTTTCTTCATGCCTTTAACCAGTCCTTCTCACGGTTTGCCACCTCTACCACACCTGTAATAGTAGGCAGGGATTTTAACCTGGTCCTGGAGGCCTGCATAGACCATAATTATGGGGCAGGATGTGCAGCATATAACAGCATGGAGGGCCCTGGGATAACTTCTTAGAGAGCATGGATTAGTCGGCTTGTAGAGGCTGCAGCATCCACAAGAATAAGACTACATGTACTTCTCTGCCACCCATTCCACATCTAGCCACATTGATATGTGATATACTTCCCCGGAGATAACTCGTAGCAAGCTGTCTGCTGAGATCCATCCTGTTTTTATCTCAGACCATGACCTGTGTCCCTCTCTATAATATGGTGGGCCCCCTCCTCACTCTAAATAACTGCTGAGGGATCCCAAGTTCACTCAATGGGCAAAGCAGGAGACAAAATCCTTTATAAGGATCAATCAATATGAGGTCACATCTAGAACAATGGTCTGGGAAGCTTACAAGGGAACCATGCATGGAAAAATTAAAAGCTGCACTATGCACAGATGCAGGGAATGGGAGGCAGAACTCTCCTCTTTAGAGGGGGAGCTCAGAAATGTGGAGGCAGAGTACAAGCAGCAAAAGTTGCCCACCAGGGAAACGATAACCCATCTCATGAGTACTAGGATGAGGCTAAACAAACTGCTTTCATGAAAATCAGAGTTAGCCCTTCTCTGGCTTATGCACACTTAACTGTGTAAGAGGTCTAAACCTCACTTTCAGATTCTTGATGATATTGGGAATGCAAATAATCACAAACAAGTTGCATTTGAGTAATAAACAAGTTTATTACTACAAAAGGGATAAATCACAGTTGCCTTGAGCAGTTCTTACCAATATGAACCGGGAGCCAGTGTTAAGCGTTCCCTACACCTCGAGGTTTCTCTGTAGTCTCTTGGGATCTCTCGGGTCTCCGAGGTTTAAAGCCTGTGCATAACATTATATACCTGTGATAATTACTATGGTTACTAAAAGATAGAAACATTTTTAGTTACAGAGATGAGCCCTATTGACTAAATTAGAGGTGGCTCCATGGTCCAAGGTAACATTATATAATTCTGTAAAGTCATCAGTTTTAGAACAAAGAAGTTCTTATACAGAGTCTTACATAACAAGGTGTAGTGGTGCACATCACCAAAGGATGGCAATGTTGCCTTACATATTATAATTACTTCAAGGACAGATGTCTTGGCATCTGACAAGTAAGAAATAAACAGAAAATACATGGTATAATATGTGTGCATTAGCAAGCAAAGTGTATTACAACAATATGCATTTATATCCTGACATCTACTCTTATAAGGTAGACACCCTTAGCCCTATGTATTAGTATAGCCTATGCCTAAACATTAGCTGTCTACGGTGTACCCCTGAGGGTATCAATTAGGGTGCAGGGACCTCGTGTAACAATTCCCCCCTTGTTGCCTCCAAGGGCAACACAGGCAATGTCAGGGAATGGACAGGAGCAGTGGTCGTTTACAATCCCAACGCACAAGCCTTGTAAAGGAACTCAAGCTGTTCACGGTGTTGGCACAGTGTACGTCATAGGCAGCAGAGCATAATAATCAAAGTGAATATTAAAAATGCATGTATTATAACAAAACCTTTAAAAGTGATCTCTAACCAGGTGTTAGTCAATGCATTATTCATATCTCCATCATTGATCAGATCAAGAACAGCTTCATTGGCTTTCGTTATATTATTGCTGATGTGGATGAGGTGTGTGTCCTTCCTATCTAAAAGGGATTTCAGTGTAAGTGTAAGTGGATCTATGTGTACGTTAAAGTATGGTAGGTATTCTGAGAGTGTGAGTAAATAATCTAGGTTACCATCAATAATGTCTGCATCCATAAGGGGGATGGGGGTTATAATGGTATGTCCAATAACATTTTTCTGATGGGGAACAAAACAGAAGTTGGGGTAATCAATTGGACAAGTAACAGAACCATATGTATAAGACTTATAATTAGTCACAATGCAGTACTCTCCGTCAGAGTTATATTGTGAGCACACAGTAGGTAGTCTCCATTTTTGCAACTGGACAGGGCATGTGTAGGTCGTCTTCGAAATCCGTGTTGACAGGCGATGAGCTTCCTCACGATAGGACTGGTAGAGCTAATCCGGTGACAGAGTCGATTCAAAAGAGTTGGTGCCATTCTCAGTGATGTCATCATCCATGGTGAAAGTCCAATCAGTGCTGTCTGGAGAGTAGCCACAAACAGGGCGTATGACATCAAACACATCACATCAGCACAAGTAGCTGTATTGCTTTTTCGCACAGCAGTCCGTGTGCGGTGCCACCCAGGCATCCAAGAAGGAGTGGTAGACCAGTAGAGGTGGTAGATCCAGGCATTCTCTGTAGATGTCATCATCCAAATGCCCTATCGAATGTGCCAGTGCAAGTTTGTCAAACAAAGCTGTAGTGGGATCAAAGCGTGGTAAGGAGACAGTAAAAGAAACGAACATGGTATCTGTTATAGAACATTTCTTGGTAGAAAAACAAGGACCAGTGTTAGCGTGCCTGGTCACAAACCCCAAATTTCTCATTGTGGAGAGAGGAATAGACAAAGTCTGTTGCATACACAAGGAAACACAAGTTGAAAGTTTACATTTAGGACAATACCATTTGGAGATGCGTCTATCATGTATTATGTCAGGGATTCTTCCAGTTACGAAATCACGGAAGAGGTTGTTGATGGTAGTAAGGATGTATGAACCATATGCAGAACAAAGTATTTCCCTACCAATGTATTGTCTTTCAGCTTCTCTATTGTTCTGTTGTATGAGTGCATTAATCTTGTCTTTGAATCAGTAAATGCTTTTAAGAATGTCGCATGTTGTATACAGTGTATCTTTCTTCCTGACTAAGACCATCCACACCATGCAATAATGGTGGTAAAACAGTATTAACCAAACCAGTGGAGAATTTTGCAGAATGACTTTTGATAGCAGCAATGTCTGCTTTGTTCCAGATGGACATAGCAGTACCAAAAAGACCTGTGACAGTACCTGTAGCACCTGTAACATCAGAACTGTCAACTTCACGTTTACTACATTTATGATTAAGATTACTAGGAGGGGTTTTCCAACTAAAATTACCTCTATGTTCAGTAGAATAAACCCCAGTAAAGGGATCCTTAGTACGAATTTGAAATGCAGCTAAACTATCAAGCAATAATGTACTATAGAATGCAGAAGTATTGGTATTGTGACACATACCAAATTATTTCATGTTCCAGTAAGTAAGATTAAACAAAACAGGTATATGCATGAACTATAAATTATTAATCAAAGAACCTGGGAGGGCAGTGGCTGTGAGACTACTACGAGGACCAGGGTTATGTTTTGGATATTCCAAAAGCTGTTTCTCAGTGGGAGGTAAAACAGAGAGATACATGGCTGCAGAGGCCATGTGGTGTACAGCACAGAATCTGCGGGCGGAATCTTTGGAAAGAGAGTTACAGTAGGAAGGATCAATCAGAGCAGTAATGTTGTACAAACCAGAGTGTCTTAATGCAGTTTGTAACAAGGACAATGAGCCATTTGGGGATAATTTAGCATTGGGACAGCCCTGAAAAGTTCCCTTGGAGAATTTGGCCACAGAGAGAATTTGTCCTTGTGATGTGATTTGCCGCTCAATTTGAAGGGTAGATTTTTCAGGGGCAACGACCGAGGCAGTGAGGTAAGCATTGGAACCTTCCTGAACAGTAATCATAGTATCTGGTATTTTGATGGAAATTCCCTCTGTAGGAGGTGCTGGAGGATCCAGTTGTCGAAGGAGGTCCGGTACCGTGCCTTGGGCACAAGGGATCACTCCTGCAAGGAGGAGAGATAGGAACAAGATAGCCATCTTGTCAGTATATCTGAAAAGGAAGATCAAAGATTAGTACATTAGTACAATTCCACCCAGTGGGGTTGGGAAAAGTAAGTTTAAGTTCCTTTGTACAATTTCAATTGGTTTGCATGTAACCATTTGTCAGTCAATTTATTGTTGTGGAGGAGTCTAACTTGATAGACTGCCAGACTGAGCTTGTTGACAATGGGGTAAGGGCCTTCCCACTTATTGGAGAAGGAATGGGTGGGATGTGCAAATCGAAGTACCATTACCTGATCTCCAACCTGCCCATCCACTTCTTGTGCATGTTTGTCAAATTGTATTTTGGACTGTTGCTGGGCTTTGCCCATGCAGTTTGCAGCGTACAAGTGTGTGTGTATGAGGTCTTTTCTGAGCTTTTCCACAGACTGATCCACAGACACTGATCTGCAGTGGGGTGTGCAGGTCAACAGCAAGTGTTCAGGCAATCTCATCTGTCTTCCAGTCATCACCTCAAAGGGTGGGCTGGGTGGTGGCTGAGGGAGGTACCTGATTGCCATAAGGAGTAAAGGCAATAGGGAATCCAGGTCTTGGGATTGTCCTCAATGAATTTGGAAAGCATTTGCTTAATCACTCTGTTGGCTCTTTCACTTGACCTGAGGATTGAGGGTGATAAGGTATGTGGAACTTTTGCTGAAACCCAAGGAGTTCAAGGGACTCTTTCATCAACTCATCTGTAAAACAGGTTTCTTTGTCAGAGTCCACCTTGAGAGGCAGGCCCCACCTGGAGAAAAGTTGTTCTACCAGGATTTTGGCAGTTGTCTTTGCGGTGCATGTCTTAGTGGGGAAAGCCTCAACCCACTTAGAGAATAAGATGGTTACCACAAGAGCATACTTGTTGTTTCTACTGGCATTGGTCAAAGGACCAATAAAATCAATTTGGATGGCATGCCAAGGGCCAGTGTGTCTTTGTGGTAAAAGTTTGGCATTCCATTTTGTAGGTATGGGATTGTTTTGTGCACAAACAAGGCAGTTGACAATGTATTGTTTAACATCTTTGGTAATACCAGGCCACCAAGCGGTGGTCTTGAGACATTGGAGGGTATTTTCTGCTCCCTGGTGTCCACCAGTAGGAGTATCATGTACTTGGTGCAAAAATTCAGATCTCAAATGTCTGGGGACTACCCACAATTTGGTGGTAGTGTCCTCTGGTTGGAACAAAATGAGTTTGTCAACAGGGGATAAGTGTAACTTACCTTCATGCCTGCGATATGGGTTATGTGTCAGGAGTCTCTTCTTCAGTGTTCTTTATGTCAAGGAAACTGAACACTTCTTTGAGTTCAGTGTCCAAGTGCTGGGCTGCTGAGAGGTCCAGGGGAGAAAAATACTCAGATTTTCTTTTAAGAACTGCAACATGTACTGCTTCATTGGCTTCTGGATGGTCCATCATCCAGACGTCCCCCCCTCAGGCCCCTTCCTTAGCAAGGGTATCTGCTGTGTCATTGAATGCATGATAGGGATCATGTAGAGAGTGAGCTTTAACCTTGTGCACATAAAGTTTGTGTGTGTATTTCTGTGCCAATGCATGTATGTAGATTACCAATTCTTTGTATTTCACTGGACTGCCACCAGAGGAGAGGAAGGAGTACTTCTGCCAGAAAGGGAGAAATTCTGTAAGGGAACAACAAACCCAATTACAGTCTGTAAAAATGATGGTATCCTGAGTTCCATGTTGGATAAACTCAAGTGCACAGGCCACCGCTGCCATCTCTGCATACTGCGATGAAGCCACACTACAACGTTTAGATATCTTGACAGTGTTCCCATAGGGATAAACCACAAAATACCTATCCCTGCAATCTGTTCTCCCTGATAGTAAGATGCTGAACCATCAGTGAAAATACGTGCACAAAAGAGGTATCTCAAGCATCTGGCATGGCAGGGAGGAATGGACCCGGATCTGGGAGGTCAGGGTGACTGCAGTGTACAGTCAGGGGTTCTCCCTGAAAAAGGAGACTCATGAGCTAGCAGAGATGGAACCTTGGTCTGGTGGACCTGGATATCTCTGTCCTGGAGGAGAAGTGACAATGTGTCAGCCTAGTGTTGGAGACTGACCCATCCTTCACTGCCTCATCTGAGAGTAGAAAGGTAGTTGGCGTGTGATTAGTGTTGAGAATCAGTGGTGAGTACCCAATGATATACAGGAAGTGATTGACAGCCCAGTAACTGGCCAGAAGGTTCCTTTCACAAAGGCCATACTTCTGTTCCACTGGGGTCAAGAGCTGCGAGGCATATGCAATAGGTCTCAAGGTGCCATGCATCTTCTGGGCCAGCACTGCTGACATAGCAATGTCAGAGGTGGCACACTCCAGATGGAATGGTAGTGCTGGATTGGGGTTCACCAGTGCTGGGGTGGAGGCCAGAGCCTGCTTCAGTGACGTCACAGCCTGGGTATGAACAGGGCCCCAATTCCATGGAACATCCTTTTTGAGTAGATCACAGAGGAGCAGCTTGAGCAAAATCACAAATAAAATCTCTCGAGTAGTTTACCATACCTAGAAACCTTCAAGAGTTGCCACACTGGTGGGTAATGGCAAGTCTTGTAATCCCTGAATCTTTTCCAAGTAGGACTCCGCCTTGGTCAGTTATTTTCAAACCCAGAAAGAGTACTTCTTCTGACATAATTGTGCTTTTGCTGGGTTGCATTTCAGACCTGCTCTCTGAATGAGAGTCAGTAGTTCATCCAAGAGATCCAGATGTTGTTCCTGTGTGGCCGCAGCAAAACAGGTCATCTACGTACTAGAGACATTGTGCGGCTGAGAAACTCTGTAGGCGTCCATCATGTGGAGATGGAAGAGGATGGACTGTTACGGAATCCTTGTGGCAAGCAAGTCCACGTGTAACTGTCGTCCTTTAAATGTGAAGACGCAAACTTAAATTGACTCTTGAGGGCCAATGGTAATGACCAAAACCATTGGAGATGTCCAGGGCACTGAAACCATTTCTGGTGTTGAAAGTCAGCACATCTGGTGCCGACGCTTCATAGTTGGGGAACAACTGGGAGTGATCTAATCAGTTTTCTGCAGTCAATCAATAAGTCTCCAGGCACCTGTGGGTTTTTCACGGGCCAAACGGGAGAGCTGGCAGGGAAACACAAGTTCTAATTACTCCTTGCTTAAGGAGGGACTTGATTGTCTTCAGAGAGAGGTAAGGCTTCCGTGGGAAATGGGTATTGCCTTTGTCTTTCATGTGCCGGGCCTGGCACCTCTATAACAGTATGCATTCTGCCACAATCATGCTTATTAACTGCAAACGCTTCCAAATGTTGTTGCAGAATCGGTAGGAGTTTTGGAAAGAGTTCATGGTTCTTGAACAAATCTATGACATCATACTCTTTGTTATTGATAGAGATTGTCGCCACATCATGTGAGTCAGGAATTAAGACAGTGTGGTATTGACACTGGATCTGTATCAGCAGCATGTTAGCTAAATCCACCACACAGCCGTGTGGTGCAAGGAAGTCAATCCCGATGATACTAGGATGATCATGCAGCACCATTAGTTGGAAAGCGTGTGAGGCCTTCAAATGGCCTAGCTCTACCGGTAAGGGTAGAGAACGGTATGCAGGTAGCCTAGTACCATCAACTCCTGACATATTGGTCTTCCGTCCGGTAGACCAAGGGGACATGTCCGGGTGTTCATCGTGTAAAACAGATGCAGCTGCACCTGTATCTAATAAGACAATTAGTTGGCGGCCCATGACCTCAGCCTCAGTGCAGGGCCTTCCGTTTGTATCCAAGACCAGCTTGTTTACAATTCGGACTGGGGCCTATAATTGTCAATCCGTATTGCTGGAGGTGTGCAGAGGTTGGGCCTGACTTGCATGAATGACTTCACAGTGTTGCACTGATGCAATATAGGGAGGAGCTTCTGGGTTCAGGCTTGTGTGAGCCTGAGAGCTCGTACTTCCGGTGTCTCCATGACCAGTAGTGGCATGGGTCACCGGTTGTACTGCTGCAAGGGTCTGTGTGGGAACAGCGTCCGCTATGGAGCGCACTTGCCCCAGGAGCTCTTGAAATTTTCGGTTTTCTTCAGCTATCTCCTTGTATGAGGGACCCGATCTTTGTAATGGTTTCCCTCTGCCCTTGTGCCTTCTGTTTTTAGGCCAATTCCAGTTCCCACCCCACTGTTGTTGTTGTTGTTGTTGTTGTTGGCCCTGTTGGGGATTTTGTTGATTGCTAACTGGAGGGGCCGATGGATGTTTGGGCTGCTGTTGCTGGGCCTGCTCTTCCACAGTATAGTTTGTCATGGTCCCGGAGGTGGGTTCCACGGCAGCAACTTTTTTTGAACCAGAACCCAAATCACGGATGTACAGTTGATACACCCTCTCGGTTTTCCGAAGAATATCGGCAAACCTATCCGTATTTGGGTACATGGTTGGCTCTACCTTTTCTCTTATGGCTGGGATCATGTTCCTAAGGAACAAGGTCTTATATTCAATAAGATCTACATCTGCAGCTTCTTGTGCCAAATGCTTCCCTGCTCGGTAGGCCATTCAGAGTCTCTGGTGGTAGGTCACTGGGCTTTCTTTTGCATTTTGCTTCACGGGGTATGCCAGCATCACTCCTACCACACCTGGGCTATGAGCGGAGATGAGCTCAGCTGCAACTTCGTCAAAGGTAGCGTTCCCATCCTGGTGAACTACTTCAGGGAGTTTGGCCCATAAACCAGGATTGATGGTCTGGTGTAGTATTTGGACCTGATATTCTGCGGCGAGGCTGAGCATCTCGCATTTGGAGCACACCTTTTCCAAATGGCAATTGAGATTGTCGGACGGGCTCATCCGACTGATACTGTCAGCAATTTGCTGAACAGAGTAGGCCATTTGTAGGGGATTAGTCGGTGGTCGATCAGGCAGAGGTAACGCGTCTCGCGCACTGTCCAATGCTGCGCGAGCTGCAGCTTCAGCTGCAGTACGAACAACACCTTCCTCAGTGCCAGCCTCTTGGAAAATTTGTCGGATCTGACTTTTAATGGCTTTCATACTTCTTTCAGGAAGAGGAACATTACCTAATGCTCTATCAATCATGGTTTCAATCTCTTGCCTGTCTTCCACACTAATAATGGCTACCAGAGGCGCCGTCAGGACCAGGCTTGGGCCTGCTCCCCCCCATCATGGGCACCACCATGATGGCATTTCCCATGATGAGCGTCACGTCGTCGTTGACGTGTGACCTGGGGAGTAGTGGGCGGGGACCCACCATACTGTGGATGGCTGGGTGGGGAATCTGGGCCATAGTAGGGGTGTGACTGGGCGTTGTACTGTGAGACGTCATCATCAGATAACTCCCCTTCTGATGACGAGTGAAAGGCAGGGGCTACGCCTCCCATTGCCTTAACGTGGCCAGCCAAAACCTTTCGCTGATGGCGCAGCTTATCCATCTTAGCTTTACATTCATCATGATTCACACTTGCAACATCCATATCAACCTGATCCAGCTTCTGCTTTTGCAAAACACGGTACGCGGTGCTCAATTCGCGATTGTCCCTATATGCTATTTCTAAATCGTTACGTACCTGGTTGATCTCGTCCTGAAGCTCACCCATTTCATCACTCAACTGTGCATTCACAGCACTCAACAAATCATTCATCTGCACAACTTGACTCTTATCCTGTCTCAAACTTTCACACTCCTGTTTCAGAGTACACATTTCTTGTTCACCAGCCTGTGCTGAATGATGCAATAGTGAATTATTTTCATTTCGCAGAGACTGGAGTTCTGACTCCAAGTTCTGCTGTATTCGAACACACTCAGTTTCCTGTAAACCCATCTCTTGCTTAAGAGATGCGATCTGCAGATCAAGGGTACGAAACCTTGGTTCGGAGGCTTCCAAAGCAGCGTAGAAAGCGGCGACCATCAACCCTTTAGCGCAACGCTTATTGGTGGATTGTCGTGTCTCTGCAAACTGGATTGAAATCCCCAGTACAGGGTTTTCGGATTGACTTGCATCCCGCGCAAAGTCAGCCCATCCTCCATGGGAGGTAAGGAAGTTAGAGACATCGAGTCTCAGTTCTGCGCAGATATCTGATACTGTGGCCATTGTGTGGGAGGGAACGAAAATTCAAACTGTGAAAAAGACAGCGTGTTGCATATCGATCCACAACACAAGTACTTTAGACACAGCCGGGCTACTGTATAAGTTGTAGGCTTGCAATTCAAAGCCGCTATGGAGTGGGTCGAGACGGCATCGACCACACCCAAAAAGTCAGCCAGACTTTGCAAGTATCTACAAACTGGTAGAAAAATGGGAGAGGTGATACAGGAGTGTACATCTACAATTCCCGTGGGGAAGGGAAAATTTACAGCAACAAGTGAAAACTTGCAAACACCAAATATCGCCTGCACACGGTCACCAATTTGTAAGAGGTCTAAACCTCACTTTCAGATTCTTGACGATATTGGGAATGCAAATAATCACAAACAAGTTGCATTCAAGTAATAAACAAGTTTATTACTACAAAAGGGATAAATCACAGTTGCCCTGAGCAGTTCTTACCAATACGAACCGGGAGCCAGTGCTAAGCGTTCCCTACACCTCGAGGTTTCTCTGTAGTCTCTTGGGATCTCTCGGGTCTCCGAGGTGTAAAGCCTGTGCATAACATTATATACCTGTGATAATTACTATGGTTACTAAAAGATAGAAACATTTCTAGTTACAGAGATGAGCCCTATTGGCTAAATTAGAGGTGGCTCCACGGTCCAAGATATCATTATATAATTCTGTAAAGTCATCAGTTTTAGAACAAAGAAGTTCTTATACAGAGGCTTACATAACAAGGCGTAGTGGTGCACATCACCAAAGGATGGCAATGTTGCCTTACATATTATAATTACTTCAAGGACAGGTGTCTTGGCATCTGACAAGTAAGAAATAAACAGAAAATACATAGTATAATATGTGTGCATTAGCAAGCAAAGTGTATTACAACAATATGCATTTATATCCTGACATCTACTCTTATACGGTAGACACCCTTAGCCCTATGTATTAGTATAGCCTATGCCTAAACATTAGCTGTCTACGGTGTACCCCTGAGGGTATCAATTAGGGTGCAGGGACCTCGTGTAACAACTGGAAAGAAGAAGAAAAGAACAGAAGGCTCTGGCATATAGGATAAAAAAATTACATGTGGTGATGCATATCACAGGACTTAAGGACAGTAATGGGAAGGTCCAGATGGACTCCCGTAACATTAACACATCATGCAGTCCTATCAGAAATTACACTCCTCCATCAATCCTCCCACCAAGAAGAACATACTTTCCTTCCACAACAGACTTCCCTTGCCCAAAGTAACACCTCTGGAGACAGGCACACTAGATAAACCGATAACACTACAAGAGGTGAAGACAGTCATTTGTACTACGAACAGGGGCAAAGCCCCAGGTGGAGACAGCTTCCCCATTGACTTCTATTAGTGCCTTACTGATGAGGTCATCCACATCTTGTTGCAGGTGTTTCATGGGGCTCTGCAGAACCAGGCTCTCCCTTTTACAATGAGTGAGGCGGTTATCACCATATTACCAAAAAGAGGCAAGGATGGAACTCTACCAAGGAGCTATCAACCCATTTCCCTTATAAATACAGTAGCTAAAGTCCTGGCTAAGATTTTGGTATTCCTTCTGGAGCCAATCCTGCAAGGTCTTATTCACCTATCCCAGGCTGGCTTTGTTAAGGGCAAGCAAAGCTTGTACCACCTGTGCTCCCTTTTGAACATCATGCACACTATGCAAAAGAACCCCATACTGGTAATTGCTGTGGCAGTTGATTTCAAAAAGGCCTTTGACTTTGTGAGGTGGAAATACCTTTTTAGCACTATGGAGCATATGGGGATTGGATCCACCTTTCTAAGATGGACCAGCTGCTATATTGTGCTCCAACAGCCTCTGCCCTCAGCAATGGGCAGAGATCTTAATCTTTCCCCCAGAAGAGAGGGATCAGAAAGGGTTGACTGCTATCCCCACTCCTGTTTATGTTGACCATAGAGCCCTTGGCCCTCGCTTTTTGACAGCACCCTGCTTTGAGGGGGATTGACCTGTGGGGGGGGGAAGCATGTCAGCTGTTCTGTATGCAGGTGACCCGCTCAATCTCCAAAAAGATGGGCTGGCTACATTAGAATCTCTCTTAGAACTGCTTCAATATTTCACAGAGATTTCTGTACAGTGGATAAACACCAGTAAAACAGAAATTTTACCCTTGAACTCCTGCACCCCAGCCGACCCATTTATAGATGAGGGCCTCAGATGGGCACCATAGGGAATCACCTATTTAGAGATTCTCATTCATTCCTCTACCATAAAACTTGAGTAATTGAACTTTGCCCCATTGCTGTACACTGCCGGAACAGAGCTAGCAAGATGGAAACTACTGAATCTCTCCTTAGCAGGAAAGATTGATGCAATCAAAATGGTTCTCACACCTCATATCACCCACATCCTCTCACAGCTGCCTCTCCACTTATCCCTGAAATGGTTCCAGAAATTTGACAGGCTTACTGGGGTGTACCTGTGGGAAGGTAAACCACCAAGATACAGCTGCGTGAAATTATAGGCCCACTGGTCTAGAGGGGGGTGGGATTTCCCCTGGTTTGAGGCTATCACTGGGCCCTACTCTGCGGCACAAACTATGTGATGGTTCTCACCGCCTTAGCATTCATCCCTGCTTTGGGTGACAGTTTGTGCCGCAGTGAAGGCCCAGTGATAGCCTCAAACTAGGGGAGACCCCACCCCCCTCTGGACCAATGGGCCCATAATTTCATGCAGCTGTATCAGAGAGGGTGGTGGACACATGGAACAGCCTTTCTGAGGTGGTTTTGGGGTCTAAAACTGTGGGAGAATTCAAGAATGCATGGGACAGACATAAAGCAATTCTAGTGGGGGGGTAGGAAGAAATAGGCTGTTGGTTAACTAGGATCTGCAGCTTATCCTGTAGGTAGGGAAATGGGCCGACTAGGCGGGCCAAGTGGTCCTTATCTGCCGTCAAGGTCTATGTTTCTATGAGTTCCTGCTGGACGTCCAGGGTGACTTCATGCCTACCGAAGCATCCTGGTCTGATGAAAGCCCTGGATGGCGAAGATGATGAAAGGCGTTAGAGGTGAACATGACAAAAGGCCTTAAGGGCAAAGATGATGAAAGGCCTTAGAGGCAGAGATGATAAAAGGTCAGAAGGGTGAAGATGACGAAAGGCTTGCCACAGGTGAAAGGTCCATTATTTGCTACACATCCATGGCTGGCTGATGTGGTACATGGAAAGACTGTCTTCTGATACCAAAGCGATACCGCTAATCTGTGTCTTTTCTCAACACCCCCTGAAGCCTTCAGAAACTGTAAGTACTTCTGGGTTGCAGCCCTGAGGAGTTCTCTGCAATCTAGTTAGTTTGATAGATAGTTCTAAGGGGGTAAAGTCCTAGGCAGGACTTTGAAATCTGCAGGACACACCAGGCAGAAGATTGAAAACAAAAGTTCTGTGTGTTTATTTGGATTGCATTGGGGCCCCATTGCCAAGTTCTGCAGAGTCAAGTTTAAAACTATTACTCTCACTGCATCCCAATGCCCATGGTGCACTGACCCTGCATCCTCTGGTTGGCCACCAGCAATTTGGTGAGGTACCCACCACAACAGACTGTTTCCACACCTATGGCAGTTGGGGAAGACGGGTGCACCCGGAGGGGTGGTATTGTGGCTGTGGGAGTATAACTGAACAAAAACTGTTGTTGCCTATTGTGGTTCATCCCCCTTTGCCCTGTCCCTGTAATAAACCTGAGTTTAGTGTACTTTAGCATTGTGTACATGGTTATTGCCTGGAAGTGTATTACTGCTGTGGGGGAGGAGGGGACTACTGCTGTATGGGGAAAGGGAACAGTGTGTGGAAGGGAAATAATAATTATTCCTGGGGTGATAACCTTGTGTTTTATCAGCCAGGTTCCCCATAACACTACCCCAGGTGAAGGCACTGCACCATTCAACTCCAGTGCAGCCCATTCGTCAGTGAACCCAGGCCAGCCCCCTTGGGAGGTGTTGGTACATGAAACTCCGAGGGCTCCAGTACAGCCAAGCTGTAAGTTGGTGGCTGTTTCACTTATACTTAACACTGTGTATTTTTTGCTGTCACCTACAGTCTAGACGGTGTGGAATTTTTTCACGAAATTTTCAGGGTTGAAGGTACCTGTGTCAAGGTACCTTTTTTGAGGGGGGGAAATTTCCTGAAAAAATATTATATGGTTTTGAGTTATAAGGATTTTTGAGTTAACCAAAAATTGTGAACGGTAAAAAAAAAACCAAAAAGATCGCAAATGGTAAAAAAAAACTATCACAAATACTTATTTTCATAATTTACCTCTTGTGCTGAAAAAAATACCAATCACATTAGCTGCAATTTTTTTTCCTCTTTTTAAACCCATAAACATTGAAAATGCATAAAAAATTATCTGTTTTAAAGAAATAAACACCTGCACCTAGCTAAACAGGACCCATTTAGCTAGATTCTGCTGTTTTGTTTTGTTTTTTAAATGTCAGAAGCCGGCCCAGTGGCGTAGAGGGCTGAGGCACTACACGCCTTACCTCTTCCCATGCTGGCAACCCGAGTTCAGGAATGAGCTCGGGTCACTGGGAGTCAGCTGGGGGGCCTGGAGAGGACAACATGGCTGCTTGACAGCTCTCCTCTCCCAGAGTGGGAGGTGTAGTCTTCCCGACACTTGGCTGCCACCGAGTGGAGGCTTGGCATCATCATGCAAATGGGGGGCTGGAGCTAGCCCAGGAAAGGGTGGAACAGGGTCACAGGTTCCAGAGCATATGCATGCCTCCACACGTATGCAGTACTCTGTCACCGCAGCCCTGGGAAGCAAGGGGAGAAAATAGGAGAAAAAATGGTGGAACCAGGGCACTAATGAAGCCCTGCCCAGAGTGCTGAGAGCTGTCCCACCAGACCAATGATTGGAGGACAGAAGGAAGGGGATGAGGTAGGAGGCCGGTTGTTCAGCATCCAGGGACAGGACAGATAGCCTGCCCGGTTCCAGCCAGGAGAATAAAAAACTTTACAGGAAACAAATGTCTGGAAATAGCTTTTCTGGGCACCCCAAAATGCAGGGTGCCCAGCTTAGTGACAGAAGCCATTCACTTGGGTTCTCTGTATAAGAACAGTGGGACTTTCTTGAGTTCTGCATTCGTAGCTGGAAGTCATGCTGCAGGCTTCAGTCTCAGCACTGAACTGCCAATCCTGTGTTCTCCATGTCTGTCTCTGTCTCTCTCTCTCTCTCTCTCTCTATCTCTCTGTATGTCTTTCTGTCTCTGTCTATCTATCTATCTGTTAAGTGGACCAGGGTGCCCACCCCCAGTACTGCTTCTTTCTCCTCCCCTCACCTCCAAATTGCCTACCCACCATTCCTAGCATTTTCTCATATACATTTTATAAGCAGACTGGGTTGCCCACCTCCAGTACTGCTTGTCTTAACCCTCTATCCCCTCCTGGTTGCCCGCTTCCATTCCTGTATTGTAGGTGGTGGTACCAGGGTGCCCACTCCCTGTTCTGCCAAACAGCAGTGGACACTGGAGTGCCCAGTCCCCAGTATCAGAAAGTCTGTGTCATGTCCCATGTAAAGAAGAAAACTGTAGCTCATTGTTTTTATTTTCCTGCAGAAAAGAAAATGGTCCCTCACCAATCTGACTCCCCCACCCCAACCTCCCACTCAGCAACCACCACCCACACCCTCCTCACTGCCCCCACACACCCTCACTCACCTGAACATGTCCCTCAGAGTAGATCCACTTTTTGACTGAAGACACACCTTGTTGCTAGAATCACCGACTGCAATCTGAGAAACTAAGGAAGGTATGGTTCAATGTATTTCACAGGGGTTTTGAACTTTGCTACATAACTTTGTCATTTTTGGGTGGATCTCTGCTCTTGTGTCCTGTATGTAAATAACCTATTGTAATCTTCAACTTTGACTGAATACATAAACTATGTTCTGTCCATACCTCACTATAATTGAATCTGGTTCACCCCTGAAAAAGGGAGGCTTAGTCTTAGCGGCCTACCCAGTCAACAAAATTCAATAAAATAAATAAATACATTTTTTCATATCTTGATCCCAAATATTCAACATGGCCTTTTTGGAACACCCTCTCATGACCAAAGGCAGTGGAATTAGGCAAATCAGGCCCAAAAGGTGTTTTCAGGTTGCTTGGTGAAATCACCTTTCAGGCAAGATTTGAAAATTTTCCCTGCCCTTGTTCATGAGGTGGGGTCATAATAAGGCTCTATTGAAAATTTCAGGTCAAAATATGTAAAAATGGCAAAGTTATGCAGTAAGTTGAAATTTTTCTACGCTCACTCCTACCTTTGGTGATTTTACATATTTTGACCACAAATTTTCAACATAGCCATTTTTCACATCACCTCATGAATGAGACAGCTGTCATTTTTCAGATCCTGGCCTAAAGGTGTTTTCTCACCTATGGCATGGAAAGATGTTTCCGTGGCGCCGAATCACGTTTCAGTGGGGATTTGAACATTTTCACCTACCGGGTTTATGAAGTGGGTTAATAAGAAGGCTATGCTATATAAATATGGTAAAAGGCTCAGTTTATGAGTGAACATTGCAGTATTAGTATAAGGGGAGTCATAAAACAACTACTGTATCTTGAAAATTGGGGTCAAAATAAAAAGAAATATATATAATTCTTAAGAAACGTTGTTTGTGCTGCCAGTTTTGACCCCAACAGGTATGCTTTGTGATCCCATGCCGATGAGCTGAGTTCGGGGGTTAGCTCAGTGACCCAGCCGGATGGGGTGAGGGTGGGATGATGGAGCTGTTGTGTGACCTCCCCCCAGTCAGAGAATGAAAGCTGCAGGGTTGTCCACACAAGCCTGGGAACCATATAGTAAAGACAACAGTCCTCTTGGCATAGGGCCCTTCACCTCTGCACCTGTGAGTGACAGAAGGCCCTGTTC
This sequence comes from Neoceratodus forsteri, assembly GCA_016271365.2. NCBI lineage: Eukaryota > Metazoa > Chordata > Ceratodontiformes > Ceratodontidae > Neoceratodus > Neoceratodus forsteri. The sequence continues at coordinate 136,470,573 of CM057457.1, read as the reverse complement.
ATTGGCTGACAGATGGACTCATTGCCTTGTGCATCTCTGCCTGCAGCCACATGGAAGCCTTGGAAGCAGAGAGCCCTGCACTTCTGCAGCCCACCAGACAGTCCCTTGAATTCCTGACATCAATGGCTGCAGGCCCTGCACTTCTCTAGGCACAGGGCCCAAAGGGCCCTTCGCATCTGCGTCTGTTCAAGAAGGTCCTGAAGGGACATGTGTAAATGAGGATATGATTCCATTATCTTAAAAAGAAATTCTTTGCAAAAATTGCATCAGTGCACCAGTTACAGTTCATGTTAATGCCACAAAAGTAGGGAAATGTGATGCTAGGGTTTCCAAACCTAACTCTTCACCCTCACCCCACCCCCCAGCCCCCAAGAAGCAAAAGGCAAAACGTTAGGGTTTTGGGTATCCGGAGTCCTGGTAAATCTGTAGTGGGCCCTTCCTTACAGTTGTCAACTGTAAGGCTAACCCATCTCTCCCACTCCATAGCCTTCTGTCCGAAGCACAAGGTACAGCTCCAGGCCAGTGCCTCATAATCATACACTCTTTAAAGTTAAAAAAGTATGCTTTGCCACATGTTGCAAACACAATCTGCTGTAGCTTTCTTCATTCAGGGCCTGTGGGCCCTGCATGAAGAAAAGAGATCATTACTTATGTTGTTTGTCAGGGAATTGGGTGGGCATTAGGGTTGACAAACCCAAAGAAGACCTCAACTATCCAGTGATGCAGGCCTGTTTCACCATCCTGTGGAACTGGCAAGGCAGAAAAACACTGTCAGAATAAAATATAAATGGGATTTAGAGAACACCTCAGACAGGACTTATTTGGGCAAGGTTCTTATTAAACAGTCTATGAAATAATTTGCATCTGAAGTAATCACCCTTGTGCCCCATAAAAAAGTACTTATTGCATTAGCTTCAAAACTGCTAAATGCCTGGGACATTTCTAGAATTAATACTTAAATACTCTTAAAGATACCCCGCTCTGGACTCCATTTATCACCATCCCACTTACCAAACCAACTTTCAAGTATGTCACCATCTTGTTTAGGAATGAAGGGGTGAACATGGCTGATATTGTGTACTGGCTTGAAAAAAAGGTTATGACATCCAGAAGATTCCTGAAGCTATCATGGGTACAGAAAATTTCTGGACTGGGGGTTAGAAATTCAGAGTTAAACTGAGGCAGATAATGGTTTCCAACATTTACCAAGCAGTTTGTTTCTGGCACAAGACAGTGGAATACTTTTGTATCAAGGCCAGATCAAATCTTGCTATTGGTGTGGCTCCCTGCACCATCTTAGTGCTTGTGAGCAAACTAAGCATGGTCTCTGTGGCGAACTGGTATACCCAAGTCTGCACTGTACAAACATCCCTCCCTGTAACTTATAAAATGGAGAGAGAAAATACTGCTTTCTGATTGGTTATCATTACCTGTGCACGAACTCTGTTCCTTGCACAGGTAATAACAAGTACAGTACTCAAAAGCAAGACCACATCAGGAAAAAAAAAGAAAATCAATAAGTTGTTCAAATGCTCTTTTTTTTGAAATGCTGCCATTTTTTTCCCTCAGTAACATGGCTCATCCCACCACTGACGACCAAACCAGGAAAATATGATGCTGCTCGCCATTCCATTCTCTCTTCAGTACATCTTCTGAAATGGCATTGGCTTCACATGTTAATGACAGTTAGAAAAAAAAAAAAACTACTGACTTGTCCAGCAGTCTGATCTATTACAATCCCACTGCCACGCAGCATGCCTCTGCTGTGCTGCCGTTCTGCCATCAGTCGCGGTTCAAATAAATAAATAACAATAATAAAAACAAAAACACTTCTCTCTCTCCTGTGAGGTGGGTAGCTGAGTGAATAGATGGAGTAAGCCGATGGCTGTGCGATCAGGCATCTGGGATTGTGGCAGGGAAGAAAGATGCAAGGAGAGCAGAGATGGTGAACAAGCAGATGGCTGGGCATGGGAACAGCTGGTGAGGAAAGACGTGAGCACAGCAGTGTCAGTGAGTTAAAACAAAAGTATATATACTGTATATATATATATATATATATATATGTGTGTGTGTGTGTGTGTGTGTGTGTGTGTGTTCCATGCACTGCAAATCTGCTGTGTCTGGTCCTCAATTTGTATCTTTAGTGGAGTTAAATTACATGCAGCATGTGAGCACTGGGGATCAACAATAGGACTCGTGGTCAAGTGATCCAGTTTAGTGGGCAGGCAAAGAGGTTCGAAGGGAATCAAGGTAAAAAAAATTACAGTATAAGGTGGAATACCTGGCATACAGCCAATTTTAAAAAAATGCTGACAAATCAATTCTCCACATAATAGCCTCGCTGAAGTCCTGTAAAGGGGGGAGGGTTGAACTTGGTAGCAGAAGTATGGATGCCACAGCAGGACAAAAATGCCCAATGGCAAAATACTATGACATCATTAGGTAGCTAGAGGAAGGTCCTTTTTACCTCAAATTAACATAAAGATTTCTGGGTTTAGACATTTAAATATAGTTTTTTAGGGTGAGAAAAATATTTAAAATAATGGAACCCATTTTATAAATGCAATAAAAACACTGTGGGGTGTGGACTGAACAGATATTACTGCACTTCCAGGGGCTGAAGGCACTCTGCCTTTGGCCTCATACCCATTTGCTTCATGCACACCCCATTGTGTCTTATTGCTTACTTATGTGCGGATGAAGGCCATACCTTTCACTCTTGTCCCTGAGCAGCCCACAATAGCTCTCATTTTATGGAGCAGGATTACTAGCTACATGAGGATCTAAAGAAAAAGACCTCAGAATGGCCGGCCCAGTGATGTCGAGGGCTGAGGAGCCTAGCCCCTTACCTGTTACCATGCCAGCGGCCCAGGGTCGGGAGCAAGCTCGGGTTGCCAGGGGTTGCTGGTAGGGGAGAGGATTTCAGCATCCAGAGGACAGCTCTCATCTCCCAGGCGGGGTGGGTTGTGGTTCCCGCCTTCCAGTGACTCCCAGCAGTGGCTGGGTGTGCAACAGCTGAGGTCACATCAAGAAGGGGAGGAGGTGATGGCAGATGAGTCAAGTGCAATAATGTGCCCATCTCCCCTCACACTAAACATCATTGCACATCTGCGCCTCAGGTGGAAATCATGATCATGTCGCAGAACAAAAGAAATACCCCGATGACTGGGAGGGCGATGACTGCACCACAGCCTCACACCCTCACACCCACCATCAGATCCTGTCCTCCAGGGTCCTGATATCCTCTGGCCTCCACCTTGCCTGCAAGTGAAATTGGACTCTAAGGAGCACCAAGTAAGTTGATGGTGGTCCCGCCCCGGGGAGGGGTACAAGCTGGGGTGGTCTCATGCAAGTGGGGGGGTGATGGGTTGGAGTTGCAGTGGTATTCAGGTTGGGAGGTCTCAGACTGGGCAGGAGAAGATGGTAAAGTGATGTCTGAGGGGGTTCCCAGTGGTCAGTGACCAAAGGGAAAAGTAAAAAAAAAAAAAGACCTCAGATAACCAAAGTCTTCCATCCTTGTCAGATATTGCTCCTCAGAATACATTTCTTCCTGTAACTCCTGATTAGAAAGATCAAGTTGGGGTGCCCCCAATCCAGATTCCATATGGACTTGAGGACTCTGATTCTCCTCTGCCACCTCCAAAAACAGGGACTACTGAGGTAACACCTTCTGAACATCTTCCTATGGAGATTACTCCTGTGGTCTCCCAGCCTTCATCTGATTCATCTGACATGGCTCCTGTTATCTCTGAACACTCTGAAATGCCTCCTTCCCCCACTCCCTTGGATGACAGTTTTCAGACTGTTATTAAATGTCATGGGAAGAAAAATACACCACGTTCCTCTGGTTCAGAGCTTTTACCTTTAGGAAACAAATTTGGACCACTATAACATGAACATTGTTGGGGGGGGGGATACAGAGGGAGAAGAAGATTCTGATGCCTCTTCCACTGCTTCACCTTTACCATCTTCACAGCAAGGTGTGTTCTTGAATACTGAGGCTACAGGGTCACAAACCTTAAAAAAAAAAAAAAAAAAAAATGGAAACATTGATCAGTGTCCAAGTATAAGCCCCAAAAGAGGTGGGGCTTACCTTAAGTGCTCCCGGGCACTCCCCTTTGCCCTCCGCCTGGCCTTGATCCAGCCCTGGTGTACAGCCCACTTTGAACCTGGGCTAATATCCAGTTTGGGGCCAAATCCATGTTTAAGTAACTGTATGCCACATAGATGGGCTGCGCACATTTGAGAAGCTGCTGTGTGAATGTGCAAGCTGGCACTTTTGCACTATAGTATTAAGAGCTCCGTATCTCTGTGTCATGGCCATAGCCTGTGCTGGGTCCAAGTGATTCAGTGCTTGCGACCGGCCAGGGCATATTTATTCAAACTCCACTCTTGCACCGAGTAGAGTGCAGAGGGATCCCTATTGAATGTTCAAGCACCTATTTTCTTTTGTAACATCTATGTTGGTCCAATAAAAGGCATAAAATTGTTTCTTTTTTTCTGGATCTTTTGTCACAAGGACAAATACGGCAACAAAACTAATTTTCCATTGAATGTTGTTCATGTTTAAATTTAAGACTGAATAGACTATTTATAAAGTTTAGACTTTAAAGTTGGACATTTAGCTGTCTGCCTTCTGGCAGCTATCTTGTTACTTTGACCTTTTGTTTTAGCCAAACAGAACTCAAAGGGTCCTAAGGGGTTCTTAGCTATGGCTGCTGGGAAGACTAGAGGACTGTGTGTTTGGCGCCTTCTGAATGGCCAATCAGAAAGCCAGAACTGTCATTGACAGCCTCAATGAGGAGTCGGATTACAATATTGTGTTTCTTCAGTCAGAGAAGACCGTTGAACTGGGCAGTTGCCAGAAGCTCTCTGTGTGTCTCTCAGCTCATGGCCCGGAGCCTACCAGCTAAGCCAAACTGGCCCCTTCATCCAGAAAGGGACAACAATTGTCTTTGCCAGCCAGAGACAAAATTGCTAGAATTGGTTTCCTGAAAGAAACTGCCAGAGTGGAAACTCGAAGCGAATTTGCCAAAGTTTGTTTCCAAAGACAAAAGTTCCATAGACCACATTCCGAGTCCAAAGCTGTATCTACACTCTGGCCAGCGAAGGGAGTCAGTCACTAGCACAACAGTTAGTGCTAGCTTGCGGCCACCTCGGGGATTAATGCCTGGACATGGGGGTGAGTCGTGCCGGCCTTGGTCCCTTATGCTGGTCCCTGCTTCAGAAGCCAGAAGCCTGAATTTGAGACTCCGGAGGTTCAAGCCTGTCCAAGGAAGCCAACATACTAATGCTAACACAAAGACTAAGGTCCTTCAGAACTGTGAGTAACCTCAGGGCTAGCCCTACAACAGTGTTTTCCCAGTTGCCTTTGAAATGTACCATATGCTATTGGGCCTGGGATTACAAATACCAAGTTGTCTAAGAGTTCAGCCATTAAGTTCTTTCTTATATGTTCAGTCACGATTGCATGGTTAAAGGGATAAATCCAATCATTTGTTTATGTGCATCAACGCCAGCAAAACCAGCTGCAATGAGCATCAGGCCTGCAACAGTGCATGTCGGGGTACCCAGTGAAGCTAACTGGGAGTGTCTATCTGGACTGTTAATTTGTGAATTGTATCTAAATTGTGCCATGCTGGTGGGAGCTGAGATTTCAGCTGTTAATGTGTTTCAAAGCCAGGAATAACCTGCATAACCAAGCCTTTAATTTGCACTCCCTTATTCCCTCAAACATCCCCATAATAAAAAGAGTGTATTGTTATTTTAACACTGTCCATGAGCACATTATTACTGGGTGCAACTTTGCTGTGTCTAACCTTAAAGTGTATCACTGTTGTTGCTTGCTGTTCTCCACAGCTAACTAGGGCTCTCAGCAACAGCCAGCACCCATTTGGTAAGAGCAGCCAGTGTAAGCATATTATTAGCTATAGCTATTAATTGTATGACTTTAGCCTATTGGAATTATTGTGTGTTAATCCATGTGTGGGACCCCTGGGCGGGGAAGTGGGTAGGCACAGCATCCCGGGGGTTTCACTAGCTTGTCATCTGACCCACTTATACTTTTACTCTGGGTAGAAGCACCACACTAATTATCTGTTTTCTGGAAACAAAACCCTTTTTTCCATCAGAAACAGAGCCCAGGCCCCTCAACCTGTATTGTGGTCATCAGGAAAGGATAGCTGCCCACCGGTACACAGCACCCGGGTTACAGAGGAAAAGAAATGGCAGTTTTTTTTTTAATGTTTCTCCTACACCCCTGAGACTAATGGCATCTACCCTACACCTGGCTTGTGCTTTCCTGAATGTTATAGCATTAAGGCTCTGAAACACAGGATCATGACTTTTGCTGTTTTGAGTTACCTGGCCTATGATATTTATATTTCTTCAATATACCCAACTTCAAACATAGAAACATAGAGGCTGACGGCAGATAAGGACCGCAAGGCCCATCCAGTCTGCCCATTTCTCTTTATACCTTATAGATCTGCCATCGACCTTTGCTCTGTCAGTGGCCTATCTATTTACTTTCTGGCAGAGCATTAAGAAAGTGGTGGGTGGGGCCACGAGAGCGCAGGTCACTGACATGCTCATTGATGGGGTTAACTGCAACAACCCCCTCACTAGTGCCAATGCCTTCAACGTTCAGTTCACAGACTTGCCTGCTTTACCCAAACTGCCGCACTACCCTGCTGGCCGGGCCTCCTCTCCCAGAGGGACAACCCCCCTACTGCCCTTTTACATTAAGGCAGTAACAGACATGGAGGCCCAGAAGCTCCTTGCTGGTCTATCCCCATACACTGGAGCTGGGCATGATTGCCTGGAGCCCAACCTGCTGAGGCTAGGGGCATCAGTACTAGCCTGGCCCATAGTCCATGTCTTCAACGCATCGCTCACCTCAGGCATAGTCCCGGACATCTGGAAGATGGCCAAGGTGATACCTGTACCCAAGCAAGGGGACACAAAAGACCTCAAGAACTACCGTCCTATTGCAAGCCTATCAGCGATCAGCAAGCTCCTGGAAAAGGTAGTCGCCTCTCAGGTCACCCACTACCTACAGACCCACAACCTTCTCTCCCCTGCACAACATGGGTTTAGAAAGGGGCATAGCACCTCCATGGCCCTAGCAGTTGTTACCTCGGAGATCAGGTCTGCTGCTGACCAAGGTGAACTGACCGGGGCCATCTTTGTTGCTCTCTCAAAAGAATTTGATCGGGTTGACCACACATTACTGTGCTCCTGTCACTTGGCTTCTCCTTCCGAGCTCTTGCATGGATCAGTAATTACCTCACGGGCAGGCGTCAGTACACCAAATTCAACAAGATCCTGGCTGAGCCTAACCAGGTTAACTGCGGAGTCCCCCAGGTTTCTGTCCTGGGGCCTCTCCTGTTCTCTCTCTTCATAAATGAGCTACCCTTGGCTCCGGCTCTAGGGTCCTCAGTACTGTACGCAGACAACCTAGTCATCATGGCCAAATCCCAGGACATCGCCACCATTAACACCAAACTAAACTCGGACTTTGACCACATCCAAACTTGGTTGCAGGACCATAAACTTGTTATTAACCTACAGAAGATGCAGGCCATGCTATTTGGCTTAGCAGCCAAGTTAAAAGCTGCCCCAGATTCACTACAGATCTCCGGGGCTGATGAGTTACCGCTGACCGTCGCAGGATCAGTCAAGTACCTGGGGGTAACCCTTGACCCGCAGCTGGATATGAACCTGCACATACGAAATACATGCAAGGCCTCAAACTGCAAGCTGGGTCAGGCTTACAGGGCAAAAAGCTGTCTAACTCCAGCTGCCCGTCTTGCTCTAGCCAGGGGAGTCCTCCTACCCACGCTTTGCTACGGACTTATCACCTTTGCCCACATTGCAAAAACTAGTCTAGTAAAGTGGGACTCAGCGTACAACAACATATGCCATTTTGCACTCTCAGCTCCCCGCCTCACTCACCGATGTGAGCTTTACACCTCGCTTGAGTGGCTCCCACCGGGAACTCACCACTCTTATGTCGTGGGCAACTTCATTGACAATATCGTCAGAACTGCCACCCCTCAAAACCTTGCTGAGTCCCTTGTTCTTGCTATACCCTCCTACAACCTGCGATCCAGAGGCTCCCATGCCCTCCTGGTACCTGAAACCCGCACACAAATGGGTGACCGAGCCTTCACTGCATATGCGCCCAGGGTTTGGAACTCTCTTCCAACTATCACTCGCTTCTCTCCCTCGCACCAGAGCTTTAAAGCCTCCTTCTGGGGTTTTCTCAAAATGGCTGTCACCTGTCTCTGCACTAGACAAACCCTCTCAGCCTGAGATGCCCCAACTAACTGAGATGCTACGTAAACATTACGACTTGGGCAGAGCACAACTGTGCTCATATGCCTCCTGTTCTTACAGCATATATAAAAATGGACCATTTAGGCCCACCGGCAAAACAGGGTGAGCACTATAACTGTGCACTCCTTTCTCTCGCACTGGGCCCACTGTATCCCAACTGTGACTCCTCCTTATTCTAACTGCTAGCCTTACAACTTGCTGCCTGGAGCGATGAATTCACACTGCACTTCTTCCTACTGACTGCAATGTTTAATACTGTATTGTAATACCTGTTTTTGGTATTGTTGTCTTACAATGTCCCTGTGTTCTGGTCACTTTATATTAACTCTTCACTACTATTTGCCTGATGAAATCTGATGCTTGTAAAGTCCCTCTTGTGCTAATTCTATAATGTAATCCTTTACTTGTATTTGCCTGATGTTCATGTATGTACCTTGTAATGTACCTTGTAATCTCCCAGGTCACACCTGAAAATAGCCACTTGGCTGTCTAGTGTGCTTACCCGGTTAACAAAAGCAAATAAATAAATAAATTCATACTCATCTGTATTGCTCCTTTATGCCTATCCTATGCCTGTTTGAAGCCCTGCACCATATTCATAGCCACCACTTCCTGAGGTAGGCCATTCCACGCATCCACCACTCTTTCTGTGAAAAGGAATTTCCTCACATTCCCCCTTAATCGGCCTCCCTCTAATCTCATGCTGTGTCCTCTTGTCCTGCTATTTTTCTTATATTTAAACATGTTAGACTCTTTCACCTTGTTTATGCCCTTAAGGTGTTTGAATGTTTCGAACATTCAACTCTCTCCCTCCTTTGCTCAAGGGTATACATATTGAGCTCCATTAATCTGTCCTCCTATGTCTTCTGATGCAGTCCCTGCACCATTTTGGTTGCCCTTCTCTGGACTGCCTCAAGTTGGTTAATGTCCTTGTACAGGTGTGGCCTACAGTACTGCACACAGTATTCCAGATGGGGCCTAACCAGTGTCTTGTAAAGAAGGATTATTACCTCCCTCTTATGACTTGTGATACCCCTACTAATACACCCTAACATCCCCCTAGCCTTACCTACTGCTCTAGAGATCTACTTGGATGATTTCAGGTCATTGGTGATGATGATGCCCAAGTCTCTTTCTTCCTTTGTGACTGCCAGCAACTCCCCTCCCAGCCTATAGGTGGCTTCAGGGTTTCTCTTCCCTATGTGCATGATCTTGCACTTCTTTGCATTAAATCCCAGTTGCCACTCTTCTGACCATTTTACTAGTTTATCCAGATCTCTTCTCATTCTGCCCACCCCATCTCGATCATCTACTCTGTTGCAGATCTTGGTGTCATCTGCAAACAGACAAGCCTTACCCTAGTCCATCTGCAATGTCACTGATGAAGATATTGAAGGACTGGCCCCAGGACTGATCCCTGAAGTACCCCACTTGTGACTTGCATCTCTTCTGACTGTATACCATTTACCACCTCTCTCTGTTTTCTGCCCATCAACCAGTTTGCCACCCAGTTGACCAACTTCTGACCCACCCCAAGCCTACCCAGCTTATTTATCAATCTTCTATGTGGAACAGTGTCGAAAGGTTTGCTGAAGTCAAGGTAGGCGACATCAACTTCCCCCCCCCCTTGGTCCACCACTCTGGTTACCCAGCCAAAGAAATCTATGAGATTAGTTTGACAGGACCTTCCTTTTGTAAACCCATGCTGTCTTGGATCCTGTGCCCCTATGGATTCCAGGTGTAGCACTATCCTTTTCTTAAGGAGTGCCTCCATAATCTTGCCCACTACTGAGGTAAGACTGACTGGTCTGTAGTTCCCTGCCTCCTCCCTGCTACCACTCTTGTGGAGCGGGATCACATGAGCCCTTCTCCAGTCTTCTGGGACCTCTCCTGTGCTCAGAAACTCACTAAACAGTTCTGCTAATGGCTCTGCTAGTTCCACCCTTAGTTCCTTAGGTACCCTGGGATGTATACCATCAGGTCCCATTGCCTTGTCCACCCTGAGCTTAGCGAGCTCTTGTAGGACCCTTTCTTTTGTGAAGGGAGTGTGCTCACCTTCTTCCCCCCCGAGTCCATGGTGCTGAGCTGTGGGCCCTGTCCTACCTTCTCTTCAGTAAATACTGAGCAAAAGTATCTGTTTAGGATAGATGCTTTTACAGGGTCCTCCTCCTCACATGCCCCCTTTTCTCCTTTGAGCTTAGCAATACCCCCCTCTAGACTTTTTCTTTTCACTAATGTATCTATAGAAAGTCTTGTCACCTTCTTTTACTGTTCGTGCTAGTGTTTCCTCAGTTTGGGACTTTGCCTGCCTTACTGCCTTCCCTGCTTCCCTTAGGGCAGTTTGATATGCCTCCCTATCTTCATCCTGCTGTGATCCCTTATATTTCCTGAAGGCCAGCCTTTTGGCTCTGACCTTTTCTGCTACTGTATTTGAGAACCAAAGTGGTTTCCTTCTTCTTTTGCACTTCCTTTTCTGTCTAACACAATGGGATGTTACTTCAAGTATTGCATCCTTAATGCTTGCCCACTTTGCCTGTACCCCCTCACCTGCATTTCTTTTTGCCAGGGCTAGCTTAACTCTGTTGGCCATCTTATCAAAGCCAGCTCCTCTGAAGTCCCATATTTTTGCCTTGGAATGGGATGATTTAGATGTAGTGGCCATATTGAGCCATACCATGTGATGGTCACTGCCCCCCAGGTGACCTTCTACCTGGAGATCTGTGATCCCTTCCCTGTTAGTCGATACTAGATCTAGGATAGCCCTGTCTCTTGTGGGTTGTTGTACCAGTTGTTTGAGGCTCTCCCCCTGCAGGAAACCCACCATGTGTCTAGTTCTGGCAGATGTTCCTGCTGGTATTGACCAATCTGTTATCACTGTATTGTCTTCTCTGTGACGAGGTACCTTTGAAAATGAGCCTCTGGATCAAAGGTTGTAAACTGATGCTTAATAAATAAATAAAATAAATCTGTATCTGCCATGTTGAAGTCTCCCATTATCAGAACCTCCCCTTTAGCTGTCATGTTTTGTATATCTTCTAACAGTAATGTGTCAATGTCCTCCCCCTGGTCTGGTGGCCTGTAGACACATCTGATATTCATGCTGCTCAGAAAACTTTGTTATGGGACAGTTCTTTCTGGTCAATTGGGGAAGAAACTAATGCTGGGGGAAGAGATCTGTTTCAAGAATCCATATATAACTGGCAGTCATCAGGTGGATATATATATATATATCTATATCTCCATCCTGGACATGCCCTTTTACTGGATGTTTCTTTACACATCCAAATCTTTTGCGTAATCAACATCTATGCTTTGTAAACCAAGGCCTCCTGGATTCAGCTATTAAAACAAGTTCACCTATACCTTTCTACTTCCAGGACTATATTGTTTGGGGATGATTTTAATTGCAGTTTCTTGATGTGCAATAGGAGAGCTAAAATGAATAAAATGTTTTGTAATGCAAATTTTCTTGAACAGTGGTGCCAGCAAACAGGTTTTATGGATGCCCGTGGCCATTGGAATGTGCATCTTGAGCACACTTATCTTTTTTCAGGGTACACTATCCACAAGAATTTATTTGTGGATTCTTTCAGATAATCTTCCTGTTTCTAAAACTGAGGTACTGTTGATAGAAACCTCTGACCATAGGCTAGTTGGAATGCAGATAGAGGATGCCGCTGAACCTGCCATTAGTAAAGGATTTTGGAAATTAAATACTTCCCTGTGGCTGGCCCAGTAGCACAGTGGGCTGAGATGCAGGATGCTTTACCACACATCATACCGGCGACCTGGGTTCAGGAATGGGCTAGGGTCATCGGGGAGCTGGCATGGGGGGAGGAGAGGATGAGAGCAGGATTGAGCAGCTGAAAGGCAGCACTCCTCTCTTGGGTGGTTGTCATCCCCCTGTAGTTCCACTGCCAACAGGTGGAGGTCAGTGTAGGCGTGAGGGGGTGACAAGTAATGTGAGGATACCTTGAGATGTAACGTGCCTCCACATGCGCAGAGGTGAAAAACAGGGAAAGGTCCAGGCAAAAAATCTATATATAAAAAAAGTACTCCCCTGTTAAATAACCCTTCTGATTGTACATAAGCTGAAAAAACCTGGTGGAGCCCAGAAAATCAAAGTTTTGTCTCTCTGATTCTCCAGTCTCTTGGGAAGACAGCAATAAATATTTAGACAAAAGGGTACACTGACATAAATTAATCACACTTCATAATTCTGAAATCATGACTACTCAAAGCAGGTTCAACATATAAAACAAGAAATGAGAACTTATCAGTACTGCAGAGTGAAATCTTTGCAGGTGGAACAGAAATTCTGTTCTCAAGGCAAAAAAAATCACCAAGTTAATCCTTTTGACAGTTGCACTCAGTGGGTACAACATAAAACTATAAAACATATTTATAACAGTCAGGGCACATTAGTGTCAGGTAAAGAGGAGACATGAGTAGCTGTTGATTTTTCATATTATTTGGACATTTGGCATGGAATTTCCTGAGAACTCACAGAAGGCAGAATTAGGTGTAGTAATAAAATGTCTACCACTGGGTAAGGGGCCAGGTGTGGAGGGACTGCCTGGGGAATTTTATAAATGGCTCTGAGAGCAGATGCCTGAAGAATTAGCGGGCTTATATCATTCCTATTTTAGAAACACCTAACCTCCACATGGACATGTATAAAGAGATCATGATCTTTTTATTTAAAAAGGAGGACAAAATATGTATTAGCAACTGGCATCCAGTCACTTTGCTGAACACAGATTTTACAGTTTTGATAAAACTCTTGCATAAGCGACCTGCTGCGGCTATGGAACATTCTATTCACCCTGCTCAGTCCTGTTCAGTTCCAGGTAGGAAACCTTGATCTTCTTGCTGGAAACTATAGGATCGAGTAATGAGGGGAATCTTAAAGGCTTTCTTTTCATGTTGGATCAAGACAAGGCTTTTGATAAGGTCTCACATACTTTTTTGGGGGAAAGTCTTGTTGCTTTTTGAGATGCTCAATGTTTTTATTAATTTGATATATCTGTGCTATAAAAACGCATCCTTGATTCCTTGCATAAATGGGTGGCTAGGGACTGAATGTTTACTAAAAAAGGGGGTATGGAAAGGGTTCCCCCCCCCCCAGCTCTTTACTGTATGTAATTTCTCTAGATCCCTTAATTCACTTAATTAATGATTCCTCTGCAGTTATGGGAATATGCTGGGGGATATGCCAGTTCCAGTAAAGTCTCTGGTTTACACTGACTACATGTGCCTTGTGGTTGCAGAATAATGATCTGCAGACAATGCGCATTTGACTTTGGAGCATTTCTCAGTTATTATTCCCAGTTCTGGTATACATTTCCAGAAAAGCTCCAGTCTGTGTCTAGGGGACTGTGAGGTTTACCTGCCTGCTGAAGTAGCATGGATACAATGGTGACCTCCCTCCCCCCCCTTGGAAAATACTGCAAATTTATTTTGGTCCTGGTAATATGGACCAGTTTAATTGGGAAAAGTGGCTGGCCCTGGGTATGAATAAAATCACACAGTGGAAAAATGGCCTATGAGTAAAAATAAAAGACTTCTTTGCTGTATCAGTTACCCCAGTTTTATAATTCTTTGTCTCAAGTCATTATTGCAGGTTGCATTAGTCTTCTGAAATTTATTTTTAATTTTTTAGTTGTTTAACCAGGTGAGACACACTAAGCTAAAAGCTTTGTTACAGGTGCAACCTAGGAGCACAAGGAAGTTAAGTGACTTGGACAGGGTCACACAGTATGTAAGTGGAAGTTGTGGGATTCAAACCTGGGTCTGGTCGATGTCACCAGATTTACAGCTCACAGCCTTAAACCACTGTGCTATACTGTCTCCCAAGACAAGTCTTAAAAATACTCACTTGATCTAGACATCTGTCATTGTAATTGATCTAATGTCTGTTGGCAATATTATTCATGATTTATTTAATATGGTATTTTTATTGTGTAATTATTGCTGTATAGTGTGTGTATATATGTAATAGATAACCCACTCTTAGGTGTGCGGTCGCACTCTGATATCACATGCCTTAGTGTGCGTCAACCACCCAAGGCGTGCATGATATCAGAGCGCCGACCGCGACACCTAAGAGTGTTATCTATCTTATAAAATGGGCAAAAATATTTGGGCAGGGGGAGGAGATACAAAAGGTAGTCCCTGTCTGGCAGAGATAAATGTTTAATTTACAGTAGGTTATCTGGCTGATCCTGCCATAATTGTGATGGGTTTGAAGTTAAAGGTGGTATTTATCTGGTTGATTCTGCCTTGGTTTAAAAAAAAGTGATAAAAATATGTATCTGGTTGATCCTGCTATTGTCAGAGTGTGTTACACTCTAATCCCTTTCAATATTATTTCTGTACTGTAGCGTGACCAAGTAGTGTAAACTGTAATGAAAGACCTGGTTGCAGAGGTTCAAAAACAATTATTCATTTTTTAATTTTTGAAACAAGCCTCCGACTGTAATGGGGCTGAGCGAGTGAGTCATTCATCTCTGTATTGTAGCGTGACCGAGTGGTTTTATTGGCAGTTCAGGACGTGCTGGCACAGCTTGAAAACCAGGTATTTTACTTGCAGATACTGTGTAAACTCCTTTTTATTTTAAGATTCCTCATATTTCTGCAAAATGAAGCCACCGACTGTAGAGAGTGGACAGCGAGCGAGTCACCGGCTTCAAATTGTAGGCAGTGAGGAAGCGAGAGTTGCTATAGCAACAACTCTTGCTCTGGCTTCAAGTCTAGAAACAAAACCGGCGCTAAGCTCAGCTACTCTACAATCCGATAGCTTCATTACAAAGCTCAAAGGAATCTTAAAATAAAAAAGTTTACACAGTTCTGAAAGTAAAATACTTATTTCAAGCTGTGCCAACTCCTCTTGAGCTGCCAATAAAACTCACTGATCGTGCTACTATACAGAGACAGACAACTCGCTTGTTTAGCCCCCATTACAGTCAGAGACTTAAAAAAGACCATAAAAACAGAGGTTATACAGACTTTAGTCAGAGGTGTGTGGGGCAGCTATATACAGCACATTTTAGTTACTGCTGTGGGTGGCAGCCTGTGTGTGCTTGTGTGGCAGCCTGTGTCTGCCAGGTGTGAAGTGATCTCACTGCTGGTGAGAAGGTTCTGTGGGATGGAAAGTAGTTCAGGTGTGCAGTCATAATGGGAGGTGTGCGGTCGTTGGGAAATAATGCACGGTCATGTGATGCATTCTGTCCAATCATGTTACTGGAATTTCTATGATTTTACCACCCATTTTATAAATATATATATATATATATATATATATATATATATATATATATATATATAATTTTGTTATCTCTGGTCTCCTACGAAAACCCGCTTTATGCTCATGGATTCTCCAGATGTTAAATAAATAAAATGACATTTTTGTTATTAGGACTTATTTGATTCCCCTTTTTTTATATTTAAGTTATGTTTACCCTCTCCCAAAAGGTTTAGAGGTCAGTTTACACAGCTGTTTTTTAAGGGTTTATGGGGGAGGAGCAGATTGAACCCCATTAAACAAGGGGTAACATATGTGAATTTTAGGTCTGGAGGGTCTTAAGATGCCAAATCTATTGACTTTTTTTTACAGTATCTTCTTTACTTCTACTTTAGTTCCAGTTTTACGATCAGCTACAGTACACATACACAACTGTGGGTCCCATGCCTTGCTGATCGTATATTCAGGCTTCAAGAATGGTATTCTGGAAAGTTAAAACATAAGCCTAACAGATCTCAAATTCTACCTTCTTATATGGACTCTTGTTCTGATTAACTTAAACAGTGGAAAATTACCCATCCCCAGGTGCTGGATCTACCCAGGAAAGTCCTCTGTTAGGAAATTATTTCACAAAACTTCATGGAAACACCAAATTTCCACAGAAATGTAGCTCTTCAAATGTCTGTTGTTGAGAAATAAATGACAGAACCAACCTCGTACACCAATGAAAATGTGGGACACTAATTGGCTCTACTGCCATGACAGACTGAACAGCAAGAACAACCACAAACACAAAGACACGCAAAACCATTACTGTCCATGGCCTTCATGCCAAACAACAGTGGAAACTATGAAACACTTGTATTTTGAATATGCAAATATTCAGGATTTCTGGACTCTAGTATTACACACATGGAAAATGCTTTTGTTTCATACTTTAACCTATGAGGTGTGCATTTTAGCTATTTTTTTCTCCTCCATGGTTAAAATTCAATGTTAGTAGTCTCTGTGTAATTTTTACTTCTTTTAAATATTAGATTTGTACTTCAGCGACAATATTTATCTCAGCCAGAATTACAGACTATTGTTTCTAAAGAATTTAAACACATTTGGGATTGTGAATTTGGGAAACTTAAGCACTGATCAATTTATTTATTTATCTATGTATGTTTGTATGTATGTATTTGTTAACTGGGTAGGCGCACTGATCCAGTGGACCGTTTTCAGGCACAACCCAGACCATTAAGATGTTACAAGGGAAAACAGAAGCACAATGTACAAAATTTACAGTACTAGAGAAATACAAATACAAAATACAGTACAGGAAAATACCAAACAAGAGTCACAAATACAGTATAGTGCAAACAACAGTGTAGTTAATGTACAGCATATTCCATCAGAAGTGCACCAAATACAAGCACAGCAGTGGTAGCTAAGCATAGCTACTCAAAATAGTTTCAAGATCATGTTATCCATTATAGGATATTGCACATAAGGGGTGGGATATTCAGACATGCACCAGAGGCAGGCGCAAGAGCGGCGCAGTGCAAGTCCACTGCGCCATGGCACACGGAATGTGATATTCAAAGGTTGTGCATGATGTCAAGCACCAGCACAACATGGCTGAATATCACAGGGATGCACCATAGTGCAACCAGGGCTGCACCGGGGAGCAAGCCAACATGTGCCATAGTGCAACCAGGGATGCGCAAGGGGCAGAGGTGTATGCACCAGGACACAGGACAATGGGCACTGCAAGGAGCATGCCACCAGGGTGGAATGGACTGCCACCAGGGTGCAGAGGGTGCCAGGAGGGAAGCATGGCAGGCACACAGCAGCAGGGCCCAACCATTTTATTTATTTATTTGTTTTTGTTTACCAGGTAAGCACACTAGACAACCAGGTGCCTATTTTCAGGTGCGACCCGGGAGATTACAGAGATACATTCATGATTACAAGGATGCAATCAGGTACAACAGGCAAACAATAAGACCAGGATCAAGTAAGGGCATCAGTCATAAACATGGTAAATGTAGCAACACCAGGGGACATTACCTACCCAGTGGTAGGAAGATAATAACATAGTACATAGGAGGCAGGCCATCAGCTGAGTATAGCAGACAACATGGCATTTGTAGGCTAGGGGTTGTAGAGTACGTCAAGGAGATTACAAAAGGGGGATAGGAGAGGCCAATGGGTCACTCAGAGGAATAAGACAGATGGCCTAGCACAAACTGATCCAGAAGAGCAAGGAAGAATCCTTCCAAGCTGATTCATTGATCACTGTATGTTTCACCAGAAGGGAAAGTCAGGATACCCTACACCACAGAGCAGTAAGAAACAGTGGGACATGCAGCAGGAGTACCTTAAGTGCAGAAGCAGGGAAAGGCAGATTTGCGGAAGCCCCAGAGGGAAGCCTTAAAACAGGAATGGAAGGTGGAGGGGCAAGTGCTTGCTGGAAGGGAGTACCATAGTCTAGGAGCAAGAGTAGTGAAGGCCCGGTCACCCATTAGAGTGCACGTTTTAGGAACCAGAAGGACATGGGAGTCGCTGGACCTTAGTTGGTAGGAGGAGAAAGGGGGAATGAGGGTAGCTGCAAGGGCAGGAGGGGTGGCAGTTCTGATAACTTTGTCAATGAAGTTGCCTAGGACGAAGGACCAGTATTTTTCCGGAGGAAGCCACTCCAACTGAGAATAGAGCTGGCAGCGGTGAGTGAGGTGTGGGCAGAGAGAGCAATGCAACATATATTATTGTACATCGTATCCCATTTGGAGAGATTGTTTTTTGTGGTGAGGGCAAAGGAGACAAGGCCGTAGGAGAGCGTGGGTAAGAGGACTCCTTTGGCTAGGGTGAGACGTGCCGCTGGGGTGAGACAACTTTTTGCTCTATATGCAAGGCCCAACTTACTGTTAGACGCCTTGCAGGCATTGTGAATGTGCAGAGTGCAGTCCAGTTGTGGATCAAGATCACCCCCAGGTACTTGACAGATTCAGCGTCATGTAGGAAGGATCCATCAGCACATGAGATCCTTAGAGGGGAAGGGACCGCTTTTAGTTTGGCTGTGGAGCCAAAAAGCATGGTTTGAGTTTTCTGCAAGTTGATAGCAAGCTTGTGGACATCCAGCCATGACTGGATCTGGTTGAAGTCAGCATTGAGCTTGTTGTTGATGTCAGAGCTATCCTGGGAGCTGAACAGGATGACTAAGTCATCAGTGTACAGAGTAGAGAGCCCATGGACCATGCACACCACAGTGGCGCAGGGAGGCAGGGTGGCACCAATGGCCACTGGCAAACAGCCACCAGCAACCCCCCACAGGAAGGCATGTGACACGCCACCCAGACCACAGCTGGCAACACACAGGCCAACAGCACACAATGCACATGCCACACAACACAAACAGAGCCCACGGCCACCCCTGGGCACAGCCACCATCCAGTGGGTGGACACCACCAGGCACAACCCCCAGTCCACCCCAGTCGTACCACACAGCCACCATGCAAACCACTGCAGCATGGCTCCACACACCAGCCTCAAAGCTGACATGAACACAGATGGCTAACTATGTAAAAGTGTATTAAAACAAGCATAAAACAACTATATACATATTAACAGGTAACTGGGTACAGGGAGCAAGGAATGGGGAGGCCACATACAAATTGGGAGGCCGTGGAAGGGAGTCAGAGGGACAGGGGACATGGCTAGACAAGGGGGCAAGGGAGGGCAAGGGAGGGGGGGACAGGGAAGGGTAACAGTAGCAGGCCAATGGGCCCTATGGCGGTCCACACCCCAACGGTGCCTGATGCCAAGGTCTGCACTGTGGCCTGCGCAGTGTCCATTGCAGCAGCCATGCCACCTGGAGCATGACAGTGGTGACCCAAAGGATCCGCCACAGGAGGCTGATGTTGACATCAGGGTGACGGATACCTAGGACAAAGGAGGGAACATGGTATGAGTGCATGTCCCTATGACCGTAGCCCACCCACCGTGCGCAGCAGACAGCGGAGACATGCACCCCTGAGATGGCATACAGCCACCTGCAGCATGTGCTCCCACATGAGCCGCCAAACCGACAATCCACAGCCATGCAGATCACTGCACACCAACACCACCTATGTGCCACACACCACAACAATAGCAGCCAGGCAACAGGGCTAAGTGGCAGGATGGCAGCGGCACAGCTGGAATCTGGGTGCACCCACAACCCACCTGCGGCAACCACACACGTGCGATAGCCACGGAATGGTGCAGTGGACACTACAGGCGGTGCACAGCTGGAATAGCCATGTGCACAGGGGGCTGTGGCTCACCCCCACCCCCACTGCCCAGCCTGCACAACATCGGACCTTGGAACAGTGCCTACCTGCATGCTGCAGTGCACCCTGTGCCTATCCGGTAGCACCGCCCATGTGGCCTGCATCCTGTGCCTGAGCCCCTGTGGTGGAACACCCTGGCCCACCCACAGTGCCAGCCAGTCATGCCCTCCTTCTATCCTTAGGGCCTAGGAGTGAAACACGGAGAAAGACACATCAGTACCTGGCAACACCACATGCCCCCCCCAGCACAGCATGCTCCCTGGTCCAGCGCAGCTGCGGCATGGTGGCACAGTGCACCCATGGTGTGCTGCCACGGCCAACTGAACACGCAGTCCCAGCCCCCCCCCACAGCATGGTGGGCCACCCTGCTGCCCCCACAGAACACTGGATGGGCACAGACATGGGCATAGCACACTTACCTGGACGTGGCATGGCACCCCTCTGGATGCATGCTAGTAGTGCCCATAGCCTCTCAGGGTCCCTCCACTGCAGGTCCCCATAGTGGTGGCGGCATTGCTCACTACTGCGCTGTGTTCCTGTGGCCTCCTCCAGCCCCTCAGTGACCTCCTGCCACACCTCCATCCGTGGCCAATTCAGGGGCACCTGGCCGAACAGACTGCCTGCATGGGGCTCCACAAGGGCTACAAGGTTGATCAGTGCCACCTGCAACCATTTAGGTGCCCTGGCACTGCTGCAGCATGGCACGGCTGTATCTCAGTAGCACAACCAAAATGGTGCCCAGTAGCGCATGGGCCACACATGCTGGGGATGCGCACCTCACATGGGGATGCGCTGCCATCATCAATCGCGTAGCCACGGGGATGCGCCACATGGCCGGGGTAGCACTGGCACATGCTGTAGGGCACCCAGAGTGTCAAAAGGCAACAATGAGGTCAAGGGTCGGCACATGTACAGTGCGCGACAACACAATTGGGCTCGCCGTGCATGGGGCGCAATAGGGGCATGTTGGCTCCATGGTTCATGGACTAATAGCACACGGGCACCATAGGGCATACAGTGCATGAGCGCCACATGCCCAATAGCGGCAGAGTGCTATAATGTGTATAGTGCAGTGTGCTTAGGCTGCACCAGTGATGTACGTGAATGCACTGCACGCATGCGTACTGCCAGGCCTAGTGCGCATGTCACAATGTTGTGCCACGACTTGTGCATGCACAACACCAATGCACCATGTGCAATTTTGTGATATTCAGCTGGCATATGCAGATTAGCCAATCAACAAATCCGCGGTGCATCGGAGGCATTTGCGTCTCATTACAGTTGCGCATCCCCTCATTTACATGCGATGCACTATAAAGGCACCATGGGACTGCACAGGTTCTAGACCGGTATTGCATCCTTCAGAGGTAAGATGCCAGGCTGTGGGAAATGGAAGGGTGGTGTGGGTTGTAGCCATCAATGACCACATGTTAATTCCAACAGGACTAAGCATGATGGATCATGAGGAGGTTGAGGAACGTGGGCCTGCACAGAAGTGCAGGCCCAACTTCACAAGGCCAGAGACCGATGCCCTATTTAAGGCCTACCTGGACCAGGAGCCTCTCCTGAGTGGCTCTAAAGGCACCCCACAGGCCCAGTCAACAGCATGGGAGGGTGTGGCCAGAGCTGTGAACCAGCAGGGCACCCATCAAAGGACTGCGCAGGAGTGCAAGAAGGTCAGCACAGACCGGAGGTGGATAAAGGAGAAGGTGGCTGCCATCCAGGCCACACGTGCTGCCATGGGCGGTGGACAGCCTGACGTGCCACAGCTGTCATCACAGCAGGAGTTAGTGGTGGCATCCATGTGGTGCAGCACCATCGAGGGGGTACCCGCTGGTGACTTCCAGATGGGAGGCAGCCCATCACTGCATGGTAGGTACGGCAGCGCCTGGGGCAGGTGGGCAGGGGTGTGTGCCAGCAGCACTAATGTGACTGTGTTCCCTTTCAGCTCCGGAGCACCTGCATGCAGAGGCAGGGGTGGGGGTATCCACCATGGGGGTGGCCCTGGACCTGGAGGACCGTCCTTCCACCTGCACCAGTGTCCAGGGGCCGGACCGCAGGCAGCCCAACACCACTGTCCATCTGGATGCCTGTGGCATGGTTGCAGACGAGGTCCTGGCTGTGTTTCAGCATAACGCCAGCCATGGCATCCAGTATGCCGAGACACCAATCGGGGCGGGGTCTGGGACCGACGATGACGTGGCCATCATCCTGGATAGTGGTACTGCCATTCAGGGGGAGGCACAGATACCACACACCTGTGATGGCAGCGCAGATAGTGCCCTGGTGGCAGTTGTCTGCTCACCGGCCCCCATCCCTGGCGTTGCTGTGGGCACCATCGGTGCAGCACCAGCTGTTGGGGGTGGCGGTGGTAGTGCAGCTGCACCGGCGCTGCTTGGCACACAGCAGCCGGTGGGGCAGCAGCGGCAGCCAGACGGTGTCAAAGGGGGGCCGGGTGCAGTTTTCGCTGACCTTGCACCGCAGAATGAGCAGCCCCAAGAGGGCCCTGCTGTGCAGCCCCCACCAGCATGGGGGCTGGGCTGCGGGGCCAAGCATCACCCCTAGGTCAGCGTAATGCCCCCCAAGGTGCTGACCCCTTGACCGAGCACACCCGTCTGCTATGGGCCTCCGTGGAGCAACAGGTGCTGGTCATGGAAGGGGTGCGTGCACTTTGCACAGAGCTGCACCAGACCGCAGGGAGATGCAACAGGGACTTTGAACAGCTCCTGGCAGAGACCACACGTATGCGGGAGGACATGACCGCAGCCCTGGATCAGCTTACCGCTGCAGTCATGGCCGGCCTAGCACCACTTGCTACCCTGGTGCGTGGCCATCCGCCACAGACTCCATGGAGTGCAGTCTCCACCCCTCAGTCACGGTGTCATGCGACCCCCTCTGTGTCGATGCCGGGATCTGCTGTGGGCATTCCAGGCACACCTGGAGTGGGCATGTTCGGGAGTCTGCAGACACCTGTGAGGAACTGGTTGCGTTCCCACAATAACACACCTAGGGGACCATCAACGACACCCCCTGTGGCCGTCGCACAGCCCGTGTCTGCTGGGCAGTCTTGGCGGGGCCATCCACATATCTGCGGTGGTCCTGAGCTGCCCACCTCCCCATCCTCTATCTGCCGCTGCCCTGTGTGCACATTAATGTGGCGTGTGTGTTCCAGGGACGTGGCATCCATGGTCGACACCGCACACAGGTCTTGTGCACACACACCTGGCTGCTGGCCACTGTGACATGTGCATGATGATGCCAACACAGTGCCGACTGCTACTGTGCACCAGTGTTCAGCGTCTGACACACACCTGGTGGCGGCCTCTGGACGTGCGCATGTTGGTACCCGTGTGCATGTGCGCGTGTGTGTGTGGGGGTGTGTGGGTGGGGTGTGCAGTGCTGTGCTGGGTGCTTCCACGGAGACCAGTCCCATGCCTGTCCATGCTCCCCTCCAGTCGTTACTGTCACGGGGCCCGCCCTTGCATGCCTGTATGTTGTGCCATGGTCCCTGGGATGTGTGGGTGGTCATGTTCACCTACCTGCATGCACCATAGTGCTCCTCTGCAATTATGTGCCGGTGCTGCTGGGCCATCCTGTTCAGCCGGGGTTCCCTTCACCTAGAAGGGGTTGCTCACCACCACCTGGCCCGGCAGGCACGTCATCCGCACTGCTGTTCCCCTCTTCGACCTCAACAGCTATCCCACAGTCGGTGGCCATGTTGTGTAGTATACAGCAGGCCAGGAATAGGCCACAGGCCTTTGAAGGGCTGTACTGTAGGGCACTGCCAGACCTGTCCAGGCAACAGAACCATGCCTTCAGCAGCCCAAACACATGCTCGATGATGTTCCGTGTGCTGGCGTGTGCCTCATTGTATCGCTCCTGCATTGGGGTTTGACGGGCACCGGTATGGGGTGAGCAGCCAGGGCCAGAGTGGGTAGCCACTGTCTCCTGTGTGTGTTGAGATGTGTGGTTTGCATAGTGGTCTGTGTTGCTGTACCCCCGCTGCCTTCCCAGCCACACCCTCTGGTACCCCTAGCCTAGCATCCCCCACACCCTGCTCTGTTGTGCCAGGCTGCCCGTTTCAACAGCATACTCATCTACTAGGTGGCTGGTGGGGATGTCCCCACTCTTGAACCTGTGGCACAGTGCTGACTGGTGCCAGATGAAGGCGTTGTGTGCTCCACCAGGGTGTGTGGCACAGACATTGATTATGCGCCCCCTGGCATTGCACACCACCTGGCAGTTGACGCCGGGGTAGCCCTTTCTGTTGATGTAGGCTGCCCCCTCCAGGCCAGGTGGTGCACAGATGCCTACGTGGGTGCAGTTGATGGCCCCTAGCATGCCAGGCATATGTGCCACCCTGTGGAACTCCTGCATGTTCGCTGTACACTTTGCCTGTGTGCTGGGGAAATGGATGTATTCCGCAACATGTGGCAGCAGTGCATTGAGGAATTATGTGAGGAGCCGTAATGCGGCTGACTGGGTTATGCCTGTGGTGTCTCCTGTTGGTCTCTGGAAGGTACCAGTGGTGAGCAGACACATGACGGCCATGACCTTGGTCTCCACCAATACAGTGTGGCTCCGTCTTGTGGGTGCCTGCATCTCATCACTGCACAGCTCACAGAGCTGCCTCAGAATTGCCCGGTTCAGGTGGTACCAACTCACAATCTCTGTATCACTGTACTGTTCAAAGGTAGTGTGGGCACGGTACCACCTGTTCCGGGCATACCACCAACGGGCCCTTCCACGGCCGCACCACTCTGCCTCCTGCCTCATCACACCCCTCATTACTGCCTCCATCTGGAAGATGGCACTGGCCATGGTCTGGGCTGTCCTGCCCCCCCAGGCAGCTGTCTTCCCAGGCACCCCTGGCTGTGTGCTGCTGCGTGTGCCCCTGCGCTGGGCGCACACCTGTGTTCAGGGTTCCCAGCTGACGGCCTGTTCACCGTAGCCTCCGCCTCCCACCCATCTGGGCACTTTTGCTGCCCCTCCTGTGCCAGGTATCGCAGGCACATGCTGCGGATGTTGCCTCCGCACCTGTCTCACACGCACACACACAGTCGCTCACACACGCAGCCAGAATCAGTGTCGCACACCCAGTCCCACACTCTGTTGCACTCCATTCCCGCCTCTGTCTCTGTCTTGCACCCCTCCTGCTGTCCAGCCTGCCCACTCACTCTCCCTCTCTATTGCTCCCCTGTGGCGCAAGCCTCCATCCCTTGCTTGCTCAATCTTTTTATGGGCTCAAGTTTGCTCCGCACATGTCCCTGTTGCTCCATGCTTGTGCTGTTTGCTTGCTGTTGAATATCGCACTGTGCCACTTATTCATGACTATGCCCCCTGCACTTGTGCATACATTCATTAGGGTTGTGCATTGGCGCACTGCAAATTGTGCAGTGCAATGGCTGCTGCTGAATATCACTCCTTGGCGCATTTCTGCACTTGTGCCGGTGCAACTCAGTTGTGCCATGCGCAACTGCTTTGAATATCCCACCCAGGATGTTAAACTAAGGTGGCTGAGTTGCTGAATGACCACAGGGATCATTGTGAGCTTGTTGGAGTGGCACAGGGTGTTATCTACCAGGGCGGCAGGTGAAAGTGGCAGCAGCCATTAAGGCTGCATTGTAGTGGGATTTAAATGAGAGGTGAGAGTCAAGCTGGTGAAGTGAGGAGGGCAGACTGTTCCACAGTTTAGGGGCAGCTGAGGTGAATGATTTGCTACTCATACAGGTGGTGATCTGAGGAGCATCTAACAGAATTAAATATTTGGTGGAGAGATATTACATGGATTTAGTTTTCTGAACAGGACTTTTGAGGCAGGACTTTGATTTCCTTTGTTTTTTGGGATGCAATATCGGGAGCTTTTTTTTTATTTAGTATCCTTTTTTCCCCTTTCTACTCTATGTTAATTTAGGTATCTGTGGTATATGATTGTATGGTTTTTCAGCTATATGTATGTTTCAATTTCTTTTAATAAAAATTCCCCTGCTGTTTTCAAAAAGTGCCATGAGATCTTCAGCGTCCACCTGAATAACCACAAGAACGAACAGACGGACCTCAGTTCAACATTTTATCTGAAAGATGGCACCTCTGGAGTGCAGCACCTCCCTCATACTGCACTACAGTGTCAGTATTGGGATTTAACCCAAGTTGCTGGTGTAGCAATGGAACCCACAGTCTTCTGCCCTCTCAGCCTAAGAGGCAAGTGTACAATCTGCTGAGCCACTGACACTGCATATATATATATATATATATATATATATATATATATACTATATATATATAGTATATGCATATATTTATATATGTGTATATGAATATATGTATGTCTGTATGTACGTGGGTATATATGTATGTGGGTGTGGGTGTGGGTGTGTGTGTGTGTGTTGCAAAAAACTTTGTTAATGCTCCAGTTAGGGTTAAAGTGACAAAATTTGGGAAATGAGGCATTAGGGTTTCCCTAACTCCACACCCTCCAAAACCAGGCAGGAGAGCAGGTGTGGGGTGTGCCTTGGGCTTCTTAAGCCTAATACTCACCCCATTCCATCTGTAAATAAGATCGGATGTGTAGACTTTATGAGAATGGGGTGAGCATTAGGCTTAAGAAGTCCAAGGTACACCCCACACCTTCTCTTCTGCCTGGTTTGGGAGGGTGGGGTGTTAGGGAAACCCTAACACCTCATTTCACAACTTTTCTCACTTTGACCCTAACTGAAGCATTAACAAAGTTTTTTGCAACTTATTTCCTTACTTTTTAAGATAGTACAATAGTATCCTTATTTTACTGTGGACTCCCATCTCTTCATAGATGCATATACTGTAATGTATGTAGCTGTGGAAGCACTGGGCCCTCCAGGCCCTGCACTTCAATTTATAGGACAAAGGTTCTGGTCAGTAACATCGCAGAACAAAATAAAGTGGACAAAAATAAAGTGTCAAAAACAGTGTCATCATCAATATTGGCAGCACAAAATGAAGTGTGCCAGAACAATGCAGACCACGTGACACGCAGGTAGCAAACTACGTCCACCGCATGGAGACACTGCACTAGAACCCCAGTGGTTAGGAACACAAGCCAACATGCAATCTCCCCTGTCTTGTGTGTTGTGTGTATTGCTGGGGACATGCTGGCTTGTGCTCCTGGCCCCTTGCATTATACAAGGTCATCCACATGTTGGTCATAGTCCACCTGTCCTCTAGTGGTTACTCCAGCACACTGTCTCCATCACTCAGCATTCTGGTGGCTGCCTGTGCCATTAGATTACCATGGTGAGTGTCCAGTGGCCTGCTTCCCCCAGTGGTGGTTGCACCCTGCCCTGTTCCATCTCCCTGCACCCCTGTGCTGTTTCTGTTCATGGGTGCCTGCTGCTGTATGTTCTAATGCAGTGTCTTCATGTGGTGGATGTTGTTTGCTATCTGTGTGTCAAGTGGCCTGCATTGTTCTGGTATGCTTCATTTGTGCTGCCAATGTTGATGGTGACACTGTGTTTGCCACTTTATTTTTGTCCACTTTTGCAATGAATGGTCATAACTCTGACATGTTTTCATATTTGGACCCCAAATTTTCAACATAGTATTCTTATGACCCCCACCTCATAAACTCTATAGGTGAAAATGTTCAAGTCTGTGCCAAAATGCCATTCAGTGCCACAGGTGTGAAAAAAACACATTTCGGACAGGTTGTGAAAAATGACAGCTGTACTATTCATGAGGTGGTATGAAAAAATGGCTATGTTGAAAATTTGGAGTCAAAATATTGAAAATTACCAAAGTTATGTGTGTACATAGAAAAATGTCAACGAATGCGCATAAGTTGGCCATTTTTAGGAATATTTTCATCAAATTCTTAACATGGCCTTTTTGGGACCCCACCTCATGAACATTGACAGTGAAATATCATTATTTGGTCCCATAGGTGATTTTGTGCAGTAAGTGCAAAATCACCTTCCAGACCCAGTTAATGAAATGACGGTTGTGGTGTTCATTAGGTGGGGCCCCAAAAAGGCCATGTTGAAAATTTGGTGAAAAAAATTCCAAAAAATGGCAATGTTATGAGCATAAGTTCAAAACGCTAATGAAAAACATTATACGGCACTTACCTTGATTCCTCAGTTCATGGTTTGGCTTTGAAGAGTGCAGACATGTCTCGGTCCACAGAAGATGACAGCCAATGACCTCTGGTAGTAGGTATAGGGTAATTGGAGGTGGGAGGGTTGAGTTGGGGGAGGGGGACAATGGAGACGATGAGGGACCATGTTCTTTTTTTGGGTGAAAAAAATAAAAAGATGTTAGAGTACTGTTTTCTTCTTACAGGATTTAAATAAAGAAATATTTTGGGACACTGGGGGTGGCACCCCTAGTGTCCCACACTGCTTGGGAGGGGGACTCTACATGCCAATGCGAGGACTGCGCCCCGATGTCAGCTAAGTAATAAAACAAGGGGCTGCAGGGTGGGCATCTGATATGGTGGGGGCATCCCGATGTCTGATTATATCAATAAACTAAAGAAGGGACTGGGGAATGACGATCTGAGGGTGGGGGGTGCCACTAGACACCAGTGTATGGGGACAGTGATCGGGCAGTGAGGGGTACCACTAGACTCCAGGGAAAATGGGGGCTCAGGACTCACACTGCAGCCTGCAGCAGGAATTCAGCTGTGGCTGCAGAACCAAATAAATTCTTCTGTTCTCATACAGAGAACATGGCGAAGACTCCTTTCGTTAAGCTGGGCACCCAGAATTCTGGGTGTCCATAAAAAGTATTTCTGGTCCTAATTGTCAAAATAAAACACTAGAATCTAGCTAAATGGAGCTCATTTAGTTTGGTTCTAGTGTCTTATTTGTAAAATGACAATTTTTTTATGTATTTTCCACGATTTTTAGTTTGTGAAAAAAAAACAAGATGGCGGCTCACAAAAAAGGATTTTTTGCTCTCATGGAAAAGGATTTTATTCTCTTGAAAAAGGAACAGGTCTCACAAGACAAAATCCTTTTTTTGCAAGATCAAATCCTTTGTCGAATTTTCTCCCTCTATCCTGAAAAGTGATTTTCCCAATGAAAACAATGGGAAATGAAAAATTGAATAACTCTGCAACAGATTAATATTTTTTGCAAAACAAATGCATGCCTGTTCTGTTACCCAAGCTGTTGCTACCATCAGAAAATCACATCAAAATCCCATACTGTCGGGATGCAAAGAGAAGGAAAAACTGCAAAAAATAGCAACTTTATGACTTTTTGCACTGTCCGTATCTCAGAATCCACACATCCAACCAGAACAAAACTTGCCATGTCAAGAGATTTACCCTACAAGACAGTGCATGCCAGATTTTGTGCAAATCAATTGATCAGTTGCAAAGTTATTAAAGTACATAATCTAAGGTTTAACATTAAACATGCTACTCAACCCTAACTATAGGGGCCCTATTGCACCACTATAATACATATACATTTTATGCAAAAGGGATGGACACTAATCAGTTTAGATAAATCATTCATTTCACTGTAAAACAGTGAGCAGTGAGATAAGTGCATTTATCTAATCAGTTGCATTTTTCAGTTTCCACATTATTGCAGTACTTCACTCACAGAGCTAACTCACTACAACTCTATTTTGTTTCTCACCACCCCCTACTCCTCACAGCATGTGCCATATATTATTTCCTTCCTTCCTTTGTGAGACCTCAACAATCTAACTACTAAAACACACACTCACCTACACACACTATTTTCTAGGAAGCATATTTTCCTGTAGCAGTTAGCACTGTCATATCTGCAATACTGTCATTCCACTTTCAGGAGATTAGCTTTGTCTCTGCTGCTCTTTTCTCCTTCTAGCCACTTCACTGCCCAAACTGCTCAGTGCACTCACTTCCTTCTTCAGGTAAACCAAAGAAATACCAGCTTTTATTTTTATTTGATCACCTTCCCCCTTCAATCACAAAACCACACACGTGTCCCCGCTGCTCAACTCTGGTCCCGCTGCTCATTTTCAAATGAACTGCTTGTTCCCTTGTTCTCACCACAGAAACCGGCAAATGAACACTTAAATTAAAATAAAAAGCAACATTTTGACCAGAAAATCTCCTGATGCCAGCAGTTCTCCTGATTTCCTTTGTAGGACATGCTGGGAGCAGATGTCTTCACTGAACATGCCAGCACTTACTAACAACTGCCTCCATATTTTTAATTAAATTTTGAAACACCACTTGCAGCACCAATCAGCAGTGAAATCAATATGTTGATGTGGTGCCCATACACACCATGTCCTTAGCAACAGCTTCAGCATCCAACCAAAAACAAGATGCAATAACACTTTTTTTTTTTTTTACCAAGGAAACCCACAAACTCAACTAAGTGTATATACTGTATATATTAGAGGCAAAAAACTCCATTTAATGCATCAGTTAGGGTTGTTCCACAGTGACAAAAGCGAGGAAATTCAATGTTAGGGTTGAAACCCCCTTTGCACCCCTTCAGCCCACCCCCGCAACTGGAATCGAGGTGCGCATTGGGGTCATCAGCCCTAAGTGTCACCCCATCACATGTGGAAAGAAGCTGAGGAATAGGAGAATGGGGTGACAGTTAGGACCGATGACCCCAATGCACACCCCGATTCCAGTTGGGGGGGTGGGCTGGAGGAGTGCAAAGGGGGTTTCAACCCTAACATCGAATTTCCTTGCTTTTGTCGCTGTGGAACAACCCTAACTGATGCATTAAATGGAGTTTTTTGCCTCTAATTTCCCTTCTTTTTGAGAATGATAATGAGAAATAGTGAAAGTAATGCAGCGGCGGGAGCGTGGGGGTGATGTCTTGTCGCATTGTAACATTGTGCCCACAAACGCAAATCGTAATGTGCATGGTGGCGCAAAGAGAAACAGAAAGAGAACAGTACTGTAGACAGAAATGTTAAAAACAATGGAAACGCAACTGCAAATGAAAACGCAAAGGGTAACGCACATGGTGGCGTAAACGTGAATGGTAAGTGAAACGGGTACGGAACCGCAAGCAGAAACGGTAATGGTAAGAGTAATGTAAGTGCACAGGCTGGTTTTCCCCAAAAGCTGTATAGAGAAAGACAGTGAGTAGAAAGAATGTATGCAAAATAATAACTCTTGGAACACAAAAATCAGTAGTTGTAATAGTAAATTGCTTATATCTCAGTAACCGTACAACATAGAAAAAAAATTTAAAAGTCATATGTATTATCACTTTCCTGGCTAGTTTTATATGTAGCCCCCTAATTTTTGACAAAAACTCCGTATCTCGCCCCGTTTTCGAGATACGAGCCTTCAAAGGCGCGGCGAAAGACGTAATGTTATCCGATGGGAAAAAAACAGAAGTTCAGACTGCCATAACTTTTAAACAGTTTAATATTTTTTCATGAAATATTCAAAAGGTACATTGGGGACCCTGGCTGTACATTTCTTGAAGATTTTGGGCCAGTCGCGCAAACCGTGCAACCTGTAGGCGCGACCGTAGACTTCCAGAAAAAGCGTAAATGCATGTGCAGATCATGCTTAATAACTCCACAGCCGTGCATCTGACCAGTACAAAACTTTGCAGATCCCAAGGCGTATGGGTCTTGATCATGTATTCCAAATTTCAGGCAAATCTGTCAAACGGTTGCAAAGTTATTAAGGTGCAAAATTTTGGGTTTAACATGTAACTGGCTCCTCAACCCCTAACTATGGTAGCACTACCGTGCTACATAATATATATATATATATATATATATATATAAACTCAGCTAAATACTGTGTGTATATATATATATATATATATATATATATATTTATAGTAACCTTGGTCAGAGTTCTCTAGTCTACAGAATCATGAGTTGGTATAACAAGTTGAATATATCTATAACTAATCAGAAATCTATTCACAGTTTTAAAAAGGCCTGTGCAGAATATATATCTTTACAGTCTATTTGCAACTGTTATTAATTAACTCATCCTCTGTACATATCTATTGTTATTTATTCTGTTTCCACTGTTGTTACTCACTGGGCACTTATGAAAAAGGGTGCCTGCCCATTAAGGTCTTCCCAGTATAATAAACAAGAATTTGTCAATGTAGAATGTTTGATGCTTGGTAAACAAGTTGTTTTTGTTAATTTTGACCCCAGCTTCTAAAGATACTTGTTTTAGGATTCGCCTCATAGACATGACATGTACCATTTATAGTATATTGGCCAAAATATCACTTCTTCCCAGAGGTGCGAAAAGGCTTCTCATCCAGAATTTTAAAAATGACAAGTCATGTTTATGAGGTGGTGTGGAAAAATGGCTATGCTGAAAGTTTGGAAAAAAAATACTGAAAATTAGCAAAGTTATGAGTGAACGCAGAAATGGTGTAATGTTCAGTCATAACCTAGGCATTTTATTGTATTTATATACCACATTTTCTGCATAGCCTTCTTATTACCCGACCTAATGGACCCGGTTGGCGAAGATTTTTAAATCCCTGCCAAAACATCATTCCGCGCCACTGAAAAGTCATTCTGTACCACAGGTAAGAAAACACATCTTGGCCAGCATTTGAAGAATGGCAGCTGTCTCATTCATGAGGTACTGTGAAGAAATGGCTATTTTTAAAATTTGGGGTCAAAATATTGAACATTACCAAAGCTATGAGCCTGCGTTTGTAAATTTTAAGGTAGGCTCACAAATTTGTTGTTTTTTAATATTTTTGCCCCAGATTTTCAACATAGCCTTCTTATGACCCCACCTCATGAATAAGTACAGAGAACATTTTCAGCTCCTGCAAGAAAGGTGATTTCATGCAGGAACTGCAAAAATCACCTTTCAGGACAGATTTGCCTAATGTCGCTGTAATTGTTCATGAGGTGGGGTCCCAAAATAGGCATGTTGAAAATTTGGGGCAAAAATATTCAAAAATGGTCAACTTATGCCACTAAGTTCAAATCTTCATTGAAATACACTGAACCACATACCTGATTTCCTCAGTTTGCAGTCTGGCATTGTAAAGTGAAGATATGTCTGTAGTCGAGAAAGGACTACAGTGTCGGGCCCTGGTGGGTAAGTAAGGGCTGGGAGAGTATGGGGTGGTGGGTGCTGAGTGGGAGAGGTCAGGTGGGGAAAGATGGACTTTTTTCTTTTTTTAGTTTTGTTCCAAAAAAAACAAAACAACAAGGGACAGTTTTCATTTTTTAGGTGAAGACACTGGGGGATTGGGCACCCCCAGTGTCAGTGTTGTTTGTGTGGGAGGAGAGTGGGGTGCTGGGTGCTGAGAGAGAGGATCAGGTGGGGGACAGTTACAGGGGCAGCAGCAACAGACATCGATGGATGGTTTTCTTTGTTGCAGGCTATTAAAAAAAACAAAATAAACTAGGAGATGGCATTGGCAACATTGGAGGACTGGACACCCCCAGTGTCAGTGTTATGTTTACGGGGGGCAGTGTGTGGGGGAGTGTGGGTGGTGGGTGCTGAGAGGGAGGGTCAGGTGGGGGGGTGCCACTAGACACCAGGGAAAAACAGGGACATTGGAAAAATAAGTCTTAACTTCCGTGTTGTGGCTAGGGGAATGTGAGGAATTTCTGAGACTTCGGGCATGCGCATTAATATCAATGCTAATGCACATGCCAGAGTTACAGTTCCAAAGACAGGCTACTGATGTTGAAAGCTGCTGAGCTGTTTGCTGATGTGGCTTCATGAACTCAAAGGCCTGAAGCCCACTCTGATTGGAGTGGCTTCGGTCCTTTGAAGTACATGTAGTTTCAGCCCACAAAGCAGAGGGTTGCATCACAACCACAATGCATGGTCAATGGTCTACACTGCCGAGCCCCTGATACTGTGAACTGCAATGGGCTCGGCAGTGACACCCCCCTCAAAATCCCCTTGCACTCATAACAAAATGTTTGTTGCATGCGCATCAAACATAAAAACCAAATGAAATAAGCATCTTTTAAAAACAAAATCACTCATTACACGAGGTCCCAGTCTTTTGCATAAATTAAATCTGCAGTGGGGACCAGTGTGATACATTAATTATCTACACTAAAGCAGTTTGACCTCAAACTGCTTTTGTGTAGATAAATAGTGTACCACACTCTGCTTTCAACTTCGTAAGTCCAAGATTGCTGATCGGGGGGTACCTCTTTAGAACATTACTGCAGGTGGAAAAGGTACAGTGGAGTGGGATGAGGTCCCATGTTCATGAGATGGGACCCAACATAAGCTCTGTCACTGTGGGTAGAGTAAAACAGGCCACCGATGACATAGAAACACTGTAAATGAACAGTTACAGGAAAAACGACAGCCTTTGTGGTGAAGTAAGGAAATGTCAGGAAATCTGTTCCAATGCCATTTACAGCAACACTGGATCTGTGAGGATAGCCACCATGATAAGAGAACAGGCTCAATTCAAATCAAAATCAAGTGAAAAGGGTATCGTATGGGGAAAATGACAGAAAACAGAGGGAATAGCTCTGCAGAAGTGGGTGTTAAAGTGTACATTGGGTTGAGAGAGATCACTAAGGGAGAAAAGGCTGAAAACCTTGAGAAAACATGCCATTACTGCAGGGATACAATCACATAAAAAAAAAAGCCAGGAATATGTCAAGTTCAACAAAAAAACACCAAAACAAGACTTGGAAAACTCCAAGGGCTGCCTGGGAATCCCAAACCCAGCCCACCCTCTGAAATGCAGACTCAGCTGACCAGGTTGAATTCTTATGTTATTTAGAGACTTTCTCCATCACTTTTATGTTTACATTTACTTTTGATAAAGGTATGTCCTTACTTGTTTTATGTAGCAGTCCCACGTCAGATGACTGTAACTCTGCTACTCCATCAGTGTCACGCAGCAGCGTCTTTGATCTCTGTCTGTCGACAGCTATTGCCACATCAGCAGCTTACTCCAGTATTGTTGCTGAAATAACTTTTGCTACAGCACTCATTTTTCACCAAGTAGATATTGCCCCTCAGCTGCCTATCCTGGGTAATTACAATCTAACAATGTGTCAAAGCAGGACGTCACTGAAAATAAGATATAGCATCTCATCTACTGTATCCTGGGTAAATATATAGTACAAATGTGTACAAACAAGACCTGGTAGAACAGCAGTACCATCGACGAACATTCGGCATTGACAAATACTTGTTATAATCTGTTGCAGCCTGCCAGAATGAGAGTCTGGGGGAAAAAAACTGAAAATCTCCCTTAGTGTCCACCCACCAGGCAGCCCAAGAGCCATAGGCTTCTTGTACAGAAAGTGTGGCCTGCCAAAGCTTTTTCCATCTGCACTGAATTTTGGAGTTGGACAGCAATGGCAGATTCAGATGGCAAAATCCTCTAACTATTGAGAGGTGGTTGAATAGGAGAAGACCCCCATGAGAATCAGGTGGTTGGAAGTTTCCACTGTCACAAACGCACTCCGGGGGTCAGGCCCTCTGCTCCCACAGTGCCCGACCTTGAAGTGCAATATGTGAACAGGAGACAAACAGGGTAAACCTCTTGTCTGTTTTGGGTCCGATCTACTACCAGTCTCGAGTCCTGGGGTTAAATATGAACCCTTTTTTGCTAGCACGCCCAGGTAACATGTATAAATATCACACCCTCTTTGGGGAAATGTAGTGCAATACTTAACCCAGCGGGCACACAGCTGGTTCACAGTCCCCCTTCCAACTCAATTGAGACCTTGGTATTTTCCTTACCTTGGTGCATATGGTAACACACTGTAAGCGCTTAACAGTTCTGTCAGAATTATCAACAATGTCCCAGCAATCACACTCAAAATGAGGAAAAAGACTCAAGCAGGATTTCAAGGAAAACAAAGTTTATTAAAATCAAAAATAGTAAATGAAATACAAAAAACAGAACATATAACATTTATGGTATAGTCACAAAAATAAATGGACAATTATAAACAAAACTGCCTTATACTGAGTATCTGATCCTACCCTAGTTTCAATTAATAAATAGTGGTGGTTAAATTACCTAACTTGGGTTGAAGGGCTTCTGGAGAGTGTATTCTTTCAGGAGTCCAGAAATAAAAAGCACTCTTTTCTCTCAGCCTTGACAATCATGAGGGGAAAAAGGGTCCCACCCAGCTTGTGAAGTCACAGCTCTGTGGTGATGCTGGCTGTGAGGTCACTCAAATTCCTGTATGCTGAATGGTAGCACATTTGCTAAACATCCCACTTAAAAAAAAACTAAATACTTTTTTTTAATTAGTGAGCCTGCTTTATGGCAGGTCAGAATTACCCCTTTGATCTTCAGATGAACTTCCTAACAGCTATTTCTCCTATCTGTGTGAAGATTCTCACAAGTATCTGCCAGAAGTTGCTTTCCTTCCAATAGGTCATAAAATGCAATACTTTATACAAGTGGCTGGTTTACAGTCTCTACAACCTGGTTTTATTATAGTCCCAGGAAGTCAGCTTTCACAAGCTAGAGGTGACAACAAGCAAGGCCAGCACATTTTATTTTTCTTTTAAAAATCCAATATCCCATGAGGCTGTTCTGCTTGGCCTGTGTCTCTAAGCAGGAGTCTAAACATATATTTATATCACAAATATAATATAAATAATAACAAGCAGATGGCTATCCGTCATCACATTCCTCCCTCCTAGACTGAATTTGTGGGAATCTATTCCTAGGCATGGGATGAGTTTCCCAAATTCAGTTCACTGCTCTAACTGACATGCTAGCCCGTCTGCGTTTGCTGCCTCTGCCCTGTGAGTAACAGTCATGTTGTAACCCTGCAAGGAAAGGCACCATCTTAAAAGTCTACCATTTGTTTTACCCATTTGTGCCAGCCAAACCAGGGGATTATGATCATCTGTACTTCAAAGTGCACCTGTATAGGTATGGCTCTAATTTCTTTAGTACCCACACCATTGCAAGGCACTCTTTTCCACTATAGAATAAGCCTGCTCCCTGGGAAATAACTTCTTACAGAGGTACACTATTGGGTGACCTTTTCCTTGGTTAGAAGTCTGGCTAAGTACTGCCCCAATACCCACATCTGAGGCATCTGTCTGGACTACAAATGGTTTACTGTAGTCTGGACTGGCTAATACCGGAGCACTGCACAGTGTCTCCTTTAGCCATGTAAAGGCTTGTTCACAGGCTGGTTCCCAGTTTATTTTTTTAGGCATTCTTTTCTTTAACAGGCCAGATAGGGGAGCTGCCAGGGCACTGTAGTTTAATACAAATTTTCTATAGTACCCTGCGGTCCCTAGAAAACTCTGAACCTGCTTCTGTTTTTCAGGTCTGGACCATGCCTCAATTGCCTCAATTTTTGCTTGATTAGGACAAAGCTGTCCCCACCCTCTTACATGTCCTAGGTTTGCCACTTCAGCCATGGCCACCTGGCACTTTTCAGCTTTCACAGTGACCCCGGACCTCTGTATCCTGCCCAACACTTCCCTAAGGTGGGACAGGTGTTCCTTCCAGCTGGCACTGAAAATGGCAATATCATCCAGGTACACCACAGCGTACTCTTCAGTACCATTTAACACCTGGTTCACCAACCTTTGGAAGGTGGCAGGGGCGTTCTTCATTCTGAAAGGCATTACTTTAAACTCAGATAACCCTATTGGAGTGATGAAGGCCGACCTCTCCCTAGCTCTGGCAGTTAATTCCACCTGCCAATACCCTTTCATCAGGTCAACAGTGGTAAGGTATGTTGCCCCTCCCAACTTGTCCAGTAGTTCATCCATCTGTGGCACTGGGTGGACGCCTGACTCTGTGACTATGTTGAGTCCATGATAGTCCATGCAAAAATGAGAAGAGCCATCTAGCTTGAGAACAAGGACTACAGGTGAGGCTCAGGGAGCTGTGGGATGTCTGGATTACCCCAAAATCCAGCATTTCCTCCACCTCCCTCCTAATGTCCTTTTGGAAGGCCTCTAACACCCAATATGCTGTTTGCCATATGAGTGCTTGTGTCCCTGTATCTACATTGTGCATCACTAAGGGGGTTAGTCCAGGCTTGGCATTAAACAATGGGGCAAAGTCTGCTGAAACCTCCCTTACTTCCTGGATCTGGTCTGTGGTCAACTGGGGTGACATTTTAATTGCCTCCACACAGGACTCCCTGTTGCTTTCTTCTAGCAAGTCCAGAAGGGGGGTCTTCCTCTCCATCCCCTCCCCAGGACTACACACTACAAAGACCATGTTGGCCCTATTTGCATATGGCTTCATTATGTTGACATGGTACATCCTTTGGGTATATCTCCTGTCAGGTAGTTCTACAATGTAATTTACATCATTCACCTCTCCGACTGCTTTGTACGGTCCTGCCCACTTGGCCTGCAGCTTATCTTTCCAGACTGGGATTAGGACCATAACCTTCTGACCCACAGTGTATGAGCAAGCTCTGGCTCTGCGGTCGTACCATACCTTTTGCTTTTTCTGGGCAGCTGCCAGGTTGCTCTGGGCTGTTCCCATAAGCTCCATCAGCTTTTCCCTAAACTTAAGGACATAATCCACTATGGGAATTTCCTGGGTGGCACGCTTGCCTTCCCAGTCCTCCCAGATCAAGTCTAGGGTCCCATGCTCCCTGTGTCCATATAAGAGCTCAAAGGGGAAAAACCCTGTCGACTCTTGGGGCACCTCCCTGTATGTGAACAACAGGTAGGAAAGGTACTGTATGTCTCCCAGTCCCTCCCATGCTGTTCAGCAAACACTTGGATCATCAATTTAAGGGTACAATTAAATCTTTCCACGAGCTGATTGGCTTGTGGGTGATAAGGTGTCATGTGTCTCTGTACTACGCCACACTTCTCCCACAAACACTTCATCAGGTCCGACATGAAGGAACCCCCTCGATCGGTGATAACCTCCTGCAGGAACCTGACACAGGAGAAAATCCGTAACAAGGCATCTGCCAATTTGTCTGTCCTCAGTGAGGATAAGGTGACTGCCTCTGGGTACCAGGTGGCATAAGCCACCACTGTTAGGATAAACATCTTCCAGGAGGAGCTGGGGTAGTCAAAGGCCCCACAATATACATTCCTACCCTCTGAAATGGCTCCTCCACTATGATTAATGGAATTAGGGTGGCTTGGGTTTTACTACCCACCTTCCCTATTTCTTGGTACCGGTGACAAGACCTGCAATATTTCTTCTCCTGCTGGGTGAAGTTGGGCCAATAGAAATTCTGGGCCAATCACTGCATAGTGTGTGCAGTTCTCAGATGTCCAGACATGGGGATATCATGAGCAATCTTGAGCAACTGCTCACGGTACCGCTGGGGAATGACAAGCTGCCTGCCCATCACCCCTCCCTCTGTCCTTACATCCTGCGTATACAGCAGTCCATTGTCCCAGTAAAATCTGTGTCTTCCATCACCTCCCTGTGCTCTGTCAGAGTCTGCCCAAGACCTCAGCCTCTCTAAACCAGGGTAATTTTTCTAAGCAGCTGCAAAATCTTTACACATTCCCAAGACATGGGAGAGGTCCCCTTCAGTCTCTAAACTAGGGTCCCTAGCTCTCTCTGACAATTGGCTACCCCTTCCTCCTCAAAGTAACCTTCTGTAGCTGTCCTGTTAACTGCTACCTGGGGAATTTCTACCCCATTTCACTATTCTCCATATCAGAAGACACAAGCTGGGGAACCAGCCTCCCAGTGTTTTCCACAGGGGCTAACTATGGGGTTCATGGAACCACAATTTGCCTTTGCCGTCTGACTGCAGGTAATTGCACACACCATCCCCTTTTGGAGATTTTTCCCTATGATTACAACCAGGGCCAGATTTTCAGCCACTGCAACTGTTTGCACAGTCTCTCCTGTCTCACCCCAGTCCAGGAGAACACTAGCAAGTGGCTGAGTTTTCTTCTCCCCAGTGAATCCCCATACTCTATCTGCAGCCTGATCCCTACTGATTCCAGCATGGTGGTGACCTTCCTCTGCTGCGGTGGTTTTCAGTGCCCACTGATCTCACTATCCTGCTTCCTGGGACTGGACACTGTGGTGGACCCTGGCCCCTCCACAACCAAGGTCTGGTCCCTTTCAGTCACCGACTGTGACTCAAGGTCTTGGGCATCAGCTGCCACAAGAGCCTCCACAAGGTGCTGTTTGTTTTGCTCCTCACAATGGACTCCTCTCTCCTGGCACAACTGCCTCAGGTATTCCACAGTTTACTCGCTGTAGTTGGAAGCCATCTTCTTCCCTAATCAATGACTACACTAGCTAGCACCCGAAAAAAAAAAAAAACAGGTAGGGAACTTTGACTGTAATCAAAATGATATATTTTTTTTCTTCTTCTTTTTTTTTAAATCACTGCCTTGTTTTGTGTGTGAAATGTTACAGTTTATCAATCTGACACACTGGACTGTTAATGCTCGTGTCACTAAATACTTTCACAGTATGCAAACAAATCTTTTTGATTGCAGCACTGCAAACCAAATCTTTTAGATCGCATCACTGCCAACTAGATCTGTTACAAACACACTCCAGGGGTTAGGCCCTCTGCTTCCATAGTGCTTAACCTCGAAGTGCAGTATATGTGAACAGGAGACAAACAGAGTAACCCTCCTGTCTGTTTTGGGTCCGATCTACTACCAGTCTTGAATCCTGGGGTCAAATATGAACCCTTTTTCGCTAGCATGCCCAGGTAACAGGTCCAAATATCACACCCTCTTTGGGGAAATGCAGTGCAATACTTAACCCAGTGGGCACACAACCTGGTTCACAATCCCCCTTCCAACTCAGTTGAGACCTTGGTATTTTCCTTACCTTGGTGCATATGGTAACACACTGTAAGCGCTTAACAGTTCTGCCAGAATTATCAACATTGTCCCAGCATTCACACTCAAAATGAGGAAAAGGCTCAGGCAGGATTTCAAGGAAAACAAAGTTTACTAAATTCAAAAATTGTAAATGAAATACAAAACACAGAACATATAACATTTATGGTACAGTCATAAAAATAAATGGACAATTATAAACAAAACCGCCTTATACCAAGTATCTAATCCTACCCTAGTTTCAATTAATAAACAGTGGTGGTTGAATTGCTTAACTTGGGTAGAAGTGCTTCTTGAGAGTGTGTTCTTTCAGGAATCCAGATATAAAAAGCACACTTTTCCCTCAGCCTTGACAATCATGAGGGGAAAAAGGGACCCACCCAGCTTGTGAGGTCACAGCTCTGTGGTGATGCTGGCTGTGAGGTCACTCAAATTCCTGTATACTGAATGGTAGCACATTTACTAAACATCCCACTTAAAAAAAAATATACATTTTTTAATTAGTGAGCCTGCTTTATGGCAGGTCAGAATTACCCCTTTGATCTTCAGAGGAACTTCCTGACAGCTATTTCTCCTATCTATGTGAAGATTCTCACAGGTATCTGTCAGAAGTTGCTTTCCTCCTAATAGGTCATAAAATGCAACACTTTATACAAGTGGCTGGTTTACAGTCTCTACAACCTGGTTTTATTATAGTCCCAGGAAGTCAGCTTTCACAAGCTAGAGGTGACAACAAGCAAGGCCAGCACATTTTCTTTTCTTTTAAAAATCCAATATCCCATGAGGCTGTTCTGCTTGGCCTGTGTTTCTAAGCAGAAGTCTAAATATATATTTATATCACAAATATAATACAAATAATAACAAGCAGATGGCTATCTGTCATTACATCCACTACCCCGTCTTTGTTTCAGATACTACCATAGATCAAGAAACAAAAAGATAATAAATCCAAATAGAAACACTCCCCTTAGAGAGGGTGTGCCACCCAGACTGATGAATTGCACTTTGAATATCCTGCAAGCCAGCTGTGGCGACCATATGCTACAGAAAATTACGGCTGCAGTGGGCGGAGATTGCAGCTGTTGGATTTGCAGTGGCAGTACTTCCTTCTGCAACTCCAATCTGTGTACTCGTCCCCCCCATGGGTACACTACTTTATCTGCCATTGCCCGCTAAGCTCACTGAACTCACAGCGGAACACGGCACAGCCTGCCATGTCCAAGATGGCTGCTAGAGCTCAGTGCACAAGTGGGAATCATCACACATGCGAGACATTTCCCGCATGCGCATTGAGCTCCAGTGGCCATCTTGGACACAACGGACTGTGCCGTGTTCTGCCGTGAGTTCAGAGAGCTCAGCTGCAGCCATATCAGCTCTGGCCAGATTTTGTTTTAGCTAGACATTTCCCAGAGGTTCTGGAAAAGGGAAGTTAAAAATAAAAATAAGACCACAATTCTAGCTGTGTGCAAAACAAAAACGCAGTTCCTTAAATAGCTCAATCCTCAGGGTCTTAGTCTGTGGGGTGTATATCCTAAAGACCCTATAATGCTTGTCCTCTTGGCTCACATCAGTTATAAGTGCCCTCAGCAGGTGTATGTCCAGCAATTGAATTGTGCTGTAATTGTTTTGTAACACTTGCCACACTTAACTGGACGCCTGTGAAAATGGGCATTTATTTGCTCACCAGCCTTCCAGTACAAAATAAAAAACTAAACGAATTAAGACACATGTCAATTAGGTGTCCTTAAAAAAATGTTCACCCCATTAGAAAAGTCAAGATTAGGGGACCAAAAAGAAGGCCCACATGTCCACATCGCCTTGGCTGTAGAGGTTTTTAATTTTGTTTTTAGCCTGATAGACTGAAGGAGAAAGATGTCCCCAGAAAACTTCTTGAAGAAGGACATTGTCAGCAGACATTTTCTCTGTGACGTCATACTATTCAGGTACAGTGTAGTCAGAGATAAGGAACCCATCAGTACAAAAAAAAAAAAGGTACCAGGATCTCACAACAAATTATCTCAGATCCTAAGAGACTGGAACCTAGCTGTATTACATTTCTTTTTGGCTACAGAGATTTCAGCTTCAGAATCCTCCAAATCAGAGGAAAACTCTTCCTGAGAGGCATTGGAGGAGACCTCAGAGTCATAATCCTCCTATTCTGTGTCTCCTCACATACTCCTATGCCTAAGGACAGCATACCTGTTAGAGACAGGAAGATCAGATGCCTTTGCAGATTTTGGCTTTCTATGTCCCTTCTTTTTCCTCACAGTAGTCATCCTAATATGCCCCGACTGAGAGGGGACAGAACCCTCTGCCTGCAATGGAGGAAGGGGCAGAGGGAGGGCATATCTACCTGGACCAGTTCAGACACAGTCATAGAAGTCTCAGGTTTAACCACAAGCACTGAATCCATGTGCTGTAAAGCACCTGGAACAACAGGATCTGCTGAATGGCTCTTAGTCTGAAGTTCAGGAGCCACTACCACCTTGGCTGGCTCAGCTGCAGGGACAACAAGCCTTTTGGACAGAGGGGGTGAAGGTAGGCCATCCTGTACCTACTCCTCCTCCTCCTCGTGGGGTTAGGTGCCAGACTTAGAGACTCCTTTAGCCTACCAGAAAACCTGTTAGACTGATCAGTGGGTTTATGTAGGGTCTAGCTTGCTAAGCCTTCCTGATCAAGTAATCTTGATCATAACCATTCTCCCAGCTGTGGAAGGCCCATGAACAGTTCCTAAATTCATGGCCATGTTCCTCACAAAGGTTACACCAAAAAGAATTCAGAGTGCCATTGCTATGACCATATGACAGACACAGTCTCTACCTCTGTTGATAACAAGCAGAACTAAGATGGGCCACAGAACTGCATTTCTAACAAGCCCTGGATTGCCTAGGTGGTAAAAGCAAATCCTCTGGTCCATACCTAATGTATATGAAAACTATTTGGTAGGTGACCCAAGCCAGTACTCCCATATTTAAGTTTTACACAAAACTTCCACCTTCCTAGTCCATACTTTTTTCTCATCCAGAATGGGGGAAGGCACATCTAGCACCTCACACCTCTGACTAAGCCAGTAAGTAATATGCAAAACATTGACCTCCCTCATTACAGAAAAGGATATGTACGCACCCTCTGGGTACTTACTAGTTAAATTTCCAATTGTTAAGTGTAGTTAGGGAGGAACCAGGCGTGCTGGTGCCTGTAAGTCTGGGAGGTAGGGCCTCCTTGCTGCTAGCAGGGAGCCCTCCATTGGGATATAAAAGAGATGTGTTTTGGCACTTAAGGGGGATTCCGGGGGGAGAGACCCAAGAAAAGCAGGCAGGGGGTTTGGCCTACAAGTTCAGCCAGAGGACCATGGTGAGGCTGGGGTGGGCTGCTTGCCACCCCAGCCCTCCACCCTCGAAGACCCATGATGTGGAAAGTGACGTTTCGGGTTTGTAAAAGGGAGCACTGGAGCAAAGACAGGGGCCTGTCAGTGCAAATGAGAGCCGGAGCCTGGGGAAAAGAAAGAAAAATGGAGGCCCGCCAAGTAAACTGCGGTAGGGAGTTGGGTATTACAATGAGGGGCTTTGGGAGGGAAACAGGAGGAAGGATGTAGCCGAGGGGAGCAGATTCAGGTGGTGGGGACCAGAAGACACCCTGGGGTGAGGAAATAATTGGAGTGGGATCCCCGTGCCTCATCTCTCTGCCCAGAAAACCCTCTGGACCAAGAGGGCAGGTAGCTGAGGAACTGGCCTCAGCCTTTCATCCTCTTCAGGTGGTGTTAAGCAACGCCAGGTCAATGGTGAACAAGACCGCTATAATGGCATAACTTGTTGCATCGGTCGACCTGGCATGCATCATGGAGACCTGGCTGGGGGATTCTTTGGGCCCTGTGCTAGATGCATCCATCCCGGGTAGGTTTACTGTGGTTCACTGCCTGAGGAAGGACTACAGGCTAGGGGTGACCATCTATTTCAGGTCAGAGCTGGGCCTGGCAGTGCACCCAGTGGGGGACACCAGTTTTTTTTGAGTGCGTGGCGGTGCAAGGGGGTTCTGGAGTGGAATTTAGGATTCTGTTGGTCTACTGTCCACCTGGGTGGGACCAGAGTTTCCTACAAGAGATGTCAGCCTTTGTCACCGAGAGGGTGTTGGAGTCACCAAGATGGCTTATTCTTGGCAACTTCAACACATGGGTGAATGACGAGGCGTCATC
Source organism: Neoceratodus forsteri (assembly GCA_016271365.2). Taxonomy (NCBI): domain Eukaryota; kingdom Metazoa; phylum Chordata; order Ceratodontiformes; family Ceratodontidae; genus Neoceratodus; species Neoceratodus forsteri. The sequence continues at coordinate 136,425,766 of CM057457.1, read as the reverse complement.
TGGGACCAGAGACTTTCTTTTAAATATGGAATCTCTGGGCCTCATCTTGGTGACCACGGCTGGAACCCACCACTCTGGCCATGTGCTCGATCTGGTGTTCTCCCAGGGCTCAAAACTGATACTATCGAGACTGATCCGGTCCCTTGGTTGGATCATTGCATCATCAGGTTCAGCTTCAAAGCCCCCCTGAATGTCCCTTCCCATAGAAATGGTTCAGTTCCATCCTTTGAAAGGTTTACAACCAGAGGGACTAATGGTGGAACTGGTCATTTCATCTGTGCTTGAGGCTTGCGCTGACAGTCTGGAGAATGCCATGATAGCTTATAACAGGGCTGTCATTCAGGCCCTGGACCACCTGGTGCCAGTCTGTGTATGCCCCCTTGTGTCACTCCTTGGCTTGCCGTGGTTTGATGGTGAGCTAAGAATGTTGAAAACCAGGGGCGGAGGTTGGAGAGGCATTGGAGGAAGACCAGGTCTTTGGAGGACAGGTTGAGGGTGATCTCTAGGCTTAATCCAAAGTTCTGCAACCTTGACCCGTGCCAAACCTAACTACTAGTTGGATGCATCACGGTCCCGGGTTTGGTTTTTGCTGAGATTGTCGGGAGTTCCTTGTTGGCAGGGGTCTTTCCAGAGTCTCTTAAACAAGCTCTGGTTAAGCCCCTGCTGAACAAAACATCTTTGGACCCTGACGTCTTGGCAAATTACTGACCTATCTCAAACCTCTCCTTTTTGGGTAAGGTTCTTGAGAAGGTGGTCACAGAATAGCTCGATGGTCACCTCATAGACTTCCAAATTTATGAACCATTCCAGTCTGGATTTAGAGCCTTGCATAGCACAGAGACCACACTGGTCAGGGTGCTAAATGACTAGATCAGGGCAAGGGACAGAGGACAGCAAACGATTCTCATCTTCCTCGATCTCTCCTCAGCTTTTGACACTGTGGACCAAGGGGTGTTGTTGGACAGGCTGAGGGAGTATGTAGGACTCAACAGCAAGGTCATCAGCTGATTTGAGTCCTTTTTCTGGGGCAGGTCTCAGAGGGTGATACTGGGGAATTATTATTCAGACCCAATGGACCTGCTCTGTGGAGTCCCCCAAGGCTCTGTCCTCTCCCCTATGCTGTTTACAGTTTACATGCTGCCCCTGGGTGAGGTTATAAGGTGGTATGAGCTGAGTTATAATTGCTATGCTGATGATACTCAGCTCTGCCTGTTCTTTGCACCCAGGAGACCTGACGTGGTTGATGTGCTAAATGAGTGCTTAGCCGAGATCTGGGGTTGGATGTCATCAAACTGCCTGGGACTTAACCCGGGGAAGACAGGTGCTGGTGGTTGAGCTGGGTAGAAGGGGAAAAATGGGGGCCTCTGGGGATGAGTTGGGGCTTTTTATTGGCCCGACCAAACTGGAGGCATCCCCAAAGGTGAAGAATTTTGGTGTTGTTCTGGACAATGAACTAACACTTGATGGTCAGTTGTCGCCTGTTATCAAGACTGGGTTTTACCATCTCTGGAACTTTACCCGAATTAAGTCCCTTATTCCCCCCGATGTCCTGGCCATGCTGGTACATGCTTTCATTACCTTGAGACTTCGCTACTGTAACGCACTCTACCTCTGGGTCAGAGGAGATGCGACGCAGTGCCTGATGCTACAGCAGAATGCTGTGGCCCGATTGTTGACTGCACACTCAAGGTTCAGCTACATCACTCCAGTGCTGCGTGAACTGCATTGGCTAGCAGTGCACTGGTGCATCACCCTTAAAGTAGGTCTTCTGACCTACAAGGCCCTACTCGGGTTGGGTCAGGGCTACCTTAGGGAGTTTCTACATCCCTACATCCCGTCTTGCTCTCTGATGTCAGCTGGAGAGGCCCCCCAGGAGGTCGCCCGTGCTATGTTAAAATCTTCCGGGGACCAGGCATTTGAAGTGGCTGCCCTGGTCCTCTGGAATTCACTGATGGGGTACCTCTGGAAGGCACCGTCTCTAGACATCTTTAAAAAACATCTGAAGACCTTCCTGTTCAAGCAGGTCTTTAGGACCCAAGGAACTAATTCTGCAACCATCATACAGCTGGGGGATTAGTGTGTTTTTAGATTTTAATGGATCTATGTAATTTTTGTATTTTATGTTGACTACTCCTTCTTGCTGTATTTGTATATGCTGTTGTAAGGGTGCCCTGAGTCCACAGGAAAGGGCACCCAAAATAAATAATCTCTACTACTACTACTACTACTACCTTGGTAGGGTAAGCACCAATGGGGCCTGTAGCCCAAAGAAGTTGTGCCCATGGGTGAGTTCAGCAGTGGGTCGGAATGTGTCCTGTGAGCAGGCCTGCTATGACAATAGGGCCTGGGACGTGACTCAGAAGTGGCAGCCCGAGCAGTTGAGAATGTGGTGGTGGCAGCACTACCCCTAATCCCCAGGTTGGTGGCCACTGCAGAGTTGGGGCTCCCTAGTTGAGCAGCCTCTGGAGGCAAGGAAAGTCCATTTGGAGGCATAATGTTTGGGACCCCGATGGGGTGGCAGTCCATCGAGTGCTCTACTGTGGCACTACAAGTAGTCCCCCTGATGAGTCAGTTCAGAGGATGGAATCACTGCATAAGCGGAAAAGGACAGGAGTTATTGGGAAAAGGCCGGGGGTATCCACAACCACCCAGAACAGGGCTCAGCTGCCATGCATTGGCATCAGTGATTGGATGTCTGAAAGGGTTCTGGTGGTTCAGTTCTTGCTAAAGGAACATCGAATGAAATGTACTGAAGTTAAGATCCTGAAGTAGTAATTAAAGTCCGAGCGGTAAGGAAAAGCTCCATGGAAAAGTTCAGAAAGACAAGGACAGTGAGAGAGAATAAGGGGTTGGGACAGTAGAAATGGCTTGTGCTCTCATGCTCCCTATGTTAAAGTGAAGATTAAGAGTGCAAAGGTTGGAAAGGAACAGTCTGCCTGGAAAGTTTGAAAAAGCTTGAAGCAATGAATTTAAGGTGCTGCTTAATACAAGAAGTGGTGCTTAAGTGTGGCCCTGTTTTGGCCTACCATGGTATTGCTGCAAGGAATTTAGCCAGCACGCCTTAAGGGAAGTCTGCATGAAATGAATCAGTCTGTTAGCTCAAGAGACTTAGAAACATAGAAGTTGATGGCGGATAAGGACTGCAAGGCCCATCCAGTCTGCCCATTTCTTTTTCTACCTTATGAATGTGCCATTGGCCTTTGCTCTGTCAATGGCCTATCTATTCATACTCATCTGTATTGCTCCCTTATGCCTATTCCATGCCTGTTTGAAGCCCTGCACTGTATTCGTATCCACCACTTTCAGAGGTAGGCCGTTCCATGCATCCACCACCCTTTCTGTGAAAAAGAACTTCCTCACATTACCCCTTAATCGGCCTCACTCTAATCTCATGCTGTGTCCTCTTGTCCTGCTATTTTTCTTGTATTGAAACATGTTAGACTCTTTCACCTTGTTAATGCCCTTAAGGTGTTTGAATGTTTCAATCATATCACCTCTCTCTCTTCTTTGTTCTAGGGTATACATATTGAGTTCAGTTAATCTGTCCTCATATGTTTTCTGATGCAGTCCCTGCACCATTTTGGTTGCCCTTCTCTAGACTGCCTCAATTTGGTTAATGTCCTTGTGAATATGTGGCCTCCAGTACTGCACGCAGTACTCTAGATGGGGCCTAACCAGTGTCTTGTAGAGAGGGATTATTACCTCCCTCTTCCGACTTGTGATACCTCATTTATATACCCCAACATCCCTCTAGCCTTACCTACTGCTTTAGTGGTCTGCTTGAATGATTTCAGGTCATCGGTGATGATGATGCCCAAGTCTCTTTCTTCCCTTGTGACTGCCAGCAACTCCCCTCTCAGCCTATAGGTGGCTTCAGGGTTTCTCTTCCCTATGTGCATGATCTTGCACTTCTTTGCGTTAAACCCCAGTTGCCACTTTTCCCTACCATTTTGCTAGTTTATCCAGATCTCTTCTCATTCTGCCCACCTCATCTGGATCATCTACTCTGTTGCAGATCTTGGTGTCATCTGCAAACAGACAAACCTTACCCTCCAGTCCATCTGCAATGTCACTGATAAAGATATTGAAGAGGACTGGCCCCAGGACTGATCCTTGAGGTACCCCACTTGTGACTTGCATCTCTTCTGACTGTATACCATTTACCACCACTCTCTGTTTTCTGCCCGTCAACCAGTTTGCCACCCAGCTGACCAATGCCTGACCCACCTCGGGCCTACCCAGCTTATTAATCAATCTTCTATGTGAAACAGTATCGAAAGCTTTGCTGAAGTCAAGGTAGGCAACATCAACTGCTCCCCCTTGGTCCACCACTCTGGTTACCCAGTCAAAGAAATCTATGAGGTTAGTTTGACAGGACCTTCCTTTTGTAAACCCATGCTGTTTTGGATCCTGTGCTCCTATGGATTCCAGGTGTTGCACTATCCTTTCCTTAAGGAGTATCTCCATAATCTTGCCCACTACTGAGGTAAGACTGACTGGTCTGTAGTTCGCTGCCTTCTCTCTGTTACCACTCTTGTGGAGTCTTCTGGAACCTCTCCTGTGCTCAGAGACTCACTAAACAGTTTTGATAATGGCTCTGCTAGTTCCACCCTTAGCTCCTTTAGTACCCTGGGATGTATGCCATCAATGTCCCATTGCCTTGTCCACCCTGAGTTTATCGAGCTCTTGTAGGACTCTTTCTTTTGTGAAGGGACTAGTGCACTTCTCCCTCCCCCTGTGTCCATGATGCCGAGCTGTGGGCCCTGCCCTACCTTCTCTTCAGTAAATACTGAGTAGAAGTATCTATTTAGGATAGATGCTTTTACACGGTCCTCCTCCTCACATGCCCCCTTATCCCCTTTGATCTTAGCAATACCTCCTCTGGACTTTCTCCTTTCACAAATGTATCAATAGAAAGTCTTGTCACCTTCTTTTACTGTTCGTGCTAGTGTTTCCTTGGTTTGGGCCTTTGCCTGCCTAACTGCCTTCACTGCTTCCCTTAGGGAAGTTTGGTATGCCTCCCTATTTTCATCCTGCTGCGTTCCCATATATTTCCTGAAGACCAGCCTTTTGGCTCTGACCTTTTCTGCTACTGTTGTAGTAAATTTTCCAGATTTGCCTGTGAAAGAAAACCCACCAGAAAAACCCTGCCCCCAATGCTCCATGGAGTGGTTGTTATTGTTCAAAGTTAATTAAATCATTTTGTTATTTGATTCTGGAGTGGACAATGAACTTAATTTATGTGAATGAACATGCTTGCCTACTAACCAATATTCCCCATGCAGCCTCTTGGAACACCCAGCATCAGACTCTGTTCCCCTGTGACTGTGACTCCCAGTCACTGCCATCAATGAACCAGGTAATGAGCTGTTTCTGTTTCCAATTCCTTGGACTGTGGTTGCTTTGTTTGTACAGTGCCCCCCCCCTCCCATCTTCTACCATCCGGATACCCCTAGACCACGGGGGGGGGGGCTTACAGATAGTGACCACCTTTACTGCCAGCTTAGTCAGAGGTACAACTATGAGAGGAGCCCGGAGTGAGGTATCCTTTAAAGCAGCATAGTGGGCCCAGAACACGTAAAGAGCCTTCACGTGCTTGCAGCTCACATCATAAAGCTCCTCATTTGCAACACAAATGAAAACATAAAGGTCAGAAACTACAAAACCCATAGATTCTTTAACCCTCACTTTCACTGCCACCTCATTGCTGAACCAGCTTGGGTTTTTTGGTCCTGGATTTCTTATTCTGAGTCTTTCTACATGTGTTAGTGGCCTCAATCAGACCCATCTAAATAATGGACCATTTCTGCTCCTGTTCCATCTTCAGACTGATTTTGGCAAGGTGCCCCACTAGGATTTCACCCATCCTACCAAAGTCTGCCCTCCTAAAGTCCACTACCCTCATCTTAGTCCTGATTGTTTCCTTGCCCATACTGAGGTAAAACCACATCGTGCAGTGGTCGCTGCCTGCAAGGGGGTCCTCCAATTTAGCTAACAATTATAACAGCAGGGCATGACATTTGGATATCCCTTCCAACAAGGTCAGCTCAGCAATCAAACCACCACCAGTCTGCAACTTTTTTGGAGTCCAAGCTGAAGCTATAACGTTAGAACTCAGTACTGAAGAAACGAAAACCTTCATAGCATTCATAATTTCATTCACAGACACAAGAGTTTTCATTGTTTTGGCTTGTAAAAACAGCATCATTGAACTCTATAGGAATTTCAGCAACAGGGTCCTTACCTCCTTCTCCTTCCTCTTCTCCACCACGGTCAGCCATTTTGCTGACAGCAAGACAGCTGCTCAACACACCCTCAGAAGAGTAAGGGAGTTTCCCCGGAGAAAAACAGTAGAGTAATTTGATTGGGGGGGAAGGGTAATTAGAATTCAAAAACATACTGTACATGTCTTTTCATAACTTTAATCAAAAAATGCTCAAAAGAAATTCAATTTGACAGGAAAAACCCGAGAAAACTGTTACTTAAATATTAAACCCTTCTTTCTTTCAGAAAACATCAAAAGTCCATTTGCATTCTTTCCATATGGTTTGAAACTTATTTTTTGTCATAGATTTTATGTCCTGTTCATACAGTTGCTGTAGAGAAATATGCACATTTTTATGTCGGTGCACTTGCGCAGCTAACATCTTGCGGTAGTGCAGATTTGGAGGTGCGGTCACTGTTGGGTGAATGCAGGGCACGCACCAGTAGGTGCGTTCCTCATTCCCCAATCAGCCTGCATGCTGGCGTCACACCATGCATACTGATGTGGCGAGCACATCTAAGTAAAGGTCTGCTGCAATGCGAGCAAAGCTCGTCACATGCAGCAGACCCTTCCTATATGCTTAGCCAGCTGCAAACATGGCGGCACAGTGGCCATAAACTGCCGACTTCGGGGGTGCCCAATCCCCCGGTTGGCTTACCCTGCCCAAGTATGTGCCGATCGGGAGCCCACTCCTGTCGGCCAGAATGTGCCCCCCACGCTTTTCGTTGTTTGCCGACAGGAGTGCCCCAATCCCGTCGGCATCAAATCCCCTCCTTTCCCACTTTAATGTGCCGGCCAGGGAAGCCCTCCCGTTGGCATGATATCCCCTTCTGTGCTGACGAGGTGCCCAATCCCCGTCGGCTACTACCCAAAAAAACCACCTGTAAAAAGAAAACCGTCGCTATTGTTTTTTTCACCTGTAAACAGAAGCGGTCCTCGTAGTCTCCCTACCACCACCGCACCACCCACTGTGCACCCTGCCTCCCACATCCCCCACCCAATACTTACCTCGGAGCACAGCGCAACGATCTTCGGTGGACCGGGAACATGTCTGCACTCTTCAAAGCCGACCGCGAACTGAGGAAATGCCGGTAAGCTGTATGATGGAATAAATAGGGTTTTTTCAACTTTGATGCATATCTTGGGCATTGTTTGGAATTTTTGCACCAAATTTTCAACATGGGGTTTTTGGACCCCTCCTCATGAATTCTGTCACTGTTATGATGTTATTCGGTCCTTAAAGGTGATTTCGCAGTCACTACGCAGAATCACCTTTCGGGACCAATTAACACAAGGACAGTGTCAGTGTTCATGAGGTAGGCTCTTAAAAAGCCTATGTTGCAAATTTGGGGGAAAAAAATCCAAAAAATGGCTGTTTTATGAGCATGCATTGCACAGTTGCTATGCACGCTCGTAACTTCACAAATTCATAATATTTTCATGGCAGAGTTTCAACATTGTCATTTTTCTACACCTCCTTGTGAACAATACAGCTGTCATTTTTCACATCCTGGCCAAAATGTGTTTCCGCACTTCCGGCGCACAATACCATGGTCACTGTGGGAAATCAGTGTTCAGGACAGATTATGAAAATGACAGTGACATTGTTCATGAGCAGAGGTCCTAAAATGCCTATGTTGAAAATTTGGTGACGATACTCAAAAATGACTGTGTTCTGGCGTGCATTACTGGTTGCCGCCTGCGCTTATGGACTTGTGCATTTGTACTATTTTAACTCTGGATTTTCACCATTGCCATTTTTCCACACCTCTTGATGAACAGTACAGCTGTCATTTTACATATCCTGCCTGAAATGTGTTTTGCCGTCTGGCGCAGAATAACGCCAGTCGCTATCTAAATCACTTTTGGGACAGTTTGAGGAAATGACAGTGACACTGTACATGAGCAGAGGTGCTAAAATGCCTATGTTGAACATTTGGTGCTGAAACTCCATAAAATTATTGTGTTACAAGTGTGCGCTGCGCATTTCCCATGCACCCTTGTAACTTCACAAATTTGCAATATTTACATGCCACATTTTCACCACTGCCATTTTTTTACACCTCCTTATGAACAGTACAGCTGTCATTTTTCACATTCTGCCAAAAATGTGCTTCCGCACTGCACTACCAAAGCCAATGCCAGTGCGACAACATTCGGCATTGACAAATGCTTGTTTAAGAGAACCTTTTGTGTGACAAAATGTTGCTGCGATGTCCATTGGCATCTTGCCTGTCAAATACAGTATTTAAGCAAAGCAAAAATAACTTGTAGCTGTCCTGAGTTAAAATGTTTCCATCTTGCTTGATATATGCTGCATATTACTGTATAACAGGAAATATTCACTGTAATTTTATTTTCACTATATTTGCTGGTTCCATATTAGAGTGAAAATAAAAAGACAGTGAATATTATGTAGATCACTGTAGCAATAGTGTTCCACCAGTGAAAATAAGAGGAAGTGAATATGTGGGCATGTGCTTGGAGCACTAAATATGAAGGGCGTGAATATAAACTGCTATACAGTAGTTCATGGTAAGTTAATGAGGCAAAAAAGTCTATTTCCCACTTTGTCTTTACTAGATCCCACAATTGTGTCACATATCCACATTCAAGGGGTAAGTGTTCTTGTGTTTCTAAAATTTGATTACATTCGGGTTTTGGACAGAACCTCTTTTGCATCTGTTTATGCTTGTTATTCTTTACGTTAAGCTTTCCGTGAATGGTTAACCATAGGAAGCCCCGTGCAAAGACTGGAATTCTTGGATTCTGGAGTTGGGAGATAACTATTTTATTCGTGTGTGTTTCGCAGTAGGGCAGAATCACGTGTCCAGGAGATTGTGAATATGTAATGGAATCATAAATTTTTTGCCTTGTCATTTACAGGGTTATATTACAAGGTTCATTTCATTTAATCGATTTTTTAGACATATTTTTCACACTGTATGGGACTACCTGAGTTCTGGTAAATATTCTCTGCTTTCTTTGTTCCTATGCTTGCATACCTAGGGTTACCCATTCAGTAGTCATTTCTTTCCAAGGTTTGGTTAAGGGTTCAAAGATATTAAACATCAAAAATACACTGTAAAAGAAAGCTATTGGGTTCGGCATATTTAAGCAACCCTCAGAGATACTTCTATATGTGATCTCCCTCTTAACAGGGTTTAACCTGCTTCCCCACAGAGCCCTAAAAAATACTATATAACCTGGTCTCCAACTGAGGGGGAAGGGGAACAAAAATACGATGTATAGAAAAACAAAAATAATCAAATTCTTTATCAACAATATCCTTTTCCTTTTTGCTGTCTATGTATCCATCTGATCAAGGATTGTTCTGCCTGAATCAGTTTTTTCCTCCCAGTTCAGCATAGCCAGATCCCCTTCCTCAAACAAAACACCTAAGATAGAAACAGGTTTAAGTGTTAAGGGGATAGAGACAAAAGTATCTTTCTCTAGATTTCCCAACCCCAAATATATGCCTTTACTTTTTATTTGGGACCCTGATGCCTTAGAAAACTTTTCCAGCTGTTTTGCCACATCTGTTTCTTGCATTTCTTTTTTGACCACTAAGACTACATCATCTGCATATACTAATACTTTTAAGGGTATACTATTCCTTGTCAATTGTATACCCATGATATTTTCAGATAACCTTATGTTGCAGAGAAAGGGGTCTATACAATATACATAAAGCAGGGGGCTAAGAGGGCAACCCTGCCTAACTCATCTATGCACTTGCATCATTTCCCCTGCCCATCCACTGTTGTATGACTTTTGCTGAAATGTAAAAGCTCTTAATCCATTTAATAAATATTTCAGGTATCTCATATTTCTCCAACACAAGAAGCATGTAATCGTGAGATATAGAATCAAATGCTTTTTGTTGGCCTATGCTTACTGTAGAAGGGATCCCTCTTTTGTTCCTGCTTGACAGCTTTGAAATAACTCCCTAAGCGTTATCAGATTATCTTGTACAGGAATGTTCGATTCCCAAAAGAGGAATACATCACTTATAAGGGTGTGAGAAATTCCTGCTAGTCCTTTTGTTAAGATTTTACTTAGTATTTTTAAATCAGTATTTAGCATACTGATGGGTCTCCAGTTCCTGATGTTAGTTTTAGCCCCCTTTTTTGGTACAAAAATATCAAATCTGCACACGTGATGCTTTCGGGAACTTTCAGTATTTGTAACATTTCATTATACAGTAACACCAGTTCTGGTACCACTAGCTCCATATGTGCTTTATAAAACTGATGTGAGTCCATCATTACTTGGAGTTGTGTTATTATTTAGAGCTTTGATCATGTCTCTTACCTCCTGCTCTGAAATGGTTGCAATCAGTTCTAAATTTTGATATTCTGTTGTTTTCTGGATGTCTGATCCCTGTAAGTACCTCTCTTGGCCTGATATCAAAGGTGATGTGGAAAAGGTTTCCTTTACATACCCCTTAATTATGTTCAGAATTCCTTGTTTGTTATTTTTTTACCTTGTGTATCTTCTAGTACGGTAATAATTTTGTTTTCTGTCCGTTTTTATTTTTGTATCTTTAAATGGGTCAAAGGTATGTTTCTTGCTCTCTGTTCCAAACCTTAATTCTTGCTGAATAGTTTTGGCTCTGTCATACTGCTGTGAATACATTTGTTTCTTTATTTCCTTTATTTGGGCACTATAATATTGACATGTTATTTCAGAGACAGATATCCGTTTATGTAATTGTTTTCACAACTTAAGGTAGTCTAAATAGTTATCTAAGGCTTGCTTCCCTGCATATTTTTGGAAAAGAGTTTTGACACTTTTATTCGTGCCCTCCCACCAATCTCATACATTCATTTTACAGATTTCCTTGCAATCCATAACCTAGCCATATTTTGCTTAATTCTCTCTTCATCTAATAGGTCCGCATTTAGTCGCCAAGGCCCTTTCCCACATACTTGGGTGTCCTTCCAAGAGCAGTTCAAAAAAACAGCAGAATGGTCAGAAAACGTCAAATCCTTAATGACTACTTGTGAAATCTTAAGAATTCGGGAAATGAAAATAAAATCAATGCTGGTATGGACTGTATCCCTATGATAAGTAAATCCACCTAGTGAGTGTTTCTCTCTATAAACATCTTTCAAATTAGTTGTAACAATTATATATTTTAGTACTGTAGAGTTACAGAACATTTTAGTGGTTTTAAGGTCTCTATCAGTTTGCTGGAGGGCGCAGTTGAAATTATCACTCCATATTACTGTCCTAGCCATATGCAAGAAGGGCTGAATTTTTTTAAACAAAGAGATATGCTGAGATTTTGTTTGCGGAGCGTATATATTAATTATACAGAACCTAGTGCTTTCATATTGAATATCTAATATCAAGGCCCTACCTGGATCTAAGTCAATTAATCTGGAGACCTTTAAATTATTGTTTTCAAAAAGGATCCCCACCCCATCACAGAGGTCCAGACCCTGAGACCAGAAGGAGGCACCCTTGTTCCATAGCTTAGACGTCAAAGCTATATCTTGGAGAGTTTTGAATCTAGTATCCTGAATGCATATTATATCAGAAGGTTGCTGCATTAATTCAGACAGTATAATCAGCCTTCTTTTGGTAATCTTGATACTGTTCACATTAATAGTTAATACTCTTAATGCTGCCAACCTAAGCAAAAAGGCAAAATATGTTCAAAAAGTCCCATCTCTTAAGGTTGAGACCTAGTAACCCATTTCTTCCGTCCTTTTTCTTTCTGCCCTCCATCTTCTATTCCAGAGGATAGATCTTTTGTGGAAGAGGAAATGGAAGATGATTCTGATTCTGTGTCTTCTTCTGAATCCTCATTAGATTTAGGCCCTGTCCACACTAGGGACTGATTTAAAAATGTTTTAAGGAATGTTTTGTAAACCGGTCCCTAGCATGGTTGTTGGAGCATCCGCACTTCATTCCGACAACCATGCTAGGTCAAGCACTTTTCCCAGGAATGACTGTGGCACACACCTCAAAGCATTATGGGTGCTGTAGTGCTGCAGTGCATGGTGGGATACTCGTGATCATTACCGGAAAGGGATCATGGAAAAAATGTATTGATGGAATCGGAGGATCATTGCTAGCTCAGCAGTACTGGTAGACTTTTTTTGTTTTAATCCTACAGGGGGAAAAGGGGCTTTTTGTGTATGATGGCCTGCTTTAAACCGTGTTACAGCACAGTTTGTGTACACACTGCTGTTAACACGGATTAAGGCCACCGTGTTTAAAACCATGCTAAAGACTACCTCTCTAGCAGGGTTTTAGCACAGTTTTAGAACACGGTTGTAACACTGTTTTATCCGTGTTACAGTGTGGATGCAAACCGTGTTCTAGAAGCTTAAAACCGTTTAAGGAAGTTAAACCGTTTTAAGCTCCCTAGTGTGTACAGGGCCTTACTGACTTGTAAAGGTATATATTTATTGGAAGTTGTGAGTGCCTGCTTTCCCTTGTGTACTTTCCTTTCTTTCCCTTTTGGTTCAGTTTTCTTCCCCTTTGTCACTCTTGGACGTTTTTTGTAGGCTACCGGTTTGAAAATCATTTCTGCCAGTGGCTTGGGAAGGGGGCATTTTTATTTGTTCCTGTAAAGGCTGTGAGGTATCAATGATGGTATTAAAGACATCTGGTACCAAGTCTGTCCCATCTACTTCATCCATGGCCCATTCTGTGCTCCCAGAAGCTTCCTTTTCAGCGCTTTACTCTAATGGAGCTGGCTACATGCTGTGACTTGTAGAAGCAATTTGGATGGATGTTCCTGCATTTCTTACGGTCTCCCTTTCCAATCCTCCCATAACGTCTGGTTGTGCGGTCCTGTAGTCTGGGTGGTTAGGTTGGTTCCTTTCCATATTTGTTCCCTGGAGGTCTCCCCCTTTCTCATTTTCTTTTACTTTCTCTTTTTCTTTGTGGATTTCTTGCATCTTTTTTTTCTTATGCCTGCGCACAACCTTTTTTCTGGGCCTGAGTCACCAAAGCTTCATGGGCTGAGCCTTCTTTGTTGTTATGAGATGCCCAGGGACATCTGACGTAAGAATGACCTTTCTCCTCACATAAATTACATCTGAATGTATTTAAACATGTTGCAGCCATCTGGTCAATATCAAAGCAATGCGTACATTTGGATGTATCACAGGTGTTATTTAACTGCGTCCGTGATCCACACTTGTGGCAAGATTTTGACTGCCCTGGGTAGAATAATAAACCACAGTCTCTACCTAGGTAAATAAATAAAAATAAATAAATAAATGCTGTTGTGTTAAATGAGACTCATTTTCACTGTTTTATTAAAAGTCATTTTCTCTGTTTTAGTAGGCAAGCTGCATTTCTATGTAGCAGTATGGCTGAACCCTTGTAAGTTGCATTAAGGCTGTTCACCTGTAATTCATTTCTATATGTTCCATGATCAAGTGCTAAAGTATATTTTTGTTTACTAATGTATGTTACATTGCCATATGTATTTCTCTCTGCATTTTTTGTACTCGTTGTCTTAATAATCTGGCTGTACTCTTTGTGTGTTGTAATTGTACCTCCCAGGTCGTGCCTGAAAACAGTCACTTGCCGACTAGCGCACTTACCCGGTTAACAAAAACTAAATAAATAAAATAAATAAAAACAACTTGCTAGATGTAATATGCCATTGTTGGACATGATGAGTTTACATTTTACCTTCTAGCTCCTCCCCCCATACAAATCTGCTCCGAGTCTATTATTGGGGAGGGGTGTTCCAAGACCTCACAGCACTTTCTCAACCAGAATAAAATGTCTGCTGTGTTCACACCCTCATTTTTAAATTTTTGTAATAGGGATGGCTAGGAACGGAGTCCACAGAGGGGAATCTTTTAATGTGTTGTATTTAACCCAGATTCTATCCAGGGCTTCCACTGTTTTAATACTGATATCATAGTTATGATTGTCTGTGTGAATGAGAGCAAAAACTTCAGAGGCATTAAACTTTGGGGAGTTCTTTAGCAGAGTACATCCAATGTATACTCTGTCTGGTGTTGGGGGTCAAGGCCTCTTTTATAGATTAAACGTACAGCATTCCTTCTTGGAGCAGGTTCCCCTTCATTCTGAAAAAGATATGCCATTCTTAATAATGGCTTGAAAGCTTTCTTTTGAGAGGGATCTTGTAGCTTCTGGATCCCCACACCAACTGATAAGTTTTCATAATTTGATGCATTATGTTCAGGGCATCCTGGAGGGATAGTTACATTCGCTCCCGATGTCTCTTGGGGAGGTAACAATTCTCTGCTAACATTAGCTGTAGCCTTTACTGTAGTGTTATTCATACTAGTAATTTGTGACTTTGAGTTCTGCTGCATGATATCCCCAGGTTGCTCTGCTATCACAGTCCCTCTAACATTACTGTCCTTGGTTGTTATTTGTTCAGCCAATTCTCCCTCCAACGACTCTCCCCCCTTAGAACTCCCTTCTTTTGATTGAAAGTCAGACACAACATTATGTAAAGCTTTAGGGTAAGTAATTAATTTACCTGTATGGGTAACTTCAATGTTAGCAAAGCACGCCACTGCTGGATCATCTGGGTCAGGAACCCAGGAGCCGTTTTGTTCCTCGACCCGGCCTGCATCTCTCAAGGCCATGTTTGCCGACAATTCCTCCTCCACATGCCATCTTTCCAATGTTGTTTTCTGAGATTCTTTGTTCCTTAGCATAGGATCTAGCATTTTTTTCTTGGAACGATCCTTTAGTAGCGCTGTTACCTCTTTGATAGCTTGTCCTGTAGTGATGCTAATACGTGGCAGTTCCACGCTTAATTTCTTGGCAGCTGTTTTGCTGCTGGGTGTGGTCCTTTGTTGAAGATGCTCTGTTGCCAAGTAATATTTTTCTTCTTCCTCAATTTTCTTTAATAAGTATTCTCTTTTGTCCGCCAAAGCACATTTTAATTGTTCCTCCTCCTCAGAAGCTATTTGCTGAACAGATTGGTGCTCACGTTCCTTTGAGATGGATATACCGGCCAACACACCATCTGGATCTGATTCACGAAAAGTGTATACATCCTCTGAGACAATTTCAATTTCCGTTTGAAGGTCCTCTGAACAGTTTGATCCTAGGTCAGTAATATTCATAGCTTTTTCTTCAGAAATTGGAGAAAAATTAATGATTCCTTCTTTTTGGGTCTCTAGTAAAGACAAGGTAGGAGAGGAGTCCCGTTCCCCTTCCTCCAGCACGTCCTCACTCCTTGGAGCAGGACACACAGTAGCCATCTTTGCAAGATGACCAGTGTTTCCCCCTGCTGGTGAGTAGGGGAATTTTTATTAGACAGTTTGTACTTCACTACATATAAAACAAAATACATTCAATAAGATAAATACGTTCCATATTTCACAGTAGTTTACAATTTGCAGTAAAAGGACCATACTAGAAGTACTAAAAAAAAAATTTCAAAAAATCTCCCTTAAACAAGTGAAAACCTCAGACATAAAAAAAAACTCATGTATCATTCATTAGGGCATACATCATAGCAGGATTTTTAGTCCGCTGATGTCAAGAGTTTACAATTTACCCATAAGTGATGAGCCTTCACTGGGTTAAAATGAGACACCAAAAAGCATAACTGTCTGTTAGGTTTTCTTAACATTTGTCAATAATTCTTTATGCATTAGCCATTTTTGCTGCAAAACCCATAGACACCGGGTTTGCCATATATGGTATCTAAGAACTGCCAACGTTACATACACTGTGTCAATATGATATTTTCCCCAAATATCTGTTTGTGGGCCATTCATGATTTCTGAGTAGGATAAATGCAGGAACCGAGGTTCTTGCCATTCTTTGGCCAAAAAGACCCACAATTCTCTTACATAGTTACATTCAGAATATAAATGTTGCTGTGTTTCTATGACCTGTGTGAACGAATTTCTATGATAGTACCTTTCTGTAATATGTTTGTGTTTCTTATTTCCACGAGCGCTTAGCCTTCCATAATTCCCTAATCAGAGACTGTCCCATATGAAGGCCGGGATTCTAGGGTTGGATAGCTGTTTGAGTACTTTAACTACCTGAATCTCACTGCATAAGGGAAAGGTTAATTGAGTCTGCCCTTCTGTATGTACAATAGCATGGTAAATCTTCTTCCTATCTGCTGACTGTAGATGACTAGGAAGTATTTGTCATTTCATGGCTTGCTTCATACTTTCCATCCCGGTTCTATGTGATATGGGCGACCACGGAAGGGCGACCCACAGAAGAGCGATATCAGGGCGTCAAACAATTTCGCCACCCTGACAACCTCAGCGCATGGAAAAACAGTGCCAGGGACTGAAAATACTTGCTTTCTGTGGGGGGGGGCTTCACCCCCCGCACCCCCCTATTTAAGGATTCTCAACTCCAGTGGGGTGCATGTCGGGGGGTGCAAAAGCAAAAAAAAATAAGGTTTTGGGCCAGGCGCAAGAAAAGCACAATAGCGCCTGGACCCAGACCCGAACCCAGAACCCCAGCACGCAAGCGGAGGCCAACCTCTGACACCAGGGTGCAGCTTGACAGCTGACCACAGCGCCACCCCCTACATCCCCTCCGCCCCCTCCCAGGCCATGCTTGCCTCGTGTGTGTGTGTGTGTACATGTAGCAACATCCTGTTGCTAGTGTCGCCCACCCCACCACATCTGGTTGCCCTTCCTGCCCCCTCACCTTTCGGGCCTTCGCCCATATTGCTTCACCATTTTGGATGGCACCGTGATTCAGGCACCCACCTCACATGCTACCTTCCACCCCATATTGTGGAATCCCTTCTCCCTTCTTTAGAGATTTAATCTTACTCTGCTCCCAGTCCGAAATAGTGGTGCCTATCCATTGGTTTACCAGTCGTATCAAGCCTTTGGTGCCAAGCCATAAAGCAAAACCCATATTGTAACATAAAAAGATGCTCACAAAAAAAGCCACAGGGTGAACCATGTTGACCCCACCTTCTGCTATAGTTCTATATGTAAATTCTCTTTTAATAGGATTTAACCTAGACCCCCAGAAAGCTTGAAAAAAAACACTAAATAGGCTCAGTTACAAGGCTTTGGGGAGGGGGGATAAACATAACTTAGATACAAAAAAATAGGCACCAACAAGGATTTGATGAACACCGCCCCTCTTTTTTTGGACAACTGCTTTGCTCTCCATTCACTCAGTAACCTATGAGCCCTGCTCATGGCCCTCTCCCAATTCCTTATCTGATTGTTTCCTGTCCCAAATTCTATTCCTAAGACTATTATAGGTTTCTGAGAGATACTAATTCCTGCTATTTCCCCAGAGGGAGGTAAAGGTGTGGACCCTAATGTGACCCCTTTACTCTTAGTGAAGTTGATATCTTAGAGCCTGATGCAGCAAAACACCGGTGTAATTCTCCTAATAGTGCATCTTTACACGTACTTGGGGCCAGTATGAGACCTAGATCATCTGCATAAGACAACATTTTCAGTGATTCTGTGTCTCTTGCTAAAGTGATCCCCTGTATACTTTGTGACTGCAGTATAGCTCTAATGAGAGTGTCAATAGTGAAAGTGTACAAAAGGGGGCTAAGGGGGCACCCTTGCCATACCCATCTATGAACTCTGATTTGCTTTCCATACCACCCATTGATGTTAGGTATGATTACTGCTCCACTATACAGTACCCTTATCCAATCTACAAAGGTCCAAGGGAGGCCAAAGGCAAGTAGTGTTTGAAACAAAAACTCATGCAACTTATCGAAAGCTTTTTCCTGATCGACCCCCACTACTGTCCCTTGTACTTCCTCCCACTCACCCCTAGGAAAAAGCTCTCTTATAATGATGAGGTTATCATATTGTTGTCTGTGAGGTTCTGCACAGGTCTGTTGGGGACTAATTAAATAAGAAGACACTTTAGACAGTCTTGCTAGCAGGATCTTAGCTAAAATCTTTAGATCCATATTTAGTAGGCTCAGAGGCCTCCAGTTGTTAATGTTCGTCTAAGAACCTTTTTTGTGTATAAGTACCAAGATAGCTTCCTGCATGGATGCAGGAATTTTGGACTCTACTAGCATACAGTTGTACAAAATTGTCAAGGCAGGTGGCTAACTCACTGCTAAAGTGTTTATAAAAACCTGCACCCAGGCCATCACACCTGGGGGCCGAGTCCCTTTTTAACTGGTTAATTGCATTCTGTACTTCATCCAGCGATATGTCTTTCACTAGATCTCTGGTATCAATTTCAGAAACCTGGGGCAAGTTCAGGTCCTTTAAGTAGGTTAAAATATCAAAGTCAGGGTGAGGCTCTCCCAGTAGCTCACCCATGTGTGTTTCTACTACTTTTAATATTTCTTGCGGTGTTGTGGCATTATGCCCAGATTTAGCAGTAAATTCTGTTATAATCCATGTTTTACATTCTTTATACGGGTCTAAGGACCCTTTCTTAACTTGAGTGCCAAAGCGTGCCTCCTGCCCTAAAGATTTGGACCTGTTATATTGGACAGCCATCATTTTCTTTTTTTACATTACTAATCTGTGTACTGTAGCCAAAATTTGGTGTTTCTGATTGTGAAATTAAATACTGAAACTGGTGCCGAAACTGTCAATAATATGTACATTTTTTTTTGAAAATCAACTGTCCTGATTTTTGAAATAACTCCTGCCAGCTTTGTTTTGGTGTCCTCCCACCACTCAGTGAGATCCCCATAGCATCCTACTACAGACAGCCTAGCTGATCACCCTTGTCTCCATTTGCACTGTAACCTGTGATTATCTAACAAGGATTCAGTTAATCTCCACTTTTTTTTGTTTTGCAGCATGGTGAATTGCTCTACCCAATGCGAGCCTTTAAGGCTACATGGTCAGAGTACTCGCTTACCTGAGCTGTGATTTCTTTAACCTGTAGAATAGAGGAGATGAACATGAAGTCAATTCTAGTTTTAAGAGTGTTCCTAAAAGGAAGGGTGCACACTTTGATAGGCATCCTTAAGGTTAGCTGTCTGTACAATTTGTTGTAGTGCCACTGATGCACAGAACATTTTGTTTGTTTGGAGTCCTCTATCTGTGAGATGCAAGTCACAGTTGAAGTCTCCTAACCATACAAATAACCTAGAGGAGTGTAAATATGGCTGTATTTCCTGGAACAAGGCAGTCCTCTGGGCTTTTTTCTGTGGTGCATAGGCTACTATCAACCTAAATCTTTCTGAAAAAAAAAGATAAGTCTAGCATCAGGGCCCTGCCTGGGTGGATGTCCAATAATCTGGTAACTTGGAGTGAGGGGTTGGCAAAAAGTATACCAATCCCGTCACATGCGTCTAAACCCATAGACCAAAAGGAAGGACCAACGGTCCATTCCTTGGAGGTGGCCTGAAGCTCTGAATTAGATTTAAGGTGAGTATCTTGAATGCATGTGATATCACAAGGGGAATCCTGAAGGGAACACAAAACACTGACCTGTTTCTTGATCCCTTTGATACCATTAATTTTGAGAGAAGTTATAGATAAACTATCCATAAGAAGGATACCCAAAGAGAGAGGAACCTAATATGACAGAAAAAAAGGCTATGGAATCCTGGAAACTTGTCTCTGATGGGTGCGTTTAGCGATGGACTCTGTTACCCCCTCTGTGTCAGTGGTGTATGGGATCGAGAAGAAATCTGTGCTTTCATCCTCAGAATCTCTCTCTTCTGAGGAAAGGGCAGCAAATTTATTCCCTAGTTTCCAATTGCCTTGAGTGCCCCTTACCTGTAGATCAGAGGGGCCAATTTTTGGGGACGCTGTCTTCCCTAGTCGGGAACTTTTGGGGAGGTCACTATCTTAAAATATCTCTCTTCTGGAGGGGGGGAGGTGGCATAGAGGTAGAGAGTTCACCTTGCTGCTCTACTGGGGGGTTACTGCTGTTATTTCAGGAGAAGAGTCCTCTAAATTTGCCTGATCTTTAGGGATAACCATCTCCTGATTCTCTTCTGGCTCTGGTGCTAAAGGCACTGTTGTATCTTGTAGGGAAGCTAACCCTGCTCTTAAGCTCTGCTCAGCCACCCTTTTGGCCTGGTGTTGCTGTGCCATATTAACGATTCCTTCATGTGAGGGGCAGTCTTCTCTGTTATGGGAGGCCCAAGGGCACTTCCTATAAGCATGCCCAGTCCGCTCACATGACTTACATTTAAAAAGGTTCAAGCATTTAGCTGAAACTTGCCCAAATTCTAAACAGTGGCTGCATCATTGTGTATCACATGCTGTGCTTAGATGGGCCCGGGAGCCACATTTGAAACAAGAATGGGGCTGGCCTGCATAAAATATAGAACTCCGATCCCACCCCATAAAAAAGGTACTAGGGAGATGTGTTAGTAGAAAAAAGCTTCACTCAAATCCTCCACCTCCCCATCCCAGGTTTGCTCACTATCTAGGGTTGGGGAGGGCCTACCTATGATCTCACACCTTTGTCTCAGCCAGAACAAAATGTCTTCTATATTCACTCCCTCATTCTTAAACATTACAGTAATGTTTTTCACAAGAGATTTTGTCAGAGGAACAGCCTGAAAAGGGGACCAGACCGGATTATTTTTAAGCACGTTGTATTGGGCCTAGAAACTATCTAAACTGGACACATTTTTAAAGCTAACATCAAAGTTAGCATTCCCAGTGTTTATCAAGGTGAAAATTTCAGAAGAGAAGAACTTCATAGACTCTTTTAGTAATGTCCTAGCAATATGGAGTCTATCGGGGGGGGGGATCCAGGCCTCCTTTATACAGAAGGCACATAGCGTTGCATCTGGAAGCAGGTTCCCCCTTGTTTTGGAATAAATCAGACATTTTAAAAACAGACTCCAAGCCTACCCCCCCTCAGAATTGCCCTCTAATAAGTTTTCAGGTGGGCCAAGTCTGACCAGGCCCTCTCCTTCTAAGTTATTTTCAACATCATTCCTAGCAGTATTAGACATTCTCAAATTCTGAACATCTATATCATTAATGTTAGAAATCACAGTAATGTTATTTTCATTACCCCGGGGTTCGTTGGAGCTCGTGTTCATTACTGAGTTGGTGGCCACAGCATCAGAAACTTTAGCAACAAGATCCTGATGAGAGGAGTCCTGAGAGTCTAGTAACCAGTGTCCATCTTGCTGTTGAACCCACCCGGGATCCTCTAAAGCATGAACCAGGGACCAATTGCCATTCCCTATACTAGCATTCCTAGGGGCAGTCTGAGCAGTGTTTAAGCCTTGGGTTGACTGTTTATTCTTGCTCCATCCAGGAGTGCTTTTGTTTTTAGGGAAAGAGCATACCTCCTGTTCAGTTGAGTTCGGTACTGCTGAAAACCTTAGCCCAGCGGGAGTCTCTGAATGGAAGCACTGACCTGTGCCTAGCTTGTTCCTACAAGATTTAGGGGCTTTTTCCAGTGGAGGAGCTACAGTAGCTGCGAGCTTTTGGCACACAGACATTGTTCCTTTTTTACTTCCAGTCCATCTAGTTGCGGTCTCAGTTTGTTGCTGTTTCTCACCAGGAAAGCTGTCAGAGCCCATTTGTTGAGTGTCAGCAGCTTGCCGACTCATCCCTATGCTGACAAATCCTTTGCTCGCAATGACAGGCAGTTCCAGTTCTGAAAACACTGCCCACTCTAGCTCCAGTTCGTGGGCTTTATCCAGGTACTTCTACAATTCTGCAAACAAGTTACATTTTTTTCCCTTCAAGTGTAGGCTTAGCCCCGTTTGACTGGGACTGCTGTATAGGTGATGTGTTCACAAGAATTTCAACTTGAACATCCTCCATGCTATAGAGAACATCTTCCTTCATGTCTTCTTCTCAGAAGTCCGCTGCCACAAGGGCAGCATCTATGGCCTCTTGAGTAGTGAGAACAGGGGAGGAGGCCATCTCCACTGTCTCCACAGACTCCGTCCTCACACCAGTCATCCCGGAATCCGCCATCTTTGCTGACTGCCAAAATGACAGAGGTTCCCCCTACTGTCAGACTAGTTCAGTTCAGTTCGTTCTTATTGTTCGATAATTACCACTACAATATACTAAACACATTAAAATGTTCATTATAGTGCATACGAATACATAGGCATCAAATTCATCACAGTATAAATATTAAAAGTCCTTGATACATAATATTAATATATGTAATCAGACAAAGGAATTATTATCTCTCCCTTTTCTTTTCCTTTCTCTTTCCAGGCAATCCCAACCCTCCTTTACTTAATATATATATCATCTTACTGAAAATTAGCAAATTACCTAATTTTGATTCATTTGAGTGAATAGGCTTCAGATTTATTTCTCAGAGGCAGGGAGATGTTTTTTTTTTATATTATATCACTTGGTAAAAGAACCCTGACATCATCCTAGCCTCTTCTAATGTATGAGGATGTAAAAGCACAAATAATGGATCGTATTCTGCATTTGTATATTTGTTAAGAAAATTATTAAGTAATTTAAAGTGCGGGATTTTGTATAAAGAACATTGTATCGTGATATGATAAAGATTTTCTACAAAACCCCTATTACACCTACATATCTCAGGGGAGGCATTGAGGGCAGCTGTTCTGTTGAAGAATATATATTTAGAGCAGATAATCCCCATCCTTGCCCATGTGATCATTTTCCTATCTAAAGGAGTAAGAGGCAGAATTAAATAGGTTTCCAAAAATACATCAATCTTATTTTGGGCTAACCAAATGGCCTGACGTTGTGCTCTAAGAAGCTCCATTTGATTACTTTGAGCAAATGTAAATATTTTTTTAACCAGTTCCTTAAATAAGGGGGATATTATCATTCATTTTTCCCAGTCTAGCCAAAGATGATCCATAGCTATTTTCTCCAAAATACCTTGGATAGATTTGACCCAAAATTATCTAAAGTTTTGATTTTGCCGAGCAATTTTTTCTTTCAAGCACAATAGCAGTAAACTATTAGTCTGATGATTAATAATTTTTTGCCAATAACCCACCATACTCATCTCAATTATGGTGGCAATGGGAAATCTTCCTAATTCAGCCCTAACTATAGTATTAGATGTAGATATAGGGACCTGTAATAATGATTTATAAAAGAAAGAAAGAGGAATCTCCAACCATAAAGGAGGGTTTCCACCCCAAACCTCTGCTCCATATGTTAGGATAGGATTGATTTTTGCCTCAGCAGCAATTAGTGCCAGAGAAACTGAATGACCTGCATATTTATTATTAAAATGCAGTAATGCTTTAGCCATCAATTTGGCCTTTGCCACTTGATCCCTTCAAAACTCTGACCATGCTCCATTTGCAGAAAACGTAGCACCTAGGTATATATAAGAAGTTACACCTTCAATCTGTGCTTTATTTAAATAGAATCTTGGCTTCTTACCTTGACCCTGCTTTGGAGCAAAAAACATGTACTTAGTTTTTCATATTTATTGTTAAATCCAATTGTTTACATTTAGTATTAAGTTGATTTATTTTATTTTGCAATCCCTGTATAGATAGAGCAAAAATTATTAAGTCATCTGTATACGCAAGACTATGAATTGGATAATTTCCAATTTTAGGAGAATCCAAACTGGATACCTTAGTATAAGTCATAAGAGAGTCAATATATAGATTAAACAAAAGTGGAGCCAAAAGGCATCCATGTTTGACTCCTGAAGTTGTACTAAAGTAATCAGTAAGATTACTTTTGTTATCATATCTGACAGCTGTAACTGTTGTGAATATAACATATAAATTGGAACCAGAAGATTCAGAGGTATTTTTTCCCTATTAAAATTTTCCATAATTTGTTTCTGTTCACCAAATCAAATGCTGCTGTAAAGTCGACAAACAAAACATACAGCTTCATTCTGTGAAATTACCTATATTTTTTCTATTAAATGAGATAAAATGTATATATTATCTGTTGTTGCAAAATCCTTACGAAATCCTGCTTGAAACATAGACAATGGAACATTTGTCATTGTCCAGTTTTGTAATTTTTGTAATAAAATTTTCAACCTCACTTATTGTAAACACTAAAGGTATATATTCACCCCCCTCAATCCCCTCAGTATAACTATGTACTATTTCTTCCCCTACATTAGTATATTTTTTAAGTAGAGAATTATAATATGTGGTCCAAGTTTCTTTAGGAATATATAGCCGAGGGTTTAAATTTTTTTTTTTTTTTTGGGTGTTATTTTCTCCTCGGAGCTCTGGCTACAACCCCCCCCCCGTACTCCGTCGTTCCTCCAGTGCCATCCCCGGACATGAGACCCCCTCCCTTCTGCACCCCGCGACTTACCCTTCATGGCAGGGTGGTGAAGAGCGACTCGACCCACCAAAACGGATCCATGCCAGGAGGCATCCTCCAGGAATGGTACCAGGGAGCGACGTCGTGCTGCGGGCACCCATTTTCTTGTTTTCCTCCCGGCAGGCCATGGAGTACAATGACGCTTAAGCGATTGAGTGCCAAGACACCCCATGCGCACACCATCAAGCGCCTGCCACTGCCCCCGCCCCTTGTCTTATGGGTTACGTGCTGTTGATCCCCAGCCTCCGCTAGGGGTCAGACAAGCACCGCCAACCGATCCCCACCGGAGATGGAGAGCAGTCCTCCAGATGCTCGATCCATCTCCGCCCTGCCGACCCCCGGCAACCCGTGCCCATTCCCGAACACGGGTCACCGGCGTGGCGAGAGGTGTGGCATCCAGCGCCTCAACCCTCAGCGCCACCGGGCCAGCGGAGGGTTTAAATTTTGATAATTAGTTCCTCTTGATACTAATGACCAAAAGAGCATACTATTACCCTTGTTAATAGCTTGATACATTACTTCCCATTGTTTATATGTGAACTCCTTTTTTTTTTTAACTATAAATTTATTATATTCACTACAGGCTTTATTTAATTTTAACAGTGCCCCTTTTGTCGTATTTTTTTGTTTGTCTGATAAGATTGGCTAACTTTTTTTTCTCCCTCTTACAATGGTCATCAAACCAGGATACTGACTTAGAGTCATTCATTTTAGTATAATAAATCTCATTAATTATTTGTTGGTATCCTAAGTTCAGTAGATGATAAATTTGCTCACCTCTAGAATCATTTTGTATACTCTGATATAAGTTAACAAAGGTAGAAGAATATATTATATATGATACTTCATTCATTACCTTATTATTCAGCCTTAGCTTTTTATTCCCTCAAATCTCAAGTTCAATCACAGGTTTAGGAAAAGAAGAATTACTATCAGGATTCTTAAAGGTCAACAAAATTGCTGCATGATCACTTTCTGTTCTCATAATCACCTCTAGTTTTTTTAAACTATTGATAACTAAAAGGGGAACATAAAATAAAATCAATCACACTCTTACCTGAGGGAGGAAAAAGTACATTCACCATAATGGTGGGGCAAGATGGCGGCGGTGCTGTGCCGCAATCTCCGAGTGTGTTAACGCTGCCCCAGGGAAAACCCATTGTAATTTCATTAGTTTTATTTAGTTTAGAATTTTATCAGTTTATTAAGTTCATTAGTTATTTTCGTTTATTTCTGTTTCGGGTTTCGAGTTTATTTGGTTTGCTCAGCTGTGGCTCTCCGTTCCCCCGACAGTGCAGCTGCGGAAAAGTTTTTTCGCATTACTTGTGGGACTGTTCAGGCTCCTGCTTGTGAGGCTGAGGATTTGACTTTTTGGACTGCTGAGGGATGTGTATGAACTGGCGTCAAGGACTTGGATTAATCCTTCTTGGCGTCTGAGTGGAGGAGATTGCAGTATTTTGAGCCACTGGTGTGTGAAAGGGGACTGGTCAGCACTGATGTGGTGTTGTTTTTCCTTACATTATCCAGAGGTAAAGGAAGAATCCAGGTGGCGAGTCGTTGGCCACTGAGAAGCTTTTTGCCAGATTTTGTGGTTCGCCGTATTGAATACCTGCCCCTAGAAGGTGGTGGGCTGGATGGCTGCTGCTAGTTGGCGGCAACATCTCCGGCTCTTCTGACCTGCTCCAGTTTGGCTGGAGAGCCGACCTGGGAGCGGTAAGGTCTGTTTTGTGGGCGGCGTTCATGCTGTGAATTCCTGAATCTTCTTGTGGCTTGTTATTTCTCCTTCGATGGTACAAATATTGAAAGCCTAAAACTTGTTTTGTGGCCCTGAACCTGCTCCATAGGAGGAAGTATTGTGAAGTGGTTCCAACAGCAGGAATAATTGGATCCGTTATTTCATACTGGTGGTGAGAGCCCATGTGGGATTATGGACTTTATTGCTGAAATTATTTCTCCCTGGGATCTGCAGACTTTGCTCCACTCCTGGAGTCTTTTCTGCCTTCACTGACCCTTCCAAAGTGGTGAGAGCTCCCTGGAGGGGCTTGAACTGGGGGTGGGGTTTTTTGGTTTTTTTTCAGTTTTTTGTTTTATATTTTGGTCTTATTTTTTGGATGCATGGAGTGAGAGTACATGCCTCTAAATTTGGCTATCCTTACAGTGGATGGTGGGAGCTCCACTGTGTTAAAAGATTGATTTTATATATTTAATTGTATTACTATTGTATGTTTTTGGATAATTTGACTGTTTAATTTTTTAGTTAAGTTTTGTGTTTTTAAGTTTTAATTTTATTTTTCTAGTGGGATTCCTCGGGAGTATTGAGATTCCTGGTTTTTGGCCTGCTTCTTATGGACGACGATATTTATTTTGTCGTATCCCCCCCGTCATGCATTATTCATCCGCCACTCTTCATGCCCTCCGCCCTTTTTTTACCCCCCATCCTTTCCTGTATACCAATGCTGTAGGGCATTGGGGATTGTGTGTGGAAGGATTCAGAGGGTGGGGTGGTGTGAACAGTGGGGGATGAAGGAGGGGGTTGATCGCATTCAGCCGGTTAAGTCCAGAAGACGCCCTGGGGTGAAATGGAGTGATGACTGGGCCTCCTGCTGGTCCCCATACTATAAGTCACCACCTTTCCTTAACGGGTGGGCAGATGGTTGGGGTTTCCAGGAGTCCTATCCAACTCGGGTGGTGTTGTACAATGCCAGGTTCATTGTGAACAAGACTGCTATTATTGCGGACTTGGTAGGTACAGCGGACCTGACTTGCATTACTGAAACCTGGCTGGATAGTAATGCAGGCCCAGTTTTTGAGGCAGTTATTCCGTCCGGGTATTCGGTGATTCACCGCCCAAGATTGGATCGCAGGGGTGGGGGGGTTGTGGTCTGTTTTAAGACCGAATTGGACCTCACCAGTGTTCCAGTGGAGGAGACCAGATCTTTTGAGAGTGTCGTGGTGGCAGGTGGAGGTTACAGAATGGTTCTCGTCTATCGTCCACCCGGTGATGAGAAAACTTTCTTAAAGGAAGTGGCGGATTTCGTCATTGACCAGGTATTTGAGTCACCCAGGTTGATGGTGCTGGGTGATTTCAATGCCTGGATCGATGATGAACTCTCCCGTTTGGTCAGCACTTCCTCCAATTGATGTGTTCATTGGGCCTCTCACTGGTAGTTACCTCTGCCACTCATAAATACGGCCACTCACTCGATCTGGTCTTCCTGCTGGGGTTGGAGGCCTCCGAGGTGGGGGTGGAACCAGTCAGTTGGTCCGACCATTAAAATGGTGAGATTCAATTTTGGCACCCCCTCACATAGACCTACCCCTGTGGAGATGGTCAAGTACCGCCCTTTATGGGATGTTACGCCCATTGGTCTAACTGTGGTTCTAGACCTATCAGAGTTTCCTGGGTTGAGCATGAATCCAGAGGAAATGGTGCAGGCCTATAATAAGGCTGTCACCTCTGCTCTAGATTTAATTGCTCCCACCCGTGTACGACTTCTCTCCCTTCACCCCGATCCCCATGGTTTGATCAGGATCTGAGGGAGTTGCGGAGATTTGGTTGCAGGTTGGAGAGAGGTTGGCAGAAGTCCGGCTCTGATGCCGACCATATTAGACTTCTAGAGCACTATAAACTCTACCAGTCAGCAATTACTCATAAGAAGGCAGTGTTCCTGTCTGGAGAAATTGCTGCTGCTCAGAATCGACCAGCTCAGCTCTTCCGAACTGTGGACAGGCTGTGCAACCCAGCCTGTCTGCAGATCTGTCAAGCTTTTTCACAGTTACAGTGTGAGGAGCTTGCTCGATTCTTTGCTGATAAGGTGGCCGACATCAGGGCCAAGATTTGAGCTGCCTCCTCCATGGGAGTTGCCGTGGTCCAGCCTATGGTTGCAAGCACCTTATCCACTTGGAGTTCCTTCTCAAGGCTGGAAATCGAGGATATTATGAGGATTGTCCTTGGTATATGCACCACTAGCTGTAGTTTAGACCCAGGTCCCACAGGCCTGATTGTGGGCTGTGGAGATATCATCATCCCGGTTCTTACCAGGATAGTCAGGTGTTCCTTGGACACTGGTGAATATCCCCGCTCCCTGAAGGAGGCGGTAGTGACACCAGTGTTGAAAAAGACATCTTTGGACCCCGACTCCCTGGAAAACTACAGACCTATCTCGAACCTCCCCTTTGTTGAGAAGGTTATCGAGAAAGTGGTGGCTGCCCAGTTAGACAACCATCTTACCATCCATAATATCTACGATCCTCTTCAATCAGGTTTTCGTAAGAGACACAGCACTGAGACTGCACTGGTTCGGGTCCTCAATGATCTCTTGATGGCGAGAGACCAGAAAAAATGGTCCATTTTGGTCCTTTTGGACTTGTCAGCAGCTTTTGACACCGTAGACCATGGGGTGTTGCTTGAGCGCCTGAGATACATCTGTGGGCTGTCGGGTTTGGTCCTCAGATGGTTTACCTCCTTCCTCACAGGTAGAACTCAGAGGGTGGTATCGGGGATCTTTTCCTCTGAGCCCACTGCCCTGACCTCTGGGTTGCCTCAGGGCTCTGTGCTCTCTCCCATGTTGTTTGTGGTGTACATGCTTCCCCTTGGAGACATTGTAAGAAGATATGGGCTGGAGTTTCATTGCTATGCCGATGACACCCAGCTCTATTTATCTTTTGTACCTGACCAGAATAGAGCTCTCTCTGTGTGTTTAACAGCTGTCTCAGGGAGATCCAGGATTGGATGAGGTCCAGCTGGCTGAAGTTGAAGACTGAGGTGTTGGTCGTGGATCCCGGTCACCGGATTAAGGGGTTGGGTGGATGCTTAGCCTCCGGACTATTCTCGGGAGGTGTGGAGCTCCCAACCTCTGAAAGAGTGCGAGATCTGGGGTGATTTTGGACGATTAGCTGACTTTATGGCCACAAGTGTCAGCAGTCGTTAAGACATCCTTCTCTACCATCTTAAGAACATCGCCAGGATCAAGCACCTTGTTCCATCTGGCGACTCACCCACGCTTGATCCACGCTTTGTGACCTCTCACCTGGACTACTGCATCCCTTTACTTTGGGCTGTTTGGGTAGATATCCGCTTACTTGCAGTTAGTGCAGAACTCAGCTGTCCGGGTTGTTAACGGGACTTCTCTGCTCGTGATATCACACCGGTGCTTTCCGAGATCTGCACTGGCTGCCGATTCAGTGGTGGATCACCTTTAAAGTAGGTCTTCTGACTTATAAAGCCCTACACGGGTTGGGTCCTGACTCACCTGAAAGAGCTCCTGGTGCTCATCGACCAATGCATCCACTCCGCCTCCACCAATGAGGGGTTGCTAGAGATCCTGGAGGTTAGTTTAAAATCTTCTGGTGCCCGTGCTTTTATGTTTGGCGGCACCTATCCTCTGGAATTCTCTACCACGTTGGATTCGAGAATGCATGATGGTGGAGGGTTTCAAAAAGGGCTTAAAGTCCTTTTTGTGGAACAAGGCATTCTCAGTTAATGTTGATGTATTTTAATTGCCCATTGTTAATTTTAGACATATAAAGTATTGTATAGTTTTAGAATGTTTTTTATCTGTAATTTATTGTAATGCGCCTTGGTTTTAGAAAGGCGCAGATAAATAAAGTTTGTTATTTATTATTATTATTATAATAATCCCCCTCCAATCTCCCATTAAGGACAATAAAATTAGTATCCCTAGTAAAGGTTTGAAAACATCTCCCTGCCTCATTAACAATCATATCTGTAGTTCTTCTTTGTTCAAGATCTGGCATATAAAGTTGTTCTTGCAGCTCTATTAAATTATCAAAGTTTGCAATTCCAGCATTAAAATCACCTGCTAATAGTACTACATCTACTTTATTTGTTTGTGTAAACGAATCTATTTCCATAGACAATTGGGTCCAAATATCATATATGGGGTGAGTATGAAAACATGGTGGAATGTATACATTTACAATCAGAACAATATTGGAATCCCACTCAACTACTACCATTAGTATTTTGGGAGTAAGGGGGTAACTTGTTAAAACCCTTAAACCATCCCTAATTTTTATCATAATTGCCAGTCCTCCTTTATTTCTTCCATATTTTTTCACTTTAGTTGCAGGTACAACATTTGAGTCAAAACCATTCAAATAGGGCTGAGTTATTGCCCATGTCTCTTGAAAGATAATAACTTCAAAAGTAGAGACAAAGCTAACCCCCTGAGGATCTGCAAATTTATTATGGAGTCCTGCAATGTTCCAATTAAGGATATTACAATGTATATTATTCGTTACCTTCCATCCCTGATTTATTGATGCATCAAAATCTTGGCTTTCATGTGGTTGTAGTCATGAATGGATTATTCCAGATTGTTCCTGTGTTTCCCACTCATTCAATTCCACCAAGTAAATACCCAGCTCATCCAAAATATGTCTATTCTCTAATAATAGTGCTACTAGTTGTACAGAGGATATGAAACAGTTTATCTGAGTACCTTGTTCCTCCTTCATGACCCTCTCTACTTGTACTATTTCATCCGAATGTATTTGCCTTTTAATGATAGCTGACAAAATCATTCTCAAAAAAGATGGTAAATTATTAGCAGTTTCTCCCTCCAGTATTTCTAACCCAAAAATAACAAACATAGAGCCTTCAAGGGGTACTACAAATTCCCAATTCAGCAATGCAAGGGTAGACTTAAATTTATCATATGTTAACACTTTACCTGGTTTAATACCATTATAAGTATTTTTCCAGATTGTGGCCCAAGTCACTGGTGATGACAGTGCCATTCCTAATGAGTCAATCAAACCTTGCTTTGCCCAGACTTCTTTTGCTACATCCAAATTTGGGAGCATAAAATAAACTGAACCAAGAGAATTAACTGTGTCCCTAGTTACCATAATAAGTGCATCTGCTACAGCTGGTAATCCCAATTCTGCTCTCAACATGTGGGCTATCAAATTCATCAGAGTTGCATTAGTTTCATAGTCTTTACAGTACATATGATCCAGTTTAAAAATTACTTCCTTGCCTGTGCATAATAGATCATATGTTTCAAGATCTTCTTTAACTAGAGAGTGAATATCGTCCCTTAATAACACTAAGTTATTTCCAGAGCTTTGTTCAGGTTCATCTCTCTTGATTGAATTCTCCAGCAAAATTTACTTTTGAGCTGGAGTAGTTTTACTAATCCTTTTTTCTTGAACTTTTAAAGAAACTGGTTCAGCTACTGTTAAGTTAGTTACTAGCTCCATAGTTACCCCATTCAAAAGGAGAAGTGACTTAAGTTGTTCTTTGGACATCTGAGCTCCCTCTATGTTAATATGCTCATTAGTCTCTACTGTAATAGAAGATCCTCCTACCATTCTTTCACTTTTGTTAATCTTTTTGGTTTTGTGTTGTCTAGATTTACTATTGTTAGACTTTTTCCTAGGGTTAGTCTCCTTTTTTTCCCCTTTTTCTTGTTACCCCCTTTTTTTTGGAGTCTCAACAAAACTTAGAGAGGAGAATGACAAATTTTGGTTTGGTCTATTAATCTCACATTTTTCAATCAATAATAGAATTTGTTGTTTGATTGAAGCAAATCGTTCTATACAGAATCGTGACAAATTTTCCAAGGCCACATTAATGCCCTTATAAGACTCTAATAGCACAACATTCGACATGACCAGATGGGCCAGAGTCTTGATAGTGTATTTAGATATAGTATCAGGGCATTGGGCAATAAAATCCTGATCTAAATGGGTATTCTGTACCTCTCTATCCATTCTTTCAAAGATCTCATCTGGGGATCCATTTAAGTTTGTATACATTTGCTCCTCCATCTCCACTATTGAGCCCTCCAGAACTATTGGAGTCTCTGTTATTTCTAAAGGGCTAAATAGGTTCAAGACCAGATAGAAAACAGGATATAGCGTCATCCTTTGCTACACAGACCCCCTGATTTATCTTAGTATCAAAAGAGTAATTCACTGGATCTTCTATCCAATCATTTTGAACAGAGACTCCAGAGGAATTTATGACAGTAATGTGTTCCTTCAATGAAGTCTCCAAATAACCTTCTGTATGACACAATATAGGTTGGGTGATCAGATTTATAACTTCTCGAGATCCAATCTGTTTTTTAGAAAATAAATCAGTGATTTTACCTTGACGAAATGTACTATTGGAAAGAATGGGTGGATCTCCATCTACCTCCAACTCCTGAATTATAAATCGATTATTGGAGTTGGTCAGGAGTTTTTTATTCCACTTTTTGACCCCAGCTTGCATTTTGTTTGAGCACTCAACACTCTTTACCTTTTTGTCTTGAATTGATTTATCAAAATCCTCTAATTATGAGGAGCCCTGCAAAAAATTCCTCTCTTTAACCATATATTGATTGGGTTCCAAATCAATTAACCCATGATTTTGTACATCATGTTCTTTTATAGAAAAATGGGGAAAAGGAGATGAAGCAGCTCCTTCAGGTTCGGATTCCTTAAATTCTTTAGGGGTCAAAGCCATAATAACTAAATCTTGTGTATATACACAGCAATTACTTTTACCATTAACCCCCTTAACCCATTTAACCTTCGAATTCCAAAGGAACAGCTGTCATGGTTTAAACTCCTCAGACTCCCTTTGACATCTCTTTCAGAATCTTTCAGAATCTTAATGAAGGAGAAACAGGGAGCTGCAGAAGCAAACAATGCACATATATCTAATACTACCAAAAATTTATGGCATATATAAAGTTAGTGGCATTAGAACATATGAGGTGGAAATCTTCAGTATCTCAATGAGAATCCCGCTAATGTCCATTGATATCCATAAGTTCCCCTTGATATTTGTAAAAGTTCTGAGTTCCACCACATTTGATAGAAGCGATAAAGATAATCCCAGTTATAGTCCCAATATTCATTAGCACCACACTGGTACACTCTCTCAGTACGGTAATTGGGCACTATAAAACAAGAAAACAAGAAAACAAACTCAGAAACTGGTCTTTCTAAAATCCTAATAGTTTTCTCCCCCCTCAAAAACAAATTACAAGCTCACAATCGTATATCAAAGACTCAAAAAATTTTAAAATCTTATAAAATCAGAAAAAATCAGATTTTCCCTTACTTTTAGCAGCAGTTGTTAAATCATACATTTGGGCTTCCTTAGCCTTAGTCGATGTCCGCTGTTTACCACCCTTATTGGTTCATACTAATCAAATCGGGAAATCAACAAGCAGGTTGAATATGAGTATTATATCTTTCCCTTTATAGTGATAGTAAAATCAGGACAAATAATAACTGTAGCTAGTAATTCCGAGTAAGATTGCCATGAGCCCCTCTCCTCTATGAACGCAAAAGCATCTGAGCAGGACGCCACACATGCGCCTTAGACCCTGAGCAAGTCACTTAACTTCCCTGTGCTCCCAGGATGCACCTGTAAAACAGCTTTCAGCTTAGTGTGCTACTCCTGGTTAAATAACTAAAAAAAAATACCTAGGGGGAAAAAGACTAACAGACTATAGGCTGGTCAAGCACACATGACTTGTCCAAGCCCGGGAGAATTCAAAAACAGCTTAAAACAAAAAATCAGCATTAAAAAGGGAAAATAAGACAACACTAGAGCAGGATCTAAACTGATCAACAAGGACCAATAACAAAAAAAATAGATAAAAACACATAAACACACAAGTAGAGCAATGAACATTTTTTACATCCCTTTAAATAATATCCATTGCAGAACCACAACTTCAGCTTCAGCTTTAAATTAATAAAGCATGACCCAAATCTCTCCTTTTTCTTTCGTATGCTCCTTCTGTCAACCCAATCGACGTCTTCCAGTTACCACTTCACTCTGCTCCGTCAGCTCGAACACCTCCCCACAGCTTGGCTCTCGGTTCTCGACCCTTTCTGAAGGGCCACCCTGTCCTCCATGGCCCAAGAACCACCACTACCGCCACCTCCGTGACACACCTGCTGGGAGAGAAAACACTGGGAACCACTGGCGAGAAGAGAGAGAATGCCACAAACAGAATCCCGTAAGGCACAATTATAAAAACTGGTGGCATACCTTTAATAAGATAAAATATAGCACGAATCATAGCCTTGCAGCACTCACAGCACTGGGGGATTTGCACATGCGCTTGAGGTCAGTGAGTCATAGCCTTCCCATCATATCCCATCTGCCAGCCAGTTGCTGGGTTCTGTCAGAGTAGAAAAAGTTACTTACCATAGTAACCTTGTTTCTCCCAGGGGATACTCCAATATTCATCTCTTCTGCAGTATACCTTTAAGGTCAGATCTGCCCAGAGATAGAATGCCATGCTAATGATGGATTCATTGGCATGAGCCACTTTTAAAACGTTGCCACCTATTAACTGCCTACATTCTAACACTCAGATTTCGTGGACGCCTGTAAAGACAGGGCCCAAAATATTAAAATATATAAAATTTAACTTCAAAATTCCCCACCCAAACCTCCAACTGGAGGAAATATAATCTTACCATAAACAATCCCACAAGCTCTTATGTCAGAATCACCTGAAAAGGAGAAAATTTAAACAAGTTCTAATAACAGTAGAATGTGGCCTGCAACCACTAAGGTACAGCATGGAATACAGAGGCCACTGGTTCTTAAATGGGGAGGTAGGGTGGGAGAGTTATGGATATTGGAGTATCCCCTGGGAGAAACAAGGTTACTATGGTAAGTAACTTTTTCTTCTCAACCCAGGAATACTCCAATATTCCTAACTCTTCTGCAGACTAAAAACAGTACCGTAGGAGGCGGGAAGAATCTATTTTGGAAACAGGCTCTGCAGGATAGCTGTACCTAACCTGGCATCAGCCCTAGCCTGCATATCCAAGCTATAATGCTTGACAAATGTGTGTACTGTTTGCCAGGTCGCTGCTTTACAGATATCCACCAAGGGTACATCCCTTGAAGCTGCCAGAGTTGCAGCTGTGCCCCTTGTGGAGTGGCTCTAAGCCCTGCTGGAACTTCCTTGCCCACCTTTGAATAGCAAAATTGGATACACCCAACAAGAAATTGACCTTTTAGATGCTGGATTTCCCTTTCCTACATCTCCATAAGTGAGGAAAAGTTGTGTTCTATCCTGTCTATGGGACTTAGTGGCTGTCATGTAGTAGTTCAAAGCTCTTTTGACATCCAGGCTATGCAGCCTACGTTCACCAGAAGAATGGTCAGTGAAGAACACTGGCAAAGTGATAGATTGGTTCAAGTGGAAGTCTGAAACCACTTTGGGAAGCAATTTCCTATTTGTCTGTAAGACTACCTTATCCCTGTGGAAGGAAATGTAGTCCTTTTCAATGCATAAAGCCTGGAGCTCACTAATTCTTCTAGCTGAAGTAATGACTACTAGAAACACTGTTTTCCATGTGATATACTTCAAAGGTGCAGAAAACATAGGCTCAAAGGGGGGGACCATGAGTTGAGCAATGCAGATATTAAGGTCCCATGCTGGCACCGGTTTTCTCATCAGTGGAAACATATGAGAAAGGCCCTTGAAGTACCTTTTAAATATGGGGTTTGATGCCAAAGAAACATACTTGCCTGCAGATGCATAGGCCGAGACTGAAGCCAAATGAATCTTTAGAGTAGAAGGCCGTAAGCCTGTGGAATGTAATTAAACCAGGTAGTCCAGTACCAATGGCACACCTGCCTGGGTTGGCACTATGCTCCTATTAGAGCACCAAATAGAAAACCTCTTCCACTTTGCAGCATAGGTTTTCTTGATAGAGGATTTCCTGTGTCCTCTTAAAACATCCATAACTGGTTCAGAAAGATGTAAACTAGCATACTCCAGGTCCTCAAGAGCCAAACTTTAAGCCTGAGTGACTTGAGGTTCAGATACAGAAGTCTCCCCTGGTTGGAGGTCAGAAGATTGTGCCTTCTGTGAAGGTGTATTGGTTTGTCCACTGACATGGACAGCAGTAAGGGGTACCATGGCTGCCTGGCCCAGTCTGGGGCTAGCAAAATCATTGTTACTGACTGAGACCTGAGTTTCAACAGCACCCTGTATACCAGAGGAAATGGGGGGAATGCATACAGGAATTTTCCTGACCAATCCAGAATAAGGGAATCCAAAGGAACTGTGCCCACTACTAGAGGCCTGCAACAGAACTGTGGCAAGTGATGACTCTGATAAGAGGCAAAGTGGTCTATTTCTGGAGTGCCCCACCTCCTGAATAAGGTCTGCACCACTTGTCTGTTCAGGGACCATTCATGATGGTTCTGGCTGATTCAGCTCAGGGCATCTGCCAGGACATTGTCTTTCCCTGGCAGATGAATGGCCTGTAGTGCAGAGCCCAGTGAGTAAGCTAAGGTCTAAACTCTCATAGCCTCCATGCAAAGGAGGTTTGACCTTGTTCCCCTTTGCTTGTTTATGTAGTACATGGTGGTAGTGTTGTCTGTCCTGACTTTTCATTTTATTTTTTTTTATTTTATTGAAATCTAGGATTACAAATACCTTTGAGCAGGAACTGCTCGTTTACAAAGGTTCCACGTCGAAGGAATGGGGGGTATACATACATACAAAGGTCAACATAATAATACATAGTTACACAATAACAAGAAGTAAGAGACTGAGGCTTAGGAAATTCCAGTAATTCAAAATGTGCCAAATGTTAGGTAGCATGACATAACCAGCCAAGGGCAATCTTGGAAATAAGCACTGCAGGTGAGAGGGAAGGGGGTATGCAGGCAGGAAGGTCATTGTCAGAGGGTAGAGGGTGAGGTAAGAGCTCTAAAGGGGAGAGGGAGAGAGAGAGAGAGAGAGAGAGGAGGGATAAAAGTCGGGAAATGCCCCGGGAGAGGAAAGGGGGGAGGAAAGGGATAGGGGGCAAGGGGGTAGGCAGGTAGAAGGGAGCAAGGCGGGGAGAGATAGCTGTCAAGACTGAAGTGGAGGACAGTGAACGGTGGGCCCCCGATTAGACGAGGCAGTCACAACGACTAGTTGAAATGAGATGAAGTCGGAGTTATCTCTTAAAAGGGCCAAGAGCAGCAGCAGTAAGAGTTTCTTTGTTGAGAGTATTGTACCACTGTGGTGCTCTGTGGGCAAAGGTCCTCTGGCCCATGGTAGTCCGGCATCTGGGGACAAAGAAGGTTAGTTGTTGTGAACTTCTAGTTCTCTGGGTGCTGTGGTGGTCAATAAGTAGCTTTTCAATGCCCGGGGGGCATGACTCCGAGGAGGACTTTTTTGGCTAAGAGGCAGGTTTGATACTGTATCTGGCTGATGAGAGGTAGCCATCCTGCCCGAGTGTACAGGTCACAAGTGTGTGTAAGTCGATCAGCCCCAGTTAGCAGCCTGCATGCTTTGTTGAGTGCAACTGTAATTCTGCAGAGGGTAGAGGCGGAGGCAGAGCCATAAATTGCTAGCCCGTAATCGATGATGGAGGTGACAGAGCTGTTGATAGCCAACCAGAGAGTGTCAGGAGTCATGCAGTGTTTGTGCCTGTAGAGCAGGCCTATACAGATGTTGGTGGCTTTGGCGACAGAATCTATGTGCCAATGGTAGGACAGTGAGCTGTCCAATGTGACACCTAGGTATTTAAAATCAGGAACGTTGTTCAAGTAAGGTCCCTGTTTGGTTTAGGATGGTGAGGTCACGGGATTTGTACTTGCTCCTGGCGTTGTAGAAGGTCATAACCTTTGTTTTGCTGTAGTTCATGACCAGTTTGTGTGACTTGAACCATTCTTCGATGCGCATGAATTCAAGCTGTAATTGTTTCTCGAGGAGCTCTGCATTTTGGTGGTTGGTGAACATGACTGCGTCATCAGCGTAGAGCAGTAATTTCTGGTGACAGACACTGGGACGGTCGTTGAGAAAGAGGCTGAAGAGTAGTGGCCCCAGGATGGACCCCTGAGGGACCCCTGAAAGGACTGGCTTTTCTTCCGAGGTAACACCAGCAATTCTAACCCGCTGGACCCTCTCCCCAAGGTAGCTTGAAAACCAGAGCAGTGCTTCATTGGAGAGCCCAATGTTTGATAATTGCTTGAGTAGGAGTGGGTGGTTCACAGTATCAAAGGCTTTCGTAAGGTCGATGAATAATGCCCCTACACAGTTTCCTTGATCAAGTATGGTATGGATGAAGCCTGTGAATTCTAATAGTGCAGTGGTGGTACTGTGCCCTTTTGGAAACCATGTTGCTCTGTGACATTGGATGTCATATTTTCCAGGTACTTGACTAATTGGTCTGAGGCGATGCGCCCAGGGCCTTAGACAATGGAGGGAGGATGGAGATAGGTCTGTAGTTGGAGTGCAGTGATTTGTCTCCACTTTTGTGTACCGGTGTGATGGTCCCCTGTTTCCAGCGAGATGGGAACTGGGACATCCTTAGTGATAGAATAGTGATAGACTTGCACTACCTTTCCCTGTATCAGTGGTTTGAAAGCTTACATTGCCAGAAACACTGCCCTGAGCTCTAGCAAGTTTATGTATAAAAGAGTCTTTGCACTTGACCAAGTGCCCTGGATAGTGTGCTCTGCTAGATGAGCCCCCCAGCCCAAGAGGGATGCATCTGTTGTGAGAATCATTGATGGAAGTTATTTTTGGAAAGGAACCCCTTCTCTGAGGTTGGTTTCCTCTTTCTACCACTGAAGAGCTTGGATAAATGTTTTTGTTACAGGAATGGGCTTTGACAGGGAATCCTTTCGTTGGCACCAATGAGCTCTTAAGTGAAACTGAATGTCCCTCATCTGAAACCTGGAGCCTAGCACTGCGCCTGTTGCAGCTGCCATGTGGCCCAGAAGTTGAAGAAAATGTCTTGCAGGCCTTGGGACATTGAGTCTGAGAGAACCTGCCAACTGCAGGATGCTTTTTACCCTGTCTCAGGGTAGAAAGGCTCTGCCCACTATGGTATTCAATTCTGCTCCTATGAACTGCAGAATTTGAGAAGGAAGAAAAACAGATTTGTCTAGATTTAAAAGAAAATCCAGAGACTGCAGAACTGCTGAGTGAGCTGCTGGTGTTCTGCTAACTGTTGTGGTGAATTTACCACCACCAGCCAGTCATCTAGATAGGGGAATACTGTGACACCTTGTCTACACATGTGAGCCACTACCACAGTCAGACACTTTGTGAACACTCTTGGTGCTGAAGTGAGACCGAAGGGTAGAGCTGAGAACTGATAATGACCTGACAGGATTCTGAACCTGGGATACTTTCTGTGAGACTCCCTTATGGGGATGCGGAAAAAGGTATCTTTTAGGTCCAATGATGCCAGCCAATCTCCTTTCTGGAGTGCTGGTAGTATCAGAGACAAAGTCACCATTTTGAACTTTGGTTTTGCTAGGAACCTGTTGAGGACCCTGAGATCCAAGACAGGCCGCAGCTCTCCACTTTTCTTTGGTGTGAGAAAGTATCTTGAGTAAAGTCCTTTTCCTCTTTGATGCAAAGGCACTGGTTCCACTGCTTTTAGTGAAAGAAGGTGTTTCACCTCTTTTTCCAGCCTTTTGCTTTCCAGGAAGCTGGTTGGAAAACTCTGTTTTTTTGAAAGGGAAAGACTTGAAACTCAGAGACAGGCTCTAACCCACCGTCTCCAGAACCCACTTGTCTGTGGTGATGGTTTACCAATTCTGGAAAAAATGGGTCAGCCTGCCCCCTACTGGCAAAGGAGAGGCAGCCTGATCGATGAAGTCAGGAGTCCTGCTTAGACTGGGGCTGAGACTTGGCACCACGCCTGGCACCTTTTCTGCCCCTACCTCTGAAATATCCTTGCTGCAGGTATTGGGGTACCTGAGGAAGTACCATGACCTGGTAAAAATGCCTGGAATGAAATTGTCTGCCCCTGCCTCCCCTACTAAAGGGTCTAGAGGAGGTGGAGGGTCTTTACTTTGCAAAATTGCTATGGAAGGTGGCTTTATACTCATCCACCTTCTTCATATAGGCATCTGTATGGCTGCCAAATAGGGAATTGCCCTCCACAGGAAAATCCAGAGTCTTATTCTGGGCAACCTGCATGAGGTTTGTTGCTCTCAACCAAGCAAACCTTTTCTGTGCGATGGTATTTGCCATCCACCTTGCAGCTGTCTCATTACTGTCTTCTGCCATCTGGAACTGTTATATGGCAGCTGCCAGGCCAAACCTAGCAGTTTCAGCTTGGTCTGCCAAGAGAGGAGAAGGTGCTTTCTCAGCCATGTCCTGGACAGACTGCCAGAGAGCCTTCTGGTACTGGGCTGCATAGGCCTGATAGTTATCTTGTCTAATGGCCAGAGAGGCTGACAGGTAACCTTTCTTGGCCATACTTTCAATTTTTCAAGAGTCCTTCTCTGGAGGGTGGGAAGCCAGAGGGACTTTTGCCTTGTCACAAGCTGCAGCTTGCACCACCTCTTGGTGGTCAGGGTGTGAAAATAAGAATTCAGCCCCTGTTCTGTCAAGCTGATACTTTTTATCCAACCTTTTGTCCAAAGGAGGGACAGACCCAGGAGCTTGGAGGAGTTTTAAAATATCTCTTTTAAAGAACTTATTTATGGGGAGTGACAGTTTTTTAGTAGGAGTCAGACCCATCATTTCCAGATATTCAGCCTCCTCCTCCTCATCCTCTACAGCTTCAGAGGTAGGTATGTCCAAGGAATCAGCAATTTTCCTGATAAAGGAAAAATGAGAAGAATAATCTTCTGTAGTCCTGGGAGATTAGCCAAACTCCTGTTCAGGGGCGACCTCAGGCTGTATAGGTCTCCTTCTTCTCCCTCCTCCTCCTCCTCCTTTTCCTCACCACGCTGCTCAGGAAAGGAGGGTGGGTTGGAAGGTGCAGGGGTCTGGACTGGGGACAGTGAAGCCACAGGCAGCAGACACTGCAAGGTTTGCATTATTTTTATTGTTTGTGCAATCTCTGAAGGAGAAGGCACAGTGGCAGGCATTACAGAAGTCCCCTTTTCCACAGGGGGTTCAGTGTGCTTTGTTTTCTTTTCTTTTTTAACTGGAACTGGAGAGCTAGCCAGTTCAGGTGGCCTCTTTTTACCTATATCAGTGGAAGAAACAGTAGAAGTTGTGGTGTCACACACAGACCCTGAGGGTTTTGACTGGTCAGAGCCAGAGGGACCCCTCAATCTCTTATTTAATCTCTCCAGATGTTTTTCCAATGTCTTTTCTGGAAAAGATTTACAAATGTCACAATTAGTTTTAAAATGGTCAAAACCAAGGCAGAAAACACAAATAGAGTGCTTATCTGCCTTGGCAAAGACTTCACCACACTCAGAACAGTTTTTAAAACCAGGTTCTCCGGTTCTCTTTTTAGGTTTTTCTGACATAATGAAGAAAAACCACAACTGCAAAGCAGAAAAGGTTTTTAAATTCAAAAAACAATAAATTTATCAGTTGCGGTCGGTTCAGGAACCGATCGGGAAACCGAGTGGAACAGGGAACCGATAGAAATAGAATCGGGATTAGCAGTTCGGAACCGAAGGTATCAGTTCTAAAAAATAAAGAATTTAGGACATAAAATTTACAAAAACTGGTAAATAACCGGGGGAAAAACCCCAAAACTAACTAAAAGTACCTTGGTTCCTCAGCGGTTATTCCAATCCATGAGAAACCGAGAAGAAATCAGCATTTATATAGCGCTTTTCATACACGGTGTATCCCAAAGCACTTTACAAGCAATGCTAGACTGGTAGTGAAGTGACTGAATGTGTGTGGTGGCAGCCATATCGCACATCATCACCCACACACAGCCTGGATAATTGCATGAACTGGTTTATGGGAAGTGGAATATTGGC
Source organism: Neoceratodus forsteri (assembly GCA_016271365.2). Classification (NCBI taxonomy): domain Eukaryota; kingdom Metazoa; phylum Chordata; order Ceratodontiformes; family Ceratodontidae; genus Neoceratodus; species Neoceratodus forsteri. The sequence goes on along the minus strand of CM057457.1, from coordinate 136,383,621 downwards.
CAGGACACCAGGAATGTTCCCTACTCTTTACGAAGAGTGCCCTGGGTTCTTTTACTTCCACCTGGACACCCACCAGAATGGGCAGAAGGGACCTCAGTTTAACGTCTCATCCAAAGGACGGCACACCCCAGCAGTACAGCACCCCCCAATACTGCACTCGGATGCCAGCGATTTTTTAGGTGCAAGTCCAATCCCAGTGTGGGACGAGAACCCACGACCTTCTAGTCCAGAGTCAAATGTGCTACCAACTGAGCCACACTGACATCTGAGAAAACAACACAAAACTAGCTAAATAAACTAACGGTTATTAAAATAACACTGATAAGATGCAGCAAATGAAAATAAATGAAAAATACTTAAGTAGTTGTTATTAATAAAGGCTTCTCTGACTAGATGATGATAAGGAAATATCCAGGCTTCTGGTCTTGACAGGCGGAGAGAGAAATCTGAGGGGTAGAATGTAGGCAGTTGATAGGTGGCAGCATTTGAAAAATGGCTCATGCCAATAATTCCATCATTAGCATAGCATTCTATCTCCGGGCGGATCTGACCTTAAAGGTATACTGTAGAAGAGTTAGGAATATTGGAGAATTCCTGGGTGAGAAGGGGAGTTTCCCCGGTGTCCTGGCAGAAGTGCCCCCATACACTAAAATACCACCAGCTTAATCCGATTCAATATCTCTGTTTGCATATGCGCCCCACCCCCGGACAAGGCTGAAAATAGGTAGAATTGCCTAATCCTCCTTTCTCAGTCAACAAAAAACAAACAAATCAACAAATATTTTCAGTGACATCACAGTTTACATTAGACAAATGCAACCTGTCTAGCCAGACTAAACAGTTGGAATGCAAACACATTTCCTCTCCTGAACCTGAGTGTAACATCACACAGAACAGCACAAAGACAATGCATTTGTGGACTACATGAATGGGGCATAAGTGCAGGCACCAGGGAGTTCATACTGGATATCATCTTTAGAGGTGGTTTGTGGTTATGTCCAGAACATCTGTGCAATGCCCGTTCTTCCTCAGGAATAGACTGTGGCTCTCCGACCTCCAGATCTGTGTCCAGCATAATGGCCTTGTCAAGAATAACAGCCACTACTTCAGTCTCTGGCACAAATTTCTCCAGTAAAGCATCTACATCCGAGTTCAGAAATGGTTCTTTCAGCGCATCAGCTGGTGGTGCTGCAGCACAAAAGGAGCTGTCTCCAGAGTCAAAGGGTGAGAAGGGTCAAGTGTTATGTGTTGCACATAGTGCCAGTCCATGTTTCTCAATGGTACATTCTGAACTTTGGCAGGTGGTTGAAACCAGTGTACTACCCATGTTCCTCACTACCAGAACTTTCAACTGCTAAGATGGTTGAGCAGGAGCAGAATGATGATATGCACAGTGAAGCAATGGCACTCCAGTGCTGACAGTTTCTTTGCTCCTGACCCCTCTGCCTGCCCTGAGGTGGGGATGCTGCTACACACCAGATGTCTCTTCCATCTTCCGTCTCAGTTCTGGCCTCACAGCACAGTCCTAAGATGGGAATGGGGGACATACAAATGTGGCTTCAGCTGCGACAATCAAAGGAGCTGCGGTCTGATTCCCACCACAGCTTCTGGTGTTGCTCATGTGCTCTGCTGGTCCCCAATTCACTGCAGTCCTCAGAGCCAGAGAGGACAGACTGCTGCTGTCACTGGAGGTCAAAAAGGTTAGCCCCTAATATTGTGGCAGGGGCTTACAGAAGCACAGCGACTTGGCAACAAGAGAGCGAGCACAACCTGCAACTGAGCTCCTGTGCATCGCTGTTGCATGTGCATTGTGGTAGCACACTGTCACCATCTAGGGGTAGGATAGAATAAGGGAAACCCCTCGGCAGCCAGCAGGATGAAGAGCACTGCATAAAGGCCCTGCACTGTCAAATGGGCTCCTACTCCATATTGGATCCAGTTTCTGAACAGGAGTTTGGGCAGTCCAATTGCCCCGTCATGGGATGCAGTCCAGAGGGACTTCAGAGGTGGTCTGCTGATCCAGTACGTGTAACGTGAGTTGCGTCTGGATCAAAATTAGAGACAAAACAACCTGTCCAACACACGTGCCCTGCCAAGTATGACAGATGTAGAGAGCCAGGAACAGAGAGGGTGAAAGTCTGTCTCTTGGATTGAAAAAAGATAAACCAACTTGAGGATAAGGCAGTTCTCTGATTATTTGGCTACATGATGGAAATTTCATCAAAATGGAGAGGTAGGAGGCACAGCTCATGAACAGAATCAGTTTATTGAGCAACAGAGCCACAGAATTCAGAGCAAGAAAAGGGGTGATAAATAATACTTTCACTTCTAAACACTCTATTAACGCTGCTAAGTGTAACACCCCCAAGCCCCCTCTTCTAGGGGCCTAAATCTTCATCGTAGTTATTCCAGAGGGCACATACAGAAGGCTACATCAAGCACCAACTCGAGCCAGTGCACACTTATACCAGATAGGAAAATAATTGGTCCTACCTTTTAGACGACTTCATATACCAGTGCACCCTCTATCTCCCCTCCAAATCTGGATTTTGTCCCTGAACACTGACCACCGGAGCAGGATCTCCCATGTGCTACCTCCTGACTCTTCGCACGCCTGAGCCCTTTGATCCAGAATGCAGAGTGATATCATCTGTCCTGGAATTAAAACTTATGAGACAAATTAGACATAAGGAGGGGAAGTTCCTATTTCATTCTATCCCCCTTCCAGCTTAAAAAAGGCAATGTCCACAACCAATTTTTTCCCAAATTAGCTTCTTTATTTAGCTTCAAACATCCCAAATTATTTCAAGAATGCAGGGATCACATCCTTCATAAATAAGTAACACAGCTCCATGGGGCTATCAAAACTTCGCACAATCCATCCTGACTGGACACTCAGAGCAGCACACTGAATACAGGCAGTACAGCAGGGTTCCTTCACTTTACCCTACTTGGATGCTTTACTCAAGGAACCTCATTTCTCAGAAACCTCTAGGCTCCTGACTCACTGGTGCTGGTAAGCCAAAACATTTTGTTTTCCTGCTCTTTACTGGGTTACACACAACATTCTAGTGCTGGTCGCTGCTCCAACTCTGGCACAGGAAAGCATGCTGCTTCCCCCACCTGGCCCCTGGACCTCTGCCCAAATACCAGGGATACTAGGATTTTTTTCTCTGTGACCCAGGCCCTGCGACCCTTCACTTTCACTCTACAATGAACCTGCTCTGTAAGGTGCTCTCAACTCTCACAGCACCCTCTCCCTCCTTAAAGCTTAGCCTTTTCATCTCCACGGCTCCTACTGGTGCAGCGGCCCTTAAACCCAGCCCTGCTCCAGTACCTGAGCCACTTACTTCAGGCTGCCCTGCCACGAGAGAAGCCATGGGCCCTGCCACCACCCAGGCCACTCTGAGCAGCCCAAACCCTATGAGCAGCACTATACTCTCTTCTGCTACCAGCTGACCCTTTTTTGGGGGAGGGGATCCATGCCAAGGCCCACATCCCTCTCAAATCACTCCAGGGCTTGTGGTAAGCACCAACCAATGGCCACCTTCCAAGGTCTGTCCTATGATCTGTGACACACCCAGCCCTTTAATGCCGGCACCCTAGGACCTCTCCCTCCAAGCAGGCCCCAATTATGGGTGAAGGGCCCCCTGGTTCCAACTACCCTCAGGCCACCCTGCCACTGGGGAAAATCACTGCCACTGGCCTTCCTCCTTTGAAGACCATGCCACCATCCCCCACAGCCCTGGCAGCCTGAGCAAATGACCTCACTGGGATCTTTAAGGGCTCCTGCCTATCCTGATCTCCTGCACCTCCCTTACCCCCAATGACACAGGACCTGGATAGCCATCCTCCCCCATGGAGCTTCCTTTCTGTATCCTCAATGCCACATCACTGCATAGACCATCCCTATCTGCCACCTATGAGGGTGTCTCCCCCCAGCTGGCCCATCTAGCTCCCCTAACCCTGCCTGCTCTGCTCCTCCAGCCGCCCAACCTTTAGCCCTAGACCTACTGCCCAGTCTGGAAAAGGCCCCAAAACCTCTAGTCTCCAACCTTATATGCCTACCTTAACCTACTCTCTGCTGCCACCGCAAGGCCTCCAGCAGGTACTAACCCCCAGAGCACTAATAAATTCCCTAGCTCTGGGGGAGGGGTAGGAGGGGGAAAAGATGCCTAAAATGGGAGCATAAGCCCCTCTTACAAGGGGGGCTTACACTCTTCCCCCACCCAGAAAATCATTCCCCACTGGGAATGATGGCAAGGGTCCAGTGATGGTATCCTCCCATCAAACTTGAGTATGCACACTCCCGGGCCTTCTGGAAAGAAACTCACCATACCAGGCCATAAGCACCACCTAACCTGCCTCACTAATCCCAACACACTCTATAATCTAAAACCTACCTGCGCCAGGAGATAATCTAAATACTTAGAAAACCTTCATTATTTCTTTATCAAAAACAGATAACCTTAATCATTGTTCCATAATGATTTGACTTCAGTCTTAAACATTCAAACAATAATGAGGTAGTTTTCTAACAGTTTAGCTATGCCCCATTATACTTCCCACCTATTAAAACAAAATCTGGTGAGAGCCAATATGGCTGTGGACAGCTTTTAGGAGCAGCAAGAGCACTGAGAAAAAAATTTGCAGTGCTCTGGCCACACCAGAGTCAGCCTGCCACCCACTGAAGGATGGGTTGTAGCATAGCTGAAGCAGCTACAGCAAGAGAAGGAGGGGATGTGACTGATGTCTGTAAAAGACCCCACCGACACCCACCCTACACCCAAACACTAGTGAAAAGACCACTTCCTTTCCACCTGCTAGCCACTACCTTATATCCATACCATCTTTACTGATGCCTCTCCCCTGACCCCCATCCCCCCCCGAACCCACTTCATAATCTGGCCCTCTCCTGTCCCGCCTCTCTCTGGCCCCACTCTACCTAGCCATACCCCACCTGCATGGCCTTCTCATCCCAGTAGTCTGCTCCAAGCTAACCCATCTCTCTCTCACCCAGGTGCTGGCCTTCAAAGGCAGTTTAAGTATACCATTCTCAGGATCATTCTTCTCCTATTACTGGTGTCAGGAACATATGCCCTAATCCCAGTCCTATCTCCACCCCAACCCAAACCGTCCTGATGCTGATGGGCTCCATATTGTGACAATCAATATCTGCAGCCTGCAGAAGAAATGTAATAACCTTCAGGGATGGATTGCCCAGTACCAGCCTAATATTTTCTCTGTTGTTGAAACCTGGCTGCTTAAGGATACCCCTGACCTGGCTGTATCTGTTACTGGGTACTCTATCTTCAGTGATGATGGATGTGGGAGGTGTGGTGGGTGCTGTTCAATCTATCTCCATGACTCCTTGCAAGGTCACGCACTCCCTCTGACCAAACTGGAACATGGTGCCCAAGCTCTCTCCCTGAAAGTTACAACTGGCTCTGCTAGAGCCCCCCTCTTTATTACCTCCGTATACATCCCTCCCCGAACCAAAAGCCTGCTTTCCAGTCTGTCCTTAACCCCTTCTCTCTCCTGCCTTCCATGGTAGAACTCATTGCATTGGGGGATTTCAACATCAATTGACAATCTAACACAGCTGCCCCCCTCAAGGATGCTATAGCTGCCATGGATCTTTCTCAAGTTGTTACATCCTCGACCCACAAAAATCTAAAAAATGGATCCTCCACCCTACTTGACCTTGTACTCACCAAACGCCCTAATAAAATCACTAGTGTCTCTGTGCTCCCAAATGCTCTAAGCGACCACTCGCCTGTGCTCTGTAACTGATCTTGTATGATAAAAAAAACAGCACCTAAAACTGTACTCTTGCGCCTTCTCAAACCTGGTAAATTGAGGTAACTAAAATATCACCTACCCTGCAAGGACTAGTCCACCCTTGATGATGCCCCAGACATTGACTCGGCTGTAAACTACTTAATTTGCTCATTTAACTCGGCCTGTAACATAATTTGCCCATTCACTAAACACAATGTAAAAGGCCCAGGCACCCCCTGGATCTCTCAAGCTCTCTTGGACCAAACGCGTCAGAGAGACACCCTCTGGCACCTCACTCTTGAGTCTGGCAAACTATCTGATAGACAATGCTATCAGGCAGCAAGGAATAATTGTACCTGGGGCATACGAAAAGCCAAAGCTGAATACTACAGGGCATACCTCACCTCCTTCTAGGGCTCAGGCCGGAAGTTTTGGGACAATCTAAAGAACCTCAACAGGAGATCGGTATCAGCACCCCCCTCTCAACTCAACACCGACGGCTGTATTTCTACTGACCCCAAATGCACTGCTGACACCCTAAACACCACCTTCTTGGACCTCAGTGGAGTGCCAACTCCCAACTTTTTTGATCCCCATACCATACCCCCAATCACATCCACCCCCCCTTTCACTTCAAAACTCTCACCCAGAGGGAGGCAAAGCCCTATCTCTTAAAAGCTTTAAGTAAGTCTCGCTACAGCAGTGATACCCTTGATCTTAAAATACTGCACTTAATACTTTATGAAGTTCTCCACCCCTTAACCAGCATTCTAAATCACTCACTCTGCCTAGGTAAGTTCTCCTCCAAATGGAAAACTGCTATCATCACACCCATCCTCAAAAGTGGTGATTGCACCACTCTGGGGAACTACCGCCCCATCTCTATATTTCACCCACTCTCGAAGACCCTGGAGAAAATCATCTCTGACTAGCTCACTGACCACCTCATTAAATATGACCTTCCCTGCCAAGAACAACAGGCTTTTGAAAAGGACACAGCACCACCTTGGCACTGCTGGAATTTACCACTGCTATCCACACAGCCCTTGATAGTGGGTGTCTGGCTGGGTCGGTCTTCATGGACCTGTCAAAAGCCTTTGACACCGTCAACCACTCCCTCCTGCTACCAGCCCTTACCCACACTGGTGTCTCCCTTGATGCCGTCAATTGGTTTTCTGACTACCTAACAGGTAGGTCTCAGCAGGTCAAGATAAATATCACTCTCTCCACTTGCCTTCCCGTCAAATCTGGTGTGCCCCAGGGATCCATCCTGGGCCCCTTACTATTCAGTCTATTTCTCAACTCACTTCCCAAGGCCTGCTCAGGGAAACTGCTCTTATATGCTGATGATGCGGTACTCTTCACCACTCACACTGACCCCACCCGGCTACAGCAGTCCCTTCAACAATCATTCAAAGAAGCGGAATCATGGTTCACTGAGCACCGGTTGGTGCTAAATTACAAAAAATAAAAAACTATGATGTTTGTGCACACAAAGAATAAACACAGAGGTCTCCCACTGCAAATACTTAATTCCCAGATGGTACCCCTAGAGCAGGCCAACCTCTTTCAATATCTCGGGGTTACCCTAGACTCTGCACTTACCTATCATGAGCATATTCACCTCCTTAGTTCTGCTGTCAATACCAGAATTGGCCTACTACACCGGTACAAGCACTGTCTTCCACCGGAGGCCCTGCAGCTAGCAATTTCCTCCTCTAGCTTGTCCCTTATTGACTACGGCATCCTGGTCTATGGGGTGACTGATAGCACCATCCTCCACAGAATCAGTGTATCCCTAAACAAAGCCTGCTGCCTTGCTACCGGTTGTGATTGGTTGATACACACCTGCTCTCTGTATAGTCTTACTAAGTGGCTTGATTTCAAAGGGAGACTTAGGTACCAGACATGCCTCCTTGCCAAAAAATCAACAACGGTCTTGCCCCCCCGGCCTCACACCACTATTGCTACCTGCACCCATGATGAAAGCCACCCACAACTCTTCCAAATTCCCTTTCCTGGTTCCCCACTGCAGAACTAACTTGAGCCAGAGAACTTTCCACTACAGGGCTCCCCACTGGATGAACATACTTCCCAGTGACATCACCTCCGAAAATAAACTTGGCCATTTCAAACTCCTCCTAAAGGAACATGTCTGCTCTGCTGGGGTCTGTGACTGCCTCTAGCAAACCCTTAGTTCCCATTTTGCCCTTGAAAGCTCCTACCCTCCCATTACAATTGTATCCCCCCCACCTACAGCTTACTATCCTGACAAAGGACTAGTGTTTTTTTGTGCACTTGTCCTACTTGATAACTACTGCTTAATTTTGCTTAACTTCCACCCCTCCACCAATGCCTTACCCTAAGATTGTAATCATTATCTACTCTCAGCTAATGCTTTATGCCCATGATTGTAACCAATGTAAACTACCAATGATACTTGATTGTAACCAATGTCCGATTGTACCCACCATGCCCTGTAATTTCATATGCTGTATGCTTACTGCCTGTTGGCTGTTTTGTTTTGTACATTGTTTTTAACTGACGTGGAGCTTTTGTAAAGGAGTCTCTGACTCAAAGGTTTACAATTCCGATACGTTTAATAAATAAATAAGACACTCAGGAGATCACACCTTAAATACTGCACCCAGATCTGGAGGCCCCATCTGAAAAAAAAAAACATAGACAAGGTGGAGGTGGTGCAGTGGTGGGCAACCACAATGGCACAGGGCATATGAGATAAGACCTATGAGGAAAGACTAGCCAAGTCGATATTTAAAATATTTATTTCATTTGGATAAAGCATTGAAACCATTTTAAATATTGAATTTTTACAAGATATGCAAGTTGAGATTCGATATATGATATATCGAATCTCAACTGGCATATCCTGTAAAATATCACTTACAGTGTGGTCATGCTTTTACCTATTATTTCTAATGAATTTTCACAATGCAGATCTGCTGAGAGGCAGTTTCAGTGCAGTCTTTCTTTTACACATTTTTATAATGTGTTTTCCTAGAATATGCCTGCTGATTGCTATATACTGTATTTAGCCTGGATAGTTCACAGAAGATGTGGCATCTTATTTTCAGTAGGGCTCTACATCTACCCAATATTATGCAACATTGTGTAAAATCAGAACATGCCAAAAACAATATTTTACATCTGGACTAGGCTACCCTGAATAAATACATTATAAAAATGTTAAAATCGTGACCCCACTGAAAACAAGATATTGCATCTAATCTGGGACATCATGAGTAAATACAGTGCAAAAATTTGTAAAATGAAGATCCCTATGAGAATGAGAATGAGATGTAGCATCTCCCCATCCAGGATACAAAATAAAGGATAAGAAATATTTAAAGGAAATCTACTGTTAACTGAACTTTACTGTGTTCCACATAACCAAGACTGACATAAGCAAGTAGTTTCTTTATTGTTTTATGGCCCATCTGGTGTACTGCGTTCAGTACTGGAGGCCTAATCTGCACAAGGACATTAACAAAATGGAGGTAGTCCAGAGAAGGACAACCAAAATGGTACAGGGTCTGCATCAGAAAACATAGGGGGACAGATTAATGGAGCTCAATATGTATACCCTAGAGCAAAGGAGAGAGAGAGAGAGGTGATATGATCAAAGCATTCAAATATTTTAAGGGCATTAACAAGGTGAAAGAGTCTAACATTTTTCAATATAAGAAAAATAGCAGGAAAAGAGGACACAGCATGAGATTAGAAGGAGGCCGATTAAGGGGTAATGTAAGGAAGTTATTTTTCACAGAAGGGTGGGGGATGCATGGAATGGCCTACCTCATGAAGTGGTGGATATGAATACAGTGCAGGGCTTTAAAAAGGCTTGGGATAGGCATAGGGGAGCAATACAGATGAGTATGAATAAATAGGCCATTGACAGAGTAAAAGCCTATGGCACATTCATAAGGTAGAAAAAATGAGCATACTGGATGGGCCTTGCAGTCCTTATCTGCCATCAACTTCTATGTTTCTATGTAACATATTAGATTGCAGTATTTATTTTGAATGTTGTGGCCATGAGGATGGTGTGCAGTGTGGGTGGGTGTGTGTGTGTGTGTGTGTGTGTGTGTTTCCTGTATATAATAAATTATGTCCGAGACGGTGCTTATCAGATAGTGTCTTAAGAGGTTAAAAAAGCATTGAATCTCAAAAGGCATATCCTGTAAAATATCACTTACAGTGAGGTCGTGCTTTTACCCATTATTTCTAATGAATTTGCACAATGCAGATCTGTTGAGAGGCAGTGTCGTCGAGGCACAGGTCAGAAAGCACAGGAAAAACCCAGGAGCAGTTGTAAAATTCACCAAAACTTTATTTTTAGTAGGAGTAATATAAAAAATATATATAAACTTGTTCATAAGAACTATGTACACAGGCAAAATAAAATCTGTCATGTAATCTCTCTTGCAGCTCAGCTTAGCTCTTTTTATAAGACATTTCAACCCCCATCCTTAGCAAGCATCCTGTTTTTGAAAAATGTTCTGTTCTTGTAACTATCGGGAGCTGCTAGAAAAGTGAGCTTCCTGAGGCCCCTCCAGCTTTTGCAAAAACCTCAAGCATTTGCACTCAAGTAACCTCTAGCTTTTTCAAGACATGCCAGAATACAATTAATATACATTTCAAAAGTAATACTAAATATTTTCTAAACAACAGTGATCCCATTATCAGTTTAATTCCATACAGTGATTTGTACATATTTTTATATTAGCAGATATGCAAGGGAGGAAAACAGACAGCAAGAGAAAACTGAGAGACAGAGAGAGGCAAAGAATTGTGAGTCTGTTTGGGTTGATCAAGTCCGAGGTCTCACAGGAAAATTGGGTTGCACAACTAGACAGAGAAGAGACAGAAGAAGGACAGATCCTTGCATTTAAATCCTTTCTTCATAACAAATGGGACAGGGTCCTATTCTATCCTGTCATACATACCCCCTCCTTAAGAGGGAACCTGTTTTATCAAACAGGTTTCCAAAGCTTTCTATTCTCTACTAACATTTTCTGCTTTCAGACATTATGCACATTTGCATCCATTTTTCTATAACAGTACAGCAAAATGTACAGTTTAAACTCATACATTTGTTTTCAACTTTCAGAATCCTCAATTCCTGATCCATATCTTGAAAGAAAATCAGCATTACTAGTCTCTTTACCAGACTTGTGAATCACTGTGAACTTAAATGGCTGCAGTGCCAGGTACCACCTTGTGATTCTGGAATTTTTATCTTTCATCTGGTTAAGCCAACAGAGAGGATTGTGGTCTGTTACAAGAACAAAATCAATTCCTAGTAAATCAAATTGAAGAGACTCCATGGCCCACTTTGCTGCTAAACACTCCTTTTCGATAGTGGAGTACCTTTTCTCTCTGTCATGCAATTTCCTACTTATGTATAGAATATGATGTTCTGCCCCATCTATATTTTGACTTAGGACAGCACCTAGTCCTACCTCAGATGCATCTGTTTGTAGCAAAAATGGTTTCTCAAAGTCTGGGCTCATTAAACAGGCTGAACATAATGCAGCCGTTATGACTTGAAAAGCTTCATCACACTCTGGGGTCCATTTCACATTATTTGGGTATTGTTTCTTTGTGAGTTCAGTGAGGGGAGTAGCTAATTCAGCAAAGTTGGGAACAAATCTCTGGTAATAACCAGCCAGCCCTAAAAATGACCTGACATGTTCCTTTGTTTTAGGGACAGGGCTGTTAGTTACAGCTTCTATTTTAGAAACCTCTGGCTTAACTTTTCCATTTCCAAACACAGCCCAAATATCTGGTTTCCTGCATGCTCAATGCACATTTAGTGGGATTAATAGTCAGACCTGCATTTCTGATAGCTTGGATAACTGCTCGTAGGTGTTCCAGGTGACTTTCCCAGTCTGGACTGTGCACCACGACATCATCCAGGTATGCAGCACAATAACCAGTGTGAGGGGATAAAATTGCATCCATGTACCGCTGGAATGTAGCTGGCGCACCATGTAAACCAAAGGGCATGGTGGTGAACTGACAGAATTCTATAGGGGTGGCAAATGCAGTTTTATCTCTGGATTCTTTGGCTAAAGGTATTTGTCAGTAAACCTTGGTGAGATCGAGGGTACTGATATACTTTGCACTCCCCAGTCTGTCCACCAAATCATCTATTCTGGGCATAGGGTAACTGTCAAATTCTGACACTTCATTAAGTTTCCTGAAATCAAAGCAGATTCTAACACTCCCTTCTTTTTTGTTTACAATTACCATGGAAGATGACCAAGCACTCCTTGACTCCTCTATGACACCCAGTTCTTTCATTTTCTGTATTTCCTTAACCAAATCAGCTCTTAACTGCTCTGGTAACCTGTATGACTTTTGTCTAATAGGACGAGCATTCTTTGTCACTATTATGTGCTCAACCCCTTTTGCTTGGCCTGGTACTGTGGTAAACGTACTGTTAAATGTCTTTAGCACATTACGAATGTCTGCAGTTTGTTCTGAGGTTAGGAAAACATTCACCTTTACAGCATCAGCATTCACAGTTTGCTCCAGTCTATCATAAGCTACATCAATATCTTCCTTATCAGTTTCTGGTAAAACTAGCAAGGCAGCTTTTGACATTTTTTCAACCCATTTCTTGAGGAGGTTAGCATGGTATATCTTAGAAGGATTTTTCTTGGCAGGGGTCTCAGTCTCATAGTTAACAGTGCCAGTATGTCTAAGAACTTTATAAGGCTCTTGCCACTTCATTAGCAACTTATTTTCTATTGTGGGTAATAGTAGCAAAACCTTTTCACCTGTCACGAAAACTTTTTCTTTTACCCCATGGTCATAATATACCTTCTGCTGGTTTTGAGCCTCTTCCTGATTACTATGGGCAATTTCAACATATTTTGCCACCTTCTTTCTTAGGGCACATGTATAAGAAGATATAGATTGTTTCTGAGTGCGGTTATCTTCCCACGTTTCTTTTATCACATCCAGTGGCCCTCTTGGCTGCCTACCATACAGCATTTCAAATGGTGAAAACCCTGTTGATGCCTGTGGCACTTCTCTGTAAGCAAAATGTAGGTAAGGCAAGTATTGGTCCCAGTCTTTCCCTTCCCCTTTTACAAATCTTTTTAACATGCGTTTTAGGGTTTGGTTAAAACGTTCAACAAGACTGTCTGTCTGAGGGTGATGGGGGAGGTTCTTATGGCAATGATACCTAGTAGTCTGTACAGCTCCTTAAACAGTGCAGCACCAAAATTACTACCCTTATCAGTAATAATTTCTTTAGGTATGCCCATTCTGCTGAAAATTTAGGCAAGCTCTGCTGCAACTTTTGGGGCTCTAACAGTACGCATTGGAACTGCTTCTTGGTATCGAGTAGTATAGTCGCATACTACCAAGATAAATCTATTACCCTTTTTACTTTTGTCTAAAGGGCCAACCACACACATTGCAATTCTCTCAAAAGGCACATCTATTAAGGGTAGGGGCACCTTGTCTTTTCTAGTGGCGGGTGCTACCTTCTGACACTCAGCACAGGAATTACAATAGATAGCAACATCTTCATGAATTCCAGGCCAGTAAAATCTACACAGCAATCTGTCAAGGGTGCGATAACTCCCTGAGTGACCAGCCAAAGGACTATCATGTGCTATCTGTAACAATTTTGTTCTGTACTTCTGTGGTACCATATAACCAATTGTTCTGTCTGTTCCTGTGTCTGAGGTTTAGCCCAAGCTCTATACAGGAACCCATTACATTTTTTAAACATTGGTCCACCTTGTTTTGGTTTCACCCCCAGCTCCTTAAAATAACCCTGGAGAGACACATCGTTAGCTTGTTCTGAAAGAAAATCACAATCAGTTATCAATTTAGTTTCAGCATTTTCATATTTTAACCCTTCATGTCCATCAGTCATTTGTTGCCATAGTTTCTTAAGGCTTCGTCTTTCTTTCTTAGATTTACGGATCTTGGAGCTGTGCTAAAACAAGTCCGAATCAAAATCACTGAAAGGAAAAGTGTCCCCACCATCTGAAATTTTCTTTGCCTGAGCTCTTGTCACCACAACTACTGAAACATCATGATTTACTCCCTCTTTGATCAACTCAGTAAATCCTGGAAAGTCATTTCCAATAATCACAGGTACAGGTAACTTAGGTACTACCCCTACATTCATTTGGTGTGACACACTCTTAACGGTCAGAGTCACTTGGGTGGTGGGATAGTATCGTGTGTCCCCGTGGATGCAGATGACACCAGTACCTGGTCCCTTTGCACAAAGTTTTCCCAGCACTTTAACATGCACTGGGGTCTGTCTGCTTCCCGAATCAATGAGTCCCTTCACAGTCTTATCCCCCACCTTCACATCTGTTAAGTACTTGCCCCAATTTGCCAAGAGCAGATCTGCTGCAGTGCCACTCTCCTTACTATGGCAGTTTCTTGCATAATGGCCTGGCTTATTACGATTATAGCAGATAACGTCTTTGGGAACAGATTTGTTACACCCACCAGAGCTCTTACCAGGCTTGGAGTTTAAATGGGAAAAATAGTTTTTTACCAGTGCCTGGCTATTACCTCGCTGCTATGGCATCTGTCTGGCCATTTGGTAGTCCTCTGCCAAAGAAACAGCCTTTTCCCCATTGTCTGTTCGGTCTTCCTTTACCCACAGATGCACATCTGTAGGCAAGATGGTGATAAATTGCTCCATGGCAAATGTGTTGATGATCTGTGGGACTGTTTTGCTCTCTGGTTGTATCCATTTTATTAGGAGTTCTCTGAGTCGGGTGAAGGCTTCTCGAGGATTGTCAACCGAGTTGTACCTCAGAGATCGAAATCTCTGCCTCTAGGTCTCTCTGGAGATGTAGTACCTTTTCAGGATTTTGCTTTTCACCAGGTCATAGTTTTCTGACTGTGCAGTGTCCATACTGCTGTAGGCAAGTTGGGCTTTCCCAGTCAGGTGGGGTACTAGTCTGACTGTCCATTGCTGCTTTGGCAACTCTTTCAAAGGTTGTCAGGTATGTCTCAATATCATCTGAGGGACACAACTTTGTAAGTTTAATGGCTTTTAAGTTGGTTGCATTTTGTTGCTCACCTGGATCGGTGCTGGATCCTCTGCCCTTGATAGCTTGCAAGGCATCCAGCCATCGCTGCTCCCGTTGCTGCATCTCTTCTCTCCTCTGTGCTACTAAATGCTGAATCTCTGTTTCTCTCTCTGCTTCTTAGTCTCTTTTTGTTGTATAGCCCACCATTTGAAAAAGTCCATCAGGCTTTTAGGTTCTGTCACTGCCTGTTCTTTTTCCATAACTTGTGCTGGCTGTACAATCTCAGACTGGACTTCTGCTGCAGAATTCATACCTTCCTCTGTGCTTCCCTGGTACTAGGTCCAGTACCCACACACAAATCTCCTGTCTTAGGGTATGTATGGCTTAAATCTCATGCTTGACACCATCTGTTGTTGAGACACAGGTCAGGAAGCATAGGGAAAACCCAGGAGCAGTTGTAAAATTCACCAAAATGTTATTTCTAGTAGGAGTAACATAAAAAAATATATAAACTTGTTCATAAGAACCATGTATAGAGGCAAAATAAAATCTTTCTTGTAATCTGTCTTGCAGCTCAGTTTAGCTTTTTTTATAACACATTTCAACCCCATCCTCAGCAAGCATCCTGTTTTTGCAAAATGTTCTGTTCTCGTAAATATCAGGAGCTGCTAGAACAGTGAGCTTCCTGAGGCCCCTCCAGCTTCTGCAAAAACCTCAAGCATTTGCACTCAAGTAACCTCTAGCTTTTTCCAAGACACGTCAAAATACAATTAATATACATTTCAAAAGTAATACTAATTATTTTCTAAACAAAAGTAATCCCATTATCAGTTTAATTCCATACAGTGATTTGTACATATTTTTATATTAGCAAATATGCAAGGGAGGAAAACAGACAGCAAGAGAAAACTGAGAGACAGAGAGAGGCAAAGAATTATGAGACTGTTCGGGTTGATCAAGTCCAAGTTCTCACGGGAAAATTGGGTTGCGCAACCAGACAGAGAAGAGACAGAAGAAGGATAGATCCTTGCATTTAAACCCTTTCTCCATAACAAATGGGACAGGGTCCTATTCTACCCTGTCACAGGCAGTTTCAATGTGGTCTTCCTTTTACACTTTTTTACAATGTGTTTTCCTAGAATATGCCTGCTGATTGCTATATACTTTATCTAGTCTGGGTAGTTCACAGAAGATGTGGCATCTTATTTTCAGCGGGGCTCTACACCTACACAATATTATGCTGCACTGTATAAAATCAGAACATGCTGAAAACAATACTTTACATCTGGACTAGGCTGCCCTGAATAAATACATTATAAACATGGTAAAATCATGACCCCACTGAAAACAAGATATCGCATCTAATCTTGGACATCCTGAGTAAATACAGTGCAAAAATGTGTTAAATGAAGATCCCTATGAGAATGAGATGTAGCATCTCCCCGTGCTACCCAGGATACAACATATAGGATAAGAAATATTTAAAGTAAATCTACTGTAAACTGAACTTTACTGTGTTCCACATAACCAAGACTGACATAAACAAACAGTTTCTTTATTGTTTTATAACATATTAGATTGCAATATTTATTTCAAATGTTGTAGCCATGAGGATGGTGTGTGAGTTTGCTGTATATAGTACGAACATATGAACATACAAAGAAGCCAGCAGAAGAATGCCATTTGGTCTATCAAGTCTGCCCGTGTTGCAGGGTACACAGCTTGAGCTACTGTCCCTACTCCCTCTCCCCACTGCTCCCATTCTCCCTACCCATGACCCTTACCTTCCCCTATTCCTGTTCCAGCCTCTCTTAAAGCTGCCCACTGTCTTCAATGAGATTACCTATTCTGGCAGTGCATTCCAAGTGTCCACCACCCTCTCTGTGAGGAAGTGCTTCCTGACCACTCCCCTAAACCTCCCACCCTCCAGCTTAAGACTGTGCCCCCTTGTGTTATGGTTGCCACTCAGCTTAAAGAGACTTTCCTTATCAACCTTATGTATCCCTTTGAAGTACCTGTAGGTCCCAATCATGTCCTCTCTCTCTCTCTCTCTCTCTCCTGTCTTCCAGGGAGTACATGTTCAATGCCCTCAACCTTTCTTCGTATGCCTTACCCTGCTGATCAGCTATCATCTTTGCAGCCCTCCTCTGGACCTTCTGCAGCAGGTTAATGTCCTTTTTGAGGTGTGGGCACCAGTACTGAACTCCATACTCTAGATGCGGCCTTACCAGTGACCTGTACAAGGGCAGTATAACCTCCTCTCTCCTACTACTGATCCCCCTAGATATGCATCCCAGCATGTTTGCCTTTGTTGCTGCTTTCTTGCACTGCATGGAGTGCTTCAGGTCATTAGCAATCATCAGTCTCAGGTACTTCTCCTCCTGTGATGCAGATACTCGGACTCCTACCAGGTAGTACACTGTCCTATGATTCTTGGCTCCAATATGCATAACTTTGCATTTCTTAACATCGAAGCCAAGCTGCCAGATTCTGGACCACCTCCCTAGCTTTTCCAGATCTTCCTGTAGGTCCTGTGTCCCTTCAGCTGTGTCCACTCTCCCACAGAGCTTGGTGTCATCCATGAATAGGCAGATTTTGCCCTTAATGCCATTGGCAATATCATTGATGAAGACATTGAACAACACCGGCCCCAGCACCGAGCCCTGTGGGACTCCACTGGTTGCCTGTCTTGTGCCAGAAAACTCTCCCACCACAACCACTCTCTGGGTTCTGTCCTTCAGCCAGTTTTCCACCCATCTAACCATCTTTTCCCCTACCCCAAGATCCACCAACTTCCTGATCAACCTTTTGTGGGGCACAGAGTCAAAGACCTTGCTGAAATCAAGATAGAGGATGTTTACTGCTTGGCCCCTGTCTACTGTGTTAGTGACACCGTCAAAGAAGTCAATCAGATTTGTTTGACACGATCTCCCCCCCATGAACCCATGCTGTCTCACATCCTGGTGACCATGCTCCTCTAGATATTTCACCAACATATTCTTTAGTATGCTCTCCATGAGCTTGCCCACAATGGAGGTCAGACTGACTGGTCTGTAATTCCCTGGTCGTCCTTGGGACCACTTTTATCCGAGACAGTGCTTATCAGATAGTACCTTAAGAAGCTAGAAAAACAGTGTAAATTTTTTTTGAAGATTTCTTGCTGAAAAAGGGTGACATTTATGAGGCATGAATTTTTCTTGAAAGAGAATACTTGCACAACTGAAGCTAGTAGCAAGAAAATGTTTAAATGCTAAGTATTTAAATGCGCAAGTTGTTACATTTCGAAGGGGGTAAACAAATTTCCAGTTTAATAGGCAACCAACATTTAACAAGCTTTTTCAGTTTCCCGATGGCCATCTGATAAGCAGCTTGGAGTTCTGTCTGTCTATAACATTCTAAACAGAAAGAAGGGAGTATTTAACTGTCAAAAGGGTGACATTTATGAGGTATGAATCTTTCTTGAAAGAGAATACCTGCCCTACTGAAGCTAATAGCAAGAAAATGTTTAAATGCTAAGTATTTAACTGTGCAAGTTGTTGCATTTCGAAGGGGGTAAACAAATTTCCAGTTTAATAGGCAACCAACATTTAACAAGCTTTTTCAGTTTCCTGATGGCCATCTGATAAGCAGCTTGGAGTTCTGTCTGTCTGCAACATTCTAAACAAAAAGAAGGGAGTATTTAACTGTCAAAAGGGTGACATTTATGAGGCATGAATCTTTCTTGAAAGAGAATACCTGCCCAACTGAAGCTAATAGCAAGAAAATGTTTAAATGCTAAGTATTTAAATGTGCAAGTTGTTGCATTTCGAAGGGGGTAAACAAATCTCCAGTTTAATAGGCAACCAATTTTTAACAAGCTGTTTCAGTTTCCTACTGGCCATCTTAAAAGCAGCTTGGAGTTCTGTCTACAACATTCTAAACAGAAAGAAGGGAGTATTTAACTGTCATGGTGATTTACTGTTACAGAAGGATACACTGAAAAGTACTAAAAAATGTGTTCCATGGTATGCCAGTTTTTCCTAGCTAAAGCAAGATAACTGTAGAGTCCGCCCACAGCCATAACAAGTTTATTTGTGTACAGTCCCGAAGCCATTCACTCACACGTTCACCTGCCAGTCTCCTCCAACTTCCATTCCAACAAGAAAGAATATACTACTTGGAAGCAGTATTTGTCATATGCACTAGTTTCAACAAGCAGGTTCTGCATGTTTTTTAACCATAGAGCCACGGGAATTTAATGGTAGATAGCTTTAACACGCTTTCTTTTACATACAATGCATTTTTTTACAAGCGTTATACAGACAAGATATGTGTTTTTTCTAGGCACTCAGCATTCGTTCCAGGTCAGGACCCCTTGCGTTCTGTGGCAGAATTTTCTGATTTCTGCGGCAGGGCTCCTTGACTTCTGAGGCAGCATTTTCTGATTTCTGAGGCATGATTTATTCATTTATCTGGCAGAATGCAGTCCTGTCATTGGCTAAATATGATGTGATGTCATCGATGACATTATATGCTGAGCATAGAGGACAGGCTTCAGGATAAACGAGGTGGGAAAGAAAGCCTGATACTATGGAAAAACAGTATATTTATATGAAAATTCACCAAAAATAATGAATTCTGCATCACTATATATATTCTGCGACATGATGCAAATTCTGCGGCAAATTCCGCAACCGCAGAACAGCAGAATTCCAGGCCTTGCAGGTAATTCGTTTTTTAAACACCTCTTCTCTTCTTATAAGCGCTATATTTCTTTACTCTGCTTTTTCTTGCAAAACACGGCTTTGTGTGAAGAAAAGGTTTTACAGTACTTATCTAGGCTCTCCACCTGTTGCTGCAAATGTCCTGGTTTTCGTGGCTCAATTGCCTAATTCCATATTGGAGTCGTTTCACTTTGTAGGGCTTTGAAGGGCACACGAATCTTTTTCAGGTGGCCATTCACTACTCACTTACTGTTGCGTGTTGCTGCTCTGCCACATCTTCACCTTCCCTCAGGTGTGTGGCGTGAGCAGCTCGGAAGATGAAGTGAAAGCCTCTCCAAAACGTCACCACGCATCACGCCACACACCTGAGGAGATCCTAGATAAGTACTGTAAAAACTTTTCTTTGCACAAAGCCGTGTTTTGCAAGAAGAATGAATGCTTTAAATAGTGGGCTAAGACTCTTGGCGCATAAAAAGCAGAGTAAAGAAATACAGCGCTTATAGGGGGAGAAGTGGTGTTTAAAAAACTAATTACCTAGAACGAATGCTGAGTGCCTAGAAAAAAACACATATCTTTTCTGTACAATGCTTGTAAAAAAATGCATTGCATGTAAAAGAAAACGTGTTAAAGCTATCTACCATTAAATTCTTGTGGACCTATGGTTAAAAAACGTGGTGCAGGATTTGTTTGTTTTGAAACGACTGCACATGACAAATATTGCTTCGCCATAGTATATTCTTTCTTGTAATTACTGACCCTAGCATGTTGCACCAGCCCCTTATTGATCCATGTTTAAGATTGTTTGAGCACTACTAAAATTTTACAATTTTTTCATGTCAACATTTTTATCATAATAATAAAAATGTTGTTAATAGCAACATAATTGTAAATCTCAAACATTTTCCCTTTTTAGGAAAAAGGACTGTATACAGTCACCTTGATTCTGCTCCACAGAGCAATTGTCCTGGGGCAGTTCATAAGTCTGACATCCAGAGATTTAGGTCACAGGCCCCCCTTCAGGAGAGAAATAGTACTCTGGATCTGGCTTGGTTGTCACATCCCCAAAGGAATCCCAGTCCAAAATGTAGTACTTGGTCCATGTCCCAGCCAAGTCTTGGACCAGGGCGAAATGTCTGAACAAAGTCAGGCCAGAACAAGTCCCTGTGTGACACATCAACCGTGCCTGCTGTATTAACTGCTGAGATGGGGCACCTCCTCCACCAGGGCGATTCTTTAAGGGGTCCATTTGCTCCTTAAAGATTCATTCTTCCCTCATCTCCTTGATGACGTCATATGAATTTTTGAGCACATAAGGATAGTTCATTTTGGGATACTCCACATGCAACCTTCTACGGACCCACCTCTCTGCCTGGCTCCATTCTGCCAGGTTTGTCACACTGGTCCTCCTGGCTTGTCCCACTGATAGCCATATCCCCCATCGATACTTAAGATTTAGCAGGTCACTAAGATTCAACCCATCCATCTGGGTTCGGAGAGTCTTAGCCCTGACCGAGAGCTGTGGGGTGCTGTTCGCCAAGGTGATCACAGGGTGATGATAAGGCCTGAGGATTGTCCTAACCACCTGGTAGTCCTGAATCTGAAAAGTGCTACCAATATACTTCTCCTCATTCAACTCTTCCAGCTCCCTTCACTCAGTCCTCCCCTTTGCTGCTACTGGTGCAGAACCAGACTCAGGGTCAAACCCGCTGGGATTGATTCTAAACCTGGCTCCCGAGGTAGACTCTGATTTAGATGACAGGGCCTGTGGGCTACCGCTGGATAGGTGCCAAGGCAGAGACCCCCTGGGCACTGGAGGATCTCCTGCCAGTTGTCTGAGATCCCTGCCACTCCCTCTGCCACTGGGATAGCCAGTAACTGGCGGCGGAGAGCAGGGCAGATGGCTGTGCTCCCCATCACCTTCTTCCTTTACTTCTAACCCTGCACCTTCCTCTTCTACAGCCTCCACTATAACTTCTGGGGAATCACTCCTGGTCTCTTTCACCTGAACACGAGTGCTTTCCCCCAGGGAGAGTCTCTCAAAGGCTTTCAAATCCCCACTGGCTGGTGACCATGGTACAAAAGAGCTCACAGTGGAACTGGAAGGGAACATCCACAAATTTGGAACTGGCAGCATGCCTGTACAACACTGGCACATAGGCAATCTGGCAACACCTTCCCCCCCATACCCGCACCTCACACATCTTTCATTTTCTCGTCCTTTTCCCCCAGCTGTCCATAGCCAGGAGAACAGTGGCAGGAATCATAGCCAATAGTTCCTCCTGGGGGGGTTGCCTCTGCTTCACCTTCCTCCCTGCCAGACCCAATTCTCCACCAATCCATGGGCTGTCTGCTCAAGTCTCCTCTCTGTACCTCCCAGTACCCACAGCAGAAAATTTGCTTACTTGGTTGTTTTGGGGGTTTTCTTTTGCTTTACTTGGTGATACAGTCTCTTGCCTGGATGTACATGTGCAAACTTTTTTCCTCACCAGTTCTGTACTCTGCCTCCCTTTCTCCTCACCCTCTCGGCTCTACTCTCTCTGATCTCCCTCTCAAGATGGTGCTTCTGCTTGCAGCTGCTGTAGCTCCTCTCTGGCCATCACCCAATCAGATTCTGCCTAACGGTCATGTGATCAGTTGGTCACGCACGCACACCACACCATGCATGCTGAGGCCTACTTCTTATTCAGGCTGACACTCCACAGTTAATTTTCTCTGCACCACAGGACCTAACCAGGATGGAAGGCCTGACCACGCACTGGACCACAAGACTCAGGGTTGGACGGCGTTTCAGGGAACATCCCGGATGAGCCCCCATGTGTAACCTTCTGGCTCCCTCATCTAGGCACCTAAATCTTCATCACAGTTGCTCCAGAGGGCACATAGAGAAGGCGACATCAAGCGCCAACCCAAGCCAGTGCACACTTATACCAGATAGAAAAATAATGGTCCTACCTTTCAGATGACTTCATACACCAGTGCACCCTCTAGCTCAACTTCAAATCTAGATTTTGTCTCCGAACACTGACCACCAGACCAGGATCTCACAGATGCTACCTCCTGACTCTTCGCACCCCTGAGCCCCTTGATCTGGAATGCAGGGTGACAGCATCTCTCCTGGAATTAAAACTTATGAGACAAATTCAACAGAAGGGGGGGTCCTATTTCATTCTATCCCTGTTCCAGCTTAAAAAAGGCAATGTCCACTACCAATTTCTTCCCAAACTAGCTTCTTTATTTAACTCCAAACATCCCAAATGATTCAGAAATGTAGTGGTCACATCCTTCATAAAAAAGCAGCTCCATGGGGCTATCGAAACTTTGTACAATTCATCCTGACTGGACACTCAGAGCTGTTCATTGAATACAGGCAATACAGCAGGACTCCTTCACTTTACCCTACTAGGATGCTTTACCCAAGGAACCTCCCTTCTCAGAAACCTCCAGGCTCCTGACTCATTGGCACTGGCAAGCCAAAACTTTTTGTTTTCCTGCTCTTCACTGGGTTACACACAACATTCTGGCACTGGTCACTGTCCCAACTCTGGCATGGAAAAATGTGCTGCTTCCCCAACCTGGTCTCTGGACCTCAGCCCAAATACCAGGGATACCAGGATTTTTTCCTGTGACCCAGGCCCTGCAACCCCTCACTCTCACTGTACAAGGAACCTGCTCTGTAAGGTGCTGCCAACTCTCACAGCACCCGCTCCCTCCTTGCAGCTCAGCCTTTTCATCTCCATGGCTCCCACTGGTGCAGCAGCCCTTAAACCCATCCCTGCTCCAGTACCTGAGCCCCTTACTTCAGGCTGCCCTGCCATGAGAGAAGCCCTGGGCTCTACCACCACCCAGGCCTCTCTGAGCAGTCCAAACCCTGTGATCATTGCCATACTCTCTTCTGCTCGTAGATGACCCTTTTTGGGGGGGAATCCATGCCCAGGCCCACATCCCTCTCAAATCACTCCTGGGCTTGCTATAAGCTCCAACCAGTGGCCACCCTCCAAGGTCTGTCCTATGACCTGTGACTCACCTGGCCCTTTAATGCCGGCACCCCAGGACCTACCCCTCCAAGCAGGCCCCAATTATGGGTGAAGGGCCCCCCCAATTCCAACTGCTCTCAGGCCACCCTGCCACACCGGGTACTGGGGAAAACCACTACCACCAGTCTTCCCCCTGGGAGGACCCTGCCACCATCACCACAGCCCTGGCAGCCTGAGAAAACTACCTCAGGGGGCTCTCTAATGGCTCTTGTCCATCCTGGTCTCCTAACTGCCTCCTGCACCTCCCTTACCCCCAACAATGCAGGATCTGGCTAACCATCCTCCCCCATGGAGCTTTCTTCTTGGCTCCTCGATGCCAAGTTGCTGCAGAGGCCATTCCTATCTGCCGAGATCCACTAATCCTGGCTGTTCTACTCCTCCAGCTGTCCCCCTCCAGCCCCAGGTCTACTAGCTGGGCTGGAAAAGGCCCAGAAACTTACTGTCTCCAACCTACCTACCTTAAGAGTACTACTCTCTGCTGCCACCGCAAGGCATCCCACAGGTACTAACCCCCAGAGCACTAATAAATTCCCTAACTCTGAGGGAGAGTAGGAGGGGGGAGATGCCTAAAATGGGAGCATAAGCCCCTCTTTCAAGAGGGGGCTTACATAAGTTATTTGAGAGAAATGCTATAGCTGTAACTGTTATGATCACTACTGCTATGAACCATACTAAGCTCTATTGCAAAACCTCTATAACTGTAACATTTGTACAGTTTCCACCTCAGAGTTCAACTAAGTTGTTGTGCACCATCGAAGAGTGCTGCAGAGAAATGCAGACCAAGAAACCCCTACACATGTGCTTTCTGTTGACCAACTTGCAGAGGAGATGAAAGCAAGGAACTTGGCCACTGAGCATTCACAAAATCCAGGGATATGAGCAAACAAACCACCTTGTACTCCACAAAAGACCACGGAGCCATCATAACAGACTCCAGAAAAGATCAGCACACTTGTATTTCCAAGGACTTGTGCAAACTGAAGAGCTTCTAGGCTGTCGCCACTTACCCCGGGAAAAGATTTGAAGAACTGAAGATCTGGAACACCTCCAGGCTGTCACCACTAACCCTGGGAAGATTTGAATAGCTGAAAAACTGGAACACCTCCAGGTCATCACCACTGACCCTAGGCAGAGATTTATAGAGCTGAAGAACTGGAACACCTCTAGGCCATCACCACTGACCCCAGGAAGAGATCTGAAGAACTAAAGAACAGGAGCACCTCTACTAGAGAATCTGTGGAGAGCTGAAGACCTGTAACAGAAATCCCTACCCACTGGGCATCGATCTCTATCTGTGAACCAGTGTGGTTCCATGCACTACCTAGCTAGAGGGAGGGGAAAGGGGGGTAAGGTGTCTGCCCAACACCATAGCTTGGAGAGACGGGAAGCAAATCCTCAGGATCATGGGAGCAGCTGTGAGGGAGAGGGAGCTGGAAATCATTGTCCACCTAGGTACAAATGACCTAGCTGGGAATGGGATCAGAACAGTGCAGGAGGAGTTTGTGAAATTGGGGATGGGCCTTAGAGGAGTACCACACATGATAACCTTCTCGGAGGTGCTGCCTGTCTATGGCAAGGGTGAAGCTAGGGTACTCCGCATCTTGGAATTCAATCAATGGTTGAATAGCTGGTGCCATTAACAGGGTTTTGGCTTAATTGGGGACTGGGGGTCCACCTGGAGGGATACAGGCCTATACTGGTGAGATAGTCTGCATCTGTCCAACAAGGGAACCAGTATCCTATGTGATAGGTTTAAGTGCTTCATTGGCAAACTTTTAAACTAGCCAAGGGGGAGGCACTGAAAAGGAGCAGGGAATTCCCAGCCTCCCCTCACAAAACAGTGTAGTTACCGAGGGAAGCACCGAGGTAGACAGGCTAAAAGAGAGTAGGGCAGGGGGAAAATGGAGAAAGAGGAAAAGGCAGTAAGTACAGGGATGGGCTAAATGGAGCAAGGCCACCAACAAATGGAGGGCGATGAGTACCAATGGCAGTAGTCTTTGTAACAAGCTTCCTGAACTAGTGGCTTTGATGGAAGAAGAACACCTGCATATTGTGGCAGTCACAGAAACATGGTACACAGAGAACCATGACTGGGAGGTCAACATACCAGGGTACACAGTCTATAGGAGGGACAGGGAGGGTAAAAGAGGAGGAGGAGGAGCTCTCTATGTAAGGGAAGGGAAGAGATCAAGACAACAGAACTAAACTGTAAGCAGGGAGGAGTGGGTCACCCTGGAGACAGGAAAGGGCACCACAATCCGCACAGAGGTTGTATACAGACCCCCATCTCAGGGGGAGGAAATGGACAGGGAAATGATAGGAGGCATACTTAGAATGGCAGAAAAAGGAAAAATATTGTTGATGGGGGACCTAAATATGCTGGATGTTAACTGGAGCACATTTGCTGCAGCCACATCCAAGAGCAAGGTTATTCTCGATGGCCTACAGGGGGCATGCCTCAGACAGCTAGTGTTGGAACCCACTCAGGAGGGTGCAGTCTTAGACCTGGCACTCTCAAATGGGGACAGTGAGAGGATTTTGGATTTAGAAGTGGATAGCCATCTGGGAACAAGTGACCACCAGTGTGGTTCACAATAAATACAGCCATGGAGTCAAGCCATACAAATGTAAGGGGAACTGGACTTTAGGAGGGCTGACTTTGGCAAAATGGGAGCGCACCTAAGGAATGCACTAGCAAATGGGCAAGAAGAGGGGTGGAGAAACAATAGGTAAAAATCAAAAATGCCATCCAAGAAGCAACAAGCCTTCATGTGAAGCAAGCAAATAAACAAAACAAAACGAAGGAAAAAAACACTATGGTTCTCAAAAGAGGTGGCGGTGAAGGTTAGGGAGAAAAAGATTGCATTCAGGAAGTATAAGGAATCACAAAAGGAGCAGGACAGAGAACTGTATTAGTTAAAGCAAACGGAAGCAAGAAAGGCAGTCAGAATAGCAAAGGCCCAAGCCAAGGAAAAGATAGCCAACTCAGTTAAGAAAGGGGATAAAACCTTTTATAGGTACATTAGGGAGTAAAGAAAGACCAAGGGAGGGATTGTGAGGCTTAATAAAGGGGATGGCAAGTGGGCAGAGGGTGACAGAGATAAGGCAGAGATACTGAACAAATACTTTTGTTCAGTATTCACAATAGAAGAGGAGGGGGAGGTACCTAAACCAAACAATAGTAGCACCCTGGATGGGGGGGTCGATACCAGTCCATTCACAGAAGAAAGGGTCCTGAAAGAACTCCTAAAGCTCAAGGTGGACAAGGCAATGGGACCTGATGGGATTCACCCCAGAATTCTAAAAGAACTAAGGAGAGAACCAGTGGCACCACTGACTACTCTTTTTAACAAATCATGGGAAGATGGTGTGGTACCTGAGGACTGGAGGTGAGCAGATGTGACTCCCCTTCACAAAAGTGGGAGCAAGGCAGAGGCAGGAAATTACATGCCTGTTAGTTTGACCTCAGTGGTGGGGAAAATAATGGAATCACTTCTAAAAGAAAGAATTGTTGAGTACCTACAGGCCAGCGGGGCACAGGACCAAAGGCAGCATGGATTCACAGCGGGAAGGTCATGTCAGATGAATCTAATAGATTTCTTTGACTGAGTGACCAAATTAGTAGACCAGGGAGGGGCTGTGGACATGGTCTACCTAGACTTTAGCAAGGCATTTGACACAGTCTCACACAAAAGATTAATAAACAAGCTAGCCAGCCTGGGAGTGGGTCCCAGGATGGTGGCCTGGGTTAAAAATTGGCTGGACAACAGGACGCAGAGGGTAATAGTAAATGGAGTCCATTCTGTAGAAAGAGGGGTTACTAGTGGGGTACCACAGGGTTTAGTACTGGGGCTGGTCCTCTTCAATGTCTTTATAACTGACATTGCAGAGGGATTGGATGGAAAAGTATGCCTCTTTGCAGATGACACAAAGATCTGCAATCGAGTTGATGCACAAGGGGGGTGGAAAGGATGATAAGGGCCTTGGCAAGGTTGGACGGTTGGTCAAAATTATGGCAGCTTAGATTCAATGCAAAGAAGTGCAAAGTAATGCACCTGAGAAACAAAAACCCAGGGGAAGAGTACACAATGGGAGGGGGAGATACTAACAACAACAAAGATGGAAAGGGACCTGGGTGTAGTCATATCAGATGAACTAATGGTAGGCAAATAATGTGAAAAGGCAGTAAGGCAGGATGGGGGACTACTGGGATACATAGGGAAGGGCATCACCAGTAGAAAACAGGACATTGTCATCCCTCTGTAAAGACAGTTGGTGAGACCCCATCTGGAGTACTGTGTGCAGTTCTGGAGACCCCATCTCTGCAAGGACATAGACAGGATGGAGGTAGTTCAGAGGAGGGAAACTAAAATGGTGCAGGGTCTGCACCAAAAATCATATGAAGAGAGACTAAAGGAGCTTAATATGTATACCCTTGAGGAAAGGAGGGAGACAGCGGACATGATAGAAACTTTCAAGTACCTCAGGGGGGACATGATAGAAACTTTCAAGTACCTCATAGGAATCCACAAAGTCCAAGAGGGTAGTATCTTTCAGAAAAAGAGATGTGTAAAAACAAGGAGGCACAATCTGAAGATAGAGGAGGGACAGCTCAGGGCAATGTGAGGAAGTATTTTTTCATGGAGAGGGTGGTGGACGCATGGAATGCCTTCCTGAGAAGGTCATGGGGTCAAAAACAGTGGAGGAATTCAAGAAAGCATGAAACAGACATAAGGCAATTATAATGGGGTGTAAGAGAAAGTATGCTGTTGGATAACTAAGATCTGCAGCTTATCCAATAGGTAGGGAAAAGGGAAGACTAGGTGGGCCAAGTGGTCCTTATCTGCCATCAAAGTCTATGTTTCTATGTTTAGCTCACTGTTAAGGTGGAGTTGGCCTGAAGATTCTGAAGAAACCAAGTAACAGGGAGTTCCTGAGTCGACTTTGCTATTCCTATTCTGACGACCGGCCCCAAATTGTCAGGGTGCAGATGGATGAAACAGTTTCTGGGTCATGCAGGAGAGCTTGTGAGCATGCAGTTAAGCAGAAGTCCAATTTCTTCTTCACATGGACTGTCTTTAATTTACTGGTTGCGGGTATTGGCAGTTGTTGATCACACAGCTATCAAAAGGATAGTTAGCAATAGGTAGGGTAGTCCAATAGCATGCAGGGCAATTCACTAACATGCAGGGCAATTCAATAACATACAAGGCAGTTCAATAACATGCAGGGCAGGTCAGTAACATGCAGGGCAATTCAATAACATGCAGGGCAGTTCAATATGGGTTATGGGTGCCCTGGATTCTATTGCACCTGCTCGTGTTCGACCACTCACCCTTCGTTCTCGGTCCCCATGGTTCAATGGGGTCCTTGAAGGAGCTGAAGAGAGTGGGTTGAAGGCTAGAGAGGGCTTGGTGGAAGTCAGACCTGGAGGTTGACAAGCTTAGATTGATGGATCATTATGTTGTCTATCAATCGACAATCACCCGTAAGAAGGCAGAATTCCTGTCCAGGGAGATTGCCACCTAGCAGAAATGACCAACTCAGCTCTTCTGGACTGTGGACAGATTGTGCAGTCTAACCTGTCTCCTGTCTGGTGGAGCACTGTCACAAGAGAGATGTGATGAGTTTACTCGGTTCTTTGTGGGTAAGGTTATCACCATCAGGTCGGACACCCATCTCGCCTCCTCTAATGGGTGCGTTGGAGGTCGGTGGGAGGTTGCGAGCACCTGGTCTGTCTGGTCTGACTTTGGCCGACCGGATATCATGGATGTTGTGAGGAACATATGGACCTTGCAGCCAACCAACTATAGTTTGGATCCAGGCCCTATGCACCTCCTGGTGGGGTGCATGGAGAAGAACGGCCCTGTCCTGACTGAGATAGTCTGGCACTTATTGGAGAAGGGGATCTTTTCAGATCCCCTTAAGGAAGTGGTCATTTGACCACTCCTGAAAAAGTCCTCCCTTGATCCAGATAGTCTTGCTAACTACAGACCAGTCTCTAACCTGCCCTTTGTGGGTAAGGTTATTGAGAAGGTGGTTACACAGCAGCTGGGTGATCATTTGTCTATCCACAACATCCATGATTCTCTCTCCAGTCAGAATTTAGGAAGAGGCATAGCACTGAGACCGCCATTGTTTGGGTGCTTAATGATCTCATAATAGTGAGAGATCAGAAGACCCATTCCATCTTGGTCCTCCTTGATCTCTCCGCAGCATTTGACACTGTGGATCATGGTATGCTATTGGAAAGCCTGCGGCTCATCTGCAGATTGTCTGGTACTGTCCTCAGATGGTTTCAAGCTTACCTCAAGGGTAGGACACAGAGATTGGTCTTAGGAGTTTATTCCTCTGATCCTCTCTGCCTATCCTGTAGGATGCCACAGGGCTTCATTCTGGCTCCCATGTTGTTCACGGTGTATATATTGCCATTAGGGGACATTATTAGGTGGTACGGGCTGAGTTTTCACTTCTATGCGGATGATACTCAGCTATATACATCCTTTGCGCCCTAGCAGGGGGATGTTCTTCTGGTGTTTAACAACTGCCTAACTGAGATCCGAGACTGGATGAGTTCTAGTTGGCTGAGGTCGAACTCTGATAAGACTGAAGTGTTGGTGGTGGATCCTGATTGTTGGAGGGTGGGTGTGTTGGCAGGACAATCCTCTGGTCTTTGGCTTGGGGGTGCCCAGCTAACCACCTCAGACCGAGCGCAGAACCTGGGTGTTATTTTTGATGATGGTCTGACCTTGAAATCACAGGTGTCAGCCATTGTTAAGACCGCTTTTTACCATCTGAGGAATATTGCCCGGGTGAAACACTTGGTTTCTTCTGATGATCTTCCTACGTTGGTCCATGCCTTCGTGACCACTCATCTTGACTACTGCAACATCCTCTTATCTAGGGCTCCTGGGGGGTTGATCCCCGTTGCCTGCAGCTAGTGCAGAATGTGGCTGCTAGGTTATTGACTGGTATGTTCTAGGCCAGTCACTTAATGCCTGTGCTCCGTAGACTGCATTGACTGCCAGTGTGATGGCGTACCACCTTCAAGGTCAGTTTGCTGACCTGTAAAGCCCTATATGACCAGGGACCTCACTATCTGCAAGATCTCCTTTCTCCCTACTGCCCCTTCCAACCGCTCCAATCCACCGACAAGGGATTGCTAGAGATTCCCAGGGTGCGATTACAAACATCTGGGGACCATTCTTTGCTTATATATGGCACTCTCTACCTCATCGGATAAGGGACTGCCTGACCATCCAAAGTTTTAAAAAAGAACTAAAAACATACTTGTTCAGCCTGGCATTTATGGATGAAGATTATATAGTGTCGCCAAAACTTATTGTAACTCCTAGGTGACACTATCCCAAGGGCTACTACACCTGACTGCTTGGCTAGTAGCAGGTTAAGGGGCCTG
Source organism: Neoceratodus forsteri (assembly GCA_016271365.2). Lineage (NCBI taxonomy): Eukaryota > Metazoa > Chordata > Ceratodontiformes > Ceratodontidae > Neoceratodus > Neoceratodus forsteri. Next base: position 136,352,645 of record CM057457.1, on the reverse strand, counting down.
AGTTCTAAAATGGGTGCCTCCAGGTCAGGGTTGGTAGTGGTCAAGCTAACCTGGGCACAGCCATCCGGAACACTGTAACCCCCCTCTTTCCTTTCTAGTGGCCAGAACAATACACAATAATCACTTTCACAATACCCCTGATACACCACACAAGTACCCACACTGTTTGCACTTACCACCAGGGCTCTCCTCTGGCCTGGCCCTGGGGACCCCCTGTAAAACAAGGTTATGCACAGCAAATAACAGCAGTACAGTATTCTTGCACAAACTGGAACCACTGTCAGGGTAAATGCAAAAAAGAGTTGGATCTGATTTATTTAAGGGGCTTGAACAAGGGAGGGACATAATCAGGTTAATTTGCTTAAAGGCTCTATCAATCAGTTATGCATGCACTTCAGGGTCCATTAACAGTCACACACTCTGGGTACCCAGATGGAGAATGGTGGGCTAGCCAGGAACATTGCAGCTGGTTGGGGCCCTGTGATGGAAGAAAACAACATGCACAACACACGCTATTTGTAATCCGGAGCTGGTGGGCTCAGTTCATGAAAAGAAAACAACAAGACAGTCAGATGACACACTTTTAGATTAGGCTGTTGTTGCAGGGAGCTACCCTGATGATTACTCATGATACCCAAGACTGGACACAGGCTGGACAGAAATCGAGACAGCAGGTGGTTAATCTGGAGTGCCAGGAGAAGCAGGGCCCACACGATTCACCGAGGCATTGTTCCTGTTCAAGCGTGGAGCAGGGGGCTGATCCCCAGGCAGGTCTCTCATCGGTGGCTTTCTCTGTGCAGTGGGGTAGTCTGGCAGGGCCAGCGTGGCATGGCCCAGGCCGAATGGAGATGAATGCAGATTCAGTCCGATTAGGCTGGATAAAGCTTCCAGCAAGCAGAACACAGTTCACACACTGGGGAACCAAATCATGACCTACTTTCAATACACAGAACATTTACATGTAAGGAAATTCTACTGTACCAGGCAAACCGCTCTCCAGTCACGATCGCAAAGTTTCTGCACAAACCTGGGATTCAAAAGCAGCTGGAAATCCTGACAGGCCAATCGCATTCAGCAAATCTTCAGTCTTCTTCAGGTTAAAGTCTGGTCACAGTTCAGTGGCTTAAATAGTCCTAACAACTCAGATTCAGTCTGAATAAACTCTATTTTCCCTCTCAGGGACAGCAGGCAGACAGGCAGGCCAAAACTCAGCCCTTTCACAGTTCTCCCATGCAAAACTACACAGAACTGCTGCTCAAAATCACTTGAGCTGGTACTTCTTCACTTCTGAGCTCAAAACTGAAACTAGCTGCAGCAGCCTGGGAAATTCACCAGGATCCAAAAGGTTCGGTTGGCTGATCCTCCTGTCAGTCACAACAAAGGCTCCCCCTTAGGTGCAAAAAGCCCAAAACTACAATTCCTACAGATTTTGATTCCAGACAGCTCCTGTAGCCCAGCTCCATTTTAGGTCCCACCAGAACTGATTGGTCCAATTCGCAGTCCCGGGCCAAATGGTAGGGATAAACAAAACAGTCCTTGCTGCAAAGAAGGCAGGCTAGACAAACTACATTATCATTATCATTCTAAATGATTTTCAGCAAATAGTTACATCTTTCAACAGAGCTCCCTCTCAGGTTACTTATGACTGCAATCGAGGCAGCTCTTAAAGAGACAGTGCACAGAGGATATACATGCACTCCCTGGCAATTACATTTAAACTGCTAAAACACAGGACCCCAGCCTGGCAGTGAGCATTTAGGCAAGCTCGAGGAAGACTTTTCCGGAACCCCCATTTTTAGGGGGGTTACATTATGAATTAGATTAAGTTGATCATTGTTTTATATTTATGGTTTTAAAATGTTTTAATGGTGATGATAATTTATGTACAGGTGCCTTTGTTTAAGAAAGGTGCCTTTTAAAGAAATAAAGTTTGATTTGATTTGAATAACATGCAGGGCAATTCAATAACATGCAGGGCAGTTCATAGGTTCTGGACAAGTGCAGTCACTTTTAAAAGGGGTTCACAGTATGCCACGGTAGTGTCTCAGTCTTGGAGCATGCAGTGACCATGCAGGGCAACTTTAGGTCAATCCAAACAGTTTCAGAGTGAAACTGGGCAAGCTAAGGCAAGTGGGGCAAACCTGTTACATGCGGGACAATTGCACAGTCCCGGAGCATATATTAGCTTTGGGCACTGTCACTTTAAATACAGTCTCGGACCAGTTATAGTTCTTGTCTTCACAACACTTTGCATTCAGCTCGACACTATCACTTTAAAATGCTCATCACAGTAGCTTTATACACTATAACAGTTACACTATAACAGGTATTGCATAAGGGGAAACCTAGCTAAATGCTGGATATACCTAGTGTGACCAGGTTGGGTGGGTAGGGTGAATAAGTGAGACAAGACTCCAAAAATATGGTTAACACACCTTTTCTAGGCATGATGTTTATTGTCCAACTGGACTATTTTTTTGTAGAAAAATATATTTATGTACAAAAATAAACATGACCCATATTTGGTAGAAGTCTTAATACTTCAGACAAAACAACAAAATAAATTGTTAAGCAAAAAGAAAATAGCTCTTCTCGAGCTTCAGAGAACTACCATTCCCTGGTAGTTCACCCACAGAGTAGATAACCTTTCTTTACAGCTTCTACAATCGTCTGTGTGCCGAGATAACCTCTCCTTACTCACTCTCATGCTTATCTGCTAGATCTGAGCACCAGGAGAGCTTTTATACCATGTACTACTGCATCATCAGGTCAGCTGATCCGCCCCTTTCTAAACAATGATCATTCCTTCTCTAATACAAGCATATAGGAGGATAAGCATGACTGCATAGCCATATTAGTATTACAAGCTAAGAATTAAACACATCTTCATTCCTTTAAACTACTTAGAGCATAATATAGACAAAAATATACATTAAATGTCTGCTAGTCTAATAACTCCACCCCATCTCACCTTGAGTGACAGCTGTCGCAAAGGATAAAATATCCTCATCATGGGGCGGCTGGCTCCTAAACATTCATTTCCTAAACTGGCTGTGCTCAGGTAAAAACAATTATATTTCACTATGGCAAAACAGAGGTAACACTTTATTTTATATTTGGGCACCATATTATTCGTGAACCATTCCCATTTGGATAATATAATATTATAGCACAGAACCTTTCAATACCAGATGGCTGAAATTACAAGCCATTGGGAATACTTTCATTTGGGCCCCTTAGAGTTCTTTTCAGTAAACCCCTTCTGCCCTTGCAGCGTTAGTGCTGCAACAGTACTCTTTAGACAGAGGAATTTTTTTTGTAGACCTTTCTGTTTTCTCTCATCTCCAAGAGCGAGCGCTATCCTCAGCGCTATACCAGGAAGTGAAATCTTTTAAAAAAATATCTTCGCGCTCTGCGGTATGAGCATACGGCTTCAAGCTGTTTAAACACTACCCTTTTAATGGGTAGGCTTGTATCAGTAATTCTCTACTGGGGTTTTTGCTTAAACACTTAATTTACACTGGGACACTGCTTATTTTAATTTCCCACTGTAAGTTCCTCCCGTCTGCTTCCTTACATTTTCGGGCACTGTAGGGAAACTTTCACTTTTTCTCTTTATTTTAAACACAACTGCACTTCACGGTATATTCTGCATGCAAGCGGGCTGCTGCGAGGAAGAAAAATCATACGTCTCGCTTAAGCAGCCTGCTATCTCATTAATTTCCCTCTTGTTGTATTTTAACTTGTACTTGACAGGGACACTACTCTGCATTTTAAACCCAATGCAAGTCTACAGAGGCACAAGTCAGTGAAAAGAATCACTTTCACTTTCTTGACTCGGCGGCACCCCGCATGTTACTGCAGACAGGAGTTGCTTTAAAACAAATAGTCTGTTTGCCTTCAGCAGCTATGGGAGGAGTATAAGGTCAGTGTCAGTGGCTCAGTAGGTAGCACACTCGCCTCTGAGGCCGGGAGATCATAGGGCTGTGGATTCAGTTCCCATATCTGGCACTTTGGTTAATATCCCAGTACTGACACTGTAGTGCAGCATGAGAGGGGTGCTGCACTTCTGAGGTGCCATCTTTCAGATGAGACGTTAAACCGAGGTTCCATCTGCCTGGATTGGTGGTAGTTCAGGTGGATGTTAAAGATCCCATGGCACTTATCGAAAAGAGTAGGTGAGTTTTTATTGCAATAATAAACATATAATACAACTCAAAATATCAAACAACACAATATTTCACTGAAACATGGGAAGAAGAAAAAAAATGAATAATACCTTAAATAAACACAATATATCCATATCCTAAGAACTTAATACGAACAGTAAATTATTTATCTTTAATAAAGTGAGTAAAACCCTGCCACCAACTATTAACTTTACGTGAAGAAACCCCCTTCATATCTTGTAAATAAATTTTTAAAAGCTCATTTGTAACCAAAATGCTGTAACATTCATATGTCATTTTTCGATGATAAATCACCCATTGACATCTAGCTTGCCATAAAAAATACCGTATACAGCAAAAAAATAGAGATAAAGTATCCTCATGAAAACTACCTAAAGGTAATGGATAAATTCCTAAAACCAGAATATCATACGTAAGAAACTGTAACCAAGAAAACTTCCATAGCTTAGCCAAATATTTCCACAAACCTATAGAATATGAACACTGTAAAAGAAAATGTTCCATAGTTTCTTCTATGTTTATGCATTCCATATAAGGACAATTTCTTTCTTCTTTGGCCTTATATTTTGCATTCCCCCGAACATTTAATCTACCATATGAAAGCAACCATTGCATTTCCCATTGATCTGGAGGTAATCTAGGATTATTAAACTGTGCCAATATTTTAGTATTAAATGAAGTAGGACAATTTTTAAAACAAGGAACTTGAGGATGAATTGCTTCCATCACTAAGGAATACAGAGACTGAGTGTTATGTTCCTTAATCATGTCTCTAGTGATTTGCCATTTATACAATTTTTGTGCTGCAGGTCTAAAATAGTTAGGAATACAGACATGGAATTTAATTTGGGCTAAAATCTTCCAAGCTTGAAAATATCTTCCCAACACCTTATCCATCCACCTCTTTCTAAACTTACTACTGAAGAAAGTCCCTCTTAACAGTGGTTATAAAAATAAGAAATGCAAAATGTAATAGGATCAGTTATCCCTAAACCCCTAATGTTTTCCCTAAATAAGTATAATGCCGCTTTTACTGAATTCAATCTATTCCCCATAGCATTTGAAAAAAATGCTATAGGTTTTTGTTTCAAACTGTGGTGGAAGGAAAATCATTGCTACATATTGCAAACAAGGTAAAATAAACTGTTTCAAAATCTGAATACTGTTCAATTTAGAAAATTTCCACTGTTTCCATCTCTTAACTTTTTTCCACTTTCTAGTGCCAAAGTCCATTCTCTGCAGGCAAATTTTGAGGGCCAAATAATATTCTTAAAATTTTTTGTATGCTTTGAAAGATACTGATACCATTTTGTATCGTCTCAGCAGGACCAATTGCCCCAATAAATAGGCCTTTAGTCTTCTGCAGATTTATTTTTGCATTTGAAACTAATGAAAAAGAATAAAATTCTTCTAAAAATTTAGGAATTTGAGATATATCTGCAAAATATAAATTTAAATCATCTGCATAAGCTTGCAGATAAAGCTGATCTGTAAAGAAATCCCCTGTTATCCCTGTCCATTTTGGGGTTTTAACTAAGGTCTGCAAAAAGGGAACCAATGAAAAAACATATAAAAGTGGACTTAGGGGGCAACCCTGACGTACCCCTGTTTTTATCCTAAAACTTTTGGCAATACAGCCTTTTAAGAATGGAAAAACTGTATTGTGTTGATATAATAGTTTGATTATATCCACTGTCTTTGCAGGAACCCCATATGTTTGGAGAACTAAAAACAAATAAGGTAAATACAGTCTATCAAAAGCTTTCTCAAAATCCGCGATTAAAATACACCCAGATCTTCCAGCCAAAGATAAATACTCAATGACATCCCTTAAAATCATTAAAGCTGATTGGATCCGTCTATTGGGAATACTACAAAACTGATAAGAAGAAATTACACCTTCAGCATAAGCCTTCAATCTGTTATTAAGAATACTGGAAAAAAAATTATAATCCGTATTTAGTAAAGTAATAGGCCTCCAGTTTTTAATATCAGCCTTATCTCCAGATTTAAACAGGTGTATCAAAAGGCCTTCAGTAAAGGAAGAAAGAATAGTATTAGTTTCTAAAAAAAAATGTAATAAATGTAGTAAGCAATCACTAAATTCTTCCGCAAAATTTTTATAAAGCTGATTAGGGAGCCCATCTATCCCTGGGGAAATGTTAGGCTTCAATTTTTTAATAACCTCTAAGAGTTCCTGTTTGGAAATAGGCCGAGATAACTGAGTCACCTCAGTGGAAACCAAAGAAATGTTAACCGAACTTAAATAGTGGACTATAGAATCCTCCTTAATGGAGGAATCTGGTTCTAAAGAATGATAATGTAGTTCTATTAAGTCTTTTAACTGCTCTAATGTGGTGGCATGTGACCCATCTGCATTATACAGATAATCAATAGTTGATGAATCCCTTAAAGATTTGCATGCCTCAAAGGGATCCCCAATAGGGGTCTTGCTTGTAGCGTTTACTAGAATTGCTTGCAAAGTCTTGGCCCTGTCATACTGATATAGTCTCATATCATTTTTCAGCTGCTTAATCTGTTTTGAATAATCAAATTTGGTATTATAAGAAAAGGTAATCACCCACTGCAGCTGCTGCCTAAGAGACACATATTTTAAAAAGTTGTGGCCTTTAGTTAAAGCCCCTTGTTTTTTAAACCACTTACTCAGGTCTAATTTGGTATATGCCCACCAGGCTCCTATATCAGTATATAAAAAAACTACAGACAAACGGGTCTTTAATAAAGCCTGTATTCCTATCTTTATGTGAAAAGAATCTAGAATAGATGTATTTAATTTTCATCTCCCTTTATGACCATCTGATAAATTACCTAAAGACAGAGAACAAATCAAAAAAAGGTGATCTGAAAATTCACATGGTTTTATACTAAAAGTCTTTACCTGTACGGATGGAGATACTAACATATGATCAATAAGTGTATGCAATTTTCCCTCATAAAAGACACCCTGGGTCCTTGCTTGCAGTAAGAAAAACAATTCACCAATCTTGCTATCCTTATGATGGAAGCCAGAGCATGGGAATCACAATAAATTTTTTTATGCTGCTGAGATGTTCCATACAAACAGCAACTAAAATCACCCCCCCATAATATTTTTGCAGTGGTGACTAAAAAGGCTGAACTACTTTCATGCATGCCACTCTATCCGCTTTACCCTGTGGGTTATAGATATTAATAAACCTGTAGGTAGAATTCAGCCATTTACCATCCAGAATCATCACCCTACCTGGAATAAGGTCAATTAAATTAAGAAGGGAAAACTGAAAGGAATTGAATAAAATGCCAATACCATCCGCACAGTCAGTCCCAAACGACCAATAAGAGGGTCCCCAGGGCCATTCCCGTTTAAAGGCTAATAACTGTTCAATAGACTGCATCCAGGTTTCTTGTACAAACATAACAGAAATTTTTAAATCATACATTAATTGAAACAAAGCTTGTCTTTTAACATTTAACAAACTGTGGGTGTTCAAAGATCCCCAGACTAACTGCATGTGGCAATATCTAGAAAAAGTATTCCATCAGTCATTTCTTTCTTTTTTTCTTTTTTTTTCTCTTTATAATTATCTATGATTTGAGACATGGTAGAAACTGAGGACTTTTGAGAATCCGAGTCTCCCAAATCCATATCCGTCTCCCCCCATGGGGTAAATAATGCTGCATAAGAATTACTTGTTTCAACAGCAACCGTAAGGGGGGAGATTTGAGTGGCAAGTTCCGTGAGGACCGCTGCTTAGGTAGGGGAGAAACAGGGGCACCAGCAACCTGCTCCTGTTTAGAAGCTACAGGTTCAGTATAACAAACCAGTGCCAACTGTAAAATTTCTGGGATTCTTATACTGGGTTCAACCTTCTGAGGGGCTACCACTACTGCCTTTTCAAGCACCTGTGGTTTGGAAAATAATGATTGTGTCAAAGGGGGAGCCTTAGACCTCCCCATTCCTTCCATAGGGGGAGGGGGGGGAAGGAGATGCAGGGGGTGGTGGTGGTGAGGGAGGTGGCAGGGAGGAACCTGCAGCATTCTGGGCTTTTTGAATCAGCAAATCTGGACTGATACAAGTGGCCTTGTTTTTAGCTGCCCTGGGGCAGTCACTAAACACATGTCCTTATTCCTTGCATAAGTCACATCTGGAATGATTTGCACATTGCATTGTGACATGCCCCACTTCCCCACGGTTGTCACATCAGGGCTGATCACACACACTAGATAGATGAGTCCTAGAGCCACACTTATAGCATGCTCTAGGCTGCCCCCCATAAAAACAAGCCCCTCTATCCCTTCCTAATAGGAAAGAATTGGGGATGTGTTCTATACCTGATTCTGATTGTCTGAGTTTAATTTTATACTTCCACCCCCCTCTCCAAAATTGTTCCGAATCTAGGATAGGATCTGGAGCACTCAATACTTCACATTTCTGTGAAAGCCAAAAGGTAATATCTTCTACATGCACACCCTCATTACGGAAAATAACTGTCACAAATGTTATTAAAGGTTTTGTTAAAGGAATCACCAGGAAGGAAGCCTGTAGTGGTGAAAACTTTACTTGCCCATATCTATCCCAAAAAAGATCAAGAGCGTGTGCAGACCTGAAACTTACATCAAAATTATCTTCCCCTGATATATTTATAAAGGCAAAGACATCCTTAGGGGAGAAATGAAGTGAATCCTTTAACAAAGTTTCCCCCACATAATACCTATCAGGTCTATTCTCCAAACCCCCTTTATAATGAATACGAACAGCATTCCTTCTTGGAGCCACCTCTCTTTTAGCTGTAGAGAAAAGTTCAGACATGAGAGGCTTTTGAGATGGTGGTGGAGCGCTCTCTTCTTGTGGTGGAATAGCTCTAGAGGCAGACTTAGTACCTTCAAGAGTCTCAGGCCGAGGTGCTTGTTGATCCATAGGCCTGTTAATAAAAGAAGGTTCCGGAGCTCCTGACTGAATCTTAAGTTCCACAGGTTCAGTTGAAGTATCTGCCTGAACACCAGGTTTCCATACTGGTGAATTTTGAGAAAAAGTAAAATCAGTTGCCCATGTTGGGTCAGGAACCCAGGTACCTGATAAGGCCTGTTTCCATCCTGTTCCGGATAAGGCTTTCCCTGGCGACCAGGACTCCGATATTGAGTGTGAAGAAACAGTCTCAGATTCAGACCTTTGAGAAGAGGCTTTAGGCACATAGGATTCAGTTCCTTTTATAATTTGTTTAAGAGGAGGTCTAGTTGGAAAGGTGAAATGCGTAACTCCTGTTTGAGATTCTGGCGTGGATTGATATATAATATCTGGGGATAAAATAACTTCCTTTGTAGGAGGTATAAATGTCCCAGTAACTGGTTGCCGAAACACAAACCCTGCTGATTTACTAAGTGGGGTGGATTCAGTATGTAAGACCTCTACAGATTTATAACTCATTTTTCCCTCGCAGTGTCTGTTTGACAGCAGTACTTAAATCCTTTCCTTCATACTGCTGTGATGATAAAGGCTGTAGGAACTTGTTTGAAACAACGTTAAAACTGCCAGCCTGCTGTATGTTAAGAGGGTTAGTACTATTACAGTGCGTAGCAGGAGACACTAGTTCCAACAAATCTTGCTTTGCAGAAGCGCTTGCAACAATTCTAGCAGCTGTTCCACTGACAGCGTTTGCAGTAATCATGACAAGGAGTGTCTCTGAAGTGGGCGGCAGCTGAGCACTTACTTTTGCTACCACACTAAGCTCCTTAACTGTCCCAAAGTTATCTGCACCTTTACAGGCCTCCACATTAGGTTTCCCAACCTCACAAATAGTTATATCTGTAGGCATAGCTGAGACATGCTGTATTTGAGCAGAAGACTGTGAACTCAAAGGGCAACGTAACAATGTATGAGGCTCTAGGCACTCGTTTGAAGCAACGAACATACTGCCAGCCTGTTGCGTTCCCTGAAGCGGTAAAGTCAAATTTTTAGAAGCAGAAATAAATGAGAAGGACTCACCAGAACCCCTTTGTTTATCATAAGAACCTTCAGTAGCTAGATGCACAGCCGAGTTAGATGTTTTAAAAGCAAGGAGCTCCTCCTGAGGTAGCGAGGTCTGTAAATTTGCTGTAGCAGCGTCTTGTAACATAGGAACTTTGTGATGATCATCCTCTGAAAATCCCATTGCTTCATGATAAATCTCTTCTTGTTCTGTTTCAATTTCACCATCTTGAAGGGCCTCCTCTTGTGATGCAGTGAAAGGTGAGGCCTTCCCTTCCACCAAACACACAACCTCCTCCTCCGCCATCTTGGTCCCACAGGAAAATGGGTCCCCCCTGATCACAGGAAGCAGAAAGTAGGGGAATTTCCCCGGTGTCCTGGCCAAATTTCCCTCATTCACTAAAAATACCACCAACAGCTTAATCTGGTTCAAGGTCAGTTGGCGTTCATCTGTATCCCCCTCCCCCGGGTCATGCCTGAAAATAGGCAGGATTTGTCTAGTGCACTTACCCGGTCAGCAAAAACTAAATAAATAAATACAAATAAAAAATTACTGTTTTTCTTCTTTCCCGGAGCAGCTTACTGCTGACTTGCGCTTTGAAATCCTTACCGCGAGTCAGACAGTTTCTTTCGGCTGCATAAAAAGAATACAACTTGCACATTTTACATTTTCTGAAGCTGCAAGCAGCTTCTCACAGGGGGCATGCGCCCCACATCTTCTAATACCCCATAGGATTTCTTTTTCAGAACGCAGTTTCGCATTGCTGAGAATATGTACAGTATCAGACAATGCAATTGCTTTTCTTATAGCACTACAGTCGTTTTATTATGTTGGCATAGGCAGGGGAGAAAAAAGAAAAAGACAAAGAGGGGGCAGGCAGGAGAGCACAGATACCAATATGGGTGGCCTTCCCATAATGGTAGAATTTATATACATAGTTTTATAGGATAGTAGAGTTTGCTATTGCAATAGACTTTTAGGGACAGAATAAGATGCCATAGCCAGAGCATTGGGGGGATCAATCTATCACACCTAGCTACATAGGGAGCCTGGGCTATGTCCTCCCTCCCACAGGCATTTGCTTTGGTTTATAGCAGTTCTACCATATTGTCTGAGGGCCATCTCACTAGCCTAAGTGCTAGGGGTCCCACTCTAACTGTCCTTCCCTTGCTAGGGGTCTCTGGGTCAGTTACACACTTTTACAGTTCAGGTTACTAGCCTTTGGCTAAGACTCAGGAAACTATGCTGCTGGGTGTCTAACTGGCTGGTCCACTCCCTTACTCTTGCTCCTGGCTGGAGCTGGCATCACAGTGCACTTAAATTAGTAGATTGTTAACCTTTTTAACACTAGCCCTTAGCTTGGGCTAATGGTGGCCACATGGCTACTAGCCCAACTTTGTCACCCTGGGCACTGCCTTTTTACACAGTAAGGGGTTGCTTTGTCCCACCTGGCCCACTTGGTGCTTATTTACTTCAATAAAAAAACAGCATCCATATTTTGGGCTTATTAACCCTAGTTCACGTAGCCCACCTGGGGTAGCTTAACTTTGAGCTCTGGCTTTGCCCTGCCCCTGCTCCTCCTGGAGCCTTTTTCTATCTAATTTAGGACGTGCCTCTGCCCTATGCTCCCTTGCTGGAGCTTAATTAAATTATGTAAATTTGGGACCGCAGACCACTGAACCCACCATTGCAGCACCTTTAAAGGTTGTGGTCTTGCCCTGAGCCCTTTATGGCCATGGCCATCAGAATCGTGCCATCCAGTGCTGAAGCACTTTGTTCTTTTTTTTTATATAAACACACTAAACACACAGTTCAGGTGGTTAGCACCTGTCTGTTGGTGCTGCTACTAACTCACCACTCCGACATGGGGTGAAGTTGAGGAGAAGGAAGTGGAGAGTTCTGACTGCAGACTGCTGGTGGGCTGGTTGTGGTAGGTCCTGCTAGGGGGCCCTGCTGGGCTGCTTGTTCCACCCCGATGCTCCTCCCAACACTCGCTCTCCACCATAGAGTTCAATATAGAGAGACAGATGCTAGAGGGTGGACTCCAATGGCTCAGTTGAAGCCACTAATCCACCATATTGGAGGAGGGTTGAGGTGCCAGCAGAAGTGCAGGAACCCTTCTTGAAACTTAGATAGTGGCACAAGCACACTGTTCTCACAGCAATCGAGTAACACATTGCTTATACAAGCAAAGGACAAACAAGTCTTGTTTGTGTCACCACAATGTGTGTCTGCTTCATCATTTCCCTGCTGGCAATGGTGTTTCTTACCCAACTGGATAAGCAGATTGTTGCAGTGAGAACAGTGCGTTGGTGCCACTATTTGAGTTTCAAGAAGGATTTCTGCACTTCTGTCAGCACCTCAACCCTCCTGTAATATGGCAGACACGCGGCTTCAACTGAGCCGTTGGAGTCTGCCCTCTAGCCTCTCACTCTATATTGAACTCAATGCTGTCCACTGAAGATGTGGACCCGCTTTACGATGCTGCCACTGAGGAACCATAAACTTTTAAGCTTAAATTAAACAGTAAATGGGGCTGTACAGAGCCCATAGCATGACCGCCGAAACTGGAACCACCGACACTACTGAGGACCTGACTACCAACAGAGAGATGAGAGGAATGTAGCTCCCCCAATTTGAAGGGGCTTACCTTATGCATTTCTCTGGGCTCCTTTGATGCCTACTGCCTGGCAGACATCCAGCATAAGAGGGTAAACCCATGTACAGCAAGGTTCTGGTGTTGTCCTGCATTACTGTGCAAATCCAGGCTACCACACCACATTACACCTTTAAAATATCCGGCTTTTGTCTGGTGTACATAGCCTGGGCTGGGACCGAATAAAATGAAGCTCATCATGACCAGACAGACATAGTCCTGATTCACTCCATTCAGCAGTCACTCAGTAGCACTGAGAGAACCCTTTAAGGTACTGTAAATACTTATTTCTAAATCCTTTCTGTTGTTGAATAAATGAGTTGTTTATGTTGCCAGTATTATATTTTATGATGGGAGTTGCCATCTTTGGTTCTGTACTCCTGCTTTGGACCAATCAGAATCAAGGGGTCCTAATTACAGTGATTTGTGGGAACAGTTGTGAACTGTCTTGTTGGCTCCTAAATAAAGCAATGCAGATCCTTGAACTGTGATTGTCAGCCAGAATAGCCAACTGGAATCCAGGAATCCCGATCTCCAGTCAGGGCTGTGTTGAAAAAGTTCAACTGGAGTCTGCTCGAGCCACCAAGAAGAACAGAAGCAGTGTAGCTGCAGTCAGCAGGGAGAGGTCTGTGCTTGCCTCCTGTGGACCCTGCTCATTTCCAAGCAGGGATCGATTGATTCCAAGACTGCTTTCAGCAGAAAGGAAGCAAATTTGTGTGGTTTCTGTAGCCCAGTGCTAGAACTGGGAAACCAGCTTAAACTGTGAGTAAAAGAGTTGTTCTTTCAGTCACTTCAGGGTGATACAAGCACCAGTGTGGAGAGTGCTCCAGGGACTCCTGCTTTGTTATTGGAGCTAATTTCTGGTGTAACCCCCCTACAAAAGGGGGTTCCTAAAAGCCTTCCTGGAGCTTGCCTAAGGCTTCCTGCCTAACTGGCATTTGGCGCAATGCCGTTTGAAGGTGGGCGCTGTGAGTGCTTTTAGAGCCTCTGATACTGTCTCTTTAAGAGCTGCCTGCCTGCAGGCTTTGTTAGCTTGCAAGGGGGGGCTGTGGGTTTACTGCTCGACTCCCACTCGAGCTGATGTTTGAATCGCTCTGTTTCTGCTGTCGCTAAGCAAGCAGAGGGAGCATTATTGAAGGATGTAACTGTTTTCCGGAACAAATGTAGTGTGGCAGTAAAATTGCTGTTTACTTAATCTGTTTCCCTTGCAGCTGGGACTTTGTGTGTTCTGCCCCTCCATTTTGGATCAGAACTGCCTCTTGGGTCCAATTGGAAGGGAGGAGCACTTAAAATGGTGTATTGAGCGACCAACCAGAATCAGGACTCTCTTTGGAGTTGGCTGGCCATAGGGGATACAGCCAGTAATTCTGGGAAGTGAAGTTCTGAATTATGGCGCCCTTTTTGCACCAATGAGGGCAGTATTGAGTGACTGGCATATGCAGACCTCCAATGGGATCGGGTGGTGCCCAAACTAGGATTCCCTGCCCAAACTGCCAAGGGGCAGAGTCGTTGGTGATCGTGAAGGTAGAAGGAGCTCTTGCTCCTGCGCTGTGCAAGTTTTCGCGTGGGAAGCACGTGTGCAGGCCAAGAAGTCGGGCGGCAGAATCGCCGTAAGGAGCGGACAAGATCCGTGGAGGAGTGCAGACAGAGGAGGCTGTATGTTTACAGCTACCTACCAGACTCACCTGGTAGAGGACTGGAGAATCGGCTTTAATACTGCTCGGTCTGTCAGGACAAGTGAGGCTGCGTTGTTCACCCGGTTTGATCAGTGAAAGTGATCGGGAGTTTGGAGCAGCTGCCTGGTATGGTACCCCTCTGTGTTACATATAAATGTGTGGAGCAGCGTCTGGATCACAGGCCAAGTCCTGCAGTGGTGTAAGAGGGATCTCTCTGCAGGAGTCATGAGTACTAAATTAGGGTAGCTATCTCTTAGATGTTCCTTCTGAGGGAAAGATTTGTTTGGCTGTTTCAGTGGCTGCTTGAATTGTGCCTGCGGGCTCTTATGCATCAAATCTAGGTACCAAATGCTTGTTTCCCCATCAGGGCCCCAACCAGCTGCACTGAATAGGCTAGCTTTGTAAGACCTGGGTACCCAAAGACAGTGACTGATAGGTTTGGCCTGTGCACAGTGCCCTGATATAGTAGAGCGTTAAGCTAATCAACCTGATTTCCCCCACCTGTGTTTCTTTCCCCTTCAATAAATCAGATTTGTTGTTTGCAAGGTACACTGTCTGAACTGTATATTTGTGCTCCCCTCGTGTGCATGAGTTATTGTGTCACTGTATCTTATTTTACAGGGGGTCCTCAGCACCAAGTTGGTCATTCCACTTTGGGGGTAAGTGTAAGTCATAACCCTTGGGTGAGAAGTGTTCGTGGGCCACTAGCGGAAGGAAAGGGGGTTGCAGTGACCCAGAGGGCTGTGACCAAGTTGTGTGACTGTTCCAACCCCGACCTTTTTGTGAAGGCACCCACCATTGGATCCAGGCCCCTCAACCTGCTAGTGGCGAAGCAGGCAGGGGTAGTAGCCCTCGGGATAGCGCCCCCTTGGGGTTACATCTTGGAGGCACCTCTGGGATTAGCATCCCCTAGTGGCCGAATAGACAAACTACCCCAACATGGCCAAACCAAAGGAAAAACTGGAGGGGATATCACGACTAAAATTAAGTTAGACCCTGTTAAGATGATGGTGCGTAAACTGATGGGGTGGGGTTAAGCTGAAGAGTTGGATTCCCATAAAATTGTGTTACTACTGGATGTACCTCTGGGGATAAAGAACGCTGACCTTGTTTCTGCAGTTGAGCATGTTAAATGTTTAGGCAAGGTAGAGGCGAAGGAACGAATAGCTGACCTACTCGACCAGACCTTACAGGTGCTGCTTTTATGCAATATAATTATAGACCCAGACAGGGTGCCCCCGTGATTTACCCGGAAGGTGCTCCAAAGAAGTGGAGGGTCATTCATGTCCGGAGTGGTTCCATCACCCCGGGTGGGGCCCCCAAGACTAATAGCTTCAAAGACAAATTGCTTAAACTGTTAGCTGCAGAAGGGAGGACCACTCAGGAATTACTACAGGTGCTAGACCTTTCCAGTAATCCAACCACCCAATCTTCCCTGGGTACATCTCCCGGGTCCTTCAAGAGTTCCATCCTGGCTTCACCACCTATAGTTGTTCCCCCCATACAGTTAGACTCCTATCGGAGATTGAAACTTTTTTCTGGTAGTGTGCCTGTGCCCTCGGGAGAAGATGATTTGGAGACTTGGATGGACTATGCTACCCCTTTAGTCCAAGAGTGGCAGTGCTCTGAGGGGGAGAAACAAAAGAGACTGATGGAGAGCCTGAGGGGCCCAGCTTTGGAAGCCATCCGTCTCTTGCAGGCTACTAGCCCCGAAGCCACTGCAGTAGAGTACCTTTCTGCCTTGGAGGGAGTGTTTGGGAGTACAGAAACTGGGGAAGATTTGTTGTGGAAGTTCAAGTCAGCTAAACAGTAGAGGAATGAGAAACTGTCAGCCTTTGTTACCAGAGTGGAAAGGGCACTGCAAAAAGCTTATTGAAAAGTGAGGATAACTGCCCCTGCTTTAAATCAGGTCTGCCTAGATCATATCTTGAAATCTGCCAGGTTTTCCAGTGTGATACTGTTGAAGCTCAAACTACATGACCGACGGGCTGCCCCTCCCGAATACTGCCAATTGATGAGAGAGATTCGAGAAGTAGAGACTGATGAAGAGGGGTGGGAACCCTATGTGGGGGTTGTGAATCTATGCCAGACCCCTGAGCCCAGTGAACCAGATGAGATCCACCCCTCGAGGGGATTGAACAAGGGGTCTGCTGCACTTCCTGTGCCCTCCGAGGCCCAGGGTGGAGTGGGGGTGCATGCTGTTTCCTCTGATCCCCGAGTGGAGAGTGATTTGAAGGCTGAGATTAGAGATTTACGGGAAATGGTGAGAGAATTGAAACAAACTGCTGCCAACCCCTCCAAATTTGGGGAACCTGAGTTATCTAGAAACAAATGACCTAGTCAAGAGGAGCCCTCCAGAACCCCCGACACCTCCCAGCAGGCGAGATATCTCCCTCCCAACAAAGACCCCTGAAATACTAAGTTCTGCTACCACTGTTGGGAGGATGGACACTTTCAGACTGAGTGCCGGTTACCAGAGAACTTAAGGAGGGTCAACAGCAGGCTAGTAGTCTGGCATCGCAAGGCCTATACCAGACCTCAGGGAGGGTCTCCTCTGAAGAGTTTTGTTACCCAGGCCAATGCCCAAGCAACCTCCAAACCCATGCCCCCTGAATGGTCTGACATGGTGGGTCCCTCAATGGAGACTACCGTGAGAGTGAATGGAGTACCCACCCAGGCTGTGTTGGACAGTGGTTCCCAAGTGACCATTATGTTTCAGGACTGGTATCGGAAGCACTTGCCTGAAGTGTCTCTGCAGCCTTTGAATGGACTACATGTTTGGGGACTGAGTGATAAGGCCTACCCTTATTCTGGGTATATCCAGATCTGGTTGTCTTTTCCTACTTCTGTGGCTGGGGTGGCCGAACAAGTGGAAACCTTGGCATTAGTGTGTC
Organism: Neoceratodus forsteri; assembly: GCA_016271365.2. Taxonomy (NCBI): domain Eukaryota; kingdom Metazoa; phylum Chordata; order Ceratodontiformes; family Ceratodontidae; genus Neoceratodus; species Neoceratodus forsteri. The sequence goes on along the minus strand of CM057457.1, from coordinate 136,335,263 downwards.
CCCCCACTGGACTGTATGATGGGGTGCCCTTGTTGATCAGAACCAATGCTCATACTGTATATTTGGTCGCTTAGTGCAGCTGTGCTCCGAAAAACAGAGGTCCCGGACTGGGCGAGCTCTCAGAATTTCAGCCTTGATTCAGAAGGCCTATGAGACCCACAGAAAGGCCAGCCAGACGGAACCCAAAAGCCCAGTGGGTATTGTCTGGAAGAAGGATCCAGAGTCTTTGCTGCTAGCCCTGAATGCCAAGTGTGTTCTCCAAGGAGAGGTCCAGATTAAGAAGGATGTTAAGAATAAAATATTGATGCTGGATGCACCAGGCAATGGAAAATTGGCAGAGGGGTTGCTGGTTAAACCCATCATTTTGCCTGCTAGAGCCCATGTTTTTGCCAGAAGAGTAATGGTTCAAGTGCACAATGTATCTGATCGAGAGATTCGAGTGAAGCGAGGTTGCACTCTGGCTATGGTGCGCTGTGCAGATACTGCTGTTCTGCCCAGCAACAAGACTTCTGGGAGGAGTGACCGAGTGACCCCTGACTGTTTGATTTTGGTGACTCCCCACTGCCAGCAGAATGGAAGAAAAGGATTAGTGAAAGGCTCGCTCAGAGGGAGCAGGTGTTTTCCTTGAAGGAGTGGGATGTAGGATGTGTGCAAGGAGCTGAGCACCACATTTGGCTACAGGATGAGCGACCTTTCCATGAGCGATCTCGACGCCTGGCCCCTGCTGATATAGATGATGTGAGACGACACCTGCAGGAGATGCTCGCGGCTGGGGTGATACAAGAGTCTAGAAGCCCCTATGCTTCACCTATCGTAGTAATGAGGAAAAAGAATGGAACTGTTTGAATGTGTGTGGATTACCACACTTTAAACAGGCGAACCATACCAGATCATTATACCATGCCACGCATTCAGGATGCCTTGGACTGTCTAAATGGTAGCAAATGGTTCTCAGTGTTAGCTAGGATTGGAGGCCGTGTTATATCAAGAGCACACAAATGGTCTAAGACCCGTAGCATAGCTCTCTTTATGCTGCAGTTAGGTGGGTTTCCCTTCACCTCAGAAGGAACAGAAATACAGCACTATGGATTTACAGAGCGTTGTCAAAAAAACTTCCAAACTATATCCTGGACTGCTTCACCCAGACCTCTCCTAGCTCCTATGCCCTAAGAAGCAACAACATCATCCTGCTCAAATTGCCCAAATTCAACACCAGGCTAGGGAGGGCAGCAATCAGCTATTCTCTAGCTATAGCATGAAACACCCTACAAAAATCCCTAAAACTGTCCAATATCATTCCATTTGCATCCTTTAAATAGCACTGTACAGTCTTCTTCAAAGAGAAATGCAATTGCTACCACTAGAGCTAGCATTGTCATCTCACAAATCTCCCTTCCAAACCATATATGGCATATTCCTTCCAGACAGACACCCCATCTTATGGCACCCAGTAATACCTTCACCATCCTAGTATTACATTATGTTGAGTGTCTGCCATGCCCCCCCACTGGGATATGTATATACTGTAAATATTAGTTTAACTTTCCGGTAACCATTTTTTATCATGTGAATTTACTGTACATCACTGTGTTTATAAACGTTATTTTCCCCTGTATGTATAACTGTCTTATATAAGTGTATGATGTATCTGTTGTGTATCAACTATTGAACCTTGACCTTATCAGGTCCAACTTGTAAATGAGCCTTGCTCAATGATGTTCGCCTGAATAAATAAAGATTTGATGATGATGATGATGATTTGCCAGCAGGAGCCTAACTACTTCAGAAAAGAACTATCCAGTGCACAAGCTAGAGTTCCCGGCCTTGAAGTGGGCCATTGTTGATCAATTTCATGACTACCTGTACGGTGCTAAGATACTGGTGAAAACTGATAACAATCACCTAACCTATGTGCAGACCTCAGCTAAGTTGGATGCCACTGGCCATAGGTGGCTTTCTGCATTGTCTACCTATGATTATGCTGTTGAATACAGAGCAGGCCTGAACCACATAGATGCTGATGCTCTCTCCTGGAGGCCTGTGTCCCGAGACAACTGGATTAGGTTGTCCGAACCTGTCATTAGAGCACTTTGCCAAAAATTTTACAAGGAGGAACAAGTATCTCCTGATATTGTGGATTGCATGGTGGACTGTCTGGGGCCATCTGAGAACTGTATACCTGCTGCTTACTGTCATTTCTCTGCATTAGACACTAGTGCATTGCCCCAATTCAATAATGATAGTCTCCGTCTAGCTCAATCCTGAGACCTCATGGTAAAAACTGCTCTGGAGGCTCTGCACATGGGGAGAGATGTGGCAAAACTGCATTCCACTGACTTGAGAACTGCTCTGTTATACAAAGAAGGTCCCAAGTTGAAACTGATTAATAGATTATTATACAGAGAGACAGTAGATAAAGAGGGGCAAGTAGACAAACAACAACTGGTGCTGCTCACTGCTTTTATAGAACTGGTGTTGAGGTCCCTACACAATCACATGGGACACCTCGGTCTAGACAGAACCCTTGACTTGGTGAGGTCCCAGTTTTATTGGCCCAAAATGGGTGCTGATGTGGAACAGCATATCAGGACTTGTAGCCAATGTTTACAAAGAAAGACCCTGCCCCAGAGGGCTGCCCTCCTGGTTAACATCACTACTAGTGCCCCTATAGAATTGGTCTATATTGCTTTCCTGAGTCTAGAACCAGATCAGAGAAACATCAGCAATATATTGGTAGTTACTGATCACTTTACCTGGTATGCACAAGCTTTCCCCACTAAAGACCAGAAAGCAACCACGGTGGCTAAAGTACTTGTTGAGAATTTCTTTGTCCACTATGGGGCCCCTCAAAGAATCCATTCTGATCAGGGGAGAGATTTTGAGAGCCGCTTGATTAAAGAAATGCTATCCTTGTGGGGAGTACGAAAATCAAGAACTACTCCTTATCATCCCCAGGGGGATCCTCAGCCTGAAAGGTTTAACCGCATGTTGCTTGACATGTTGGGCACCCTGCAACCTAAAAGGATAAGCCTAGATGGAGCCAGCAGATTAGCACCCTGGTACATGCTTATAACTGCACCAAAAGTGATGCCACTGGATTTTCCCCGTATAGACTGATGTTTGGGAGAGAAGCTAGACTGCCAGTGGATGTATGTTTCGGGGTTTCTCCTGATGGGGTTCAAGCAGCTAATCATCTACAGTATGTGCAGAAGTTGAAGGCCCAACTAAATCATGCCTACCAACTAGCCCAGACCATGGCTGCTAAACGAAACCTGGCCAATAAGGAACGGTATGATAAGAAAGTGAAAGCAATGGAGCTAAGAGAAGGAGATAGAGTGCTATTGAGAAATCTGGGACTGCATGGCAAGCATAAGATCGCTGACAGATGGCATCACCTCCCTCATATTGTTGTGGGAAAGCTGGCAGATTTACCTGTATACAAAGTGCGGCCTGAGAACAACTCAAAAGATGTGAAAACTATACACAGAAATCATCTGCTGCCAATTGGACAGATTTTGACAGAGGCTGAACCTCCCAATGCCCCCCCCCGGGCCTGTGACTAGAGCCGCTGCCAAGAAAAAACTAAGACGGGTGATTCCCCAGTAGTTAAACTAAAGAGGCCTTCTCCACCCCCCTTTGTAGAAATTGTTTGCCAGTCTGTATCCAAGGACAGTGAGAATAATCCTGAGTACTACCCCTTTTGTGAACTGAGCCAGTTGTTAAGGGACAATCCCCTAATCAACCCTGGTGATGAAGTTGGGCTTCCTGGACTGTCTGAGCCCCCAGCTTTGTATTTGGAGCCAATGCTCCTGAAGGGAGAAGTGAGTGGTATTAAATCCGAAGACATGAGCTAATTGAGACTGGCTGAATTGTCTGATTTCTCAGATGAAGGAAGTGCTGTGGGGGAGGCAACTGGTGCTATGCCAGAGCAAGAAGAATATTTTGAGTGCCCAGATAGTTCTCCGGCAGTACCAGAAATGTCCCCAGTTGAGCCAAGTAGGGTGAGTTCCGAAATAGAGGTCCCTGTCCCCAAAGGTACCATGGCTTCTGGGTCCCCTGATCCTACAGAGGTTTCCCCAGCCATTCCAAGTAGGGCTGGGATGGTGTCTGAGCCTTCAGAAATTTTCCCCGAGACTCCCAGATGAACTGACCGAAAAGTACAGCCTGTAATGAGATTGAGTTATGAGTCCTTGAGCCAGCCTGTGGATCTTCCTTTGAATGTGGTACATAAAGGGGTGTACGTGTCCCCGAGCTCCTTGGCCAAACTAACCCTGGGGGATGACTCCAGACTGCTAGTATTGCCCTCTGAGTATGGTACCCCTGCCCCAGTTAGCCCGCAGGTAGCTGATAGGGAAGGGCCCCCTCTTTCCAGGTGTCATGGGCAGGAAGTAATGACCTGATTTAAAAAAGGAAAAGGTTGCCTGATGTGTAATATTGTATAAACAATAGTAAACTGTGTAATGCAGTACAAGTGTGTGTATCAAAAGGTTTGATATGCTGTCAGCTTAAACTGTTTTGCCTTAAAGTGATTTAAGGGTAACTACTTGACGTGGATGCCAACTTTTTTCCAGGCCAGGAAGGGTGTAACCCCCCTACAAATGGGGGCTCCTAAAAGCCTTCTCGGAGCTTGCCTAAGGCTCTCTGCCTAACTGGCGTTTGGCGTAATGCCGTTTGAAGGTGGGCACTGTGAGTGCTTTTAGAGCCTCTGGTACTGTCTCTTTAAGAGCTGCCTGCCTGCAGGCTTTGTCAGCTTGCAAGTGGGGGGTCTGTGGGTTTACTGCTCAATTCTCATTCGAGCTGCTGTTTGAATCGCTCTATTTCTACCGTCGCTAAGTGAGCAGAGGGAGCATTATTGAAGGATGTAACTGTTTTCTGGAACAAATGTAGTGTGGCAGTAAAATTGCTGTTTACTTAATCTGTTTCCCTTGCAGCTGGGACTTTGTGTATTCTACCCCTCCATTTTGGATCAGAACTGCCTCTTGTATTCAATCGGAAGGGAGGGGCGCTTAAAATGGTGTATTGTGCAGTCTGTATAGTCAATCAGTATATGTTTTTATTATTATGCTTCTTTGGGTTTTTTTTTTTTGTTCAGAAATTGGGGGGGAGAGAGGATAATCTAATAAATTGTTATAAGAGGGAGATACTGGAGGGACATAGGTGTATGTTGAATCAATGATGTTACTGTTTTTTATTGTATATGTATGATTTTACTTTTGTTTATTGATGGAAAAACTCAATAAACACATTATGCCAAAAAAAAAAAAATGATGTATTGAGCGACCAAACAGAATCAGCACTCTCTTTGGAGCTGGCTGGCCATAAAGGATGTAGCCAGTAATTCTGGGAAGTGAAGTTTTGAACTATGGCGCCTTTTTTGCACCAATGAGGGCAGTATTGAGTGACTGGCATATGCAGCCCTCCAATGGGATAGGGTGGCACCCAAACTAGGATTCCCTGCCCAAACTGCCAAGGGGCAGAGTCGTTGGTGATCATGAAGGTAGAAGGAGCTCTGGCTCCTGCACTGTGCAAGTTTTCGCGTGGGAAGCGCATGTGCAGGCCAAGAAGTCAGGCGGCAGAATCGCCATAAGGAGCAGACAAGATCTGTGGAGCAGTGCAGACAGAGGAGGCTGTATGTTTACAGCTACCTACCAGGCTCACCCAGTAGAGGACTGGAGAATCGGCTTTAATACTGCTCGGTCTGTCAGGACAATTGAGGCTGAGTTGTTCACCCGGTTTGATCAGTGAAAGTGATCGGGAGTTTGGAGCAGCTGCCTGGTATGGTACCCCTCTGTGTTACATATAAATGTGTGGAGCAGCATCTGGATCACAGGCCAAGTCCTGCAGTGGTGTGAGAGGGATCTCGCTGCAGGAGTCATGAGTACTAAAGCAGGGTAGCTCCCTCTCAGATGTTCCTTCTGAGGGAAAGATTTGTCTGGCTGTTTCAGTGGCTGCTTGAATTGTGCCTGCTGGCTCTTACGAATCAAATCTAGGTACCAGATGCTTGTTTCTTCATCAGGGCCCCAACCAGCTGCACCGAGTAGGCTAGCTTTGTAAGGCCTGGGTACCCAAAGACAGTGATTGATAGGTTTGGCCTGTGCACAGTGCCCTGATATAGTAGAGTGTTAAGCTAATCAACCTGATTTCCCCCACCTGTGTTTCTTTCCCCTTCAATAAATCAGATTTGTTGTTTGCAAGGTACACTGTCTGAACTGTACATTTGTGCTCCCCGCATGTTCATGGGTTATTGTGGCACTGTATCTTATTTTACAGGGGGTCCTCAGCACCAAGTTGGTCATTCCACTTTGGGGGTAAGTGTAAGTCATAACCCTTGGGTGAGAAGTGTTTGTGGGCCACTAGCGGAAGGAAAGGGGGTTGCAGTGACCCAGAGGGCTGTGACCAAGTCATGTTTGACTGTTCCAACCCCAACCTCTGGGTGGAGGCACCCGCCGTTGGATCCAGGCCCCTCAACCTGTTAGTGGTGAAGCAGGCAGGGGTAGTAGCCCTTGGGATAGCGCCCCCTGGGGGTTACACTGTGGAGAGTCTCTGGCCAGTATTCAAGTGGAGAAGCTCATTCATGGGTTCTCTGCTTTTCTAGAACTTCAGCTGAGAGAACCCCAGCAAGGAAATGAACTGCTAAAAGACATTTTCCAGCCTGGGCCTAGGCCACCAATGGCTCACCCAGTCTGTTCCTATACCATCACCAACATCCTGGCAAGAGACCAGCATTGGGGAATCACTCTCAGCCCCTGCACAGCAACTGAATGCAGGTTGCAGCCACCTACAGGGAAAGGCCATAAAGAGAAGGTGAGTCGTGTTGGCCCTGGTCCCCACCAGCAGCCTGGAGGTCTTGGATGCCGCTAGCTTTCCCATCTCTCTATCTGGGTAAAGAGAGTGCAACCAGGGTAGCTCCCTGTATGGTGGACAAGCTGTGGTGGTTCGTATCCCTATAGTTTAGGGTGATGCCAGATAAATCTAGAAGGAGAGGCTGGAGACGTACGCTAGAGCCAAGATGCAAGGTTTATTAGCCACAGTTGGAGCACACAGAAAAGACTTAGCATTCACTAACACTATACACATGAGAAAGATTGAATAAGGTTACTGGGACCACAAACTGGCCCCACTAATGTCCTACAAAAGTCCAGGTTATTCAAGTCTTAAAGGTGTAGTGATCCGATACACCAAGCTTGGGTTTCTAGTATTTTGGTTGGCTGACTGCTGAGGGTGAACCTAAGGAAGCACTTCCTACACAGGCCATAAAATGGGGCATCCCCCAGTGAACCAAAAACCAAGTAAAACACTGTAGACCTCCTGGCCCTGGGAAGAAGGTGACTCCTGGCATCACTGAGGCAACGTCGACAGGGCAGTGCCTGGTCGAGGATGGGTGTTGACGCCAGGTTGTAGGGTAAGAGAACCTCCTCTGGGGATGTTGGCTCTGGTGACCTCAGGCAGGTGATCTCCAGTCAATGAAAGGATGCTGGGTGCAATGATCCACTGGACGACCTCTGGGCAGGTCCCCGGATCCCTTACCACCTCACCCCTGCAGCTTCAGAATCCGACAATCTTTGGTGTGACCTCTTGATGCATCACTGGAACATGAGCCACCTATGGGCAGTACAATCAAGAGTGGGGCGACCCTTGGTGTGGCCTCTTGCATGGGCCACCAGTACTTATGCCACCTCAGGGAATGGGGCACAGAGCCTGGCAATTCTCAGCAAGGCCTTGGTATAGGCCACCGGTACAAGTTGCCACCTTAGGACAATGTCTATTCGGGAGAATGGGCAACGTGACTCCGAGTTCAGTGGACGACTTAAGTCCCTCGAGCTACAGCCGGGGTGGCCCCTAATCTGACTCACTTTGGTGGGCCCTAGCTACCAACTGTCTACCACTTACGACCCGCAACTCGAACCTGGGGTGTTGTGGTGAACATTTGAAGTTGTTGGAGGTCGTTGGAAGTGGGTGCAGGTGATACTGGGCTTCCCAGGGACCTTCCCTAGGTCAAAGAAGAGACACCAGAGGACTTCTGGATGAGGTGTGAGGTATGAGGTGTGTGCAGGAGCCTGGAACAGAACAAAAATTAAAAACCTGAAAGGCAGTCCCCCCCCGTATGACCGAGAGCCCTGCCATTTGGGATGGGGTGGCCCAAAATGTCTTCAGAGGGAGTAGCAGTAAGCAAGTGCAGTAATCAATTCCTCAGGGCAGTGCAGTCACACAGGACAACTGAGGAAAATAAGGTAGTGCAGTCATTTAAACTCCTCAGTTGAATATAGCAGTGCAGTCATAGCAAGCAGTTCAACAATTTAAAACAGTTTGATTGAATACAGCAGTTCAGACACAGCAAGCAGTGGGTCCAGGCAACCATACCTCTTAACCTCCCTCATCACAGAGCAGGGACAAACGACTAAAATCAGGAACACATCTGATAAAACAGTAATATTAGTCCCAGAAGCTGTATACCACATGTTTTTTAGTGTGAATAGCATTTTCTTAATGATAATGAGACTGTAACATCAATGGCTGGCATTATTCTGTGATCCCAGTCCCTACTCTTTAGTGCCAGAAATGCCAGACTTAGGCAGGACAGAAGAAATTTCTGAGGCAAAATCAGGGACATCCCTGAAAATCAGGAACAGCTAAGGGGTAGGCAAGCAACAGGAAATTGCAGGCAGATAAAGAAAATACAGTTTGCTTCATGGGCATTGAGACAGTTTGATGACCCACCCCCCTTCTGAATATGGGGGCCAGGGTACTTAGTGTCTCTGTCCCAGCTATGAGTAGCCACGCCCTTCTACTACACGGACAAAGGACTAAGTTTTTCCATTACTTGGGCTTAGATTACCCTAGAACTTTGAGCAAAGCATGCAATAAGGCTATGCCAGGCTTTTAGTAATCAGCTTCTTACAGCTAAACAATTAGAAATTCAGCAGAAAATGCACATTCTCACCAATAATACTTTGACCTGGCTTTACCTAGCACTTCTTTGATTCTTGGCTAAGAGGGAGTGCCCAAGTCTCTTTATATGGAGCACAGACTGCCTAGAATAAGTTAAACTAGCAGAGATTCTTTCAAGGTAGGAGTTCACAAATACCTTTAATCTTGGTCCAACAGTTATTTGGTTTGAACCCCTCTAGCTTCTGCCTTTTTGGTTCTTATTTCTCTCTCTGTCTGTATACAATTGGACAAGGTATCAGCTTTCCTCCACCCGGGGGGGGGGGATACAATGGAAGCAATTTAACAATTCTAAACAATAATTGCACAGTGCAACAATACAATTGCTAAACAATCCTTCCCTGGCTGGAGCAGGTCTAGCTAGGAATAATTATTAAAGGAAATGCTGGCCAACAGCTGACTCACCCCTGGAGTTCAACCAAGACGTCTGTACTCTGGGGAGTGCACAACCAGAAAGGAGTGATAAGGTGTCTTCTCCTGGAGACTGCTGCATGAAAGGTGCACTGGGTCTGTTTCCTGGCCAAATGAACTGACTCAACACACTGGGGGACCCGACTAGATGGCATATTTCTGCAAAAAACAACTGAGGCTGCTACTGGGGATCTTCTGGAGGGAGTTACACCAAAGGGACCCAGGGGATTCGCTTCAACCTCCTAACAGGGAAGCCGACATCCATTGCCTTGCTGTCCTTCACCCTCCCTGGTCAAACTCTTTCTCCCCTCCCTCCAGCCTGACAGAGCCTACCCTAGGCTGAGATGGTCCTGGCTACCTGCCAGGGGACTGGCTCCTCCATCCAGAGGTCAGCCTCCTGAAGCTGGGTCAGTAGCTTAAAAAAAAAATGTCCAGATTTGAGTCAACCCTAGCCACAGGGATTGGCTGAGAGGGCTCAGCCTGGCTTCCTTCTCCGCTGGGGACAGGAATGTTGCCCAACTGGTTTGGCTGGCTGGGTGTCGGTCTTGAGCAAAGGGAAGGGGGAGGAAAGAAAAAAAAATGGTTTTCTTTTAAAACCCTGAATTTAGACTACTAGGACTGTCTGCTGGAGTTGGGCCCATTCTGTGTTTCAGAGGGTCACCAAAGCTTTTCTAGGGTTCCTCATTAAGCTGCCAGGGTCCCCATAACTGTCTGACCCCTCATATGTCTGAGGATCCCCTATTTTCTGTGGTGCTCCCAATTTCCCTGGGGCACTACAGATTCAGGCCCACCTAACAATACACGTCCTCATGTATTTCCCAAATTTTTACCTTCTGAATCTTAAACTCTTTGACAGTTCCATCCATAAACAATGACATATTCCTTGCCCGTGGTATGGTAACAAAACATTCATAACAGCCTACAGATTATAAACTTAAAATCCTTAATTCCATGTTTTCCCTAACACTATAAACATTATGGTAGTGGTTTTGTCAACGTATGAGAAAACATTTATGACTCCTTGCATCTTTAAAGCTCTGATTTACATCTTAGAACATTTCAATAAACCATATTTACAACTGGGCAGTGGTCTTGGCTCTTCTTTCATTTTTCTACTTGTATGTGGACACCCTTTGTACCGCTTCAGTCACATGCCTCTGAGGGGGTACCCCAAAGTTTGACCTCTGGGATCTACGTTGAGGGGGCTCTGCAGCAGTGGCTACAGGAGGGTGTGGCACCATTGGATACAGCCATGGGGTTAGTAGCAGGGTGGGAAATGACTCTGGGGTGTTTCCCTCAGTTGGGAGTAGTTCCCACCTCTCCTCCAGATTACTGTCCAGGAGGTGACTTCCAGATGGTGGAGCAGCACTGAAGGTGCAGGGTTTAAGTCTGTTGCGATGAACAATCTGTGGCTGCTTCCTGCCAGACTCCTCTTGGATCTTGTAAACAGGTAAGTCCGGGAACGGGATCTGAACAATCAAATATGGTTCTGACTCCCATTTGACATCCAGCTTGTGGCAGCGAGTCTTTAATAGTACCCTTTCGCTGATGGCCAGAGGCATTGTATGGGCTTGGACATCATATTTCGCTTTCTGTCATTCCCGCACTTTCTCCATGTTTTGTTCCACTATTTTTCCAGCATCTCATAATCATTCATGGTGCTCAGTCTCCCACTCAGTAGTGGTATGGAGGGGTTTCACTGGGTTTGGTTTTACATCTAGAACCAAGTTCATGGGGAGTCTCCCATGATGACCAAACATCATATAGTATGGTGAGTACCCAATGCTGTTGTGAGTTGTGTTATTGTAGAGGTACACTAGCTCTGGGAGACGCCTTGCCCAGTGCAGTCACTGAGACTCTGGTAGGGTTCTGAGCATGTCAAGGATAGTCCGACTGACCCTCTCACAGAGCCCATTGCTCTGAGGGTGATAGGCAGTGGTGTGGATCTTTTGCCCTCCATACAATGCACACAGTTCTTTAAACAAGTGAGACTCAAATGCTGAACCTTGATCAGTCAGGATTTTGGTTGGGTGACCATAGGGTTGAACAAACTGCCTCCAGAACTTTTCAGCAGTGGTTCAGGCTGAAAAATCTCGGACAGGCACAGCAATGACAAACTTTGAATAGTGGTCCATCGTGGTGAGAATGAAGTTTAGGCCATCTCCAATGGGGTCTACTTTAAGATGGTCCAGGGCCACCAGCTCAAGGGGTGCATGAACAGTGATTGGATGTAATGGGGGCTCTTTGATCTTGCCCCAGTGCTTGCTTGAGGGTACATGTTGGGCATTTGTCACACCACTCTTGGAGGTCTTCACGCATCCCAACTCAATAGAATCTGGTTCTCATATAAGCCTCTGTCTTTTTGCAGCCAAAGTGTCCAGATTTGTCATGATATGTCTCTAGGGCAACATCTGCAGCTTCACGAGGGAGGACAACTTGTCAAACTTGGTCATGTGTCTTTTGGTTAGTGATGGTGTGGATAAGCCATCCATCCACAACTGTCAAACGAGCCACATGTCACCACAGTTACACAAGTTCTGGGTCAGCATGCTTTCTGTCCTCCAGAGGTAGAGTCTGCTGGTTACTAATGAAGGCCTTTAGCTGTCGGGTCACTGGACTGTGATCTTGGATCTGCTGCCATAAGTCAGGGGTTTCCTTTAATGTCTCAGGCATGTTGTCTTCCAATGCTTCTGCAGTTGCAGTAGGGCAGACAGCTGTGGGGAAGCTATAGCAGCAGGCTTATACCACCTCTGCAGGGATCTGGAGAAAGGGAGCATCTCTAGAGCTTCTCTGTGGTAGTCATTCTCCTCCATCTCATCTTGGGTGGGTAACCTCAACAGGGCATCAGTATTTACATTGGATTTATTGCACGGTACTTGATTGTAAAATTGTAGTTGGCAAGTCTTGAGGCCCATCTCTGCTCAAGTGCTTCCAGTCATGCAGTGTTCAGATGAGCAAGGAGGTTGTTGTCAGTGTAGACTGTGAAGGGTGTGGCGGCTAGGTAAGCTTTGAATTTCTCAGTGACGGTCCACACTAGAGCAAGGAATTCCAGCTTGAAGGAGCTGTGGCAATCATCATTCTGTTCAGCTCTACGCAGCCCACTGCTTGCACAAGCAACAACCGTCTCAACTCCATCCTGGTCCTGGGAGAGGACAGCCCCTAGCCCTCGATTGCTGGCATCAGTATATAATTTGAAGGGAAGTTGATAATCTGCATAGGCAAATACTGGAGCTTGGATCAACATTGCTTTTAGCTGTTGAAGGACTCCTGCTGGGCTGAACTCCACTGCACTGGGCTGCTTTTGTGCAGTTGCTTTGTTCCCCTGAACAATTCATGCAGTGGGGCAGCTACCTGGGAAAATTTAGGGACAAACTGTCAGTAGTACCCTACGAACCCCAGGAATCTCCTTACATCCCGGACTGTGACTGGAGTTGGCCACTCATGCACTGCTTGAATCTTGTCTGAGTCTGGTGACACTCTGTGTTTAGATACATCATGCCCCAGGTAGTGAACTTCTTCTTTGAGCAGGTGACACTTTGTTGGTTGACCTTGAGCCCATAGTCAGCTAGGCGGGTAAGAACAGTTTTGAGGTGCTGCAGGTGCTCAGAATAGGTTTTAGAGTACATGATGATGTCATCCAAGTAGAGGAGGACTATGTCAAAATTATAGTTCCCCAAGTAGTGTTCCACTAGTCACTGAAAGGTCCTCGGGGCATTACACATGGCATTCGAGTAAATTCATAGAGGCCAATGGGGGTCACAAACACAGACTTCTCCCTGTCCTCTGGTGCAAGGGGAACTTGCCAGTAGCCAATAGCCAAGTCTAGAGTTGAAAACAGGGATGCTGATTTCAATGCTGCCAGAGAATCCTCTATCCGTGGTAATGGGTAAGCATCCTTGTGCGTCACTTGGTTCAGCTTCCAATAGTCGACATCGAAGTGAATTTGCCCATCCTTTTTCTTGACCACTACTACTTGAGCAGCCCATGGACTGTGACTCTCGGTGATGACATTGGTATCCTTCATCTCCTGGAGCATGGTTTTCACTGGTTGGTACAGTGCAGGTGGAATAGGACGGAATCGTTCTCTGATGGGTGGGTGCTGTCCTGTGACTATGTGGTGCTGCATGTTCTTGGTACACCCAAAGTCAAGGGGGTGCTTGGAAAATACTCTCTCTAGTCTCTCTAGCATCAACAACAACCCCTGTTTGTCTTCTTCAGGGGTTTATTTTGTGCCCAAGTCAATTTCCTCAAGCCAGCTCTTGGCATCTGCTCCTTCATGGCCTACTGCTCCATTTAATTGAAAGACATTCTCTCCATGGTCTGCTGTGGGCTCAATTATGTCCTCACTTCGGGTCTTTATCAATTTGGCCACAGGCTGATTCTGGTATAGCTTAACAGGAGTTGTGCCATAGTTCAAGATGTGGATGGGGACCTGCTCCTTGGTAACTGTTGAGAGACTCCATGCAACAATCACTGGTTTCTCCCCTGTAGCACTGAGTGGTTCAACTACAGCCACATAGTCCTTGCCTTGCAGTCCCACCTTGGCTTTGCACAGCAGTATGGTCTCTGTACCTGGGTCCAGTCTGACTGGCTGGACATCAAGAATCTGGATCTTCCCAATTTCTCCCTCAGCACTGGCGAACCGCTGGTGACACTGCAATATACTGATTGTGTGCTTCCAGGCCTTCTTTCTGGCTTTTGGGAGCTGTGCTGCTTGATTCTGGAGGGCATCCAGCAATTCCTCATGACAGTTGTCCAGTACATTCATCCTCAAGATCACTGGAGGGAGGTTGTCATCATCAGTGTTGCTAATGATGACCCCTTGTTGTGGGTAAATCTTTTCTCCCAGGTGAATGTCCATTTCCTAGTAGCCCAAGTAAGGGATACTCATTCCATTGCCTGCAGTCAAGTTGAGCCAAGTCTTTGGAGGGCATTTTAGTTGGTCTTGGGTCCAGTGCTTGAGGAATGGCAGCCTTGAATAGTGGTGACTTGGGAGCTGGAGTCCAGAAGTGCTGTAAAGGTGATACCATTGAGTTTGATGGGAACAGTCAGGCACCTCCCTACGTACTTTGACCGTTCCAGGTTTGGGTTTGGACCTAGGAGCTTTCTTCCCGAGGGTTGGTCCACTGCCTCGGGACACCCTGTTTAATGACACAGCAAATTCTCCTTCCTGGATACACTGTTGTTCCACATGGCCACTGATGTCACAGTGCCTGCAGATAGGTCATCCACGATTGTCGAACCGGTCAGTGGGTCGCCGGCCCATACTCCTTTGGTCCGGTCTTGCTGGGCATCGGGGATGGTCCATAGAATACCCTAGGCCCCAGCTCCCCTGGAGGTCTTGTACGACTCGGCAAACATCTGCTAGTCTTTGCAACATGGCCTCCAGCTGGCGGGACATCTCTCTGGTACTGTCTCTTGCCTTGTCATTCGGCCAGTCCTGGGCTTGAATGACCTGTTGGTACACTTTTTCTCTATCCCCTCTGGGGTAGGAGTCATGTTCTAGCCAATCTGATAGATACTCTTTTTCCTGGCTGAACTTTTTTTCTGCCCTCCACCTGGTGACGGTATTGCAAGATGAGCAGGGTTCAGACATTGGACCCCCAGTGGCCATGGCTCCAGCAACAACAGCCATCTGTTGGAAGGCCACTATCTCTTCCTCAAGTCGTCCAGAACCTCGGACTTCTATGGCTTCCTCTTTGAAGTCTACAAACTTTGCATCTGGGTTTTGGTGGTGCAACATCCGCAGGTTCTGACGTAGAGGCTCTCCCCAGGCCTCCTCGATGAACCGCTCTATCAATACTTGGTCTGGGTCATGGTCCTCACTCGGATCTCATTTTTGCAGGGCCCTGTGTGCCTCTTGCAGGCTCAAGGCAAAGTTCCGCAGTGTCTCCCGGGGGCCCTGTATGCAAGAGAAGAATTTCATTTTGAGGTCTGAGACACTCCGCTTGTTGAAGATGTTGCTTAGCTGGGTCAGGATCCAATGAGCAGTGTCCTTTTGTCCATCTGACCAGCTTTCAACTTCCCATTTTGCAGCTCCTCCCAGCTGCCCAATAAGGATTTCCACTCTCTGTTGCTCTGGCACTTGGTAGAGACGGAACATAGCCTGCAGCTTCACACGGAAGTTGGTGAGGCTGCAGGTGTCTGAGCTTCAGTCCCCCATGTACCTTGGTAGCCATGGTGCCCTGAAGTAATAAGGCATCATAATTGGGGGTGGTTGAACTGAAGGTGAGGATGATGCTGTGGCTCCTTCAGTATCTGAAGGCATCTTGGGTTGGAGCTCCTCCGGCTTTGGGCTCCTTGTTGACACTGATCCTGTCGACTACGCCAAGTTTTTGTGCTGGACAAGCTGTGGTGGTTCGTATCCCTATAGTTTAGGGTGCTGCCAGATAAATCTGGAAGGAGAGGCTGGAGACGTACTCTAGAGCCAAGATGCAAGGTTTATTAGCAGCAGTTGGAGCACACAGAAAAGACATAGCATTCACTAACACTGTACACATGAGAAAGCATGAATAAGGTTATCAGGACCACAAACTGACCCCACTAATGTCCTACAAAAGTCCAGGTTATTCAAGTCTTAAAGGTGTAGTGATCCGATGCACCAGGCTTGGGTTTCTAGCATTTTGTCGGCCAACTGCTGAGGGTGAACCTACGGAAGTGCTTCCTACACAGGCCATAAAATGGGGCATCTGCCAGTGAACCAAAAACCAAGTAAAAAACTGTAGGCCTCCTGGCCCTAGGAAGAAGGTGACTCCTGGCATCGCTGAGGCAATGTCAACAGGGCAGCGTCTCGTCAAGGATGGGTGTTGATGCCAGGTTGTAGGGGAAGAGAGCCTCCTCTGGGGATGTTGGCTGTGGTGACCTCGGGCAGGTGATCTCCAGTCAAGGAAAGGTTGCCGGGTGCGATGATCCACTGGACGACCTCTGGGCAGGTCCCCGGAACCCTTACCACCTCACCCCTGCAGCTTCAGAATCTGACAATGTTCGGTGTGACCTCTTGATGCATCACTGGAATACGAGCCACCTATGGGCAGTACAATCAAGAGTGTGGCGACCATTGGTGTGGCCTCTTGCATGGGCCACTGGTACTTATGCCACCTCAGGGAATGGGGCACATAGCCTGGCAATCCTTGGCAAGGCCTTGGTAAAAGCCACTGGTACTGTTGTCACCTTAAGACAATGTCTATTTGGGAGAATGGGCAACGTGACTCCGAGTTCGGCAAATGACTTAAGTCCCTCGAGCTGGAGCCGGTGTGACCCCCAATCTGACTCACTTTGGTGGGCCCTAGCTACCAACTGGCTACCACTTACGACCCGCAACTCGAACCTGGGGCATCGTGGTGAACATTTGGAGTTGTTGAAGGTTGTTGGAAGTGGGTGCAGGTGATACTGGGCCTCCCGGAGACCTTCCCTGGGTCGAAGAAGAGACACCGGAGGACTTCTGGATGAGGTGTGAGGTGTGTGCAGGAGCCTGAAACAGAACAAAAATTAAAAACCTGAAAGGCAATTCCCCCCCTCCCATATGACCGAGAGTCCTGCCATTTGGGATGGGGTGGCCCAAAATGTCTTCAGGGGGAGTAGCAGTAAGGAAGTGCAGTAATCAATTCCTCAGGGCAGTGCAGTCACACAGGACAATTGAGAAAATAAGGCAGTGCAGTCATTTAAACTCCTCAATTGAATATAGAAGTTCAGTCATAGCAAGCAGTTCAACAATTTAAAACAGTTTTATTGAATACAGCAGTTCAGACACAGCAAGCAGTGGGTCCAGGCAACCATACCTCTTAACCTCCCTCATCACAGGGCAGGGACAAATGACCAAAATCAGGAACACATCTGATAAAACAGTAATATTAGTCCCAGAAGCTGTATACCACATATTTCTTAGTGTGCATAGCATTTTCTTAATGAGAATGAGACTGTAACTTCAATGGCTGGCATTATTCTGTGATCCCAATCCCTACTCTTTAGTGCTAGAAGTGCCAGATTTAGGAGGAACAGAAGAAATTTCTGAGGCAAAATCAGGGACATCCCTGAAAATCAGGAACAGCTGAGGGGTAGGCAGGCAACAGGAAATTGCAGGCAGATAAAGAAAATACAGTTTGCTTCATGGGCATTGAGACAGTTTGATGACCCACCCCCCTTCTGAATATGGGGGCCAGGGTACCCAGTGTCTCTGTCCCAGCTATAGGCTGCCACACCCTTCTACTACATGGACAAAGGACTAAGTTTTTCCATTACTTGGGCTTAGATTACCCTAGAACTCTGAGCAAAGCATGCAATAAGGCTATGCCAGGCTTTAGTAATTAGCTTCTTACAGCTAAACAATTAGAAATTCAGCAGAACATGCACATTCTCACCAATGATACTTTGACCTGGCTTTACCTAGCACTTCTTTGATTCTTGGCTAAGAGGGAGTGCCCAAGTCTCTTTATATGGAGCACAGACTGCCTAGAATAAGTTAAACTAGCAGAGATTCTTTCAAGGTAGGAGTTCACAAATACCTTTAATCTTGGTCCAACAATTATTTGGTTTGAACCCCTCTAGCTTCTGCCTTTTTGGTTCTTATTTCTCTCTCTGCCTCTACACAATTGGACAAGGTATCAGCTTTCTTCCACCCTGGTGGGGTACAATGGAAGCAATTTAACAATTCTAAATAATAATTGCACAGTGCAACAATACAATTGCTAAACAAACAATCCTTCCCCTGGCTGGAGCAGGTCTAACTAGGAATATTTATTAGAGGAAATGCTGGCCAACAGCCTACTCACTCCGGAGTTCAACTAAGATTTCTGTACTCTGGGGAGTGCACAACCAGAAAGGAGTGATAAGGCGTCTTCTCCTGGAGACTGCTGCATGAAAGGTGCACTGGGTCTGTTTCCTGGCCAAATTAACTGACTCGACACACTGGGGGACCTGACTAAATGGCAGATTTCTGAAAAAAATGACAGAGGCTGCTACTGGAGATCTTCTGGAGGGAGTTACACCAAAGGGACCCAGGGTATTCGCTTCAACCTCCTAACAAGGAAGCCGACATCCATTGCCTTGCTGTCCTTCACCCTCCCTGGTCAAACTCTTTTTCCCCTTCCTCCAGCCTGGCAGAGCCTACTCTAGGCTGGGGCAGTCCTGGTTACCTGTCAGGGGATTGGCTCCTTCATCCAGAGGTCAGCCTCCTGAAGCTGTGTCAGTGGCTTAAAAAAAATGTCCAGATTTGAATCTACCCTAGCCACAGGGATTGGCTGAGAGGGCTCAGCCTGGCTTCCTTCTCCACTGTGAACAGGAATGTTGCCCAACTGGTTTGGCTGGCTGGGTGTTGGTCTTGAGCAGGGGGAAGGGGGAGGAAAGAAAAAAATGGTTTTCTTTTAAAACCCTGAATTGAGACTGCTAGGACTGTCTGCTGGAGTTGGGCCTGTTCTGAGTTTCAGAGGGTCACCAAAGCTTTTCAAGGGTTCACTGTTAAGCTACCAGGGTTCCCATAACTGTCTGACACCACATATCTCTGAGGATCCCCTATTTTCTGTGGTGCTCCCAATTTCCCTGGGGCACTAAACCTGCAACCAAGCAATTAAATGTATAGTGGTACCATCTAATTCAGTTTGCCAGTTTAATGTGTTTAAATGTGACTGAGCCATCCAGCCAGGATTACAAATGGCTTATGGTTTTTGTCACAGCATGTGTGAATAAACTTCAAACTAGGCAAATTTACAGGTTTAAAGCACACCGTGGTGTGATATTTATTTTTCAAAAGTTTGAAAAATAATAAATGAAAACAAAGAAATTGCAAAGAAAATCACTACTTAACATCAGTAGTTTCTCAGAAAGACCACACCAGCAGGTAAAGAATTTGGAGGGGAAGCATTCCCTTAATGTAATTTCATACTTTATACTTAAGTCCCCATTCATCCTGCATTATCACTTCCGAGCGCTGTTGCTCAGATTATGTCATCACGTACTGACGCAGCCACCATTTTAGGGAGCTACTGCAGCAAGGGGATTAAACATGAGCCGGGGTTTTGTTTACATGTCGGCAATATGTTTCAGAATTAGTGACTGTGGATGAACATTATTTCAGAGCAAAATGGAACCCAGGATTATCTAGGTAAGCCCCTGACCTTTAAGCCTGTGTTTTTGGACCACTTATCAGACGATCTTGTTTATGAGTCCTTTAACATCAGTAGTTTCTCACATATTATGGTCCTGGATCTTAGAGTTCCAAAGACACTTTTAATCTGCATTCAACAGCTTGTCTACAGTAGCAGTAGAACCTCTCTCCTCTCTCTCAGGGCTGAGCCCCACTGGACTGAACTGAAGTGAACTCAGTGAAGAGGTTTTATATCTTTTTGGTGTGGTCACCTGACTAAGCCCTTTCTATTTTCATGTCTGAACATGCTGTTATATGTCTAGACATGCTGTTTTAAAACCAAGGGAGTCTGTTTGTTCCATGGGACTTCCTGGTTCAATTAAAGGTACAATGTATATCTCCACAGATATTGACTCTCTATATCTCTGATTCATAATGACTAAGCATTTTTATAAAGCATACCACAGTTTTATGTTTAGTTTCATACAGTAACAGGTTTATAGCATGAATTTATGAAAATACCATAAGGATTTTGTATAACTGTACTAATCATGAAATGATTAGTTTGATATGGCTTCTGAATTGTTTTTCTTTAAAAAGGCTTTATTAACTGTATTCACTCCTGCTACCTAAAATAGCCTTTATGTTTATTTTACATAGAATGCACTTATGCACTTTACACAACACCTCTCCTGGTGTTTGGCATTATTCCAGGGACTGGATGGATGGAAGGAAATGGAAAAAGAATGAAAGGAGAGAACTAGTAGGAAGTTTCGTAGGGACAGTAAAGAGCTACTTTAGGTGGCCGACCTAGGGTGGGGGGGGAGAAAGAAGAAAAGCAAAGAGAAAAGTGTTAACTGTTGCACAATAGAAGTTTTGGTAGCTAGGAAATAAGGAGATAGAAAAGTGGTCCATCAGTCACAGCTGAGGGTGTAGCCTAGCACCGCCACAGTTTTCAAGTGTGTTCCTCATGTTAATCACCCCTTCTTCCATCAAGGACCCCAACTACAGCTGCAACACCGTGCAAACTGCGGCACCACCTCAGACATGTCTGTTTTCGATTCTATGTACCCAGTAGTTGCACAGACTGAATAAAGTCAGGGACTAAAGTGATAAAAGTAAATTTAACCTGTCTCAGTACAGCAAAGTAATCATTATTCTAGATTCTCACCCCTCCCTTGTTCACGCCCCCTCAATAAATCTGATTTTATATTTACTGTTAACCTGGTTTGTGAGCATATCATTACCTGGTATAAAGTTACTGAAATATTAGCAAAGTCTATTAAAGGAACATGGTTGTGTTTTTGAAACCATGTTTTACAGGGGTTGCAGGGTGAATGCTAGGAGGCTGTACCCTGCTGGTAAGTGGATTGTCCAGGAGCACATCATTAATGCGGGGATTAGCCCATATTCCAAATGTTAAGCATTGCAGTTGTAAAACTAAGTGTAACAGGTTACTAGGTGGGATTGTGGGTGGTTATAGTTTCCCAGAGGACTGTACCAATTCTGTTAGTAACCCACTTAAGCATTACTCTTGGTGGAGGCACAGTAATTGAGAGAGTACGGTGGGTACGGAGACCCCAATAGCAGCTAATTCTTAAGCCAGGCCCCTCAACCTGCAGTTAGGGCAGCAGGCAGGGGTAGTAGCCCTTGGTATAATGGCACCAGGGTTACAAATGTGGAGGCACTGCTGGGATACTGCCCCCTAGTGGCCAAAACACAAAACTGAAATTTCTCTTCCTATGAGTGCTGATATTAAAATGGAGGACAGGGCTGGACTTAGACTTGGGATCCCTACCTATAAAATAGCTGTCATCACCTGATAGGGTGGTGTGAAGCTGAGGAGGTCAATCTTCACAAAGCTTTGATGCAATTAGATATCCCTTTGGGTACCAACAAGGCTGCTATAGAAGAGGTGGTAAATAAAGTCAAATGTTTAGGTAAAGCCATTGTACAAGGACAAAATTCTGATTTGTTTAGTCAAAGTATAGTAGCATTACTAGCTTGCAGCATTGTAGTGGACCCTGAGCAGGAACCCCCTGTTATTATCCCTGATGAGGCCCAGGTGGGTTGGAGAGTAATCATTATGCATAGTGGAGCATCCACTCCTGGGGGTCACCTAAGTTATAGGGATTTAAAGATAAGTTGGGGGAGTTATTAGCAGCTGAGCAACAAACCTGGGAAGATTCAAAAAAAGGTCTTAGGGGACCCTGGGGGGAGTTTCACCTACGAACCCCTCACCTGCACCTTCTCCAGCTTCCTCACCAGCACCTGTGCCTATGCCCTTACCAGTGCTTATGTCCTCAGTGAACCTGGATTCATATTGCAGGCTGCAAGTGTTATCTAGTACTGTTCCCACACCCCATGGGGAGGATGATCTGGAGACTTGGATGGACTATACATCACCCCTGGTCCAAGAATGGCAATGTGCGGAAGCAGAGAAAAGAAAGAGGCTCATGGAAAGCTTGAGGGGCCCTGCACTTGAAGCAATCAGATTTCTGAGATCCACTAATACCGATGCTTCAGCCAATGAATATTTGTTTGTGTTAGAAGGGGTTTTTGGCAGTACTGAGTCCGGCAAAGGCTCAATATGAAAATTCAAGTCCACCAAACAGTGGAAAGTGAACTTTTGTCAGCTTATGTAACCCATTTGGAGAGGACCTTGCAAAGAGCTCACAGAAAAGGTTGGAGGTTGGCAAGTGATTTGAACAGAGTGAGGCTAGAACATATCCTTTAGTCTGCCAGATTCTCCAGTGTGCTGATGCTTAAGTTAAAGTTTCATAACCGCAGAGATGATCCTCCTGCATACTGCTGGTTAATGAAAGAAATCAGAGAAGCTGAAAATGAGGAAGAGTTTTGGGGCCCTTATGCAGGTGCTGCCCGAGCAGCCCCAGACTCTGAGAAGTTTGTTGACAAAGAGCCTGCACTTCATGCTCAG
Source organism: Neoceratodus forsteri (assembly GCA_016271365.2). Lineage (NCBI taxonomy): Eukaryota > Metazoa > Chordata > Ceratodontiformes > Ceratodontidae > Neoceratodus > Neoceratodus forsteri. The sequence goes on along the minus strand of CM057457.1, from coordinate 136,312,890 downwards.
CAAATTAAAGACCTGTTAAAAGAGTTATGAGAAGTAAAGACCAGTGCCCAGAGTACTGTGGAGTTGGTTAAAAGTCAAACTGTTCATCTTTCTGTTGCTGAAGCCATCAGTGAGACATTGCCTTCTGCTACCGGTTCTCATGTTCAAGTCCCTAGTGGAGGACCAAATGATGATATGCTGAAGGAAATGAGGGAGCTGAGAGCCTTGGTGCGTGATCTTGCTCAAACATCTCACCAGTCTTCATCCTGGAGAAGACCCAGCGAAACTGAACCTGAATCCAGGCCTAAAGATGATTACAAACCTAGTCCTCACCCTAGACAAAATCAGACTGAAGAACCTGCTCAAACATATAACCCTGGACCCAATGTCTTCTGCTACCATTGTGGAGAGGATGGACACACTAAAAGAACATGTAATTCCCCTGAAGACTTGTGAAAAGTAACCACCAAACTACTTAAGCAAGTAAGAAAAAGTGGTCTAAAGCCTCAGGCCAAATCTCCCTACAAGTCTTATGTTGGATGGTCCGCTGTTATGCACCCAGTAAACAATGCTCCTCCTGACTGAATGGAAATGTGGGTCCTTTCATGGAGACTGCCATACATATCAATGGCATCCCAGCCTGAGCCTTGTTGGACAGCGGATCTCAGGTCATGATAACATTTAAAGATTGGTACAATCAGCTCCTATCAGACCATCTTCTACAGCCCCTTGATGGACTGCATGTGTGGGAGTTAAGTGACAAGTTGTATCCTTATCTTGGCTTTCTTCGAGTGTGGCTTTCTTTCCCCTCATCCATGGCAGGCATAAGAGATCCAGTAGAGACCTTAGCCCTTGTGTGACCCCCTCTCTGGCCTGTATGATGGAATTCCAGTACTGATTGGCACTAATGTGCATACATTCAGCTGCCTTGCACAAATGTGTCAAGAATGACAAGCACAAAAGACCGAGAGGGCCCTACACATACATGCCATGGTGCAGAAGGTGCATGAGATGCAAATGCACCGGGAGGAGGATGACCAGGATGAACCCATGGGAAATGTATACAAAAAGGATTCCTCATCTATTGTTCTTCCCCCTAATGCCCAGTGCAGTGTCAGCAGAGAGGTACACTTGTGCAAAGATGTGACCAACAAAATATTAATGCTGGACACACCAGAAGAAGGAAAACTGCCTGAGGGACTTCTAGTTAAACCCAGTGTGCAACCTGTCCATGCTCACGCCTATGCTCAGAGAGTGGTGGTCCAAATTCAGAATGTTAAGGATTGGGACATTAAAGTTAACTGAGATTGCACCCTGGCCAAGGTCTATTGCACTGATATGGCTGTATTGCCATCCAAGTGTCAAAATGGAGCAGACTGTGAAGTATCGCTGGACATGTTTTATTTTGGAGAGTCCCCCATCCCTGATAGCTGGAGGAATAGAGTCAGTCAAAAGCCTGCTCAGTGAACCAAAGTGTTCTCTCTTAAAGAATGGGAATGTTGGTTGTGTCTCTGGTGCTGAACATTATCTCTGTCTGCATGATGAGAGGCCTTTCAGGGAACAGTCCCAGCCCCTCGATCCTGCTGATATTGATGACATCAGGTGCAATCAACAGGAAATGCTTGTGGCTGGTATCATACAGGAATCACGCAGTCCTTACGCTTCTCCAGTTGTTGTAGTCCAGAAAAAGAGTGGTTCCATCCATATGTGTGTAGACTACAGGACCCTTAATAAATGAACTGTGCCTGACCAATATACTATGCCATGCATACAAGCTGCCTTGGACTGCCTAAACAGGAGTAAGTGGTTTTCGGTCCTTGATCTCCGCAGTGGGTATTATCAAATTCCGATGGTGCCAGAGGACAGAGAAAAGACTGCATTCATTTGCCCATAAGGCTTCTACAAGTTCCTCCTCATGCCCCAAGGTATATCAGGTGTACCAGCGACTTTTCAAAGACTAATGGAGCGTGCTGAGGGAGATATGAACCTTCTTGAATATTTAGTCTTCCTTGACATCATTGTTTTTGGCAAAACCCTTAAAGAACATGAGGCTCACAGATTCAAGGTGTTAGATAGACTGGAAGACTTTGGTTTGAAGCTATCGATCAACAAATGCTAGTTTTTCCAGAACTCCATAAAATATGTAGGCCACATTGTGTCATCCAAAGGCATCCAAACTGACCCCGGCATGGCAGAAGCACTGACTGGCCAAAGCCAAACAACTTAAAAGTAGCTGCAATGATTTCTGGGCTTTTGAGTTACTATCCTTTTTGTAGAACTACACCAAAGTAGTGCCACTGTTGAACTTAATGCAAGGTACCTCCCACTCATAAAAAGTTCAAGAAAAGTACTGAGAAAGAGACTGTAAAATCCTATTTCTGGCCTCATGAACCCTTTGGGCAGTGATAGACGACAGATTGTGACACAGCTTTCTATGAAATTATTTATCAGCTGACTCATGCTCCTGTTCTTGCATATGCAGACCCATCCAAGCCTTACGTGCTGCACACTGACGCTAGTCCAAGTGGCCTCGGGGATGTGCTCTACCAAGAGTATATGGAAGGACTGCGCCCAGTGCCATATGCCAGCAGAAGTATGACTCCATCAGAAATTAACTACCCTGTGCATAAATTGGAATTTTTCACTCTCAAGTGGGCAATTGTGGAACAATTCCATGAATATTTGTATGGCACCAAGATATTGGTTAAAACAGACAACAACCCATTAGCCTATGTTCAAAATGGATGCTAAACTAGATGCTATGGGACACATATGGCACTCGATACTATCTACGTATGATTATGAGGTGGAGTGCAGTGGAGTACCGACCTGGCCTCAATCATGTCGACACCAATGCCTTGTCAAGGAAACCTGCCTCCAGTCAAGAGTGGGTATGAATGTCAGAGCATTCTGTAAAAGCATTGTACCATAAGTTCAAAAGAGATGACACTCAATCTGTTGAAACTGTGGACTGTTTGGCTGATGGTCTGGGGCCTTCTGATACTTGCTTGCCAATTGCCTTATGTAACTTTGCAGTCCTAGATCTAAGTGCCCTGTCACAGTTAACTCCAGATGAACTTCAAAGGGAACAATATTATGACCCATTGATTAGACTAGTCCTAAATGCTCTCACAAAGGGAGAATATGTCTCAAAATTGTGGACCAATGACCTCAAAACTGCTCTGTTGTTTTGGGAAGTGCCTAACCTCAAGATAATAGAGAAACTGTTGTACAGAGAGTTGAATAATAATCAAGGAGAAGTTGTGAAAACACAGATAGTGTTGCCCACAAAGTTCAAGTACGCTGTGCTAAAGACTCTACATGACCAAATGGGACATTTCGGTAGTGAAAGAACTCTGGACTTGGCCTGTGCACATTTCTACTGGCCTAAAATGGGCATGGATGTTGATTAGTACATAAAGACTTGTAGTAAATGTCTCCAGCAAAAGGCTCAGCCACAGCGAGCAGCCTCCTTGGTCAATATAGATACTAGTGCCCAAGTGGCACTCGTATGTATACATTTCCTGAGCCTATAACTAGATTCAAAGAACATTGGTAATGTACTCGTAGTGATGGATCACTTTACAAGGTATTCATAGGCATACCCAATTAAAGACCAAAAGGCAGCCACAGTAGCAAAAGTCCTTGTGGAGAAGTTCTTTGTTCGCTAAGGTGCTCCACAATGGATACATTTGGATAAAGGCCAGGGCTTTCAGTGCAGACTTATTAAAGAGTTATTGTCTATCGGGGTGCAAAAGTCCAGAACCACTCCCTACCATCCGCAAGGAGATCCACAGCTGGAAACGTTTAATAGAACTTTACTCGACATGCTTGGCACTCTGCATCCCAAAGATAAACCCAGGTGGAGTCAACAGATAAGTGCCCTTGTGCACACATATAATTGTACCAAGAATGACACCACAGGGTTTTCGCTTATTATGTCATGTTTGATAGAGAGGCATGCCTTCAGGCCAGCCTGGGGGTGCTGAGGGTTGAGGCATTGGATGCCACACCTCCTGTCATACCAGAATGGGAATGGACTCAGGTCATTCAGGGGTCAGCTGGGGAAGGTAAGGATTGAGCATCCAGGGGATTGCTCTCCTTCCTTGGGGAGGAGGGTTTGTGCTGCATGCATCAGCACAACAAGAGGGGTTCGGCCCACATCCAGGGTGCTTGACTGCCTCCGTGGAGGTGGAGACAGCTGCTGCACCCATTGCACAGGTGCGGGTGCGGGAGAAAAAACAGAGGAAAAATACTGGGACCCGGCAGGACCCATGATGGCCCCGATGGGCTGGAGGACATATCCCTCTGAGGGGGGGTGGACGTAGCCCCTGCTGGATCCGTGGATGTGGGACAAAGAATGTTGTGATAAAAAAGAGAGGCACACCTTCCTGTTTATCTGTTTTGGAGTTTCACCTGATGGAGTTTGTCCAACAATTACCTACAGTGTGTCAGGAAATTGAAAGCACAACTCAATCACACCTACCAGCTTGAGCATACTATGGCCACAAAGAAAAATTTGGCTAACAAAGTTTGGTATGATAAGAGAGTTAAGGCACAAGACTTAAAGGCTGGAGATCATGTGTTAATGCATATGTGACAGGGTTGAATAAGGCCCTGCCCCATTTGTTATGCAGAAAGAGTTTAAACACAAGGGTCTGTTCTATCCACTCCTTTTCTGTCTCTTCTCTGTCTGATTGTGCAACCAAATTTTCTTGTGAGACCTAAGAACTGATCACTCCGATGGTTTCACAATTCTCCACCTCTCTCTCTCTTTCTCTGCCTTCCCTTGCTATTTCTGTCTTTTCTTCCCCCTTGCATATCTGCAGTTATAAAAAATATATGTGAATCTTTTTGCAGAAATGTCACTACTACTGTGATCCCTTTGTTTAAAACTATATATAGTTATACTGTTGAAATGATTGCAAAGCTATTTGGAACCCAAGGGGTTAACCTGAGATGCAGCTTTTAAGCCTTTTGCAGAATTGTAAACAACAGGTCACTTCTGGGTTACTATGTTCTTTTTGTTGCACCTGCATCGAAACTGACAAGAACATTCTGTAAACTTACAAGAACCGTCTGTGAGAAGCAGGCTCTCTTAATGAGTTCCCAGACCAAGACATGTAAAAAGAGCAGCAATGCTTTTGCTAGAGAGACAAGGACAGTAAGAGGCTGAGAGTCTGAAACTTGGAATTAAGAGATACCCTCAGAAGAAGGACTTAGTTTTCTGTTTGTACTGCCTTTGTAAATAGTTATACTAAATCATTTTTATTTTTTATTTTGCTGTCACTGAGAAAAATAAAATGCTATTTATGAATTTTGAAAACTGCTCCTGGTTTTCCTATGCTTCCTAACCTGTGCCACAATGACAGCATAATCTTGTTTTTTCAGGGGAAACATAAAATAGCCGACCACTGGAGCCACACACCCCTACATAGTGATCAGTCAGCTAGATGACCTTCCAGTATATAAATTGTGACCTGAAGGAGATCCTTGAGCTGTAAAGACAATACACAGAAATCACCTTCTACCAATCGGTCACATTGTCATAGATACTGCACCTCAAGATACTGCTTCAATAGGGCCTGTCACCAGATCTGCTGTGCAGAAAAAAAACATTATGTCAGTCTCCTGCTGCCAACAGCTAGAGCCTTCAGCCAGTACTGCCATGCAGGACAATGACTCTAACTCTGAAGACAATGGGAGTGAGTTTGGTGCTGCTTATTACCCTTCTCACGAATTAGCCCAGCTCTTCCAAGGAGCCTCTCCTTATGCTGCCAGTAATAATCATAACGGTCCAGTGACCTCTGACAATCCTACTCTGTCAGTTGTACCTGCACCTCCCGAGAGTGGTGTACAAAGTGTGACTTCTGATATAGCAGACTCCCTTTGCTTAGTGGAACTGTCTGACACTGAAGAGCTTGATTCTGAAAAAGAAACTGGTGAACCAGCCAATGAATCTCAAGGCGATAGTGAAACAAGTGGGCGAAATGAACTGACTCGGGTGCAAGAAACTATAGACATTCCTGAAAATGCTGTGTGTTGGATGAATCTAACTTTGTCGAAATAACTCTTTCTGATGAAGATGAGCCTAAGGAGCCAGAAAACCAAAGTAATGTGCGAGGCGATGGACCCATAATCAGTTCTGATCCTCAAGAGAGTGCAGTGGTGCCCCCTTTATCAGAAGCTGTCTTGCTGCTGTACAATGAGCCAGGAGTCATGAACCCGAATGCTACTGTTTAAGTGTCCGTGACATTGCCCCCCATGCCTAGAAAGTCAGGAAGAACTGTGAAACGAGTGACTCGGCTCACATATGACATACCAGAAAAGCCTGTGGACTTGCCCATGAATGTAGTTCATAAAAGGGTATATGTTACAGTCAATTCCCTGCCCAAAATAGTGTTTACCACATCCTACAAGATATTAATCAGGTCAACTACCAAGCATCCCAGGGGTAGTAGCCCTTGGTGCAATGGTGCCAGGGTTACAGGAGGAAAGCAGGTAACCCTTTTCCTAAAAGTATTTCCCAGCATCAAAAAAATTGAATGGAAAGAAGGCTCAACACATATAAATACAAATATGCACATTACCAGGAATGCTGAGAGATTGCAGAGCAGACACAACCCACTCAGTGGGGAGGCGGTCAGCCCCTAACAAATGTCCTCAAAACAGAATCTGATACAAATAGAATCAAATGTATCCAAAAAGTGCAAAACTGAATCTGATACAACTAGAATTTAAATGTACCCAGAAGTGCAAAATTGAATCTGATACAAATAGAATCTAAATGTATCCAAAAATTGCAAAAATAGCTAAAAAAAAAAAAAATTAAAAGCAGTATTGAAATGTTTCACCTCACACTTTAGAGGCATTCAGAACCATTGGCTCATAGCTGAGAATTCAGAGAACTTCACAGTCTTCAAAACTCTAAAGAAGACATCTGTTTAACATTGAAACATAAGCAAAGGTATAACTACCGAGGCACTGTCTGGCTCTTTTCTGTGTGTGTGTGGGGGGACACTTCATTTTTATTTTCTGGATCTTTTGTTGGATATATGAAACTTTTCCTAACCAAGCCTTTTAAGCTGCTAGCATTGTTGCAACTATTGCACTTGGCTTTACCTGCCTTATGAGACTCATGCTGCTAGCAATTAAGATTTTTTTTTAATAGCACATTTATCACCCACTTTCGCCAGCCTGGGCTTGGTGGTGGTGTACCACCAATCCATAATGCCCATCCCTCCTCCCCTTGCAGGGATCACGCTGCACGGCAGTGGGGTTAGGATTTTTATATGGTTGCGTCGGTAATTGCGTAATCCCTAATCCAACCCCCAGATGATGCCAGCGCGAAGGACCAAAGTCCAGGCAGGGAGCCATGCTGAGACACGGCTGCCACCAAGTGCCTAATGGCGTCCTCCCCCTCTCGACACCGTCTGCTAATTGGAATGGCACCTAACCCTCCCCAGGAGAGGAGAGCTGCCAAATGGTGGCTCAATCCAACTCCTCCCTCTCCCCCAGCTGACCCCCGACAACCCAGGCTTGTTCCCAAACCCAGGTCACTGGTGAAGCATGAGGTGTGGCGTCCAGCACCTCAACCCTCAGTGCCACCAGGACAGCCTCAGCAATTAAGTTTGTGAAGTTCTGTGAACTCTCAGCTATGAGGCAATGGTTCTGGACACCTCTAAAGTGTGTGGTGAGCTGTTTCAGTACTGCTTTTAATTTTTTTTTTTTTTTTGGTGCTATTTTTGTACTTTTTGGATCCTTTATAAATTAAGATTATGTTTGTATCAGCTTCTATTTTGAGGACATTTGTTTAGTGCTGACTGCCTCCCCACTGAGTAGGTTGTTTCTGCTTTGTATTTCTCTGTGTTCTCTCTCTTCCTTGGCCCACAACCCCGACGATCCTCTTCAGAGCACCCGAGAGTGCTCCCAAACAAACTGTTCTCCTCACTAATGTTGGACAAACTGCCCTACTGACTGCCACTGCTGGCCACACCTGAAGCCCACCCAGTGTTCAGCATGAAGGATCCCTAACAACACAGGGGGCAACCGAGCTTCCAGCATGAGCCTGACTTTTTACAAGTGGCACTGGCTCGTGCTACTCTGAGAGAAATGAAGAAAAAAAAAAAGGTTTGTTTGTTTTTTTAACTTTAGGTTGCAGCTGCTTTATATGGGGCCCCTGCCACTACGTTTACCTCCCTGCACTTTTAAACTGTCATGGTCACCTGGACTGGGGCACCTTACTGGCCACACTGGAGATACTGCATTTAGGGCACTGTAGTTTACAGAAATGCCTGCTTTGGGAGTATTACACATTGATGGTGATCAGGCTGAGGCAGTGCAGTGAAGGGGCCGAGCAGCATATTCAGTAGAGTAAACAGTAATAAAAAGAAAAAGGAGGCTACATTGATGGCTATTCTGAGGTACTTTGAGAATAAAACGTACAATTGTGCACAGCTCCAGTGTTCCCATAAAGAACAGCTCCATAATCAATTAATGGGAGTAACAGACTAACAGAGCCAACAATTTTAGCTCTTACATCAAGTGGCATGCTCACATTTTTGACAGACGAGGAAGTCTATTTTAAGGCCTACCTTTTTATCAGCTGGCTAATATGCTAGTCCCTCTTTAACTGGGAGCAACGTAGACTCTCAGATTCTTGTGACTAGGCACATTTTGAAGGATTTTGATATCATATGTAATTATCTCCACTGTGTGCTTATTGCATTTTAAGATATGTGCTTTCCCATATTGGATAGCTTGGGTTGTCACTGGATTGAGCTCCAGTATATTAGCTAGTAAAAGCTGCTGAAATTGATCATAACCAGACTGTTACCTCAACTGCTGGGATAACACATCACTTCCCTATTCATAAAGGACCACGTCAACAGGAAAAAGAATACAGGGTCCAGAACTGAATCAAATAGTGGCAAAATAGCTTGTGATATAAGTCAAGACTCACTGAAAGACTCGCGTCACCTTTTTAAAATATTACTGTCATTGAATTCATTCATAACCTTCTCAGTTAATGTGATGTCAAGTACAGCTCAAACTCTGAGGGTCATGATTCATGTCTCGGACACACAGCCCCATGGAGTTTCTTGAGTGCATCAGCTGTTCCCCCTGCTTCACTGATGTGTCATGTCTGTAAAGGTGTCAGCTTACCAATGCACCAACATGGCTGCCTTCGCTTTGTGATTCTGTGGCTATATATATAGATAAGACCTGCTGTGAAACCAGAGAGCTCCCAACAGCTGTGCTAGTGAGCATTTTACATTCCAGTTTCACAGACTTGCTTGAAGGGAGTTTAAGCCTTCCTTAGTTCTGTGTTCACTGGTGAAGGAAAGCTCCCTCTCCTTGCCTGTGACTAAGACTACTGCAGGCACAAAAGAAAGTAAAAGCTGAAACCTAGCTGTTTCCAACATGCCTTTACCTATGGATCAGTTGGAAGAGCTGCGTATGTACCAGCAGACTCTTTTACAGGATGGGCTCAAGGACTTACTTGACAATAACAAGTTTGTTGACTGTGTCTTGAAGATCAGAGGCAAGGAGTTCCCATGCCACCGGCTTGTGCTAGCTGCTTGCAGCCCATATTTCCGGGCAATGTTCCTTTCAGATTTAGAGGAAAGCAAAAAGAAGGAAATCACATTGGAAGATGTGGAGCCTGATGTGATGGGGATGATTATTCAATACATCTACACTTCTGAAATTGAGATCAGCGACCAGAATGTTCAGGACATTTTTGCCACTGCCAATATGTTTCAGATTCCATCCATTTTCACAGTCTGTGTATCCTTCCTACAGAAAAGGCTTGGTCTGAGTAACTGCGTGGCCATTTTCAGGCTTGGACTGATGCTGGACTGTCCACGACTTGCGGTATCTGCTAGGGATTTTATCTGTGAGCGTTTTTCTCTCATAAGCAGAGATGAAGAGTTTCTCCAGCTTTCACCCAGTGAACTAACAGCCATAATTACCAGTGACTCCATCAATGTAGAGAAGGAAGAGGTCATCTTTGAGGCGGTCATGAAATGGGCTGCCAAAGACAAGGAGAATCATGTCAAGGCCTTGCCAGAAGTCCTTGAATGTGTCCGCTTCCGCCTCCTGCCCAAAGAGTATATCATGAACAAGGTGGAGAAGCACGTGCTCATAAAATCAAACCCAGAGATTCTCCAGAAACTCCAGCTGGTGAAGGATGCACAGGAAGGCAAGCTTCCTGACATAGTGAAGAAGACAGACAAGAAACCCAGCAAAAACAAGGAGGGTGATGGTGTTACCAATGGTGATGGTGATGCTGAAGAGGATGAGAAAGACCTCCTTCCTGCCATCTTAAATGACAACCTGCGGTTTGGTATGTTTGCAAAGGACCTGGTTCTCATGGTTAGTGATACAGGCACAGTGGCTTATGATCCCTATGATAATGAATGCTATTTTGCCACAATGACAAGCCAGATTCCAAAAAACCATACCAGCATGGTGACGAAGGAGAATCAGATCTTTGTAGCTGGAGGCATTTACTATAATGAGGGCAACAGTGAGGATCCCCTCAACTCTTTCTTCCTTCAGGTAATGGTTCACTTTGATTTCTTGTACAAACCAGAGTTGTCAACATGGAGGATTTTGTGTCTTGGGCAGGCAGTGTGCTCTAGTGGTTAGTACATGGAGCCATGAAAAAGAAGATCAAAGGTGCATATCATATCAGGTAGCCAGGTAGCTGTGGATGTTGATGGTTGCTATCTCTGCCTTGTGGGCTCAAGCAAGGTTGATAGGCATGGGTCATTAAGCTCCTGGCTGGGGAGGGGAGGAGGGTAGTATCCAAGATTTAAGTAAACTGTGCTGTGTCTGTATCCAGAGAAAATGAAAGTGGGCCTGGTGTAAATTAGGGCTGGCTGGACTGTTCCGCCATAAATCAGACCCCCGATCCAGCGCTTACCCATGGATGCAGACCAATACGGACTTTGCCTAAAAAGTCCAATTCTGGGTCCATGGTAAGGAAATCTGCCCCACTTTCCAGCCACCCACATGCCATTGGCACACCACACACAGTACAAGTAGCCAGCAGCAACCAATTAACAAGAGAGTTTGTTCTGGTGTCATGTCACACCAGGAAGTCGGCTATAAAAAATCTGTAAGTGCACCATGCTGCGCAGAGGAGAGAGAGCAGAGTGGAGAGAAGGCTGCTCTCTGATGGGGACAGTGAGTACTTAGCAGCACAGGCAGGAAGATGAGCCCAAAACCACACACAAAAATCCAAAAAAGGAAAGAAAAAAGGTGGAGTGCTGACTGTGCAGTGATAGTGCTGCCACCAAAAGTGTCAGGAATGAGAGGGAGATAGAGATATATCCAAGCCAAGGTGGGGGGGGGGTGAGAAAGAGACTGTGGGGGCAGGCAAGCCCACAAAGAAAAGTCAAACTTGTGAGGGGAAAGTTGTGACAAAAAAGAGAGAACTTTTTGTGGCATGTGCCAAAAAAGTGATTGAGTGCAGTCTAGTGTTGCTGCCTATAACAGTACTGTGCACCACAGGCCAGAGCAATAGCGGAGGGAAAGCCATTGCTGCAAAAAGGGGAAAAAAAGAAATAATGTTGAAAAGAAAAAATAAAAAACTACAACTTACCAAATTAATTAAAAATTACAGTGAGCCAGTCCAGTGGTGCTGAGGGTTGAGCCACACCTTGCACCACACCAATGACCCAGGTTCGAAAACAGACTCAGGACACCGGGGGTCGGCAGGGGAAAGAAAGGATTGCGCATCTGGAGGACTGCTCTCCTCTCCTGGGGTGGGTTGGGGAGTTTGCCTTGCTCTGTAGTGGCCCCTGGTGGAGACCAGGAGCACTACAGGTGCGGCGCAACAGTTGGGGCCAAAGAAAAACAGGGAAAATGACATCTCAATCAACCGGATGACGGCCGCCCGGATCCTGGCCACCACTGAGCCCCTGAACACCCAGGACCAAGAAAGGTAAGCCTCAAGGCACTTTCTCCCCAGAAGGAGAGAACCCGTCCGACAAAGGGATGTATCGGGTTACCCTGAGATGGCTGCAATATGAGGTGGGCAATTGGAGACTGGAGTTCCCGGGGGAGGTGAGTCAGTCCTTGGTAGCCTGAAGGAGAGGCCAATCAAGATGCAGGGGGAAGAATAAATAGATAATGCAACAAAAAATCAAAACATTACAGTGGCAAGAGTGGTCTCGGTCACAGTGTTACAAGTGACAGGTGTTAATGGGCATGTTTGTGCACAATTTAACAATTTAATGTCCCCTTTACCCCTACAATACTAACTACCATAGTTATACCTTCTTACTCTGCACTTTTTTGTATTTAATTCAAATTTTCCTACAAAACCAGAACTAATCAGACCCCCGTGGTCCAGTTTTTATTTAATAAGGGTCAGAACTCCATCGAGTTCTCCTGACCTAGTTTAAATACGGTACCTCCCAAGGCGTGCAGTACTGTACTTACCCACCTCCCCACAGGATCAGCTAACCTGTGATCTCACACTCAGCAACAGTGTAACTCTAGAACCGTGTATCTGAAGGGCTACACTACCCCTGCCTTGTAGGCCTAACCAAGGTTGAGGGGCCTGGGTCCTTACTTTAACTTTAAACTGGTTCTTTCCCAAGGTATAATATTTTGCACAGTGCCTCCACCCAGAGAATACTTTATGTGGGCTAGATTAAGCCTGGTACAACCCTCTGGGATGTTGTACCTGCCCACATTATCCTGATGCAACCCCATGCTTGACCCAATAACCAAACCCCACATTTTTAACATTTGATTAATTAATGACTCTCTACTAATAATATGCTCACGAGACAGGTATATGCAAAAACAACAACAACAATTTATTTACATGGGGATGGGCTAGGAAGGGTGAAATGGAATAGAGGTCAAGCTATTTACAATATTTATATTTTAATTTGGTAATTAGTGTTAGCATGGAATAAAATCACATTGATCATTTGCATTTTGCATGTTACCTCTAAGCATCAATCACAGTGGCCACCCACCAACCGCTGAGGTAGTCAGATCCCTGGCTATCTATCCAGCTAGCTGCAGAAAGTTGAAGCAGTTATTAGAAAACCACACTGGCACCAGTCCCCAGAAATGCATAAGGACCCCACAATCCTACATATTAACCTGGGTACCCAGTACTAACAGTTCTCAAAGTTGCAGGCCCGTTATTCGCTGCAGCTGTTGTTGGCAGGCTAGTTGGAGCCCTTAAAGGAAGTAAGAAAATTCCCTTTATCTTTAAAACAAATTCTGACTGAAGTGATGGCAGACACTAACCCCCTTTTTGATTCAGAAGGTTACATAGATACATAGATACATAGACAGTGTCGGCAGATAAGGGCCTATGGCCCACCTAGTCTGCCCATTTGAGCTTGTAAGTTCAGTTTGTTTTCCTAGAAGTCTGTTTCCCCTTACCCCTGCCCTCTAGAATTCCTTTATGTCTATCCCATGCATTCTTAAATCCCGTGATTGTTTCAGCCCCACCACTTCTTCTGGCAGGGTGTTCCACTTGTCCACCACCCGTTCTGTGAAGAAATTCTTTCTCATGTTTCTCTGAATCGCCCTCCCTCCAACTTCATCCCATGCCCTCTAGTCCTGAAACATCTTTTCACTTAAATAGTGTTTTCCTGCACCCTGTTCCTCCCTGTAAGATACTTGTATGTCTCTATCATATCCCTCTCTCCTCCTCTCCTCCAGGAGTACATGCTCAGTTCCTTCAACCTGTCTTCATAGGACTTGTGATGCAACCCATGCACCATCTTTGTTGCCCTCCTCTGAACCTTCTCTACCCTGTCTATGTCCTTACGTAGGTATGGTCTCCAGAACTGTACACTGTACTCCAGGTGGGGCCTCACTAGTGTCTTGTATAGCTGAATTATGACCTCCCTTTTCCTGCTGGTGATGCCCTGCCCATACATCCCAGCATCCTATTTGCTTTACCTGATGCCTTGTCACACTGTTTCCTCACTTTGAGGTCATCAGAGATGACAACCCCAAGATCCTTTCCTGCTTGGTGCATGCTATATCCTCACCCCCAACTGATATATTGTGCCAGGGTTTTTGTGCCCCATATGCATTATCTTGCACTTCTTTGCATTGAATTTCAACTGCCAAACCCTTGACCATTCTTCAAGTTTCTGCAGGTCCCTTCTCATTCTGTCTACACCCTCTGGTGTGTCTACTCTGTTACAGAGCTTTGTGTCATCAGCTAACAGTGAAATTCTGCCTCTAGATCCTGTGCAATGTCACTGATGAAGATGTTGAATAGGACCGTCCCAGCACTGATCCCTGTGGTAGCCCACTGGTTACTCTTCCCTCTGTGGAGTGACAGCCATTTACCACCACCCTCTGTGTCCTGCCACCCAGCCAGTTACCTACCCACCACACTACTGTCCTGCCCACACCCATATTCCCCAGTTTGTGTAATAGTCTTCTATGTGGCATAGTATCAAAGGCCTTGCTGAAGTCCAGATAGGCCATGTCCACTGCCCTCCCCTGATCCACCTCCCTAGTCACCCAGTCAAAAAATTCAATGAGGTTGGTCTGACATGACCTCCCCCTGGTGAAACCATGCTGCCTTGGGTCCTGTAGTCCATTGACAACCAGATGTTCCACCAATCTCTCCTAGGTCTAGGTTTGGCTCTAGCTGTAGAACTTAACAACTGGCGAACTAGTTACATGTCTCTTCTGCAACAGGGATTGGCCCTTGTGTACTCACAGCTAGACTTCTTCATGGGCAAGTCATATTCGAGCTGTAGAAGACAGAATCTAGGCGCTTTCAGCAGACAGGCTTTGACTCTGGAGCTTAGGATGCAGGAAAAGCTAACAGCCAGCCCCCTATACTGACTGCAGAATCTTAAAAGCTTTTCAGATGGAAACTCACACCTTTACTTATGTTGGCAGTGCCCCTCTCTGGGCTGAAATCACTTTACTGGATAGACCAGGCTGGCACATTTCAACCCCACGTCAAGGCTGTACCCCTCTGGGGAAATGCATACGGCAGTGCCCTAGGTGGCACACTAACAGGCTGTGTCCCGAGCCTAATCAGAGCTGGATACATTGCATTCAGCACATTTATACTTTTAGTTCACAGTCACTAACACCAAGGCCAGCATGGCCGCCATGATCCTTTTAGCTCTGAAATACAGACTTTCATCAGACTGGGTGCATTTCTCCCTAAGGCTAGGGTGACCCGACTGCTTACAGTACATTTTAAACAAATCCGGTTTCTTTATCACACTTTAAACAGACGGAGCTTGAGGCAAGGCTCACTACCACTTGAGACAGCACTGAGCTAGATAAGGCATGAGGCAAGGCTCACTACCACTTGAGACAGCACTGAGCTAGATAAGGCTTGAGGCAAGGCTCACTACCACTTGAGACAGCACTGAGCTAGATAAGGCATGAGGCAAGGCTCACTACCACTTGAGACAGCACTGAGCTAGATAAGGCTTGAGGCAAGGCTCACTACCACTTGAGACAGCACTGAGCTAGATAAGGCTTGAGGCAAGGCTCACTACCACTTGAGACAGCACTGAGCTAGATAAAGCCTGAGGCAAGGCTTTCTACCCTTTCGCAGGCTTTACTTGGCAGCAAAGCTGAAACTTCAACTCTTTACTCTTGAGACACTGTACATTTTTGTCAAAACCATTCTCTGTAGCTGTCTGAGGCTTACAACAGTATTATTTTAGTCCCTTGTGGATTTGCTAGCATTATCAGCCCCAGCTGGGCAATTACTAGACCTCACAGGCAATGACAGGAAGAGCCACATGCTCTGAGTACTCCCCTTTCAGTCCTGTAGGCATTCTCACAACAGTCACATTAACACTTTTTAAATCTAGACCCTTCTCTGGTCGCTTAACAGATGTCCACTCTTTCTGTGCCTTGGTTAAAAGCAGGGTGCAAATGGTCAGTCACAGTCAGCAGATTCTGGGCTTCGCTGCCCCTTAAAGATTTCTCAAACTCGCACTTGTAAGTAGGGGTTTACTCACTCAAAATTAATTGCACAATGCCTTTCTTTCTTTCTCTGAGGTTTCAGGCTTCATCAGCACCCTCACTGCTGAGGCAGAGCATGCTTGCAGCTCTCTCACAGCTGAAGGTTCAGGTTCACCTACATTTTCCCAAAAATGCAAAAAGGTGCTTGCCAGCCCTGGATGACAATTTCTGGTAACCCCCAGGCTAGCGACTTCTGTTGCCTGCAGCCACTTGTCTCTCTTGGCAGAAGAAAGGCCCCCCTCCCCTGTGGAGGGGCTTGCACTGGATTGCTAGGCCCATTCTGCAGCAAAGGGCTTGATCCCCCAACCCTGTGGGGGCTCCTGCTTGAACACACTCAGTCTGCAAAAACAGAGTCTTTAATGGAGTCATTCTGTGGCTCCTGATTGGCTAAATCCACTTGTTGCTCCCACTCTAATTGGCTGAAAGCACTTGTCAGTCCACAAAATTAATATTCATTGTGCAATCAGAAAACATTATTGTATGTTAATTATCCACCCTTTGGTTTAGTTGCTCCCTTCTGTGTCTGTTTCAATTCTGTCCTAATGTTGCATTTATTTTATTTTTAAACCTGTGGCTAGCGTCAATATTTTAGATCCTCTTGCGCTAGGACAGGCAGCTGGTCATGAATAAGCATGGCAGCTCTCGGGGCTCTCATTAATATTCATGAGCCCCAGCTGGCCTGGTGGCACTGAGGGTTGAGGGGCTGGACACCACACCTCGTGTCACACTGGTGACCCGGGTTCAGGAATGAGCCCAGGTCGTCGGGGGTCAGCAGGGAGCAGAAGGATTGAGTGTCCCCAGGACTGCTCTTCCTCCCCGGGGAGGGAAGGGATCCACCAACCGATGCACTGGTGACCTCTAGTGGAGGCTGGAGGCTGGAGGCATTACAGTGCATGGCTGCAAGATGCTGGGGATTGGAGCTGCGGCGGACATCATTCGGGGGTGTACGGGAGCGTGCACCAGCCGAGCTGAACATCATTGCACGTCCGAGCTCCAGGGACACACATAAGAACAGGGAAAACAACAGCGCCATGGATAGGCGATGGTACCAGTCCCCCATGCCCTTCACTCGGCCAACCCTGACTGACCTTTCAGGTCCTCCATGGCCGGCCCTACCCTGCAGTCGGAGTCTGACTATAAGAGCACCCAAGAGGAGGAGGGTGAACCAGTCTGGGAGGGTTAGACCAGGGGTACCGGCTGCAGGGGGGGAGAGGAGGTACAGTTCAGGGGGGCATCTGGTGGACAGAACATGGACTTGGATGCCTGACAGAGGTCCATGGAGCCATGGCCGGAGGGAAATAAATTTGAAAAAAAAAAAAATATTCATGAGCCCCGATCTGTAGCACTTCATGGGCATGGCACTCCTTATTTTCAAAAATAGAGGGCTCTCCTGACACTTGCTGAGGTCACCGGTCCCAGCCCATTTACAGAAGAAAGGGTTCTGAAAGAACTCTTAAAACTGAAGGTGGACAAAGCAATGGAGGCTGATAGGATTTATCCCAGAATTCTAAAAGAACTAAGTGTAGAACTAGTGACACCACTGACTACCCTTTTTAACAAATCATGGGAGGACGGGGTGGTACCTGAGGACTGGAGGAGGGCAGATGTGATTTCCCTTCATAAAAGTGGGAGCAGGACAGCAGCAGAAACTACAGACATGTTAGTTTAACCTCAGTGATAGGAAAAATGATGGAATCACTTCTGAAGGAAAGAAATGTTGAGTACCTAGAGGCCAGAGGGGCACAGGACCCAAGGCAGAATGGATTCACAGCGGGAAGGTCATGCCAGATGAATCTAGTAGATGTCTTTGACTGCGTGACCAAAGTAGTAGATCAGGGAGGGGGCTGTGGACATGGTCTACCTAGAATTTAGCAAGGCATTTGACACAGTCCCACACAAAAGATTAATATACAAGTTAGCCAGCCTGGGAGTGGGTCCCAAGATGATAGCCTGGGTAAAGAGTTGGCTATAGAATAGGATGCAGAGGGTAATAGTAAATGGAGTCCTCTCTGAAGAAAGGGGGATTACTAGTGGGGTACCACAGGGTTCAGTATTAGGACCGGTCCTTTTCAATGTCTTTATAAGTGACATTGCAGAGGGAGTGGAAGGAAAAGTATGTCTCTTTGCAGATGGCACAAAGATCTGCAACAGAGCTGATGCACAAGGTGGGGTGGAAAAGATGAGAAGGGACTTGGCAAGGTTAGAGGAATGGTCAAATGTATGGTGGCTTAGATTCAGTGCTAAGAAGTGCAAGGTAATGCACCTGGGAAACAAAAACCCAAGAGAAGAGTACACAGTGGGGGGTGAGATACTAACAACAACAAAAATGGAAAGGGACCTGAGGGTAGTCATATCAGATGACCTAAAGGTGGGCAAGTAATGTGAGAGGGCATTAAGGAGGGCTGGGGGGATACTGGGATGCATAGGGAGAGGCATCACCAGTAGAAAACAGGAAGTTGTTGTCCCTCTGTACAGACAGTTGGTGAGACCCCATCTGGGGTACTGCGTGCAGTTCTGGAGACCCAATCTCTGTAAGGACATAGACAGGATGGAAGCTGTCCACAGGAGGGCAACTAAAATGGTTCAGGGTCTGCACCAGAAGACATATGAAGAGAGACTTCAGGAGCTTAATATGTATAGTCTCGAGGAAAGGAGGGAGAGGGGGGACATGATAGAAACTTTCAAGTACCTCAAGGGAATCAACAAAGTCCAAGAGGGTAGCATCTTTCAAAAAAAGAGGTGTGCAAGAACAAGGGGCACAATTTGAAGATGGGGGGGTGGCTCAGAGGTAATGTAAGGAAGTATTTTTCACAGAGAGTTGTGAATGCATAGAACGGCCTTCCGGAGGAGGTTGTGGAGTCAAAAACAGTGGTGGAATTCAAGCATGCATGGGACAGTCATAAGGCAATTCTAGGGGGTGGGGGTAGGAAGAAGTAGGCTGCTGGTTAACTAGGATCTGCAGCTTATCCATTAGGTAGGGAAATGGGCAGACTGGGTGGGCGAAGCGGTCCTTATCTGCCATCAAATTCTATGTTTCTATGGCTAGTGTCTCATATATACAGTAGAAACCAAAATTACTATCCACACTCTTTATATAGACAATTACAAACTGGGCCAATGGCTCTATTAAGGAGCCCACACTGGAGACTATCAGCCTTCCGGGGGGGGGGGGGCTGATTCTGTTTTGTGTGCACCTTGGGGATGATATAAACAGTTGGGTGCAATAAGAAAATTAACAGTTAGAAACCCATGTTCTCTTTTAGTTATCACTCTTGTACACCATTCTTCATTCAAAATCACATCAGTATCTTTCTAAAAGACATTGTGTTGATACAAGATACAGTATTTTTAGTATACAAGTTGTTGTTACCAAGTTGATTTAATAATTCTGCTTCACACCAATCTGTGTTTATAACAATGATAGAGTCACCCTTGTCAGCACGCTTAAGCGGTATCATTTTTTAACATCAGTATTTACTTGTAAAACCAAAATCTAATTACCTAAACTGGGCGTTTGTACTCAGACCAGATGGCCTACTCCTTTGTTTTCCACATATTACATAGATACATAGAATTTGTCGGCAAATAAGGACCTCTTGGTCCACCCAGTCTGCCCTATCAATCTCTATCTATTATGAGGCCCGATGCCCAAATTAAACTCTGGAGCACTGCTTTCTTGCTTCCAAGATACTCTTCTGTCTGTCCCACTCATTCTTAAATCCCATGACTGTTTTAGCCCCAACCACCTCCTCTGGGAGACTATTCCATGCATCCACCATCCTCTCCATGAAGAAGTACTTTTTCACGTCACCCGCTGAGCCGTTCCCCTCCAACTTCATACTGTGCCCCCTTGTCTTGGAGCATCTCTTACTTTGGAAGATGCTCCCCTCCTGTACTCTGTTTACACCAGTGAGGTATTTGCATGTCTCTATCATGTCCCCCCTCTCGCTCCTTACCTCCAGGGAATACATATTTAGCTCCTTTAGTCTTTTCTCATAGGTCTTCCTATGCAGTCCCTGCATCATTTTAATAGCCCTCCTCTGCACCGCCTCCACGCTGTCTATGTCCTTTCTCAGGTGGGGCCTCCAGAACTGGACATAGTACTCGAGGTAATGCCCCACCAGTGTCCCATACAGGGGCAAAATTACCTCCTTCTACTGGTAATACCCCTCCCTAGCCACCTAAGCATTCAGCTAGCCTTTGCCACCACCTTGTCGCACTGTCTAGCCTCTGTTAGGTCATCCAAGATTATAACTCCCAGGTCTTTTTCCTGCTTTGTGACTGTCAGTTCCTCCCCTCCTAGTTCATATGTTGGCCCTGGGTTCTTGCGCTGTATGTGCATGATCCTGCACTTTTTTTGCACTAAATCCCAGTTGCCATACTCCAGACCATTCCTCCACCTCCAGTTAAGGTCCTCCCTCATCCTTTCAACTCCCCCCCCCACCAGTGTGTCCACCCTATTGCATACCTTCATGTCATTCGCGAATAGGCATACTTTTTCAACCAGCCCCTCTGTAATGTCCCCAATAAAGACATTGAAGAGGACCGGCCACAACACTGGCCCCTGCAGCACCCCACTTGTCACCTCTCCAGAGTGTTCCCCATTTACCACTACCATTTGACTCCTGCCAGTAAGCCAGTTCTCCACCCATAATGTAATACCTCCCCCTTGTTGTGTGCCAACGGGGGTGCCAATCCCCCGTTGGCTACAGCTGCCCCCCCAAAAGAAAGACTCTGGTGGCATGCTGGGAGCCCACTCCAGCATGCCACATGCCCCTGTAAAATAAAAAACGGTCCAGCGATGACTTTTTTTTGTTTTTAACCTGTAAAAAAGGAAACTGTCCCTCGGTGGTCTCCCTGCCCCCTCCTGCAACCCGCGCCCACCCACTGCACACCCTGCCTCCCCACATCCCCACTCACCCCATACTTACCTCCGGAGCTTGGCGCGACGATCTTCGGTGGACCAGGAACACGTCTGCACTCTTCAAAGCCAACCGTGAACTGAGGAAATGCCAGTAAGCTGTATAATGGAATAAATGGGGGTGTTTCCAACTTTGATGCATATCTCAGTCATTTTTTGGAATTTTGGCACCAAATTTTCAACATGGGGTTTTTGGGACCCCTCCTCATGAATTCTGGCACTGTCATGGCATTAATCGGCCCCGAAAGGTGATTTTGCGATCACTGCATGGAATCACCTTTTGGAGCTGATTAACAAACGACAGTGTCACTGTTCGCGAGGTGGGGCTCTCTAAAAAGCCTATGATGCAAATTCTGTGGAAAAAATTCAAAAAATTACTGTTTTTCGAGCGTGCATTGCACAGTTGCTACGCACGCTCATAACTTCGTGAATTTGCAATATTTTCATGCCAGATTTTCAACACTGGCATTTTGTCACACCTCCTTGTGAACAGTACAGCTGTCATTGTTCACATCCTGGCCAAAATGTGTTTTCGTATTTCCAGCGCAGAATAGCACAGTCGCTGTGGGAAGTCAGTGTTAGGGACAGATTAAGAAAATGACAGTGACACTGTGCATGAGCAGAGGTCCTCAAATGCCTAAGTTGAAAATTTGGTGATGATACTCCATAAAATGACTGTGTTACGAGCATGCGTTGCGCAGCTTGCATGACAGTGCCAGTGTTCATGAGGTGGGCTCTCAAAAAGCCTATGTTGCAAATTTGGTGGAAAAAATCCAAAAAATGACTGTTTTACGAGCGTGCGTTGCACAGTTGCTATGCATGCTCGTAACTTCACGAATTTATAATATTTTCACTTCAGATTTTCAACATTGCCATTTTCCCACACCTACTTATGAACAGTGCAGCTGTCATTTTTCCCATCTTGGCCGAAATGTGTTTTCGCACTTCCATAGCAGAATAGAGCTGGAAATCAATGTCCAGGACAGATTAAGAAAATGACAATGATACTGTTCATGAGCAGAGGTCCTAAAATGCCTATGTTGAAAATTTGGTGATGAGAGCCCATCAAATGACTGTCTTACAAGTGTGCGTTGTGCACTTTCCACGCACCCTTGTAACTTCGTAGATTTGTAATATTGTCACGCCAGATTTTTAACAGTGGCATTTTTTCACACCTCCTTATAAGCAGTACAGCTGTCATTTTTCACATCCTGACCGAAATGTGTTTTCACAGTTACGGCGCAGAATAACGCGGTTGCTGTGGGAAATCAGTGTTCGGGACAGATTAAGAAAATGACAGTGGCACTGTTCATGAGCAGAGGTCCTAAAATCCCTATGTTGAAAATTTGGTGACGAAACTCCATAACATGACTGTGTCACAAGCGTGCGTTGAACTGTTTCCACGTACCCTTGTAACTTTGCAAATTTGTAATATTTTCACGCCACATTTTCAACAGTGCCATTTTTTCACACCCCCTTATGAACAATACAGCTGTCATTTTTCACATCCTGACTAAAATATGTTTCTGCACTCCTGCCAGAGAATAGCACGGTCGCTGAGGGAAATCAGTGTTTGGGACAGATTAAGATCGAGCGAGTGAGAGGGGGGAGTGACCGAGCTCAACTGAGCTCTGTCGGGACTGCTGCAGATTTGTTTGTGGGCAGAAAAAGGCCCCAGCGCAAGAGCCCAATACAAAAGGACAGCCTGCAGCACTAGGAGAAACAGAACGAGAGAGAGTGAGTGAGGGAGGGGGAGTGAGCGAACTCACCTGAGCGCTGTCAGGACTGCTGCAGATTTCTTTGTGGGCAGAAAAAGGCGCCAATGCAGGCAGGAGCCCCATACAAAAGGGCAGCTTGCTGTGCCAGGACAAACAGAATGAGTGCGTGAGAGAGGGAGATTGAGCGACCTCAACGGAGCTCTGTTGGGACAGCTGCAGATTTCTTTGTGGACAGACAAAGGTGCCAATGCAGCCAGGAGCCCCGATAAAAAGCACAGCCTGCAGCACCAAGAGAAACAGAATGAGCGAGTGACAGAGCGGTAGTGAGTGAGTTCAACGGAGCTCTAGTGTGACTGCTGCAGATTTCTTTGTGGGCAGAAAAAGGCGGCAACGCAGGCAGGAGCCCAGTACAAAAGGCCAGCTTGCAGCGCCGGCAGAATCGGAATGAGTGAGTGAGAGAGGGGGAGTGAGCGAGCTCAGTGGAGCTGTGCCAGGACTGCTTCATTTTCTTGTGGCTGTGAAAGCGCCGCTAACAGGCAGGAGCCTAGTACAAAAGAGTAGCCTGCAGTGTGGGAGACACAGAACGAGAGAGTGAGGGAGGGGGAGTGAGTGAGCTCAACGGAGCTCTGTTGGGACTGCTGCAGATTTGTTTGTGGGCAGAAAAAGGCAGCAATGCACACAGGGGCCCAGTACAAAAGGGCAGCCTGCAATGGTGGGAAAACCAGAATGAGCAACTGAGAGAGGGGGAGTGAGCAAGCTCAAAGGAGCTCTATTGTAACTGCTGCAAATTTATTTGTGGACAGAAGAAGGTGACAATGCAGGCAGGAGCCCAGTAGAAAAGGGCAGCCTGCAGTGCCAGGAGAAACAGAATGAGTGAGTGAGTCGAGGGAGTGAGCGACCTCAACGGAGCTCTGTCAGGACAGCTGTGGATTTCTTTGTGGGCAGAAAAAGGTGCCAATGCAGGCAGGAGCCCAGTACAAAAGGGCAGCCTGCAGTGCTGGGAGAAACACAACGAGAGAGTGAGAGAGGGAGAGTGAGTGAGCTCAACAGAGCTCTATCATGACTGCTGCGGATTTCTTGGTTGGCAGAAAAAGGCAGCAATGTAGGCAGGGGCCCAGTACAAAAGGCCAGCCTGCAGCACTGGCAGAAACGGAACGACTGAGTGAGAGAGGGAGAGTGAGCAGGCTCAACAGACCTGTGTTGAGACTGCTGCAGATTTCTTTGTGGGCAGAAAAAGCCACCAACAGAGGCAGAAGCCCAGTACAGAAAGGAAGCCTGCAGTGCCAGGACAAACAGAATGTGCGAGTGAGAGAGGGGGAGTGAGCCACCTCAACAGAGCTCTATCAGGACAGCTATGGATTTCTTAGTGAGCAGAAAAAGGTGCCAATGCAAGCAGGAGCCCAGTACAAAAGAGCAGCCTGAAGCACCGGGAGAAACAGACTGAGCGAGGGACAGAGGGGCAGTGAGCGAGCTCAACAGACCAACGCAATCAACATTCGGTATTGACAAATGCTTTTTTATTATTTATTTTCACTTTCATTCTTTACAGCTCCCAGAGCCTCCAGGATTGGGTGCTTAAACAAATAAACTTTACGTACTACTTACTTGAAAAATGGGTGGGAGTACCTGGCTTAGACCAGCAACATTAACACATACAACTTTGTGGCCTCCCAAAGGGTTTCATCACAGTGCGGAGGGTCTCCATCAGGTGCCTTTGATTTGTGCTGATGTTTACCTCTCCCTTGCCAATACCATGCTCAGTGGCATACTGGTGGATAGCCTTCTGTTGTTCTTGCAGCTGTTCCCATCATGTAATAGGTGGGATTCCATTTTGTTGCCACATCGATGGTGGTCCCACTGCTGAATGTTTTGCAACAGCTTCAGTGCCTTTGCAGAATGGCTAAAATGACCACAAACGTTTCTGGTCAGACCTACATGTCTGTACAGTGGTGTCTTCCTCATTTTAAGATTTTGGCTTGTTTTGAGGAATTTCCTAGCTATCTACTAGAAATGAACTACCAGATTTATACAGTGAGCAGAACATGGAATAGGTGTATAATCATCACTGTCAATTGCCTCTAGAGTGTTTTTTTTGCATTATCACACTGTAAAACCGGGTATTAATGAGTGTGGTGTCAGTCACTCAAACTTCTGTTGAAGGAAGAGCAACACGTTTTCTCCATGACTGTCATTGCCAAGTCCAGCAATAAGTAAAGCTGCCTTCTTGCAAAGGCTGGGCGGCCCTGGTGACTTGCAACTACTGCTCCTGCTGCTGGCACTTAAGCCAGAGAAGGAGGAAAAGGAGGTGAATGAAGAGGGGAAACTGACTCAATGGGCAGTCACTGCAACGTAGTTAGTCTGCCCACTGGTCCACATGTCAGTGGTGATGTGAACAGCTGGAACAAATTATGCTTTCAGGGCTTGTGACAGTCTTGTACACATTCAGATACAAATCAAGAAGAGCCACTGTGGAAAAGTAGGTTTGGCTAGGGACTTAATATCTTGGCACTGCAACTTGCTTTAGCGACAGAAAACCAGCACTGCCCACAAAGGAGAATGGCAGCAAATCAAGTGGCTAGCATTTTCACAGCTGCATTTGTTTACTTTTTTGCCATTGGTCTGTTGGCTTCAAATTTCTGGTTCATATCCAGGGAATGGACCAGTGAGAGTTGAGTGCTTTTTTTCCCTGGACATGATAGTTGCTTCCTAGTTGCACCACCTCTGGGGGTGAAAGTGGCTGGGGATTTGCAGCCCCTCAGAGGTGTGGGACTCTGGATAAATAACTGATGAATGGAAGATGCTGGGGTTGTGCATTGGCAATTACTTGAAATACTTTCTTCCTCTTCCTCTCTACCTGGTCTCCTAATGTTCTCCTCCTACTGGCCAACATCATCATCATCATCATCCACTTCACTGCATAGTGGTGCTGCTGCTGTAAGATGACATGCCTTCTCATACTGAGATATGTGGGACTTCAGCAAATTATTTTTCATGGTAGATGTTCCCAGCTTTGTTCTCTCCTTACCCCAACTCACCCTTCTTTACATAAAAGACACACTAGATGTATCCGTGATTATTTGTCCACTCTAAAGAAATCCCACACCACTGACACCATTAATTTGATCTTTCCTCCTGGCACTCTGGCACTCTCAGCTGTTGCCTAATGGGTGGGCTACTGTGGGCTGCTTCCACATCAGCACCCTACTCCTCTTCCTCCAGCAGTTCTCCAGGGTTAGGGCATTGTTCTTCTTCCTCTACCATATGTCCTGCTCCACCAGTTTTGCCTGTGTCTTCTTTATCTGCTGTCATTTCACATGATTGTTGTTTTGTGGCCTTTCTTTTTTGTTTTACCACCACTTTTGTTTTTTGTTTTATTTTATCTCTTATGTACACCTGCCTCAAGTCAAACTCACACCTGTTCAACCTCCTCTTCCTCCCCAGAGCTGCTGCTATTACTTTCATCAGGTGCACAATCACAATTTGTATCTCTGTCCCCAAGCTCCACCAACTCATTTTGCTCCTCCTTTTCTGAATGCATCACTACCTGACACACTCCTTTCTTATTCTTTTTTCTACAATGACTGCTCATGTTGCAATTGCGAGTGGTTCCTACAGTGTGTGATACTTTGTGGACTGTTTGATCACTACTGTCATCTTCCTCTACAGTTGTAGATCCTAGTGAGGCAGAGGGTCTATGACCAAGCACACTCCGCTTTGTTTTTTCTTTGATGAGACTGGATGATCCCATGCCACCATCTCCTTGGCCTCTCTGTTGCTCCATTTCCTAATGCTTACTACAGGACTCAGCCAATTAGGTGATGAATGATGAAGAGTAAGACTTTATTTTATTTAATTTTTGGATTCTTTGGGGGGGGGTAATTTGTATTTTTTTATTATTTTTATCAATGGGATGCCACCAAGGACCACCGGAAGCCTTGCACTGACTCACTAACAATGGACACAAACTTGCTGCCACTGCCCATGTCACACTGCAACAGCACAGCTCAGGATGGCACACACAGGCTGCTTCAGGGTTTAGGAATCACAGCAAGTTGGGGAAACATGAAGACTAAGAGTTTCAATTTAAAACTTGCCACAAAAAGGGAAAACATATTGTTTTTATAGGATGCCACCAAGATGCCAACTGCCAGGGGCCAGGCATCAGTACCCTGCCAGTTGGCATACACTTGCCACCCACTGCCCAGATCATATTGCAATAGCACAGCTCAGGATGATATACACACAGGCTGCTTCAGGACACAGGAGTAGGAGGAAGGAGGAGGAGGAGGAGGAGGAGGAGGAGGAATTTTATTTATTTTTTTAATGGGATGCCACCAAGGTGCCAACTGCAATGGATCGGGCACCAGCACACTGCCAGCTGGCATACACTTACTGCCCACTGCCCAGATCACACTGTAACAGCACAGCTCAGGATGACACACACAGGTTGCTTCAGCACTCATGAGGAAGGAACCGCAGCAAATGGGGGGAATGTGAAGAGTTTCAATTTGAAAATTGCCACAAAAAGAAAAAAACATGTTTTTATGGGATGCAAGTGCCACCAAGCTGCCAGCTACCAGGGGCTGGGCACCAGCATGCTGCCTGTTGGTACACACTTACTGCCCTGCCCACTGCCCAGATCACCCTGTAAAAGGCTGCTTCAGAACTCAGGAGGAGGCAGTAGTAACTGCTGCATGCAAACCTGCAACTTGGACAGATGTAAAGAGCTTGAAACTGCCAGAAAATGAAACGTGATGTTGTGAACATGAATGAAGAATGATATATTTTTCATGGGATGCCTCCAAGGTGCCAATTACCAGTGGTCTAACACTGTCCTGTTGCCAGCTGACTCATGCTTACTGCCCAGTAAAATTATTATATAAAAGTAACTCCCCCCAAAAATCACATCTCATCCTCAAAATCTGTTTGTATTTGCAACGCCCCTGCTAAAATCTTAGTTTTGCAGTGAAAAAGAATTTGTACTGCACTGCTGAGATTAAATTTGTTATGCAACAAGTGGGCACTGGCAGACTGCCACCTCATGCCCAGTCTGTCCACTGCCCAGCCACAAGCACATTCCTCCTCCAAATACAGTCTCTGTCTCCCCTCTCCCCTCATCCCAGAGGCCTATTGGAAGCCTGCAACACTGCTGCTCATCTTGTTTCCCTTTGTCCTCTGAAATATGCCCCTTCAGCAGCCCTGCTGCTGTAGGATCTAACTTTTTAAGATTTTGGCTTGTTTTGAGGAATTTCCTAGCTATCTACTAGAAATGAATCACAGCCCTGCCTCAGGTACAGTACCTAACAGCCCGATGACAAGCGTGTGAGTGTGCATTCCCACTGGCTCACATGGTGTGAACTGACTCTAGTTCCAAATCGAGGCTGCGACTTGCACTGTGCCCTAATTAACTGTTTCACGTGTGTGGTTCGTGGTTCACCTGGTTGGACTGGTCTGCACCATTTGGACCAGGGCAAACCAGTAAAACCAAAAGTACACCTATCTACCCCAAATGTTCGCCACCATCTGAAAGAATCAAACACCCAGAGTCCAAGGCATTCAATTCTTTGATAGAACTGAACTTGCAGCCATGTTAGAAACTGTGCAGATTACAAATTAACACAATTTCCTACTGAAGTTGTTTATTTTCATTAACCTTAGTAATAAAGAATGGGGAGGAGAAATATAGAACTAATATGAAATGTAAGTTGAATGTCATAGATATTATGTTTTTGAATAGGCTGCTCTTTAATGTCAAGTTAATTAAAATCCTCCATAATTACACTTAAAGGCTGACATTTTGGTTTTGTCTGGCAATTCTTGATTGTAAACCCTGGCTAGACTAGGGGAGAGGAATTATATTCCCAGTGATGTTGTACCTGCATAAAGTAAACTCCACATATTAAGGTCCAGGTTTCCCATTTGTGCTTTTACTATTGTATGAATAATAAATACTGCAACTGTCTGAAAAGTCAGTTTTTTAATTATTTTTTTCCTCTCCCTTGCAGAAAACTGTCCAGCCTTGCCAGTTTTTTCACCCCACTCCTGCCCACACATTACCACTGAGGGTCCATCCCTTTCCACCATCACTCAAGCAGACCTCCCTTGCTGCCCATCTGCTCTACATCAGAGCCAGCTTGGTGGGACAGCAACCCAGATCACGTACCTCCTTGTGCTGGCTGTAGAGAAGAGGGAATGACAGGGATTGGTACCAAATTCACTGGGCAGTCAGCCATCATGTGTGGTCATGCAGGGTGATTTTCTCCTTTAGTAAAGTCTTGCTGTATACTGCTACAACTGTGTCACTCTCCAACTGCTGCACCAGCCTGTGGGGAGGGGGGCTGATGTGGCGTAGTCACCCACGATGTCAGAGTTACCCCACTACCCAGTGGAGGTGCTCCTGCAGCAGGAGATACATCCCAGCCCTCTGTGAAAGCCGAGAAAGTGCCAACTCCGCAGTGTTCCTGTCCCGGGTTCCTGTGTCTCCACCAGCTCTGTGACTGTGGGTGGGTTCACACAGACAACTTGGGTTGCCCATGTGGGTGGGCAACATGCTCAGCCCGCACTACTGAGCCATCAGATTAAGAAAATACAAATTACAGTTTGAAATACGATAGCTGCAGCAGTGATTTAGCACTGACTGCTGTTTTCATGAAAGAATAAGACAAGACTGTTGAAGGAGACAGAAAGCATTATCAAAGGGAGGTCTGTAAACCAAAAATGGATAGCTGAGAGTGGCGCATGTTTTAGGAGAATTCATCGGATCCTTCTGGGTCACAGATTTTCTTTTACAGTAAAGATGCTCTTTACTTGGCCTTCTAGGGATAAACAGTGCGATTCTGTGGTTAGTAAAGCTCACTCAGCCTCCTTGTTGGGTTTACAAGAACTCTTGCCATCAGCGAAAACCAGTGAAAGAACTTGTGAATGTCCTACTGTTACCATGCAATGTCCACCAAGTACAGCTCTGGAAATGTTGTTCTGTCTCTCTGTCTCTTTTTTTTTTTAATTAATACAGCAGTTGATTCTTACCATGGCCACACAAAATATTACATCACATCACACAATGCATGCAAAAAGCACATCAAAACAATCTACAACTATTTAAAATATAACACTTATAAAATGATAACTGTCACCCGTGCAACCAATAACATTATATTTAGTTCCCAATAGCACCAGTAGAGATAAGGAAATAAATGACCACAGTTGTTTTTCTGGCCAGTAAATTACCTCCAAAAACCATATAAACACTACAAACAGGTATCTGCCTCTATCTCTGAAATCAAATAAAGAGGCAGAAGACACTGCAGAGCAGGACACTGCGGCACAGGAGCTAGCACAACAATACTCACCCAAATCAGGAACCAAAACTAAACAAGCACAAAGGAAATCCAAAAAAAATTCTGATCATAGGAGACTCCATGATCTGGGGAGTTGATACCCATCTCCAGCCAGGGTGATGGTCAGATGTCTCCAGGTACATCAGCATGGAGAGACACTGACCGCATTGCTAAATTGTTCACAAAGCAGGAGAAAACATTGATGTCCTAGTACACGCAAGGGACTAATGATCTCGCCAGCCGGTCAGTTGTGGAGACCAAGGAACACCTGACTAAGCTGGGTGACAAACTATCATCTATTTTGTCCGCATCTCCTTCTCTGAGATCCTGCCAGTCTGGGAGAAGGGAGCAGATGGACGGAAGGTCAGAGAAGGGGAGATAGGGGAGCTAAACACGTGGCTCAAGTACTGGTGCCAGGAAAAAGGACACAGATTTGTAGGGAACTGGCAACAGTTCTGGGAGCCAAAGTTCTTTAAATTTGATAGACTGCATCTGACTAAGGAGTGAGTCAGTGCATTGGGGCAGAAGTTTGACGTCTTTGCAGAATATTTAAACTAGCAAATGGG
This sequence comes from Neoceratodus forsteri, assembly GCA_016271365.2. Classification (NCBI taxonomy): domain Eukaryota; kingdom Metazoa; phylum Chordata; order Ceratodontiformes; family Ceratodontidae; genus Neoceratodus; species Neoceratodus forsteri. Next base: position 136,282,370 of record CM057457.1, on the reverse strand, counting down.
GAGAGGGCGCAGCACCCCTTACACGTCAATGGGAAGAACACCCCTCCCCCCTCAGCTAGTGGTCAAACAGGAATTCAGCGTGTTTGCTGTTCATTTGCATCACCAGGTAAGAAAAAAGGTTTGTCTCCCCATACGATGCACAGGGGTAATGCCAAACTTCACCCAACAACTAACACACCAAAATCTGGCCAATGGAAAATCATGTACACAAATGCTCACAGCCTGGGAAATAAGATCCCAGACCTGCAGGCAATAATGTCAGAGGCTAAACTGGACATAGTAGCAATTAGTGAGACGTGGTTTACCAGTAACCACACTTGGGAGACTTCAGTACCTGGCTATGTATTGTTCAGAAGAGACCGAGGTGCAAAAAGGGGGGGAGGAGTGGCCCTGTATGTTAATGAAAATATCAAAGCTACAGAAATTCAGAATACACATAAGGAGCCAGAAGAACTGTGGGTCACCCTGGAAACAGGAAATGGGACAGCCATAAGAACTGGGGTTGTCTACAGGCCCCAGACCAGAGGGAGGACATAGACACATTACTGTTAGAAGATATACAAAACATGACAGCTAAAGGGGAGGTTCTGATAATGGGAGACTTCAACATGCCAGATACAGATTGGTCAATACCAGCAGGAACATCTGCCAGAACTAGACTCATAGTGGATTCCCTGCAGGGGGAGGGCCTCAAACAACTGGTACAGCAACCCACAAGAGACAGGGCTATCCTAGATCTAGTACTGACTAACAAAGAAGGGATCACAGATCTCCAGGTAGAAGGTCACCTGGGGGCCAGTGACCATCACATGGTATGGTTCAATTTGGCTACTACATCTAAATCATCCCATTCCAAGGCAAAAATATGGGACTTCAGAGGAGCTGACTTTGATAAGATGGCCAACAGAGTGAAGCTAGCCTGGCAAAAAGAAACACAGGTGAGGAGGTACAGGCAAAGTGGGCAAGCATTAAGGATACAATACTTGAAGCAATATCCCATTATGTTAGACAGAAAAGGAAGTGCAAAAGAAGAAGGAAACCACTTTGGTTCTCAAATACAATAGCAGAAAAGGTCAGAGCCAAAAGGCTGGCCTTCAGGAAATATAAGGGAACACAGCGGGATGAAGATAGGAGGCATACCAAACTGCCCTAAGGGAAGCAGGTAAGGCAGTAAGGCAAAGTCCCAAACTGAGGAAACACTAGTACTAACAGTAAAAGAAGGTGACAAGACTTCTATAGATACATTAGTGAAAGGAGAAAGTCCAGAGGGGGTATTGCTAAGCTTAATGGAGAAAAGGGAGCATGTGAGGAGGAGGACCCTGTAAAGGCATCTATCCTAAATAGATACTTTTGCTCAGTATTTACTGAAGAAAAGGTAGGGCAGGGCCCACAGCTCAGCATCATGGACACAGGGGGGAAGGAGGTGAGCACTACTCCCTTCACAAAAGAAAGGGTCCTACAAGAGCTTGCTAAGCTCAGGGTGGATAAGGCAATGGGACCTGATGGCATACATCCCAGGGTACTTAAGGAGCTAAAGGAGGAACTAGCAGAGCCATTAGCAGAATTGTTTAGTGAGTCTCTGAGCACAGGAGAGGTCCCAGAAGACTGGAGAAGGGCTCATGTGATCCCGCCCACAAGAGTGGTAGCAAGGAGGAGGCGGGAACTACAGACCAGTCAGTCTTACCTCAGTAGTGGGCAAGATTATGGAGGCACTCCTTAAGGAAAGGATAGTGCAACACCTGGAATCCATAGGGCACAGGATCCAAGACAGCATGGGTTTACAAAGGAAGGTCCTGTCAAACTAATCTCATAGATTTCTTTGACTGGGCAACCAGAGTGGTGGACCAAGGGGAGCAGTGATGTCGCCTACCTTGACTTCAGCAAAGCTTTTGACACTGTTCCACATAGAAGATTGGATAAATAAGCTAGGTAGGCTGGGTGGGTCAGACGCTGGTCAACTGGGTGGCAAACTGGTTGACTGGCAGAAAACAGAGAGTGGTGGTAAATGGTATACAGTCAGAAGAGATGCAAGTCACAAGTGGGGTACCTCAGGGATCAGTCCTGGGGCCAGTCCTATTCAACATCTTCATTAGTGACCTCGCAGATGGACTAGAGGGTAAGGGCTTGTCTGTTTGCAGATGACACCAAGATCTGCAACAGAGTAGATGATCCAGATGGGGTGGGCAGAATGAGAAGAGATCTGGATAAACTAGCAAATGGTCAGAAGAGTGGCAACTGGGATTTAATGCAAAGAAGTGAAAATCATGCACATAGGGAAGAGAAACCCTGAAGCCACTTATAGGCTGGGAGGAGTTGCTAGCAGTCACAAAGGAAGAAAGAGACTTGGGCATCATCATCACTGATGACCTAAAATCATCAAGCAGACCTCTAAAGCAGTAGGTAAGGCTAGGGAGTGTTAGGGTGTATTAGTAGGGGTATCACAAGTCGTAAGAGGGAGGTAATAATCCCTCTGTACAAGACATTGGTTAGGCCCCATCTGGAGTACTGCGTGCAGTATTGGAGGCCACACCTTCACAAGGACATTAACCAAATTGAGGCAGTCCAGAGAAGGGCAACCAAAATGGTGCAGGGACTGCATCAGAAGACATATGAGGACAGATTAACGGAGCTCAATATGTATACCCTTGAGCAAAGGAGGGAGAGAGGTGATATGATCGAGACATTTAAACACCTTAAGGGCATAAACAAGGTGAAAGAGTCTAACATGTTTAAATATAAGAAAAATAGCAGGACAAGAGGACACAGCATGAGATTAGAGGGAGGCCGATTAAGGGGAATGTGAGGAAATTCTTTTTCACAGAAAGGGTGGTAGATGCATGGAATGGCTTACCACAAGAAGTGGTGGCTATGAATACAGTGCAGGGCTTCAAACAGGCATGGGATAGGCATAAGGGAGCAATACAAATGACTATGAATAGATAGGTCACTGACAGAGCAAAGGCCGATGGCACATTTATAAGGTAGAAAAAGAAATGGGCAGACTGGATGGGCCTTGCGGTCTTTATCTGCCGTCAGCTTCTATGTTTCTATGTTTCTATCTCTAAGTGGCTTAGGAAACGAGACTTGCTCAAAGTCTTTCTCAGTGACACAAGTTTAGAAATGGATGCCCTATGTTACCCACCGTCCCCAAAGCTGAACAACATTTTCTCTGTGACACCACTGAAGCTTGACTGGGTTAAGGAAGGGGATCTGGAGTTGGGAACAACCCATGTACCCCACTTGAACTCAACCATGTCCACCATTTAGCAATGCATGCAGTGCCAGCACATCGGTCCAGCTTTCGTTTATAGTTTTTTTTCCTTTCTATTTATACTCATTTACCTGCCTTTAGTCTGTAGCCTGTCCCCTGCTGATGGATGTCTGTGTGCTGTTTTGGTTTGTGCTTTGCCTTAGTTTGCAGAGCTGCCCAGGCTGAACTTTTTTCCCCTGTTTGTGGCTGTATTGTGCCATTCCTTGTTCAGATTTGGTATATTGTGCTCCTCAGTTTCCATTCCCCACTCCTAGCAACAAGCTGTTCTTAGCTCCCCACTTCTGGAAATGAGCTGTTCTCAGCTTCCCAGCTTCTGGAAACAAGCTTTTCACAGCTTCCCCGTTTCTGGAAATAAGCTGTTATTAGCTCCCTCACCTCTATAAATGAGCTGTTCTCAGCTCTCCACTTCTGGAAACAAGCTGTTCACAGCTCCCCAGCTTCTGGAAACAAGTTGTTCTTAGCACCCTTATTTCTGGAAATGAGCTGTTCTCAACTCCCCACTTCTGAAAACAAGCTGTTCACAGCTCCCCAGCTTCTGGAAACAAGTTGCTCTTAACGCCCTTATTTCTGGAAATGAGCTGTTCTCAGCTCCCCGCTTCTGAAAACAAGCTGTTCACAGCTCCCCAGCTTCTGGAAACAAGCTGTTCTCTACGTTTCTGCTTGAAAACAAGCTGTTCCCAGCTCCACTGCTTCTGAAAACAAGCAGAAGGAGGGAGGTTATTGAACTTTGCTCTTGAGGTCCATATGTTGTTATGTCAACCCCTTGATGGAAACACATGCTCATTTTGTATGGTTACACATACATTATTCCATATATTTTTTGCTTTTCACTTGCATGACCCAGAGACAACAGCAGCATCAAAAAACAGAATGTGGATAACTATCTGATTTCTTAACCCTGCAGTATGATCACCTGGAGTCGGACTGGCTGGGCATGCCTCCACTGCCCTCCCCCCGCTGCTTGTTTGGCCTTGGGGAGGCTGAAAACTTCATTTATGCCATCGGAGGAAAAGAACTGAAGGAAGGGGAGCAGACTTTGGACAGCGTGATGTGCTATGACAGACAGTAAGTACATGCTCCCAACGTTCTGTGGCAGAGGGACAAGCTGATAGACATGTCCCTGCGACTTTTTTCAAATGTGAGGGATAACGGCAATAGATGAGAAGGCAGTGTTGTACTATGGTGGCAACACTTAACTGTGAAATACAAACATACAGATTCAAATCCCACCACAGCAACTAGCTCATTTTGTGACCTTGTGCAAGCCATTTGACCTCCATGGGCATCAATCCACTCAGCAGTAAAATTTGGGAGAATCAGGTCCCCACTGAAAATGAGACACTGCATTTCAGTTGGATTATCCTAGGTAAAATAAATTATAAAAACTTCAAAAACAAACCACGTGCTTACTCATTATCACCACCTAAATTATGATGAATGGTTCATGTCCCTGTATTCACAATCAGACTGGGATCCAACCCCAAAGGAGGAGACTTGTATCAGGAATTAGAGTCAGGCAGAGGTCAGTTCCCTGGGTTACAGGTAAACATGGTTCTCCTGGAGTAAACAGAAGCACTGGCATTCCTTGATGGCAATCCATGTGGCTCACAAAACTAGTGCAGATATAGGCTAGCGCTAGCTATGGGGGAAGCTGGTGAAAGTCAAATCTGATTGGAGGAGACCAGCAAAGAAGCATAGAAACATAGACTTTGACGGAACATAAGGATCACTTGGCCCCGCTTGTCTGCCCATTCCCTACATATTGGATAAGCTGCAGTTTCTAGTTAACCAACAGCCTACTTACTCCTACCCTTCACTATAATTGCCTTATGTCTGTCCCATGCATTCTTGAATTCCCCCACTGTTTTTGACCCCACAACCTCCTCAGGAAGGTGGTTCCATGTGTCCAAAACCCTCTTTGTGAAAAATTACTTTCTAACGTTGCCCCTGAGCCGTCCCCCTTTATCTTCAAACTGTGCACCCTTGTTCTTGCACATCTCTTTCTCTCCAAGATGCTCCCATCTTAGACTTTGTTGATTCCCTTGAGGTACTTAGAAGTTTCTATCATGTCCCCGCTCTCCTTCGTTTTCTCAAGGGTATACATATTAAGCTCTTTCAGTCTCTCCTCATATGGCTTCTGTTGCAGACCCTGCACCATTTTATTTGCCTCCTCTGGACTGCCTCCATAACTGCATGCAGTACCTCAAATTGGGTCTCACCAACTGTCTGTACTGAGGGATAACAACTTTCTGTTTTTTACTGTTGATGCCTCTCCTTATGCATCCCAGTATCCCTCCAGCCCTCCATACTGCCTTCTCACATTGTTTGCCTACCTTAAGGTCATCTGATATGACTACCTCGAGGTCCCATTCCATTTTTGTTTTTGTTAGTGCCCCCCATTGTGTACTCTTCCCCTGTGTTTTTGTTTCCCAGGTGCATTACTTTGCAGTTTTCTGCATTGAATCTAAGCTGCCATACTTTTGGCCATTCTTCCAATCTTGCCAAGTCCCTTCTCATCCTTTCCACCCTACTTGTGTATCAGCCCTGTTGCAGATTTTTGTATCATCTGCAAATAGGCATACTTTTCCTTCCAGCCCCTCTGCAATGTCTCCTATAAAGACATTAAAGAGGACCGGCCCCAGTACTGAACCCTGTGGTACCCCACTAGTAACCACCCTTTCTTCAGACTGTACTCCATTTACTATTACCCTCTGCATCCTGTTGGTCAGCCAATTTTTTAACCAGGCTAGCACCCTGGGACCCACTCCCAGGGTGTTTAACTTGTTAATTAATCTTTTGTGTGGGACTGTGTCAAATGCTTGCTAAAGTCTAGGTAGGCCATATCTACAGCCCCTTCCTGGTCTACTACTTTGGTCACCCAGTCAAAGAAATCTATTGGATTCATCTGACATGACCTTCCCATTGTTTTTTTTTTTTTTGGGGTATTATTTTCTCTCCTCCAGAGCTCCAGCTACGACTCCCGCCCTCCGTTGTTCCCCCCACCGCCATCCCCGGACATCAGACCCCCTCCCTTGTGCACCCCGCGACTTACCCTTCGCAGCAGGGTGGTGGGGAGTGACTCAACCCACCCCAACAGATCCATGCCAGGGAGGCGCCCTTCCAGGAATGGCACCGCGGGGAACAACTTCGTGCTGCCGGGCTCACTTTCACGCTGTTTTCCTCCGGCAGGTCATGGCGTGCAATGATGCCAGCAACTGGGTGCCGCACACTCCATAGATGCCCCAATCAGCGTCTCACGACCGCCCCCAAGCTTGCAGCTACGTGCTGTCGACGCCCCAGCCTCCGCTTAGGGTCAGACAAGCCCCGGCCACCAAATCCCCCTCCCGGAGATGGAGAGCAGTCCCTCAATCCATCTCCTCCCCGACGACCCACGGCAACCCATGCCTGTTCCCGAACACGGGTCACCGGCGTGGCTCGAGGTGTGGTGACCAGCGCCTCAACCCTCAGCGCCACCGGGCCGGCGACCTTCCCATTGTTAATCCATGCTACCTCAGGTCCTGTTCCCTGCCGGCCTCTAGGTACTCAACAATGATTTATTTCAGAAGTGATTCCATAATTTTCCCTACCACTGAGGTTAAACTAATAGGTCTGTCGTTCCCTGCCTCCGCCTTGCTCCCACTTTTGTGAAGGGGAATCACATCTGCCCTCCTCGAATCCTCAGGCACCACACCATCCTCCCATGATTTGTTAAAAAGGGTAGCCAATGATGTCACTAGGTCTCTCCTTCATTCTTTTAGAATTCTGGGGTGATTCTCGTAAGGCCCCATTGCTTTGTCCACCCTGAGATTTAAGAGTTCGCTCAGGACCATTTCTTCTGTGAATTGACTGTTATCAATCCCCCTGTCCAGAGTGCTTCTATTACTTGGTTTAGTTACCTCCCCCTTCTTCTTTTGTGAATACTGAGCAAAAGTATTTGTTCAGTATCTCTGTTTTTCCACCGTCATCCTCTGCCCACCTCCCCTCCCATTTGTTATGCCTCACTATCCCTTCCTTGGTCTTCCTTCACTCCCTGATGTACCTATAAAAGATTTTATCCCCCTTCTTAACAGAGTTGGCTATTTTTGACTTGGTTTGGGCCTTCGCTATTTTGATCGCCTTCCCTGCTTCCTTCTGCTTTAACTGATACGGTTCTCTGTCCTGCTCATTCTATGATTCCTTATACTTCCTGACTGCTATCTTTTTCTCCCTAACCTTTCCCACCACCTCTTTTGAGATCCATAGTATTTTTTTACTTCATTTTGTTTTGCTTATTTGCTTCACACAAAGACTTGTTGTCTCTGTGATGGCAGTTTTGATTTTCTCCCATTGTTCGTCTACCCCTCCTTCCTGCCCATTTGCTAGTGCATTCCTTAGGCACGCACCCATTTTGCCAAAATCCGCCCTCCTAAAGTCCAGTACTTTTGTTTTTGTATGGCTTGACTCTACAGATGTGTTTATCGTGAATCACACTGTTCGGTGGTCGCTAGTTCCCAGATGGCTACCCACTTCTAAATCTGTAATCCTCTCACCATCTCCATTTGAGAACAATGTTGATATTGCAAGAAAACAGGCATCATAATGAGAGGGGAAAAAATAAAGAAGCAAACAATGCCCAACAAATCTTTACTGGTACTGTTGCATTTTAGAAAATGATCTAAGAAATCTCCAGGCTCTGATTGGGTGATAGCCCTGGCAAGGTGGGCATCTATCAGACAACAGAGCTCGGGTAAAAAAAAAAAAGTGCCATCCCCAAACAGACCACATTACCAGTATTATTGGGCACACTTCAATTACAAATCTGCCATTTTTTTGTGTCAGTAATTAAGATTATCCAGTTACTCATAGAGCCCCCCCCCCCATGTACCGAAATCATCAGTTCCTAAAGAAAAGTAATTCATTACACAGAATAAATGTTTTTCGGTCACTGCAGAGACATCTATGGAATGGAGCTACTCCCATCCCTGCTCCCTCAAAGTCCAGCCTTGCTAGTAGCTGTAGCAAGCTGGAAGTGCATCTCCACCTCCCGGGAGTGAAAGTTAGGAAACTACCACAGCCGTTCCTCAGGCCGATTGTCCCAGTCCCTTTAGTGCAAACGTAGTAGTCTTGCTGACTTCACTTCCGATTGCCCTCTGTTCCCCCGGCAGGATGCATTGTAAATTTTAAAACAATCACTGTAGTTTCAAAAAGGAACTCACAAACTGTAAATGAGACAGAGACCATCTGCTCCGTTCCTGTCGCACACTGTAGTGGTACTGCAGTCTCGGTCTGTCTCGGTCAACTAACAGCTGATCTCCCTTTGCCAAGATTCATTCAAAATTTCAAAAACTTCACTGTAACTGGAAAAAAGGAACTAAACTTCAAAATAACAAACTACAGAATGAGACAGAGACCGCTAGCTCTGTTCCTGTCACACGCAGTAGTGCTACAGGAGCTACAGATGTCTCTGTCTCTCTCTCTCTCTCTCTCTCTCTCTGTGTCTCTCAATTCTGTTTGCGAGTTTACTGCCAAGCTACATTGAAAACCAAGTCAGCACCTCATTATTTGTTCTGCAAATTAAAAAAAAATAACTAAATAACTAAAAAAATCACACTACCTAACTCTTGCTGCTCCGTTATGTGCTGCACCATACACAAACTTCTTGTACATTTTAACAAGCAATTAATAACAGGAAACCAACAAAACACACAAAAAAGTACAAAACAGGTTTAACAATTTTAAGCCCCGTGTGTCGGGGTGGGGATGGGGTAACCAAGACAACCAGCTGCAAAGCTACAAGTACAGTGGCTCAAATATAACAAAAGTCCCTAAGCAAAAAAAAAAACAAAACACATTGTAATCCAGGCGGAGGAACTATTTTATTACAAAATGAATGAAACACTTAAGAATTTTAACATTTGAACATGAACATTATTTTTTCAACACATATATAATACAGTGGCCCATTTTTGAAGTGCAATGATACCCTCCAGGAAGGGCGGTATGGGCTATACCGGCGTCGGGCCTCATTACGTCCCTTGGCGGTCTGGTATAGTCCAATACTGCCCACCCTGTCAGGTATTATTGCTTACATAAAAAACAGTGCTGCGCAGTTATGACATAATCAAAACAGCATTTCTTTTACAAGCTAATTTTCCCAGCATTAGCTGAGTGGAGAGGCAGCATTTCATCTGCAGTGGGCTTCTGTTTCCACACTATCTGACAGCTGTTAGACACTAAAATACAATGTATTCAGCCCGCTCTTTCTTTTCTTGAGACCTGATCAAGTGCTTCACTGTCATGACACTGTTCACACACTGAACCCTGACTTTGCCGTACTGCTCGGTTAGTCTGACATCTTGTTTCAATGGCAAAGAATTGATCAATTGACTCCATTTAGAATATGGAGTGTATGTCTTTTTCCATGGTATCACAGACTTCTTACTAGCCCCATGAAGCCCAGTACTGCTTCGGACAAGCTGCTGTGACATACAAATAAAAACAACTAAATTAGTTAGGGGAGATTCTATTGCTAATTTGGATCCCCTCTCCTCACTAATACCATGCATCACCACCCATCATTTTCCCATGGAGGCCCCACATCCAAACCAAATGCTAGTGCCAAACTAGCCACAACCTGCTCCCCATCCCTGAGGCCAAGAAAACTGTCTCTGTGCTGCAAACAGCCCAGCGTCTGGTAGTCTGCCCTTGAACCAGGCAATCTGAGCTTGTACTAGAACACACTGAGCCCAATTCACAAAGTCTCCTTGAATGCCACAAGGGGCTTGCACCACAAGGAATGGTGCAAGGTGTGGCTTGTGCCACAACATGCACCGGGAGCAATTCACAAAAGCAGCCTGCACCAATGGGGGCTTGCGCCGTCCTTGCAGCACAAAATGGGCACTGACATGGCACTAGAGGGCTTGAGGCAGATGCAGGATGCCATATTCCCTAATTCAGGATTCACAAAACCCTCCCAGAGGGCAAATTTCTAAGTACCATTAGACCAGCCAGGACAGTTCTAAGGGCACTTAGAAGTGTGTTCTCTGGAAAGGTTAGACACCATACGTCACCCCCGAAGCCCTCTCTGGGTGGGTGTGAACTTGTGCCATGATCCCCACCCAGCCCAGATCCCCTTTTTTGTAAAATTACTCTTATCCTTGGTGGTGTAATGAACCCCTCTCCCTATCCAATCTGTCCCATAAATTATTAGATATCTTTCCCTGGTGGTCTAGCAGATCCCCTCCCTATCCCTGAAGTCCCCCATCAGATATCTTTCCCTGAAACTGGCCCAGTGGCATGGAGGGCTGCGGCATTGTGCCTTACTTCCTGCCCTGCTGGTGACCTGTGTTCAGCAGTGAATGTGGGTTGCTGGGGGTTGGCCAGAGAGGGAGAGAATTGAGCATCCAGAAGACAGTTCTACTCTTCCAGGGAGGAAACTTGGTAGTCCCGTCATAGGCGTGCCCCCAGGTGGAGGCCTGAGAGTAGGACAGGTCAGGGATGCCAACGAAGGGAGGGTGCTGTGACACTCTGCAGTGTGCATATGCCTTCACATGCGCATGCTGATGTGTTGGGCCCAGCAACGGGGAGGAAAAGGAGAAAAATTGAAGGGAAATATCCTCAGCAGCAGGATGATAACCAACCCCCCGCAGGCTCTGCACCAGTGGCTAGGCACAATCACAGTTCTGTGGCAAAGGACGATGGTGAAAGTAGGTCCCAGAGGAAATGGGTGATAGGGCTGGTGGGGTGGTCGGATGGGGGCCACCAGGGAGAACCAGGGAGATAAGCTGCATATAGATAAAAAGAAAAGATATCTTTCCCTGGCAGACTAGCAGACCCCCCACCCTCCCCATCCCAGCAGGCAGTGCCCACTACCCCAGCCCCCATCCATCCCTGAGCTGGCAACCAGCACAGCCTTCCAATCTCCACCACGGCCAGCTGCCAACTAGCTGTCAATGAGCATGTACTGTATAAAGTATGTGCTCATTGATTGACAATCCACTGAGCTGTCCATTAATGAGCGTGTGCTGTATACAGCACATACTCACTGACAGCTCAGTCGGTGGCCAGCCATTGTGGAAAGTGGAGGGCTGTGCTGGTCACCAGCTTGGGAATGGGATGGGGGGGCAGGGTGGTGGAGACTGCCTGCTGGGTTAGGGGTGCACTAGACCACCAGGGAAAGAAATATAAATATGTATGGGGAGATCAGGAATAGGGAGGGGGGGTCTGCTAGACTACCAGGGAAAGACATATAATAATTTTGGGGGACACCAGGATAGGGAGGGGGGACCTTAGATGTCAGGGAGGGTTGGGGCAGCCATTCAGGCATTCACCCATTGGAGTCAGCTTGCCAGGGTTAGCACCTTTCCAGGATCTCCTTCATGTGCACAACAGGGGATCCGCATTGGGACCCAGGATGGGGGGGACCTTAAGTGCCATAGGCGCAGCTGCCACCCAACCACCCCGCAGCTTGTGGCAAACCTCACAGATGCACTGTCTGTTTGGCACATGGCCACAGTTGTGGCAAGCTGCGGGACTTTGACACCAGGACCCTCCCTGATAATGAATCAGATTCAGGGTCCCTAGTGCACTGGCAATCAGCGCAAGCTGCCTTCAATGCAGCTTGTGCTGACCTTTGTGAATTAGGCCCACTGTCTCTATGCCAATGGGCAGAAGGCATTCTGTTGACATTCAATCTAAAATGGAATCCAGTAGACACATGGTGTGTAAATTGGGTTTTGTAATATGGATTATAGTCTAAGTTGTAATTAAGCAATCAGACTGTACATAACAGTGTGTGGTATATCATGAGTAATAAAATGGGTCGGGAATATCCTGTGTCCTGTTTGGCAAAGAATATTCCAAAGCTGTACAGTTCAGGAATAGCAACCGCACTGCTTTGCACTTTTTCTGGCAAGCAAGATGCAGTACACTCACATATCAATGCCTCCCCAAAATGTCTGAAAGATTCTTTTTTGCCAGCCATCTTAGTGCCTGGAAAAGACCTACCAGATTCCACTTGACAGTACCTGTAAACATGATAAATTTATGAATATTTATAAACCCCACCAGCCAATATCACAACTCAAACACATTTCCAATTAAAGCATACATTTCACTTTTTGTTTTTTTGTTTGTTTGTCCCACACAGTATGTGCAATGCCTTATAAGCTCTCGGGGCTATTTCTTTTTGTCTCCTGCTTCGATTATCCATCCACTTGTGACTCGTTTCCTACCTCCGACCCTATTCTGGATTAACCTCACTGTGTGCCTCTTTCATCCTTGTATTTCATCGGCATTTCTGTTAATTAATTGTGCAAACATGTATCAGTTCCTACCTATTGTTAGGATTTCCCTTTTGTTTTTAGCTTCCATTGCACGATTGTAGTTCTGCTGACCTTAAACTATTGTACTGTCATCTGTCCTACCCAGGACCTCCTTGTAAATGAGCTTTGCTCAATGAAGCTTTTTTCCTGATAAAGTAAATAAATACAAATACGCTCACACTACCACAATTCTTCTCCACCAGGTATAACTCTACAAATAAACAAGAAGAAGGACTGCTGACTCATCTTTTTTTGTTATTAAATTAGTAGTGTAACAAAATTGGACACAAAAATTGACCCTACCTTTTTTCACTATAAAACATAGAAACATAGACATAGAAACATAGACTTTGACAGCAGATAAGGACCACTTGGCCCACCCAGTCTGCCCATTTCCCTACCTACTGGTTAAGCTGCAGATTCTAGTTAACCAACAGCCTACTTCCTGCAACCCGCAACTATAATTGCCTTGTGTCTGTCCCATGCATGTTTGAATTCTCCCACTGTTTTAGACCCAATGACCTCCTCAGGAAGGCTGTTCCATGTATCCACCACTCTCTCTGTGAAAAAAAATGTCCTCACATTACCCCTGAGCCGTCCCCCTCTATCTTTAAATTGTGCCCCCTTGTTCTTACACATCTCTTTTTAAGAAAGATGCTACCCTCCTGGACTTTGTTGATTCCCTTGAGGTACTTGAACGTTTCTATCATGTCCCCCTGTCCCTCCTTTCATCAAGAGTTTACATATTAAGCTCTCTCAGTCTCTCTTCATATGGCTTCTGCTGCAGACCCTGCACCATTTTAGTTGCCCTCCTCTGGACTGCTTCCATCCTGTCTATGTCCTTGCGTAGATGAGGTCTCCAAAACTGCACGCAGTACTCCAGATGGGGTCTCACCAACTGTCTGTACAGAGGGATAACCACTTTTCTACTTGTGATGCCCTTCCTATGCATCCCAGTATCCCCTGGCTCTCCTTACCAACTTTTACATTGCTTACCCACCTTTAGGTCATCTGATATGACTACCCCAGGTCCCTTTCCATTTTTGCTGTTGTTAGTACCTCCCTGCTATTGTGTACTCTTCTCCTGGGTTTTGTTTCTGGTGCATTACTTTGCACTTCTTTGTATTGAATCTAAGTTGCCACATGTCTGACCATTCCTCCAACCTTGCCAAGCCCCTTCTCATCTTTTCTACCTCCCCCCCGTGTATCAACTCTGTTACAGATCTTTGTGTCATCTGCAAAGAGGCATACTTTTCCTCCAGACCTCTGCAATGTCACCTATAAAGATGTTAAAGAGGACTGGACCCAGTACTGATCCCTGAGGTACTCCACTAGTAACCCCCGTTTCTTCAGAATGTGTTCCATTCACTATTACCTTCTGTGTCCTGTTGTGCAGCCAGTTTGTTACTCTAGGCTACCACCCTGGGACCCACTCCCAGGCTGGCTAACTTGATTATTAATCTTTTGTGGGACTGTGTCAAATGCCTTGCTAAAGTCTAGGTAGGCCATATCCACAGCCCCTCCCTGGTCTATTACTTTGGTCACCCAGTCGAAGAAATCAATTAGATTCGTCTGACATGACCTTCCTGCTGTAAATCCATGCTGCTTTGGGTCCCAGCCCGCTGGCCTCTAGGTACTCAACAATTCTTTCTTTCAGAAGTGATTCCATCATTTTCCTACCACTGAGGTCAAACTTACAGGTCTATAGTTTCCGCTCTGCCTTGCTCCCACTTTTGTGAAGGGGAATCACATCTGCCCTCCTCCAGTCCTCAGGTACCACCCTATCCTGCCATGATCTGTTAAAAAGCGTGGTCAGTGGTGTCACTAGGTCCTCCCTTAGTTCTTTTAGGATTCTGGGGTGAATTCCGTCAGGCCCCATTGCTTTGCCCACCTTGAGTTTTAGGAGTTCTTTCAGGACTCTTTCTTCTGTGAATGGACTGGTGTCAACCCCCCTACCCAGAGTGCTTCTATTGTCTGGTTTAGGTAACTCCTCCTCATCTTCTTTTGTGAAAGAGTCTAGGCCTCTTCCAGTTTTATTTGGGAGTAGCATTTTTTTAGTTTCAGCTAAATATGAGTATTTCATAAATGTTTTAATTTAGTTTTCTCTCATTAAAAAAGACAGGTGCCACATTTGTCTTAGAAATTGCACTGCAGACCTGGCAAGTGTTAGGACTGGTGATATTAAAAAAAAAACCTCTTGGTGCACATGTTTGGAGATATCTAGAAAAGAAGATTTGACAGGCTTGCTAGTGTTTTATTAATTGTACCTAAAACTAGTTTTTTGAGAAAAAAATTGTTTATTGCTCTGCTGCTTTAAAAACAGATTTCTTGTTGAACCACCAGCAGAACACACTTGTGCTGAAAGAAATAGTCTACAGCGATCACAGTCCACCAGAAAAAAATTGGACATGATGATATAAACAATAAAGATCACTAACTCATCTTTTTATTTAAAAACAAGTTTTTGATCTATACCTGTTAACTAAGTATTACACTTTTGTATTCACTATTTCAATGACTGTGCCTGCATAAGACCATAAACTAATTTAACCACCAGTTTATACCCACTCCTTGCAACTACATGTAAAGCCTAACTAAGCCAGGAATTTCAATAATAATAATATCCTGCCCCTTGACACAGCAGTGTAGAAACCCAGATCAACTAGGGTCTGAGGTATTGCATTAGGCAGGGAAAAGGTGGGTTTGATTTGATTTGTTTATTTAAAATCTGGTAAGTCCATGAGCCAATGGCCTGTTTTCAATAAATACAACAAACATTAGATGCAATACAAATTACAATACAGTCCAATTAAAGCATATGCATTGACTTTTGGAGAAAATATACTTCTATAAATGTAATCTAAACTGATTTAAGATAGCACTGATACATTCAAAAACCCCAGCAACAGAGTTAAAAAACACAGGTAATTTATAGAACATAATTCTCTGCCCCAAAGATGACTTCATTCGGGGGATACTAAATGTTTGTAGCTACACGGTCCTTATCTGCCATCACCTTCTATGTTTCTATGTTTAAAATCATTAGAATGGTGCATTATAAAAGCAGTCTGCCTCCTTTCATAGTCACTGTATACACTACCATTTGGTCAAAAAATATAGACAGTTGCAAACAACACCATCTGGTGGTACACAGCTAAAAAATAACTGCTTTTAGTAACTTTTCAGTGTATTTTTTGATTTATTAAATATTCATTTAGGGGTCTATTAACAAAGGGGTGCAGGGTAGGCATGATACTTGCATACCCAGTCTGTGTAGCTATGTAACCCTGGAAAAGCATAGGTTACACAGTATTCACAAGCACCCGCAGTGCACCCATCCGTGACCCCGCCCACTGGTGTGCAGCTGTGTGGGGGCAGATCAAGGGATTCTAGCAGGCACCCAATCAGATGCCCATCCTAGGACTCAATGTGGATTCCCTGCTGCGCATGTGAAGGGGATCCTGGGAAGGCATGGACCCTGGCAAGCTGACTCCAATGGGCGAATTTCTGAATGGCTTCCCAACCCTCCCTGGCAGCCCAGTGGGTTGGGTCAGCAGTGTGGAGGGGGTTCCCTTTGCTGCCACAGCTGTAAGTGTCTGTTAGGGCATATAAATGTTGTGGCAGAGTCCCTGCTCGCTCAATTTGCACCCCCCCAGGCCCGGCACTCCGCGCTTTAGTCAATGGCACAAAGTGCAGGCATGCCCCCTGGCACACCCCTAGACCACCCGTGGCATGTAGCTGCGCAGGTGGCCAGGAAATCCTGTGTGCAAGGAGCTAGCACACCTGCAGTGAATGCCACCAGGAGTCCACTGGACCCCTGCAGCATGGCATTGCAGTGTAGGATTGCCTACACACCTCAGATACACGGCGCAGAGGCAATCCAAACCTTTGTTAACAGGGTCCTTTGTTTCTAAATTGTTTACAGGTTACCCATTTTATAAGCACAACAAGACACTTCTGGGTGTTAGTTCCTATGTGTGAACTGTACTTCCAGGTGGATGAAAGCATTCAGCACAAGTGCCTCCTGCCTCACAACACCCCTAGTCATGCTGTTCAGAAATAAGAGCCAACACCCTGTTGTATCCTACTGGCTACATACTGTCAGGTACAAGGTGAAATGGACTAGTACCTTCAACATCTCAAGAAAAATCCCAATTATCACATCTGAGAATGTGTTATTTTAGTTATAAAACAGAGAACATTTGGGATGTGTCTCATTTTGTTAATTAGTTCTGACCTGTGATGATATACAGGTACTAAGATATTACCATGGGTCAGGAAAGTTTTCAGCCAATCAGCTTTCAGAACTCTTCTGATACAGTTTATGATCTGATGTCCTCCAGCAGGATGCAGGGACATGTCCTATAGCTCAGGGGTGGTAAAATCAAGGGTAACACTAGGATACACTTTTTCTCACAGAGGGTGGTGAACCTATAGAACAAACAGAAAATTATCAGCTCAACCCTTGCCCATTCACAGACTTTTAAATCACTTTTCTCATTAGCGTTGCTACTGACATGACACATACCAGTAAAAACAGGGAACTCAGTGTACACCTTTCCCCCACTCTCCATGACACATCTTTCAAATATTACAATTTTATGACTGCCTGAATTGACTACTTACTTAGTGGAATGGGGGGGGGGGTCTCCTCTCAATGTTCATTTCAGAGCTTTGACATGAATGAAGCCCAGCCACTAAAAGTCATGGTGGACCTCCCACTGACTGAGTCTCTATTCTAAATTGTAATTGCTTGAGTATTTTTTTTTTCTTAATGGGATCTCTCCTTGGAGATAAAATAAGTAAGTAGCCAATTCAGGAAGAAATGAAAAATGTAATATTTGAAAGATTTGTCATGGGGTAGTGTGGGGGGTGCACTGAATTCACTGTTTCCAATGGACCTGTGAAACAGCCCCTACCAGTGGAGACAGTAGATATGAAGACAGTTCAGACCTTCACAGTAAGCATGGACAAAGTTCTGCTTTCCAGGGGGGAATCAATGAGTACCCTGCACAGCAGAGTGGGTACAGAATATCTATGACATAATACAAGATTGCTGGGAATACTTTCTTTTTTTTTCTTCCTGCCTCCTTACGGAGTGGGCGGATGGACATGATGGACCACGAGCCTCTTCCAATCCTTACATTACCAAGTTTTTTCATAGTATGAAATGGGTGGAAAGAATGCTGGCTCCTGATTGGCCAAGAGGTACTTTCAGCTGGGCCATTATCGCAACACAACAGCCCAGTTGAAAGTGGCTCAACAAAAATATGTTTAAAAAATACATCCAATTTACTGAAAAGGACCCATTTCCTAATGCAATAATGCACTCTAGGGGGTGGGTTATGGTGAGCGAATGGCCCTTCTCAGTTGTGGAAGCACTCAGCTTCACCTTGTGCTTTAAACCACCCGAGTCAGGTCCTTTTCCCACCATAATACACTCCCCTGTTATGCCTTATTGCTTAAATATTCCATAGCCTGTGAAGTGAGATCTCAATATTTGTTTAAATGAATGTTTTTATAGTTAAAATTCTAATTGTTCTCTTGTACATGAGTTTCCAGCTATTAAGATAACCTTTTAAGATAATGTCAGCCAGTTAGAATGCACATTCCAGTCATTCTTTTCCAATGTATTTAAAACAAATATTGGAGATTAAGGGATGAGATTATATAATCATGAGGGGGCAATTTATGTTCAGTAACAGTGATGTTTAGAAATGATTGAACATGTAAGATCTGCCAGCATAAAATGAAGCTCTATTTCTTTTTTATTTGACTGTTTGACCAGAGGGTGGGTTGGGTCACATGGGCCTATTTTCAGCCATGCCTGGGGATTCACCGTAATGGAGGAGTTTAGGTTAAATGTGAGGAAGAATTTTTTCAAGTATAGTGTTATTGGACAGATTATAAGAGCAAACCTGATGCCTTCAAGGCTTCTGCACAAAGTGAATAAAGGATTATAAATGCTGAGACTATAGAAGAGACAGACGTAATAGGCAACAGGCCACCTTCTGTCCTAACAAATGTAATTTAGTGTAATGTAGTGATTTAGCACTGTTTATTTTAATTTCAAATTCTCAAAACATTCTTCTTTCTTTTTCTGCCCCCAGTTCCTTTAAGTGGGGAGAATCTGACCCTCTTCCCTATGCAGTGTACGGCCATGCGGTAATATCGTACAACGAACTGGTCTACGTCATAGGAGGCAAAGGAGAAGACAAGTAAGATAACTTGTAATATACAAGGACAGAAACTGTAACACACAGAATTATGCAATTTAGTTATATAGCGCATTGGCCAAGCAACAGTCTCTCACAGTTCTTCACCAACATGTAATGAAAAACAGCAGGGAGAAGTGACAGAGGGGTGATATCTATATAGAACACTACAAAACGGATGAGAAATCATAAAATGAATCATGAGAGAGGGGAGACGTGATAGAGATCTTCAAGTTACTGAACAATATAAACAATGAAAGTGTGAGGAAATATTTAGCATAAGTAGCGGATCAAGAACACGGGTCACAAATGAAAACTGACGGGGGGAGGCTCAAGGGGGAAGTGAGAAAGTTTTATTTTACAAAAAGGGTGGTGAAGCCAAGGAACAATCTGCCAGCTGATGGGGTAGGCGCCAACACTATCAATGGTTTCAAACACAGCTGGGGCAGAGTGAAGGGCTTAGTAGTTGCTCAGAGTAATAGAAGTAGGGAGGGGAGCGTGGTGGTGGAAGTGTGGGTTTGAACCCTGTATGGATAATAGGTCCCTGGTTTTTTTCAGGGTTTTATGGTAGACTCGATGGACCAATGGTCTTTTTCTGCCATCATTGTCTATTTTCCTATGTTTCTATGTAAATCAAGACCTATAATTGGTCAGATGTGAACACAGGACTGTGTTTTACTACAGCACACAGAGTACTACAGACCTGGGTTTCATTCCCACAACCTCCAATTGCATACTGTGTGACTCTGAGCAAGTCACTTAACCTCCCCAGTGCTCCCAGGTCGCCCCTGGAAACAGGCATCTGTGCCTAGTGGGTCTTACCCAGTTAGCAAAGAATAAAATAAAATAAAATAAATATGGCAGAAATCTTTAACTTTCTGAACCTCATTATTCAGTTTTTAAAATAAAAATCAGAGGATCCATTTTATAATTGCAATAAGGCTCTCCAGAGTGTGCGTCATTGTGGGATAACAGCACCTCTCAGGTGCGTAAGGCCCATGGCGTTACCTCATTCTTGCCTTCCTGATGTTTGCCATCATACCACAATGACACACAACCTGTCATGCCTTTTTGTTTAATCTAAGGGTAAGACAAAGGGAAGCTAGTGGTTGTGCAGTAGGTGAAGGAAAAAAGGTCTAATTTAAAGAGTAAGAAAAAATTAGTTGGTCCACCAGTGCAGCAGCAACGCTGCCACTTGTAATTCCGATGACCTGAGGCTGAGACTGAGCTCAGACTACCAAAGGACCAGTGGGGGAGAGGAGGATCAGGCACTCACCTTCTCTAGGGAGGGTGGTTGACCTTGCAACCCTAGGAGGCTTGGCATGAAGCAGCGCTGCAATAAAACAGGTGTGGAATTTTAAAATAGTGCAAGTAGCAAGTGTTTTGATATTTAGTTGGGGATGGGGACTATTTTGGAGGGTGGATGCAGAAACGGCTAAACCTACTGCCAACACTGGAGGTAAGGTAGCTCGAAGGAACTGAAACTAAACAGTGCCTGAAGAGCATGATATGGGGAAAGATGAACAGTAGTTGTCAAGGGGACTAAATATAAAGAAACAAGGCCATGAAAGCTTCTGTAGGAAAGCTGCTTCATACTCAATGTTAGTGCAAGATGATCCTAGCTGAGGTCCCCAGAATGGGTACAATATGACCTTTTGGTTACTCTTTCATTTCTGGAAGGTGAAGGGCAGAGTTCTGGAATCCTTTGACTTTAGCCAGCTGGCAGTTATTGAGTCCTATCAGCAAAGAGCTGCTGTAGTTTAGGTAGAGTAGGAGGTGATAAACATGCAGTCAAGAGCAAGTATATCATTTAGGAGTTGTCAGGTGTTACATTTTTCACTGCAAGCTTTATGACTATAGTTGCACTGTCATTAGATAATGTAAAGGTTTCCCACAAGATTTATGAAAATTCTGGCAGGTAGGGGTGCATTTTGCAAGCCCTAGGATTCTGCCAAAATGGAGTTTGGCAAATCATATTCTAGTGAAATTATGCCACCAAATAAGAGTTAAAAAGCAATAAAGTCAATGTTAACCTTCCTTGGCCAACAACCACCCTGTCCATACCACTGCTACTATTGCACTTTCAACTATTCAGTTGGCATGACAGATGAGCAGCTCCTTTCTACATTAGCCAACGCCATACTGAGGATCTCTGTAAGGGGTGCAGTAGTGATATTCTAAGACTAGCACGCTCAACCCTTGCATTGTTCGCAAAGTTAAAATCAGATTTGTGATGGGGGGGTGCTACCGGTTTTGTGACATGTAACAAGAGTCAAGTGAACAATCCCCCCGGGGTAAATCTGAATAGTTAAACATTTTTTCTGCCTAAACTGGCTATTTTTTACTTTTATCGCCATGGAAAAGGGGTTCTCTTAGCTTTCCCACTGGGACTGACAGTATAGCCTAGAGGATAGAGTATCCAGCAGACCTGGGTTTGATTCCCACAACTTCCATCTGCATATTGTGTGACTCTGAACAAGTCACTTAACCTCCCCAGTGCTCCCAGGTCACCCCCGAAAACAGGCACTTGTGCCTAGTGGGCCTTACCCAGTTACCAAAGACTAACAATTCAATGTGAACAAGCCAAACCACCAGACGTCAAGTTGAAACCCCACGGTGTGAGCCTAACTATGAAATGCCTGTGGTGGTTACTCTTACATAGAGTGCATTGTCTAAATTGACTCCTTTAAAGTAACGTGCTTCCACCTAGGTAATTCACAGGTGATCAAAGGGAGCATGCTAAAAGAAGTTGGAGTTGAAACTCAGCAGAAGGAGGCAGGCAGCTGGAGCTGGAAGATAAGTACTTTCTCTGTGCTGTTTGTTTTCTTTTAGGATTGAGGTAGCATTTCATGAGATGGCAAGGTGTGCTGTGTGAATCAAACAGTGTAACTTCAAAACAAATGATTCTGTCTTGGCTGGGAGGAGGGAGGCATTTAACTGAGGGAGGGAGAGGTTGGGAAATACACAGGAGGGAGAGGGGTGGTCATGTGACTCAGACCAGCCAATAGCGGGGCTGGGATCCAATTATATTTCAAACGGGACCAAGTGACCCCGAAGCTTGAGTACCATGAAGCAGGAGTGTAGCATCTTGAGTACCGTCTGCAGGGCGTCAGCAGGGAGGTCAGCAGGCAGAGGGCCACGCTGGAAGACAGAGAAAAGCCTAACTGGGAGGGCCACATATTTCCTGTACAGACATGGGGAGTCCAAGGTGGGGGAAGGGTTCCATGGAGTGGGGTAGGACCAGGTTAAAGGAGGAGAGGATGAGCAGGAGCAGGCAAATAGGGCAGGAGATGAGAAGAGTTGTATGCTGCCATGATATGGAGCAATATTCCTGGGAGGTTTGAGGTTAAGGGGTTGCTAGGTGGGGTTACAGGTGGGCCTGCTCAGGCAGGAAATAGGGTGGTTGAGGAGGGAACTGAAGGCATGGAGGAGACAGAATAGGGGGGAACACAACCAGGAGGGGAAACTAATGAGGCATCCAAAAGAGCTCAAAACAGGCAAAAATAAGGGGGAACTAGGTGGGAAAGCAGGAGGGCCACACAAGCAGGTGCAGCCAAGGGAAGGAAGTGATGACTGGAGGAGGGTCAGGCACAGGGGAACAACTAAGACTGGGTCAGAGCAAAGATATCAGCCTGTGAGAAGTGGGACTGGACTCATTCAAGGAAATGAGATTAGCACTGCAAACAGATTCTCAGCATTGGCTACTCTGGAAGACCAGGTAGCAGAGAGGAGGGAAGTTACAGTAAAGGAGCATGGAGAGGATGCTACAGGGTAAAAGTTGTACAGTGGGGAGGCAGTAGGCAGTACACCAAGAAGACACAGTGGCAGGGGGGATCAGGAGGTGATGGTGATGCAGTCTCTCCGGAGGGAAGGAAGGAGCAAGGAGACAGGAGGATGGGAGAAGCGGCAGGCAGCCCGGGGAAGGCTAAGGATAGGGAGAGGAGGGGAGTCAGAGTTGGGAGGGCCTCATTTCGGGGAAGACACAGGGAAGTAATAACAATGGAGGTGGTAGCGTGGTGGACGGAGCAACAAATGAGTGCAATTGGGAGATTCCACAGATGGAAAACAGTTCAGAGGTGGAGGTCAGTACCCTGGTCATATTTGCGAGGGGGGAGAGGAAAGGGCAAAGGTTAGGGGGAGCAAAAGGGAGGTAGGAAAGGGGGGATGAGAGGGCCTTACAAGTTTGGGGGCAGCGGACTGAAGGGCAACAAGAAGGTGAGCAGGATAAGTCGTAATTCTAGGGGATTCTATACTTAAGGGTATAAGATGGGGGGAAGGGATGTCAGAAAAAGTAACATCTGAGTAGAATGCATGCCAGGCATGACAGTGAGTAGAGTGGGGCAGCACATGGGCAGATATGTGGGGAAGGTGGAGGGGAAGCCGCACATTGTGGTGCACCTGGGAACAAATGATCTGGAAGGGAGAAGGATAAAGGAGGTACAAGATAGCTTCAGGGAAGTGGGAAAACTATGCAGCAAAGAGGGAACAATGGTAGCTTTCTCAGAAGTTCTGCAATTGCCAAGGGCTAGTACAGACAGGAAGAGAAGAATCAGCGACTTCAACAAGTGGCTGAGGGAATGGTGTGGGACCAAGGGGTATGGATTGGTGGGGGACTGGGGTAGCACATGGGATAACACAGATTATTACACAGGGGATAGGTTACACCTCAGCAGGGCAGGTTCACAGGTGTTGAAACAGAAGCTGGGGGATTTCATCAACAAGAGATATCATTTAATCTAGGTAGGGGGGAGGCATTGGAGCTGGAAATCACCAGGAGAGAGGGTCCCATGGACCTCCCCCCATCACAGGGATAGATATGACCTTAGGAGAAATAGGGGTTGAAGTAAAGGGTAAGGAAGAATAAGAGCAGTGTGGAGAATGGTTTCACTAAATGCTAGGAGCCTGGGGAACAAGTTGGCAGAGTTTCAAGCATTGATGGCAGAGGGGGAGGTGGACACAGCTGCCATTACTGAGACGTGGGCAACCAGGCACCATGATTGGGACCTAACCATCTCAGGGTACAAACTATTCCATAGGGATAGAGATAAAGGGAAGGCTAGTGAGGTTCCTATTCAAAACTTAATAGGGATGAACTCCACACTCTTAAATCTTGATTTTCTTCACAAATTTGTATTCAATATTTCTGCACACAAATAGAGGGGCTACATTTCATGGCCCCTCTATTTGTGTGCAGAAATATTAAGTTTTGAATAGGAATCCATTGGTCATGATTTGGGAAGACCCAAGAACAAAGAAACTTTCTATAAGCCTTGAAGGGCTTGGGCAACCTGAACGAAATACTGTAATTCAAGGCTTGAGAAGGTTGCCATTTACATAAGGGAAGGGATCAGATGTAATAGGGAGGAAGGGGAGGAGGGCAGGTTGGAAGTAATCTGGCTGCAACTACACAGCCAGAAAGGGACCAAGATCTGTCTGGGGGTGGTTTAATAGACCTCCGGCCCAGAAGGAGGACATTGAGAGGGAACTGGGGGAGTAAATGAGGCATAGTGGCAAAGACAGCACAGTGGTGGTGGAGGATTTTAAGTTACTGTGGGTGGATTGGAGCATCCCAGCAACCACTTGCGCCAGGAAGCAGATCCTCCTGGAAGCATTTCAGGATGGCTTCCTTACCCAGAGGGTAATGGCACCAATGTGGGAGAGGAATATACTAGATCTGGTACTGGAAGATAGTGAACAGGTCAGGGATGTAAGGGTGGAGGAACCTCTAGCAAGCAGTGACCACCGCACAGTGTGGTTCTCAATCAATCTGGGTAGGGAAGTAGCCACTACAAAAACTAGGGTCCTGGACTTCAAAAGGGCAGACTTTGGCAGGATGGGACACATACTGGAAAGTCATATGGCAAGCATCCGCCCAAAAATGGACATGGCAGTCATCAAGGCAGGACTGGCTGAAGCCACTAAAACTTGTGTCAAGAGCCAGAGCAAGAAAGCCAGGACCAAGAAACAAAGTTGGATGAGTAGAGAGGTTGTGGAGAAGATGAGGAAAAAGAGGAATGCATTTTGGATCTACAAGAGATCTAACAGGGCAGAAGACAGAGAAGAATATGTGAAGAAATCCAGAGAAGTGAGCAGAGTGGTAAGGGCAGCAAAGGTGGCTAGGGAATGGAGGTTAGCGCAGGGGATCTAATAAGGAGAAAAGGATATCTTCAGCTGTATCAGAGAGAAGAGGAGGAGCAAAGATCAAATTGTTAGGATCAGGAGGGGAAGTGGGTGGGTAGAAAAGGGGGCTGAGCAGGCAGAAGTACTTAATGAATACTTCTGTTCAGTCTTCACCAAGGAGAGGGATGGGCCCATACCTGAGAAGAAGGGCGAGGTGGGAGAGGGTGGGGGAGAAGCAACCATGGATGGGGAAATCACAGTGGAAAGGGTGAGGGAAGGCCTTAAGTCTCTGAAGGTGGACAAGGCACCTGGCCCAGATGGAGTCCACCCCAGTGTGCTGAGAGATTTGGCAGAGGTCCTGGCAGGGACCTGTTCAATACCTCTCTGAACTCGGAGTGCGTACACTGGGACTGGAAGGAAGCACATGTGGTACCTCTCCATAACAGTGGGCCCAAGGATGAACCGGGGAATTACAGACCATTGAGCCTTACTGCAATTGTGGGAAAACTGATGGAGACAATCCTCAAGGAAAGATTGGTGCAATTTCTTGGGGATAACAATCTCCAGAACAGCAGGCAGCATGGGTTTGTCTCGGGCAGATCCTGACAGATGAACTTGGTTGATTTTTACTACTGGGTTACGAGGGCACTGGACAGGGAACATGCGGTGGATGTCCTCTACCTGGATTTCGGCAAGGCCTTTGACTCAGTGCCACACGGTAGGCTGACCTGCAAGTTGAAGAGTCTGGGAGCAGGGAAGAAACTGGTCATATGGGTCGAGAACTGGCTGCAGGGTAGACAGCAGAAGTTAGTAGTGGGGGGGGGCATCTGAACCCAGGGCAGTAACAAGTGGTGTACCACAGGGCTTAGTGCTGGGACCAGTTCTGTTTAGCATTTTCATAGCCGACATTGCAGTAGGGATTAAGAGAAAGATCAGTCTCTTCACAGATGATACAAAGATTTGTGCCGAAGCAGATGAGGGGGAAGGAGCAAAAGTACTTCAGGAGGATTTGGCAAAACTGGAGGAATGGTCTCACACTTAGCAGCTTGGTTTCAAAGCCAAGAAGTGCAAAGTGATGCATCTAGGAGGCAAGAACCCAGGACATAATTACTGGCTGGAGGGTGTCCCATTAACAAACTCCAAGGAGGAGAAGGATCCGAGAGTGCTGGTGACCGGGGAGATGAATCACTTTGCTCAGTGCAGGAAGGCAGCAGTGAAGGCAAACAGGATGCTAGGGTGCATAGCAAGGGTGTTTACTTCTAGGAGTGGGGAAGTTATCGTGCCCCTGTACAGATCCCTGGTGAGACTGCACCTAGAGTACTGCGTGCAGTTCTGGTGCCCCTACTTGAAAATGGACATCAAACTACTGGAGGGGGTACAGCACAGGGCAACAAAAATGATCCTGGGGTTGGGGGACAGACCATATGAGGAGAGACTGAGAGAGCTCAAAATGTATACCCTGGAGGAAAGAAGGGAGAGAGGGGATATGACTGAGACCTTCAAGTACCTGAAGGATTTGAACAAAGTAGACACCAGGTGTATGTTCAATCTGAAGGGCGGAAGGGAAACCAGGGGACACTCTATGAAGTTGGAAGGGGGCAGGTTCAAGAGGGAACTGAGGAGGCACTATTTCACAGAAAGGGTGGTGGCAGGGTGGAATGCTCTGCCAGAGGAAGGCATATCACTGCAGAGTGTTGGGGGCTTCAAGAGGCGGTGGGACAGATTAAGGGAGGGTACTAATCAGGAGGGGTGGGAGATGGGGAGGGCATATGGGGGAGGCATCTGCAGTCTAATGGACTGAAGTGCTGCACACTCAAGCAGACTAGACAGACCGAATGGCCTGTATCTGCCGGCAATTTCATATGTTCATAAGTACCACAAAGTTCCCAGACTCTAAACACATTCCAAGACTAGCTTGCTGTAACCTTTGCAATGTGCACACAATTCAGTTCACATTTCTGCTGAGAGGTGTTGTTGGTTTTGTAGCATGTAACAAACAAACACCTGTGAATTGCCTAGGTGGAAGCACTTTACTTTAATGGAGCCAATTTGGGCAATGCACTCTACAGTATATAAGAGTAGCCACAGCAGAAATTTCATACTGTAGCTAGGATCAAACTGTGAGGTTCCACCTTGGTGTCTGGTAGTTTGGCTTGTTCACATTAGAATTCCAATCTGAAGACTAAGAGATCCCCATTTCCATGGAGAAGAAAGTAAGAAAATAGGCAAACATTTTTAATTTCTCAGATTTACCATGGGGTGGGGAGTTGTGCACTGGATTTTGTTTGTTTTTTACATGCCACGAAGCTGGTAGCACCCCTCATCAGAAATATGATTTTAACATTGTGAATAATGCAAGGGTAGAGTGTGCTAGTCTTAAAATGTGTTTAGAGTGTGGGAGCGTTGTGGTGATCCTTTTAGCATGCTGCTTTGATCACCTGTGTGCCTTTACATACATATACAGGCAGAAGTACTAAATGAGTACTTCTGTTCTGTATTCACAAGGGAGAAGGGAGGGCAACTACTTCAGAGGGTGGGGAGCGTAGGTGGGAGGGTGGAGAGGGTGACTGATGGAGTAATCACTGAGGCAGGGTGTTGGAAGGTCTAAGGGCTCTGAGGGTGGATAAGGCACCAGGACCTGACGGCATACATCCCAGAGTGCTGAAAGAAATGGCAGAGGTCATGGCTGGGCCACTGATAGACCTATTCAATACCTCCATAGACACAGGGTGCGTACCTCAGGACTGGGGGATGGCCCACATGGTGCCTCTCCATAACAGTGGCCCAAAGGATGAACCAGGCAATTACAGACCAGTAAGCTTAATGGCCATTGTGGGGAAGCTGATGGAGACAATCCTGAAGGAGAGGCTGGTAATCTTCTTGGAGGACAATGGGCTCCAGGACGATCATCTGCATGGGTTTGTCTCAGGAAGGTCCTGTCAGTCCAATCTAGTAGAATGTTATGATTGGGTAATGAGATAACTAGACAAGGGCCTTGCTGTGGATGTAATTTATTTGGACTTCAGCAAGGCCTTTGATTCAGAGCCACATGGGATGTTGGGGGGGAAAGTTGAGATATGGGAGGGCAGGGACTAAAATGGTCAACTGGATCAAGAACTGGCTGCAGGAGAGACATCAGAGGGTGGTGGTGTTGGGGATCCCTCATCTCCAAGGGCGGTGACTAATGGGATGCCACAGGGATTGGTACTGTGGCCGGTGCTGTTTGGGATATTTATAGCAGACATCTCACATGACATCAGGAATAAGATCCGTCTGTTCGCTGATGACACCAAGTTGGAGGTGGTGGTGGAACACATAGCAAGGTGGCAGAGGCTACAGGATGACCTGACCAGACTGGAGGAGTGGTCAGAAAAGAGGCAGTTGGGATCAATGCTAAAAAGTGCAAGGTACTGCACTTTGGAGCACAGAATCCTGGGAGAGGTTACCTGCTGGGGAAGTGCAGCTAGGCACCACCGAGGAGGAAAATGATCTGGGGGTGGTTGTAACAGGGAAAATGAACAACACAGAGCAGTGCAGGAAGGCGGCTGCAAAGGCAACAGGATGCTGGGATGTATTGCGAGAGGAATCTCCTCAAGAAGCAGGGAGGTGATCCTGCCTCTCTATAGGGCACTGATCAGACCACACCTGGAGTACTGTATACAGTACTGGTGCCCATATCTAAAGAAGGATGTCAGATTGCTGGGAGGGGGTACAGCGCAGAGTGACAAAGTTGATCCAGGGATTGGAAGACAACCCATACAAGGAGCGGCTTGGTGAGCTGAATGTGTACTCCTTGGAGGAGAGAAGAGATCAGGAAATATGATTGAGACCTTTAAGTACATAAAGGGGATAATTAAGACAGGCACTGAAGGGATATTTAAGCTAAGGAGGGGGAGGACATGAGAGGTCATGGTCTCAGATTGGAGGATGGGAGATATAAGAGGGAAATGAGGAGACAGTTTTTCATGGAGAGGGTTGTGGAGCAATGGAACACTCTGCCAGAGGAGGTAGTATCCTGTAAGATAGTGGGTAGTTTCAAAAAGGGATGGGACAGGGTGAGAGGCAGGGGTAAATGTGAGGGGGGAGGGGGTGGGGCAGCTGCAAGGTAGGGGTGCTAGCTGCACATTCGAGCAGACTTGATAGACCATGTGGCCTGTTTCTGCTGGCAGTTTCGTATGTTTACTGCAAAGGAGTCAATTGAGACAATGCACTTCTATATAAGAGTAACCACTGTGGGCATTTTATTGTTGGGACCAAACTGTGGGGTTCCACCTTGGCATCTGGTGGTTTAGCTTGTTCACATTGGCATTTCAATCTGAAGACTAAGAGAATTTTTCTATGAATAAAAAAGAAAGAAAACAGCCAGTTTAGGCAGAAAAAAATGCTTAACTTCTCAGATTTACTATGGGGGGGGGGGTGCACTGGACTCTATTTGGCACCATAGTGATGCAGTCTCTGTTGTCCCTCTAAAGGCTGGTTACATCACCTTCACGACAAACCCTAAACTCTCGCACTGGAAGAGGAAATCCCAAGTCCATTCCCAAACACTAATCCTCCTCTCACTTGTGATGGTGGATCAAGAATCCCCTCACATACTTAGGGTCTTCTGTGTGCCAGCACAGATCACTGCAGTCGTAACTCTGGGCCATTTTCTGGGGAGGACTGTATTTAAATTCAAAACAGCAGAATTATAAAGAACCTGGTACTAATTTCAGTGGGTCTTGTGTCTTGGAATTGGAATGAACAATCAACATTCAGTGGCAGTCGTCATCATTGCTGACAAGTCATAGCTAGTTGTAAGTCCTCGTTATGACTAGCCATGACTTACCAGAGCTGAGTAGAAACAATTTTAATGGGCCACACAAATGCATTTTAGTAGACAAGATATGTCATAGTCATGATTTAACATAGCCAAATTACCAGACAACAAAAATGTCTCCAGGTAGGAGCTGCATGTGTTAGTTAAGAACAGCCATGTCTAGACACATAGAAACATAGACAATGATGGCTGAAAAAAGACCAGAGGTCCATCTACTCTGCCCACGGGCCCTGTCTGCTCTGGGATCTATTCTCCATATGGAGTTTTATCCCTCCCTGTCCACTTCTCTGGTCCCCTCCCTACTGCTACCAACCTGACCATCCACCAAACCCTTCATTCTGTCTCAGTCATGCTTAAAACCGTTTACGGTCTCGGCACCCACCACTTCCATTGGCAGACTGTTCCACCATCCTTTCAGTAAAATAGAACTTCCTCACATCCCTCTTAAATCTTCCCCTTCCAGTTGCCACTCATGACCTCATTTTCTTTTATATTGTTTATTTATCAAGTCCCCTTCCATCAGTCTGCTTCCTTTGTCCCTCTTCTAGCCGCAGCCCCATCAACCAACTTTTCTGGGCCTTACCCTCTCTTGGCCTTCACCCCCTGTGACTTACCAGCTAGAGGAGAGCTCTTCCATCAGGATCCTTGTGGCGGGGCTGGTCCCCTCAAGGCAATTCAAGCCAGCATCAGTGGAGTGGTGTAACAGTTGGTGGTGCGAGGCTTGTGAGCTGAAGCAGAGTCATCCTGCCCAGGCTGAGGTCTTTTTCATAGGTTTTTCATCTGACCTCAGATGCTGACACACTATGAAGACCAAGGAGGACATGCATGCTGGACATGTGCATTGCTCCTGCTTTCCAGCCTACATCTTCCTCCTAGGCATCTTTAGCTATACTGCCACCTGTGGTCACCAAGCTTGCAGTATAGCAGCAAGGATGGTGACCCTCCATCCCCAGAGGAGGAGAGCCACGTAGATGCTCGATCCTCCTCCTCCTCCTCAGCAGCCCCAACAATCTGGGCTCATTCCCGAACCCAGATCACCAGCATCGTAAGTGGTAGTGCTACCGCTGTACCAACAGACATGACCTCTGGATCTTGGCTCTGTACTCCTGCTACATAGTTCCCCACAGTTCACCCTGTTTAGTCCCTTCAGGAACTTGAAGCTCTCTATCATATCCCCCCCTTGCCTGTTCTCCAGTGAGTACATGTTCAGTGCCTTGAGACGATCTGCATAAGATCTGCCCTGTTGCCCCTGAATCATCTTGGCCATTCTGCATTGCATTATCTCCAGCCTGTCCCTGTCATTCCTTAGGTGAGGACTCCAGAACTGAGCACAGTATTAAAGGTGCAGCCTCACCAGTGACCTATACAGAGGCAGTAGTACCTCCTTTTTCTTGCTGTCAATATCCCTTCTTGCTATGCTCCAGCATCTCACTAGTCCTACTATAGGCTTGTTACACTGGCTTGACTGTTTAAAGGAGTCACTAATGATGACTTCCAGGTCCCTTTCCTCTGCCATAGTGCTCATTTTAATCCCTCCAATCCAGTTCTCTGGCCGGAGCTTTCTCCCTAGGTGCATAACCTTACATTTTTTGGCATTGAGTTTAAACTGCCAAACCTTAGACCACCTCTCTAGCCTTTGTAGATACCACTGCATCTCCCTGATCTGTTTGTTGCTGTCTACTCTACTGCAGAGCTTCGTGTCATCTGCTAAGAGATAACTTGCCCCAGATGCCCTTTCCAATGTCGATGATGAACATATTGATGCATAAAGGACCCAGGACAGATCCCTGTGGTATCCCACTCATGATCTCCTTCTCTTCCAATTTGACCTCATTTACCACCACCCTCTGCTGCCCCTCCTTCAACCAATTTCCTACCCATCTATGTCCCTAGCCACGCACAGGTCCTCCTGCTTCTTTAGTAGTCTTTGGGGTGGCACTGATTTAAAAGCCTTGCTGAAACTGAAGCAGAGTAAATCCATGGCATGGTCCTTACTTACTACCTTTACTACCCAGCTTAGTTATGAACAGCGATAAACACTGATATAAGTATGACCAGATAAGGACCATGGCCTTGGCTACCACTGAAGGAGTCTCAATCTTGTCCCATCAGGACAGTCTAGTGTTTTCTGTACTGCCATCTATTCTGCCTTCCTAATTGGTAAGGTCTGAGATTTAGGTCGTTACTTAATCAATATCCTTATACTGTCACGGCTGCATTAGGTTTTCCGTTAGATGTGGAAGAGGACCAAAAAGCAGACATATTAAAGAAATACTTTTGTTCAGTATTTACAGAGAAAGGGGTAGGTGACGGACCACAGATAAGGGACAAGGGCATTAAAGAAAGAGGGCTGGACACTAGTCCTTTTACAGAGGAGAGAGTCCTCAAGGAACTAGCACAACTGAAAGTGGACAAGGCAATGGGGCCTGATGAGGTATGCTCTAGGATACCGAGGGAGCTCAAGGAGGCACTGGCTGCACCTCTGACAGCCCTGTTCACCTATCACTAGATATGGGGTAAGTTCCAGGGGACTGGAGGAGGAAAAATGTGGTCCCACTTCACAAAAGTGGTAGTAGGGAGGAGGCAGGAAATTACAAACCTGTCAGCCTGACTTCACTGGTGTGTAAAGCACTGGAATCACTACTGAAAGAAAGGATTGGGGGAACACCTTGTGACCAGTGGATTACAGGATCCAAGGCAGCATGGTTTCACAGGAGGGAGATCTTGTCAGACAAACCTTATTGAGTTCTTTGACTGGGTGACCAGAGAAGTGGATCAGGGCAGAGCAGTGGATGTGGCCTACCTGGAATACATTAAGGCCTTCAGCATCATTCCCCACAGAAGACTGGTTAGCAAACTGGGCAGCCTAGGAGTGGGTGCAAAAGTAGTAAAATGGGTAAGAAGTTGGCTAAGCAACAGGAGTCAGAAGGTGGTGGTAAATGGTGTTCACTCTGAAGAAGGCACGGTGACCAGCAGAGTGCCACAGGGGTCTGTACTAGGCTGGGTTGTCACAGCGTGTGGGAATAAACTTTAGACGAGGCAAATTTACAGGTTTAAAACACACCATGGTGTGATATTTATTTTTCAAAAGTTCGAAAAATAATAAATGGAAACAAAAACATTACAAAGAAAATCACTACTTAACATCAGTAGTTTCTCACATAATACAGTCCTGGATCATAGAGCTCCTAAAACCCTTCTCATCTGCATTCAAACAGCTTGTCTACAGTAGTACCTCTCTCCTGTCTCAGGGCTGAGCCCCACTGGACTGAACTGAAGTGAACTCAGTGAAGAGGTTTTATATCTTTTTGGTGGGGTCACCTGACAAAGCCTTTTCTATTTTCATGCCTGAACATGCTGAAAGAAAGAATTGTTGAGTACCTAGAGGCCAGTGGGGCACAGGACCCAAGGCAGCATAGATTCACAGTGGGAAGGTCATGTCAGACAAATCTAATTAATTTCTTTGACTGGGTGACCAAAGTAGTAGACCAGGAAGGGGCTGTGAACATGGCCTACCTAGACTTTAGCAAGACATTTGACACAGTCCCGCACAAAAGATTAATAAAAAAATTAGCCAGCCTGGGAGTGGGTCCCAGGGTGGTAGCCTGGGTAAAACACTGGCTGGACAACAGGACACAATGGGTAATGGTAAATGGAGTCCTCAGTGAAGAAAGGAGGGTTACTAGTGGGGTACCGCAGGGTTCAGTACTGGGGCTGGTCCTTTTTAATGTCTTTATAAGTGACATTGCAGAGGGACTGGAAGGGAAAGCATGTCTCTTTGCAGATGACACAAAGATCTGTAACAGGGCTGATGTGCAAGGTTGGGTGGAAAGGATAAAAAGGGATGTGGCAAGGTTGGAGGAATGGTCAAATGTATGGCAGCTTAGATTCAATGCACAGAAGTGCAAAGTAATGCACCTGGGAAACAAAAACCCAGGGAAAGAGTACACAATGGGGGGTGAGATACTGACAACAACAAAAATGGAAAGGGACCTGGGGTAGTCATATCAGATGACTTAATGGTGGGCCAGCAATGTGAGAAGGCAGTAAGAAGGGCTGGGGGGATACTGGGATGCATAGGGAGAGGCATCACCAGTAGAAAACAGGAAATTGTTGGCCATCTGTACAGACAGTTGGTAAGACCACATCTGGAGTACTGTGTACAGTTCTGGAGACCCCATCTCCACAAAGACATAGACAGGGTGGAGGCTGTCCCAAGGAGGGCAACCAAAATGGTGCAGGGTCTGCACCAGAAGTCATATGAAGAAAGACTAAAGGAGCTTAAGATGTATAGCCTTGAGGAAAGGAGGGAGAGGGGGGACATGATAGAAACTTTCAAATACCTCAAGGAAATCAACAAAGTCCAAGAGGGTAGCATCTTTCAGAAAAAGAGATGTGCAAGAACAAGGGGGCACAATTTGAAGATGGGGAGGATGGCTCAGAGGTAATGTAAGGAAGTATTTCTTCACAGAAAGGGTTGTGGATGCATGGAACAGCCATCCTGAGGAGGTCGTACAGTCAAAAACAGTGGGGGAATTCAAGAATGCATGGGACAAACATAAGGCAATTCTAGTGGTGGGGTAGGAGAAAGTAGGCTGTTGGTTAACTAGGATCTGCAGCTTTTCCATTAGATAGGTAAATGGGCAGACTAGGTGGGCCAAGCGGTCCTTATCTGCCCTCAAATTCTATGTTTCTATGTTACATGTTTGGACATGCTGTTTAAAACCAAAGGAATTTCTTTGTTTCAGGGGACTTCCTGGTTCAATTAAAGGTACAGTGTATTCTCCACAGATACTGACTCTCTATATCTCTGATTTATAACGACTAAGCATTTTTATAAAGCACACCACAGTTTTTTTTTCGTTTCATACAGTAACAGGTTTATAATGTGAATTTATGAAAATACCATAAGTTTAACTGTACTAATCATGAAATGATTAGTTTGATATGACTTCTGAATCATTTTTCTTTAAAAAGACTTTATTAAATGTATTCATTCCTGCTAATTAAAATAGCCTTCATGTTTATTTTACACAAAATGCACTTATGTACTTTACACAACACCTCTCCGGGTGTTTGGCATCATTCCAGCGACTGGATGGATGGAAATGGAAAAAGAATGAAAGGAGAGAACCAGTAGGAAGTTTAGTAGGGACAGTAAAGAGCTACACGAGGTGGCCAACCTAGGGTTGGGGGGAGAAGAAAAGCAAAGAGAAAAGCATGAACTGTTGCTTAACAGAAGTTTTGGTAGCTAGGAGATAAGGAGATAGAAAAGTGGTCCATCAGTCACAGCTGAGGGTGTAGCCTAACTCCGCCACACGGATCCTCTTCACTGTCTTTATTAGAGATATTGCTGGAGGCTGGAAGGGAAAGAATGCCTGTTCCCAAATGACACAAAAATCTGCAACAGAGTGAATACACCGGGGATGAGGATGATCTGAAAAGCTGGAAGACTGGTCAAGGGTTTTACAGCTAGGTTTCAATGCAAAACAGTGCAAAATCATGCACTTGGAGCACAGAACCCTAGGGCAAAGTACCAACTGGACAGGGAGGTATTGGCAACCACAAAATAGGAAAGGGACCTGGGAGTAATCATTTCTGATGACCTGAAGGTAGCAAAGCAGTGTGATAAGGCAGTGGGGAAAGTTAGCAGGATGCTCGGGTACATAGGGAGGGGTATCACTAGCAGAAAGAGGGAAGTAGTGTTACCCCTGTATAGATAGATGGTGAGGCCCCACCTTGAGTACTGTGTTCAGTTCTGGAGGCTCCATATCTGGAAGGACATAGATCGGGTGGAGGTGGTACCGAAGAGTGCAGCCAGAATGGTGCAGAACCTGTATCAAAAGCCCTACAAGGAAAAACTCGAGGAATTAAATATGTACTTTCTAGAGGAAAGGAGGAAAAGAGGGGACATAGAAAATTTCAAATACCTCACAGGTATTAAGGTACAGGAGGGTAGCATTTTACAAAGAAAAAGATGCCCGAGGACAAGGGGTAACGCTATGAAGGTGGGGGTGGGGGTGGGGGACTCAGAGGGGATGTGAGGAAATACTTCTTTGCAGAAAGGGTTGTGGACACTTGGAACAGCCTCCCAGCGGAGGTGGTGGGTGCTAAAACCCTAACAAGATTCAAGTAAGCATGGGATAGACACAAGGGGTCCTTAGAAATAAGGTGGGGGGAGACCTGAGATTGAGTAGGGTCTGCAGTGGCACATTAGGTAGGAAAAATAGGGCAGACTAGGTGGACCAAGAGGTCCTTCTCTACCGACAACTTTTATGTTTCTAATTGAGCTGTGGTGGGAAAAATAACTCAGTGGGCCCAAGCTTTTCGTTCCATCCTAAATTTGCATGTTTATACAGTGATGCCCAGTGCCTAGCTCCACCATGACTAAAGATATCCGGCTACTGCTGTCACAAAGTCCTCTGTCACAACTAGTTGTAATGCTTGGTGTAACCATTTTCAACTGCTATTCACAAAGGTGCAGAGTGGCTATGCACCATGTAACTCCGCTGCATAGTGCACCCTGCACCCGCCTGTGCCCACTGCCCCCCTGGACGACATTTACTATACAATACATCCTTCCCTTGGCACCCAATCCCTTGGCTGATCACAGAGCTCCATAAGCGGGTGGGCCAGGGGAGGTGCAGGGGGTGTGCCAGCACTCCGCATGATTCATGAAAGTGCAGAGTGCCATGCACAGGGGCCCAGTGCCTATGTCACATCGGGACTGCTGTAAACACAAGGACCAGTTACACACCCCCCAGGGTTGCAGCCGTGGGCTGTGGCGGTGATGTTGGGGTCCACTGGACCTCCCACTATGGACACCCCGGCATGTGGGGCACACCGGGAGGGCTGGGGCAGACGGCTGTACAAACCACCACCCTCACTGTTTTCAGCACACTGCATGCTGGCAGCCAACATGGTGCCCCACGGGCACAGGTGATCCACTGTGGGATCCGTGTTGGGCAGCTGATTGGCCACCTGCCTGGATCCGCCACTCTGCCCCCAACCACCCCCATGGACCTGCACTTCAGGGGTGGGTCTGCATACGGGAGCCACGCAGTAGCCAGTGCTAGTGAATGTGGCCCCCGCACAGATCTCCCAAGGGTGTGCAGCTGCACGGGCGAAATACACACCCTTGGTGCATGGTTTCCACCCATTTGTGAACAGCCCCCAATATGCATTATTTTCTGCAAGGTTGTTAAACAGTCAGCAGGTGACATTTTATGTAAACTGCGCTGTGCATGTTTGTGTCTCCACAAGACGGTACGTCTTTGGGCTCTATGGCAAATTGCAAGAAGACACACAAGTGCAAAGTGATGGCCCTGACTATTCTTGACTGTTCTTCACTCAAGATACTGACAAGTATGAAAGGGACTGAAGCCGGACGCCACTGAAACACTCAGTAGTGCTTGTCTCTGTATTCTAATGCATTCATTTGATGTATTTTATGCCCTACCTTTCCATTTCCTCAATGTAAGCTCTCCTTAAAGAGAAGTTGTTCCCTGTAGTTCATACTTGAAGGGATAAACTTCATAGAGTTTACACATCTTAGTGACCGGGCTTGTTACTAACTATCTAAAGGGAAGGTCCCCTAAGCCTTTTACTCTGTTTACCTGTGTAGTCTGTAGGCATGAACAGTGATTGCCTCTATTGCACCCTCCTAATTTCATCAGGGTTTAAATGTAAAATAAGGTATTTCTGTCTGGTGTGAAAAGTTGTTTGACTCCCATGGCAAAGACCATGACCTGATTCATGTAAGGCATCCTGGAATTTTATGATGTCTTAGTACTAAAGCCTGCAGTCATTGTATTGTATTAGTCAGCACTGTTACTGTCCTCTGCAGTCCCTATGTTCTTTCCTTATGCTGGCCATGAAACTTTTTAAGGCATAGGAAGTGCCTGCTGTTTTCCGTAGTTTTAAAGTGTATCTGAGTTAAACAAATGCTTTTAGAGAATACAGGGACTTTACAAGACATGGCAGAACTGAATGAGAGTATTATTTTCGCTGGCTTGTGCAGGTACACATCATCAACTCCCATGATGCCTTGCATGAGTGAGGTCATGACCTTTGCAATGGAGACAAACAGGTTTTCACACCAGGGCAAAACAGAGTGAAGCAACATCATTTATATTTAAATTAGGATGAAATTAGGGGAATACAAGAGGAGGGAATCATTGTTCATGCCTACAAACTACACAGTTATACAGAAAATATGTTGAGGGGACTTTCACTTTAAATGATAACCGGTGACATCAAATTACTTGTCATGCCTTACTAGTATCACTGCCCTTGCCTGTGTATCACACCTGCTTGTGTTCTCACTCAGTCTCTTTCTCTCAAATTCCAGAACGCTGTAGTAGCAGGATGGTCTCTGGGACTATTGCCATTGATCAGTGCTCGTTTGACTTTTACTTGTCTTTTTTTTTCTACAGAAAGTGTCTGCAAAAAATGTGTGTCTATGACCCCAAGAAGTTTGAGTGGCGGGAGCTGGCCCCAATGAAAACAGCCCGCTCGCTTTTCGGTGCCACTATACACGATGGAAAGATCTATGTTGCAGCTGGTGTCACTGACAGTGGCCTGACCAACTCAGTTGAGGTCTACACCATCGCTGCTAACAAGTAGGTTTGAGACTGTACTGTGCTATTTCTTTAGGATTTCCCATAGACTTTGGAAAGAGAGAAGTTTTACTTTTCTTATTTTTTATTTCCTCTGCTTTATGCACCCTTAACGCCCAGCCTTGCCTGTCAGCCTCTTTCTCCCCCAGACCCATCACTTGCTGTCCCTGGGATTTCCCTTCTGACTCAACAGTGCCCCACAGCTTGACCCCTGTGATGAAGCTCCTGGGTTCCCAAGGTCTGCGAGAAGTTTCACTCGAGTGACGGCCAGGAGCCCAGTGAGTGGTGCGGCACCTGTGCGGAGAGGGGTCGTCATTCTGCAGGCTGGGGAATTTTACTGTTTTTCTTCTCCCCTTACCCTGGAAGCCCTATGGACTAGGCTGGCAAGGATGTCAGCATGCCAGGCGGGCCAATGTCTCAGTCAGGAGGCACCAGCCTGCCCATCATGGCAGCACTTGCACTGCTACCTGTGGTCACGCAAATGGCAGTGCTACAGCACGGGGCACAGACCTCCCTCCCTGCAGGAGGCGAGTGTCCTCTAGGATGCTCAATCCTCCTCACCCTGGCTGGCCCTTGATGACTCAGGCTCGCTTCTGAACCCAGGTCACTAGTGTCATGAGTGGTAGCGCCAATGCTGCGCTGATGGGCTGGCTCTAGAATCTTACCTTTAATGAATTTATGTATGAACGCACGGTGCATATGGAGATGTTTTCCTGTAAGGCTGAGTTAAGCTGCTTTAAACGAATGCTTGTTAGAAGTAAGGATCCTGGATTTGACAGCCATGGGTGTGAATCCAGCCAAGCTGAAAAAAATAAACTGGAGACACTACCATGTGACAGTGGCACTCTTCATGAGGTGGGGTCCCAAAAAGGCCATGTTGAAAATTTGGAGAAACAATTCTAAAAAAATGGCCAAGTTACACCCAGTCGTTCAAAATGTTCTATGCACATGTGTTACTTCGGTAATTTGGCAGCTCACCACAGCCATATCAGCTCTGGCTAGAGTTTG
This sequence comes from Neoceratodus forsteri, assembly GCA_016271365.2. Taxonomy (NCBI): domain Eukaryota; kingdom Metazoa; phylum Chordata; order Ceratodontiformes; family Ceratodontidae; genus Neoceratodus; species Neoceratodus forsteri. Next base: position 136,243,017 of record CM057457.1, on the reverse strand, counting down.
TTTTGTGGAGACATTGTTGTTGAAATGGTAATTGAACTTTCACAATAACTGTTTTTAGATTTTTTAAAAGTTGCTGGCTCTGTGCCCTGTTGTCTCTCGCACTCTTTCTCTCTCTCTCCCCTCCCTCACAGATTATGCAACACCACTAGTCTAGTATAAATGCAGGAAAACACGGAATTGTAATCCATCAATAAAACAATCAATTTTGCTCATTCCACGCATTAAATAATACATTGGATTTCCACAAAATAACATTTTGGCGCATTTCATATGCCAGTAAATTGCACTGGCAAGCCACAGAAAAGTCAAATGCACAGCAGAATAAAATTCTGCAGATAAGTGCAGAAAACAAAAATGGAAACAACTGTGAACTGTAGGGCATTGTTTTTCTATCTTTGGACCCAAATGTGGTGTTATAGGGCAACTAGGAATCAAGTGGATGCATTTTCAAGTAAATTTACTGACTAGATTCCATGCAATTTATATGTAAGGGTTGCAGAGTAAGTATCCGCAGAGAAAATATATATCATTGAAATTTCTTTCTGTCGATTTGCAGTAAGGGTTGTGGAATAATTACCTGTGGGAAGAGTGAGCATTTGCAGACTGTGGTTCCGCAGACACACTACATAATTCTGTGGAATGAATCAAAACTTCTGCATTCTGTTCTGCCGGTGAAATGGGCATTCCACACCAATCCCGCCAGTGGAACTCTACATTCCGCACAGCACTATCCTGCTGTTCATTATTGCTTAATTCTGCAGTACAGGGAGTTACTCTTGGAAAGTGAGCCCAGAGCAAGTCTTGTGGGCCAAATCGATCTTGAGCTGTAGAGAGTAAGCATCAGTTAAATGTCAGTCAAGCTCAGAAGACATATTTGCATATTCTAGTACCACTTTTGTTAGTGTTCATCTTCATTGAAATAATGTGGTTTTTAGGGTGTTACTTTCATTTTGAAATTATCGGATGAGTTCAGAAAAAGAAAGCAACTGTATTTCACACAAATCAAGCATCATGTATTGGCTCATCACAAAGGAAAACTGCCTCAGCTTCAAGGGGATATAAATACTACAAGAAATCGAAACAGAGGACTGGAACTACTTGTCCTAAGTACTACCAGCCGTATCCTATGGACACTAAGCCTTCAACCAAACAAAAAAACAGAGAAGTGCACACAAGGGAGTAAGGGTTTACAGCAATTTATCTATCAATGCTTCCCCACTTACATTAAGTATAACTGTGTGATACAGTGCAAAAAAGTTGTGAAGAAGTAATACATGATAAAAAAAAATATTTACAAAAGGGCCAGCCTGGTGACATGGAGGACTGAGGCATTGAATGCCTTACCTCCTGCCATGCCAGTAACCTGTTTTCAAGAACGGACACAGGTTGCCGGGGGTTGGCACGGTGGGAGAGGATCAAGCATCCCAGGGAATCTCTCCTCTCACAGGGTGGGGTAGCCAGCTGACTAGGCCCTTGCCTGCCACTGGCTGGAGGCCCAGTGTGAGTGCAGGCAAATGAGCAACACAAAGGGAGGGGCTGCAGTTCTGCAGAGTTCGCATACCTCCACGCAAGTGCTCTGACATGTTGCTGCAGCAGGGGCACTTAGGAGAAAATGGAAAAAGGAACCCAATGGCAGATCACTGTTCTGCACATCTGCCTGGGCCTGCACCACCACCATCCAGACAGCTGAAGCAAAATCAGGATGTGAACACTGGGGGGAGGGGGAATGGCCCTCCCCCTCCAGCCCTGACACAGGGGAGAATCTGTGGAGGATCAGCTCCAGGTAGGTCTAGGGGAGGTGTATGTTGGCCAGGGGGAGGTGAGGACGGAAGCAGATTTGCCAGAGGAGTAAAAAGCTTGATTAAAAAAAAAATTACAATAACTGTCAGCCCAGCGAGGGAGCAGTTGTGGTTCCTATCCCCACATCGGTGACCTTGGTTCGTAAAAGGACAGGGTCGCTCGGTGGGCTGGGAGGCGAGGGAGGATCGAGTACCTGATGGCAACTCTCCTTTGGGGAGGGGGACACTAGTTCCACTGCAAATACTGCCAGCTGGTGGAGGCCGGGTGGCAGCTCAGTGAGAGTGCACTTAGAGGGGGAGGAACTGGAGTGTGGAGTGCTGGCACACAAGTCACTATGCTCCAGCTCGGGGAGAAGATCTAGGTGGAAAATAACCAGGCTACTACATGCTGGCACCCCACCCGCACTGCAGGCTGTCACACATTTGACAGGGCTGGATGGCCACCCACCAATGACAGTCCTGTGCAAGTGGTGGATAATCGATAAGTCCATGAGAAGGACAGTAATTGGGGGAGTGCCATCGGGCAGACCCAGGGGGAGCACAAAATACTGATCTACAAATAACGTTAACAATGTGCAACAACAGCCAAGTTATATAGATGGTCAACCATACAAAAATGTTTTATCCGAAAGTGGAAAAGAGCCAAGTTGGGGAACTCTAAATGCGTGATATCTTACCAAGAACATAGAAAGCATATGTAGTGGGATAAAGTATGACCAGCACATCAAGGCCTGTCCTGCTAATCCAATGCCAGTGTCCATTTTTTCTGCATGAGTGAGAGAAATTGCTGCTGCAATGACAGGGTATTCCCTCTGAGGTAGTGGAAGGGAAGAACTCGATGGACCACACGTATGCACGTCAGTTCCCTCCAGCTGTAGAAAATATTCTACTTACAAACAAACAATTTAACAATGTTTAACAAGGCAGCTGGTGATTACTTGTCTCCTCATCCATTCTTACATCCACACTTTGGGGGGGGGAGGGCAAGTGATCTCCAGTTGTGTCTTATTTAACAGTGTCCAGACTCCGCATGCAATTCTGCACAATTGCAGCCAGGATGACGGTGCTTGCATAAAACAAATGACACATTGGTCATTAATTGTCTATGCAAGCTGCCTAAAAATTTGGAAACTGTTGTAAAACTTGAGTGCTTTTAAAAAAAGGCACACAAGGGGGTTACATGGCGCTGGAAATCAAGATAGCTGCCTAAGCTAGCTGTTCCATCCTTCTGCCTCCACAATCTGGTATCTGCATGAGGGGAAAATTTCTTTCAACACCAGTCTATGTCAAAACCCTCTGACCACTCTGACTGCTTGACACCACTGCAGACAGGCCATTAAAAAAAAATCCCTTGTAAACTCTCCGCCCTTCCCAACTGTGCCAGCCAACAAGACGGTCAGCAGAAGAGACTCGCCTGGTTCATCTCCTGGCGGCACTGACATCGAAACAGCACTACTAGAGGTAATCACTGCTAATATTGAAATGATTCAAAAGACTGTAGCGGAGAATCAAACTGCAATTGAATCTCTTACGAGTCAGGTTAGCCAGCTGGAAATGCGTCTGGAGACCACTGAACACATGGGCCCGGATATTCAAACTGCACCAGGCTGTGCAGCTTTGAATATCGCACCCTGGCCACCCCCACTGTGCATGGCGCAGTGGCACTGTGCCAGCGCAAGTGGCCAGAGTGGAGCATGGAGATGCGCTAGAGCAAGTGCCACTGCGCCATGCACAGCACCTGCGATATTCAAAAGTGGACATGCAAATGGGGCCATAATCTATGCAAGGCACACAGGGGGTCATTTGCATCTCATTATGGACCTATTTGCATGCCATTAGCATGCAGGTGCGCCGATCCCAGACGACTTGCGCCTGGCACCCTGCCAGGCAGCAGCCGTCAGGGACTGACGCCCCCTGCAGCCTGATCACGGGCATTCATGTAAAAGAAACCCCCCTCCTATATCCCTGGTGGTCCAGTGGACCTCTATGTGCCCGATCGCGGGCATAGGTATAGTACTCCCCCACGTCCAATATCCCTGGTGGTCCAGTGGACTGATCGCTGCCTGATCCCAGGCATCTGTAACTCATAAAATACCACTACTACCCTGGTGGTCTAATGCGCCCCCCTCCCCAACCGTCCACTGAGCCCACCGCCCACCCACCCCCGCCAGCCAGTGGGCGGCAGCACCCCACCCGCCTGCCGCCTGCCGCCCATTGACTGACAGCTCAGTAGGGCTGCATGCCCACTGGTTCACAGCGTGAGCCAATGGGTGTGCAGCTCATACTGTACTACTCAGTCCAGATATGTGGAATGAATTCATTCACGCATGCAGCCCATATCAGACATTAGTCCAGATATGTGAATGAATTCATTCACATATCTGGACTGTGTTGTACGGTATGGTTGACGCCCATTGGCTCACGCCAGAACCATCGGGCATGCAGCCGCATCGGCTGTCAGTTGGCGGGCGGGCGGGCGCAGGAGGATGGGTGCTGGTCCGCCGCGGATGGGGGGGAGCGGGCGGTGGGGCTCAGTGGCGTGGTGGGAGGGGGTACACTAGACCACCAGGGTAGTAGGGTATTTTATGAGTTACAGATGCCCGCGATCAGGCAGCGATCGTCCACTGGACCACCAGGCATATTGGACGGGGGTATTATACCGATGCCCACGACTGAGGCACATAGAGGTCCACTGGACCACCAGAGATATAGGAGGGGAGCTTATTCTTCTATACACAAATGCCCGCGATCGGGCACATAGAGGTCCACTGGACCACCAGGGATATAGGATGGGGGGAATTTCACTACACGGATGCCCACGATGGGGCATGGGGGGTGCCGCCAGGTGCGGCAGGAACTTGGGTGGCTACCCACAGGTGGCAGCTGCTGTGTTGTGCCCTGCAATGAAGCAGCTCACCTGTGGGTGGCCATCACTTGTTCCTTTTTTTTTTTGGCTTAACTTTGTGCAGGCACAGGTAGGGGTTGCGCATGCATGACTCTGCACATCCCGGGCTGAATATTGGGCTGTGCAGGTTATGCATGGGCACGCCCCCCCCACCTGTGCCTGCATACATTACTGATGCGCTCCAGCCCATCGGGATTTGTGCGGCGCTCTTTTCCCTTTTGAATATCGCGCCGGGGCGCATCAGTGGGTTGTGCATGGCGCAACACTGTTGCGCCATGCGCAACCCTTTTGAATATCTGGGCCAAGGCGTAAAACTGCAATCAGACTGAAGGCTGCTGAGTGGCACATACAGTGCCTCACTAACAAAATAGAAGATCTTGAGGGGAGAGGGAGATGCAAAAAGTTGCGAACCATTGGCCTAGCAGAAGAGATGGAAAGAAAAGACCCAGTGAATTTCCTTAGCACCAGCTCCACTTATGGCTTAATCTTACAGCACATCATGATTGCAAAATAGAGCATGCACATCGCATATGAGTGGGGAAGCAGCAGGGAAAGACAGCAAAACCACGGCCCCCAATTTTCAAGTTGCTGAGATTTGTGTGTAGCGCCCCCCAGAAGCCATGTACCTTTTAAGAGTGTCTATCAACCTGTAGGCTGTGCCAGTTTTCTATGCTCTTGGAAGACTGGATCAGCTGGTCTAACTTGACATTCCAAAGGGGAGGAGTCAGTGGTTTGTGCTGAAGGGCAGAGACTGGTAAATCAGAGCTGGTGGAAGAGGTACAACTGGCACACCATGCTAACTCCCACTGTTCTGAAGTTCTCTATAGAGCCTGGTGTCATAGTAGTACTCATTCGTGGCAGCTGCCATTGAAGAAGAGCCTCAAAAGGGGGGGTGCTCCCTCTCCAGATGGAGAAAAAGTGTTGAAGATAGGAGCTGAGGACTGTGTGAGAGAAAGCTGGTCCAGGGAAGATCTGGGGGTAAAGGATCTGAGGTGATGTTCACTCTGTTTCTCATGTAAAGTGACTTGGTCTGCCATCCAGCAGTGCACTCCCTCCCCATGTGAAGTCAAGTGACTGTGACGTTACCAAATTCCTGTCGGAAAGCAGGAATTTACTTCAGAGTGTCACAGTGGGCCAGTATTGCCCTAAAAGGTCTGGATATTGCCAGCTGGCACCAGACAGATGCCCCGTGGGTAAAGTGTGACAATTTAAAAGTCAGATCAGTGAGGAAAGTGTACAGGAATAGACTCTGTTGGAAGTCAAAGTTTATTCAGATGTCCAGTGACAGGATCCAGAAATGCTGCTTAGCCATTAGCACTGGAACAGTGCAATCAGCCAAGTTAAAGTGAAACCGGGAAAATGGGCTAGGAGCGGCTCGGGGAGTCCCCACCTGTGCTGCCTGGGGTGGTGAACTCAGAGCTTCTAGTTGTCTCCATCTAGGGCCAGTTTATGCCACAAAAAAGTACCCCACCAGGGTTGAAGCAAACTTAGGAGTAACAGAATGTTCACCCTTCAGTGAAATGAATAGAGACTGTGCCAGCTGAACGGTGTAGAAGAGAGTGACAAGAGTGTTAAAATCATTTTCTGTGAGCTCACACAGGAGAAATAAAGGATCCTGTTTGTTTCATAATTCCTCATTTGGACATTTGCCTTTGTTCTGTATTCAAGCTTTGCTAGCCCCTTACTTTGCGGCTCTGCTTGCCCTGCCATGTGCCAGTGGAGTCCCAGAGGTTGTTTCAGGCTTGAGTGGTCAAGTAAGTGCAGTTGGTATTTTTGGTGCGAGTCCCCTTCCTGAAAACGTTATGCCATCAGTTATACCCCTAGAAAAGGGAGGTGGGTTTATGTGTGGATGAAGAGATTATTCTTCAGACTGGTCAAAATCTCAAGAATATCCTGGTGAAAGGTAAAACATAGAAACATAGAAAGTGATGGCAAAAGGAGACCATACAGTCCATCTAGTCTGCCCATAGGCCTACCCCCCTTTAACTGCTAGTCAGTGTGGTGGTGTCTTCATACCTGTCCCAAGCGTTCTTGAAACCTACCACTGCCCCCCCACTACCTGAGGAAGGCTGCTTCATGCATCCACCACCCTCTTGGTAAAGAAAAACTTGCATGTGTTGCCTCTGAATTTGCCCCCCTCCAGCTTCATATTGTGCCCCCTAGTTTTTGTGTGCTTTCTGACTTGGAACAGTTCCTGAACCTGCACCTTGTTAATTCCATTTAGGAACCTGTAGGTCTCAATCATGTCTCCTCTCTCCCTCCGCTGCTCCAGGGAGTACATGTCCAGGTTTTGCAGACACTCTTCATAGTTTTTGTTCTGTAGGCCATGTATCATTTCTATAGCTCTCCTTTGCACTGTCTCCAGTCTGCTGATAACCTTTTTTAGTTGTGTTCTCCAGAACTGTACACTGTACTCCAAGTGTGGTTTCACCAGAGATCTACAGAGTGGCAGGATGACCTCTTTTTTTCTTCTGGTGATCCCCCTGCCTATGCAGCCCAATATGCCATTCGCCCATAGTGCTGCTTTCTCGCACTGTTTGGACATCTTTAGGTCATCCATTATAATTTTTCCCAGATCCCTTTCCTGTTTAGAAGATTCCAGTTGTATTCCTCCCAGGTAGTAGTCCTCTTCTTGGTTGGCCCTTCCTAGGTGCATGACCTTGCATTTTGTTGCGTTAAACTTTAGCTGCTATGTTTCTGACCATTTTTCCAGAGCCTGAAGGTCAGCATTCATATTTTCTACCCCACCTGGAGTGTCTACCCTATTGCTTATTTTTGTGTCATCTGCAAATAAGCTCACCTTCCCTTCTAGTCCCTCAGTTATGTCACTAATAAAAATATTGAATAAGATCGGACCGAGTAATGACTCTTGTAGCACTCCACTATCTACTTCTCTTTCTTCTGAAAGTGAACCATTTTCAAGCACCCTCTGTGTCCTTCCAGTGAACCAGTTCCTTACCCATTACCAAAAACAATCTCCTTTTACCCAGATTACCCCTGCTCCATACACAATCGCAGACAGGCGTATGACAGGGCGAAGGCTGCTGGGGGCCAGCAATACTCCCTCCTGTACCCAGTGACCCTAGTAGTACAGTACCAAGGGAAATCACAATTGTTCTCTACACCAGAAGCAGTGGATACCTTTGTCCAGGCTATGCTAGAGTAGGATCTGATGTGGTGCCTTGCTGACGTCATACAGCTTCAGGGTCAAGCTCTCTGCTAGTCTAGGGTGAACCTAGTGAGACCTCTCCTGTGCAAGAGGAACTGGCTGCAATGGAAGTCTGTGTTTCCTGACCAAGTCTGTAAGTAATTTTGGTTTCTTAGGAATCTGTACTGATCCTCACAGAGCCAATGGAGCACCTTTCACCAGCTCTGCAGAGCAGGTCGCAGGCTCCCTTTGTCAGCTACTTTGGTCTCCACTGCTACTTTGATGCACCAGCAGCTCAGTTGCTCCTTGAGCTTTTCCTGTGTTGTGGGCTAGCACATTTTGCTCTATTTTATGTGTACCCGTTTTTCTTAGCTTTGTATCACCTACGTTTCCTCCAGCAGCAGTGATGGAGGGCTTCCAGTTCAGCTGAGACTATACAGCACTATGGCTGCCTCAGTCAGATGGAGTTTTTAGTGTTCTGACTGCAACATGATCCAGTGTAGCATAGAATTAGGGTAGCTATTGTAGATGGATACAGGCTACATGCAGGTAACTATTGCTGCATGGACCATCTTATATTTAAAATGTTTATTACTAGTCCCTCTCTGCCATCTAGTGGCCTTATATGAAACTGCACTGTGTTCCCCTTCTGTGCTTCCTCTGCTGCCCCTCTTGTCCCCTTTCTTCATTGTCAGATAATACTGCTGGAATAGTAACTGGTAATCAGTAAAGCTGGTTCTGCACCCTAGTGTAAGAGATCACTCTTGCATATTCATTAACCTTCATGAAGTATTCTGAGGCAGGAGAGGGAGGTAGAATGGGTTTCTGTGTGCATTCTTTAAATCTCAGTTCTATATAGAGTGCATTGATACACAGCCTGATCTATCTTTTCTAGGGTAGACAATGAGGGTGCCTCCCCTGACTCTTTGTGGGCACACTCTTTTTTTTTTTTACTTTCTATTTTTCTATGCCTCTACTGTCTCCTAACCTCCACTCCTTCAGGCCACCAAGGTGCTCTGCTTCCCGACCCTACTGACTGCCCCGGAGTCTGCTCCTAGAGTACTACACACTCGCGAATACTCATGGTCCTTTGATGGCCCAGATTGCCCCCTGGGCAGGGCGAGGAGGGAACCCTCCTTACCCTCCTCTATCCCCTGAGTGATCGAGCTGCGCACAATGGAGTCTGCCCCTTCCTAGTCGGCGGGTGGCGAAGCAGGCAACGGTGGTCATCATTTAGGAGGATTTTGAGATGTTTTTCCTCCTTTCCTCTAGAGAGCCTGACATGCAATGACATCAATGCACTGACGTACAGATGTCTGCTGGCTCTCCCTTCCATGTTAATGCCCGCACCTGCCGAACACCCAGCCTCCTCTGGGTGTCACTGCAGTGCGGCACATATCCCTAACCCACCCTGAAGGAAAGATTGAGCATCCGGAGAGCTGTCGTAGGACGTGCAATCCTTCCTTCCCCCTGCCAGCCCCTGGCAACCGAAGTCCATTCTCGAACCTGGGTCGCCGGCGCAGTACAATGTGTGGCGTCCAGCACCTCAACCCTCAGCACCACCGGGCCGGCTTGAGGGCACACTCTTGAAGGGTTTAATTATTATTGGGTTTGATTTCTGGGTCGTGCCTGAAAATAGTCTTTTGGCTCGTGCACCTACCCAGTAAACAAAAACTAAATAAATAAATTGAACTGCTCCTCTAACTTTTCTTTTGAAGCATACCTGTATATTACTGCATGGGTATTGGGTTTGGATGAGGACTGCTTTTTATCTCTGTTAATGATTGCTAGGGGAGACTTTTAAGGGGACACTGTCACAGTGGAGTTTGGGCCCTTATATTCATTTTTTACAGGGCCTGCCACTCCATTCCTTATGGCAACCCTGAAAGTGATAATGGAATGTTAATGAGCTTAACTGTCCCTTGGAGTGGAGAAACATCATAACAAAACTCAAAGTCATGGGTTGTAAGGTAGCATTTCTTCAAGAGACCCATTTGTCTGCAAGTGAAGCAGAGCAACTCAAATGCATGTGGGTGGGGGCAGCATACCACAGTGCACACTCTAGTAGCTCACGAAGGGTAGCAGTATTGTGTGCCAAAGGTATACAACTGAGTATACAACATACCTATTGGGACACCAAGGGGTGGATAGTCATTGTGGAAGGAACTTACCAGGGGGACTCCATTATACTGGGACGTATATACGACCTGTCTGATCCTGATGTGAGATTCTTTGATGACCTGCATTCCCATATCCAGGGGATCTGACATGAGCTTATATAGGGAGAGATATCAACCTGGCCCTGGATAGAGTCTAGGACCATACCAGGTCAGGTACAACTTTAGAGAGACAGTGGCCTCCCATGTACAGCCCTCTTTTCAAAGCTTGGAACTTCTTAATATCTGGAGAGCTGTCCACCCTCACCAACAAGATTTCATCATTTACTCTTCTGCTCATGACACTTACAATAGAACTGATGTAATATTTATCTCCAGTGAGTTGGTTGATAAAATTGGTAAGGTAGAACTGGTCAACTTACTTTTTTCAGACCAAGCTCCTATTATTCTACATGTAAGCTGGAATAGCAATCCAGTACTCCAGAATAAATGGCAGATAAACATTTCTTTTCTCTCCTCCCCAACCTTCTGTACTTGGCTATGGAGAGAACTAGAGTTATATTTCTTACGTAATCAGGGTTCTCGGGTTATAGAGGTGACCTTATGGGAAGCCATGAAAGCAGCCATCAAAGGCACCTTGATAGATTACATATCTAATTTATTTATTTATTTAGTTATTTGGAAAAAACCTTTGAGCACAAGCTCTTTTACAAAGGTTCCACGTCATAGATTGCAAAACAAAGTACAGTAGGAGAAAGCAAAGGTACATCACAATGAATGATACAGCTTGGATTCAGAATTTACAGAATAACTCAAAACATAGGTACAAGTTAAATAACAAGAAAAAACACTTTATGAGGGTGGGGGCGGCATAAGCAGCCACAAAGTGCCTTGTCAGTAGTTCAAAGGGACGGGGATAGCTGGCAGAGGGGTGAAGAAGGGCGGTACAAGAGAGAGGTAAGTACTGAGGTGGAGGTGAGATGGTGGGGGAAGAGGGATGATAAGATATAGGGAGAAATGATGGGGTGAGGGGAGGCTGAGCAGAGAGGACATGCTAGAGTAAAATGGTGGGGTGTGAGGGCATATGTGTCCATAGGCAACAGAATGAAGATATAAGAGACAAGGAGATGCACCTTTGCTACCTGGAACAAACTCTCCACTGTTCCCCAAAGGGAGTAGCCAATGTCAAGGGGCAGATAATTGAACACAGGGCTGGTATTGAGATAGCACTGCAACACCAGGGCACCCATGCCCTTTCTGTCTCCACCAAAAGGACTTGGAGGCAGGTGAACAGCCATAGACTGGTGTCTCACCAGGTATTGGATAGGGAGACTAAAAAGTATATTCCCTACTTATCTCTCTCTGGGAGCCAAGATGTTACTTTCCTTACAGCAATAAATGCAGAATTTGTGTCTTTCTACAAGGAGCTGTAGCAGACTGTTCCAGTCCCTGATACAACTCAATATGACCTCTTCTTTTCAGACATTGTACCGGCCCCGAAACCTGAAGTGGCATGGCAAACACTGATACAGCTGATTACTGTTAATGAGGTTTAGGAAGCATTAGCTTCTATGTCATGTGGCAAGTCACCTGGTCTCAATGGACACCCCTGTGAATTTTACACTACTAACACCAGAGATATCGCTGGGGCCAGATAGCTGAAACTGAAACTTCTCTTGTCCTTGTCAATTAGTCTCAGAAAGAAATGGAGCCAAGAACTGGGAGTGGCATCACCCCAGAGGAGTGGGAGCATGACTGGTCAATGGCATGCTGTGCCAACAGAGAGATGCAAGCTTGGACCTTATAATATAAAGTACTTCATAGAGCTTACCACACTCAGTTGGCTTTGTGTAAATGGGACATCTCCCCCATGCTGCTGGAGATGCTTCTCCCCTAAGGCTTCAGTGACTCATGTTTTGTGGACATGACTCCATCTGGCACAGTACTGGACTATGGTCTGTGAGACATGTGTTGCTTTGACTGCACTTCCGCCAATACCGTATCCCAGGATAGGACTCTTGGGCATTTACTTTGATGTGCCTGAGTGTACACTTCTTCAGGAATTTTGGTCAGCTGCGGCCTTAGCCATGGTCGTCAGAGTGATCCTCAGGCTCTGGAGGGGCCATCCCCCATACTAGCAGAATGGACTACCCTATTACACATGGTGGGCAGATACAAGAAGATAGCCTATTCCCACAGTGGGCAAGGAAGCCCTCGATCATAAAGTATGGGGACCATATCGGACTAAGTGGGATCCTTCAGTGGCACCACTCCAACCTGACCCGAGACCTTCATTGGAGCTCATCTATGCTTTTGACAATCTGTCCATGCCACTGGCCTTAGCTATGCCTCTCCTGACACCCAGTAGTGCCACCCCTGGTTAGGGGGTGACTTGCTTCATAAACACCCCCTTCCCCCATAAATCTACTCTGTATATTTTCTGAGCATTAAAACAGACCTGGCCACTCTTTCATTTCAAATTTACAATGGAGGAACAGTGCTCCTGTGGGAGACTGCTATATTCTTCTACACTAGAGTTTTCCATGAGTATTTGATAGTGTTCAGTATGTGTGTATAAATCAGAAACACCTACTAGGATAACAAAATAACCCTTAGAGATGGAACAGTAACAGAATATAAACTAGTACTTCAAAATCAACTTCTGCAGGAAACAAGCATTTGTCAATGCTGAATGTTGTCTTGCTGGTGTTGACATTAGTAGTGCAGGAGTTAGAGAGATGCATAATAAGAATGGCAGTGAAGTATGGAACCAACATCAACCCCACCCACCCTGCAGAGACTGACAGGCATTGGGGTGTGCCTTTGGGTCGTCTGCAATAGCACTCATACCATTTCACCTCACCCTACCCTACAGACACCGACAAGTGTCGAGGAGATTATTGTAAGCTACACTCACCCATTCCATAAGAAAATACACCGAAATGGGTGCAGTATAGCAGAATGGGGTGAGTTTTGGGCTGAAGAGTACAAGGCACACCTCGATGCCTGTCACTGGCTGCAGAGTGGGGGTGGAATGGTGTGAGTGTTACTGTCGACATTCCCAAGTCACATCCCTAACACCTGTCAGTCCCTACAGGTATTTTCACTTCAAGTTTTCAACACGGGCTTTTTGTGACCCCAGCGCAAGAACAGTGAGGCTATCAGTTTGTTAGCTGAAAGGTGATTTTGCACAATGACTATGCCATTTGGCACCACAGGTGTGAAGACACATTTTGAACAGGATATGAAAAATGACAGCTGCACTGTTCATGAGGAAGTGTAAAAAATAGTAATATTGAAAATGTGGAGTGAAAATATAACAAAATTGTTGAAATCTCAAGCATGCGTACAAACTGTGCAACATACACCTGTAATGCAATTATTTGGGGGATTTCTTACACCAGATTTCCAATATAGGAATTTTGGAACCTCCGCTCATGAACAGTGGCACTGTGATTTTCTTAAACTGCTCCCAAACGTTGATTTCGCACAGCGACCCCACCCATTGTGTGCCACAGATGCGAAAACATGTTTCAGGCAGCATGTGAAAAATGACAGCTGTACCGTTCATCAGGTGGTGTGCAAAAATGACAATTTTGAGACGCTGGAGTAAAAAATACAAGAAATTGGCGAAGTTACGAGTGTGCATAGAAACTGCACAATGCACTCTGGTAACACAGTCATTTTTGGGAATTTTTTCATGAAATTTGCAACATGCACATTTTGGGACCTCTCCTTATGAACACCGTCACTGTGATTTTCTTAATCTGTCCCGAACATTGATTTTGCACAGCAACTGCGCCATTGTGTGCCGCATGTGTGAAAACACATTTTGGGCGAAATGTGAAAAACAACATCTGTACCGTTCATAAGGAGGTGTGGAAAAATGGCAATGCTGAAAATCTGGAGTGAAAATATTAAAACTTCTTGAAGTTATTAGTGTGCGTGGGAACTGCACTATGCACAGTGTAATCATTAAGAATATAGGTTGCCCTTTTTCCCTTATGTGTAGCTGGACCGTTCTTACTATTTGGCTTAAATTGTCAAACAATGTATACATAAATTAGTAAGACATGAGTCCATGAATTCATAAAAAAACCTTTTGTTCTCTTTTATTCTTCTTTTTTACTTTGCACCAAACTTTGTTCAACCGGCTACAGTTACGTAGTTTCACACCACTTCTTCAGGCCAAGGATTTTTGATACAGTGCTTTTTTTCTGGTGCTGCTCTTTATCACTGCAGGATTCCCCTGATTCCTTTAAAATTTAATCTTAGCGGTTTTTATTAAATTTTATTTGTTGCCTTCCGTTCCTTTTTCATACTGTTTTTAACCTTAACGATATAAAGACTCCAATCCATTATAAAACGTTATTGTTTTATTCATGATCATCTTTAGATTTCTGTTTTATTGTGCATTTCTTCGTAGCTTTTAAATTCTCTTTCTGTCTCAAAGTGCACTTTGCTCTACGCCATTCCATTTTCCTTCTAGTCCATGAACAGAGTGAATCCTGCAGTGATAAAGAGCAGCATCAGAAAAAAAGCACTATATCAAAAAACCTTGGCCTGAAGAAGTGGTGTGAAACTACGAAACTGTAGCTGGTTGAACAAAGTTTGGTGAAAAGTAAAAAAGAAGAATAAAAGAGAACAAAAAGTTTTTTTTATGAATTCATGGACTCATTTCTTACTAATTTATGTATACATTGTTTGACAACTGCACTATGCACGACCGTAACTCAGTTCTTTTGGAGAATTTTTTCACCATATTTGCAACATAACCTTTTCGGGAGCCTACCTCATGAACTGTGACACTGTCATTTTGTGAATCAGTCCTGAAAGGTGATTCTGCGCAGTGACTGAGAAATCACCTTTCGGGACTGATTAAGGAAACAATAGTGACTGAGTTCATAAGGTGGGGTCCCAAGAACCCCATATTGAAAATCTGGTGCAAAAATTAACAAAAATGGCTGAGATATCTACCTAAGTTGAAAAAAAAAATGTTTATGCCATTATACAGCTTACCGGCATTTTTTCAATTTGCGGTCGGCATTCAAGAGTGCAGACGTGTTCCCGCTCCACCGAAGATCATCACGCTGGGCTCCGGAGGTAAGTATAGGGTGAGGGGATATGAGGAGGTGGGTGTTCAGAGGGTGGCTGCAGGTTGGGGGAGGGGCACCGAACTCAGTGAGGGACCTTTTAATTTTACAGATTTCAAAAAAAACACAATGCGGGAAGGTTTTCTATTTTTGTAGGTACTTTTGCATGCTGAGGTGGGCTCCCAGTGTGCCACCTGAGTGTTTTTTTGGGGGGGTCCATAGTCAATGTGGATTGGGCACCCCTGTCAACACAGACAGAGTGTGGGCGCATGAGCCAAGTGTGGGATTGGGAATCCCCCTCGGCACACAAGAAATGTGGGGGGGCATTATGCCGACGGGGATCGAGCATCCCATCAGCAAATTAATTTGAGAATGGCATGCCAACAGGGGGATTGAGACCCCCCTCTGGCTTTCAGAGGCACTGTGAGAGGCGGCGGCTTTCTGTTGGCTTCTGTGAGGACTGTGAGAAGCCAAGGGGAAGCCTCCACCATGTTTCTTGTAAGGGATAACTAGATTCACTGCTGCAATCGGGTACTACCCTGGGGCGCTCCCTGATTGCAGCGGCTAATTTCTTTCAAGTTGGTGGCACGCTTCTCAACTGCTGTCATAGAGAGCACGCTGTGCCATTGGTGCCAGAACATCCAGGAAGCCAAAGTTCTGTTTCTCCACTCCACTGAGAAACTAATAGCAGGGCAAGAGCAGCACTTCAGAAGAGAAACTTCCCGGTCACCACCAATACTCCACCATTCCAGAAAGGTCCCACCCAAACCCCAAAACCTCTTCCCAGACCTGCTCCCTGCTATGGCTGCCCATCAGCTACCGATCTGTAAACGCGGAAGTGCTACAGATACGGCCACTCAACGGCAGCAGCCCCATGGCACACCATTAGGTGGAGGTCGGGAAGGAACTCTTCCCCAAAGTCATCAATCCACTGGAGTTTATCATAAAATCAGACGCTGTCCAAAATCACTCCCCACTCCTCGCTGCTCAGTCAGGATCACTCAAGGTTTCTCCTCACTCACTCCTCGATCCATCACCAGGACTCCATGCTCCACTCTCCACACTCACACAATGCCCAGGACTCCACATGTAGTAGCTCTTTCAATGCCTTGCACAGCCAGTCAGACCCTCATGCCTTAGGCAATCCTGAGACACATGACTGCGTTACGAGTGTGCTTTGCATAGGTTCTACACACACACTTGTAAGGTTGCCACTTTTTCATATTTTCACTCCAGATTTTCAACACTGCCATTTCTTCACACCTCCTTATGAGCAGTATAGCTGTCATTTTTTCCATCCTGCCCAAAATGTGTTTTCGCACCTGTGGCACCGAAAGGCACACTCACAGTGCAAAATCATCTTTTGGGATTCAGTAACGAAATGATACTGCCACTGTTCATGAGGTGGAGTCTCAAAAAGCCCATGTTGAAAATTTGGAGCAAAAATACCACAAACCCCAGGGGCGTTAGCGTTTCCAAACATAATGCCCCACCCTGTACAGACTGACAGACGTTGAGGGTGTGGCTTGGGGTCATTGGCCATAATGTTCACGCCATTCCACCCCCACCCTGTAGCCTCCAACAGGTATTGAGATGTGCCTTAGGGGTCTTCAGCCCTAACATTCACCCCATTCTCCTATACTATACCCATCTCAGCCTATTTCCTTAAGGAATGGGGTGAGCATAAGGGCCGAAGATCCCAAGGCACACAGTGACACCTGTCAGTGTCTACAGGGTGGTTTGAGGTGGAATGGCGTGAGCGTTATGGCCGACAACCCAAAGGCACACCCCAATGCCTGTCAGTCTCTGCAGGGTGGGTGTAGGAGTTGGTGTTAGTTCAATACTTTACTGCCATTCCTATTATGCATCTCTCTAACTCCTGCAGTACCAATGCCAATACCAGCAAGCATTCGGCATTGACAAATGCATGTTATATTTATATTTTATAGTTTTGTCTGTAAGCCTGAGTGACAGTAAAGTAGGCTCAGGGCCCCATATTCAAAAGTGGCAGGTTGCATTGTGCAAGTGACTGCTCCATGCATCTCAACTGCACCACCACAAAACAATAGGATATTCAGAAGATGCGCTGTGACATGCGATCATGCATATTTGGCTGAACATGCAAGATCGCGCAGTGGGAGATGCGTGGCGCTGCAGGTGACCTGAGACCAGTGCACTGCATACAGAACTGCGCTATATGAAGCCACTTGCACAGCATGCAGAGTTGCAATATTCAGCCAGGATATGCAAATGACCTCATCGCACAGTCAGTGTCCAAACAGCACATTTGAATCTCATTACTGGAAAATATTCAGGTAATTTGCATACCATTGGCATGCGCTATTCCAGCAGTGCAGGGCAGCACTACCACTCCACAAAGGTGATCAGGAGGTACTGCAACCTAGCAGGCAGGTGAGAAGGTATGTTTGTGTGTGGGCGGACTGCAGTGGCCTGAGTACTGTGCTGCATACCTCCCAACCTTTTATCACCCAAATGTGTGGCAAGATGTGTGACAACTGGACAAAATGTATGCCACATCAGCAAATATGACATTGCAAGCTCAAAATACTGTGGAAATAAGTGCACTAACGTTCATAATGTATGCTGATAACCTAGCATCCTATATTATTATACATTTCTGCTTACACGTATCAGTGGTCAGTGTGGAATGTCACCTTCGCAATGTGGATAGAAGTGTCTGAGGGATAAAATGAGCAACATACCTCACAATGTATGACAGTTGAGAGGTATGCAGTGCTATTACCCATGGACATGTACGTGCCCGTGGTGGTCACATGCACAATACCATAATGGTCAGGTGTCTATGAGCCATGCCCATGATGCCTCCAAGCCACAGGTGGTGCCACCCCTGCCCACAGTTGTGCAATGTCCACCACCAGAACACCACAGTGACCAACTACAGAGCCCCTGTGGCATTATCACAATGCATGGATGGTATCGGTAACATGTATGTGGCTCCTGGTTGTGTGAGCTGGCACAGGCATACTGTGTGCATGTATGGTGTACTGCCATGGGTGTGTGCCACTGGTCGGTCCCTGACCCATGCCATGCTGCCACCATTACCGCCATGCATCCTGAGCAGCACTGTCCCAAACATCACCATGGGCACATGCCACCACCGGGTGGCGCTATGATGGACACATGGGTGCATGTGGTGCATTGTGGCTGTCTGTCCTGCTGGTGTGCTAGAGGGGTGCACAACTGCACTAGCATGTGCCAGATGGGCATCTACAACCAGGATGTGGTGCAGTAGGTGGCTGTCTGGGTGGTGCCAGTTGTGTCACCACAGGTGTGGCTTTGGGTACTACTGTCCTGGCATGACTGCTGTATGTGGATGTTTGGAGCACATCCTGGTCCACTTCCAAGGACTGTCTCAGGCTCACCTGTCAGCAGTTCTGCAGCCTGTCTGTGGGTGGCTGGCCAATTTAGGGCAGCCCTTTGCTTGCCTAACTTTGCGCGGCACACATGTGGTATGTGTGGCACATGTGCTGCTCATTTTGGCTGAATATACACATGCGTGGCATATTCAGGTGCCCATCCCATTATTCTGTGCTGCATACATTAGAACAGTGCAATTGCACATTCTGACATGCACAACGCATTTCTCCCTTTCGAATATCGCGCCTCTGTGCATTTTCCAGGATGTGCCGTGCATCTCCATTTTGTGCCGTGCACATCTCCTTTGAATATGTGGGCCTCAGTGTCTCTCAGTGGGGTGGTGAGTAAGGTCATGCATCATGCTACCCACGGGGGCCACATGTCCCTCCCAAAAGTTTGTAATCCCATCCAAGAATTTTAGATTGAGAGTGTAAGGAGTGCCATTGCCAACTGCTGTAGCAAAAGGAACCAGATTTGCTTGGGGCTGTATGAGGCCTCCAGAAGCAGGGTGGCCAACTTGGCCCTCAACTTGACCAGAACCCTCTGTATAAGAGAGAATGGGGAAAGTTGTATATGAATCTTCCTTTCCAAGAGAGGGGCAGTGCATCTCACTGAAAAACTCCAAGCCCTACAGCAAGAGAGTAGAAAGGCGGCAGTTTTGCATTGTATGGAGACACAAAAAGGTCTGTATCTGAGCAACCCCCACTTTAAGAAGAGGTAATCCACAATGGAGTCCAATAACCCTCATTCATGGCAGTGCACCTGGGGTGCGCCATGATGAATCACCAGGGCATTGAGGGTGCAAGACAAGAAGACAGCCAACAGGAACATGCTGTGCTTCACAGTCCAGTGCCAGACTCTTATTGCCTCTCTGTAGAGACAGAATACAAGTGGACACTGCCTTGAAGGCTAATGTAGTACATCACCAAAATGTTGACTGTACAGATCTAGAGCCAATGACCTGGAAGGAGAGTGATGAAGGCCTACAGGCTATAAATGCTATAGCGAGCAAGCTTGAGATGTATTTCAGTAAATTGTTTGGTAAATTTGTTTGGTTTTAAAATTGTCCTTTTGTCAATTTCATTGAGTGACTTATTTTCTGTGATTGGCTATTGGTATAATTACTTAAGTAAGTTTTCAGTATTTTGTGTTCATGTATGTTATGTATTTCTTGTATGGTATTGCTTTTTTGATATATTTATTTTTCTCCTTTCTATGTCCCTCGGCCAACCACTCCTTCGGGCCACTTCATCATTAACGCCCACTGCCCACCAGGAATCACCCATTGCCATCTGGTTGTCCTCCTAACTGGCCCTGCATCCTGGTATACCCAGGGTAGCCCATCCAGGGTGTCCCCTTCCCTTAGCGCCAGAGAAGGAGAGATTGCTCTTCTACTTTGACTAGGCGCAGGAGTCAGGAGGATCAACGGTTGATGCTGTGCGAGGTTACGTGGCACACAGGGGGAACATGGCAGTCATCATTCAGTGGCCAGAAGGGCAAGTTTCCTTGTTCTAGGGCCCTTCACACTTCCCACACTGGGTGGCCCCAGCAGCGTCCTTGGGGCAGAGGTGAACAGCAGCATGGGTGGTGCTGCACGCTACCAAGATTGCCTCCACAAGCCACCACTAGGAGTCGCCAATGAAGTGGACCAACACCTCCCACTGTCCCATCCCTGGGAGGGAAGTATCCAAAGGATGCTCTGGCTCCCTCCCTGCTGGCTTCTGCTCCTTTTGACCGGGCTCAGGGCACAAACCTAAGTCACCAGCGTGCCAGAGTGATGCCCCATTGCTCAGCTCCACGGAGCCAGCCTTTTGATATGCTTTAATAAAGAATTCCCCTACTCTTCTTCAATAAGTGCCATGCTCTTCCACCTGGACAGTTACCAGAAATAAACAGAAGGAACCACTTTTTACATCTCATCTGTTGAACTGCACCTTAACAATGCAGTACCCCCTTGTACTGCACTACTGTGTCATTTATGAGTATTACCCCAAGACCCTGGTGTGGGACTTGAATCCACAACCGTCTGATCTTGTGGATACAGAGACAAGCATGCTGTTTACAGACCAACTGCCACTGATAGAGATATACACTGAAATAAAGTAAAGCAACTGTCTACCTACATTTTTGAAATTTAAATAATGTTGAACTCAAGAAAATGTTTTGTATTAAAGAGCTTAACGGAAAGATATTTCACTACGTGGAGATAATTAAATCATCATCTCACTACTTGTAAAAATTCAGTTTGTGAGATGAACCTTATGAATTAATTTTTTACACTAGCACAAAACTGGTCCTAATGTACACAATGAGGATGCTTGCCTGCACGAGCAGTATTGTTTTCTGTTTGTTGAAAAAAATTTATTTTGGGACAATATTTGCAGTTTGCAGTCAATGAGAGGTCTGAGTAGAAGTTATGGAGGGGGAGTAGTGAATGACAAAAACAATGCTATCTAGGAAAATGGTGTTACTTGTGAACCCCATCATTTCCCAATCATGACAATTTCACTTCTATAACTTGTGCTATTAATTTGTTAAATTTTGGTCTCTGTGTTTTCTATGCCCAACAACTACATTACACATCAAATACAACCTAGCAACCATTGGACATTGACCAGTGCTTGTCCTAGCTGTAGTCCAATCTGGTGACACTTTGATCAAAGCCTCCCCCACCCAGACTTACACAGAACTTGGCCCCCAATTTTAATAGAATGTGTGTCACACACTTTCACGTTTTAGTATAGTATCACCACTGCAGCACATAGGACAGTGATACAGCTACTATTTGCAGCCGTTAAGGATGGTGGCCTGAAAATGTTTTCATTAAGCAGTCGTTTATGGGCTTAAGTGCTGTAAACTGCAGCATTCAATCTCTTGATAAGTGGCTGGCATAAAGGTGCTGCAATCTGGCACGCTCATGGAGTACCCTGTGCCCTGTACAGTAACATATCTGCTTATGAAGCAGGGGGTAGACATGATAGAACTAGAGTCCATTCTGACCTTAAATTACTATGTTACTAACTCCAGCCCCTGGTATCCTGGAGGAGTGAGGGTGGGAGGTCAAGGTATAAACCCCCACTGTTGGCCTGGTGCACCATCACAAGCTAGAGCATGCTCATACACAGTGGCTCAAAGTCACACTACTACATTAAAAGACGGACTGCACAGGGACAAAGATCTTTCGCATACAGGGCCCCGACATGGTTCAATGCGCTTAGTCCACCTACTCTATCCTCAACCTCGCTTGAAGCTTTCAAATCCATGCTCTATGCCCACCTCACCACCACTAGCAACTGTGATTGAGCTAGATAAAGACTACTACTCCTCATGTCCATCCTCACATCTGAGGCCTCTTCCTCCCTGACTAATGAACCCTCTGGTACCTCTACTACTTCCTGTCTCCCACCCAAACTCACTCCCCCCCTTTTTTCCTGTCCCCTCACTTACTCTCCCGCTCACCACCTTTCCCTCCTCTCTAGCCTCCTTTTGGCGCCTAATGATCACCCTCTCCCTGGAAGTTTCCTTAACCTCGAAATTGTCTAATCGCTTGAACCTGTTATAGCTTGTTTTTCTATGAAACTTAAAAACATTACTGCCTTAAACTGTTAATAGCAAATTTATGATGTAACTTTCCTGTCTGGTTTTACCTGTAATGTGTATCGTGCTTTGTTAAATGTTCTTTGTGACGTGGAACCTTTGTAAAAGAGCCCTGGCTCAAAGGTATTAATTCCTAGACTAATAAACTAAACTAAAAAGCGGTGAATCCCTCGGATCAATATAGTCTGACAAAGCCTTGTATGTGGGCTGCATTGTATCATGGTTAATCACCTGTTCCATACAACTTCACAGGTAATGGCCACCGTAACAGGCACTCTGACCCCTACAAATATTGGAGTAGTAGTCACTTGGCCCCCAAATGATGAGATGATTTTACACCTTGAGTAGATTACGGCATGACTCAACACTATCAAAGAGCTATCATCTCAAGTAGGTGAAAAAGTACAGTAGCTCAAATCCATGCCCACTGAATTCTTTACCACTCACATGAAATAACCAGCATTGGCAGTACTGAGCATGGCCAACCTGATGCTTTAGGTTTATTTATTTATTTATTTATCTGTACAATCAGATTTACAACCTTTGAGCCAGAGATTCATTTACAAAGGCACCTCGTCACAGAGAGGACAAACAGTGATACTGACTAAAGAATGAGGACAGAGTTAAATATATTTTTGTACAATCTATATACATACATTTGAATCAGTATAGGACACCCCAGATATACAGATGTCTAGCAGGGGGAGGGATAGAGGAGCCAGAAGGGGGGAGGAGGAGGAGGTGTGTGTGTGTGTGTGTGTGTGTGTGTGTGTGTGTATGTGTATATAGGCAGTCTGGAGGACTCTGTCGAGAATTGAGTGTACTGGGGGGCATGCGAGCACCGGTTAGAGACAATTACTGCAGCAGGTGTCGGAAAGGTGGTTCCGAAGAGCGAGTTTAAATGGGGCAATTTGGGGAGTGTTTGTGACATTGACAAGAAGAAAGTTGAACCAGGAGGGGGCCCTATAGCAGAAGGATCTCTGAGCTAGGAAGGTCCTAGTTCTGGGTACCATTAGGGTGGTCTTGTCAGAGCTGCGGGTGGAGACTGTGGGGGAGGCCTGCTGAAGGGAAGCAGACACCCTGGGGGGGGGGAGAGAGCACAAGCAGGATTTTCTTGGTTAGTAGGTAGGTCTGGTAGTGGAGTCTTTCTTCGAAGTTGAGGAGATTGGCAGTGGCGTAGAGATGGCAGGTATGGGTGAGCCTGGGGGCACCAGTCAGGAGCCTATGGGCCTTGTTGAGCAGAGTTGGATCTTGGAGAGGTTGCTTTGCTGATGACCTGGATTTTAATCCTCACCTGGATGATCATTGCAGGGCTGTGTGAGTTGCAAGCCAAAGGACATTCACTATGTCCAGCGGACAGGAGGGCTCCTGCTCCAGCTGCCCCCTCCCCCCAATTACCCAGGACAGAGGATATAGCTGTTAATGGACATCGGAGGGAATGGAGGAATGCTAAGGAGCCTTGGCATCAGGAGAAATGAGATGGATCATTCTCTCAGTGACACTAAGGGGTGAGACAAAAACGGGTGGCAAAGAGCTCCCAGTGGCCAATGAAGTCTGTTCTTCTCACATCCAGTTGGATCTCCTGGTTGAGTAGAGCTGGATTCGACCAGGCACCCACCACTGGGGGCTGGCTGTATTGGCTTGTAAAGTTCTGTGGATGAGGAGCCGTGAATGTGAGCAACAGAAGGAGGACCACTGAGGAATCAGGTGAAGAAGAACAAAGAATAAATATAGAGTGGGTGATATGATAATTAGTGCTGCTAATTGTGATTTTTATGATGTGGGCTTCTGTCCAGTAGAAACTGGATTAAGAGAGGTTACTATAGCTCTTTCTACATTGGCCATGAACCACACCTCAGATTATGAGTCTCTCAGCCACTTCTGACCTGGTCTGAATTTGAACTAATGATCATGGGAGAAAGGAAGATCTAAAGTGCAACTGAAGACCCATATACACTAGCTCTGCTGTGTCAAGGCAGTATTTTTGTAAGTGAACAGGCATGGTTGGATTATTCCACTTTTAATTTCTGTTCTTCTTTCCCATGTCTTTTAGGTGGGAAGATTTTACCGAGTTCCCCCAAGAGCGCAGCTCCCTCAGTCTTCTCAGCCTTGTGGGCTCCCTTTTCGCCATCGGTGGATTTACCATGATACTGAACGAAGCTGGAGACTTGGTTCCAACTGAGATCAACGATGTTTGGAGGTAAAACACAAAGCCCAAAAGGAGATGCAGGGAAGGGAATATAGTTGTATGCAGTGCATTTCATACACACAACATTGGTTTCGCAAAGAGCCCAATGCACTGTACATTAAAGTGTTATTAAAAAATAAAACACTTTAAACAGAGTACTTATGACAAAAAAACCCTATACAATAATCACTATAAACAGATAATTAATAGTTCTACTCTAGTCTATTAGCCATTTTGCTACCTAGCTTCAGCTGAAAGCAGGTCAATAACTGCATGAATGCAACAATTAACAAGAGCTGGCAAGAGTCAGCAGGTGTTGCCTGGCCATTATCATGCTGTGTAAGTATTTTTTGGTTATTGTATTACTGTGATGTAAGTGTATGTTAAATTGTAGGAAAGTATTATTATCCACAAAATACTACCTTTCAGTTTTGTACATTACCCCACACATCGCAATACTACAACAAATAAAATGAGGCCTCACACAGCAAGTCTGAGCAGAAGCAGCTCTTGGCTCCTGACATAGACAAACACATGCAGACATGCTCAGCGACATGCGCACGCACGCACACACACTCTCACACTGTACGTACACAGACATTCAAATTGACACACACAGACAAACACATATATATGGACAGAACAAAGGTATTGCAGGAAAGAAACAAGAGACAGAGCACCTTCTCTGTCTCCATCCCACGTCAGGATAATACGAAATTTGCCAGCAGATAAAGGCCTAGAGGTCTATCAAGTCTGCTTGAATGAGCAGCTAGCACCCCTTATTCTGCAGCTGCCCCTCCCTTCCCCTTCATTAACCCTCCCCCTTGTCCTGTCCCATCCCCTTTTGAAGCAGTCCACTGTTCTACTGGATACCACTTCTGTAGGTAACGCATTCCACCCAGCCACCACCCTCTCTGTAAAAAAGTGTCTCCTCATCTCCCTCCTGAACCTTCCTCCCTCCAGTCTCATATCATGGCCCCTGGTGGCTCTCCCCTCCCTTACTTTGAACAGCCCCTCTGTACCAGTCTTGTTTATTCCTTTCATGTATTTAAAGGTTTCAATCGTGTCACCCCTGTCCCTCCTCTCCTCTCCTCCAGTGAGAACATGCTCAACTTCTTCAACCTCCTCTCGTATAATAAGTCCCCCAGCCCCTTGATCATCTTTGTTGCCCTGCACTGCACCCCCTCCAGTAACTTAATGTCCCTCTTCAGATACGGGCGCCAGTACTGCACGCAGTACTCCAGGTGTGGTCTAACTAATGACCTATACATTGGCAGAATCACCTCCTCCCTCCTCGAGGATATACCCCTTGCAATACAACCCAGCATTTTGTTGGCCTTTGCAGCTGCCTTCCTACATTGTGCTGAGTTGTTCATTGACCCTGTAATGAGCACACCCAGATCCTTCTCCTCCTCTGTCTGGGCTAGCTGCACTCCCCAGCTGGTAATCCTCCTTGGGTTCTTCATCCCAAAATGCAGCACCTTGCACTTTTTGGCATTAAACCCCAGTTGCCAGGTGTCTGACCAGGTTTCAAGCTTTGCCAGATCATCCTGCAACCCCTACCACCACCCTAGGTCATCCACCACTGCGCCTACCTTGGTATCATCAGCAAACAGACTGATCTTGCTCTTGATATCCCATGATATGTCTGCAATGAATATACCAAACAACACTGGTCCCAACACCGAGCCCTGTGGAACACTGCTCGTCACTGCCCTTGGGTGTGAGAGCTCCCCCACCCACCACCACCCTCTGTTGCCTTCCCTAAAGCCAGTTTCCTACCCATCTCACCAGCTTTGCACCCGCCCTTGTGCCTACTAACTTCCTTCCCAGCCTACCATGCGGCACCGAGTCGAATGCCTTACTGAAGTCCAGATACAGGACATCCACTGCATGGCCCCTGTCCAGTTGCCTAGTTACCCAGTCATAGAACTCCACCAGGTTGGTTTGGCAAAATCTGCCATGTATGAAGCCATGCTGTCTGTCCTGTAGTCCTTTGGCCTCTAGGAGGGCCACCAGCCTCTCATTCAGGATTGTCTCCATTAGCTTAGCCACGATGGATGTGAGGCTCACTGGTCTGTAGTTTCCCGGTTCATCCTTGGGGCCACTCTTGTGGAGGGGCACCACATGAGCCATCCTCCAGTCCTGAGGTACACACCCCGAATGTAGTGAGGCATTAAATAGGTCTGCCAAAGGTCCTGCAAGGACCTCTGCCAGCTCTTTCAGTAACCCTGGGGTGGATGCCATCTGGGCCTGGCGCCTTGTCCACCCTCAGTGCCTTCAAACCCTCTTGAACTCTGTCCTCCATGATTTCCCCATCTGTCACCCCTTCCCCCCCTGTTTCTGCCATTTCTCCCACCTTAGGTGTCACCCCCCTCTTCTCTTTAATAAATACTGAGCAGAAGTACTCATTTAGTTCTTCTGCCTTATCGCACCCTGCTTCCACCCAACCCCCCTCCTTCCTAATCCTTACTATGTGGTCCTTACAGCTCCTTTTCTCCCTGATGTACTTAAAGAAGTCCTTCTCCCCCTTCTTAATGCCTTGTGCCAGCCTGAGTTCTGTAAATGCTTTGGCTCCCCTTACTGCCCTTGTCACCTCCTTCGATTCTGCCAAGTACTCCTCCCTGTCCTCCCCCCTCCCTGTTTTCTTGTACTTCCTAAAGGCAGCTCTTTTCCTCCTTACCTTTTCCATGACCTCCTTGCTCAACCAGCTCAGTTTCTTAGCCCTAGCCTCCTTGCTCTGGGCTTTGCAGCAGGTTTTGGCTGCCTCCACTATCCCCAGCTTTATGAGCGCCCATCTCTGGTTAGTGTCCATACTACATTGAATTCTGGACAGGTACCCTTTTACCACTTCCCCCATCCTCCCAAAGTCGGCCCTCCTGAAGTTCAGCACTCTTGTGCCAGATTCCACTCCTTCCTTGCCCAATCCAATGTGAGCCATACTGAGTGATGGTCACTCCCTGACAGCGGTTTCTCCACTGTAAGTTCTCTCACAAAGTCCCCATTTGCCAGCACAAGGTCAAGGGTATTCCCTAACCTGGTTGGTTCACTGACCATTTGCAGCAGGAAGCTGTCCTGAAGGCATCCAGCAGTACCTGCTCCCTTCTGTTCCTGGTTGGGGTACTCCAGTCCACTCCTGGCATGTTGAAGTCCCCACAATCACCACACTACCTTTTCGCAGGTCCTCCTGATCTGTCCCGCTGGTTCCCTGTCTAACTCCTCCATCTGAGATGGTGGCCTGTACACCACTCCCATTCTAAGAATCCTATTCTTGGAATCCTGGATTTGCATCCAAAGTGACTCCGTACTACCCTCCTCCCCTTCCTCCCTTACACACTTCAGTCCTTCCTTCACATATAGTGCCACCCCCCTCCTTTCCCAATCACCCTGTCCCTGCGAAATTACCTGTACCCTGGTACAGACAGGTCCCAGTCATTGTATTGGGTGGCCCATGTTTCTGTGATGGCTACAATGTCCACCTCTCCCTCTGCCATGACAACCTGTAACACTGCAGTTTTCCTCCCAAGGCTCCTAACATTAAGGGTAACCACCTTCCACCCTTTTCCCCCCCTCCCATCCTGCCCCCCTTTCCTAGCATCACCAACAGTACTTGTCATTTGTCCTTTGCCACTGTTATGGGGGGTAAGCTCATATGGTTTCCCAACCTGTGGTCTCTGCATATCTCTTCCCCAATTGCCACCCCCCACTCCTAGTTTAAATTCCCAACTTCCTCTATGTACTCCTCCAGCCTCTGTTTCAACACTTTCTTTCCCTTCTCACTTAAGTGTAGTCTGTCCTTGGCATAGAGACTACTGTCCTCCCAGGTCCCTCCCCATCCCCCAACAGACCATACCCTTTAGCACAACACCAGGTTCTTGCCATCCGTTAAATTCCTCTATTCTCAGCTTTCTTGTTGTACTTGCCTTTGGCACCGGAAGTATCTCTGAAAAAGGTATTGATCTTCCTGCCCCCTCACATAATTGTCCTAGTTCCTCAAACCTCCTCTGGACTATATCTACTGTCTTGTCAGCCAGGTCATTTGTCCCAAGATGTATAATTAAATAAGGCTTGTCCCTACCCCTTCTAGCATATTTCAGAACAGATTGTCCCACCCTTTCTGCTGTCATTCCTGGCATGGCCTCCACCCAAATGCGACTATGCCTCTCCCCCTTGCTGCCCCACCTGACTCCTCTTAGTATTGAGTCCCCCAGCACTAAGATTCCACCCCTCTTACTCCCTGCTTGCTTCCATGCATCTCCCTCTCTCATTTCCAGCTCCTCTTCTTCCTCCTGCACATTATTTCCCCCTTTTACTCCTGTTGCAATTCTCCCAGTAGAATTTCCCCCTGCTCCAGTTTGGTCCAGGCATTTATCAATTACTACTCTAATTTCATCATTTCCCTCCTCCACCTTCTTCCTCTCTAGCAGTGCACAACTATTTTCTGATGGCCCTTTACAAATGCCCGCTCCCTCTCTCTTCATAGTAACCTGTTCTCTCCTTTCCACTCCATGACTTTTGCCACTTCTTCACCTCCCCTCACAAGTCCCTATCTCCTCTTTCCATTTGTCTTTTGTCTCCTGACCTGGTTTCCCCAGCAATCGTTCTTCCTGGCCTGGGCCTCTTTGTCCCTGCTTCCCTTCTTCTGACCCTCTCCTCACCACTGTTGGCTTAAATCACCCTCCCTCATCTCCCCTTCTTCCTCCCTCCAGTATTGGGCTAAACCCACCCCCAATCTGCCTTGCCTGTCTTAGTTCTACCTGCAGACCCTCAATCTCCTTTCTAAGTTTTTCTATGTGGTTGCACACTAAACATCCTCCCACACTCCAGGCAATGTTTAGAAAGATTGGTGCACCGCAGTTGTTGCAGCCTACCACCCTACCCATTGCTGTCGTTGCCCACCAGTGACCCCCACCCTTCCAGATGCAGGATACCAAACACTCCCCCAAGTCTCCCTCTCCCCCTCTATCAGTGCAAAACATTCTTTCTTTATTTCCTTACCTCCTTTGTTGTACACGTTTAGATAGATTGAGCAACTGCTTTTATATTCCTATCCTTCCTATCCACACTCAAAAAGAGACTTTAAGCAGCCATTGCACAACCTTCTTCAAACTCCTACTCCTCCTTTCCCCACTGCAATATCAATGCAAAGAAGTAACAATGAAAGCTCCTAGATTTGCATTTACTTCCCTTCCACTGAGATAGCAGTCACCTCTTCACTTGCTGCTGTTCCTCTCCTGGATGGCTGCTTCTGCTATGAGAGGTGCATATCCTTTGCCCGTTTGAGGAAGTGATGTCAGAACCCCTGGTATAAAGGAAATCATGGACCAGGGGTGGCTGGGACCAGCCCAAGTCTTCCAGAAACAATCAGGTAGCTGAAGACTTTGGTCAGACCATTAGCAACCTTCACCCACTCTGCACTAAAACTTTGCAGCTAGTGAAGCCAGCAACAATGAATCACAATTCTACTCAAAGCCCCCCAAATAGGTTTGCTACCCAAAGAAACAGGACTCCAATTCAAACAGCTTCACCAACAACACATCAAAATAGGCTTGGAATTAGAAGATATAGGTCTCCAATTCAAATAAACAGATCCAGTTAAATCACACCAATTATATTTTAAAACAGAAGAAATAGGCCTCTACAAATGCAGCCTGCCACACAGTGAATCATCAAAGAAATGAGCCCACTTATAGCTACCAAAACAGGTTTCAAAATTCCAACAGCCCCAAACAATACCCTGCTAGCCCCTTAGTAGTAAGAAAGGAAATAAATAACCTTCTACCAAGTAGAATCCACAAGAAACAATGTAAAAAACAAGAAGAAGAAGCTACTGTACTGTAGATCTGATATTGTCCCCTTCTAGTTCCTAGTCCCTAGAAACATAGAAACATAGAATTTGACGGCAGATAAGGACTGCTTGGCCCACCCAGTCTACCCATTTCCCTACCTGATGGATAAGCTGCAGATCCTAGTTAACCAGCAGCCTACTTCTTCCTACCCCCACCCCCTAGAATTGCCTTATGACTGCCCCATGCATGCTTGAATTCCACTACTGTTTTTGACTCCACAACCTCCTCTGGAAGCCCGTTCCATACATCCACAACCCTCTCTAGTGGTTTAGATTTATATATCCCTAGTGTCTAAAGGGACGTCCTCTCTCTCCCCATCCTGTGTCAAAGAAATCCTTGGTATCTACTGGCAACCCTTCCCTCTAGCCATTCAGTGCTAACCCAGCCATCCAGTGGAACCCCTACCACCCCCTCCTGTGTCACCCTCCCACAGACAACTAACACAGCTCCATACTCACTTACCTAGATATCCATTGTCTAACCTAAAATAAAAGCAAAATGTTATATCAATAGACCAGAGTTTAGCGGTTTGTGTGGCATCAAGCTCAAAATCATGCCAACAGCTCTATCAATATAATGTATTGCTAGAGCAGTTTGCATGATTTTTAGTCAGATGTTATGCAAACCACTTAATCTATATATTCCTATATACTGTAGATTTATATATCATGTAAGCATTAAGCCACGACGAAGGTGGCATCTAATGCTGGATTGATGCATGGGGGGGCGGTGGCGGCCCGAGGCCCAGGGCCTAGGGCTACCACCCATCCCCCCAAGCATCAATCGCATTAGATGCCACCGACGGAGTGGCTTAATGCGCTTGTAACATGGGCCGTGGGTCGGTGGAGGCATCTGGAGGGGTCCCAGTCTGCGAGATGAACACTGACACATGGAGGGGCTGCGTGACTTGTCACCCTGTGCTTCGCTGTCACAGTAAGGTGCATAGGACTACATACATACAGATGCGGTCATTACCTGCTGTCCCTGGAGTCGCGCGGATCTCTGCACCCAACATCGCTGTCCCACTCCTGTGTGGTTCGGTGCGGCTATTCCCATCATGACCACCCCAGGAGGTCTCTGGTGAAGACTTTCAGCACCGAGAGGAGGACTGCACTCACGCTGTGCATGCCGATGGGATTCCCTTCCTCTTGCCTCCCGCACACTGCTCCGCCAGTGCCCTGCTCCAGCTCGGCTCTTCCTGCTGCTCCTGGGTCTGCCATGCTGCCTCTCGCGGATGTCCGCCATGAGTAGTGCTCCCCCTTGCCCGTTTCCACCCTCACATGCCTAGAGGGGCTGGTGCTCCTCTCCCTACTGAGCTCGCTCGGCGACAGCACCCAGTGCTGCTAACCTGGGGGTCTGGCTGGTCACAGTATTGCCTGTGCAGGCACGGCATATAACATAGGTTAATGCCCGATCCAGCTGCCGTCTCGTGACCCTCTGCCACCTATTGCTCAGCCGGATTCCCTGCACACTATTAATGTTACAATTTACGTTAATTTACAAGTTAGCTGACAATTAAGGAGGTGAGCAGAGGGCTGTGACAGTTGTAGTCGGGGGGGGGGGTGACAGTTAACTTGTAGGGGGTTCCACTAGACACCTTGGACTCTTTTTGGCACATGATCATGAGGGAGAGGGGTTTATTTACTTATTCAAAGATTTGGTGACTAGGATAGGCACTCTGAGCCAGAGCTCATTTACAGGTTCGACCCACGGGAAGGGATACAGCAGGGAGTGAAACAGCAATAACAAATAAATTAAGTATATTTTTAGTGGCACCCTTCCCCAGAGGCCCACAACAATTTGCAATATAAAGCAGGAGTAGACAACAATGGATGCACATACATGAACAATAAAAGAAAAGTACAAGTAATTAATTCAAGAAGAAGAAAACAAACTACATAAAAAGTGAACAAGGTAAATTGGTTATTGAGGTATCCCGGGTGAGAGCTAGGGAAGCACACTGCCAATGTATGGCAAGATTTTTGTAACAGAAACATGGTGGCATAAAATTCAAATTACATAGTGTGCTAAGTTTTAGCTACAGTATATAATAAAGAAAGAAGCAAAATGAGTAAGTATTGGAGGAGTGGATAGGGCATGAATTGTAGTGATGGGGTGAGAAGAGGACACCAGGGATTTTCTTCCCACTGAACAGGGAGAGGGATGAGGGATATCACTAGACACCAGGGGCCTGATTTTCAAAGCCTTAACATTGACGCAAGTTGCCTTCTATCAAAAGTTGTGGCACTGCCAATTTTCGAACATTGAAATCAGGTGCCCTTGTGGCAAACAGGCCCTGCGCCTCAGATGGGGTGCATCATGGCAAAAGGGTGCTTGCCCAAGGGCAGAGCTACAACATCTCCTTTTTTGGGATTCCCAAAGCCCCCCCCCCGGCCACTGCCCCCCCCCTCCAGCCAGAGGTTAGACCAGCCCAGAGCTGGTCTAACAACCCTTGCACCACACCTCGAGACAGGTCGGGGGGAATCCTGTGTCCCCCTTTTGTGGTTGGATGCCTGCTGCCATCCTAACCCATGAAATCAACTGCCCTCAATGTCTCCTATGTCCCATCTGGTGCCAGGACCTACCAGGTCTTGAAAGATGAAAGGTACACCCCGCATAAGAAGCCCTTGGGCAAGTATCACCCTGTGCATGGCTGCCATTATGTGGGCAATGCCTGTGATGCACAGCATCCAACTCCCCCCTAACACAGTGACCCACACAACAGGGGTGACCCTTCCTTTCACCCTTGGAACATTGTCCCCGTCCAGTTGCCCTGGTATATGGCATTCAGTCCCCACACAACATGTAGAAAAACATCACCCACCCTCCGCCCACCTGGGGTACGTCTGGACACTTACCAGCATCCCCACCCCATGAAGCACCCCTCTTCCCCTTTAACTTACAGGATCCCTGTACCACCACATGCCCCCAGTGCCCTAACCCACATAGTTCCCCAGGTCTCCCCCATCACCCTGCCCTCAGATGTACACATACCCCCATCACCTAACTCACATACCACTCCAGCTCCCACCATCTGCCCCATGCAGGAAATTACTTGATGGCCCTTGCCATTCCCACATAGCTCACCAACTCCCCACTCCCCCATTGAGTGCACCTACACAATAGTAACTACTGACACTTGGTGGGTACTGTGCCCTCTCGACCACAGTGATTTGGCATGGGTGGGCCAGTTATTCTGTGGCCTGGAGGGTGGTAGCCACCTCCATCACACCCCTCCCATGCACTACTTGTTTGGTGTATGGGAGCAGTTGTGGCAAGTCCATTTTGTTTGACACTGGGACTCCATTTATACTAAAATCTGGTGCAGGGTCCCTGGGACACCAGTAGTCGACACAAGCTGCTGTTTGTCACAGTTTGTCTTGATCTAAGTCTGGGTTTGAAAATAAAGCCCCAGAGGTCTTCTTCATACTGGATGGAGAGAGGGAGGAGGGTGCCACTAGACCTCAGAGATCTTCTTCACACTGGACAGAGAGACAAAGGAGGGTGCCATTAGACATCAGGGATCTTCTTCACACTGGATGGTGAGAGGGAGGAAGATGCCACTAGACACCAGGGATCTTCTTCACACTGGATTGAGTGAAGGAGAAGGGTGCCGCTAGACACCAGAGATCTGCACACTGGATGGTGAGAGGGAGGAGGGTGCCACTAGACACCAGGGATCTGGGAAGGTGGAGGAGAGTGCCACTATACACCAGGGATCTTCTTCACACCGGATGGAGAGAGGGAGGAGGGTGCCATTAGACATCAGAGATCTTCTTCACACTGGATGGAGAGAAGGAGGAGGGTGCCACTAAACACAAGGGATCTTCTTCACACTGTATGGGGAGACGGAGGAGAGTGCCACTAGACACCAGGGATCTTCTTCACACTGGATGAGGAGTGGAAGGAGGGTGCCACTAGACACCAGGTATCTTCTTCACACTGGATGGTGAGAGGGAGGAGGGTGCCACTAGACACCAGGGATCTGGGAAGGTAGAGGAGAGTGCCACTATACACCAGGGATCATCTTCACACTTTATGGAGAGAGGAAGGAGGGTGCCATTAGACATCAGAGATCTGTGCAGGAAGAGTTTAAATCCACAGGGGCTGAATACTGTTTTCTGTGTCTGCCCTTCTGTGCAGCTGACTTGATTGGAGTTAGTGATTGACCGTTTGCATTGCAATATTTGTAATACTGTGAGTTATTCATTGGGCTAAGAATGTGTCATAAGTCCTGAATTGAGAGCAGGTTACAGGCTGTGTATTGGACTCAGACAGTGCCTAGGGGGTGGAAACTGTTTTTTCTTTTATCTCTGTGTGCCTTAAAAGGCCAGGCCAGACGGTGTCAGGAAGTGCTTACATCACAGTTACTTAACAGCCAATTGCTCTGGAAGAGTCTTACAGACCTTGATAACAGTACTAATTTTAGCAGGCTCATCAGATAACCTAATAGTCTTCAGGTGACGCTACCTCTGGCTGGAAGCTGCAACACTGGACTTAAGATTTGCAAGAAAGTGAGTTGTGCTCACAACAGAGGGAGGGGAACCTTACAATTTACAATTGTCTTTGGTTTGAAGCAGATTCCTTAGGAAAGTTAATATTCTTCAGGTGGAGGATACTTCTAACTGAAGGGTGAAATAAGGAACTTAGAATTATCAGAAAAGGCAGTCTTTCAATCAACAGTGAGAAGTGGACCTTGCTTTACTTTTGTTACAATTGTTAAGATTTTCAGTACAGGAAGAGTTTAAGCCCACAGGGGCTGAATACTGTTTCCTGTGTCTGCCCTTCTGCACAGCTGACGTGTTTTGGGGCCGACTGCTTTCAGAGCACAAGTCACCAGGCTGTTTTGGAGCTGGGGAGGTTTACCTGTGTCTGACTTGGATGTTTGGATTTTTCTCTCTTTGATTAGCAGGGTATTTTCTCTGTCAAATTGTCGTGTAGGGAATCTTGCTGACAGGAAGACAATCATCACAGCGGTAGGTCAGAGCTTTTAGCTGATTGTTTCGTGAGGGCACAGTTTAGCCCAAACCCTTCCCACCCCTCACCCCACCCACCCCTAGAAATAGTTCCTTTATACCTGGGTTCTGACATCATTTTCTCAAGAGGGCAAGGTGCATATCACTGTCATATCCTCTCTAGCACACTGCACTGACAATATAAGCATACATATTATGTAAATACATATATTTCTATATAACAACCCAATCACAAACACACACAAACAAAAAAACTAAACAAGGTAGACAGTTATGTGTGGAGTAGTGCAATGTAATGGCTGTGGGGCAGCAGTCTTCCGGGAGTCTTTCTGGAGGCTGAGATGCTGCTCTGTTTGCAGACAACTATCTGCCCTGAGGGAGGAAGTTGTCAGTCTTCAGGTCGCACTGGACAGTAGTAAGGGAACCTCCCCCATCCAGGGAGTACCAGAGCCACCACCACTACCTCAGAGGTTGCGAAGAAAGCACAGCAGTTGGACCACAGTGGGCTCAGGGAGGGTTAGGGTGGTGGAACAGAGGCACACCCAGTCAGTTCCACTCCACAATCCATACACCATTCTGGGGAGCCTATTTCTCCTATGGATGCACCCACAGAGGGACTAAGGAGGGTGCAGACAACTGTCACAAGGGAGGCCCTCAGGAAGGAGGCAGAGGGCATCACAGGGAAAGGAAGCAGCTCCTGGTGGGGGACTCAATTATTAGGGGGATAGAACTGGGGGGAGCAGGGAAAACTGAAGTAAGGTGCCTGCCTGGTGCCATGGCTTGGAGGGACAGGAAGCGCATCCTTAGGATCACAAGAACAGGTATCGAATCTGAGCTGACGCCATTGTCCACCTAGGGACAAATGACTTGGCTCATCATGAGATTAGAGCAGTGCAGAAGGACTTTGTAGAGCTGGGGAATGACCTAAGACAAGTAGCACACACAGTATCCTTCTCAGAGGTGTTGCCTGTCAGTGGCATGGGTGAAGCGAGGCTACTTTGCACCATACAGTTTAACGAATGGTTGAAAAAATGGTGTGGAGCACAGGGGTTTGGCTTCATTGGGGACTGGGGTTCCACCTGGAGGGACACCAGCCTATACTGGCAGGATGGTCTGCATCTGTCCAGAAAAGGAACAAGTCTTTTGGGCAATCGGTTTAAATGCTTCATTGGCAAGCTTTTAAACTAGTCAAGGGAGGAGGCACTGAAAAGCAGCAGGAAAATCCCAGCCTCCCCCTACAAAACAGGGTACTAAATGAGAAAAAGACCAAGGTAGAAAGGTCAGTGGGGGATGCTGCTACAGAAGATAAAGCCATCAAAAAATGGAGAGCAATGAGTACCAATGCCCATAGTCTGGGTAACAAGCTTCCTGAATTAGTGGCCTTGATGAAGGAGGAACATCTGGATATTGTGGCAGTCACAGAAACTTGGTACACACAGAACCATGACTGGAACATAAACATACCAGGATACACTATCTACAGGAGGGACAGGGAGGGTAAAAGAGGAGGAGGAGTAGCTCTCTACATAATGGAAGGAATCAAAGCAACAGAATAAAAGGGTAAACAGGGAGGAGAAGAAGCACTGTGGGTCAATTTGGAGGCAGGCAATGGCACCACAATCCACACAGGGGTTGCATACAGACCCCCCTCTCAGGGGGAGGAAACAGACAAGGAAATGATAGAAAGTATACTTAGAATGGCAGACAAAGGGGAGATATTGCTGATGGGTGATCTGAATATGCCAGATGTTAACTGGAGTGCAGCTGCAGCAGCCACTTCTAAGAGTGGGGTTATTCTAGATGCCCTACAGGGGGCATGCCTTAGACAACTAGTATTGGAACCCACTTGAGAGGGAGCAATCTTAGACCTGGCCCTCTCAAATGGAGATGGAGAAAGGATCACAGATGTAGAAGTGGGTAGCCATCTGGGAACTAGTGACCATCGAACAGTATGGTTCACAATAAACACAGCAATAGAGTCAAGCCATACAAAGACAAAAGTACTGGAGTTTAGGAGGGCTGACTTTGCCAAAATGGGTGAGTGCCTAAGGAATGCACTAGCAAATGGGCAGGAAGGAGGGGTGGAAGAACAATGGGGAATAATAAAAACTGCCACCACAGAGGTAACAAGCCTTTGTGTGAAGCAAATAAACAAAACAAAATGATGTAATAAACCACTATGGTTCTCAAAGGAGGTGGTAGTGAAGGTTCAAGAGAAAAAGAAAACATTCAGAAAGTACAAGGAATCACAGAAGGAGCAGGACAGAGAATTGTATCTGTTAAAGCAAAAGGAAGCTGGGAAGGCAGTCAGAACAGCAAAGGCCTGAACTGAGGAAAAGATAGCCAACTCAGTTAAGAAGGGGGATAAAAACTTTTTAGGTACATCAGGGAGTGAAGGAAGACTAAGGGAGGGATAGTGAGGCTTAATAAAGGGGAGGGGTGGGCAGAGGGTGACTGTGAAAAGGCAGAGATACTAAACAAATATTTTTGCTCAGTATTTACAAATGAAGAGGGGGAGGTACCTAAAACAAACAATAGAAACACTCTGGATACAGAAGTTGATACCAGCCCATTTACAGAAGAAAGGGTTCTGAAAGAACTCTTAAAACTGAAGGTGGATAAAGCAATGGGGCCTGATGGGATTCATCCCAGAATTCTAAAAGAACTAAGGGAAGAACTAGTGACACCACTGACTACCCTCTTTAACAAATCATGGGAGGATGGGGTGGTACCTGAGGACTGAAGGAGGGAAGATGTGATTCCCCTTCACAAAAGTGGGAGCAGGGCAAAAGCAGGAAACTACAGACCTGTTAGTTTAACCTCAGTGATAGGGAAAATGATGGAATCACTTCTGAAGGAAATAATTTTGTTGAGCACCTAGAGGCCAGAGGGGCACGGGACCCAAGGCAGCATGGGTTCACAGCAGGAAGATCATGCTAGACGAATCTAATAGATTTCTTTGACTGAATGACCAAAGTAGTAGATCAGGGAAGGGCTGTGGACATGGCCTACCTAGACTTTAGCAAGGCATTTGACTCAGTCCCACACAAAAGATTAATATACAAGTTAGCCAGCCTGGGAGTGGGTCCCAAGATGATAGCCTGGGTAAAGAATTGGCTAAGAATAGGACATGGAGAGTAATAGTAAATGGAGTCCACTCTGAAGAAAGGGGTTACTAGTGGGTGCCGCATGGGTTCAGTATTAGGACGGTCCTCTTCAATGTCTTTGTAAGTGACATTGCAGAGGACTGGAAGAAAAGTATGTCTCTTTGCAGATGACACAAAGATCTGCAACAGAGTTGATGCACAAGGTGGGGTGGAAAGGATGAGAAGGGACTTGGCAAGGTTAGAGGAATGGTCAAATATATGGCAGCTTAGATTTAATGCTAAGAAGTGCAAGGTAATGCACATGAGAAACAAAAACCCAGGGGAAGAGTACACAATGGGGGGTGAGATACTAACAACAACAAAAATTGAAAGGGACCTGGGGGTAGTCATATCAGATGACTTAAAGGTGGGCAAGCAATGTGAGAGGGCAGTAAGGAGGGCTGGGGGGATACTGGGATGCATAGGGAGAGGCATCACCAGTAGAAAACAGGAGAAGTTGTTATCCCTCTGTACAGACAGCTGGTTAGACCCCATCTGGAGTACTGTGTGCAGTTCTGGAGACCCAATCTCCGAAAGGACATAGACAAGATGGAAGCTGTCCAGAGGAGGGCAACTAAAATGGTGCAGTGTCTGCACTGGAAGACATATGAAGAGAGACTAAAGGAGCTTAATATGTATAGCCTCGAGGAAAGGAGTGAGGGGACATGCTAGAAACTTTCAAGTACCTCAAAGGAATCAACAAAGTCCAAGAGGGTAGCATCTTTCAAAAAAAGAGGTGTGCAAGAACAAGGGGGCACAACTTGAAGATGGGGGGGTGGCTCAGAGGTAATGTAAGGAAGTATTTTTCACAGAGGGTTGTGGATGCATGGAACAACCTTCCGGAGAAGGTTGTGGAGTCAAAAACAGTGGCTGAATTCAAGCATGCATGGGACAGTCATAAGGCAATTCTAGGGGGTGGGGGTAGAAAGAAGTAGGCTGCTGGTTAACTAGGATCTGCAGCTTATCCACTAGGTAGGGAAATGGGCAGACTGGGTGGGCCAAGTGGTCCTCATCTGTTGTCAAATTCTATGTTTCTATGTTTATTCACAATGGATGGAGAGAAGGAGGAGGGTGCCACTAGACACAAGGGATCTTCTTCACACTTGATGGGGAGTGGAAAGAGGGTGCCACTAGACACCAGGTATCTTCGTCACACTGGATGGAGAGAAGAAGGAGGTTGTCACTAGACACCAGAGATCTCCTTCACACTGAATGGGGAGAGGGAGAAGGGTGCCACTAGACAACAGGGATCTTCTTCACACTGGATGGGAAGAGGGAGGAGGGTGCCTCTAGATACCAGGGATCTTCTTGGCATTGGCACTAGATATAGAGAGAGGCAATACCAACCGTCAGAACAGTTTGGTATATTCCACCTCCAGACCAATCTGATTGGGTGGCTGGGAGTCACAGCATTCTTGGAGAGTTACTCCCACAGCCATTATCTCCCAACAACAGCTAAAACATGAGGTTTCTTCTTTTTTCTTTACCACTACTTCCATTCCTCTACTGCCATTCCTTTGGCTGACTGTTCGGCTCCACTCTTCCACCGCCACTTCTCTCATCCATTTTTCCACTTCACAGGCCATGGACTTTGCAGTTCCCAAACAGACACTAACACAGATAGTCCCAGCTCATACAGCCCTATGGCATGATGATATAGAATTTCTCAGTCAGTGAATATCTGAAACAACAACTGGGTAAAACAGCATTTTCTCTTCTGTTAAACTCCTACTTATTGTGACAAAAAAAAGCCTACTTGGCTATGCCAAGCAGCATTAAAAATCACAGTTTAGTCCAAGGACTACAGTTAGTGACTAAATGCATCAAGGGATACATGTGTGGTGTTTTGGTTTGGTCTGCCACTAAAAGACCCCTACCTTCTCTCTGGTCTGCCAGACCCTTCAGTTGCTGCTGGTGAGGACTCCTTGCTGGTACTGTGATGAACTGAGTCGGACGCAGTAAATAAGTGCATAAAAGGTTTATTCATAGAAAGCAGTAGGCACATCTTTTCTCCATGAGGTTCAGACTCTGACTGACCGACTGACAGATTAGACTAAGGGGTTTCCTAGCCCCTACTAACACAGTAATTGGCATAATATTTGCTACATAGTTCTGAGAGCACTTAAAGGGATAGCAGCTGGCATTAGCCCCATACATAAGTACCTAAGTGTACTCCACATCACCCCCAGGACAGTTAATGTGAGAACTACTTGAACAAAGCAATATTACATTTTAAACTTGAAACTTTTTTTTAAGCAGTGCAAGGTGTGGTACATTTAAAAAAAAAAACAATATTCCACTGCAGGGGAGGGGGAGAGGAAAGAATCTGGACTACACTGGTAACCAGGCAGAATAGTGCCAGGGAAGGGGAAAATACCATAACAACTTGAAGCTGGGTCATGCCACAAGTGCTAAAGTGCAGGGAAGGGCAACAGCTGGAGGATACCCAAAATGCAAGATAACAGTGTAATTTACAGTTGCAGAACAGTCAAAAACATATGAACTCAAGAATTATGGAAGGCATACCACCACTGAGTCCAGTTAACAAAAGTTCAAGCACCTCTGTCTACTTTTCCGGTCAGTGAGAATGGAGGCATGTGAGGATTGCACCAGTTCCTGACAGGACAGGGCAAGGTCATTAAAAGCAACCCAGGAGTTCTGCGTGCAGTCAAATCCACACCACTTGACTCTGTAAGTTCAGGATCCGTTGGTGGACTTCTTCCTTAAGATGTTCTTGATCTGGTACACCGGTGTGTGTACAAGAAAGTCCTGAGGAGAAAAAGACTAAGAAGAAGTCCCAGGGAGGTCATCTGGTAAATCAGGCAAAATGGAATCCAGCTGGAGAGTGTCAGGAGTGGAAAGATCTGTAGGAACTGGTTGCAGGTTGTCTGAGGGGATCTCAGCTTCAGAGAAGATGGCAGGCTCAAGTGCAGCATTATTGTTAGGTGGACTGGGGTCATCTTGAAGGGTGTTACTCAGGTACCCATGTTTCAAGCGATTGATGTGGACTTTGTTGTGTACCAGTTTTCTATCAGACTTGCAGCGTAGACAAACATGCACAGAAGGAAGCTTTTCTACAATGTAGAAGGGACCAGTCCAGGGGTGAAGCAGTTTCTTGGTGGTGCCCAGAACAAGGACAGGTCAGTACAAGTACACAACATCCACAATGGAGAAGGAAGGCTCATGCAACTTGGCTGCTGACATTTTCTGCATTGCAGATTTTCTCTGGCCCAGTGTGGTGACTGCAACATGTCTGGCAAGTTCAAGCTGTTCCAGCATTGGAATAATGAAGGAAGAAGCTGACTTAGGAACCTCTAGCAGTGAGAGATTCCTGTCCAGTGGAGTTCTTGGGTGACGTCCATGGACTAGAACAAATGGTGTGTACTCTACTGTCGGCGCAAGGGCTTGTGTTGTAAGCAAATTGCACAAATGGAACAAAACGATCCCAGGTGTCGTGCATCTCATCCAGGTACTTGGAGAGTGTGCTAAGAATGGTAGACATCATTCTTTCACTTTGTCCATTGCATTGTGGGTGATAACTGGTTGTGTGATGTCAAGAAGTTTACACGTTTCTCACACAATAGTCGAAAGGTAGATAGTACTTCTGTCTGAATGCAGGTACGGCGGGGTACCGCGATGACAAATTACTGTGTTTAGGAAGGCACTTGCCACTGTGGCAGCTTTGATGTCATTTAGGGGGATTTGTTCCAAATAGTTAGGTAATCCACAAAAACAAGAATGCATTTGTTGCCAAAAGCAGAGCATGTAGGTAAAGGCCCAAGAATGTCTGTGCTGACTCTTTGGAATGGTTCAGTGGCTACAGGCATTGGA
Organism: Neoceratodus forsteri; assembly: GCA_016271365.2. Classification (NCBI taxonomy): domain Eukaryota; kingdom Metazoa; phylum Chordata; order Ceratodontiformes; family Ceratodontidae; genus Neoceratodus; species Neoceratodus forsteri. The sequence goes on along the minus strand of CM057457.1, from coordinate 136,200,969 downwards.
ATGATGTGTGCCTTTGTTGGTTTGGTAGGAGGCTTTCTTTGGGAGCAGGGCTGGCAGGATTTGACAAATTGGACAATGTCCTTGTTCATGTGAGGCCAGAAGAAGTGAAGCCTTGTCTTTTCGAGAGTTCTGTGGATTACCATGACTTCCAGAAAGTGGAGAGGCGTGTGTGGAGAAAAGAACTTGATTGATTAGAGAGGCTGGCATAACTAACTATACATGAGTTCTTTTTTTTTTTTATTTATTTTTATCCCTCCTGATCACCTCGTCATTCCAATCCTTCAGGCTCGCTCATGCTACCCACCCCAACACACTGAGCCTGCCCCTAGAGTGCCCTTGGGGACTCCTACCTTTCTCTCACCTTCCATGGAGCACCCTGCACTGTGGGGTTTGCCCGTGATTCCTGGACTGGGCGGCTGGAGCGGCCGTCATCTAGGACCGCCGAGGTTGGTTTACATTTTTCTGTGCTTCCCGTCCATCCCCCTGAGGATGCTGGCTCAGGCAGGAATGTGCTGATGCACTCCTGCCAAGTGCCTACCAGCATCCTCCCCTTCCTGGCTCCCCTCATGTAGGAGTCACCAGTGCCCCGAGAGTCAGTGATTCCACCGGTCCCCGTGGATGTCGGGTGCATCATGCACCCCTGGTAACCCAACCCGAAGGAGGAGAGCATCCGTTAGGATGCTCAGTCCTCCTTCCCCCTGCCGGCCCCCAACAACCTGAGTCCGTGCTCAAACCCGGGTTGCTGGTGTGATGCAAGGTATGGCATCCAGCGCCTCAACCCTCAGAGCCACCAGGCCAAGAACTGTACATGAGTTCTATCCGTGTGATGATCCTTGCCTTCCTTGGTCCAAATGTGGAAAAGCACACTGTCATTGAGGAAGTATTGCGAAGCAAAGAAAAGCACATCCTGGAGATGCTTCTTTTGTTGCGGTAAGATTCCAGACTATAAGTATGTGATTATGTCTGTGGCTTGAGGAGCAATTCTTTGTTGGGTTTTGACAGTTGCTAGGGACAAATCAGACGTGGAGGAGGTGAGAAGCTCTTCAGATGCTTGTAGAACGTGAGGATTTATGTGTCTTTATGTAGAAGCAGTTGGTAGCAGAAAAGCAACTTCAGGTGCTGTAGGAGTGCCCACAGGAAGCACATCCGTGGTGTGGAAGGAAAAGCTTGTAAACAGGATTCTTCGTCTGTTGAGGATGATGTGAAGGGATATCATCTCTGGATTACACCATTGACATTTGAGTGAACTCAACCTGGTCTGTACTGAATTTCAGAGTTTTAGGATTGCAGCATGGCAATCCATTGGGTGAACTTGCCTACTGGCTCCTTCATTTCGATTAACCATATGAGGGCAGAGTGATCAATGATCGCTGTAAAGGAGGAGTGGTGAATGTAACAGTCAAATTTTTTTTACAGCAAATACCATGACTAGACATTCTTTTTCTGTGATGCTATAGTTCTGCTCAGCTGAGGAAAGAGAGCACCCAGCATAGGAAACAACTCGTTCTGTTCCATCTTAAATTTGACATAGCAAAGCACCCAGTGCAAAGGATTTAGCACCTGAGTAGAGTTTGATGGGGGTTTTACTATGCTGCTGTGACAGCCACCATGGAGACATCCCCGACAGTGACAGACGCATTGCCAAGTGTTAGCATTACAGTGTCGGGGACACTGCAGTGTCTCAATCAGGGGGCTGTGCCCCTGAATGCTCCATGTGGGGGGCTCTGCCCCACACACACCCTGGTCTCTAGGATTCTAACTCTGAGTTGGAGTTGGACCAGGGGGGTGATACACCCTGTGAGGCAGTCTTGGGGCCAGCAGAGACCATCACAATGACATGCAGGTTTTGCCCGATTCCTGACGCTGTGATGGTCTTCGAGATCAGGGGTTCACTGTAGTGATCGTATACCTTTGAAGGGTTGTTTAAACATTGGGTAGGCCAATACTGGAAAAGATATTAGGTTTTCTTTCAAGGTTTCAGAGGCCTCTTTGCATTTGGAAGTCTATGTATAGTCACATCCCTTTTTGGTGAGGACATATAATGGAGCTGCAATCTTGGCATAGTTGCAAATTAACTTTCGGTAGTAGCCAGACAAGCCCAGGAAAGCGTGAAGGTCTTTAAGATTGTTAGGTTCTGGATAGTCTGACTGCTGAGAGCATGTCTGGGTCTGGAGAGATGCCTTGAGAACTAACAACATGTCCCAGGTAATGAATGTGATGCTGTGTAAAACAACACTTCACTGGGCAAAGCTTGAGATTGGCTTGTCAGACATTTGAACACTTCTTTGAGATGTTGGAGGTGCTCTGGCAAGGTTCTGCTGAAGATGATAACATCATCCAGGTAGACTAGGCAAGATTTCCAAGACAACCCACATAGTACGGCTTCTATAACATGTTGGAATGTGGCTGGACTATTCCAAAGTCCCATAGGCAGACATTTAAATTGAAAAAGTCTCAAGTGGCAGTACCATGCTGTGTATGGATGAGAAGCTGGATCAATGGAAACTTGGTAGAACCCATTCTGAAGGTCTAGAGTGGTAAAGTAAGCAAAGCTGGCTGCACCAAGACTCTCTAAGGCATCTTCGGTTGTAGGTAAGGGATAAGCATCTTGCACTATGTGGGCATTGAGTTTTCTGTAGTCTACCACAAAGTGATACCCTTTGTCCTTCTTTACAACCAGCAGGCAAGGTGCACTCCAGGGACTTGTAGACTCTTCAACAATGTCTTGTTACAGCATGTCCTTCATTATGTCCTCCAGGATTTGTTTCTGTTTGTGTCTCACTTTGTAGGCTCGCTGACAGATTGGTTTCAGGTTGGGCTGCACTTCAATGATGTGTTGCAGGATATCACAGCATCCGAGCTTGTCATCTGGACATACAAAGACATCCAGGTAATTCTCCTGAAATTTCAAAAGTTGTTGCTTTTCAGTTGGAGATGCTGGAAGTTTTGAAGAGGACAGTCTCTGACTAAGGGGTAACTCTGTTGAAGCTGGAGTGGTCGTGATAGTACTGACAGGACAAGAGCTGGTGGAACCAGACTGAGGTTCTTGCATGAGATGGAGCTAGTCCCCTGTAGACAAGCAGACAAACTTTCTGATGTTGGCACCCTTTGAGATGACTACTGGCTCATCAGTGAAGTTGCAGAATTTTTGGAAGATTATGCCTCTATGCACTGCAGACAAGGTGTTTCCTGGGAGAAGACCTAATGAATGCAGAGTGGGGGATCCCATGACAATGCCAACAACACCTTGTGGAAGTGGTTCACCTCGAATCTTGGCAATCGAAACCATCTCTGTTTGAGGAGGCAAAGTGACTGAGTCTGTAGCTGCAAGTTGCCTCCGAGGATCTAGTGACAACGTTTGGTTGAGATAAAGTCTAGGATGGCTTTGTGAGCTTTGAGGAAGTCAAGGCCAAGAATTACTGCAAGTTGTAGATCAGGCACTAGACAGAACTTGACAGTAGCTTGCTGTGAGCCAGAGTGTAGCTTGAGATGGACCATGCCTGTGATAGGTACTGTAGCTGTACTTGCTGTGATAATGTACTTTAGATCAGCTGGAGAGACATTAGGTAAGTGACGAATAGCTTGGCTGTTCAGAATACAGTTGTTGATAAAATGAGATTTCTACTCCAGTGTCAACCAAGGTGTGCGTGGACCAATCTCCGATGGTTACAGGCACATAGTTTGTTAGGTGAAGTGAGCGGATGAGAGGTACCTTTGCCTGGAAGCGAGAGTGTGCCTGAGTTAGCAGTTAGAGGGTACGGATTGTTTGAGGTGCGAGAGTCAGAGGGGTGGTCAGTTGCTGTGTTCCCCTGATCCTGGAGGTAGTTACGGTAATCTTGCTGATTGTGCAGCGGTGGGCGCCTTTGGTTTTCTTGATTTCTGTTGTGGTACTTCAGCTTTCAGCAGAGAGCAGCAGTGTGTCCTCTGAATCCACACCACTGGCAGGTGACAGGCTCTCGCGAAGGTGGAGGTGGATCAGGTCACTGTTGAAATGGCTGAAGAGCATTGACAGAGGTAGCAGAAGAAGCAGTTGAGCTGCGGTGCAGAATGTTGACAGTTGTGGTGAGCATCTCTATCACTGATTGCTGCTGCTGGACACATGTTGTGAGTGTCGCTAGCTGTGATGACTGAGACACTGGTACAGTGGTGGCCTGGGACAGTAATATGGACTCCTGTGCAAGTTGTGCAGCTTGGATTGTGTCCATCTAGGTTGTTGGTTTCTGTTGGATTACAAAAGACGAAGTTGAGGAAGCAGTCCCTGGACAAAGGTTGTGATTTGCTCTTTCTGAGGTTTCTGTAGACATTTGCAGCAAGAATCAATGTCCACTATAGATGTTTCTAGAGATTCAGAGGGTTACATGGTACGTTCTCACAGCTGTTATTCCAATAACCAGGGCGGATGTGCTTGGAGAAAACAGTCTTTGAAGGTGGCATACAGAGTGGCAGTATCTCCTTCAACTTGTTCTGGAAGTGCGCTGAACCAGGAAGTGGTAATCCCTCTCAGAAACAAGCGCAAGGCATTGGAAATACGTTAAGGATCAGTCCAACCATGTAAGGAAATCCAGGCTTGGAATTGCTCAAGCCAGTTGACAGCATCTTCGTGAGGCAAGGCTGAGAAGGGTACTGGTTATAGGCTGGTATGGACTGTGGACTGTGGTGAAATAGTTTTAATGTAGTCCAGGTCATTTTGAATGGCTTGCATAGCTGGTGCTCCTTGATCTGAAATAGAAGACTGGATGTCATGGAGGATGGTTTCTATTTTGTAGCCCCAGGCCCTTGAGGTGGGTGAAGATAACTTTCCGGATGCTCCGGTGTCCATATCATTATCTTCGTCAGACATTGTGGTTGGAGACAAGCATCATTTCACTGAACGAAGGTTGTAAGGATGAGAAGGAGTTGTCATCATGCAGGAGATGGGACGTCGTGGAGTAGATGAAGTGCTGAGAAGAAAATATTTTTGTAGACCAAAGTACAGTTATTTGTAAGCAAATTCTATCAAATGACTTCTTAAACAATTCTCACTCAATTCTGTGCTGTCTGCCATTTAAATGAAGTTTTTCTTGTATAAATCAGTTATATGCTGCAGTGTCCATTCATTTCAATAGGTTTGCCATTGATTTCTATGGAGTGAGGTCATTTAGTGCCCTTCGCAAGATGGCTGCCAAAGCATGACATAGAGTTCCTGTATTTCTTGACTGTAGCAAGATGGCCACCAGCAGGGGGGTTAAGGGTCGTGTCCTTCCTTGCTGTTTTGTGTTAAAAAACATGGCTGCTTGGTGCCGCAAGGCTGACTGAGGAGCTGCAATGTTAAAAATGACAATTGCTGCACTGCTGTCTTCCCCAAGAGGAAAGAAATGGCAGCCTTTCTGACTTTTGGTGAGTCACAAAGTTGAGGGGGAATTTGCTGTATTTATTTGTCTGCTTTCCTTTTGGTTTATTGTGCTTTTGATTTATTTTACTGTTGTCTCCCAGGGCTGTCTTTCCGTTTATTTAGGTGTACTGCCTCCATTTATTGATTACTGTGCCCCCGTATGTATTTGTTGCCCCGCTTGGAGTTCCTGGGGCATTTTGTGATTTTTTTCTTTGTTAAAGGATTTTTGTTTTTGTCCCCCTTCTTTGGAGCGTGACCGAGTGTGGAGAGGATCGCTCTGTGAGCAGTCCTAATGTCTCTTTTCTTTGTGGCTCTTCCATTTACTGTATTTATTTATTTATTTCATTGTTCTACATGATTTACTGCCCCAGCTAAATTTTTAATTGTTTCTGTACTGTTTCATGGGTCCCAGGCTGTTCTTTATATTGCCCCATGGTGTTTTTCTTTTTTTCTGCAGTCCTTAGGATACAGTCCTGCATAGCATGGCCGAGCAGTGAGTAGGGAGTGGAGGCTTTGTTGCAGCCTTGATTTATTTTTACTGCTTTGGTTTGTTTTTTTCTGCCCCAGTTTGTTTATGGCCAGAATGACCCTTACTGTATAGCATAGCCAAGCATGGCAGAGAAAGGCCTCAAGTCTTTGGAACAGCCAGGCGGACAGGTTGTGGTACAGCCCTGAGCTGTTTGGGAGGAAAGGTTGGTGCTGCAGCTGGAAGCGGCTGTCTGCAGTCGGACAGAGCAGAAATTATCCGTGGTTATGCAGCTCTGCCGGGAGGCCTTGGTATCATGCTGGTGGCTTCGTGTGGTGGACTGGAGCTGCAGTTGTGTAGAATGTGCTCCGGATTGTGGGCCATGCTTGTGGAGCAGCCGAGAGTGGAGCTGGCTGGCTGGGGAGCCGAGAGTGGAGCTGGCGCGGCAGTTGGGGGCCACAATTGCAAGTACGCAGGTCGGAGGAGAGCAGCTTTTCTGTTGCTGCATTAGGTGAAGCTGCAGCCAGGAGGAAGCAGGACAGTCTGTGGGGGATTTCTAGTTCAGCTCAATGAAAACTGTGGACGCTGTTGTGTGCTGGGGCAACCAGTTGGCAGTCAGGAGAGCAGTCCCAAGAAAATATGCAGCAGAGCATTTGCAGTTCATTGACTGATGTATTCATTTTTTTTTTTTTCCTTTGGAACTGCGATTGACACTGGGCTGAGATCTGTAGCTGGGAGGCATGGAGGGAGAGTGGCTGGCAAGATGGAGCAGTCTGACTTGTTGCAATAGGCAGGGAGTTCTAGCAGGCCTGCTGCCACAAGGTAAATGTTGCTGGAGGGGGCAGGGTACAGTTTGCAGCTCAGAGCTGCACAGGCTTGGAAAATTTTACTTTTTGACAGTTCAGTCATTGAGCAGTTGTCTAGCAATATGCACAGTTTTCTGTTTTTGACAGTCTCAGTACAGTAAGGCAGGATGCAGTCATTTCCAGGCAGGACTGTAGTGCAGTAACATTCAGATTGTTCAGGCATACTGGGACAACTGGCTTGGGGTACCCAGTGACGCAGACAAGCTAGATGGAATCTGGGCAGAAGAAGGGACGCATTCTCCAGCATGTGTGGTGTTTTAGTTTGGTCTGCCACTAAAAGACCCTTACTTTCTCTCTGGTCTTCCAGACCTTTCGGTTGCTGCTGGTGAGGACCCCTTGCTGCTACCATGACGAACAGAGTCAGAAGCAGTAAATAAGTGCACAAAAGGTTTATTCATAGACAGCAGTAGGCACATCTTCTCTCCATGAGGTTCAGACTCTGACTGACCGACTGACAGATTAGACTAAGGGGTTTCCTAGCCCCTGCTAACACAGTAATTAGCATAAATTTGCTACATAGTTCTGAGAGCACGTAAACGGATGGCAGCTGGCATTAGCCCCTTACATTAGTACCTGTGAACTCCACACATCCATAAGGCTCCAGGAAGAGAATAACGGACATGCAACAGCCTGACTAATTTATTTCGATGAGTTATAGAAATCTCGTCCCTCCCCCCCTCCGAATGGAAATAAATGGCATATTTTCAGGTAGGCTGTAGTATGTTCCATTTTTGCAGCTTATATAGCCAAACATTAAATAAATGGAAATGACATGCCCAAGTGAAAAATGAACATTTATTTTTCATGTGGGTAACCAACAGAGAAATAACACATTGATATGAATGACTTTAGAGTTACATAAGTTCTATAAAAATAATCTTAACCCTTTCCTGAAGAGCTCAACAGTGAAGTCAAAGCACACTCCAACTGGAAAACATTCTGCAGTAAGTGGTGCTGGTGAGTTTCAAACATGGGTCACTAGGTTCACAGCTCTGCACTGTTAACAATTAAACTTAGCTGCCTGGCAACACCTTACTGGAGTTGAGCCATTTTGTCTTTATTGCCTCAGCACCTCCTGATCTAGTTGTAGCCCACGCTCTGTTGCAGCACCTCCTTCCCCCACACCCCCATTGTGTTTTTGGATTCTGCACATGACTGTCTTTGTTTCAAATTTCAGGTACGAGGAAGACCAGAAACAGTGGATGGGCATTCTCCGAGAGATCCCCTATGCCTCTGGGGCCACCTTCCTGCCAGCACGCCTCAATTTATTGCGACTCAAAAAGCTGTAATGAGCTAATCTCTTTTTTTCATATTTTTCTGTTTGTTTGTACATACTGTGGTTATTGAGGAGGAAGGAATTAATAAAAAGCGGGTGGGGTACAGAATATATTTTCAATGCAGAAAAACTTTCTGACCCTGGCTTAGGCAAATAAAGCAGAGTCAGGTGAGTTTATAAACTAGGAGTTTATGGTGAATGATATGCTGTTCCACATGTATGGCTGCTGCACGAAAAGCACATCTAACAGGACTAATACACAATATCAGGCTTTACCCAAAGCAGTAGTATAGATTCATTGAGTTAAAGGATATAAACTGCATTCTCCCATGACAAATATAATCTACATAATAGAACCACAAGCACATCACAGCATGGATGATTTTTTCCTAAGCTGGACAATTGTGCTGCTGTTTTTCCTGCTGCCCCCAAATCAGTCATCTTTAAACTTGTCACCCTCTATAATGCCCTGGGCAGATATGTCTGGTTCTGCCTTCCTCACACTCATCCCTGTAAAATGCACCACCGGCTGGGCTGGGCTCCACGTAACGCAAGGCACATCCTTCTCATTGCCCTCCCAAGAGCAAAACCCTGGACTGGAAAACTACCCAACTTCCTAAGTGGCTTCCAATCCATCTTATTCACTTTGTTCAGCTCTGGATAACAGACTTCAAAATCTGCAATGCAAGAGGAACTCTGTTCAAGCTTTCATTTGGTACAGAATTGCTCATCTGTGGAATAACTTACCTATGACCATAACTGCCTCATCTAGCTCCTGTGCTGTCAAATTACCTCAGTGTCCCATGCTCATATAAGAACTGCCCCCAATCCCTTTCTACTTGACCTGGGTTTTTGATACATTGATAATATTGTCTGTTTATTGCTCCACTAAGATACGTCTTTTATTGCTGTACGGCATGCTATAGTATGCTTATACTCACTTCGTAATTTTGTAGCGTTATCTAATTTTGTAGAGTTGTCTTCCCTTATCCTTCTGTGCTGACTGTTGTAATTCATACGCTGCACTGAGTGCTATAACTTTGTAATCATTGTTTTTTCTTGTCTTCTTCCCTGATTTACAGTTGAAGACAATTCTACTGTTCCTCTGTGCTTGCCTACTTTGTTAAATATATTTCCAATAAATAAATAAATATATGTATATGTACATGCCATTCCTGTGAAGATAAAAAGTGGAAAGTATCAATAATGTTTTTTGCCACTATGGACGTAGAGTGAGAATATCAGTGTTATTCTCACTGTAAGCCCATTTATCTGCACACACAAACTATAATATATATATTGAGAGAGAGAGATAGGTTAGGAAATTCTTGTATGGTGATTGGTGAAATTGGATCCTATGTTTCTGGTCATCTAATCCAATGTGTGGCTGTAGCTCAAGGAATCTTTATGTGGAAACTAAACAATGATTTGCCGGTGTACTCCAACACCTCCCAGTCTCCCTCAGATAGGCTGAATGTAACGTGGAACAGCTGCCATTTGGTGCTACTTGCCAGTCACAGAACTCATCACTGCATGTTGTGCAGTGAATTGGGGCTAGTTGTCCCTAGACAAAAAAAGGGATATGTATACTGTTTAATTAACACGCTTCTTAGAACCAACTCCACCAGATCACTTTCTGAACTTGCGCACTGTAAGACTGATACCTGCTGCAAAAGTTCTAATGGGAAATCCTTGAACACTCACCAACAAGTAGAGTAGAATGCTTTTTCCTTCTATGCACTTAAGCTCTGGAATGCCTTACCTGCAGCTCTAAGAAAAATTAACACATACCCAGTTTAAAACAGAACTAGAAATGTGCCTTTATAATGCACATGTATGTACCTGTGTTGTGTAAAATTGTTGTGCCTGTTATCTACTACTATAACAGTTATTTTGTTCTCCTGTAACTCTGTGATGTCATCCTTAGTGTAACAGTTTTATATGTCCAGGTTGTGCTTGAAAATTGGCTATGTCAGTCTAGGGCACTTACCTGGTTACCAAAAACTTAAATAAATATTAATATCCTGCGATATAACTATGCTTTCACATTTGATTTGTGTCTCAATTTTAACTTTTCTTTTTCAACATAAACCAGTTTGTGGGACAGAAAACTGGAAAGGAAAGGGCATTTGTAGGCTAGCACATTTAAACAAAAGGAAAAAGAAATATTAAATAAAAAGGAAAACACACATAGGGAAAAAAGGTAAATGTCACATACAAGGTATGAGAGTCACCACCCATGATTAAGTAGGGTAGCACCACAAAATATCAGGACTTTATAGGTGAACTAAGTATGAAATAAAGAATTGGGTGAATAAAAATAGCATTGGATAGGATAATGGTTTTATTTTCTGAGAATAAAGCATAGGGGGTTCTAGAATGGAGTTGATATATGATATATCTATATTTTCATTGTCTAGTTTCACTTTTTTCAATGTAAACCCATTTTACAGGCATGATAAAATATGAGAGTTCTAGAATGGAGTCAATGCATAATGCTATGGGTCTTGCTTTAGGGGGAGGGTTTCTTTGTTTTGAGTTTTAGATGCTGGGTTGCATCGCTAGGGGGATTACCTCTAGAAGAATGGAAGTGATCCTTCCTCTGTGTAACTGCTTGGTTAGGCCGCACCTCGAGTATTGTGTGCAGTTTTGGAGACCGCACTTAAGGAGGGACATTGCACCCCTGGAGAGGGTACAAAGGAGGGCAACCAAAATGATCTGGGGCCTGGGGGAAGGACCTACGGGGAGAGGCTCAAGGAGCTCAACATGTACACCCTGGAGGAGAGGAGGGACGGGGGGACATGATAGAGGTCTTCAAGTATATAAAGGGGATCAATAAGGGAAGCTCAGTCAGGGTGCTCTAAAGGAAAGAGGGGAAAGCAACTAGAGGACATGAGTGGAAGCTAGAGGAGGGGAGGCTAAGGGGGAGAGGAGGAGGAGGAGGAGGTGTTACTTCACGGGAGAGGATGGTGGAACCATAGAATGCACTGCTCAAGGGACTGGTGGAGGCAGAGACTGTGGAGGGATTTAAGAGGGGCTGGGACAGGTATAGGGGGAGGGTGAATGCTGATGAAATCCAATACAAGGGGAACATCTTGGACTGGGGACAGAGAAACTTGAGGGGGCACAGCAAAATCGGCACTCAGTATGGGTGCTGACTATCAAGCAGACACGAAAGATCAATAGGCCTCCTCTGCTGGCATTTTAGTATGTAAGGTATGGTAAAAAATAGTATCAAAAGCCCTGTGAGGAGAGACTTAAGGTCCTAAATATGTACACCCTGAAGGAGAGGAGGGAGAGAGGGGGATACGACAGAGGCCTTTATATACATCACGGAGGATAGAAAAGGTACAGGAGGGAAGTATGTTTCAGAAGAAAAGGTGCTCAAGAACAAAGGGACATGCTATGCAGCTTATCCGTTAGGTAGGGAAATGGGCAGACTAGGTGGGCCAAGCGGTCCTCATCTGCCGACAAATTCTATGTTTCTATCTGGAGTGGGGTAGATTCAGAAGAGATGTGAGGAAGGACTTCTTCACAGAAAGAGTGTTGGATTACTGGAGCAGACTTCCAGCAGAGGTGGTGGGGGCAAAAACAGTGGTGGGGTTCAAAAATGCATGGGACAGGCACAAGGGAATCATATGGGAAAGGAAGAAGGGAGGAAGGAAGGAAGAAAGAGCTGTAGATCAAGTATGGACTGTGGTAATAATGTATTTAGGGAAAAATGGACTGACTGGGTGGGCCAAGCAGTTCTTACCTGCCGTCAAATTCTGTGCTTCTATGTTTCTATGTATAATGGTTACAATGGACACCTGTGACTTGTTAAACAACTAAGACAATGCATTACAGACAAATATCCACCAGAATATTTTACAGGTGAACTAGCAGGGATTGTTTTGCACCACAGCTACTTTAGATTTGAATCAGAGTGCTCTGCACACATAAGAACAACTGCCATGGCCCCCGCTTATTACCAACATATTCGTGTATGAATGGGAGAAGATACACATTCTGCTAAGCAATAATAAACATAAGCATGACATGAGCATATGGAAATGCTATACTGACATTTTCTTTGTCTGGAACCGGAAAGAAAAAACCTCCAGCAGTTTGTAGAAGATGTCAACTGAGTGATGGAACAGATACAGGTCATGACGGAACACATAAGGGAAGAAATAGCCTGCTTGAACCTCAAGGTACTTACAGAAGAGTACAAACTATATACCACACAGAAAACCAATGGACAGGAGTACCATATTACATAGAAAGAGTTTCCATTAAAAAAAGCTAAAGGGGAGTGGTGCAGAGCTCAAGGATTTGGCTTCACTGGGGACTGGGGCTCCACCTGGAGGGATGTAGGCCTATACAGGTGCGATTGTCTGTATTTATCCTGGAGGGGAACCAGGATCCTAGGTGATAGGTTTAAATGCTTCAGTGGCAAGCATTTAAACGAGCCAAGGGGGAGGCACTGAAGAGGAGATGGGAAATCCTAGCCCCCCCCCCAAAATCAGGGTAATTAGTGAGGTAAACACCAAAATAGAGCAGTTGATAGGGAGAAGAGCAGGAGCAAATGGAGAAAAAGACAAAGGCAGTAGGGACAGGGATGGGGCAAAAAGAAATAAAGCCATAAAAAAAATGGAGGGTAATGAGTACCAATGCCTGTAGTCTAGGTAAAAAGCTCCCTGAAATGGTGGCCTTGATGGAAGAGGGATGCCTGGATATTGAGGCAGTCACAGAAACATGGTACACAGAGAACCATGACTGAGATGTCAACATACCAGGGTACACAATCTACAGGAGGGACAAGGAGGGAAGAAGAGGAGAAGGAGTAGCTATCTATGTAAGGGAAGGTATCAAAGCAACAGAGCTAAAGGGTAAACAGGGAGGAGAGGAGGCACTGTGGGCCACCCTGGAGACTGGAAATGGCTCCACAATCCGCACATGGGTTGTATACAGATCCCCGTCTCAGGGGGAGGAAATGGACAAGGAAATGATAGAAGGCATCCTTGGGATGGCAGAGAAAGGGGAGATATTGCTGATGGGGGACCTGATTATGCCAGATGTTGACTGGAGCATCTTTGCTGCAGCCACATCCAAGAGCAGGGCCATTCTCGATGCTCTACAGGGGGCATGCCTCAGACAGCTAGTTTTGGAACCCACTCGGGAGAGAGCAATCTTAGACCTGGTACTCTCAAATGGGGATGGTCACAGGATCTCTGATCTTGAAGTGGGTAGCCATCTGGGAACAAGCGACCACCAAACAGTGTGGTTCACGATAAACTTAGCTGTAGAGTCAAGCCACACAAAAGTGAAGGTAAAGGGCTGCAGGAGGGCTGATTTTGTCAAAATGGGAGAATGCCTCAGAAAAGCACTAGCAAACAGGCAAGAAGGTGGGGTGGAGCAACAATGGGGAAACATCAAAACCGCCATCACAGAGACAACAAGTCTTTGTGTGAAGCAAATAAACAAATCAAATGAAAGAAAACCACTATGGTTCTCAAAAGAAGTAGCAGGAAGGTAAGGGAAAAAAGATAGCATTCAGGAAGTATAAGGAAACACAGAAGGAGCAGGACAGAGAACTGTACCAGTTAAAGCAAAAGGAAGCAGGGAAGGCAGTCAGAATAGCAAAGGCCCAAATCAAGGAAAAGATAGCCAACTTGGTTAAGAAGTGGGATAAAACCTTTTATAGGTACATTAGGGAGCAAAGAAAGACTAAGGCAGGGATACTGAGGCTGAGCAAAGAGGAAGGTGGTTGGGCACAAAGTGACAGTGAAAAAGCAGGGATACTGAATGAATTATTCTGCTCAGTATTCACAATGGAAAAGCAGGGGGAAATACCTAATCCGGTCAATAGAAGCACTCTGGATGGGGGGGATGATATTAGTCCTTTCACAGAAGAAAGGGTTCTGAAAGAACTCAAAACTGAAGGTGGATAAAGCAATGGGGCCTGATGGGGTTCACCCCAGAATTTTAAAAGAACTAAGGGAAGAACTAGTAACACCACTGACTACCCTTTTTAATAAATCATGGGAGGATGGGGTGGTACCTGAGGACTGGAGGAGGGTGGATGTGATTCCCCTTCGCAAAAGTGGGAGCAAGACAGAGGCAGGAAACTACAGACCTGTCAGTTTGACCTCAGTGGTAGGGAAAATGATGGAATCACTTCTGAAGGAAAGGATTGTTGAGTACCTAAAGGCCAGTGGGGCACAGGAGCCAAGGCAGCATGGATTCACAGCGGGAAGGTTGTGTCAGACAAATCTAATTGATTTCTTTGACTGGGTGACCAAAGCAGTAGACCAGAGAGGGGCTGTGGACATGGCCTACCTAGACTTTAGCAAGGCATTTGACACAGTCCCGTACAAAAGATTAATAAACAAATTAGCCAGCCTGGGAGTGGGTCCTAGGGTGGTAGCCTGGGTAAAACACTGGTTGGACAACAGGACACAGTGGGTAATAGTAAATGGAGTCCACAGTCAAGAAAGGAGGGTTACTAGTGGGGTACACATGAGGTTCAGTACTAGGACCGGTCCTTTTAATGTCTTTATAAGTGACATTGCAGAGGGACTGGAAGGAAAGTATGTCTCTTTGCAGATGACACAAAGATCTGCAACAGGGTTGATACACAAGGTGGGGTGGAAAGGATGAAAAGGACTTGCAAGGTTGGAGGAATGATCAAATGTATGGCAGCTCAGATTCAATGCAAAAAAGTACAAAGTAATGCACCTGGGAAACAAAAACCCATGGGAAGAGTACACAATGGGGGGTGAGATACTGACAACAACAAAAATGGAAAGGGACCTGGGGGTAGTCATATCAGATGGCCTAAAATGGGCCAGCAATGTGAGAAGGCAGTAAGTAGGGCTGGGGGAATACTGGAATGCACAGGAAGAGGCATCACCAGTAGAAAACAGGACGCTGTTGGCCCTCTGTACAGATAGTTGGTAAGACCACATCTGGAGTACTGTGTATAGATCTGGAGACCCCATCTCCACAAAGACATAGACAGGGTGGAGGCTGTCCAGAGGAGGGCAACCAAGATGATGCAGGGTCTGCATCAGAAGACATATGAAGAAAGACTAAAGGAACTAAAGATGTATAGCCTCAAGGAAAGGAGGGAGGGGGGGACATGACAGAAACTTTCAAATACCTCAAGGGAATCAACAAAGTCCAAGAGATAGCATCTTTCAGAAGAAGAGATGTGCAAAAACAAGGGGCACAATTTGTAGATAGAGGGAGATGGTTCAGAGGTAATGTGAGGAAGTATTTCTTCACAGAGAGGTTATGGATACATGGAACAGCCTTCCTGAGGAGGTCGTACAGTAAAAAACAGTGGGGCAATTCAAGAATGTATGGGACAGACATGAGGCAATTCTAGTGGGGGGTAGGAGGAAGTAGGCTGTTGGTTAACTAGGATCTGCAGCTTATCCGTTAGGTAGGGAAATGGGCAGACTAGGTGGGCCAAGCGGTCCTTATCTGCCGTCAAATGGGGGGATAGAAAAGGCACAGGAGGGAAGTATGTTTCTGTGTATATATAGTTTCTAAGGGAAAAGGGAATTGCACAAAGCAAGAACATTTTGAAACAAAGATTAACATATGACAGATTTAGAACAGAGAATATATTTCATTTCATTTTATTATTTACCTTGGAAAAGCACATTGAGCAGTACTGCCCTTTTTCAAGTGCGACCAGCATATGTACAACGGAACTTGCACACAGCAATCAGAAGAGTGAGAGTCTAAGTACAAAAATCACAGATTATTTAGAGAAAGAGCAACAGATCGAAAGGAAAACATGAACAGGGTGGTGACATCAACACAATACAAGTTATATACAAATGAAATCAGAGGCACCATCAACAAAGATTGGAACCTATTTCAGTTACTATAGATTGAACACACAGAGAACTGTTCAAAGAAAGGCCAATTATTGCTGAATGAAAAGGCACCAATGGTTAAAGACGGGTATAACTGGTGGCTTGGGTCACTGCAGCCAACAGGGGGTCGTAGCCACCAATGCCCACATGCCCACTGGTGGTGGGCAGTCTGTCTGGTGGCTGTACAAGGGCCCATGGAGAACGCTGTGTTCCATTACACTGAAGGGGTCAGCCTGGGTTCTTTACCAGTTCTTAACTAGTACAGGAAAAAATGTATTTACAAATTAGCATGGTACCTCCACCTACAGAATGTTGACAGCGTTCTGTAGTACACTCAAACACTGAACCCACTGAGCAAGGGAGCAGTAACTCTAAGTTGTATACAGGCTTGGCATAGGTGGATCACTGGGGTAAAATAAGCAGTGGCATAAGGAAAAGATTAAAGGGCCACATGAAGAATTAAAGCAGTCCAGGGAATGGATTATGAACATAGACTGAAAGAACTAGATCTGTATACCTTGAAATATCACAGATTAAGGGGGGATATGTGCCTGAATTTTTGAGCACTATCAGATCCACATCTGTGGGAACAGCTGGGCCTCACCCTTAGAGATCAGACCTCTAACACAAGAGCCCATCCCCTACTGCTCAAAGGAGATAGATACAACTCGCATATACGCAAGCATTGGTTCTTGGTGAGGGTAGTTAAAATTTGGAATGAACTCCCAATTGAGGTGATGGGAAGTAAAACTATGGAGACATTTAAACATACTCTAGACTGCTACATGAGTATTAAAAATATTACTGGGTATCCCTAGATTCTAAATGAGCTAAAATGGACTTTGGTCTCTATAGAGCTCAGGAAAACCTATGAAACCTATGAAAAGTCTATTGCAAATACTTCAAATACCTTAGTCTCTGGTCCCTCTTCCCACCAGTAACTTCCATGATGCAGAGAATGACACTTAACAATAGAGTTGCCTCACCAAAAATTAATTAACAGGTACTGTCACAGGCACTAGTTCGGCAACATTGTTTAAGCAGATGGCATCACAGGTTTACTTCACTTCTCAGTTGGGTCCCAGGATAAGTTAAATACAACTGTGTCCAGAGACAGGTTGTGTCCAGAGACACTTAATTACCGTTATGTCCTGACTATCCCAAGCAAAAAATACATATGAGCCATGGACCACCCTGGGCTAAGTAAGATCAGCCATGAGCCATCCCAGGCTAAATATACAGGCACAGCCCTGGATGGTACCAGGTCAATATGTCATATGAGTAATGCCACAGGGAAAACCGCATGACATAAACAGCGTGTGGTACAACAGTTGCAGGGGCACAATAGCACATGGAAGAAATGGTGAAGGAGCGGTAGTACTACCGCTGTAGCTGTTGGCTGGGAGGCAGTGGTGCAGAGGATGAGACCTCTGCTGGGTGACCGTCTTCAGAGCAGCTGCTGTGGCTCAGAGGATAAAGCCACAGACAGTGGAGCATCTTGTGGATTGGGGTTTTATTCTGGACCCAGAATTTCTGTGTGTTTTTTTTATTTTGTGTTAAGTGTTGTACAGTTGGCAATTTGACCCCTGCTCGAGATTCTCCCCATCCCAGAGTGGCCCCCCTGGAGGTGATTATTTCAATGTGGGGTGGTTGAGACACAGCCCCTGTAGCGGGGGTGCAGGGCAGAGTCCTTGAACGCAATATTTTCTCTGTGGTTCGGCATTATTACCGATCAGTGATTCTACTGAGTGCTGTATTTGGTGTCACTGTATTGACAGCGGGTATGTTGCCACGCTGTTTTTGTACATGACATACTGACCCCATGCCCCATGGATCACCCTGGGCTAAACACTGGTACACTAGTTAGCATGCACATAAGATTCCAGACTTTGTGAGTCTTGGCTCACTCCAGGAACTTGACAGCTATATTTTTCTCTACCTGGTCCTAACTGCTTTAATTAATTTAAACATAAAACACCACATCTCCATCTCCTTAGTTCTACAATGCCTCATTTACATTAACAGTGGCATTAAGGGAACTAGCAGTTACATTGCAATGCCCTACTTATAGCTACAAGCAGATCCAGGGAATCAGGCTATGCCAAGTCCTGCAGAGCAGAGAGATGAGTAGCTGCCTGGTGCTAAGGGACCAAGAAGGGATAGATCCTTTCAGAAATACAATCGCACATAGCAAAAGGTAGTTTTGGGGTCAACAGTCTGCCCCAAACACCCTAATGTGCCTCCATAAACAGAGCTGAAGTTAGTGCCAAATTGTTACAGACAACAGTGGATTACTAAATGATACAAGTCTGTCCTTGCCAGTGGGTTCCAGATGTCAGCTCAGCTGCTCTGGTATTCCACAATTTTTTTACAGGCCTCTTGCTCTAGACCATTTCAGGAACATAGAACAGATGGATTGGACACCATCAGGAGACCCTTCTTGAGGGTGAGTCTCCAATAGGCCTTGGCTGTCCCTGATCTTGGACCCAGTTGGAGCTTGAGCCTCTGGAGACCAGCACCAGAGGGAGCCAGTCCATCTGGACCCAGTTACCATTCCACCGCACCTCTATTTACACCTTGCCGATGGAAGGCCCTCCAGAGAGCATGGAGCCTTGCAAGACAAACAAGGACTGGGTGTACTTGCAATGTACAAAGTTTTGGAACATTGAGCTCCCTACAAACAGTAAACACTAAACATTGCAACATTTATTTGTTCTTTCTTTTTTTTTTTCCACAACTTCTTTTTCTAGCTCCTACACCCAAGGGAACTCTCTCAGGCATCCACTTGCTCCTCCAGCTCTACCTCCAGGCCTGAAACTCCTCCTTACTCCTGGCACCAGCCTGGCTATACCCCTGGCTCTGAGCCCCCCTTCCCGAGGTGGGGCCACCCTATCCTCCCAGGGTGCTCTATCTACAATTTAGGCTGGGTTCGGCTCGGCCCAGGACAGGAGGGAATCCGGCCAGTGGAGTGTGTTGAGAGGTAGGTGGTGCCATCGCCTATCCCCAGGGGTGGGGATTTTCTGCTCAAGTTTTGCCCTTGCCCCCACCCCGCAGGCAGAGCCACGAGCATGCAGTGACACCAGGGAACGTCTGTCATGGCTCTGTGTCCCTCTTTTTGCATGCCCTCAGCGGAGCAGTACCTCCGGTCTCCACCGGAGGCCACTGTGATGCTGGGCAGCCCCTGGACACACCCCCCGGCCCGAGAGAAGAGAGCAGTCCTCCGGATGCTCGATCCTCTCTCTCCTCTGCCGACCCCCAATGGCCCGGGCTCATTCCCAAACCCGGGTCACCAGCGTGGCGAGAGGTGTAGCATCCAGTGCCTCAACCCTCAGCACCACTGGGCCAGCTTGTTCTTTCTTTTCTGACTGAAAAATGTTAACCATTTACATGGTACAGCAGGAATGAGGGATACTAGTTACCCCAATGTTTATAGGAGGGTTAATCAAGCTAGCACACATAAACATGTCACATAACTACCCAGATTACTCAGTAGGGAAGCAACACTGACTCAAAAAAAAAAAAAAACATGAACAGGGTGATGGTGTCAGCACAGTACACTATACAAGTGAAATCAAAGGCACCCTCAAGAAAAATTGGAATATACTTCAGTTGGATAGAATACACAGAGAATTATTCAAAGAGAAGCCAATACTGGTTAAAAAAGCTACCAACAATTCCAAACAAGCTATTACACTCTGGAGAAGGCAAGGAGACCAGCGGGGTACCTCAGAGCTCATTACTAGGCCCGGACCTCTTCCATGTCTTTATTAGCAACATCGCGGAAGGGCTAGAAGGGAAAGTATGCTTGTTCACGGGTGACACAAAAATCTGCAATAGAGCAGACACACTTGGGGGGGGGGGATAAGGGAAGATTTGAAAATGTTGGAAGAATGGTCAAGGGTTTGGCAGCTGGGTTTCAATGCAAAAAAGTGCAAAATCATGCACTTGGGGCACAGAAACCCAGGGGCCGCGTACCAATTGAGAGGGGAAGTACTGGCAACCACCAAACAGGAAAGGTACTGGGGGGGTAATCATTTCTGATGGCCTGAAGATAGCCAAGCAGTGTGGCAAGGCAGTGGGGAAGTCTATCGGGATGCTTGGGTGCATAGGGAGGGGTGTCACCAGTAGGCAGAAGGAAGTAATATTACCCCTGTACAGATCACTGGTAAAACCCCACCTTGAGTACTGTGTACAGTTCTGGAGGCCCCACCTCCAGAAGGACATCGATAAGGTGGAGGCAGTACAAAAGAGGGCTACCAAAATGGTGCAGGGCCTGCATCAAAAAGCCCTACAAGAAGAGACTCAAGGAACAGAATATGTACTCTCTGGAGGAGAGGAGGGAAAGGGGGGATATGACAGAAACATTCAAATACCTGAAAGGTATTAATAAGGTACAGGAAGGTAGCATTTTCCATAAAAAAAGAAGCCCAAGGACACGGGGTCAAGCTATGAAGTTGGTGGTGGGGCTCAAAGGAAATGTGTGGAGATACTTCTTCATGGAGATGGTGGTTGACGTTTGGAACAGCCTTCTAGCGGGGTGGCCAAAAATAAAAGAATTGCAGCACACACCAGTCAGAGAATTTACAAAATTTTAAGGTGCAGAAATAGAGACCAACACACGCAGTGAAAAAACACCTATGTGGCACCCTACATATGGGGCTTCATCAGGGTGACTGAGTCACAATACAAACACTTATTTTAAGACATCATCAATTAATAAAACACCACGAGGTGGGGATAGAACTTGCATCCTTCTGCAGCGGGAGACTTATTGGATTTATACCCTGAAGGCACTATGTCTGGAGGGACTCAGTGAAGAAACTAACTTTAAGCCATATCTGAAATATTAAAATGATAAATATTTTTATATCCTTCCCTTTCCTCCCCCCTCTTAGGCCAAACCTCCCCTCCCAACTGCCCCCTTCCAACCCCCCTTCCCCCAATCCCTCAAAACCCCCCACCTCCACCCCATACTCCCTTCCCCTCTCCCCCACCCTATACTCCTCCTTTCCCCAAATATTCCTCACAACCCCAATTGCTTCCCAATTCACTTTTCTTCTCCCCCACCCCATTCCCATTTCATCCACATTCCACCTGTCATCGCTAGATTAAATTTAGACTTTGAAGTTATGAAATTTATAAGCTAGGAATATCTCCTTGGATTGCATTCGAGTCAGCGTCACGCTTCTTGCTTGTATGTTTTCAGCTAGTGACAATTGGCCTGGGTTCCATTCCCCTAAATTCCCCAATGCCCGCTTGCCAGGCATCACCTGAAAAATCCACTTTCGGGTGGTTGGTGTAGTCCAAATGTACTTTCCCTCCAAGTGGTAGCTGGGTGGATCTGCCCTGACCCAAGCAAACCATTTAGAGTGCAGTTGGTGTCAGCAGCCTTCCTCATACTGCACTACATGCCCCTTATGGGTATCAGCCACAAACAGCTTCTATAGCTGCAAGGGCAGAAGGGGCAGAAAGTGTACTGCTGCTGCAGCACCAGCACCCATGTCACAGCCAAAGCAAAACCCCTGACAGTCCTACTCAGGTTGCTAAAACATTGCCAGTGGGGGAAGATTGGCTCACTACTTCCAGGAATGGGTAAATCTCACCACAGACAAGTGGGTTCTGGAGGCAGTTGGCCTGGGTTTGTCTCTGCAGTTCAAAAAATGTCCAAAACTGAAGAAACACAAAAGCTTTCCAGCTCACACTCCCACAAAAAGAATTCTGCTAGAACTGGAAGAAAATAAATTGCTGCTAGCAAAATCAGTAGAAAAGATCCCTGCCTCTCAGTGGGGCAATGATCTATTCTCAAGGAACTTCCTGCCCACAAGAAAAATGGGGAGTGGTAACCCATTTTAGATCTCAGCGACTGGCTAGTCTCAGAGAAGACAGAACAAGAGACAAGGTGTTCACTTCATACTGTAAAAAGCACCTTGTAGAATCCGGCATTCTTAATAAATCTGCAGAAGTCCTACGCAGAACTTGTTCAAGTACTAGACTTCATAGCAGCAGAGCTAAACACCCTGTAGGGGAAAACCTTCCTCCCATAGGCCAGAGCTGCAACTTTGATAGCAACAGCAGAGTCCTCAACAGCAGGTCACCTAAGGCCTGTAAGGGACCTACTGCAATTACTAGGACACATGGCCACATTTACAGCTATGGTTTCATGGGCCAGGTCCAAATGAGAGACATCCAGTATCACTTAAGAGACAATTGGTCTCAAAGATGGGATGCACTCTCAAAATTTGTGGCAGCGACAGAAGCACTGGTGAAGTCACTAGAGTGGTGGGAGGAGGAAGCAACCTCAGAGAGGGCATTCCCTTCCTTCTCCAATCAACAGCAAGTTTCCTTACTATGGATGCTTCACTCTTGGGCAGGAGCAGCCCACCTGCAGTACCTTAGGGTAAGTGGCACAAGGAGCACATCAACCTCCTGGAACACAGGGCAGTGCTGCTAGCAATGCAGTTGTTCTCATTCCAGCTACAAGGTCAGTCTGTCCAAACTGGAACAAACACCACAACAATGTACTGCATAAACAAGCAGGGAGAGACAAGATCCTTTACACTGTGTACAAGAGCAATGAGGATCTGGGACCTGGCATGCTCCTTAGAAACAAACACTGCTGCAGTGCTTCTGCCAGGCAAAGACAATTTCCTGACAGACTCCTTAAGCAGAATCAGCCAGGAAACTCATGAATGGACCATAAACCAACAGATTCTGTTCACAATTTTCAGAAGGTGGGGGTACTCCCAAAACAGATGTGTTCACTTCTTGGGAGAACAGTTGGCTCCCACAGTTTTGTTATAGACCACCAGCCAGAGGAACAGTCCCAGAGGATGCACTGGTCTTGGATTGGACAGGGAGGTTCCTGTATGCCTTCCCACCATTCTCGCTCATATAGCAAGTCCTCCTCAAGCTCAGGAGGGAACTTGAAACAGTGATCCTGACTGGGCCCGACAGACCTAGTGCTCAATGATCCTGGCCCTGTCCAGCAAGAGTCAATCAGCCTGCCATTAAGTCACAATTTGCTGACTTTATCCCAGGGCAGAATAACATATCCACACCCCAGGACATTATGCCTGAGGCCATGGTTCTTGAAGAGTTAGGATACTCTGGATTGGACCTCTCAGAAGAAGTCATGAAGGTTCTTAGGGTTTCAAGGACACCAGCAACCAAGAAAGCAGATTCCTCTAAAAAGATTTTCTTACTGGTGTATCCTCAGAAGAACAATCCCAATGGAGGGGGTTTCCTATTTTTTTTTTTGTACTTTCTTTTTATTGGCTTTATATATATGCTTATGAATAGCATCTAACCCTGAACAAGATGGTGGCCACGCTAGGCTGCTATCTGCATGAGCCCTGAATGAATCAGAGAAATCAGAGAAATGTTTAGAGTTTAGTGCATCTAATTTGTTTTTATGTGTTTTTAGTTTTTAGTTGTTAAGTTTATGTTAGATAAACTGGCAGCAGTCAAGGAGCCTGAAGTGAGATAGTAATCGTAGGCTCAGCGTTTTCAGGGCTGTTCTTTCAGAACTTAAAACGCTATCTCTCGTGTGCTTGTGAAAATTGACTCATTGACTCTACATTGCAAAGTCTCCACTGCTGGTGTTTACTGACTTATGACGCTAGCATTTGCAGACTTACTAACTATTTATCTGTGCTTGTGCCTGTGAAAACAGACCTATCCATTTTATATTGCAAAAGTTCCATTTGTTGCTGATGTTCACTGACTTAAAGACGCTAGCGTCCATATATTTATTAAACTGTCACCTGTCTGTGTTTTTTTCCGAGCCTGAGCTTTTGGAGTTTGAGCCCCGTAGGGTTTCTGGTGGAGTTCTGGACTTGGTGGTGACTTGATCTGCTGCGAGGGAGGTCTTAAGACGCTGAAACTGAGCCACTGAGTGAGGGTTGCTGACTGGAGTATTCAAGTGAGGGTCTTTAGTGGCTGTTTCTGCTGCAGTATCATTGGCAAGTTTTATTGATGGATTTTATGTGAACGGCATCCCGTTTGGTATTATTGGAAGCGTTGTTGGACTGTATAATCTGGTGGTTGGAGGGAGCAGTTAGGGGGGCTTGCACCAGTCTATTTGGAAGGCACCTGCTGTATGCTGGAGCTGCGACAGGAGGTGCCAGCTCAGATCTACTGAAGAGTGGATGTGCTGCTGACAGCCTCTAGGTCTCTCAGGGGGCCTACTGGTAAGTGGACCCTGGACTGTGGACCATAGTTGTGGGTTCGTCTGGGCAGGATAATTGCCTCCTGTGGTGAGTGGTGCAGGAGCCTCTCCCTTGTTCCTTAAACCAGCACTCCTGCCTGCTATCATTATAATTCCTGAAGCGAAGATATGCCAGAAAGAATGAGAACTGCTGCATAAAGAATGATCATAGCTTAAAGTAAGATCTATTGGAGAGACCCTTGCTCTCTTGGCTCACTGCATTTAATCTGTCCCAGATTAGTCCAGCATCAGGTACTGTAATTATTTTATTTTAGAGGCAGTGAGAGAGCCTCAGTGGTTTCTAACATTTTATTATATTCAGCTTTGTGGCAGTGAGAGGGCCACTTTCCTGGACAATTTTGCAAGGGCTGGGTGAGAGCTACCCTTGCTTAAACTCTAAAGGACCTGGTAAAAGACATTACTTTACATTTCACTGGACATTAAACATTAATTTAATTTAGAGTTGTGCTTGTTCTAATCCCTGTCAGATTATTGGTTTTGGGGTTTTAATTTAGGGGTGTGCTTGCACTGTTTTTTGTGCTATTGGTTTTAATTATTTTTGAGGTGGGTTTTGACCACTTGCCTTATTGTAATGTGTTGGGGAGGTTCTACAATGGCCAGGCACTATTCCCCCACCAGGCTCAGGGAACTATGCCCCTTTGAATGTCCCCATTATCATCTGACACCTATTTCAGGTGCCGTGCCTTAGGTATACTTAAGGGGCACAAATGAAAGGGGAGAGCTGGGCCTGGTGGGGGACAGGAAAGGGGAAGGCGGATTGGAGTCGTGGGGTCCAGAAGATGCCCTGGGGTGAAATGGAGTCAGGATAGAGGTTCTCCTTGTCTTGTCTCCATACCCAAGGGCTCCAGCGTTAGTTGGCAGGTGCCAAGGTCTTCCCTGATGGCTCATCCTGCCTTGGCGGTGTTATGCAATGCCAGATCTATTAAAAACAAGACAGCTATTATAGCTGATCTTGTTGGAACAATTGATCTGGCTTGCATCACCAAGACCTGGCTGGATGAAAATGCAGGTCCTGTATTGGCTTCAGCAACTCCAGCCGGGTTCTCGGTGATACACCGTCCAAGGTTGGATCATATGGGCAGGGGTGTGGCCATTATGGGCTGGCAGTATAGTCTAGAGGTTAGAGTAACAAGCTGTGAATGAGACTGGTACATCCAGCAGACCAGACCCCGGTTTGATTCTCACAACCTCCACTTGCATATTGTGTGACTCTGAGCAAGTCACTTAACCACCCAGTGCTCCCAGATCACCCCTGAAAACAGGCACTTGTGCCTAGTGGGCCTTACCCAGTTACCAAAGACTAAAATAAATAAAATTATGTTTAAAACTGAGCTGGGTCTTGTGGATGTGCCATTGGGAAGTACCAGATCCTTTGAATATATCCTGGGAGAGGGTGTAGGCTGCGGGATTCTCCTCATCTACCATCCACCAAGAGATGGAGGAGAATTCCTGCAGGAGTTAGCAGACTTCATTGTCGACATGGTGTTGAGGTCCCCCAGATGGATAGTTCTGGAGGACTTCAATGCCTGGGTCAACAATGAAATCTCGCATTTTGGTCAAAATCTCCTCCAGCTGATGACGACGCTGGGCCTTACACAGGTAGTTACCTCCTCAACCCGTGTAGGGGGTCATTCGTTGGATCTGATCTTCCTTTTTAGTATGGAGATAGCTGATCTTTAGGTATGGAGCTAGCTAATCTGGGGGTGGAACCAGTCAGCTGGTCTGACCATCACACCATAAGAGTCAGCTTCAGAGCCCCCCCCAATAGGTCTGCCCCTACGGAGATGGTTCAGTACCGCCCTTTAAGGGGAGTTAACCCCAGTGACCTATCGGCAGTGCTGGACCTATCAGGCTTGTCAGGTGAATGCATGAGTCCAGATGATCTTGTATTAGCATATACTAAGGCTGTGGGAGATGCTCTGGACAAGATTGCTCCTGTTCGTGTTCGACCTCTCACCCTTCACCCAAGGAGCCCTTGGTTTGATGGCTACTTGAAGGAGTTGAGGCGAGTCAGTCGAAAGTTGGAGAGAGCCTGGCGGAGGTCTGGGCATGATGCTGACAGGCTTAGGTTGATGGCACATTATGATAACTATCAATCAGAAATCACCCGTAAGAAGGCAGAATTCCTGTCCAGGGAGATTTCTGCTGCGCAAAATCGACCGGCTAAGCTTTTACGGACTGTTGACAGATTGTGCAATCCAATCTATCTCCAGCCCAGAGAAGCTTTTTCTCAGCTAAGATGCGAGGAGTTTGCTCAATTTTTCACAGTTAAGGTTGCCAGCATCAGATCTGGCATCGGTCCGGCCTCTCCTATGAGGGATTGCAGTGATCAACAGGAGGTGGCAAGCATTCAGTCTGTCTGGCCAGGCTTTTACTTGCCGGAATTCATGGACATTGTAAAGACCATCCAAACATTGTGCCCAACCAGTTGTAGTTTGGATCCAGGCCCTACACCCCTTTTAGTGGGATGCGTAGATGTTATCTGCCCGATCCTTGCTGAAATTGTCTGGAAGTCCTTGAACAGTGGGTCTTTCCTGACCCACTCAAGGAGGCGGTCATTCGACCACTCCTTAAGAAATCCTCCTTGGATCCAGACTGTCTAGCTAACTACCGGCCTATCTCTAACCTGCCATTTGTTGGTAAGGTTATTGAAAAGGTGGTTGCGCTGCAATTGGATGATCATCTTACAACACACAATGTCTATGATTCTCTCCAGCCTGGTTTCAG
The DNA here is from genome assembly GCA_016271365.2 of Neoceratodus forsteri. Classification (NCBI taxonomy): domain Eukaryota; kingdom Metazoa; phylum Chordata; order Ceratodontiformes; family Ceratodontidae; genus Neoceratodus; species Neoceratodus forsteri. The sequence continues at coordinate 136,174,165 of CM057457.1, read as the reverse complement.
GAAGAAGCATAGCACAGAGACTGCTCTTGTCAGGGTATTGAATGATCTCCTAATGGCTAGAGATCAAAAGGCTCACGCCATTCTGGTCCTTCTTGATCTCTCTGCTGCATTTGACACTGTAGACCATGGTGTGCTACTGGAGTGCCTGTGGCTTTTTTATGGGCTGTCTGGTACCGTCCTTAAATAGTTGGTCTCAGAGAGTTACCACTAGAGTTTATTCCTCTAGTTCTCACTCCCTGCTCTGTGGGGTGCCGCAGGGCTCCATTTTGGCCCCCATGTTGTTTGCAGTGTACATGCTGCCATTGGGAGATATCATCAGGCGATACAGTCTGAGTTTTCACTGCTATACAGATGATACTCAGCTGTATATGTCCTTTCTGCCCAGACAGAATTATGCACTTCCCGTGATAAATAATTGCCTTGCTGAAATCAGAACTTGGATGAGTTCCAGTAGGTTGAGACTGAATCCAGATAAGACTGAAGTGCTGGTAGTGGACCCAGATCATCTGGGGGCGGGTTTGGGGGCTGGACGACCATCAGGTTTGTTGCTTGGTGGTATACAGCTCACTACCTCAGACCACGTGTAAAATCTGGGTGTTATTTTCAATGATGGTTTGACTCTAAAGCCTCAGGTTTCAGCAGTCGTTAAATCATCTTTTTATCATCTTAGGAATATCACCCGGGTGAAACACCTGGTTTCTCCAGATGATCTTCCAACATTGGTCCATGCCTTTGTCACCAACTGTCTTGATTACTGCAATTTCCACTACCTAGGGCTACCAGGGATTGATATCCGCCACTTGCAGCTGGTGCAGAATGCGGCAACCAGGCTCCTGACTGGGACTTCTAGGACCAGTCACATTACGCCTGTGCTCCGCAAACTGCACTGGCTGCCTGTTCAGTGGCGGATCACCTTTAAGGTTGGTTTGTTAACTTTTAAAGCCCTACATGATCAGGGACCCAGCTACCTGCAAGATCCCCTTGTACCCTACTGTCCGTTCCACCGACGAGTGATTGCTGGAGATTCCCAGGGTATGACTAAGGACATCTGGTTCTCGTGCTTTCTCTCGCTCGGCTCCAACCCTGTGTAATTCTCTGCCTCGTCGGTTGAGATAACGCCTGACCGTTGATAGGTTTAACATTGAGTTAAAAACTTACTTGTTTGATTTAGCCTTCCCAAAATATTGATAATTTGTTTTATTGTTCTTCTAATCTTATATACTGTATATTGTTGCACTTGGTTTTATGTACAGCGCCTTGGTTTGGAAAGGCACTATAAAAATAAAGTTGAATTAAATTGAAAAAGTTGAATATAAACATATAAGACAAGACAAAACATTACAGAAACCTGGGTAGGTGACAATGCTGGTCCGGTTTTAGAGGGTCTCCCCCCCCCCCAAGCGGGTACTCTGTGGTTCACTGCCCCAGAGTGGAATGCAGGGGCGGGGGAGCAGCCATCTGTTTTAGATCTGAGCTTGACTTCTCCGTGCACTCAGTGGGAAGACTGGGCTCATTTGAATGTGTGGCAGTACGTGGGGGTCTGGGCGCAGGTTATAGGATTCTCCTGATTTACCGCCCCCCCTCCCCCGGGTCGGCAGGTGAATTCCTGCAGGAGGTAGCCAACCTCATCGCCGGTGAAACATTGGAGTCCCCCTGGTGTTTGATCCTGGGGGACTTTAATGTCTGGGCCAATGACAATGATTCTAGGCTAGGTTATAACCTCCTCCAGATTTTGTCATCTCTGGGCCTGTCGCAGGAAGTTTCCGCTGCCACCCACCGGGACGGCCACATGTTGGACCTGGTCTTCTCACTGGGGCTTGAGGTTAGTAACCTCAGGATTGACTGGGTCATCTGGTTCGATCACTGCATGGTGGGGTTCTCACTCGGAGCCCCCTCAAGAGCCCTTCCCCTGCTGAGATGGTCAGTTATCGCCCTTTGAGGGGTTTGACCCCAGAGGGATTCCTGGCAGTGGCTGATCTATCTAGTGTGGACAGTGCATGTGTTGGGAGTTCGGGCATGGCAGTTGCCACATTTAATAGGGTGATGATGACAGGGCTCGACTCCCTCACACCAGCCCATGTACGACCAAGATCTTCTCATCTGAGGTCCCCTTGATTTGATGGGGAGCTCAAGGCAATGACGATTGTGGGTGGGAGGCTGGGGCGCTGTTGGCAGATGTCTTGCCTGAAGGTGGATAGATTTTCCTTGTGCTCACATTATTGTGAGTATCAGGGGGCAATCACTCGTAAGAAGGCAGAGTTCCTGTCCAGAGAGATTGCTGCCAGGAAGAATCGAACAACTGTGCTCTTTCAGACTGTGGACAGGCTCCTAAACTCAGCCTGTCTCCAGCCAAAAAATATTTTTTCCGATGCCTTGTGCAAAGAGTTTGCTCAATTCTTCTCGGACAGGGTATCCACCATCCGGCCGGGTGTGCCACCAGTGAGCCTTACAGTGGCCTACAGTGATTGTTTGGATTGTCCAGAGAGTGCTCCACCTAGTTGGGGGGAGTTTAAACTAGTGGAGGTGTTGGAGTTCATTGGGGTTGCTTCCGGGTTGAAGCACACATACTGTGAACTGGACTGTGTGCTGATTCATATCTTGATGAGATGTGTCGGCACTGTTGGCCCGGTGTTCGCCTTGATTGTCTAGTGCTCTTTGATGGGAGGGGATTTTTCCAGATGCCTTGAAGTAGGTGTTGGTTCGTCCCCTCCTGAAAAAAAACATCATTAGACTCTGACGTCAAGGCGAATTACCATCCAATCTCTAACCTCCCAATTTTGGGAAAAGTTGTTGAGAAGGTTGTGGCACAACAACCTGAGGAGCACCTCATGGCCTTCGATCTCTATGAGCCATTCCAGTTTGGTTCTGTTTGAGGCACAGTACAGAAACTGCATTGCTTCAGGTGCATAATGACCTTCTCAGGGCTAGAGATCAGGGGGAAGGGACAATTCTAATCCTTCTCGATCTCTCCTCAGCCTTTGACATGGTAGATCATTGTGTGTTGCTTGACTGCCTGAGGGAAATTTGTGGTCTCACCAGCTCTGTCATCTGCTGGTTTGGATCATACTTCACGAACAGGAGGCAATGAGTAATGATGGGGAATTTCTCCTCCTCCTCCTCCTCTAGCCTCCTGTCATGTGGAGTACCTCAGGGTTCGGTCTTGTCACCAATGTTGTTTGCCATGTACATACTGCCACTGGGTGAGCTCATTAGGAAGTATGACTTGGATTTTCATTGCTATGCCGATGATATCCAGCTGTATCTTTCCTTTGCCCCAGGAGCTTCCAGTGTGGTGGAAGTACTAAACAGCTGCCTCACAGGGATGAATGACTGGATGTCCTACAGCTGGTTGCGACTGAACCCTGGCAAGATGGAGGTACTGGTGATGGAGTTGAAAAGAAGATGGAACAGTTTGCCCTCTGGCACTGAAACTGGCTCATTCCTGGGATCTGTGCCTTTGAGAACTTCCTCCAGGGTGCAAAACCTTGGCATAACCTTTGACAGTGGATTGTCATTTGATTTTCAGGTGTCATCCGTTGTCCGGACAAGCTTTTACCACCTTAGGAATATCTCTAGGATCAAGCCCCTAGTTCCCTCTATGGACCTCCCCACCTTAGGGCATGCCTTTGTGACATCCAGACTTGATTACTGTAATGCACTCTACCCTGGGGTCTCTGGCGGTAACCTCCATCGGCTGCAGCTAGTGCAGAACATGGCCACTAGGCTGCTAACTGGGCAGCCAAAATTTTGTCACATCACCCCGGTTTTGCGCGATCTGTACTGGCTGCCAGTAAGGTGGAGGATTCTCTTTAAGGTGGTCTTGCTCACCTTTAAGGCCCTACGCGGGCAGGGTCCTGGTTACCTGTCAGACCTTCTTTCACCTGCCATCCCGATCTGCTCCCTCCGCTCCTCCTCTAGGGGCTGCCTGGTGATTCCCAGGATGAGGCTTAAAACTGCCAACAACAGAGCATTTAGTGTTGCCAGCCCCATCCTGTGGAATTCACTTCATCAATTCAGGAGGCCCCTTCGGTTGAGGTTTTTAAGGCCCACCTCAAGGCCTTCCTGTTTAATCAGGTCTTCCTGGATCTTAGGTATTAGTCCTCCCTGGGTACCCTGCTTTTCTGTTTGAGTTTCAGCTTTTATAGAGATATTTATTAATTATATGTATGTATGCTGATATTTTATTGTTTTTATATTGATATGTATTATTGTACTGATAGTATGTTTTTATTGTTCGGCACCCAGAGCCTCTAGGATTGGGTGCCAGAAAAATAAAATTTGCCTTGCCTTGCTTGCCTTACAAAATACATTCACATTCTCATACAGGGGATAGAAACAACTTCAGCCAGCCAGTTTACCAGCTATAGCAAGGATATGGAGTACAAATACAATATGCACCATGTAATCTTGTACAATAAGAGGTGGAGGAACCAACAAAGTTCAATTATAAAGTCCAAAAGTCTTGTGTAATTGCCAGTCTCTTCAACAGCAGTAGGTATGTACTGAAAGGAAGATATTACTAACGGTAGAACAACGCAATCATTTTAGATTGCTATTTAACCTATACCAAAGTAGGGAGAATACAAACAAATACGTCAGACCCCTTAACAAACTACCTGCCTCACAGGGCCATGTATGAAAACACATTTTTATATAAGATCAGCTTAACAGAACTAGCCGGCTTACTTAAACTGTAGAATTGGAACCCTTATTAAAACTTACTCAACCTGCAACGTTGTGTATTGTAGTAGCAGAAAATAAAATTGAAAACGCTCTGAAAAAACTGCAGTGTCCAATTCCTGGGGAAAGAAACCAAACAGGGCTACCAAATATGAGGGCAAGCTCCTATTCCCTCAACTAATAAGCACCCACAATATATTAAACAAACACAAAAATTATTGAGCCTCATAAATTCCACCCCCCCCCAAGAGTCCCATAACTTCTTCTCCGTATCACAAACAGCAGAGTTAGCTGCAAAAGTGTTCAGTCTGCTTCCCAGAACAGGTCAGTACTCACAAAATCAGGCCTCGCAGTCAGAATCCAAATGAGTTGGAGTCAACACATCTCTACTATGAGCAAATTCTACTTCCACCTTTTCAATCCATGTGCCTGCATCCTGGGGATTACTAAATTGCTAGGTTTTACCTCCTGTAGATCACCTGGAGATGAGTAGGCAGCAAAAAATAATGTGTAATTCCCAGGGCCCGTAACTTATGCTGAACTGCGTCGAAGGCCTTCTGCCAAGCTCGAGTTTGGATTGATAAGTCCAGGAAAAGTTTAATATCTGATCCCATTATTTCCAATGGATAGGCAGCCTGGGCAGCAAAAATAACCGCATCCCTGATTTCGGATCCTGTCATTTTAATCAGAATGGTGCGGGGCTGATTCTGTGCTGCAGCCCAGACCACGGGAGTGACGCAGTAAGCATTGGTGAAGGAGGACCAGGTAAAGCTCTCTGGTAAGGATAGTTTTTCTTGCAACCAAGAGATCAAAAATTGCAAAAGAGAGATCCCCTCTGCACCCTCAGGCACTCCAATAATCTGGACATTGCCCAATCTAATATCATTTTCAATTGTCTATAGCCAACTCTGATGTTGTCCGTTCTCTTTAGTAAGCACTGTTACTGTAGCCTAGGTAGAAATGGAACATTTTTCAGTTTCTGCAATTGTTCCTGTAAGTTTTTGTGTAGCGGCATCATGGGTCTCCAATTACTGGAGAGTTTTTTTCAATTTTAACATCCATAGCCCATATCGATTCTAGCATAACAGTCCAGGGTGGCTCCGATGTTCCTTGAGCAGCGCCATTACTTCTGCTGGTTGGTCCCAAGGCCTTGCTAGTGCCCAGTTACTGTTGGTCTTTGGCTTGCCTTGGAGTTTGCGGTTTTTGCCGACCCATAATAAAAGTTAGATCGATCTGCTCCTTAAACCATCTTTATCAAGTGCTGGGCCCAAATTCAAAACTTTTAACACTTGTGGCTGTTTTTTAGTCATTTTAAGCACCTTGAGGTGGAGAGAAACAATGGAGTACATCTTGCCATGAAGATGACTCTCTAGCACCCCCAGCAGGGTTTCCTATAGTCCTAGAATTCCTGATACACCTACAGTCTATAGGCCTAGGGCCTTCAACACTAAAGGTGCACTTAGCAGCAGTGTCAGCCTGCATAACAGTAGGCAAGGGGAAAGTCACTGGCCTCACACCCCATTTTCAAAGGATTTTTAAAGGCCTCAGTCATTTGTTCCCACCAGTAAGGGACCCAGTCCCACCATGGGATCTCAATGTCTGCCTTGCCCAGCTTACGGAGTCTCCATTCAAGCCTATGGGCACTGCCAACTTAAAGTATGTCAAATGGAAAACCATATTCTGGATTGCTATGACCTCTGCTAGAAGGGTAAATGAACTTCAGGTCTTTGGCACAGAGCCAAATACATAATCTTCCACAGGGATATGCTAGTCCTTAGAACCAACAGGAAATTTCTACCTAAGGTGGTGTCTGAATTCCATCTGAACCATCAGTAGCACTTCCTGTGCTCTACACAGAACACTCCAGTCCAGGTGAGCAAAAGGCAACAGCCTTGACCTGAAACTAGGTATCTAAGTGGACCAGACAAAAGAAGTCAGACCCCAAAACACTAAGTTTTTTGTTAACTATGACAAGTTGTCAAAGGTAAACCAGCAACTAAGAGGTCCATCTCTTAATTGATAGTTTCTTGCATCCAGTTCTGCTATGAAAAACCTGGGAAAATGCTAGCAAGAGGCTCAAGGGTACACTCTAAAAGGGATACCTCTGCCTCTGTGGCATTGACAATGGGCATCCTATTGTTAGACAACTGCAAAGCAGACACCTAGAAAACAGTAAACACCTTCACAAAATACTGCTGTCCTGGACATACAGTCCAGGAGGGATATGAGCTTTGGACTGTTGTCACATAACTTTTTTCTTCAGTAGGTTCTGAACCCAGCCTCCCAGGGTACTGCTACTGAGTCTGCACAGAGCATAAACATTAAGTGAGGGATTCCTGGGCTTAGGAAAAAAAATTACTCACCATAGTAATGTTGCTTCTTTTCGGAGATCCTTCACTATGTATACACTCCCCACCCTTTCTCCCCTTCCAGAATCTGAAAACATACTTGAGTATTGCTATTGCAATTACTCTACAACTGTAAAATTTGGTGTCTTTTAAGCATTCCTGTGTTTTTAATATTTACAAAGGAACCCTGGGGAATGCTACAGGATGGGTAGCAAGTTGCTGACAATCACCAAGAAAGAACGGGACCTGATGGCTATCATATCAGATGACCTAAAGGTGCCAAAGCAGAGTACAGAGGCTGCAAAGAGGGCCAGTGGCATGCTGGAGTGCATAAGCAGAGGTATCACTAGCAGAAGGAGGGAGGTAATGATGCAATTGTATAAAACACAGGTGAGACCTCACCTAGAGTACTGTGTGCAGTTCTGGAGGCCACACCTTCATAAAGACATTGACAGGGTGGAGGTGGTCCAGAGAAGGGCAACAAAGATGGTACAGGGCTTGCGCGAGAAAATATATGAAGATAGATTGAAGGACCTAAAAGTACCTGAAGGGTCTAAAACTGTGGGAGAATTCAAGAATGCATGGGACAGACATAAGGCAATTCTTGTGGGGGGTAGGAAGAAATAGGCTGTTGGTTAACTAGGATCTGCGGCCTATCCTGTAGGTAGGGAAATGGGCAGACTAGATGGGCCTAGCGATCCTTATCTGCCATCAAAGTCTATGTTTCTATGTCTCTGTGTTTCTATTACCTCAATTTGTACTCGCTGAAGGAAAGGAGGGATCAAGGGAACATGATAGAAACATTCAAGTACCTTAAAGCCATAAACAAGGTGCAGGGGGGAGACATCTTCCAATACAGGAAGAGTACTAGAACAAGGGGGCATGATATGAAACTAGGGGGCAGGTTAAGAGGAAATGTGAGGAAGTTTTTTTTCACAGAGAGGATGGTGGATGCTTGGAATGACCTGCCACAGGAGGTGGTGGGAGTGAGCACAGTGGAGGGATTGAAACATGCCTGGGACAGACACAAGGGAACCTTAGAGGTGGGAAGGAGGGGTGAAAAGCCATTAACCAGGTAGGATCAGAAGCCATAATCAAATGTAGGGCTTAAGGGCAGACTGGATGAGCTAAGTGGTCCTTATCTGACGTCAATTTCTATGTTTGCTTCAATTCAATTTGATTGGTGTTTTTCAAAAAGTTTGATAACATTTAAACATTTTTAGGTAGCCTCCTTTGCTAATTTTACTATTCACTGCTCCACTCGGGCTATAGAAACAAATCAGGTTAATTTTTAGGGTGGAGCTACAGAGTTTGAAACGAGTAGAGTATTCAAATTCCAGAATTAGAATAGCTTCCATCTCTGGGGACATCTGTCACTATGGAGATAAATGCATAGAGTGTAAACATAGTGAGGAATCCCTGAGAAGAAACAACATAGAGGATAAAGCATGGTCTACAATAACAAGCATATGTATGCATTGAGAGGCTGCCGTGGCGATAGTTTGAACCTCAAAAGCGAAGCTCGAGAGGTCCGTTGCCATGGCAACCTCAAGATGCATACATACACTAGTTATTGATTTTAGACCATACATTGCCTTTTATAGTGCGTTGTCTACAAATCCTCAGTTAAAAGAAAGACATTTTACTTCTTGCTTTGCTATTTTTTTATTCAGAGCCGCTTTCCACCGCGATGTCCTCACTGCTGCAGTCACTTCCTGAACTGTGTTGGTAGGGTGACACGCATGCTTGAGAGCATTACATGTTGTTATGCTGCAGTAGCTACATAGCTAGTGTAGCATAACAGCTACGATGACGTAGCTACTGCAGCATAACAGCCCTATTCTAGGGATGGATTTCCATCCCTAACAACGTTCCACCATACACTATATTACTTCTGTGAGTAATTTTTTCTTCCCAACTATTTGTTCAAATAAATAATTTTCACCATTTATATTTGGCCAAGGGTATTTTGGACTTTATATAAATAAATATATATATATATATATATATATATATATATATATATATGTGTCTTCCCCCCCCAGATGACCAGGGCTAGTGTATTGGCCACCCTCTCTCCCAATTTCAAACTTTTACCACCCACCTACCCCTTTCCTGAAGTGCCACACAACATAGGAAAGTGATAGCTGGCTCCTGGCACCTTGACAGGATCCAACAGCATCTTTATGATACCCTCTTCCTGGCCTGACTTCCACAAACAATAAAAATCAGCTGTAGTATACGCCAGTAAATTAGTGCAGACTCATAGTGGAAGGTTATTATTTTCTCTTATATGGAGACTTAGTGCCAGCAGATTTACTTGGAAAGCCCAATAATATCTCTTGACCCATGGTAATCTGAATCCACCCATATCCCATTTTAATCCTGATTTTCTTAGGCTAAATCTTAGAGGTTTGTTTTCCCACATAAACTTTCCTATTATTTGGTTGAATTTTCAGAACAATTTACCATCAAAGGCAACATGTGAACTGTTTAGGATATGGAAGATTCGTTGTCCTGTTGAAAGGACATGTAAGAGGCATCATTGGGCAAAGCAGAGACTTCCAATGTTGATTATTTATTTAAAGATTTGTCCAGGAAAGCACATTGTGAAGGAGCCAAAACTCATTTTTCCAGGTACGTCCCAAAATGGGTGAGGGAAAAAATACATAAAATGTGCAGGGAAAAAAAACACATTTCACCACATAAACACATTCCAGTAAAACTAGTAAGGCAATAAATATGTTAAAAAATCAAAGGGAAAAAATATAGAAAAACTGGAGGAGGAAGGGAAGGAAAGTTAGGTACTGTAGCATCAAAATGTTGTGAAATTACTGACCAAGTTGCAGTGGCAGTCCAACAGATCAGAGGGAAAGTTCAAAGTGGGTGGGGGCTCGCCAGTGCTAGCCTCACTGCGATGCTTCGAAAGCGTAACTTATGTATTTGAAATAATGCTCTTTAGAATCACCCCACGACGATAGACGAATCTCATTTTCCTGGTGGTGGGCAGAGCCCAAGGAGCACAGCGACTGGCATTTAGCCAGCAGTAACAAAACCTCTCTGGTTCTCAAAAGAAGTAGCGAGGAAGGTAAGGAAGAAAGAGATAGCATTCAGGAAGTATAAGGAAACACATAAGGAGCAGGACGGAGAACTGTACCAGTTAAAGCAGAAGGAAGTGGGGAAGGCAGTCAGAATAGCAAACAGAGGAAAAGATAGCCAACTCGGTTAAGAAGGGGGATAAAACCTTTTATAGGTACATTAGGGAGCAAAGAAAGACTAAGGCAGGGATACTGAGGCTGAATAAAGAGGAAGGTGGTTGGGAAGAGAGCAACAGTGAAAAAGCAGGGATACTGAATGAATACTTCTGTTCAGTATTCACAATGGAAAAGTAGGAGGAGGTAGCTAATCCAGTCAATAGAAGCACTCTGGATAGGGGGGGTGATATTAGTCCTTTCACAGAAGAAAGGGTTCTGAAAGAACTCTTAAAACTGAAGGTGGATAAAGCAATGGGGCCTGATGGGATTCACCCCAGAATTCTAAAAGAACTAAGAGGAGAACTAGTAACATCACTGACTACACTTTTTAATAAATCATGGGAGGATGGTGTGGTACCTGAGGACTGGAGGAGGGCGGATGTGATTCCCCTTCACAAAAGTGGGAGCAAGACAGAGGCAGGAAACTATAGACCTGTCAGTTTGACCTCAGTGGTAGGGAAAATGATGGAATCACTGCTGAAGGAAAGAATTGTTGAGTACCTAGAGGCCAGTGGGGCACAGGACCCAAGGCAGCATGGATTCACAGCAGGAAGGTCATGTCAGACAAATCTAATTGATTTCTTTGACAGGGTGACCAAAGTAGTAGACCAGGGAAGGGCTGTGGACATGGCCTACCTAAACTTTAGCAAGGTATTTGACACAGTCCCGCACAAAAGATTAATAAACAAATTAGCCAGCCTGGGAGTGGGTCCCAGGGTGGTAGCCTGGGTAAAACACTGGCTGGACAACAGGACCCAGTGGGTAATAGTAAATGGAGTCCACAGTCAAGAAAGGAGGGTTACTAGTGGGATACCACAGGGTTCAGTACTGGGGCCGGTCCTTTTTAATGTCTTTATAAGTGGCGTTACAGAGGGACTAGAAGGAAAGTATGTCTCTTGCAGATGACACAAAGATCTGCAACATGGTTGATCGCAAGGTGGGGTGGAAAGGATGAAAAGGGACTTGGCAAGGTTGGAGGAATGGTCAAATGTATGGTAGCTTAGATTCAACACAAAGAAGTGCAAGTAATGCACCTGGGAAACAAAACCCAGGGAAGAGTACACAATGGGTGTGAAATACTGACAACAACAAAATGGAAAGGGACCTGGGGTAGTCATATCAGACAACCTAAAGGTGGGCCAACAATGTGAGAAGGCAGTAAGGAGGGTTGGGAGATACTGGGATGCATGGGAGAGCATCACCAGTAGAAAACAGGAAGTTGTTGGCCCTCTGTACAGATAGTTGGTAAGACCACATCTGAGTACTGTGTACAGTTCCTGGAGACCCCATCTCGCAAAGACATAGGCAGGGTGGAGGCTGTCCAGAGGAGGGAATCAAAATGGTGCAGGGTCTGCACCAGAAGACATATGAAGAAAGACTAAAGGAGCTTAAGATGATAGCCTCGAGGAAAGGAGGAGAGGGGGACATGATAGAAACTTTCAAATACCTCAAGGAATCAACAATGTCCAAGAGGGTAGCATCTTTCAGAAAAAGAGATGTGCAAGAACAAGGGGGCACAATTTGAAGATAGAGAGGGGACGGCTCAGAGGTAATGTGAGGAAGTATTTCTTCACAGAGAGGGTTGTAGATGCATGGAACAGCGTTTCTGAGGAGGTTGTAGAGTCAAAAACAGTGGGGGAATTCAAGAATGCATGGGACAGACATAAGGCAGTTCTAGTGGGGGGGGTAGGAGGAAGTAGGCTGTTGGTTAACTAGGATCTGCAGCTTACCAGTTAGGTAGAGAAATGGGCAGACTAGGTGGGCCATGCGGTCCTTATCTGCCGTCAAATTCTATGTTTCTATGTGTACTGTAGTCAACATAAAGCAAGTGCATGGCTCTCTGAGGTGTAAGTAAAGTCGTCTTTTACTGTATATAGGACAGGAAATTTGTGTTAACTGACAGCTGTTTGTAATGTTCCTATTTACAGAAATTAAACACATATGCTCAAATTATCTATATTTAACTGCTCTTAAATAAACATTACTATGAGAAACGTGTTTTGCAATAGCTTCCTTTTACAGATAACATTCTATACAGCTGGTTGACGTAGGAGAGTTTGTGTTCAGGAAGCTTCCAGCATCAGACAGTTACTGGGTAGTGCAGAGTTGCCATTTTTATGTGAGTACTGCAAATGCAGGCTTTCTGCTCTAATATTTTGAAGATAAAGCACCGGGACTAAAGTCCAGTACACAGCCAATTGGCTTTTGCATTCTTTTGGGCTCACATGACTCAAAAGGTTATCAATGATCTGACAGAGCTCCTCTGGTGGGCTGTGACAATGGTTGCACCACACCGATGATCCCGGGGAAGTAACACATCATAAGGGTGTATGGTTTGCTTCTTCAGACCTTGCAGACTGTTTGTGAAGATATTTTTCTTACCTTACACTCTTGGTGAAAACATGGCCAGCATAAGGCCCTTCATGCTAATTTTACATATGATGCATTTCACCATTTATGGATTTGAAATTTGCATCAAACATATGGCAAGATAGGCCTATAAGATACAATAAGTCATTTTTATGAGGTCCCCTTAGTACTGCAGTGTACAAAAAGTGTTTAACTTATAGTGTCATCGAGGAGTTCCGGTGACATCATAAACGACAAGAGCCTTGTAATTTACAGTTGGGCTGTTATTTGTTTTGTATAATATAGGGTCAAACACTGTTCACTGAGTTTACAACTGTTACATATAAATGAAGTTGTTTCCTTATCCTTGTCGGTACAGTGTAAACAGAGGAATTGTTTACCTCAGAATGTCCTGCAGAAAGTGGAACATGTCAGACAGTTTGCATGACACAGACATTCTATAAAAAGCCATAATTCACAGCTGAGACATCACAACTGTGAATTACAGGATTTCTGATATCACAGCTGTGATAAGAATTACAGGATTTCTGATGTTGCAGCTGTGAATTATGACAAAAAAGCTATGTGAATTACAAGTGATGACAATGTATTATAAAACGATACACGAATGCCAGTTATTATCTGTACAAAGTCCATGGCAACAGCATAGGGTCAGCACTCAAGCAGCAGCTCCAATAAGGGGATAATAGTCGCAGGTGATGAGGGTTGGGCCTTCATACATGCAGGCACTGCGGAGAGTTGAAAGAAAGCAGGTGCTAGTACAGTTTTCTCTAGCAATCACTAAATATTGGGTAAGGTAGGTAAGGTGAGCAGCAGGGGTCAGGTGGGAGGAGATCTACATACATCTCTGAGCTGTACAAGCAGCAGTCTTCAGAATATGAGATATGGGGTTTGTCACAGAATGGCTGTTATGCTGTTCTAATCTGCTGGGCCTAAGAATTTGAAGGCCGGCCTACTGTAATTTTCCCTAAATTCGGGTACTACCCAGTTAGTATACCTGCCTCAGTCAGTCTTTGAGGATAGGGGGTGGGGACAGGGAAGTAGAGGGATTTAAAGATCAATGGCAGCCATTTTACAGATTGTTAAAAAAAAGCCTGAATTCAAGTCCCTGTCTCATGAGTAGTGTTTCCTGAAGCAAGCAAGCAAGCAAGCAATCTTTATTTTTATAGCATCTTTCAAAATCAAGGTGCTGTACATAATATAAAATTACAGTATAAAAACAGACGATATAATAAATTATTTAAAATCAATCCATTAATTAATCAGGGAAGGCCAAAGAAAATAAATACATTTTCAGCATATATTTAAAACTGCTGATGGTCAGGGATTCTCTTAACTGACGAGGCAGTGAATTCCACAGGGTAGATGCTGCAAATGAGAAAGCATGAGCTCCAGATGTTTTAAGATGAACCCTGTGAATCTCTAGCAATCCCTCGTCGGTGGATCGGAGAGGGCAATTGGGGGAGTAGGGAGTCAGGAGATCTTTCAGGTAGTCAGGTCCCTGTTCATGTAGGGTTTTAAAAGCAAGCAAGCCTACCTTATAGGTGATCTGCCACCGAACTGGCAGCCAGTGCAGTTCACGCAGCACAGGTGTAATGTGACTGGTCCTAGAGGTACCAGTCAGCAGCCTGGCTGCAGTGTTCAGCACTAACTGCAAGCAGCGGATATCAACCCCAGACAGCCCTAGGTAAAGGGCATTGCAGTAGTCAAGATGGGTAGTAATGAAGGCGTGGACCAATGTTGGAATGTCGCCCGGTGGAATTAGGTGTTTCACCCAGGCAATATTCCTCAGATGGTAAAATGAGGATTTGACCACAGCTGACACCTGAGACTTCAGGGTCAAGCTGTCTTCAAAAATAACGCCCAGGTTACGCACCCAATCTGAGGTAAAGAGCTGGACACCATCAAGCCATAGGCCTGACACGTGCCCAGCACCAAAACCCACCCCCCGGAGGGCCCTGATCCACAACCAATACCTCAGTCTTATCCGGATTCAGCCTCAACCAACTCAAGCTCATCCAGTCTTTGATCTCAGAGAGGCAGCTATTCAGCATAGAGATCGCATCAACCTGTCCAGGCACAAAGGACATATACAGCTGAGTATCATCTGTATAGCAGTGAAAACTCAAGCCGTATCGTCTGATGATTTCTCCCAATGGCAGCATATACACTGCGAATAACATGGGCGCCAATATGGAGCCCTGCGGCACCCTGCAGGACAGGGGGAGGGCGTCAGAGGAATAAATTCCAGTGACCACCCTCTGGGACCTGCCTACGAGGAAAGATCGAAACCATTCGAGGACCATACCAGACAGTCCACAAAGGAACCGCAGAGTCTCCAAAAGCACCTCATGGTCCACAGAGTCAAAGACTGCTGAGAGATCGAGAAGGACCAAGATGGTACGAGCCTTTCGATCTCTCACCATTAGGAGGTAATTTAATACCTAAACAAGGACAGTCTCCGTGATATGCCTCTTCCTGAAACCAGACTGGAGGGCTTCATAGACATTGTGAGCTACCAGGTGGTTGTCTAGTTGCAATGCAACCACCTTCTCAATAACCTTCCCCACAAAGGGCAGATTAGAGACAGGTCGGTAGTTAGCTGGATCGACGGGATCCAAGGAGGGTTTTTTAAGGAGTGGTCAAATGACCGCCTCCTTTAAGGGGTCCAGAAAGATTCCCCTGTCCAAAGATCTCAATACAATTTCAGCTAGGATTGGGCAGATAACATCTACACATCCCGCCAAAAAGGAGGTAGGTCCTGGATCCAAACTACAGCAGGTTGGGGGCAAAGTCTGGACAATCTTCACAATGTCCATGAATTCCAGTTGGCTGAAATCCGTCCAGACAGACTGGGTGCTCACTACCTCCCATCGACCTCCACAACCCCCCATGGAGAGAGCCGGGCCAATTCCAGACCTGATGCTGGCAACCTTATCTGTGAAAAACCGAGCTAGCTCATCACACTTAATTTGTGAAAAAGCTCTTCCAGACTGGAGACAGACTGGATTGCACAATCTGTCAAAAGTTCAAAAGAGTACAGCCAGTCAGTTCTGTGCAGCAGAAATCTCCCTGGATAGGAACTCTGCCTTCTTACGGATGATTTCTGATTGATAGCCTGTATAATGTTCCAGCAATCTAAGCCTGTCAGCATCCAGGCCAGACATCCACCATGCTCTCTCCAGCCTTTGACCAATCCGCCTCAACTCCTTCAAGGACCCATCATACCAAGGGAACCTTGGGTGAAGAGTGAATGGTCGAACACAAACAGGAGCAATCCTAATAGGTCCAGCACCGCCAATAGACCATCTGGGGTAACTCCCCTTAAAGGGCAGTACCCGGACCATCTCCACAGGGGTAGGTCTATTTGGGGGGGCCCCAAAAGTGAACCCTATGGTGTGATAGTCAGACCAACTGACTGGTTCCACCCCCAAGTCAGTGATCTCCAGCCCCAGGAGGAACAGTTGATCCAGTGAGTGACCTCTTATAAGAGTAGACGAGGTACTGTAACTACCTGTTTAAGGCCCAGCATTGTCATTAGCTGGAGGAGATTTTCACCAAACTGTGACAGTCATGCTATTTGGTTTTGTGGTTTTCTTTATATCATTTAACTTGTTCGCCACTAACTGGAAACAGGCAGCCGGCTCTGTGGTGCCAGGCAAAGGTGTTCCCCTGGCTTGCTGGTGACCTGGGTTTGCTTCCCAAGCCTGGGCTGACAGGACCGGAGGCTGGCAGGGAGGGCCTTAGAGTGTCCTTTGGACACTCTCCTCCTGGGGAGGGTGGGTCGGAGAGCATCACTCTCTGGCGGATCCTGGCGGCCGGTATGGCAGAGACGCACTTAGCGGCATGGGTGACCACACGTTGCTTATGCGTGTCTATGCCAGGATGCCACGGCATGCCTCCAAGGGGGTGGGTGTAACTGAACAAAGGAAAAAGGCCACCCAAGCTGCCTAGATGATGGTGGCTCGCTCTCCTCACTGCCGTTCATGCCAGTCAAGCCCCTGCTGCTGGCCCCTCCTCAGTGAAGACTGAATGAAGGTGCCAGTGTGCACCAGAGGAGTCTCCCCACCTGGTCCCCCCTGCAAGCAATTGGGAAGCCCCCCCCCCAGTGAAGGGATATTCCAGGACAGTCAGATTGGGGCACAGTGGACAGCAGCTGGGGAGCGGAGTGGGGGAAGGCTAACTTCCCAATTAAAGCAATCTGCATGTTACAGTAATTGTTTTCTGTCCACTAACTCAGTCTCTGGTATTTGTTCAGATGAATTAGCTGAAAATCCACATTTTGTACTTTCAAATAGTTGATCATTTGAATGTCAGTGCTGAATTGAAGTGGTATGCATTTGAGAAATCAGCTAGTCTGTATCGCAGCTGCTGCCAGTTCTTTCTCATCAAAACTCTGTGTTTTCTTTTCTAGCTATATAACACTGGGTTGTTTATTTAATGGATATAAAATAAATCTAAAGTTTGTTAATTCATACAAGTAGTTTGTCTTTGATGTAGCCTCAATAAATAGGTTCATGTAAGGACATTTTTTTTCTTCTCAGATTGACAAATAGGTGCCTGCCACACTCTGATATTTCAGGCACCTGTATTATATGAACTCACAAATTTCTGTTCTTTGATGGTTTCTGTGTGAAAATACATAATGTATAACTAGGAACAGTATATAGCATCCTGTTGCCCCGTTTCCTGTGCTATAGTTCAGGCAGCTGATTTCTGCTGCACCGTTCCCTGCCCCACAAGCCCCCCCATCTCTTGTCCCACATTTGAGACTGCTGCACCCTGCTGACCACTGTCTTCTCCCATACAGTTGGGGTTGCTGCACCCTGTTTTTCCCATCATCTGCCTGAATAGTCAGGGCTGCTGCACTGTGCTGCCCCATGCCCGAACAGTTGGGGTTATTGCACCCTGCTGTCCTCTATCCCCCAACCCCATAGTTGGGGATATTGCACCCTGTTGCCCCTTGTTCCCCTCTCCATAGTCAGGGCTGCTGTGCTCTGCTACACCATATAGTCCCATGTCTCCTGCCTCTACAGCTGGGGCTACTGCACCATGCAGCTCCATGCCATCAGAGGTGGGGAGTTTGCTGCACCCTGCTATCCACATCCATTGTCCTAAATAAGCATGGTTGCTGCACCATGTGCACCCCATCCCACAGTCAGGGCTGCTGTACCCTGATGTCCCCTTGTGTCTTACCTCACAGTCAAGGCTTTTGCACCATGCTGTCCACAGTCCCCTGCCACCACAGCCAAGGCTGCTGCACCCTGCTCCTGCCTACTCAGGCAGGGTTGCTGTGGCCTGCTGAGATCCTGAGCCCCTTGCCTCCACAGTTAGGACTGGTGCATCATGCTGCCACATGCCAAAAGAGGGCATCTGCTGCATCCTGTCCTTTGCCTCCATAGTTGTGTCAGTTCCACCCAGGTGTGGCTGCTGCATCCTGTCCCATAGTTTGGGCTGCTGTACCCTTAAACCTCCATGACTCCTGTCTGAACAGTCAGGACTTCGTACCCTACTACCCTCTGTTCTTCACCCCCATAGCACAAGATGAAAGTATTTTTCTGTTTTTTTGGGGGGGGCAGTGTAGCACAAAATCTGACTTTGGTGGCAAGGGGCAGCATGGTGCACTAACCCTAACTGTGAAGTCATGGGGCTGTGGAGGCATGGGGCTGTCGGGTGCAGCAGGGCACAGCAGCCTTAACTGGGTAGACAGGAATAGGGTGAAGCAGCTCTGGCAATGTTGGCAGGGGATAGACTGCAGCATGGTGCAGAAGCCTTGATTGTGGGGCAGAACATGGGGAGCATCAGGGTACAGCACCTGACAGTGGGATGGGATGTGCATATTGCAGCAGCCCTGCCCATTTGGGAAGTTGGAAGTAGGTAGCAGGGTGCAGTAGAAGCCCCACCTCTGATGGCATGAGCAGCATAGTACAGCGGCCCCAAATGTTGAGGCAGGGGACATGGGATTCTATGGCATAGCAGAGTACAGCACTGTGGTGACAGGAACAGGGGGCAACAGCAGTGGCTCTAATGGGGGGTGGGGAGAAAAGGGGCAGCAGGGTGCAGCAACCCCAACTGTTCAAGCAGGGGGCAGCAGGGTGTAGAGGCCTTGATTGTTCAGGCAGCAGATGGGGTAACAGGATACAGCAATCCTGACTCTATGACAGAAGAGAGTGGGCAGCAGGGTGCAGCAGCCTCAAATGTGGGGCAGGACACAGGGGGCTTGTGGGGCAGGTGACAGACATCAGAGTTCAGCTGCTTCAACTGTAGGCAGAAGATGAGGACATCAGTAGGACATATAGTGTTTTTAGCTATACATGATATATTTTCACACAAAAAATATCACAGAACTGAAATTTGTGAGCAGGCACCTGTTTGTCAATCTGAGAGGAAAGGAAATGTTCTTACATGAACCTATTTATTGAGGTTACATCAAAAACAAACTACTTGTATGAATTAACATACTTTATTTTATATCTATTGAACAACCCAGTGTTACATAGTTAGAAAGGACTGGCAGCAGCTGTGATACAGACTAGCTGATTTCTCAGATGCATACCAGTCTTCAATTTAGCACTGACATTCAAATGATCAGCTTTATAGAACAACACAATGTGGATTTCCAGCTAATTCATCTGAACAAATACCAGAGACTTAATTAGTAAAAACCATGGACAGCAAACAATTAACTCACAGGTTGCTCTAAATGGGAAGTTAACAGCTCTTCATTTCTTCAGTCAAGCTGGGACTTACACTGCTGAAGCTGTAGCTTATTCCAATACGATGTCATCACTCTCCAAGGCTCAGACAGAGGGACAGAAACAGCCTGAATATTTCCAGTTAGTGCAGAACAAGTTAACAAATGCCGATTTAAAGAAAACCACAAATCCAAATAGCATGACATTTTCAGGAAACACTACTTATTACACAATGACTTGAATTCAGGCTTTTTTAACAATGTGTAAAATGGTTGCCATTGATCTTTAAGGTATGTGTGGGTGGTTGAGTAATCTTGTCTTTCATCCCAAGGCTGCTGTAACAATAATTTTGTTTTGTTTTTTGTCTGTTGTTTAATTAATTCTATCTGCACTGATACCAGTTAGTATGTAATCAGCTGAAGAGACAGAGTATGCTTCCTCAAAATAAAAGGAAGATGTTTATCAGAAGACAGACCAGCTGTCTCTGAGGGTAATTATGTTTCATACCCTTTATAGTACTCCACAGTCAAAATCTGTGGGTATTCTCCATCCATCCTATAGGTTCAATCAATCAATCAATCAAGTCTTTATTTAACCAGGTGTTCATCGTTGAGCAGAAGCTCATTTGCAAGATGGACCTCTGTGGAGCATGAACAATTGTATATACAGGTCAACACAGGTATTTACAAGGCAATACAGATAATACTCTTTACAGAGAGGAAGAAAAAGAAGTTCATACGTACATAGAATTATACAGATATTGTACAGATTACACGGTATTTACATACATAGAAGTGTCTATAGGAAGATAAAGCAGGTTATCTAAGGTTGCAGGAGGAAGTAACGGAAGAAAAAATTTAAAATTAAAAGTATACACCAGGTAGAGGTGAAGGTCGGGGGGAAGGGAGGGAGGTAGGGGGAGAAAGGCTAGCAGGGCACGGTGCACAGAAAGGAGTTGGTAAAACGGGATGTAGAGAAGGTGGATGGAGAAATGGGGTATGTGTGAGCCCCGGGATTGAATGCTATAAAGTACGGGGCATGATAGGATGTCACAACCCAGGGTAGTGAGCTACTATCCGAGGTTGGGAAAGGAAGAATAAGGGGATGGATGGGCCTAGTGTTGATAAGACAGGGGGATAAGAGAGAGAACAATTAGGCTGGTGAGGAGCAAGCTGGGGGGTCAGTACTTAAAATTGGGTCTAGGCGTGGCTATATACCAGTGCAGACACCGGTACTGGGTCTGAGTAGGTGAAGCAGTTACATACTTCTCTGATTGTATGGAAATAAAGCATCCTGAAGGCATTTATACCGATTAGAGTGCTTAATTTGAGGGTTTTTTGTAGATCATTCCATGAGGTAGGTAGCACGAAGCTTATGGCTGCCCTGCCGAAGCGGGATTTTGCTTTGGGTACTTTAAGTGTAATAGCTGAGTAACTTCTTAATGTGTATTTCCCAATTATACTCAGGGGAAGACAGCAGGAGATATAGTAAGGCAGCTTATTAGAGATGGCTCTATAGGTCCAGAGAGCAGCGTTTCTGTGGCGCCTGAACTTTAGTGATGTCCACCCAACTGCCGCATATAGGGTGCAGTGATGTGTGTCGAAGGGGAGACCCTATAAAACCTCAGTGCTCGATGGTAGAGTGTGTCCAGTTTAGCCATGTAAGAGTTGGGGCATTGGCTGTAGAGGAAGTCAGCATAATCAACCAATGATAGGAAAATGGATTGGACCAGTTGTTTCTTGGCATCTCTGGTGAGAAATTGGTTGATTCTAAAAAAACAGTCCAAGCCTTTGCCGAAGTCGTTTTAGCAAGTCCTCGATATGTTCAATGAAGGAGAGACTTTGGTCTATCCAAACTCCCAGATACTTGAATTTTGTAACAAATTCTAGTTTTTCACCTAGAACTGTGGTAATTTGGGGAACTGT
Organism: Neoceratodus forsteri; assembly: GCA_016271365.2. Taxonomy (NCBI): domain Eukaryota; kingdom Metazoa; phylum Chordata; order Ceratodontiformes; family Ceratodontidae; genus Neoceratodus; species Neoceratodus forsteri. The sequence continues at coordinate 136,152,893 of CM057457.1, read as the reverse complement.
CCCACTGGACACAGGGTTAGCTGTACGGATAAAAGGGGAGAGGACCATCGCTTTAGTTTTTTTGGCATTAAGGAGTAGCTTTTTTTTGGAGGAGTTGACTTTGCAAAAGGTTGATTTCTGACTGTAGGTCATTGCAGGCAGCTTCAGGTGTTGGGCGACTCACGTAGAGAACTGTATCATCTGCAAACAGATGGATGCTGGCTTCTTCTATACAGCAGTCGATGTTATTAATGTAGATTGCAAAAAGTAAGGGCCCTAATATAGAACCTTGAGGTACCCCTCTTTGCAGAGGTTTTTAAGGGGGACAGGCCTCCTTTCGGCTTTAACTTTGATGCACGATCCAGAATCTCTGGCACATCTCAGAATCTCCAGTTTACTTTGTGCATCAAGAGAGGTTGGTCACAATCCAGAGCTACTCCCAACACACAACAATGTTTTCAAATAAGGTACAATATTTGTTTCTTCTATAAAAAGTATTACTAATAGCCTGGTAGCCAAGGGTCACTAACTCCTTGTTCCTTAGCATACTGCTATCGTTTACAATGTTAGCATTAGATTGTTGCATCTATAAAACATTGTCACGAAGATTAAAGCACTGAATATAGCTCTAGGCTTAGGTAGTCCATAAGGGGCAAACTGGCTGGAAATAGATCTCCCTCCAGTAACACGCTCTGTCTTCCACCCATAAGCACTTCACAGGCTGGCCAGAGAGCCCCCATGGGGCACTTAAACCCACTCACTGCCCCCAGCAGCACGCCAAAAAATCTGAGATCCCTCCTGAGCACCCTCAGAACAGAAACTACACAGCTGTAATTGCCTGACAACCAAGGGGAGAGGACCCTCATGTAGCGTCCTCCCCCAAAACAGGCAACCTCCAAACTCTGCCTCTGCATAGCCCTGGCAAACTCACAGGCCTAGGATTCCTCCAGCAGGCTCCAGTGGCCCCACACTCCACAGAGAAACCAATGCCCCAGAAACCAAAAGGAATAAATACCTCTATGGCTCCCACTTTTCCCACTTCCTGTGATGCTGGGGAACCCAGAAACAGTCCAGGGCTGACAGGAAATGGCCCATGAGTCCCTCACATGGATCGACCCTTCCCCCAGCCAATTCTGCATTCCTGGTCTCGGTCAGCAATAAAATAACATGTTCTCTGCCCACTGAGACCTGCAGCAGCAGCCATACTGTTTCCCTGCTCCTCGCCAACTCCCACAATGCAGTGCGACTCCCGCGAGACTTAATTCAATAGCAGTGCATACAGCACTTACAGTCTCATGGGAACTCACATGAGATCTCTGCAGCCAACTTGGCTGGGACTGGGATCCTCACATAATAAGCCCAGCATAGAGCAATCCCAAATCTCGCCGGATCTCGCAAGATTTGGAGTGGCCATCTTATGTGGGGCTGCAGTATGACAACCACCCATAACAAAGGTTTTTTTAGAAGGGGCAGCACAGTATGTTCACCCGAACACCAACAACCGGCAAGCACATTGTTATTTCTACTGTGGAACCCTACTAATGGGACCATACCTCATTCAGTTCTTTCTGTCTCCCTCCTAAAGAACGATGCAGAAAGATTTCAACATGAAGAACTGCAAGGAATGCGGCATATCATTCAGGGAAATCGACGAGGCTGACTACACCTGCACAGTATGTGTTCTGGCAGAACACAGAGCCTCAGGGGGCCATGAGGAACTCGACTCCTGCAGAGGGAACTCCCCGACACCCACAGGCCCAATCGCCCTCAATGCAGGGCAGGCTGAACTCTTCTACCAACTCCTGGAAACATTAAAAACAAACCCACCCCCACCACCAAGGACACCAACGTCAACAGCAGATGGGAGAGAACCCCCGTCCAAAAGACCAAGAGATAATGCGGACAGCATTACCACAGAGGCACGCACAGAGCCAGATGTGGGGACCCAGGACAAATCGGGAAGAATGTGCCATGCGGAGATCATTGAGGAGCTGATCAGAATGATCATGACGGCCCTATGCATCGCCAAAGACCCAGAGCAGCCCTCCACTTCAGAGGACCCCCTGCTCTCCATGGACCAACCAGAAGGGAAAATACATTTCCCAACTTGTAAAACAATAGAGACCATCATATCCAAGGAATATGAAGCCACCAAACCTACCAGGCTCCCAGAAAAGAGCACGGTAGCAAACTGGTACCCACGCTCCAACACTAGAAGAGAAGCATGGAGCAAGGCACCAAAGATAGATCAGCCAGTCTCCGAACTATCTAAGTGTACCACCATACCCGTCGAGAGCATCGCAGCCCTCAAAGACCAAATGGACAAAAAGATTGAGGAACACCTCAAAAGAATTCACGAATTAGCAGGCATGACAAAGGCAGCTGACACAGCCATATGGTTCGCAAGCAGAGCACTACTGTGCTGCTCAGAAATTATTGAGGAGGCCATCCCCGAGGACTCACCACAAGCCAACACCATAGAATGCATGACTCAAATGGTCAAATATATAATGGACGCCTCCTCAGACATCCTGAGATTCGAATCTATGACCATTGTCCTGGCCAACAGAGCCAGAAGGGCGTTCTGGCTAAAATTATGGCAAGCAGACAATGAGTCCAAGTCCACTCTAATGAGACTGCCATTCAAGGAAGGCAACCTATTTGGGGAAGGACTTACACCCTACCTGAAAGACAGAGTGGGAAGGAAACAGTCCCAAGGAGAAAAGGACGTCTACCTCCTCTCCGATCTGTCCTTTTAGCCCAAAAGTAGACCCTTCAAACATAGAGGTCAGAGAAACAGCAACAACTACATGCACCACCAATGGAACTCAAAACCTCAATTGCAGAGCAAAGGCTACAACAGTGCCCCCAGGCCCAACACCAACAAGGCCCCTGGCAGAGGAGGCTACAAACCGCAGTTTAAATACCAAGGCAAGAAGCAATGAAGGCGCGTGGGCCCAGGCAAGCCCCCCTCGGACAGCAGGTAGGCCGAGGGGATTTGCATCTCAGTGGGCCCACACAACATCCGACAGATGGGTAAGAGAGGTGACTTCATCTGCTTACACAATAGAACTATCCATGACTAGCATACCAATAATATACATGGTATCTCCAATCCCATCATGCCCGGTTAAAAAAAGAATCAGGCAATGCATCAGGCCATAAAAAGCTTGTTAGAGGATAAAACTATTTCCATAGTGCCACCACAAGACAGAAACACGGGCATCTACTCTATTCTTTGTGGTCCCAAAGAAATCTGGTGGAATGCAACCCGTACTGGATTTAAAATACCTCAACCAGTTTGCAGTATACAGAACATTCAAAATGGAAATGCTGCATTCCACTCTCCTGGCAATTCAACCAGGGGACTACCTCACCTCCACAGACCTCAAAGATGCATACCTCCACATTCCCATTCACCCAGGCATACCACAAGTGCCTGTGATTCACATTCAAGGGAGAACATTACCAATACACGTGCCTATCATTTGGCCTATCCTCAGCCCCGAGGGTGTTCACCAAGACCCTGGTGGTTCTAACAGCCCACCTCAGAAAGCTAGGTGTCTACGTGGTCCCCTACCTGGACAACTGGCTGATCAGGGCAAGAACACCGGAGACAGCTCAGTGCAGCACTCTCCTAGCAACCAAATGTCCACAGGATCATGGCTGGGTAATCAACAAGGTCAAGAGCATCTTTACCCCAACACAATCGCTGTCTCACATGGGAGCAAGAATCAATACCAGACAAGACAGGGTCACACCAACAAAGGACAAGATCCTCAACCTGATGACACAGACAAACAACCTCCTGACTCACCCAGTAAGACCAGTCTGGGACTTGCTTCAAGTATTGGAATTCATGGCCTCTACCATAGACATGATCCCCTGGGCCAGACTCCATATGAGGCAACTAAAACGCTTCCTAATGGAGACATGGGACCAGACAACACAAAACTTTCAGTTCCAAGTCTCCACACTGCAGAGTTTGGAAGGAAATTCAGGTATGGACAAGCTACAAAAACCTCTCTAAAGGGTGCCCCCTATCGCACCTGAACAGGTCCACTATCATGACCGAGGCCAGTCTGACCTGCTGGGGGACCACCCACAAGATCCACATGACTCAAGGCCTCTGGTCCAAGGAGGAAATGGCCCTTCCAATAAACCACCTAGAAATGAGGACAGTGTTCCTAGCCATGTCATTTTTCAAACCCCTAATCGCCAATCAAGACATCCTTGTGAGATGCGACAGCCAGGTGACGGTCACATACCTGAACAAACAAGGGGGAACACGCAGCAGGGCCATGACTGTGGAGTCCCTGAAAGTTCTACTGTGGGCAGAGAAAAATCTGAGGTCCATATCAGTCATCTACCTGGCAGGGAAGGACAACACAAGAGCAGACTGGCTAAGTAGATCCACCATCGATCACTCAGAGTGGATGTTACACAAGAGGGTGTTCCAAAAGATACAGCACAGATGGGGCCCTCTACAAGTGGACCTCATTGCATCACACCACAACATGCAACTTCCTTTATTTCATTCCAGATATACGGACCCCATGACATGGCAGATGGATGCCCTATCAACACCATGGTTATTCCACAGGGCATATGCCTTTCCACCCACGGCAATGATAAACAAATTACTACACAAGATCAGGGCCACAAGAGCAATGGTGGTGATGATAACACCCAACTGGCCAAGGACAATATGGTACTCCCTCCTTCAAGTGATGTAAATAGACTCCACAATGCCCCTCCCCAACTGGTCCGACCTCCTGAGTCAGGGCCCGATTCAGCACCTGAACCGCTCATCACTCACCTGACAGCATGGCTACTGAAAGGCAAAGACTGCTGAGTCTGGGATACCATGCCAGAGTTGTAGATAGACTGATGCAATCTAGAAAACACTCCGTCAACTTGTCCTACCAAAGACACTGGATGATCTTTGCAAGGTGGTGCAGAGAAAGGGGAACTTCGCCATCCATGGCAGGACTACCACAAATTTTGGACTTCCTAAATGATGAGGCAAACAAGGGCCCAAACCCATCTTCTCTGAGGGTGCAAACATCTGCTCTGTCCTCCATTAGGGGACCACTACTAGGGATAGGAGCCATCGGCTCACACCCTGACATAATCAGGCTCCTACGAGCTGTTGAATGGGCCGACCCCAAGGTAAGACATTTTTGTACCCCCTGGCAATTGAACATAGTCCTACAGGCCCTACAGGGACCACCATTCCTGCAAGAGTCACCATATTGGTTTACCCTAAAGATGGCCTTCCTGGCAGCAATCTGCTCTGCCAGAAGGATAGGAGAGCTACAAGCCCCTCTCCTGTCAAGAACCCTTCCTGACATTTCATAACAACAGGGTCACACTGAGGAGGGTCCCATCCTTCATCCCCAAGTAGCCTCATACTTCCACATGGAACAAGAAGTTGAACTGCCTACTATCCCGACCAGTCAGTACACATCAACAGGCATGCCGCAGGCCCTAGACATCAGACAACAGCTGAGGGCATACCTTGCCATGTCCAGCCAAACCAGGAAAATCAATAGACTGTTCATTTTCACCACGGGGGAAAAGGGTGGGTCAGGCAGCATCCAAGGACATCATATCCAGGTGGTTGAAACACACCATACAGGAGTCATACAGAATAGCAGGCCGAGAACCACCCCCCAACATCAAAGTTCACTCGATCAGGGTGGTTGCCACCTCCTCAATGGAAAGAGGCCAGACCTCCATTGCTGACATTTGTTCAGCAGCCACATTGTCCTCCAGGCATACTTTCACAAAGCACTACAGACTGGATGTACTCTCCGCTGACAGAGTGTCCTTCAAAACAGCCGTCCAGTGGGAAGGCACCCGGATAGGACAATCTTCTCTGCCACATCACCCTCCCATAAATGATCCTCTGTGATTACACTGCTTTTCAGGTCCCACGGGTTTTGACTGCGGAGTACTACAAAGGGTATGAAACATAATGGTATTTACTCACCTGGTAAAGGTGATTATTTGAGTACCCTTTATAGTACTCCGCAGCCCCACCCAGACCAGCAGAGGATTCAAGAACTAGATCCTGCCCCTATTGGGCTGAATATGACAGGCACATGAGATTTAATTGCACAATTCAAAGGAGTCAGTTATAAGTAATGTATGTACTCTGTTACACTGATTAAAAGAGTATAGTCTTGTCACAACTTGCCTCGGGTTGTTTATTGCTATCAGTCATACTAAGTGCACATAACCACATCAAGCTACTTGGTGGGGGGGACCACATACAGGAGCACCACTCCATGGCGTTTTCTCACACGTGGTTCCCCACTACCATGTCCAGATATTTTGGTTTCCAGTTTTTTTTTTTTTGAGACAGGTCTTCTCACAGCTAAGGAAGATTCTACTGAAGATTCTGAGATGGGACAGAGGGGCTCACCTTGGCCAGCTCAAAATTGATTGGATCGTGCATCAACCTATAGGAAGGATGGAGAATACCTACAGGTTTTGAATGCGGAGTACTATAAAGGGTACTCAAATAATCATCTTTACCAGGTGAGTAAATACTATTTCAGTCTCTTTGTCCCGTAAATGACAGAACCCCCAGCTAAGTTAATGGGAGGACTTCAAAGCAGAGAATTTGACTCCATACAAGGAGCAGTTCTCATGCAGCTGATTTTGGAACCCACTAAGGATGTGGCAGTGCAGGACCTGGCATTTATAAACAGAGACAGCATTGCTAACATTACAGTGGGTAGTCCTCGGGGTACACGTGATCTCCATATTGTGTGGTTTGGCATATGGATAGGACAGGAAAAACACACTAAGACGAGGGTCCTGGACTTCAGAAGGGCTGCCTCAGAAAATGCCTTGAAGGGAGGGAGGGAAGGCAGAGGGGGCGTGGAGGCTCAAATTGAGAAAAATTAAGGAGGGTACAGCCCAGGCAATGGCATGCTGTTTGAAGGAAGTGGACAAAGGAAAGAACAGGAAGAGGCAGCTATGATTCTCTAAGGAGGTGGCAAAGGCAGCGAAGGAGAAGAAAACAGCATTTGGAAAGTACAATGAGACCCAGAAAGATGAAGACAGGGAGGTATATCTGGCAAAACAAAGGGGGGCAGGAAGCAGGGTGAGGGCAGTTAAAGCACTAGCAGAGGAGAGGATAGCTAAGGAAGTCAAAAAAGGGGACAAGACCTTCTTCAGGTATGTTGGGGTAAAGCAGAAGACAAGGGGAGGGATAGTGAGAATCAGGACAGAGGGGACCGCACAGAGGAAGATCAAGAGAAAGTGGAAATACTAAACGATTGCTCCTGCTTGACTTTCATAATAGAAGTTGAGAGGGACAGACCAGCATGCTGCAGTAAGCACTAGGGAGAGGGGAAAGTGGACACAAGTCCATTCTTGGTAGAGAGAGTCCAGAAGAGATTGGAAGCCTTAAAGGAGAATAAGGCGATGGGGCCAGATGGGATTAATCCAAGGGTCCTAAAGGAACTGAGCACAGTGCTGGATGCCCCCACCAGCATTTTTTAGCATCTCAATGGAGATGGGAAATGTTCCAGAGGACAGAAGGAGGGCCAGTGTGGCCCTTCTGCACAAAAGCAGCAGTAGGGAGGATGTTAGCTATTATGGGCCAGTCAGTCTCACATCAGTGGTGGGGAAGTTAATGGAAACACTACTGAAGGAGAGGTTAGTGAAGCATCTGGAGGTAAAAGGGTTGCAGGACCACTGGCTGCATGGTTTTACAGGTGGGGGGAGGTCATGTCAAACTAATCTAATAGATTTCTTTGACTGGGTTACCAGGGTGGTGGATTAGAGGGAGAGCAATGGACATGGCCTATCTGGACTTCAGTAAGGCTTTCAACACTGTGCTGCACAGGAGGCTAGTTAAGTAACTAAGCAGCCTAGGTGTGCAGGAGAAGTGACAATCTAGGTATCAAATTGGTTAAGGGATAGGAAGCAAAGGGTGGTGGTAAACAGTAGCCATTCATGTGATAGGAGAGTGACTAGTTGGGTGCCACAGGGTTCAGTGCTGGGGCAGGTCCTCTTCAATAGTTTCATAAGTGACATTGTGCAAGAGCTTAAGGGTTAGGTGTGTCTCCTTGCAGATGATACAAAACTCTGCAACGGGGTTGAAACTCAGAAAGGGGTGGAGAGAATGAAAAGGGATCTGAGAAGGAATGATCTAGGGGGTGGCACCTAGGCTTCAGTGTCAAAAACTTCAAAGTTATGCACTGAGGGCTGCGGAACCTGGGGCCAGTGTATAAGATGGAGGGAGTAGAGCTTACAGTCACCAAGCAAGAAAAAGACCTAGGGGGTCATCATATCTGATGACCTCAAGATAGCTGGGTGATATGACAAAGTAGTGGCAAAGACTAACAGGATGCTGGGGTGCACTAGTAGAGGGATTTCTGGTAGGAGCGGGGAGGTGGTGCTGCTGCTGCTGTTATATCACTCACTGGTGAGGCCTCTTCTGGATTACTGTGTCCAGTTCTGGCAGTCGTATCTCCGCATGGACATTGAACAGGTGGAGCTGGTAAAAAGGAAGGCAACAAAAATGGTGAGGAGGTTGTACGAGAAGCCAAATGAAGAAAAGCTGCAGGAACTCAACATGTACTCCCTGGAAGACAGGCATGCAAGGAGGACATGACTGAAACCTACAAGTACCTCACGGGAGTGAACAGTGTAAATGGAGGGTCTATTTCAGCAAAAGGAAGACACTAGAACAAGGGGGCATGCAATGAAGCTAAGAGTGAGAAGTTTAGGAGAGATGTGTAGAAATACTTCTTCACAGAAAGGGTGGTGGATGACTGGAACAGCCTGCCAGAGGAGATAGTGGGGGCAAAGACTGTGGAGAGTGTCAAGCATGTGTGGGATAAGCTCAGGGACATATTAGACAGAAGAACGGGGGAAAGTGACACCTGTGACCAACTGTGGTCAGTGATGACAGAATGGGCAGAGACAAGGGCAGACTGGATGGGCCTAAAGGTCCTTTTCTGCCAACAAAATCTGTTTCTATGTTTCTAAGTCTCTTTCATGTCAGGAAACTGTCTTGGTTCTTAGATGATTCCCTGTAGAGCAGACAGCAAGTAAAGCAATGAAAGGTGTCCTTGAGTACATAAAGTCCATGGGTCCAGTTTCAACTAGTTCCTTTAGAGGGGCTGCCCCGAGAGAACAAAGCACTGGTTCTGGAAATGATGTTATCAAGCAGGGGTGACAAGGGTGAGTGGAGCCAGGCTTGCAAGCAGTCTTACGTATGAATGTGAGATGTGTAAGGCAGTCTGTGTTGGGACTTTGTACATATACCATATAAGAACTGGAGTCTGCCTTGACTCACTAAGGTATCCTGTGTGGTAAGAATCATTCTACTGTGCCAGAGTTAAGAAGCTATGGGAGGTTTTTCTATTTGTTTCTTCTGCTGTTGTAAACTATTTCTTTTTATTTTCTACAGTAACCCTGTAATTCCCATAGTCTTGTGTATGTGTGATATCCTGTAGAATGTGTAACTACTGAGACATAGTAAATATTATTTTTATATACTTCATGTCTTTGTGACTGACACTTTTGGTGGAATAGTTAACTTTTGGTACTGACACATACACAATCCTTCTTCAAAGACAGAAGAAGGCCGCAGTTACCATATTCTAAGACGTGAAGTGTTTTCTCAGGAGTGAGTGGCAGTAGAAGACTGTCTGCCCTTAGCCAAAGGAGCACTGTACTGTGTGGGCTGTGGCTCTGGCAGGATTCGGACCAAGAAAGTCCCGAGGTAAGACAATCCCTTCTGAGTGGTGGCAGTTACCAAGGCACCATTACAGGTGTTGAGGGTTGAGAAACTTGGCAACCTGTTGCAGATTGAGTCCTGGGTGAGGACAGGTTGTAACACTGCTCAATCAGAAACATAGATACTGACAACAGAAAAAGACCAATGGTCCATGCGGTCTGCCCAAATATGTATCCCTGTCTCACCCATCTCACCCCCTGACCTAATGTCTTGATTGGGCGTGTAAACCCCCCCCCCATCTCCCTGAATCTTTCGCCTCCCTAGAAACATAGAAGTATAGAATTTGTTGTCAGAAAAGGACCACTTGGCCCACCCAGTCTGCTCAGATTTTTCCTGCCTATTCTGTCTCCAGAGACCCTAGCTGGTCTCCGGCTATCCTCCCCCCACCCTGCCTACTTACCATTATTCTCTTATGCCTATCCAATGCGTTGTTTCTCTCCCACCACCTCTGCTGGCAGACTGTTCCAGGTGTCCACCACTCTTCCGGTGAAGAAGTACTATATTTCCTCACATCACTTATAAACTTCTCTCTTTCCAGCTTCATTGCATGCACCCTGATCCTAATGCACTTCCCCATTTGAAATAGAGTCCCCTCCTGTACATTGTTTGCCATTGTGAGGTACTTGTAGGTCTCTATCATGTCCCCCCCCCCTTCTTCCAGGGTGTACATGTTGAGATCCCTCAGTCTCTCCTCATAGAGCTTTTGATGTAACCCGTGCACCATTTTTTCATTGCCCTCCCCTGGACTGCTTCCATCCTATATCCTTTCTGAGATGCGGTCTCCAGAACTGGACACAGTTCTCCAGATGGGGTATCACCAGAGACTGATACAGTGGTAACACCACCTCCTTCCTCCTGCTGATAATACCTCTCCCTATGCACCCCAGCTTCCTGCTGGCCCTGCCCACTGACTTGAAACACTGCCTCATCACTTTGAGGCCATCATGTATTATAACCCCAAGATCTCTTTCCAGCTTAGTGAATGTCTGGTACTCCCCCCTACCCCTCCTCCCCTTGGTTCTTCTTGTACTTAGTGAAGGCTCTTTTTTTTTTGCTCTCACTGCCTCCTTTCCTTCTTTAGAGAACCAGATTGGTTTCTTGTATGTATTACTCTTCGAGATCATCCTTAAGCATGAGTTTGTTGCTTTAAGAATGTCCCCTTTCATTACTCTCCACTTTTCTGCTATTCCCCAACCCTATCCACATCTACCGTTTGCTCCAACTCCCTCATCTGGTTAAATCTGCCCTTCTGAAATCGGAACCACAGGTTTTGAAAAGGGTCTGCTTTTACACTGACAGTTCAAACCATGTGGCATAATACTCACCAGACCCTAGTGGTTCCCCAACTGTCATGCTATCCACCAACTCAGAGTTGGTAAGCACCACACTGAGAATGGCAGCTTGCCTTGTTCGCTCCCTGAACATCTGTACCAGTAAGTAGTCCTGCACAGTTGAGCCAGGCCTGACGTCTGGTGCTCTTTGCTGCTGGGGTATCCCAGTCTGTTTAGGATGATATTGCCACAGTCACTACTTCACCTTTTACAGACCCTTCCTAATTTCTTCCCCTATTCCTTATCTTCCTCAGCCACTTGTCCCAGTGGTCCATAGACCACCCCTACTCTTACTGTTTTCTCTGATGTTGTTTTTTTAGCTGTCACTCACAAGTAATTCCACTTCTCTGCCCTCTGTTTTGATGGATCTGTCCTCTTTCGCCACTATGTCTTCCCTGGCGTAGATACTCCGCCCCTCACTTACCCTATCCCTATCCATCCTGTACAGGGTATAGTCTGGTATAGGCAGGTCTCAGTAATGGCCACCAGTGCCAAGAGCTCACTGATTTGATTACCCAGGCTCCTGGCATTACAGCAGACCACTTTCCAGCTCCCATACCTTGCTGCCCTCTTCCTGTCTGGGCCCCATCACCTCCCCCCACTCTTTTTCGTCCTGATTTATTGTGACCCCCTACCATTAGTACCACCTCCTGAGCTAGTTTGTTCCCCGACAGTACCTTTCGCAGTCTTGCCTATACCCATCTCCGGGAAAGTCTTAGATATGTTTCCCTTATCCCCTCCCAAAAAGGGTTCCTCCTGCAACAGCTTAATGTGGCTTGCTTAAATCTACACTCTTGAGTATTTGGCTCTGGCAGGACTTGAACCAGTGAGCTCCAGCTTCCCAATCAAGTGTTCTAACCATTAGACCACACTGCCTGTTCACGTTTCTATGTTTCAGCAATCTAGGAATTTCTTATTCTGAATCCAATTCCTATTCCAGAAAGAACTTCAGAATCGGAATTCTAATTCCTAACTTTCTATGTAAAAAACATGTTATAGCATTAGGGTTTAAGAATTAGGGTTTTCAGACTGCAATTCCGAAAATCCTAATCTTGAACATCACTGTGGAATCCAGCGAATCCAATTCAGTGACTAAATCCAGTCATCCCTAGTGGATATTCTCGACACTGATGGCGATACTGCCAAATGTGTCACTGTAGTACTGTAACACAGCACCCTTAAAGAGCAGCTGATACCTTCAGGAGAACTTTAACAAAACATAACATTTAGATACATTTCAGCAGGTATTTCTCATTAGTTTTGTATTCCTCCTCCCCATTATTTGTTACTGAGGTCATTTGCATGAAAACAGGATCTTTGCACCTGAGGAGTTTATTCCTGTTGCTTTCTCCCTACCTGTGGTCGTAGTGCCCTGCTTGTAACATCACAGTTACTCCCATGGCAACAGATTGTGATGTCACAACAGAGCATTATGACTTGACGTATGGAGTAAGCTGCAGAGGCAGATAAACTCTAAGGGAAATCTAAGGGATAAAAATCATGTACTCATGCAAATTTACTCAATAATAAATAACAAGGAAGAAAAATATATAGAATAATTATGGCATGCAAGCTGAATTGTACCTAATTATTATGTTTTTCAAAGTTTTCTTATGTCAGTAGCTCTTTAAAGAGTTTAAAACAATTGTTTTTTGAGCTTCCAGTATTTTTTCTTTTTCACAGTTAAGGTTCTGCTAGTCCCTCTCACACTTCTCCCCGGGTACTCCTGCTGACTGCCCAACCTCACCCACTACTACCTGTTCATTGCTGTTCTGTAGCCCCTAGAGTTCTGCCCTCTGTGGCAGAGACTTCAGGGGAGGGCCACTGTCCCCCCAAAACCACAAGGGAGACTCAATCTGTTGCAACAGGTGGCAGGCTTCACAGTGTGAGACATAGAGTACTTCAGTGTCTTTTTTTCCACCCTGGATTTTAAGTTTGCTCCCTCTTAACACATGGTGCAGGCATAGCACCAATCTAGTGGCCTCACAAATGTGCAGCATGTCACTGTAGTGCAGCAAGCTCCCTGGCCCTCTGTGAGGGTTTCAGTAGTGACGGTAAATGGCACCAGCCCTCCCTGAGCTGAGGTGCAATGCCATCAGCAGTTACCTTGGCACTGGCCTGATAGAGACCCACTGCCAAGCCCATATTGTCCAGCTTCTGCCGGGACCCTGGTGTACCCACAAGTAATTTTTTTTATAGAGTCTGGGATCCCGGCTTCTTGTAAATTTTCAAAGATTCCATACTAATTATTGGGAATAAAATACCTTATTTGTATAAATGTAACCCCTAGGTGGCGCTATCCCAAGGGCTACTACCCCTGCCTACTTGGCTAGTAGCAGGTTAAGGGGCCTGAGTTCTGAAACGGATGCCTCCACCCGGAGGTCAAGGTTGGTAGTGGTCAAGCTAACCTGGGCACAGCCCTCTGGGACACTGTAACCCCCCTCTTTCCTTACTAGTGGCCAGAACAATACACAATAATCACTTTCACAATACCCCGATACACCACACAGAGTACCCACACTGTTTGCACCTACCACGGGGCTTTCCTCTGCCCGCCCTGGGGACCCCTGTAAAACAAGGTTATACACAGCAAATAACAGCAGTATAGTACTCTTGCACAAACTGGAACCACAGTCAGGGTAAATGCAAAAAAGAGTTAGATCTGATTTATTTAAGGGGCTTGAACAAGGGAGGGGTATAATCAGATTAATTTGCTTAAAGGCTCTATCAGTCAAACAGTTATGCATGCACTTCAGGGTCCACAAACAGTCACACACTCTGGGTACCCAGATGGAGAATGGTGGGCTAGCCAGGAACGTTGCAGCTGGTTCGGGCCCTCTGATGGAAGAAAACAACATGCACAACCCTCACTATTTGTAATCCGGAGCCGGAGGGCTCGGTTCATGAAAAGAAAAGAACAAGACAATCAGATGACACACTTTTAGATTAGGCTGATGTTGCAGGAAGCTTCCCTGATGATTACTCACAATACCCAAGACTAGACACAGGCTGGATGAAAATCGAGACAGCAGGTGGTTAATCTAGAGTGCCAGGAGAAGCAGGGCCCACATGATTTGCCGAGGCGTCATTCCTGTTCAATCGTGGAGCAGGGGGCTGATCCCCAGGCAGGTCTCTCATCGGTGGCTTTCTTTGTGCAGTGGGGTGATCTGGCAGGGCCAGCATGGTATGGCCCAGGTCGAATGGAGATGAACGTGGATTCAGTCCGATTAGGCTGGATAAAGCTTCCAGCAAGCAGAACACAGTTCACACAGTGGGAAACCAAATCACGACCCACTTTCAATATACAACACATTTGCATGTAAAGGATTCTATGGTACCAGCAAGCAGAACACAGTTAACACAGTGGGGAACCTAATCATGACCCACTTTCAATACACAGCACATTTGTATGCAAGGAAATTCTACTGTACCAGGCAAACCGCTCTCCGGTCATGATCACAAAGTCTCTGCACAAACCGTGGATTCAAAAGCAGCTGGAAATCATGACAGGCCAATCGCATTCAGCAAATCTTCAGTCTTCTTCAGGTTAAAACCTGGTCACAGTCCAGTGGTGTAAATAGTCCTCACAACTCAGATTCAGTCCGAATAAACTCTATTTTCCCTCTCAGGGACAGCAGGCAGACAGGCAGGCCAAAACTCATCCCTTTCACAGTTCTCCCATGCAAAACTACACAGAACTGCTGCTCAAAAATCACTTGAGCTGTAACTTCTTCACTTCTCATCTCAAAACTGAAACTAGCTGCAGCAGCCTGGGAAACTCCCAAAGATCTAAAAGGTTCAGTTGGCTGATCTTCCTGTCAGTCACAACAAAGGTTCCCCCTTCAGGTGCCAAAAGGCACAAAAAGCCCAAAACTACAATTCCTACAGATTTTGACTCCAGACAGCTCCATAGTCCGGCTCCATTTGAAGTCCCACCATTCCCTATCAGCTAACCTGGGGCTAAAGGGGACAGGGGCACCATGGTGAGAGGGGAAGACAAGTAACCTGGAATGGACTGTCAAGCTCAGTTTGGGCAGTGAGCTTGGTGAAACATAAACACCTCTGTGAACTACATGGAGAGGCAAGTCCACAGACCTCCTAGGAGAATCATAACTGAGGCGTACTACTGGCTTGACAGCTCGGTCAGTCTTTCTGAGGGGGACAACTACAGTCTCTGTACTCTCAGCACTGGTCTGGGGACTCTCGTCACTTGTGAGGGGTGCCTCTGCCTGGGTGGGAACATCCAAACTTGGGGCACTGTCAGCTCCTTGCTCTATAGGCTCTGTTTCTACAACACTTGACTCATTTTGTGAAGGCTCAGGCACAATCAAGCTTTGAGGCATTGAAAGGGGGTGGTCAGCACTCTCATAGTGTTCTTCAAGTTCTGGTATGTCACCAGAAAGACTCAAACCCTCAGCCTCTTCTTCAGGCAAATCATACAGTTCCACAATACAAAGAGACTCTACACCTTCAGACATGATACTTTGCACTTCACTTTCTGGGAGCATTGGCTCCAAGGATGACACTGGGGGGGTGAGGCAGTCCAGAAGGCCCAGCTTCATCCCCACAATTTATAAAGGGGTTACCTTGAAACAGCTGTCTCAGTTCATAAGAGGGGTAATCGGCAAGGTCATATTCACTTTCATCAGAAGTGGACTGACAGTCACTGTCATTCTGGGCCTGCTGCGGAGGAAACCTTAAATCTGTGACCACTGGGGTAGGATGACTCTGTCTCTTTCTTGCAGCAGCACAAGTCACCAGCCCAGGGGGCTCAATTTCTGGTGGTTCAGCCTCAATCATAACTTGGCCAGTAGGTAGCAGGTGGTTACGGTGCATGGTTTTGACAGCTTTGGAGTTGTTTTCTGGGCCCATCTTATACACAGGTAAATCATCCAACTTTCCAACTATTACATGAGGAAGATGGTGCCACCAATCAGCAATTTTGTGTTTACAGTGCAGTCCCAAATTGCATAACAACACATGATCTCCAGGTCGAAGCTCTTGAGCCTTTACTTTTTTATCATGCCTCTCTTTGTTGGCTAGATTTCTCTTGGTGGCCATTGTCTGGGCCAGTTGATAGGCATGGTCCAATTGAGCTTTCAGTTTTTATATGTATTAGTAGTTTTTGGCTCAGATCCCATCTGGAGAGACCCCAAAACAGACATCAACTGGCAGCCGGGCCTCTCTCCCGAACATGAGGCAGTACGGGGAGAACCCAGTAGCATCATTTTTTGTGCAACTGTATGCACCAAGGTGCTAATCTGCTGGCTCCATTTATGCTTGTCTTTTGGGTGGAGGGTACGCAGCATGTCTAGAAGGGTGTGGTTAAAATGTTCTCATTGAGGGTCTCCCTGCGGGTGATAGGGGGTGGTTCTTGACTTTTGCACCCCCCCCACAGAGAGAGCATTTCTTTGATTAGCCAACTCTCAAAGTCTCTGCCTTGATCAGAATGAATCCGCTGGGGGGGCACCATAGTGGACAAAGAAATTTTCCACTAGCACCTTGGCCACAGTAGATGCCTTTTGATCTTTGGTGGGAAAAGCTTGTGCATACCATATGAAATTATCTGTAACCACTAATACATTGCCAATGTTCCACTGATCAGGTTCTAAACACAAGAAGTCTATGCAGACTAGTTCCATGGGGGCGCTGGTAGTAATATTAACAAGGGGGGCAGCCCTCTGAGGCAGGGCTTTTCTTTGCAGGCAGTGACTACAAGTCTTTACATGGTGCTCACTATCGGCCCCCATTTTGGGCCAGTAAAAGTGAGATCGTACCAGATCAAGGGTTCTGTCAATACCATGGTGCCCCATGTGATTGTGGAGGGACCTCAGTACCAATTCTTTAAAGGCCGTAGGCAGGACCAATTGTTGCTTTTCTACTTTGCCACTATGATCTACTGTCTCTCTATACAACAACTGATTGAGCAACTTCAATCTGGGGCCTTCTTTAAACAACTAAGCAGTTCGCAAGTCAGTGGAACGTAACTTAGACACTTCTTTCCTCGCACGCAGGGCATCAAGTGCTGGCTGAATCCTAGCATCTTGGGATTGAGCAGGGCCCACACGATTCACTGAGGCATTGTTCCTGTTCAGTCGTGGAGCAGGGGGCTGATCCCCAGGCAGATATCTCGTCAGTGGTTTTCTCTGTACAGTGGGGTAGTCTGGCAGAGCCAGCATGGCATGGCCCAGGCCGAATGGAGATGAACAGGGATTCAGTCCGATTAGGCTGGATAAAGCTTCCAGCAAGCAGAACACAGTTCACACAGTGGGGAACCAAATCACGACCCACTTTCAATACATAGCACATTTACTTGTAAGGAAATTCTACTGTACCAGGCAAACCGCTCTCCGGCCATGATCGCAAAGTCTCTGTATAAACCGGTAATTCAAAAGCAGCTGGAAATCCTGACAGGCCGATCGCATTCAGCAAATCTTCGGTCTTCTTCAGGTTAAAGCCTGGTCACAGTTCAGTGGCTGAAATAGTCCTCACAACTCGGATTCAGTCTGAATAAACTCTATTTTCCCTTTCAGGGACAGCAGGCAGACAGGCAGGCCAAAACTCATCCCTTTCACAGTTCTCCCACGCAAAACTACACAGAACTGCTGTTCAAAAATCACTTGAGCTGTTACTTCTTCACTTCTCAGCTCAAAACTGAAGCTAGCTGCAGCAGCCTGGGAAATTCCCCAAGATCCAAAAGGTTCAGTTGGCTGATCCTCCTGTCAGTCACAACAAAGGCGCAAAAAGCCCAAAACTACAATTCCTACAGATTTTGACTCCAGACAGCTCCAGTAATCCGGCTCCATTTTAGGTCCCACTAGTACTGATTAGTCCAATTCGCAGTCCAGGACCTAGATAGTGGAGATAAACAAAATAGTCCTTGCTGCAAAGAAGGCAGGTTAGACAAACTACATTATCATTATCACTCTAAATGATTTTCAGCAAATAGTTACATCTTTCAACAGACCTCTCTCTTAGATTACTTATGACTGCAATCCAGGCAGCTCTTAAAGAGACACTACACAGAGGCTATACAGGCACTCTCTGGCAATCACATTTAAACTGCTAAAACGCAGGACACCAGCCTGCAGTGAGCATTTAGACAAGCTCGAGGAAGACTTTTCAGGAATCCCCATTTGTAGGGGGTTTACACAAAAATGATTGGAGTAAGGAGCACACCATTTAAAAAGCTGAGGTATAAAAGAATAGTGTAAGGTCTGCTCAGTGGTGTGGAGGGTAGAGAGGCTGGATGCCTCACCTGCTGCCACGCCGGTGACCTGGGGTCAGGAGTGGACCGGGGAGTGAGAGGATAGAGTGTTCAAGGGACAGCTCTCCTTGGGGGGGGGACATGATGCTTGGTGCAAGCCTCATCCCTAGCAACAGCTGGGGGTAGGGTAGCCAGGGAATATTCTGCAGGGGACAGGAGTAGTAGCAGCTGCTGATGTCCTGTGCAGGGGAGTGAATGCAGGGCTATCTTGGGACTTACTGTTAGCCCACTCCCGTACGGAGAAAAAACAGAGGAAAAAAGCAGTTCCTGGTTGACTGGCCATCTCCAGCCACTCACAGTCCACACACCTGATGAGCACCCGGGCCATGCACCAGAAGCATGACCATAAGTCCCATAGCAAAATCTGAGGGATGGGGCTATGGACAAATGGCTGATCCAGGGACATTTATTTATTTATTTAGCTTTTGTTAACTGGGTAAGTGCACTAGCCATAAAATGACTATTTTCAGGCATGACCCGGGAGAGTACAGACATGCAGAAACTTAACAGGATAACAATTTATAAGTGCTTTACATACAATGAGTTAAAGTGGATACAATATATCAGAGACATACAGAGTAGACCATTCATAAATTCATAGGTGCCTACCTATGCAATGCATAGAGAGGACCTTGGACAATAAATTATCAGGTGACATATCATATAAACAGAACAAGGTACACAAAAACAAAAACAGGTAATACAAAAGGAAGAAATAACCATTGAGAGCAGGGGGTGTCATTAAGGAAAAGGTCAGTAAGTGAGGAAAAGGGGAGCAAGCCATGAAATTAGATTATATGAGTATATGTAAGTGTAAGGGAGATGCCTGCAGTGCAAGATTGTATATGTGCTGGGAAAGGGAGCCGGGACAGGCTGAGGCAGTAAGAGGGTTATATAGAGGTGAGGAAATACTATTGTATGGCAAGAGACATCAGTCATTAGGTAGGGTGAAAGCAGGAACAGGTATCAGCAATCAGCAGATTTGAGCATAGTTTTCTCTTAAAGCATGTGTGGGAGCTAGAAAGTCTAATGTCGAGGGGAAGGGAATTCCACAGCTGTGGAGCCGCATGCTCTAATGCAACAGTTCCTTTCCTAGTGCGGCACCTCGGCAAATTCAGAAAGGTTTTATCAGCTGATCGTAGACCATGGAGTGTGTCCTGAGGAACAAGCATAGCTGCAAGACACCTAGGGGTTTGATTTCGAATTATCGAATCAATAAGAGAGCCAAGGTAGTATTTTCTACTAGCTAACGGAGAGAGCCAACCAACATCATTATAAAGTTGACAGTGGTGTTTAAGCTGAGGAGCAGAAGAGGCATAGCGACAAGTTATTATACGTAATATCCCATCTGAGTAGGTCAGTTTTATGAGCAGCCCCAAATAAGGGAGCCCCATAGGTTAGGGTGGGGAGCAGAATCCCCCTTGCAATGGCCATTTTAGCTAATGGCATGAGCATATAACTAGTCTTATATGCAACTTCCAGTTTGGAGTTGACAGCTCTGCAAACAGACTGTACGTGGAATTAAGATCAAGAGACTGATCTAGCAAGATGCCCAGGTACTTGAAAGAGGTCACACATTCCAGTAATTGACCTTCTAAGTCCTGCACCGTCAGTGCTGTTGTGCAAGCCCAGAGCTTTGGGGCTGATCCAAGCAGCATGGCTTTAGTTTTGCTAGTGTTGACAGCCAGTTTGTGGTCATATAGCCAGTTTTGTATATTGTTAAAGTCAGACGAAAGGGTTGTATTGATAGTGTCTATATTAGTATAACTTGTATAGATGACAAGATCATCAGCATATAGAATAGCAGAGCAGGATTTTAGAGCAGCTGCAATGTTATTTATATAAAGAGAGAATAGGAGGGGCCCTAGGATGGAGCCCTGAGGTACACCAGTGTTAATCGTGGTACTGTTCAATAGAGAGGAATTAAATTTCACCACTTGAGTTCTATTTGTCAGGTAGCTTTCGTACCAGTCAACAACAGAGGAGGAGAAATGCAGGTGTCAAAGTAAGGAGAGAAGCAAAGTGTGATCAACAAGGTCAAAAGCCTTTGTGAGGTCAATAAAGACAGCCCCAGTCAGATTGCCAGTATCCATTTTAGAAAGAGTGTGGGGGATAAAGAAAATTAACTGCAAAGAGAAAAAAAAAAAGAATAGTGTGGCATTGGATCCCCTGCTCTTCTAATTAAGAGTCTTAACCAGTTTGGGGCTATTGCACCCTTAATTAAAGGACATCTAACCACCGCTTAAATCCTACTTAATAAAACTATCTTACAATGCATGTAAAATTAATAAACAAACTGCAGGTTCTAAAAATGGTGGCAATGTACTATCAGCATGGTGCAGAGTTAATCAATATCTCTGGACTGCTGCCAGCTACAGAGGAGCCAAATACCTAATTTAAACCTAATTTACAACAACTCTAACATGGACTGCAGGCTATTGAATCCCCCACTACTGCAGCCCTCCTCTGATGTCAGCTGCAGAGGATTCTGGAATTTGGTAAGCAGTCTAGGACCCACGTCAGATGTTGGCTCAAGAGGGTGTCTTCTCACACAGATGCAGGTTTTAGGCATTCTGACACCAGCTGAGATGGTAATTTCCACACTCACTCTTTATAGCCTCCTCAGTCATATGAATGGACCCGAGTCCAGACACATGGAATATGAAAAAACAAGAATGCTATCAATTTATTGATGAAGCAGTTAAAGATCATAAGAGTCAGCTTATACTGCATACTCTGTAGGGCTGTGGGAACCTCCTGAAGTGCAACTGCACAAACTTTGACCGTCAAACTGCGTAAAGTTTGCCAAAAATTCTTTTAACAGTGAAATAGTTTCCACTTGTTCAGCCATCAAAAGCATAGGGAAAAGGGATAAAATGAAATAACATAATGCATTGGGCTGATGATGCATCCAAAGCAGCAGGATGATGCAGTGGGCCCCGCTTAGGGGTGCTGGTTCAAAAACTGTTCTCGTTCAGTCAGTGCCAAACATGGACAATGCTAGTAGTAATAAACAAAAGTATGTGGCTAACACTGATCAAATAAAATGGCTGTAACTGTACAGCTTATGTATGCCCACAAAATATCAGTACAGAATCCCACAGCGTGGGCTACTGGTTCCAAAAACTGTGTGCCCATTGGGACAGTGTCACACAAAGACAAGGCTTCCCATTATGCCATGGATAAGTGTTGTACACACTGATTTCATGTCCAATATGACCCCAAAAAGTATTTGTTTGGCCTGTGTAGGCCTACCAAAAACTCACCAAACATGAGTCTGAAGAAGACCGAGTGAAGACAACAGTGCAGCATCCCACAGTGAGGCCTACTGGTTCCAAAAACTGTGTGCCCTTTGGGACAGTGCCATACACAGACAAGGTTCCCATTATGCCACAGATGTGTTATGCACACTGGTTTCATGGGCAATGTTGCCCCAAAAATTATTTATTCAGCTTGTGTAGACCTGCCAAAAATATTCAGCGTGGATAAGTGTTGTAAACACATGTTTCATTGGCAACATTGTGCCAAAAATTATTGATTCGGCCTGTGTGGGCCTGTCTGAAATTCACCAGACATGAATCTGAAGAAGACTGAGATACAACACTGCAGCATCCCACAATGTGGGCTACTGGTTCCAAAAATTGTGCGCCCATTGGGACAGTGCCACACATGGACAAGGCTTCCTGTTATGCCATGGATAAGTGTTGCACACACTGGTTTCATAGGCAACGTTGCCCCAAAAAAGTACAGTTATGTAAGAACTTACCGTAACAGTAGATCTTCGAGAGAGGCTCTTGCAGTAGGTAATTACATATAGGACTGACGCCGGCTGGCGGCAGGACCCCACGGAAACATTTCTAGCTAGCAGTCCCTGGCGAGGGACCTCCCCCACGTCAGGTGACCGGCATCATGCGACGTCAGTATAAAGGGGCGGTCCCAGACGCCCGCCTTCCAGTTCTTTCCTGCCACAGGCCCGGAAGGCCCGGACGAGAGAGTAGCAGATGTTTCCATTCCTGGAAAAGAAGCTGAAAAAGCCTAGGGGGAAGGAGGGTGGAAGTTACTTTCTGAAGAGCCTCTCTCGAAGATCTACTGTTACGGTAAGTTCTTACGTAACTGTACTATCTTACTTCCAGAGGGCTCTTGCAGTAGGTAATTACATATAGGACTGAATCCCAAGCAGTCTGGAACAAATAAGAGGCACCGGGAGGAGGTAACTACTCCAGAAAGAAGCAGTAGCCTTGAAAGCCTCAAGACAGGAGGCCTTGCAAAACAGCTAGCCCGAAGCCTGCTCTACGGCGAGAGGCAATGTCCAAACTGTAGTGTTTCGTAAAGGTATGGACTGAAGTCCAGGTGGCGGCAGCGCAGATGTCTGCCGCAGAAACATTCTTGAAACAAGCCGCAGAGGCTGCTACTCCTCGAGTGGAGTGACCTCTGACTTGACCCGGAAGGGTCTTGTTGTACTTATCATAACAGAAAGTGATGCAATGAGCCAAACACTTCGACAGGCATTGCTTGGAAACTGCATTGCCTTCCCTTTTGTGAGCAAAGGATACGAACAACTGATCAGTCTTTCTGAGATCCTTTGTCCTGCTGGTGTAGTATCTCAGAATCTGATGAACATCCATGGTATGGAGTAAATATTCCCCTTGGTTGGAGTACTGCGTGAAAAAGGCAGGTAACTCTATGGACTGATTTAAGGTAGACTCTGCTACTACTTTAGGTAGAAACTTAGGATTCGTGCGAAGAGCAACTCGTTCTTTGTGAAAAATTAAATAGGGGAATTTACACATAAGGGCCTGGAGCTCGGAAATTCCTCGAGCCGAAGTGATGACCACCAAGAAGAGCATCTTCCACGACAGAAACTTCAGATCTGCAGAAGCTGCAGGTTCGAAGGGAGGAAGAGTAAGTTTCTCGAGAACAAAGTTCAAGTCCCAAGGGGGAGCAGGAGTTCGGATGGGGGGCCTCAGATGAAGAACCCCTCTGAGAAAGGTCTTAGAGACCTCCAGTTGGGCGAAAGCTTTATCTGCAAAAGGAGCATGGTAGGCTGAGATAGCCGCCATGTGCACCTTCAAGGAGGAATGGCTGAGACCCAGGTCGAAGAGATGATATAAGTATTCCAGCAGAACAGCCACTGAACAGGAGAAAGGCTCCACGTTCCTGGAGGCTGCCCAAATAGAGAATCTCTTCCATTTCATGGCATAGGTGGACCTAGTGGAGGGTTTTCTAGCCTCCACCAAAATCTCTGCCACTTTTGGAGAGACACCAAAGCGGGATTGGGCTAGATCTGCAGGAGCCATGCATGAAGTTCAAGGGACTTGGGACCTGGATGGACCAGGGTCCCCCGATCCTGGGTCAGCAAACCTTGAGATAAAGGAAGAGGAAGAGGAGGAACCTCTGAGTATTGTTGTAGAAGAGAGAACCAGATTTGCCTCAGCCAGAAAGGAGTGATCAGAATCATTCTCGCTCCTTCTGTGGAGAGCTTCTGCAAAACTCTTGGGATCAGAGGAATTGGGGGAAGGCATAGATGAATCAGTCCTTCCAGTCTAGAGACAGAGCATCGCTCCAGAAAGTGCCTCGCTTTGGAGCGAGCGAGCAAAAGCTGGGAAGTTTTGCGTTTTGGGGGGAGGCGAAGAGGTCTACCTGCGGAGTCCCCCAAAGCT
Source organism: Neoceratodus forsteri (assembly GCA_016271365.2). NCBI lineage: Eukaryota > Metazoa > Chordata > Ceratodontiformes > Ceratodontidae > Neoceratodus > Neoceratodus forsteri. The sequence continues at coordinate 136,128,890 of CM057457.1, read as the reverse complement.
GAAAGATATCATCGAGCACCTTTTGATCCAATTCCCACTCATGTGCCCGGGCAGAGGAGCAGCTTAGTTTGTCTGCCAGGGTGTTGTCGACTCCTGGAACATGAATCGCCGTGAGGTGAAGGTTGTGATGAGTTGCCCAATCCCAAACCCTCATAGCTTCCCTGCATAGAGGGTAGGAACGAGTTCCTCTCTGCTTGTTGATGTACCACACCATGCACATGTTGTCCATCTGGATGGCTACGTGGCCGGGAAGAATGTATTGGTGAAGGGCTTGGAGAGCGTATAGCACAGCTCGAAGCTCAAGCATGTTGATGTGGAGAGCTAGTTCCAGTCTGGACCATAAGCCCTGGGTCTGATGAGGGCCCAGATGGGCTCCCCAACCTTCGCCTGAGACGTCCGTGGTCAGAGTCTGGGAGGGGGGAGGATGAAAGAAGGGGACCCCCCAAAATAGGTTCTCTCGAACCATCCACCATTGCAAGTCCCGTGCCATCGGTGAGGAGATCAGAACTAGTTGATCTAGGTTGTCTAAAAGTTGGTCCCACTGGGTGAGAAGAGTCCACTGAGAGATCCTCATGTTGAGTCGAGCTTGGGGGACCGTTGGAATAGCGGCCACCATGAGCCCCAGGAGACAGAGGACCAACCTCACCGGAGCCCTCCTGCTTCCTGATAGCAAGAAAATCTGGGATTGAAGAGAGGCCGCCGCCCTGTCTGGAGGCAGGAAGGCCTTGCTCACCGTCGTATTGAGGACAGCCCCGATGAACTGTAGCCTCTGGAAGGGGTCCAGATGGGACTTGGAATGGTTGATGGTAATACCCAGGCCAGTAAACACCTGCTGGGTGAGGGAGAGAAAATGCAGGAGTTCCTCCCTGGACGAGGCCGCCAGGAGCCAGTCGTCCAGGTAAGGGAACAACTGTACTTCCATTGTACGTAGGTGGGCCGCTACCACAGCTAGACATTTGGTAAATACTCAGGGCACCGAGGAAAGACCAAATGGGAGCACCCTGAATTGGTAATGGTCCCCCCTGAAATGCAAAACGAAGATACTTGTGATGAGAAAGGTGGATAGGAATGTGCAGATAGGCATCCTGCATATCCAGTGCACAAAGCCATTGACCCGGCTGAAGAAGGGGCAGAAGACTCTGCAGAGAGAGCATCCTGAACCTTTTGTATTCCACATAAAGGTTCAAGGAGCTGAGATCTAGAATGGGTCTGAGATCTCCCTTCTTCTTTGGGACCAGGAAGAAATAGGAATAGTAACTCGTCCCCCGAAGATGAAGGGGAACAGCTTCTATCGCCTGCTTCATGAGAAGGGCTGAGATTTCTTCCTGGAGCAAGGGAAGATGGTCTCTGGAGTATGACGACTTCGGAGGAGGGTGGCAGGGTGGTTTCTGAAGAAACTCTATGGAGTGCCCCTCCGCTATAAGCTGGAGCACCCAAGAATCCGTGGTTATCCTCTCCCAACCCGGAAGGTGGAGGGAAAATCTCCCTCCTACCAGTTCCTCCGGTGGACCCGGAGGCGGTGGGAGAGGGAAGGAGTCAGGTGGTGTGGGGCAGCACCACAGCTGAGGCACCCGCTGCTTTTTTGGGCGGAGGGGGCCTGGCAGCTGCGGGGGCCCGACATTTAGTGGCCCACGTTCCTTGGGGTTTCGCTTGAGGCTGAGTCCATCTGCGAAAAGGATGGCACTGCTGAGGATGGGGATGGTACATGTAATCCACGGATTTCAGGGCCATCCCCTTCTCTTGCAAGTCGGTGATGATGTCTTTGACATCACCCCCGAAAAGCACCAACCCCCTGAAAGGTGCCTCTTGAATGGCGGATTGCACCTCCGGGACCAAACCTGACACGCAGAGCCAGGCATGACGCCGTAGGCTTACAGCGAAAGCGGAGCTCCACCCAGCAGTGTCCACTGCATCGTATGTCGCCTGTAAAATGTGGCAACTGGCCAAACGAGCAGAATGGACAAGATCTGCTAGCTCCTGTTTGACTTGAGAGTCAGGTAAGGAGTCTAGTCTGGATTCCACCTGGGTAAGGATGGCCTTCTGGTAATCCCCCATGTGGGCGACGTAATTCAGGGCCCAAATTCCCAGTGTGGAAGAGGTGTAAATCTTTCTTCCATACTGGTCCAGGAGGCGAGATTCCTTATCCGGAGGAGACGAGCTCAGATGCTTTGGATGTGCCGATCTGCCGTGAGTGACGCTAATCACAACAGAATCGGCACAAGGGTGAGAGTCAAGATAGTCTACACCCTCAGGAGCCTGGTATAGCCTGTTGGACTTCCTGGGAAGTGGGGCTAACGCCGACGGTTGCTTCCAAATCATGGTAACAAGGTGGGCATGAGGCTCGACCCAGGGTGGCACTAAAGTTGGAGCTGTCACAGGCAGGTCCAGATGCTCGGCCAGTTTTAGACGCTGGGGATCTGGTTCCAAGAAGCACCACTGGTGAATTTCCTGAATTTTTCTAAGCAACTCCGTGAAGGAAGGATCCTCCAGAGGAGACTTCAGAGGGGTCCTCGGCCAGGGCTTAGACAGAGAGTGGAGCTCGTCGTCTCTCTCGGAACATCCATCAGAAGAATCCGAGGAATCCGAGAGGGAAAAAGAAGCAGAAGAAGGATAAGACTCCCTCACGCGACTAGGGGGAGGAATGGGTTCCTTGGGTGGTATCCGTGAACGCGTATCCTGCCCCTCTCTGGATCCAGAGGGAAGAGCCCTGGAGTCTGGAGGTGGTGATGGAGTGTGCCGTCTCGGACGTACGGGAGCTGGGGGGGGCACTGTCGTCGTAAGGCACCTCTCCACCTCCTTGGTGAGCTGAGCCTTGGCCTCAGCCCACCAAGAGGCCAGAGTCTCCTGCAGATCCACCAGCGGCTGGGGGGGCAGTGGAGGTGGAGGAGGAGGGGGGAAAGTGTACAGGTTGTACCCGTAAGGTGAGTATGCATAACCCGGCTGTGGGAAACCCGGCGTCGGGTAATGTGGCGTCGGGTACTGTGGCGTTGGAGGAACCGGCGTCGGGTACTGCGGCGCAGGATATTGCGGTCGTGGGTACGACGGCGTCGGATAAGACGGCGGGTACCCAGGAGCCGGGGGAGCTGCCGGAGCAGACTGTCCGGTCGGCGGCCCCACGGATGGATCCACGTTAATGGGCCCGGGGGGCGGAGGGCTCGATGGAAGGGGAACATCCCCTGCCAGTGTCGGCGGAACCGGCGTCGGAGGTACCGGCGTCAGAGGTGCTGGTGTCCGGGAAGCCGACGTCTGATCCAGTTCTGTCGGAGGAGGGTCTGACGGAGGAGGAAGATCCCCTGCGTCGCCTGGGGAAGGAGGAGAAAAATCCCCTGGGTCAGGCTGGGGTGACTCAGGCTCCCCAGACGGCAGCGAGGGCTGCGGGGATCCAGGTACGATGGACGTAGGGGGGTCCGTTGTCAGTTCCGTCGCCGGTGCGCCGGAGAAGCTGACATGCAACTTGGGAGCGAGCCCGGGCGTCCGAGGGCCAGCGTCCGGCTTACGGGAGCCCTCACTGGAGGCAGGCCGAGAGGGAGGGGTGGCCCGGTCCGATGGGGACATGGTCGTGTGCCGCCCCGAAGGGTCGGGTTTCTTATTGACCCTCTCCATGTGGATGTCAGAGGAGCTGACATCCAGCTTAGAGGAGTCGCCCATGCCAGTAGGCCGCAAACCTGTGGCCGAACCAGGGGCGGAGGCCTCCATTCACCCGGAGGCACCCGCAAGGCCCGAGCACGAGCCAGATGGGTGGGCCGATGCCTCCTCCAAAACCTTGAAGGCTGCCGTCGAACGGTCCCCCGGAGGGGATGTTACCTGGGCCGTGACTCCAGCGGGAGATGCGGTAGAGGAGGACTTCTCCGGGTGCCTCTCCTTGTCCTTCTTTTTCCGATGTCCTTCCGGAAGTGGATGCCTGCCTCAACTTTTTCAACTCTTTTTCCATAGAAGACATCTTTTTCTTGAGGAGATGGGCTTCCAGGGACTGTTGGCGCCGTTTACGGGTAGCCGCCTTGAAGTGAGGCAATGCTGGCACTTATCGACTGGGTGATCGACCTAGGCAGAAAAGGCACAGGGAATGGTCATCCTAGTGGCAGTTACGCCGTATGAGTCGCACTTGTTTTGTGCTCGAAGGGTGTAGGGGATGACATACACCGATGATGTACCTGACGATTGAAAAGAATAACTAATTTTCGGTAAAAAAACGACGAAAGACAGGGCTGACGAAGCACGAACTTTACTGCGAGGTGCTGCATGAGCTAACGGCGGGAAAGAACTGGAAGGCGGGCATCCAGAAACGCCCCTTTATACCGACGTTGCATGACCTCGGTCACCTGACGTGGGGGCGGTCCCTCGCCAGGGACTGCTAGCTAGAAATTTTTCCGTGAGGTCCTGCCGCCAGCCGGTGTCAGTCCTATATGTAATTACCTACTGCAAGAGCCCTCTCGAAGTAAGATTTATTGATTCAGCTTGTGTAAGCCTGCCAAAAATTCATCAAACATGAATCTGAAGAAGGCTGAGGTATAACAGTGCAGCATTCCACAGTGTGTGTGTAGGCTACGGGTTAAAAAAAAAAAAAATAATGGACGCAGAAGCCCTCCCCATCTACCTCATCATCATCATCTGTCTAGCCCAGCTGGAAGTGTATTAGATGTATCATCCATAAACTGTGTCAAAAAGGGTTTTGGAAAAAGGGTCAGGTTTATTTAAAAAAACATGATCATCTGTACCTTTTGGGTCAAAAAGCATGTTCTCCTGTCGGTGACAATATTGCCTACAGTACTGAAAATCTTCTCTGAATATGTACTTGAAGGTGGGCAACTGAGGTGTTCAACAGCTACGTGTGTCAAATGGTCTTTTTTTGGTACCAGTACAATAGAGGCTCATCTCCTTTTGCTAGTCACATGTTCTCATCCAGATAATTTTACACTATTTTGTTTGCTAGCATCTCAGGCACCCTTGTGTCAGAAAGTGACTTGCCATGCTTTTTCATCAAGCCGTAGTCAGAAAGTTGTCCCCATAGTGGTTTGTCATCAGTGGCTGTCTTTCTTGGGGGGATAGCAGCAGCAGCAGCAAAAGAAGTAATACCAGGTTGACTTGGACACAAAAATGAGTGACTTGTGTGATGTTCAGTAGTAGCAATGGAAACACATTGGGATCCTCCTTCTTCCCTCTCCTCCATCTGGCCTGTCAGTGCGATTGCAACAAGAGTTGATGATGAGTATTGTTCTGCTCTATTTGCATTCCTGTTCGTGTTTTGTGCCATATGTGCAAAGACCAGATGGATAAGCCAGGCTTTATAGGACTGCTGATTCCTACTGCATTCTTGTGCTTCAAAGAATGTCTTAAATGTGTCTTTGAACTGAGGGCCAAGAGAGTAGGCACAATGTTGTGGTCATCTGTACGTATTTTTCAAATGTTTGTGTCATTCTAGAAACATGATCTTATCCTTCCTACTAGATTGAAAGCAGTCGTATCCATTTTTTTCTCATATTGGGCCCTATGCACGAACATAAAAGTTGCCTACACGCCGCGCATCTGAGGTGCGTAGGCAGTCTTAAGTGTGAATGCCGCGGACCCCTGGCGGCATTCACCATGGGCACTCAAGACACATATGCGCCCACCTCCCAGGACAATCGAGGAGCACCATGCCACGGGCATGCTAGCACTACGCAGCATGCACAAAGCCGCATAGTGCCAGGATCAGGGGGTGCCAGATACGCCAACCAAGACCAGGTGCAACCCTGTATGCTCCCTCATATTCTACAGCCACCGGGCATGGCAGCACCAGACGTCTGTGCCTCCCCAGCCCATTAGGCTGCAGGGAAGTGCCCAGCGGGTGGTCTGCTGTTGCCGCACTACGCGGCATCCTCTTGGACTGTGTGCCTGCTGCAGGGGTGCAGGGGATCCACTGTGGGAACCGGTAAGGGCATCCAATTGGACACCCGCCTGGATCCACGACTCCAGCCCAGACCGCCCAAGTGACCCTGCACACCAAAGGGATGTGGCTACAGACGGGCACCCCGCAAGTGCATGTGGTCATGCATGCCATGCACCCTGCGCCTATCTAGGGCTGCAAAGGGAAGCAGGCAGTGTAGGCACCTCAGGTGCTTATAACCCACCCATTAGTGCATAGGGCCCTTTGAGTTTTTATACAAGGAAGCCACAGGTTAATGAGCACAATGAGAGGGAGTACCTACCTTAGACCAGCTGCATCAGTGCATACCACCCTTGTGGCCTCCTCAAAGGGCTTCAGCACAGTGCAGAGGATCTGCATTAGGTGCCACTGAGCTGGGCTGTTTACCTCTCCCTTGACAATACCATGGTCAACCGCATAGTGGGGGATAGTCTTCTGTTGTTGTAGCAGCCATTCCATCAAGTAATAGGTGGAATTCCATCTTGTTGCCACAGCCTGTTTCAGGTGGTGGAGGGGACGGTGGCTCCACTGCTGAATCTTTCATAACAGTTTCCAAACCTTTACAGAATGGCTAAAATTACCACAGACTTTTTGGGCCAGATTTACACATGTCCACACAGTGGCACCTTCCTCATCGAGAAATCCCTGAACTACCAGATTTATACAGTGAGCAGAACATGGAAGAGGTATAATCATCATCGTCAACTACCTTTACAATGCTCTGATACTAAAAAAAAAACTGGCGTTAATGAGTGCAGTGTCAGCCACTCATCAAACATCTGTTGAAGGACGTGTAACACGTTTTCTGCAAGATGGCCACTGTCAAAGCCAGCAATACATAACGTTGCCTTCTTATGCAGGTTGGGGCACCCCAGTGACTTGCGGCTACTGCTGCTGCTGCTGGCACTTAACCCACATGAGGAGGAGGAGGAGGAGGAGGAGGAAGAGGAAGAGGATGAGGATGGAAACAAAGAGGGGAAACTGATCCTATGGGTAGTCACTTCCATGTAACCAATAGTCTGGCTACTGGTCCACATTTCAGTGGTGACATTAACAGCTGGAAGAAATTATGCTTTCAGTGCATGTGACACAGTCTTGTAGACACTCTGATACAAATCAGGAAGAACCACTGGAAAAGTAGATATGGCTGGGTGCTTGATACCTTAGCACTGTAACTTGCATTAGCAATAGAAAATCAGCACTGCTCACACAGGAGAACAGCAGCAAGCCAGTGGCTAGCATTTCCACAATTGCTCATGTTAACTTTTTTGCCTCTGGTCTGTTGGCTTTATATTTCTGTCCCATTTCCAGGAACTGGACCAGTGAGAGATGAGTGCTTTTTTCCCCTGCATGTGAAAGTTGGCACCTTTTTGTGCCACCCATGGGGGTGAAAGTGGCTGGGGATTTGCAGCCTCTCAGAGGTGTGGGACTCAATTGGCTAAAGAACAGATGAATAGAAAATGTTGGAGTTGTGCATCTGCTGCCACTTGAGATTGAAAGACTTCCTCCTCCTCCTCCTCGCTACCTGGTCTCCTAATATTCTTGTCCCCCTGGCCATCATCAGTATCATTGCCATCAGCTTCACTACCTGGTGGTGCCACTGCTGACACTGCATTGGCATGCTTTCTCATGCTGAGATCTGTGGGACTTCAGAAAATGCCTTTTTATGACAGATGTTCCCAGTCTTGTTCTCTCCTAACCCTGACTTGGCCTGTCTTTACAAAAAAAAAGAAGACACACTGCATGCATCTGTGACTCTTTATTCACTCTAAAGAAATTCCTCACCACCACGTCACTGGTGTGGGCTTTCCTCCTGCCACTCTCGGCTGTTGCCCAGTGGGCAGGCCATTGTGGGCTGCTTCCACATCATCACCCTCCTCTTCTTCCACCAGTTCTCCAGGGTCAGGGAATGGTTCTACTTCCTCCACCATGTGTACTGGGCCACCAGTTCTACCTGTGTCTTTATCTTCTGTCATTTCACGTGGTTGTTGGGTTTCCCCTTGCTGTTTTGCAGCCTTATTTGTTTGTTTTACCATCACTTTGTCTTTTATGATCTCTTATGTGCACCTGCCCCAAGCCCAAGTCTCACCTGTTCCACCTCCTCCTCCCCGCACTGCCGTTGCTATCACTTTTATCGGGTATATAATCACAATCTGTACCTCTGTGCACAAGCTCCACCAAATCACTTTGCTCCTCCTCCTCCTCTGCCAGTGTCACTACCTGACACACTCCTTTCTTATTCTTTTTGTCTACAATGATTTCTTGTGTTGCAATCCTTGCAGCGCCACTGCTAGTGGTTCCTACAATGCATGATACTTTATGGACTGTTCAACCACTACTGTCATCTTTCTCTACACTTGTAGTTCCCATTGAGTCAGAGAATCTATGACCAAGCACACTCCGCTTTGTTTTTTCTTTTATGAGACTGAATGATCCCATAAAGCTACCAATGGTCCCTATTTTCCCAGGACAATCCGTATTTTAGGCAGCATGTCCCAGTGCCCCCACAAGTTTTACAAAATGTTAATTTTGTCCTTGTTTTTGCTTACTTGTCCCAGCTGTGTCCCTTTTTTTTTTTTCTGCTGACTGCTAATCCATAAGTGACGGTTATTTCAGCACCACTGTGATGCTGCTCAGGCTGGACAGCAGTTTGCAGCTTCAATGCCTGAGTTGCACTGCAAGCATGTCAGTGGGAGCACAGTAAAGCATGTCCCTTCCTATTAGATTAGACTGGGTAATAGTGCAAACAAGCACATGTGGTCATCTGCCTTCCAGCATCTAAGAGGGACTCCAGACAGAGAAGAGACTGGCGGCAGGGAAATAAAGTACATGTACCTGATCAGCTGTAGGGAAGTGTGTGAAAACAATCTGGTGTGGTGGTGGGAGTCACTAAAGTTAAGTTTACTCAGCAAATGAGGTTAGTTTGAAAGGGTTGGATGGGACTGTCAGGAGGAGCAATACATGCAGCTCGAATATCTGATCACAATTTAAAGCCGGTTTGCTTCTAATGAACTTTCTGTACATCATGATTTGGAACTCGCTGCAACAGAATGATGCACTGTTTTAATGCAGCAGAATGATGTATTGTTTTGATCTGAATGTTTTCTACTGGTATTACTGTGGGGCAGCATGGCCAGAGCAAGCAGCAAAGTGTAATTGATTTTACGCAGGGTTGTATGCGGTGGTGCCCGTGGGAGTGACATGGTGGGGGGGGTGTCGTGGTCAGGATGGACTGTCCCAGTTTTAGGCCCTGGAAAGTTGGTAGCTTTATGATCCCATGCCACCATCTCCTTGGCCTCTGTGTTGCTCCATTTTCTAATGCTTGCTACAGGACTCAGCCAATTAGGTGATGAATGATGAAGAGCAAGACTATTTTATTTAATTTTGGTATAATACTTTTTTTTATTTGTATTTATTATTTTTATGTTATCAATGGGATGCCACCAAGGACTACCAAAGGCCAGGCACCAACTCGCTACCAGCTAACACACACTTGCTGCCCACTGCCAAGAACCCTGCAACAGCACAGCTCAGGACAACACACACAGAGGCTGCTTCAGGACTCAGGAGAGAGAAGGAACTTAAGCAATTTGAGAGAATGTGGAGAATAATTTTTTTACTTTTTTTAATGGGATGTCACCCCCCTCTGCAAGTCTAAATGCTCACTGATGTAACATTTAAACCACTCACTGAGGACTGTGGTTCCCCTCCTGGATGGATGCAGACCATCTTCCCTGTATAGGCCGTTATCCCTCCAGGTGGGGCCCCAGTCCCCAGTGAATCTGAATTCCATCTCTCTGCACCATTCCTTCAACTATGCATTGAAGATCCTGGAGTGGAGAATCCTATCCTCCCTTCTGTCTTAGACAGCACCTCAGAGAAGGTCACAGATCATGCTACTTGCCTAAGGCCCCTCCCCAATTATATAAACTCCTCCTGAACTATTGCTGGCTCATCCCTAGCCAGGTAATTTGTCCCCAGATGGACAATGATGTCAGCTTTCCCTCCCTTCCTGCTGCCCCAGCAATCCTTTGGATCCTCTTTCTATCTCTGCGAGCTCTGGCACTGGGAAGACACCTAACCTCTCTCTCCTCATCCTTATCTGCCCCAACTGTATCCCCCTCATTATGGAGTCCCCCACCAAAATTTGCTTCTTCTTACAGTGGTACCGGATGGGGGACGTGCATACACTTCACCACCTTAACCCTCCCTGAGCCCACTGTTGTCTAGCCGCTCCTCCTTCTGGGCAACCTCCAAGGTAGCTGTGCTGAACTAGGTGGTCCCTGGGTGGGGGGAGTAAAACCTCCCAACTCAAGCCAACTCAGCCTTGAGTCTGGCAACCTCTTCCCTCAGCCCAGAGAGGCGCATGCAGATGGAGCAGGAACATAGTCTCCAGAAAACTGTGGACCCTGCAACACAAGCAGACTTGATAGACCAAATGGCCTTCTTCTACTGGCTTCTTCGTATGTTTGTATGTAAAGTCGCCCTGAAGACTGCCACCCCACCGTCACTGCACTGCACCACTCCTAGCATAACTATGTCCTCCCTTGCTTGTTTTTCTGTTTTGCATTCTTTAGCCCCTTTTATCCCTTGCCAAACTATTACTTGACCCTAACTCACCTCTACCCTGCCTGTTTTTTGTTTTCTTCATTCTAAACCCTTAATTACTCCTACCCTAGATAGGGTAATTCACCTATACCCACACTGTTTCTAGACCCTAACATGGCAGACAATTATAAAGACACTATTTCACCAAGTTTCCCCACAACCTACCCCATCTATGTTGTCTCAAAAAAAAAAAAAACCTTCAATTCCTGTCTGTGACCAAAACATAGACTCTGCTTTTGATGGATTTAGATAGTGTCAAGTTAGGTTTTTCTGTGTAAAATCTGTCCTTTTCAAACATGTTTATTTTTATCTCTGTAGAAATACTGTATTCCCGATAGTCTTTAGTTTGTATTGTCCTGTAACATATGCAAATATTGTGCAGTATTAAATGTTATGTTTATATACTTCATACTTTCTGTGATGCAGTCATTTCAGGTATAGATAACCAAGGGAAAATTGGAAAGTCTGTGATCTCTTTCTGAAGAGGCAGGCTACAGTTACCATATCTAAGGGAAAGTGTTCTCAGCTGTGAAAAAAGGGTGGGTCATTTGCCCTTTGGGAAAGAGCACTGTACTGTGTGGGCAGTGGCTCTAGTGGGATTCAGACCTAGAGATACCCCAAGTGAGAGTCATGCTGGGTGGTGATAACATACCAAAGTACAGTAACCCTTTCAGGTATCTGAAGCGTTGTGAAAACTGGTAGCAGTGCAGACTGAGTTCTGGGAGAGAACCAGTCCATGACAGAGACATATCAGCTGTGTTACAGACACTCCAGTAAATAGGACTGATGTCCAATGCTGTAAATTGCACTCTAGGATGACAAGAAACAAACTACCTATGGTATATGGTTGGGAATAGGCAATTTCAACCATTAGTAGACAAGGTTACGACAGTATCAGAATACCCCATTTCTACTGCAACAAATCAGATTCTGTCATTTTTGGCACTGGTCGGCTATTACAGAAAGTTTATACTGAACTTTTCCACCACAGCCATTCCAATGACTGACTGGATGAAGAAAAATGATCTACCTGCGTCCAATGATCTGAAGTCTGTGATATCAGTGTTAGTAATAGTTCAGAAGGTAGCACACTCACCTCTGGGGTTGGAAGATTTGGGGTTCTAGCTACACACCAGGTACTTGGGGTAATACCTGTAACTGACACTGTACTGTATTGCAGTACAAGGGGGTGCCATCCTTTGCATGAGATATTAAACTGAGTTCTTTTTTGTTCATCTCTGGTCACTCTCCAGGTGGAAGTTAAAGATCCCATGATACTAATGGAAGAAGAGCAAAGAAGTTTCCCTGATGTCATTGCCAATATTTCACATCACTAAAACTGGTTCATGTAACACCCCTCCACCTAGGATGCACCTGGAAATGAACTATCTCTGCACAGTCTACTTTTTTTCCTCAAAAATTTCATATCATCAAATAAATAAAACTTCTCATATTATCAATGATATTTTCTGTAGTTTCTTTTGCAAAATTCTCATCCCAAAGACCCACCCCAAATGGGCAAAGAGGAACCCAGTCAGTGCCAACGAAGAGAGCTTCAACCAAGGGAAGTCCAGGGAAGGAGGACCCCCTTGGCACCAAAGAAAACACAATGCCATTCCTCAATCAACACCACAGAGAATCCAGTCCAGGAACCTTGGGGTGGGGGAGGATCGGTGAACCAGCGGAGCTCCTCCAGGCCCTAGGAGAATTATGATCCAGAAGAAATAACCAGGAAAGTAGGCTGATACAAATGGAGGCCTGCTCGAAGAACTGCCACCCGGTAACAGGGTGCGTGGCTATAAACTAGAAAAGTTTGTTCAAGAAGTTAAAAACAAATGAAAAAGCAAACACCTTTGTAAAGAAAATAATGTTAAATATAAAAAAAAAAAAAGACTTTCGACTGAAGCAGAAGGAAGCTCCGATGTGTGATGGTCAATGATGGTAAAAGAACTGAGGAGGGTGCGGGAGCCACCTACTCTTATAGGATTGGGTGATGTTGGCATATGACATAAGAGTGGGTGGCCCCCGTGTAGACTGCTAACTATAAAAGTTTCCGTGTGGTCCTGGTGCCTGGTGGCTATAGATATTTATTTTATACCTGAATGTTTATGCTTAATCTATTCTGTTCACTGAAGTGCCCATCTGTAAAAAATCCTGATTGTTGTTAAACATTAAGTTGCACAGTGAGTAATCAGGAAGCAGATATTTACTGTAATTTATACCTGTATTTTCATGTTTCTGAGTGCTGTTAAGTAAATTAGCTGGTGCTCCACTTACCTCTAGCACAGCCCCAGCTGCTCCATTTACCACAAGCACTGCTGCAACTCCAACTCCCTCCCCCAACCCAGCTCCCTCCCTCTCTGTGGAACTTAATCTGTTTCTTCTTCATTAACCCCTGTCTGCTCTGTTCTTCCTCCTCAGAGATAGCACCAGTGGCCATTGCCACTTGAGGAGCTCCCTGCTGCCTGCCCCCACCAGCAATCAGGTAAACACTCTCTTGGACAGCCATGGATGGCTCAGATGGTGCACCCAGCAAATTCTCCCACCACCGCTGTGCGGTGGCTCCCCACCTGCCTCCCACCCTTGGCTGGCTGTAAATTTATAGGGTCTGGCAGTCATGTGGTTACTGTTTTTTTCTAACTCCCTAAAATCTTATTAGCTCCTTTTCAACTATCACAACTAGTCATCACCAAATACCTTCTCATTCTAAAACTAACATAAATCACACCATCACTCCAACCTCAATCCCTGCTTCAATGCCCTGCATAGGCTGACTCTATAGGCTATTCCTGCTTCTGCTGCACATGTTTAACCACTAATGCCTCCACATGATGTTAACACAGACTCTGGAGTTCTCACTCTCCTGGCAGGCTTGCTCTACAGAAAGGGGACCCCCTATCCCTTTCTCTTTCCAGAAGCAAATGAATCACTACCCAGGCATGCTTCCCCTCACCGCACTCTGATATTGGGTCTCCTTCTCCTCTCCCTCATAGACTCACTACCACTTACTGGTGCTCATCCTATGCAGCATACCCCACCCACCCCAATGATTTCTACTTCTCCAATTTAACAGCAACTTCCCAGAAAGCATCCCATCCTACATGTCTTGTATACTCCAAAATGAAGTTGTCACAGCTGCCCACCTATAAAAGGAGACACCCCCTGGTTGACCACACCTGGCTCAGCACCCAAAAAATGAAAATTACATACCTACCATAATTCTTGATCTTTCTGTGTATCTTCACCATTCATCACATGTGGATAAGCGGCTGGAAGTCACGACCCCATGGGAGCTCTTTTTTTTTTTAATGGGCAAAGCCGATGCAGCAATGGCACCACCTCGAGGCTGACGCAGTGCATGGCGCTCACGGGTTGGCCATTAGCTGTCATTGGCCCCACCCTTCCACCAGTTCTGAGTTGCCATGTACTCTCAAATGGGGACAGTGAGAGGATCTCAGGTCTAGAAGTGGGTAGCCATCTGGGAACAAGTGACCACCAAACAGTGTGGTTCACGATGAACTCAGCTGCAGAGTCAAGCCATACAAAAGAGAGGGTACTGGACTTCAAGAGGGCTGACTTTGGCAAAATGGGAGAGTGCCTTAGAAAAGCAATAGCAAACAGGCAAGAAGGAGGAGTGGAGCAACAATGGGGAAACATCAAAACTGCCATCACAGAGGCAACAAGTCTTTGTGTGAAGCAAATAAACAAATCAAAGTGAAAAAAAAGCCACTATGGTTCTCAAAAGAGGCGGGGAAGGTTAGGGAGAAGAAGATAGCATTTAGGAAGTATAAGGAAACACAGAAGGAGCAGGACAGAAAACTGTACCAGTTAAGGCAGAAGGAAGCAGGAAAGGCAGTCAGAATAGCAAAGGCCCAAACTGAGGTAAAGATAGCCAATTTGGTTTAGAATGGGGATACAACCTTTTATAGGTACATTAGGGTGCATAGAAAGACAAAGGGAGGGATAGTGAGGCTGAATAGAATGGATGGTGGGTGGGCAGAGAGGGACAGTGAAAAAGCTGGGATACTGAATGAATACTTCTGCTCAGTATTCACAAAATAGGAGGAGGGAGAGGTACCTAATCCAATTAACAGAAGCACTCTGGATAGGGGGGTCAATCCCAGTCCTTTCACAGAAGAAAGGGTTCTGAAATAAAGTACAGTTACGTAGGAACTTACCATAATATTAGATCTTCAAGAGAGGTTCGTTCAGTAGGTCATCACATATAGGACTGGCACCACCTGGCATCGGGCCAAACGGCAGACTTTTCTAGCAATCCCTAATGGGGGACCGCCCACCCGACGTCATGTGATTGACATCAGCGTGACAGTATATCGTGGGCAGTCCCCATGCCTGCCCTCCAGTTCTCCCTCCAGAGCCAGGAAGAGGCCTGACAGCAGGAGTGAACAGGATTTGGAGTCCCTGTAGAACACAAAATGAGGGGAAGGACGGAGGGAAAAATATGACCTACTGAAGGAACCTCTCTCAAAGATCTACTGTTATGGTAAGTTCCTACGTAACTGTACTATCTTACTTCATGAGGGTTCCTTCAGTAGGTCATCACATATAGGACAGAGACTCAAGCAGTCCCTCCAAAGAGAGACCGAGAGAAACTAGGAAGGAGGAGAAATAACTCCAACAGAAAAAACTGGAATCCAGAATGGACCCAGCCTAGGACAGAAGGCCCTGTAACACAGGTAGGCTGAAATCAGCCCTCTGTCTAGAAGCAATGTCCAGACTGTAGTGTTTGGTAAAGGTGTCGACAGAACTCCAAGTGGCTGCGGCGCAGATATCAGCCGCAGAAACATTTTGTAAAAAGGCAGTGGAAGCAGCCATGCCCCTAGTAGAATGACCTTTTATGGTACCCGGCAGAGGTCTTTCATACTTCTGGTAACAATACCTAATGCAGTTGCCTACCTACTTGGAAAGGTCCTGCTTAGAAACCGGTTTGCCCTTCAATCTGGGGCAAAAGATACAAAAAGCTGATCACAGCTATGGAATTTCTTAGTTTGGTGAGTGTAACACTGAAGAATCCGATGTACATCCATGGAATGGAGGAGTGCATCACCTCTATTAGAGGGGGAAGGATAGTACACAGGAAGCTCCACTGATTGGTTCAGCATGGCTTCTGACACCACCTTGGGAAGAAACTTCGGAGTTGTTCTAAGGACCGCTCAGTCCTCATGGAAAATAAGATAGAGCTCCTTGCAAACCAGATCGTGAAGCTCTGAGATCTTCTGGGCTGACAAGATGGCAACCAGAAACAATGCCTTCCAAGAAAGAAAGCGCAAGTCACAGCTCATAGCCAGCTCAAAAGGAGGAAGGATGAGCTTTTCCAAAATGAAGTTCAAATCCCAAGGTGGAGTTGGGCTGCGGATGGGAGGGTTTCAGATGGAGAATCTCTTATAGAGGTTTTAGAGACTTCCAACTGAGCCACGGTTTTACCATCCACTAGCTCATGGTACGCCTAAATTGCCAAAAGGTGGACCTTCAGCGATGAATATGAAACACCGGAATCTGACAGATGAAGGAGATATTCCATGACTTGAGGGGCAGAACATGAGAAAGGGTTCCAAAACTTGGTGGTCGCCCAGATGGAAAACCGTTTCCACTTCATGGCACAAGTGGATCGAGTAGAGGGTTTTCTGGCCTCAATGAGGACTTGAGCGACCCGGGAGAAGACCCCCAAAGCAAGAGATCACTGTGTCAGCAGGAGCCATGCATGAAGGTGCAGAGTCCTGAGCCCCGGATGTAGTAGCTGACCTTGATCCTGAGTCAGGAGGTCATAAGTCACTGGAAGTGGAACCGGTGGTTCACTGGAAAGCTATTGCACCAGCAGGGACCAAATCTGTCTCAGCCAGAGAGAAGCGATGAGAATCATCTTTGCCTTCTCTGCTTGAAGTTTGAGGAGGACCCTCTGGAGAATGGGAAATGGAGGGAAAGCATACAAAAATGTCCCTGTACTAGAGAGAGAGAGACAGTGCATCATGTCAGAAAGCACAATGCCCTAGAATGAGTGAGCAAAAACTGGGAAGTTCTGCACTGAATTTGGAGGCAAAAAGGTTGATTTCCGGATGCCCCCAACGTAGGAAGATGGATTCTGCCACTTCCTGATGTAATTCCCACTTGTGAGCTAAGGTCCGAGATCTGCTGAAACTGTCCACCAGGACATTTAGAACACCTGGTACATGCAAGGCCATGAGGGCCAGATTGTGCTGGACCACCCAGTTCCACACCTGCATCGCCTTCCTGCACAAGGGGTACAAGTGGGTTCCTCCTTGTTTGTTGAGGTACCAAACTACTGACATCTGTTTGGACCAGCAGCAATCCCTTGGGAAGGAGGGTCTGGAAAGCCTGTAAGGCGTACAGGACAGCCCTCATCTCCAGAACGTTGATATGTAATGTAGCCTCCAAGCTGGACCACAGTCCTTGGGCTTGGTGCTCCCCTAGATGTGCTTCTCATCCCATGTTCGAAGCATCTGTGGTTAAGGATGCTAGGGAAGCTGGGTTCCGGAAGGGAAGACCCAAAGAAAGTTTGCACGGAGCCCTCCACCAAAGCAATTCCTTCTGAACCGCTGAGGAGACCAGTACCGGATGGTCCAGGTCATCCAGGAGCTGATCCCACTGCAGGCGCAAGGACCACTGAGTTACTCTTATGTGGAGCCTCGCGAGGGGAACAGTGGTGATGGAGGCCACCATCAGGCTGAGAAGGAGAAGGATCTCTCGGGCCGGTATGGTCCTGGAAGAAGCCACTCGGGAAGCCTGATGGATCAGTGTCTCCACCCTGTCTGGAAGGAGGAAGGAAGGCTCTGCAATGGACTGAGAGGTGCTCATGTGCTTGGGTCCAGTGGAGCGGTCATGAGCAGAAGAAATGACAACAGAGTCAGCCTTTGGATGCGCTTTCAAGAATGGGGTATCCTTCGGCACCCGGTAAAGCCTGTCTGCCCTCTTGGGGACAGCCAGGAGGGAAAGAGACATCTGCCAGATGGTAGAGGTGAGGTCCTGATGAGGTCCAATCCATGGATGAATGGGGACCGGATACAGAGACTCTAAGTCCAGGTGTTCTGCGAGTCTCTGTTTCATAGGGTCCTGATCCTCTGACTCCCAGTCAAAGAAATCCTTCATGGACCTCAGAAGGTCCGAAAAGGCAGGGTCCTCTGGTGGAGATTTTGGGAAACCTTGCCTGATAGGCCCTCTGGCTCCTCCAAGACATCCTCCACAGAATCATCAGCTCCCTCATCATCATCGACATCATCTGCCCCTTCATCAGGACAGTGACACACATCAGGAAGTGCGACGTCCTGATAAGCCTTCCCGAAAACATGCACCGTAGCCACTGAAGAACTACTCGGGACAGGGACCTTGGAGACCGTGGGAGAGGGAGTCTTGTCTCCAGGTCCGACACCAACTCCGACCGAGCCTCCTGCCACCAAGACTGGATTAGGGTCTTGAAGTCCAGTGTAACCAGAGGAGGTGGAGGGGGTGGCAGAGGAGGTTGGGGCTGAGGGGATGGAGGAGGAGGCGGTATTACCGGTAGTGGTGGGTAATGGTAACCCTGGAATCCCTGATAATGAGGGTTGAGATTGAACTTAGGGTAAAACTGTCCATAGTGGCTCCAGTCCAGAGGGTGTCCAGCCAGGTAATGGTCCCCAGGGAACCCTAACAGGTAATGGGGGACACTTTGGGGTCTAGAGTAGATCCCCATTGACAGATCTGACAGTGGGGGTACTCACGTCAGACCCGCCATGGTATAAATAGGCTGAGGGTCTGGCATTGGGACAGCCCACATCAGGGGAACTGACGTCAGAACTGGCACCACCTGATCCGGTGCTGGAAACGGGTCCGGCATCGGAGGGTCAGGCGTCAGAGCCAGACAAAGGGGCCCTGATGGCAGAACCGGATCTGGTGTCAGGGCCAATGGCTGAGGCCGATCACTGGGTCCTGGCTGAGGAACCGTTGTCAGGACGTCCGGCATCAGAGCCAATGGCTGAGGCCTATCGCTGGGTCCTGGCTGAGGAACTGTAGTCAGGATGTCCGGCATCGGAGCAGGATTCAGCTGGGTCCACTGGCAGGATGTTGGCCAGAGTTGGCTCTATAGGGATCCCACCTGGAGGAGGAGGGGCCTCCACTGGTAGGCCAGCCAGCTGAGTAGGAGCCTCCTTCCCCTTGACCCCAGGGGGACAGCATGGAGTAGACCCTGCAGATTCGACTACATTGAGTGGTTCCCCGCTGTCTTTGCCGGAGGTACCCGCCAGAGAAGGGGAGGGTACAGGTGAAGGAAGAGGGGGGAGAGCAGCCTTCTCCCCCTGGTTCCGCCGGTCGTCAGGTGAGGTGCCGCTAGGCCCCAACGGCAGAACCACACCCGAGAGGCCATCTGGGACAGGCATCTTAGATGGTGTTGGGTGGGTGAGGGAGGATTCCCCTGCCAACTTATCGACGGGTGCCGGGCGGGTCCCCACAGACTGGGGAGCCAGCTTACCGGCGGCCATGTGGTCCCCAGAGGAGCCGGGGGCCGACTTATCGGCTGGCATGGTGTGGTCGTCGGAGGGGCAGACGATTGACTGACCAGCTACGGCCTTACCAGACTTACTGTCCGATTTCCTGGGCGGCTGCTAGGCCTTGCTCGTCAAGGGCCACGTGTTGTTCGCGGAGCGCTCCCGCTCCCAAGATTTCTCCTTGTGCTTCTTTAATCGATCCATCTTCTTCTCAAGAGAAGCCAGGCAGGCTTTCAAGAGGTGGGCCTCCAAAGCCTGCTGTCTCCTTTTCTTAGTGGCCTGGTTAAAGTTCTGGCACTCCGACAGGAGGAAACAGGGTGGTCTGGGCCCAGACAGAGGACACACTTAAGATGACCATCCTTATGTGGAATCTGCGTGCCACAGGATGAGCGCTTCTTCTTAGGCGAAGTCATCAATGTACACGTATAAAAAAAGAAAATTTTTGGCGCAGGAAAATCCGATGCAAGACTCCCCACAGCGACCTCCTCTCCCTCTATAAAGAAAGATAGTCTACGGCAATCCTACAAGGCATCTTCTGATCCCCAGGATTGGCAAAAATACCATGATCTGCATAATTGTTGCAAAACAGACAGCTGGCAAGCTGAAAGCTCCTTCTGCAAAGCAAAACTCAATGCTTCTGCTGGCAACCTTGGCACTTTCTGGGATCACTTAAAAGGGCTTCTGGGTGCTCCTTCCCGACCCTCGAACATTGATATAATTAATGGATCACACTGCAACAACCTTCTTAACTATAGCCAATGCCTTCACTGCCCACTTCAATTATCTGTCCTACTTCCCATCCCTGTTCTTCCCCCATCCAAGACCCTAACCCCCACAACCCACCCTCCTTTCTACCTCAAGGTGGTCTCAAGGCACGAGGTCCTGCATCTCCTCAAAGCCCTTCCACTGAATGTCGCGCCTGGCCTGATGGGATCGAGACCAAGATCTTTTTTTTTTTTATATTTATATTTTTATTATGATTTTCCATTTTAACATGCAGTATATATTCCATACTAACAACAGAAAAACAAAATAACAAATCATCGTTAGAAAGATATCTCCAGTCCATATCATGAAAAAGGAAGGGGGGGATATATATTTATTCAAACAAATCCAAATACCTATAGAAGATAGCATAACAGAAGCTTTGCTTCTTTATTCGACCACCGTTTTAAAACTTAACAAAGTTTTTATATCCTCTCCTTCACTCAGAAAACTTTGAAAACTTTGCAAAGTTCACAAAATGAAATAATATCTCTTATTTTTGAGGGACATAACACAGGCTGAAAAAGAAAGAGTATTTTAAGTCACAAATCAATCACATTTCAGAGCCCTCAGCAACTTCCGCAACAGCAGACATTTCTAGCTCTGAAGGGGTAGGAGAATCAGACCCCTCCTTAGAATCTTTATAATGTCCCCTCAAAAATTTTGCAAGTTGATCAACTTTGATGGAGATGGTTAAGTACCGCCCTTTATGGGATATAAATTCCCAAGGCCTTGCGGCGGCTCTTGACCTATCGGCCCCCGCATTGGCAAGCAATGATCCAGAGATTCTTGTGTCAGCTTATAATACTGCTGTTATGGTAGCTCTGGATTCTATTGCTCCAATCTGTGTGCGCTCCCTCTCCCTTCACCCCAAGTCCCCTTGGTTTGATGGGACATTGAGGGAGATGTAGAGACGGGGCGAAGATTAGAGCGTTGCTGGCTAAAGTTCACTCTTGATGATACCACCTTAGATTGATGGACCATTATTCGGTCTATCAATCTGAAATCTCCTGTAAGAAGGCAGAATTCCTGTCCAGGGAGACTGCAGTTGCTCGGAATCGACCAGCTCAGCTATTTTGAACTGTGGACAGACTGTGCAACCCAGCCTGTCTGCAAGTTCGAAAAGCTTTTTCGCAGTTAGAGTGCAATGAGCTTACTCAATTCTTTGCAAATAAGGTGGCTGACATCAGGGTGGATTTGCAACCAGCACACTCTAGGGGGTTGCTGTGGAACAGTGTGAGATCACTGTGCCTCAATTTTCCTGGAATTCCTTCAGGCAACCGGAGTTCATGGATGTCATGAGGATTATCCAGAGTGTGCGCTCTACGTGCTGTAGTTTGGACCCTGGACCGACCTCCCTAATTTTGGGTTGTGGTGATATCATCAGTCCAGTCCTTGTGTGGATAGTCTGGTGCTACTTGGAATCAGGTGACTTTCCTAGCTCCCTGAAAGAGGCAGTGGTGACACCACTCTTGAAGAAAGCTACCTTGGACCCAGACTGTTTCACAAACTACAGACCTATCTCTAACCTTCCCTTTGTTGGGAAGGTGATTGAGAAAACAGTGGCAGCTCAACTGGAGGACCATTTCACCAGTCATGACATCTATGAACCCCTCCAGTCCGGTTTTCGTAAAAGATATAGTACCGAGACAGCATTGGTTCAAATGCTCAATGATCTCCTGATGGCCAGAGATCAGAAGAGCCATTCTATCTTAGTTCTTCTCGATCTCTCTTCAGTCTTTGACACCATGGATTATGTGGTGTTGATAGAATGCCTGAGGCATATATGTGGAATATCGGGAACCGTCTTAAGAAGGTTCACCTCGTTCCTCACGGGGAGATCGCAAAGAGTTGTGTCCGGGGTCTTTTCCTCGGACCCAACTGCTTTGCTGTGTGGAGTGCCTCAGGGTTCAGTACTGTCACCCATGTTATTCGTGGCATATATGCTACCCATCGGAGACATTGTAAGAAGGTATGGGCTGAGGTTTCACTGTTACACAGATGATACCAAGCTATACCTTTCTTTTGCACCCTACCAGGATGGAGCTCTCTTGGTTTTTAATAACTGCCTGAAAGAAATCCAGGAGTGGATGGATTCTAGCTGGCAGAAGTTGAACTTGGAAAAGACAGAGGTATTGATTGTGGACCTGGGTCGCCAGATAGGGGGGTCGGGTGTTGGTGCGCCTTCTGGAATTATTCTTGGCGGTGTTTCTCTCCCAACCTACAAATGGGTGCATAACCTGGGGGTGGTTCTTGATGATAGACTGACACTGCAGTCACAGGTGTTGGCTGTCATCAAGACTTCTTTCTACTATCTTAGGAACATTGCCAGGATTAGGCATCTGGTTCCGTCTGACAACCTTCCAACTTTGGTCCACGCCTTTGTGTCCTCGCGCCTGGACTACTACAACTCCCTGTATCTAGGGCTTTCAGGGGTTGAACTCTGTCGCCTGCAGCTAGTGCAGAATGCTGCAGCCCGGCTTTTGGTGGGCTCGAGTAGATCCCGCCATATTACTCCCGTGCTGCGCGAACTGCACTGGCTGCCAATATGGCGACGGATCACCTTTAAAGTCGGTTTACTGACTTTCAAAGCCCTACACGGTCAGGGTCCGGTCTATCTGAAAGAACTTCTGGTTCCTTACTGCCTGGAGCGATTGCTCCACTCGGCCGAAGAGGGGTTGCTAGAGGTTCCAAGGGTGAATTTGAAATCATCTGGTGCTACAGCTTTTTCTTATGCTGCTCCCACCCTTTGGAATTCTCTACTCCGTCAGTTACGGGAGTGCACTTCTGTGGAGGAATTTAAGAATGGATTGAAAACTTTTCTTTGGCAAAAAGCCTTCTTGGAGAGTTGATTTATTTATTTGATTTGATTTTTAACTGTATTAAGCATTATGGAATTTTATAATGGTGGTTTTAATTGTTTTAAATTGTACGGCACCTTGAAATCAGAAAGGTGCCATATAAATAAAAATTATTATTATTATTTGAAAAATATTAAAGTTTTCCCTTTGTGATGGATTTGCACCTTTGCAGGTGCAAGTAGCTGAAATTGAGCTCACAACTCCAAAATATCCTGTCTATACGACAGAAATGCCTGCCTTCGTTGCTGCGTTGAAAAGGCATAATCAGGAAATATGCTAAACCTATAGCCCTTATACAGCAATGTCCCTTTAATTCTTGACAGCTTTAGAATATGGTCTCTGTCGGACTCAAAAGCTAATGAAAAGAAAATAGCAGCCTTTGTCTCTGTATCCCATGTCTGCGTTTGAATATCAGCTTTTTTAAGCACTCTAAATGCCTTTATAACGAAAGGTAGATTATCAGCAGCCAATTTGTAGACAGTAATGAAAATGTCTTTTACCAGGTCCCAAGTAGTGTTGAAATCATCATCCAGCTTTAATGGTAGGCCAACATTTCTTAAGTTCTGATATCTAGCTTGATTCTCAAGCGTTTCAATTTTCCTATTCAAGTTGTAGATGTCTTTTGCTAAACCAGTGCCGGATAACTCGAATCACTTTCACCTGGTCATTTTCTTTCTGAATAACGTGCAAATTCTCCAGTACTTCTTTTTGGACATTGCTTATATTCTCTCTGTTTTGTTTAACTTCTTTTTGGATAAAATCTACCTTCAAATTTAGTGCCTCGAACTTACAGTCCAGTCTTTGTATACCTTCTAATATTTTCTCGACTGAATTCCCCATTGATTCCATTGTATGTTTACTTTGCAGCAAAGAAATATGTAGAGATTCAGGTTCCAACACCGGTACAGAGTCAAAGCTGAGTTTCTGTTACATATCAGGGTTCTGTTCCACCTGATCATGTCCACTGCTATGTCTGCTGCGAGGGAAATCTTGAGAACACTCTCACCTTGCAGCCCACAGTCCCCCGCAAAGACTGCGAGTGAGTAGCTGAGGAGGAGCTGCAGCCCTGCAGGACTGGAGACCTGGAATCTGCACCAGACTTCCCAAATCCTCCGGGGCTGGTAGCTGGTTGGAAACTTTTCTCCAGAGGCTGAATATGAGATGAGACATATTCTTCCAAAGATGATCTCTATCTTTCCTTTCAACTGGCATGGTTATATTTAGTTAAAGTGATATACAGAGATTCAGGATCTGGTGTTCTCAGAGCAAAACAAAAGCAAGTCTGCTCAGGCAGCCATCTTCCCCCGAGACGAAGATCCTGAAAGATGGGGCCCAGCACTTCACCATATCCATCACACACATATACAATGTATCCCTCACCTCTAGCACAGTCCCATCTCTCTGGAAAGTAGCCAAGGTTGTCCCAGTTCCTAAAAAAGGCATCTAAAATGACATATCCCAATATCACCCCACTGCTCTACTGCCCCTCCTAGGCAAGGTTCTTGAAAAAATAGTTGCCTCCCAACTTACAGACTACATACAACCCTACAACCTGTTCACTACATGCCAGCATGGCTTACGCAAAGGACACAGCATGTCAACTGCCCTCATTAAATTCTCCAGTGACATCAAAATCACCATGGACCAGGGCTCACTCACAGGTGCCATTATCATAGACCTACCCAAGGCTTTCAACCTCATCGACCATTCCCTTCTCACCCATAAGATAGCTGCCTTGGGCTCACCACCCCCTCCAAATGCCACCTCTTGGTTCGCAAACTACTTGTCTGAATGAAGACAGTTTGTCAAATTTGGCTCATCTTCCTCCTACCTGTCACCAGGGGTGTTCCCCAGGGGTCTATCTCGGCCCACTCCTTTTTTCCATTTTCACAAATAATCTCCCTACCACCTCCACCTCTTCCTCTGTCGTAAAGTATGCAGATGAAATAACCCTCTATTACAGCGCCCAAAGCACCCAACACCTCAACTCACAACTAAATATGGACTTCTCCCTCATACAAAAATGGCTCATTGAAAACAACTTGGTTCTTAATGCTGTAAAATCCCAAGTGATGTTATTTGGATCCATCAAGCTTCCTGCCTACTCCCCCTAGAAATCAGATGCATCAGTGGCTCCCCTCTCTCCTCGGTACAAGAATTCATATACCTGGGCATCACCCTACACCCTAGCCTGGGTTTCCACCTCCATGTCACAAACCAATGTAAAGCCACCAACACTCGAATTGGAATGGTCTACTGCTTTAAGCATCTTCTGACACCCCTTGCCCAGAAGACCACTGCCCAGGGCTTACTCCTCCCCAACCTATAGTATGGATCCCTACTCATCTCCAATGCTCCCTCGGGTTCCTTGCACAAGTAGGACATTACTTATAACAACGTTTGCCACTTTGCCCTCTCACCCCCTCGCCTCACTCACCACTGCTTACTCTACAACTCTATAGGATGACTACCCCCTTGGCATCAAGATCTTTCACTCTAGACTGCTTCATACATAAGCAACTTCAGTCCTCCACTCCTGCTATCGCCATCCAGCCACCTCCTAGTGCCAGTGCTGCCTACTCCCTGAACAGGCCTTCTCATCCGTCGTGCCTAGATACTGAAACGCTCTTCCACAATCAGTACGTGGCTCCACCTCCACTCTGACTTTCAAATTGACCCTTAAAGCCCTTCTCATTCAATCCATGATCTACAAGTGCTTCCAACCCCCATGACCCCCAGCCTCCCAAATCCAAACCACTGCCCAGTTACCTGATTCCTATCGCTCAGCTCTTCGGTCCCCAACCCCTACGTCTCAACACAGATAATACTCTCCTACTTGCTATATGGCCACTAATACCTGGTTGATTAGTTGTAATTAAGTCAACTCCAGCCATTGCACTTATCTATATGTATTCCAGAACAACCAGACTATCCACCCACAGTCACTCACTGCCCTACAGCACTACCCTACTGCCTGAAAGATTAACCTGGATGTGCATGTATACTCTCTGGGTGTCCCCTAACATCTACCCTCCACTACTCAGTGTAAACCACTGTATCTAAGGTCTCTCCTTACAGCTGTTGTACAACTGTTTGTCAAATCAGAGATATCTGTATAATCAGTCTCCTGCACTTAACTGCTATAATGTACTGCTATTGCTATGCTATGTTTTCAGAACTGTAATCTGCCCTTGTGAAAATGTTTATGTATACTATTATTTGTTATTGTGCTTGTGTAATGTAATCTCCCGAGTTGTACCTGAAAATAGGCACACTGTTGTCCAGCGTGCTTACCCGGTTACAAAAAAACAAATAAATAAATAATAGTTCCATAGGTGTGGCCTGCTGCAGGAGATACCCCTGACGTCAGATAGGAGGGAACTGATCGGTGCTATTTATGACAGAATTTTGTACATCTTTATTAGGTTTGTTCCTTGCTGATAAGACATATTGTGTTTACCGTATAACTCCACAGAGGCACCAGACAGAATTGACCAAGCCCAGGTCCCTGATTATAGTGACCTATGGTCTTCACATCAGAGTCCAAATACTACAGGCAGCTAAGAGAAAAAGGACAATTACATCTAACAGGTGGCTCACAGGTCTGCTTCTTCCCTGACCTCAGTTATTCCACTAGACAACTTCAAAAATAATCTGATGAGGTCCGAGTGGGACTGCATACTCTGGGGATCTTGCACATCCTTCAACTCCCCACAAAACTGCACCTGAATTAGGCAGGTAAAGCATTCATCTATGAGGAGCCAGCAGAAGCCAATAAAAAACTGGAAGCTATTAGGCAAGATTTTGCATCTCCTCCAGATATGAGAGACTCTGATGGGGACCAGAATAATGCATGTCTTGAGCACTTGTTGTTTTGAACTTTTGAATGTCTTTAGGCTGGCAGGTTGATGTGGGTTATGGCTTTCTCTATGTAGGGTCTGCACCGTGTTACTAAAGTCATGATTTTCTACTGCCATGCCGCCAACCTGGGTTCAGTGATGATCCTGGGTCGCTCGGAGGTTAGCCAGGGGGAGGAGGATTGAGTGTCCCACAGGACATGTTTTGTTTGCAGATTTTAGAATTAAAAAGATTTTATGAGGAATTCATAACCAGAGAATATTCTGGTAACATAAGCTAATTTAAAAATTGACAACATAGCTACAAAGGTATAGGAAATAGTAATCACTTTTTGGAAAATACCTAATTTAGCTAATTTGTATTAGTACTAAATATTGATTTATTTTATATTTTTTAGATTGCCTTTCCAAAAGAATTGTCAAATGTTGAAAGTATACCCGTGAACAAGCCCAAGATGTGGGTGAAATGTAGGGAATGAAATAAAACAAAGATTCAAGTGACTGGAAGTCCTCTATTTTTCCTTAAACGTCTAAAAAGAGCCCCCCACCCCCATTTTTTATAAAGACTATGTCAGCCGTATTAGCATATGGCTTCATCATGTTGACATAGTACATTCTTTGGGTATGTTTCCTGTCATGTAGTTCTATAATATAGTTTACGTCATTCACCTGTCTGACTACCTTGTACGGTCCTGCAAACTCGGCCTGCAGCTTGTCTTTCAGGACCGGGATTAGGACCATTACCTCCTGACCCACAGTGTACAAGCGAGCTCTGGCTCTGCGATCATACCATACCTTTTGTTTTTGTTGGGCAGCTGCCAGATTGCTCTGGGCTGTCCCCATAAACTCCTTCAGCTTTTCCCTAAACTTAAGGACATAATCCACTATGGGAGTTCCCTGGGTGGCGTGCTTGCCTTCCCAGTCCTCCCGGATCAAGTCTAGGGGCCCATGTACCCTGCGTCCATATAAGAGCTCGAAGGGGGAGAACCCTGTTGACTCTTGGGGCACCTCCCTGTATGCGAACAACAGGTGGGGAAGGTATTTCTCCCAGTCCCTACTATGCTGTTCAGCAAACACTTGGAGCATTGATTTTGGGGTACCATTGAATCTTTCCACAAGCCCAATGGCTTGCGGGTGATAAGGTGTTGTGCGTCTCTACACCACTCCACACTTCTCCCACAAACATTTCATCAGGTCCGACATGAAGGAACCCCCTTGATTGGTGATAACCTTCTGCGATAATTCAACATGGGAGAAAATCCCTATCAAGGCATCTGCTACTTTGTCCATCCTCAGTGAGGATAGGGTGACTGCCTCTGGGTACTAGGTGGCATAATCCACCACAGTTAGGATAAACCTCTTCCAGGAGGAGCTGGGGGTATTCAAAGGCCCCACAATATCCATTCCTACCCTCTGGAATGGCTCCTCCACTATGGGCAAGGGAATTAGGGCAGCTTGAGTTTCCTTACCCGCCTTCTCTATTTCTTGGCACTGGTGACAAGACCTGCAAAACTCCTTCACCTGCTGGGTGAAGTTGGGCTAATAGAAATTCTGGGCCAATCGCTGTGTAGTGCGTGCAATTCCCAGACAACCAGACATGGGAAAATCATGAGCAGTCTTGAGCAACTGCTTATGGTATCCCTGGAGAATGACAAGCTGCCTGCCCATCACCCCTCCCTCCGTTCTTACATCCTGCATATACATCAGTCCATTGTCCCAATAAACTTTACGTTTCCCATCACCTCCCTGTGCCCTATCAGAGTCTGCCCAAGCCCTCAGCTTCTCTAAACTAGGGTCATTTTTCTGAGCAGCAGTAAAATCATTACAAGTTCCCAAGGCATGGGACAGGTCCCCTCCAGTTTCTAAATGAGGGTCCCTAGCAGTAGTATCAGCGCATTCTGGGTCACTGCCCTCCCTAACCCTCTGACTATGGGTTAGCCCTCCCTCCACAGAGTAACCCTCTGTAGCTGTTCTGTTAACTGCTACCTGGGGAATTTCTACCCCCCCCTTCATTAGTCTCCATATCAGGAGACACAGGCTGGGGAACCAGCCTCCCAGTGGTTTCCACAGGGGCTTCTATGGGGTCCAGAGAACTACAATTTACCTTTGCTGCTAGGCTGCGGGTAACTGCACACACCATCCCATTTGAGATTGTTGCCAATAATTAGATTAACAGCAAGGTTCTCAGCTACGGCAAACTTTTGCACAGTCCCCCCTGTCTCACCCCAGTCTAGGAGGACACTAGCAAGTGGCAACGTTCTCTCCTCTCCAGTGAATCCCCGTACAGTCACAAATTGATTGGGTATAAGCCATTCAGGCTCTACCAAATTCCCTTTTACCAAAGTCAGGGACACCCCCCTGTGTCCCTTAATCCATGGGTCTGTATCCCATTCATAGTGACTGGGTGTATGTGTTCCCTCATGCTTACTGGCATGCTTTCAGGGACACATAAACAACCCACTTCTTTCCTAGCACCACTTTGTGCACTGTCTGCCCTTTTTGGACACTGCCTGGCAAGGTGCTCAGGTTGTCTGCAAACCCAACACTCATTTCTTTTATCAGGGAAATATTTTCTTTGTAACCTGGGGCTGCCTGGTTTCGGTGGAGGCAGGGAGAGTTTTAGCTGCCCTGAAGGTGCGCTTTTCCCTTTCTGCACTGCCACACCCGCCCCATTCCCTCTCAGAGCACGTCTGCTCCTGCCATAGCGTTCTGAGAGTTCAGCAGCCTCTTGCACTGTTTCTGGATCTTGGTCCTCTAGCCAGGTTTTCAGTTCTGCTGGGTATGCCCAGAAAAACTGCTCTAAAAATACAACATTTTCAATTTTCTCTACAGAGTTTGCTTCAATCCCTTCCCACCAACGTTTTAAAACCTGACATTGGTGTGTGGCTAGCTCCTTGTATCTCATGTCAGGGCTTCCCCTGAGCTTACGGAATTTAACTCTGTATGCCTCTGCTGTTAAATCATATTTCTTTAACAGTGCAGCTTTAAGTTTACTATAATCATTACTGTCCTCATTGTCCATTTGACCCAATGCGTCCCTAGCCTTCCCGGTAAGCAGCGGGGGTAGCTGGAAGCTCCAGGACTCTCTGGGAATTTTTGCCTGAATACATACTTTTTCAAAGGAATTTAAAAAGGCATCCATATCTTCCTCCTCTTTAAATTCAGCTATCAATTTAGAATTTAATTTGTAACCCAGTCCTGTAGTTCCAGTTAAACCCAGGCCGCTAACCTGCTCTGGCGCTGATCTTGGGAGTTGTAGCTTCTCCAGCTCAAATTTCCTCTGCCGCTCTCTTGCCTCTCACTCGGCCTCTCGCTGCTCTCATTCAGCCTCTCTCCGTTGTTGGTTTTCTTTTTCCTCGGCCTCTTGCTGCTCTCATTCAGCCTCTCTCCGTTGTTGGTTTTCCTTTTCCTCATCCGCTCGCTGTTCTCGTTCGGCCTCTCTCTCTGAAGCGGTCACTCTCCTTCCTTTGTTCAACAGCTTCCTCTGTTCAAGCTCTCCTCGCTGCTGGGCTTCGACCCTTTTCTGTTCAAATTCCAGCTCCATTCTCTGCAACTCTGTTTGCAGTCTGATCCCTTCTGGCTCCAGAATGTTGGTGACCTTCCCCTGCTGCTGTGGCTCTTGGGTTGCACTGGCCCTGCTGTCCTACTCCCTCAGTCTGGACACTGCGCTGGTCCCTGGCCCCTCCACACCCAAGATGTGGTCCTTTCCAGTCACAGACTGTGACTTGCAGTCTTGGGCATCGGCTGCCACAAAAGCCTCCATGAGGTGCTGCTTTTTGGCTCGCCCCTCGTGCTGGACTCCTCTCTCTTGGCACAACTGCCTCAGGTAGTCTGCAGTGTACTCGCTATAGTTGGAAGTCATCTTCTTCCCTATCTATGGCTACACTAACTTACACCCCAAAAAATAAAACAGGTAGGGAACTTAGACTGTAAACACAATGATAATAATAATAATAACTTTATCTGATATTGCACCTTTCAAAATGTCAAGGCGCTTCACAAATACAAACAAATTCAATAAAACAATAAATGTGAATAAAATCAGGAAAAGCTTTGTTCCATAGTTCATAGAACATATAGTTCTTCTACTTTTTAAATCATTGCCTTATTTTGCATGTGAGCTTTACAGTTATCAGTCTGACACACTGGACTGTTAATGCTTGTGTTATCAAATACTTTTTAAATCACACCGCTGCCAACCTGATCTGTCACAAATGCACCCTGTAGGTCAGGCCCTCTGTTCCCACAGTGCCAAACCTCAAAGTGCAATATGTGAACAGGAGACAAACAGGGTAACCCTCTTGTCTGTTTTATGTCCAAATCACCTACTAGCCTCAAATTCTGATGTCAAATATGAAACTTTTCTGCTAGCACACCCCATTAACAGGGTCAGATATGTATTCTCTCTTTGGAGGATGCAGTACAATACTTTACCCTGTGGGCATCCATCAAGTTTCAAAAGTCTACCCTTATGACTCAATTTGAGACCTAGGTTATTCTCACCTTAGCAAGATAAGTAGCACTTTTTTAAGCCCTTAACACTTATCAGAATTATTAACACTTTTCCAGCATTCACATGCAAAAGAAACAGAGAAGGCACAGGCAGAATTTCAAGGAAAATAGTGTTTACTAAAAATTGAAAATAGATAAAATACAAAACACAGAACATATAACATAAATGCTTACAGTCAAAATAAAAGGGAATTTCAGAAACAAATACGCCTGTAACTGAATTTCTAGTCTTAACCTAGTTTTCTAGTTGGTATTACCCAATTGTAACTGAAGTGCCTTTTTCTTTCAGAACACTGTGTGTGTGTTCTCTTAGGAGTCCAGAGACAAAGTGTGTGTTTCCCCCTCAGATGCTTGGCAGTCTTGAAAGACAATCTCTTCACCTCCTTGTGATGTCACAAAACATGAGGTCACTGTTTTATTTATTTTATTTATTTATTAAACTCTAGGATTACAAGTACCTTTGAGCAGGGACTGCTCATTTACAAAGGTTCCACGTCAGAGGATGGGGGTGACATATCACAAAGGTGAACAAAGATTACAAACTAAACATGTCAATTACTAAGGCCTAAGTAGTACAGTCAATAAGTTGAAGTAGATCAACATAAGCTAGCTTTAACAGAATTCATGGTAGAACAATATCTATGAAGGAGGAAGTCAGGAAGAAGCCGGCAGGTAGGTGCCGTTGTCAGACAAGGATGGATACAGCAAGGGGGAAAGGGGCCAGTAGCCGTAGAGTAGAGTGTGTCCTTAGGGAGGGGGATGAGTGGGTGAGCGGGGGACAAAGGGAGAGAAGGGGGAGGCTGGTGCAGTGAAAGCATGGCAGGAAAAGCTGGATACAGCCACTGTAAGGGTATGGGGTGTAGAGCAATGCTTAGGGGAGGCAGTCACACTGTGAGGTAGAGGGGAGGAATATACCTAGTTGCCTTTTAAAGGGGCTTAGCATTACAACTGCTAGAGTTTCCTTCTTAAACATGTTGAACCACTGAGGAGCCCTGTGCATGAAGCATCTCTGACCCAGTGAAGTCCGGCGCCTGGGGACCTGGAAAGTCCAGGATTGAGAATCACATGTTGGCTGAGTACTGCTGTTGGTAGTTAGGAGCCTAGCCACACCTGGCGGCATGAGTCCGAGGAGGACTTTTTTGGCTATCAGACAGGTCTGGTATTGTATTCTACTGATGAGTGGTAGCCATCCAGCCTGGGTGTACAGGTCACAGGTGTGTGTTAGGTGGTCAGCCCCCATGAGAAGCCTACAGGCCTTGTTGAGCACCACAGATATCCTCCTGAGCACAGTAGGGGGGCATAGCCACATATAACTAGACCGTAGTTGACTATGGAGGTAACATAGCTGTGGATGGCCAGTCTAAGGGCACCAGATGTCATACAGTGTTTGTACTTGTGGAGCAGGCCGAGGCGTATGTTGGCAGACTTAGCAACTTTCCCTATGTGCTGGGAGTAGGAGAGTGAGCAGTCCAGGGTGATGCTGAGGTATTTGAACTCTTGGACCTGATCAAGTGAGGTCCCATCTTGGTTCTTGATGGTGAGATGTAGAGGTTTATACTTGCATTGCAGAAGGACATGACCTTAGTGTTTTTTATAGTTCATAATAAGTTTCTGAGAGCCAAACCATTTTTCCACAACCCTGAAATCCTGTTGCAGTTGACTCTCAAACAGATTAAAGTCCTGATTGCTAGAAAAGAGGACCGCATCATCAGCATAGAGCAGTATCCTCTGCTGGCAGATGACAGGGAGACTGTTAAGAAAGAGAGAAAAGAGTAGTGGACCCAGTATAGACCCCTGAGGAACACCAGAGAGTACTGTCTTTTCAACTGAGGAGACACCAGCAATTTTAACACTTTGGACCCCTCCCTCCAAGATGGCTAGCAAACCAGGGCAGTGTATCTTTGGAGAGCCCAAGAGCAGACAGTTGCCTGAGTAGAAGTGGGTGATTTACTGTATCAAAGGCCTTTGTTAGGCCAATGAATATGGCCCCCCCGCAAAGTCCTTGGTCAAGTGCATCATGGATACAACTGGTGAATTCCAATAATGCTGTGGTGATACTGTGCCCTTTGCGGAAGCCATGCTATTCAGGGCACTGTATTTCATGTTTTTCCAGGAACTCTACAAGCTGGTCAGATACAATTCGCTCCAGTGCTTTGGATAATGGGGGAAGTATAGAGATGGGCCTGTAATTGGTGTGCAGTGACTTGTCTCCACTTTTGTGCACAGGAGTGATGGTAGCCTTTTTCCAAAGTGATGGGAATTGGCAATGCCTTAGGGAGAGGTTGAAGATCATTGTCAGTGGTTCAAGGATCTCATCTAGAACTAGTGTAAGGAGTTTAACATCAAGTGCATCACCACTATAGCCAGTTTTGCTGAGAGCTTTACAAATATGGGTCCTGACTAAGTGCATTGGGATCCTTTTAAAGAAGAACTGTGGAGCAGAGTGTGCTTGGGATGCTGCGGCAGGGGCAGTGTTAGTGGTGGAAGCATCGAAAAAATCAGGAGGGAGGACACTGCTCAGGTCAGAGAATGCATTGATGAACATGCTGGAGATGATATCTAGGTCCAATATTGGAGTACCATCTATGTTGAGCATGGTTGGTGGGGACTTAGCATCTTTGCCAGTTAGGTCCTTTAGGTTGTTCCAGAATTTTTTCCCATCCCCCTAACTGCTGGAGAGTACTTCTCTAAAGTATTTGCTTTTTGCCAACCGTATAGCATGGGTGCAGCTGTTTCTTGCTTGTTTATATTTTTGAAAGTCTGCTTGGGCAGCTGTGGCACTAGCACATTGCCAAAGATGGTCCCTTTGTTTGAGATGCATAGTAAGATTGGTGTTTATCCAGGGGTTAGGTCTACCTTTTGCCTTCATTTTTTTTAGCGGTGCATGGATGTCACAGGCCTCAATGAATCTGCTGAAGAACAGATCAAGTGCTTTGTTTACATCCTTGAATGAGTCTATTTTTGACCAATCCAGACTGTTTAGATGGGATTTTGACAGCTGTAAGTGCCCCTTCTTGAGCATCCTGGCGTATATTATTCGGGGGGGGTGCTTGATGAAGTTATTAGCCCAAGAGCAGATGACAGGTGAGTGGTCACTTAAGGAGTCAGGGAGAACAGACACCACAGAGATTCTTTCAGGGTGGTTGGACAGTATCTGGTATCCTGTCATTAATTTTGTAACCTGACTAAGTATATCCATGGGCGTCATTTTACTGTTGGCTGACAATCTGCAAAGTTAGCAATATCAAAATATGACAGTCTCTTTGATCAGGACATTTCCTTTGATGCTTTTAGAACACACATCCTGCCAACAGTTCTCTTCTAGGTGTGAAGAGCTATAACAGATAGCTGTTAGAATTTGTCGCTTCATAGGATGTCGTAAAAGATGTACCCTTCTATGGCTCCCTGACTTCAAAGTAGAAATATTTTACAAGAAGTTATAATCTGGCCCTTGGAAGGAAGTTTTAATTAGAGTTTCCAATAGGTCAGTTTTACGACAGCCAGCTGTTTCGGCACGCTGGGGCCTCTGGGGTCAATCGGTCAGGTCTCTTTAAAAGCGGATGACTGCCTTTTCTCTAAGCAGACATTCACATACACATTTATTTATATCACAAATATAAATATAATATAATGACAAGTAGATGGCAGAGCAGCACAGCCCCTGCCTCTGTTTCCCCTGCTTTGAGTCCTTTGGGAAGTAGAGGCCTTCTCCTTAGCAGCACTGCTCTGATAGGTGGTTTTGTATTCCTTCACCTTTTTCATGTAAGCTTCAGTTTTGTCCCCAAAAAGAGAACTGTTCTCACAGGGGAAGTCCATAGCTTTGGTCTGAGTGTCCTGAGAGAGATTAGTGGCCCTCAGCCAAGCATAATGCCTTAGGGAAATGGCTTGGGCCATCACCATGGAGGCAGTATCATTAGTGTCCACAGCCATATGAAACTGGTATTTGGTAGCCTTCAAGGCTGTCTTCACAGTTTCTGCCAGGTCCTGGTCCATTCTGTCTGGGGCCTGTTGACTTATGGCTAAAACAGAGTTTTGGTATTGTGCTGCATAGGCCATGTAGGTAAAAAGGTGAAGTAGCATGGATGCTGTGGTATAAGATTTCTTGCCCATTGAATCCAGTTTTTTAGATTCTTTTTCAGGGGCTTGGGAGGAAAGAGGTACTTTGGCCTTTGTCACAAACTACAGCCTGTACCACTTCCTCATGGTCTGGATGCATATAGAGAAATTCTGCATTGGCTTTCTCCAACTGGTACTTCCTCACAACTTTTTTATCTACTCCAGACAAAGATGAGGGTTCTGGAGAAGCTTAAAAGTTGCCCTGTGAAGAGATTTATGAATGGGCAACAGTAACGTTTTAGTAGGAGGGAGACTTATCATGTCCAGATAGTCTGCATCCTTCTCCTGGTCAGTGGTCTCCTGGGTGGTAACATCCAGGGTGTCCACCATAAGTTGCAGGTATGCAAAATGATAAAATCCTCCTGGCCATTACAGGAATTGCCAAAGTCTTGATCAGGGGATACGTCAGGTTCTATAGGTTCACCATCATCATCATCACCCTCAGTGTAGTACAAACCCTGAGTATGCCCCTGTTCAGAGGAATAAGGGGCAGTAGAGTCAGAAGGGGCATTAAAGAAATTGCCCATAGTCTGCAATGTCTGATATATTTGTCAAGCCTTACCCATTTCTCCAGCAGAGGGTATATCTTTTTGTGCAACTGACGTCTCTGTTTGCCTTTCGGTGGAGGGACAGTGATACAGTTCTCCTTTTGCTTCTTTTTGGCAGGCACTGGATCAGAAACCTGCTCACTTGGCCTCTTTTTGGCTTAGTCATTATTGTTATTTTTATCAGACTTGTTTTCAAGGGGGTCCTTAGAGGATCTATCTTTAGATTTATGTTGCAAAGAAGACCCCTCTTCAGCATTTTTGCTAGAGGGGAGGCAGACTGAGAGGCCATTATTTCCACTCTTTTTGCCATCTTTTTTATTATTTTTTAAACAAAATTTTGAGCAAAGCTCACCGTTATGTTCTGGACCTAAACAGATTGTGGCCATCTGTCTTGGCCAGTATCTTAGAGTACTTTAGACAATTTTTAAATCCTGTTGGTCCAGTCCTGTTTTTGGTCTTTCTAACATGCCAATTTGTCAGACCCCCACAAATCATTATTGTGGTTCCTGAAGAAAGGGAACCACTAACGTTTATTAGTAGTAGTAAAAATCTTTATTTTTAGATGGGAACTGGTGGAAAACACATCATTAGGACCGAAGTCCTATTTACAAGATGGTCCTGTAATGTCATTTAAGATACATACAGTTTCCGCAAAAAACAATCTACATACACAAAGTATACCAAAGCTGGATTATCCATTTTAGTTTACATAAATTATATCAGAGGGAGGGAACAATACATACAACATTCAATAGTTTCCTAAAATAGTAATATCTATGCCATCTACATAGCTAACCATTGCACATTCACCATGTGTTTAGTTTATATTTTAACTCTGCAGTAAAGGACTTTGTGCTTTTGTGAACTTTATTTGTAATTTTTTTGTTATGAACTCCACAGTGTAAACGTAATAAAGGAAAAACACATATTGCCATACTTGTTTAGTGACCTTGGAGTTTTATAACTTCTCAGATTTATGTTTCTCAGATTATATTTGTATTCTGTTGTTTCTAATTTGTCATATAAATATGAGGGCTTATTGTAGTTTAAGATTTTATATATCTGATTTGCCCATAAATAACTCCCTTTTGTTTTCTGGCATTAGCCATCCCAGTTCCTCATATAAGTCATAATGATGGGTTTTGTAATCTCGTCTCAAGATAAATCTTGCCAGTCAGTTATAAAATTACGTCAATTTTTGATAACATTCCTTTAGTTGCTAGGCCACACACATGGCTGCCATATTCAACGACTGGTACAGGGAGATGGTTTACAATTAAAGTTCTCATAAATTTGTTTGTACAGAAAGCAGTGTGTCTACATGCCCCCAACCTTCTGTTTATTCTTCTTATTATGTCTTTTATATGATTTTTTTGATTTTTGTTTTTTTAATTCTCATGTTTATTCCTCCTCTCTGCCCCTCAGCTCTGGTCTCCTCTTTAGACACTAAGGAGTCATCCCTATGTGGTCTGCCCTGCCTGGACAATCCTCCGTCGCCCATGTAGACTCGGTTTACCCCCTGGGCAGGGACGAGATGGGTCCCTAATGCCCCAAGGAGTCAGTAGTGTCGGGAGGTAGGGTGCCAGGTGGGTGGCCGCAGATCCAGGGCAAGCTCCAGTGGTCCATCTCCACCAGAGTTGAAAGGTGTTTTTCCCTGTTTCTTGGGGAGTGGCTGCCGCCCTGACATCAAGGCATGTTACAGACCTCCACCACCCCGCTCCTTCTCTGCATCATCAGCGCTTGCTGCATCTCCGGCCTCCGCCAGAGGGCAACCAAGCACCGACTCGGGACCCCTGTCCCTCCCGGGAGAGGAGAGCTGTCCTCCAGATGCTCAATCCTCTCCCTCCCCTGTCGACCCCCAGCAATCTGGGCTCATTCCTGAACCTGGGTCGCCGGCATGGTGCAAGATGTGGTGTCCGGCGCCTCAACCTTTCGCGCCACCGGGCTGGCCCATGTCTTCTATATGATAATCGAATTTCAAACACTCATCAATCCAAATGCCCAGGTATTTATACTCTAAAACCTGAGCTATTTCTTCATTTTTCTGTTGTTTTTATGTTTATTTCAGGTGTAGTTCTGCCAGTTTTTTTGTGTCTTTTGTTAAAATACTATTAACTTAGTTTTTGATGTCCTTATTCCATCTTTTACTTGTTTACCGGTGATACACCTGAATCTGACTCTGGGCACATTCTGTAACAATGGATTTATACCTGTATTGTTTGCTCCTAAAGTAGGTGTTGGGATTACTAAAATATATCCAGTAGAGACACAAAATATTCATTTAGAATGTTTGCTGAGTATTTAGGGGTTTGAAGTACTGCAGTTCTAATCATTTGGATTGGGGGTCTCTGATTTATTGGAGTTTCAAAAGATTTTATCAGGGACCAATACTGCCGTGTACCAGTGGTCTCAGTGGACTTGGTTACATAATAATTTTGCATGGTTTTTCTAATTTTTAAGCAAAATTATAGTTTAGAAGTATTTAAAAATAAAATCACAGCTATTTACCCATACACGATTATTTTTTTACCTCAGAAAATTGGCGAGAACCACCGAAAGAACAGCAAGTGAAACGGAATTTGTAGTTTCCTGGAACCAAAGGGAACCACAAAAATACTGCTAAAACTACTAAAAATACCTA
Source organism: Neoceratodus forsteri (assembly GCA_016271365.2). Classification (NCBI taxonomy): domain Eukaryota; kingdom Metazoa; phylum Chordata; order Ceratodontiformes; family Ceratodontidae; genus Neoceratodus; species Neoceratodus forsteri. The sequence continues at coordinate 136,090,585 of CM057457.1, read as the reverse complement.
AAAAAATACTAAAGGCAGCAGAAATAAGACCAAAACAAACACTGAATAAAGAAAACAACTTTCTTCAAGCGAAGTGCGGAGAGAGCACTGTGGGGCAGTGTTGCTCAGTCAGCGGAGAAATAATTCTGGTGCCCTCTAGGCATACTACAGGCAGCACAACCTCATTCTCTCTCCTGATTGGTCAATGCAATTTGTTCATCAGTATTAACTCCACCTCCGGGGCAGCGGAACCCAGCTGGCATTCAGCACTTGTCAATCATACTACAAGACCCCTGGGGTGAGAAAGAACAGTTACATAAGAACTTACTGTAACAGTAGATCTTTGATAGAATCTCCTCCATTAGGCTACACCTTTGGAACTGTAACCCATCAGCATCAGGACCACACAGAAACATTTTGCTAGCGGGAGCTGCCCAAAATGATGTGCTACATCAATGGAGCCCCAGGGCTTTACTTTATTTTATTACTACAGTAATGATGTTTAAAGGCCACTAGTGAGCTTCTGGTTCTTTTTGGCACAACCACATCAGAACACTAATCAGCATTAAGTTATCAATTGCCTAGATTTGGATCAAATAGAATACAGTTTAAGGGACATAAAAAGTTTATGTTTAATCTGTTTTTATTGTATTCTTTAAATATATTTTTTATTAAGTTTTAAAAGACATCAGACACATATATCTTTACATCTGATTTGGTGCCAAAGCAGCAGCTTATAAGTACATGTATCTTTGGAGAAACTTTATACATTATTACACAAGATGTCAGAGTAAATATCAATTTGAAGTACAAAAGCATGTAGACATTTTCACAGTTTTACGCATTGTGTCTCTTATTTATTATCCCTGTTATGGACCTGTTTTAATATCCATTTCTTAACACCCTCCCCTCATGGGAGCAGCACCCCCCCCCCCCAACATTGGACTCCTAAGGGATGAAATTTGTATCTATTTGGGCCATATACCAAACTCATTTTTGCCATTTAAGGCTAAATTGTGGTGTTTTGTCGTGCAAGGCAGCTGTCAATTTCTTCAATTAATAGATTTTTTTTTAACCAGGTGACAAACACTAAGCTGAAACTTGTTTACAGGTGTGACCTGGGAGCACAAGGAAGTTAAGTGACTTGCTTAAGGTCACACAGTATACAAGTGGGGGCTGTGGGATTCAAAGCCAGGTCTCCAGGTTTGCAGCTTAGAGCCTTAAACCACTGCATGATACTGCCTCCTATTTATTACTATTAATCTCCAACCTTCCACTTTTGGGATTATTTTTGGCATCCATTTTCTAGTAACTGCTGTTTTAGCTGCTATCAAATGTACTGGTAGCAGAGTACGTCCGCAGTTCGAGCCCAGAGTCAGCATCACTGATAATAGAATAATCTCTGCTGTTAATTCTATTCCCTCTCCCATACATTCCTGAAGCTCAACCTGCAGACAGCACCAATATGGTGTTAATTAAGGGCAGTTCCAAAAAATATGTCCCAAATCGGCTATCAAGCAAGTATAACCCCTCCAGCAGTATCCATAGGTGGCTGGAAGGTACTTCGCCAACACTGCTGGCGAGCGAAAGTACCTGTTACAGCACTTCCATGTGAATTCTTTCCATATCTGGGAGACAGTATGTTTTTATCATATTCAATGGTGAAAGTGTAATAAGACACAGTCTGTGATTTTTATATCTGATCTTCTGCACAGGGTCTTTAAATCTCCACATGGCTACTTTTGTGGCTATGAACATTCATGAATTGCACTACAAAAAGGTATTAGTTTTGACTGTCACCTCCCCCCGATGAAGCCTCTGAGAGGGTGAATACACATGGGGTAGTCAGTCCTTGGGTATGTGTTTTATTTCAATAAATTTTTTTTCTGCCACTAAGTGACTGGGTTGGATGTTTTTGCTTGTTCTGATCCTGGCAGTTTGTCTGGCAGCACCTTAGGGAGTTGTCCTTCAGTGCACTGTCATTTGTCATTTTTTAAAGTAATGATGTGCCCAAGGGGACTTCCAGTGACATCACCCAAGAAATGGTAGCTTAAGAAATCAGCTCCATCCACCCTCCTGAATCAAACTCCATCTTCCAACTGAGACCACTACCCAGACCAACAGAAGAGGATCGCTGTATTGCCAACATGTCCACCAGACAAAAACAGAAGGAATCAGTGGTGAATTCTTTGCAGAAAGGGAGCAGACAAGCAACTCTGAGTTGGCAACTCCCCTCCGCCTCGAGTACAATGGCGGCAGGGCAGGGTGCCAACGTGGAGTCTAACCTGACATCCTGCAGACAATGAACCTGAGGGAGACTTCACTATTACATCTAGACAACTAGTGGGCCAGCTACAAATAATTGGGGACACTTTGCTCAAAATGCAGACCCTTGTGGCAGATAATACCCAGGACATCAAAGCTCTAGAAAACCGCATGGTAAAGTTAGAGAAGGCATTGGCTGACTACATGAACACCCTGGACAAACATAATTCGGCCCACCTTGATTTACATCACTGGGAAATTGAGCTGTATGGCAGAATAGAATACTTAGAAAATCGTAGCAGGTGGAGCAATGTCAGACTGCATGGATTACCTGAGAAAACCGAACCCAGCAACATGACTTTATTTATGGAAGGCCTACTGAAGGAGATTCTCCCACTGCCACCAGACATTCAGTTAAATCTAATCTGGGCCCCCAGATCATTAGTGGCACCCCCAAAGGATGCCTCGGCCAGGCCACGCTCCATAGTAATGGCGTTTATGGATTACAGGGTGAAGGAACAAGTTCTCCATACAGCATGGGGCAAAAAAGAAGTCTTTTTCCGGGACCATCGCTTCTTCCTAGAGCACGATTACACCCCTGCTACAGTCCAATGAAGGAGAAGAGTGCTAGCCGTACAAAAAAAATTAAAGGAGAAAGGCCTGAAAGCCTTTCTCGAATATCCAGCATGGCTCCAGGTAATCACATGCAAAGGCACAAAACGATTCAAGGAGCTTAGTGATGCCAAGGACTTCCTTACCGGTCTAGATATTTCCCTTTGAAGATCTAACTCCAGGCTTTCCTGACAGGGATCTGCAGTCCACAGAATGGCGCCGGTCTACAAACTCCAGAAAGGGCTCCAAGAATAAGACCAGGGCTCTTTAGCGGGAGACAAGGGCCCAGACCAATGGTGCATCTCCTACGCGTAACTCTGGGGACCAGCAGACTACTGCAGGCATGGGGGATGAGAACTGTAATTGCTGATGGACTCTCTATAGGACAATTCTATGCTGGACAATTGCTTTAAAAATGGAACTTGGTCTACGGATAAAATATAGACAGAACATTAAAACGATGGAGTATTGTACCATTTCGGCCACTAGGGGGGAGTAAAAGTTTAGCATTAAATGGGTCTTATTGTTTACCCATGTAGAGGAATCCTCTGGAAAGGTTCCCTTTCATTTACAAATCTGCTAACCTTCTAGGGCTGATTTCACAGAAATGACTGGTTCTTTTATGCTTCATGGGAGGGATGGGGCCTTGGAGTTGGTGGTATTGAGCACCACAAGCCACCAAGGCATACCCACGTGACTACCCTCTCCCTCTATTGTGCGCACGTTAGCCAGAAGAGGGGAAAACATTGTTTGGTTCCATCACTCTCCCCCCCCCCGCCACTACTGTTTTCCTTACGGAGGGACGGCATAGGGCAAGCGATAAAGGGGGTTTTCTCACCATGAAGACTACTAGGAGGGGAAACAACTCACCCTCAAGCTGTCAAATTAATCATTTAAAAGTGTTATATTCTCTTCTTAAGGTTCAATAACAGTTTTAGAGTGAGATGTTTCCATTGTATGTTTGTTCTAATAATGTATGGTTTTATTCTTGTTCTACAGTTTTTGAGTATGATGTGTGCAGTCCACCATTTGGGTTCCTAGCAGCTCCCTTAAACTCAAGATATCCATCATAGAGAAGACTGAAAATAATTACATATAATGTTCGGGGTATCCATAGCCTGATAAAGAGAACCAGATTCCTGCAGGAACTTAACAGACTGCGAACAGATGTGGTATATTTACAGGAAACCCTCCTGGGGGAGATGGAACACAGAAAATTGAAGAGGTCTTGGGTCAGAGAGGTTTACGCCTCACACTATGAAGGTCATACCAGAAAAAGAGGGGTAGCCATTCTCTTGCGGAAGAACAACCCGCTACAGGTTCAGGAGGTACAAACAGACCCAGAGGGTAGATTTGTGAGAGTGAGTGGGGAAATGGGGGATAAAAAGTTAAATTTGATTAATATAGATGCCCCAAATGATGATATAAGGCGTCATGACTTCTTTATGAAAACTTTAACGGGGGCGGGGTTGGGGACATGAGCCCACAGGTGTAAACATCATAGGAGGTGATTTCAACACAGTGCTCAACCCAATACCGGATAGATCTGGAGGGGTGGGCGGTAGGGCGAAGTCCAAGTCTACTCTAACATTGCAAAAAATCATGAGAGGGTTTGGTCTATTGGACATCTGGTGCCACCAGAATATGGGGGCCCGGGATTATAGTTTCTTTTCACCCAGGCATCAGCAGTACTCTAGATTGGTCTTCTTCCTGCTGTCCACTGAATGGGCCCATACAATAGAAAACACTAAAATTAAAATCTCTACGATTTCAGACCATTCACCAGTCAGTATGGATATCAGTTTTGGCCACCCAACAAAGGGGTCATCATGGAGATTGAATGTCAGCCTCTTAAATAAAGAGGATTTTGAGGATTTGATAACCAGGGAGACAAAGTCCTTCCTCAAATTAAATGGGCAGGGCTCTCCTTCCCCCCATGCCATGGGATGCGTTGAAGGCCTATTTGAGGGGGAGGATTATCTCCTATGTCTCACACCTTAAGAAACAGTCCCATACAGTGGCAGGTGCAACTCAAACAACAGATATAGGTTCTAGAGGCTCAACATAAATCAAACCCAGACCCAGAGATTGAGACTAGACTGAGAGAGGCATGGAGAAAACTAGGCAAACTGCTGGACTTAAATCTAGAGGGATGTCTAAGATACACCAAGCAATGGTATTATGAACACAGAAATAGGGCGAGCACTGTACTGGCGGCCCAGCTTAGAATGGAGGTAGTTAATAGGACAGTCCTCAGGCTTAGAGGTCACGCAAATACCCCACCTGTGAACAAACCAAAGGCAATCGCTCAGACCTTCGCAGCCTTTTACAAGGCACTTTATACTTCAGAGAGAGACCCCCAGCATGTTCAGAAAGTGGACACTTATTTAAGGAAGGTTAAATTACCCTCAGTCAGTGCACTGGAGGCGGAGGCATTGGGAGCACCAATCTCCCAAGACGAGCTAAAACAACAGGCAAAAAGCTTGAAAATCAAAAGGCACCAGGCCTTGACAGATATCTGTCAGAATTCTATAAGAGCTTCCTTCCTGACCTTATGCTGCCCCTGAAGAAAGCTTTTAATTTGGCTTTAAGGGAGGGTGATCTAGCTCCGCCGTCTTGAAGCTACGCACAAATAACAGTACTGCCCAAGCCAGGTAAAAACCCAATGGAATGTAACTCATATAGACCAATATCATTGCTGAATACCGATCTTAAACTATTCACTGGGATTCTAGCAAACAGGCTACAACTAATTATTGGCTCAGTGATACATCGTAATCAAACTGGGTTCATCAGGGACAGACTTATTTAGGACAATATCAGGAGATTTTTGAATATTATTTCATCCCAGAAAACTAAAAAATAATTCCAAATTGCCTGAGGGGTAGATGCAGAAAAAGCTTTCAACTGGGTAGACTGGTACTTTTTACAACAAACATCTAAATTTGGGTTAGGGGATAAGTTTATAGGAGCTGTCAAAGCTCTTTATGCAAGGCCAGAGGCAGTTGTAAGGATATATGGCTGTCTGTCAGATAGATTTAGTTTAAGTAGAGGTGCCAGGCAAGGTTGCCCCCTCTCACCTCTCCTTTACATTCTATCCCTGGAACCCCTGGCAGCTACAGTCCAGGACAGTGAGTTAATCATGGGAGTAGAGGCAGGTGGGGTTACACACAAAATTGCCTTGTACGCAGATGATGCGCTGCTTTTCCTGTCTGAGCCCTCCAGATCTCTCCCCCAACCCCCAGAGGTATTGAATGAGTACCAAGATCTGGCGGGTTATAAAATAAACCAAAGCAAATTTGAAGCCCTCCTTCTGAGAGGGACCCCACGCCAGGGATTTAGGGATAGTTTTCCATTTACATGGGCAAAAAAAAACACAATTAGATACCTGGGGGTCCAAATATCAATTGATATCACTTTATTATCTGCAAATAATTACAAAAAACTGCTGCATAGAGTAAGACAGGACATTGCGAGCTGGAAAATCTTCCCCTATCGACTAATGGCAGAGCTTAGGTGATTTAAATTAACGTTTTACCCCGTTTCTTATTCTTATTTCAAACCTTTCCAGTCACACTCCCCGTAGACTTCTGGAAAGAGCTTACTGCCTCAATTAAGAAATTTGTCTGGGGAGGGTAGACCAAGACTCTCTTATAAACTATTGACGGCGCCCCGGGAAACAGGTGACCAAGGTCTCTCAGACTGTAGAAGCTACTATTTAGCAGCCCAAGGACCATGGATTCTTTCCTGGCTAAAGCAGAGGGAGGAGTCAGGTTGGTATAAGATAGAAAAAGAGCAGTTGGCAGGCATGCCTTTATGGGAGTTGCCGGTGGCCAAAATTACCAAGTCCATTTGGGTTTAAATACGTAACCCATGGACCAAACATACAGTAGACTCTTTGATAACAATAAGGGAAAAAGTAGGGGCCTCGAATGAGCTCGGCCCAATGTCACTGATCAGGTGCCATGCTGACTTTGTCCCTCCAACTATTGACAAAGGCTATGCATATTGGGAAAGGAAGGGGCTGGTGTGTTTTTCCCACTTTTTTCTAGGGGTATTTGTATGAGCTTCAGCCAGATGAGGCAACAATATGGTTTACGAAATGAGGATCACTTTAGATATCTCCAGGTGAGGAACTTCCTTCTTAAGCGCAACCATCAGGAGTTAATCCTGAGACCTCGCACAGCCCTGGAAGATCTCTTCTTTTGGTGGGTTCGGTTGTCAGTCAAATTAAAGCCCATCTCTCAGCTATATGGGTTCCTAATGGAAAGCATCCCTTCCCCAGCTAACAAAATTTGGTCACAATGGGAAAGAGTGGCAAATATACAAATATTACCATCTACATGGTCTCTGAGATTGGGAAAGGCATGGGTGGTCACATCATCTCCAAATTGGAGAGAGTTTAACTAGAAATTAATTATCAGATATTTTTTGACTCCCACCTGAACCAAATACTTTGCCACCTCAAATACTGACCGATGTTGGAGGAATTGTGGTGAGCGGGGTTCCCACTGGCATGTCTTCTGGGAATGCCCTAAATTAAGACCCTTTTGGCAGCAAATACATGCAGAGATTCAAACTATTCTGGAATTCACGTACCCATGCTCTTTTCAGGCATTGATACTAGGAATCAATGCACCCTTGGTGAATGCTAAGAGGCGACATAGGCTATTTCATATTTTAAAACTAGTAGTTCTTAAATGTATAACTCTACGGTGGCTCTCTATGGATCCCCCAATGCTTTCTTTATGGTATCAGAAAATGGAGGAAGTAGAAAGAATGAAGAGGCTTACAGCCCCTATCCATCTGGGCCTAGATACATTTATATCTATCTGGTCACCATGGCTTACTAAAACCGCTGGATCAGTTGGGTCTCCAGAGAATGGAGGGCAGACAAGGAGCTCTACCCCGATCTAGTATAAACCTACATAAAGTTTCTTATAGTGAAAAAGACACTGATTGTGCACATAAAGTTGATAAAAGTGTTGTTTATTACTTATTAGTCGTTATGTTATGGAAACTTGTTAACAAAGTATTGATGGGTTGCCATGGCATGGAAGGGGGGCCCCTCTGGTGGGCAGGAGGTCTTTTCATGGGGGGGCAATGCTGATCTGCTCCTCAGTCCTTCTGTCGCCATGGGAGGTTCATATCCGATCCTACAACCTAATGGACAGGAAAAGAAAGATAAAAGTTTTAATATTTGTGACTTCCGGTGATGTCATGGAACTGATGGGAAGCTAATTTGTAAGGCTCCAAGACCCATCAACAAAAGTACGATTAATCCTCCCCCAAGCTGAAAAATATTCAATTTTGGGGACTCACTATCTGTTTCAGAATGGCTACCAGGAGCAACAAACCAAAAATGGCTAAAAACAATAACTCTCGGACAAAGTTAAAGCAACTTATGTTAGATGATGAAATGGATGGCTTTGCTGCCTGCACTCAGTGGGATCGCAACCTCTCAGAGTCCTCAGTTGACACAGAAGATAGCGAACTTCTACTCCCCAGAAAGGCAGAGCGGACGCTTCAAAAATATTGTCCTCTGTGCAGAAAATCGAATCTTCCCTTGCGGACCTGAGACAGGATGTAAAGAAAACAGATGGCAAAGTGGCTGAGAATACGGCTAAAATCTTGGAACTATCAGAGTCGCAGGACACAGAGAACACAGTCCTTCTATACCTGTTGCAAAAAGAGCGAGAGACTCAGGCCAGACTGAAAGATATTGAAAACCGCTCCCTCAGCAACAATTTCCGTGTTCACAGAGTACCGGAGGGTGTGGAGGAGGGATTCGCGACCACCATTGACTTTCTACAGCACTTATTACGGTCAATAATTGCGATCCCACCCAACCTCTATCTAACCATGGATAGAGCCCATCGCTTCTTGATTCCCAAACCCACCAACGCGGTGGCAAGTCCCAGATCGTGGGTAGTTAGGATGGTTATGTTTCAATCCAAGGAATGGATACTTAAAGAGTCATGGCGACTCCGAGATCTAAAGTACCAAGGCAGTGGCATTTTTTTCTTACAAGATTTCTCCCCAGCGCTGCAGGCCGGAAATCTAAAAGTGAGAGTGGTTCTGAAAGAAGTCAAGGAAAAAAAGATCAAGGCACAGCTGTTATTCCCAGCCAGGCTAAGGCTTCATGTGGAATCGGGCCCAAAAACATTTGAGAGCCTGCTGGAAGTGATGCCGATCTTGAAAGAGTGTGGTATCGGGCTACCGGACCTAGAGATGGAGGTATTGGAACAGAATCTACAAAAAAATGTATGGCATACGGTGAGCAGAGAATTCAAACGGATACGGCCTGGAGCAGTACCGAAGATGCTGGTGAGAGACACGGAGAAGATTATGCAGAGAACAGAGAAGGGAGGAAAACAACCAGATTTCAACCCTCCCACCAGACCATCGCCGCGTTGCTGAGGCAGAATTGAACCACACTCGCGGTGGAAGAAGCAGCTGCTGAATAAACAGAGAAGAACCGTGGGGGGAAAATTAAAAGACTGAATGTCAGAAAATTCAACAGATAAGTTGCTCTTTACAAGGGCTGTAATTACGTTAAAGGGGATTCTGGTAGTTGGGGAGGGTTTCATGTTGGGATGGCCATTGCAGGGTCACGATTTTAATGTCTCCTTTTCAGCGATCACAATATTGGGGCTCAAAATCAAGCCATCACCGTTTACTCACTCGCAACACATCTCCAGCTCTACAAGCTGAGAAGCTTGCAGCCATCTACTTGCTGATGCACCACTCTCCCAGCAACTGGTGATTCTAACAAAGTATGCATTTTTTAATTTTAAAAGGAACTTGATGTGGAGGGCCTTGGGCTTATGTGTCCCAATCCTTTTCTGCTCACTACTCACTACTTCCCTAATGCAATACCTTATCTCTAGTATGGCAATTTAAATATCTTTCAGTTAGGGAAAGCATATGATTGCAGGACCTGGGGGACCCCAAGAGCATGTGTGCTGTATTTGTACAGTCCTTCATGCTGCATGGATTTCATGCTGAACCTCATACTTGATAGTGAAGTGTTTTTTTTTAACCTCACTTGCTGTTTTTTACATTGCAACGGAGAGAATCCTGCACCCAGAGATCCATTGCCTGACAGCCTCTGATCTGAGAGGGGAATGCTACTTTGCATGCATCATAGATCTGAGAGATCAGTCGCTGTTTGTTGCATGCAGGCTCACTGTCAGTCGCTGTTTTTGCTCAACCGCTAAAATGAGTGGGTGGCTTATGTTGTGGTCGCTGAGGGAGAGTTGCATTTTTGCCGCCAAGATGGTGCAGTCGCTGTTCTGACGGGCAACATTTGGGGAGGGGGGGTGAAATGGGATAAGGAGCCAGAGACAAGGAGGGAAATCCCCTTAATTAATGAGGGGGTAGTGACAGTAGACCTAGCTCTCCACAAAACAATAAGGAAAAGGAGATAAATAATTGAGCTATTAGAATGGAGAGTTAATTTGGTAGGGGGGTCAATAAATTTAAAAAAGGCTCCTCAAGGTCAGCATTTAACTATATGGGAGGAGATGAGGGTGAGGTGCTATGTGGGTAATGAGAATTCTAGTACACATGGGGGAGATATCTAACTCTACCTCGTTTCATGGAAGCCCACGCTATAGGCTCCCTCCTTAGTAATCCTTTGGAGGTGAGGGTTGGAGCGAGCAGCAAATTCAGGTATAGACAAAATAGGGTAAAGGAATAAATTACCTGAGGAATTGTAAAAGTTTGGAGTTGACTACTCCTACTCCCTTAAACTTAGGGCAACAAGCACCTCACCTTGGAAAACTACAACCGGGAACAGTTTTGTTTTCTCTTCCTCATAGAAACACCAATTTCTGCTATGGGACACTTAAGGGGAAGGGAGGAGGAGACATGGAACTGATCATAGGGATAATAGATGAGACGGGTCGGGGAGGCAGTGTATTGGGTTCCTGGTCTCAGAGACTCAGAGCAGTTTCACTATTCGCTCCGAATGGTACGTCACGTCACTAACGTAGAGACAGTGGGTGTAATTTAACATCTCACACCACAAGTGTAGCTGTACTACCTCCCCGCCCTGTCTCTTCTTAAAGAGACAGGGATTTGGGGATTCACTTAGGAAACAACACTAAGGTATTTTACACAACATACCAATAAAAGAAGAAAAGAGTAATTGAATTTATTACAAAGCTCTTTGCAAAGTTCTTTTTTTTGTAGAACTGCTGTTAGTTTTACAGAGTTGTTAATTGTTGTTAATCACCCTATGTTAAGGGTTAATTTTTCTTACTTTTATTTATTTATTGAAATGTTCTCAGTTTTCTCAGTTATATACAATCAGACTGAGGTACAAAGTGGTAAAAAGGATAAAACCGCAGTTTGGGAATGGAAGAGGGTACAACGATCAAGTGGTAAATACACCTAGGAGGGTTGTCGCCCTCAACCTCCTCCTGGATTTCCTAAAAATAACAAAATGGCCTGGTTAAATATTTGCTCATACAATGTGAAGGGAATCAATTCCCCAATGAAATGTACCAGAATGTTACAAGAGCTTAAAAAATTGAGGGGAGATGTGGTCTTCCTTCAAGAAACGCACTTATCAATGCTGGAACATCTAAAACTGCGGCGAGCATGAGTGGATCAGGTGGTGGCAGCTTCACATCCTAGATCCAAAAGGGCGGGGGTGGCAATACTAACATGCAAAGGTTTACAATTGATAATAGATTCAACAGAAGGGGGCTGTGGGGAGATATGTGAGGATGTCAGCTAAAATTCAGGGTAAGCTCATCCACTTTGTTAATATTTATGCACCAAATACTCAACAAGAAATATATTTGATAAGGTCTGCCAGAAAATTGTAAAACTGACAGGGCAGCTGTTACTTGAGGAGATTTTAATACTACCCCCAACCAATCAGGGACCGACAAACAAAATGGCTCCAAAGTTCTGACCACTCAACAAGGAAACAGGTCTTGTGGACATCTGAGAGCCAAGCATCCGAAGGAAAGAGACTATACCTTCTACTCAAACCCACAACAATCTTGCTCTAGAATAGACATGTTTTATACAAATTTGCAATGTCTTCACGGGGTCAGGAGTTCCCATATACACAATATAACCTTATCGGGCCATGCCCCAATCTCAATTTGTGTAGCTCTTCTTCCTCGGGACTGACAGACCCGGTGGAGACTGAATGTCTCCTTATTAAACAATAAAACATTTGTCGAAAAATTAAGAGAAAATATAAAAGATTTCCAAATAAACCATAAGCAAACTAACCACTCTGCATTGCTCAAATGGGACACTCTTAAAGCAGTTTTGAGGGGTGACATAATCAGTTTTGCATCTGCCCAAAAAAAGCTGGCAAACTTAACCCACGACAGGCTATTCGCAGAGTTAACTTCGGAGGAAAAGAGGCACAAGGCCAATCCCTATGACCATCAGATTCAAAAGCAAATGACCCAAATTAGAAGGACCTTACAAGAATTAGAAAATAAAAAAGTGGAAGGATATTTAAGATTCACAAATCAAAAATACCACAAAGTAAGGGCAAAAGCCTCAAGGTCACTAGCCTTCAAGTTAAGAAAAGCCCAAGCGGATAGCTATATCCCCTTTATACAGGACACAGGGCCTCAAGGATTAAGATGGGAGGGCCCCAAGGAAATAGCTGCCCAATTCCGAGAGTTCTATCAGGGGCTTTATCTGGAGGACAAGGAGGAAGCCACAACTCGAAATAAAACCAAAACCTTTTTAAAATCCATAAACCTTCCACAAATAACAGAATCAATGAGAACGGAGTTGAATCACCCCATCTCTGTAGAAGAGATAATGACAGTTATCAAGCAGTTACCAGGGGGGAAGACTCCGGGCCCAGATGGGTTCAGTGGTGAATTTTACAAAGCGTTGGGCACTACGCTGGCTCATCTGCTGGCAGAGGTATTTAACAAATGTCCATAAGAAGGTAAAACCCCAGAAAGCTGGACCCACTCACTAATAACAGTAATCCCAAAACCGGGGAACGATAGCACAAAATGCGTTTCTTTCCGACCTATAGGCCTACTTAATCGAGACCAGAAAATATTCACAAAAATACTTTCTATGTGGCTCCAAAAATACATAGAACTATTAATTCACCCAGACCAAACAGGGTTTATTCCACACCATCAGCTAAGTGATAACATAAGAAGACTCCTGAATGTCATGCAGAAAAAACCTTCTAATCAACACACAGATTTAGCCATTTTCCCAGATGTGGAAAAAGCCTTTGATAGGCTGAATTGGATATACCTTTTCCAAGTGCTGGAAAAAATGAGTTTTGAAGGGAATTTTTTAAAATGGGTGCAGTTATGCTATCAAGATCCTCAGGCTAGGATAAGGGTGAATGGCACAATGTACCACCCATTTAGAATCCAAAGGGGTACAAGACAGGGATGCCCCCTCTCACCATTACTCTTTGCAATCAGCATGGAACCACTGGCACAGGCCATACGGCAGAGGAGGGAAATAGAGGGAGTAGAGGTCCAAAACACAACCCATAAGATCTCCTTATATGTGGACGACACCCTAATTTATTTAAGTAACCCTAGAGCCTCCCTTCCACATTTGCTGGATTTATTGAGGGACTTCGGGGATATCTCGGGTTTTAAGATCAACAAAGAAAAGTCAGAAGTGATGGCTCTGGGGAAGGTACAGGATCAGGAATTGAGAGAAATGATTCCTTTTAAATGAGTAGATACCAAAATCAGATATCTGGTAATACAAATTCCCATACAGGGAAACTTACTGTACAAACACAACTATAGAAGCCTGAAACAGCAAATATATGCAGATATAGATGGTCTAATCTCCCTTTATCATTTACAAATAGATTAGAGACAGTTAAAATTAACATTCTGCCCCACTTCCTTCTTCTTTTCACAAACCTCCCCCTCCCAATTCCTAACAGAGACTGGAAAGACCTTAAGAAAAAAATATCAGATTTTATCTGGGCAGGGAAGAGACCCAGAGTCAGGTGGGGCATATCAATAGGGCATAGGGAGAAGGGAGGGCTGGGACTTCCTGACTTCCCTAAGTATTACCTAGCTGCTCAGTTACTACCAGTCATTAAAATGTTGATGCCTGGGAAGAGCCATGAGTGGCTGGAGATAGAAGAAAAGGAATGCCATATAAGTCCCCTGAATATCCTACCATGGAGGATCCTCCCTAAAGAGTTAAAACAGCTAAAAAACACCCTAACAAGGCATACCATGTCAATGTGGCTGAGGGCCAGGCAGGAGTGGGAGATACTAAGACCAGTATGGGAATATCTGCCGCTGTATAGCCTCCCGTGCCTGCCTATTCACAAGGGAGATATTTGCCTAACCAAGTGGACAATCAGGGGACTTAAATACCCACGACAACTCCTGGGCATGGACCGCCTCAAGTCCTTTGCTGAAATACAGAGATAATTTAATATATGTGGTATGGATGCATTCAGATATAATCAATGCATACATTACATTCAAAACAATATAGGGTTAACAGAGTTGACGCAAAACCCAGCAGCCCCTGTTATACTAACCCATCAAAAGAGTATCCTGCAAGATACCAAAGCATACATCTCACAAATATACAAAATATTGATTGAAGATAGAGGTACTCTAGCTGTTCAGAGGGTGGCAGATCGTTGGAATGTCGAAACAGACCACAATATTCCCAAAGTTGCATGGAAGAATATCTGGAGAGTGATCCATAAAACAACTGGATCCCCCTCCTGGAGAGAATTTAGGTGGAAAATCAACATTCGTTATGTCAAGAACCCAACAATCTCATACCACTATGCTTTCTCTTCATCTGATAAGTGTTGGAGGAAATGTGTGTCCAAAGGCACACATCATCGTATTTTCTGGGCTTGTACCCAAATTATATCTTTTTGGACAGAAATATCCAAAGATATAACAAAACTATTCTCCCTGAGATCTTCACTGGTTTTCGAGAATTTGGTGCTCGGACTACCTCCAATAGAAATGAAAAGGCAGACTGAGAAATATCTTTTTTATGTGTTGGTAGCAGCAGCTCTCAAATCTCTTACTCAGAAGTGGCTAAGGGAAGACCCTGCCACGATAACCCAGTGGTACAATATTATTAACCAAATTATAAGCATGAGGGCCACCACGGCTCACCTTAGGCTGACCACAGAAAATTTAACACCAGATGGCTTCCCTTTTTTTGATCACCCTGAGCAAAAAGAAGGCCTCCCAGTTCTCGAACAGCTGCTCCAAGCTTGAGGTCAAAGTTGGGAGCAGAGGAAGGGGCTATTTATGGTTCTAGCAAAAATAATATAAAGGGGGCAACAACAAAAGAAGTACCACATAGAACTGATCATATATATTGTGTCTGTCCCTCTGTGCACCCTCTCTCTCTCCTGCACAAGAGACAAGGATGTCTGGTTGTTCCCACAAGTTAATGATGCAGTAAGAATCTAAACTGCTTTGTCTTATAACAGGGTACTGGTTGTTCCCTTGTAGGTATCCATAAACTAAACAGTGAAGTGAGTTTTGGTAAGGACAATGAAGGACACTGAGAACTGGTAGTTTTGAATTGTTATTGTTCCCAAACAAAGGCGTTCACTATCAACTGTCCATCAGAAGAATACAGTCACAATCCTAAAGGTCCAGAATTTGCTTTATTTTTCAGAACCTACTGAGACATGCACTTCTTCAATCTTCAGGGTAATGGACTCTTGCGAAGGGGAAAAAATGGACTATTGGATGAACTTTGTTTAAAGATCACAATTTGTAATTGCTGATGTTTACATATGTAACTTCATAAAGGACATTGTTCCTGAATATAAATTTGTAATTTTTATCTCTTTTTACCTAATAAAAAGCTTTTAAGTTCAAAAAAAGTTTTAATATTTGTCAGCCAACCACAGAGTATCATTAACATCACTTGTGAAGTGATACAATACCTGTAACATGTGTTGGGCTCGGAGGAGCCATGGAATACCTGAAACATGAGAAATAAAAATAAAGTTTAAAAAAAAAAAATAATGTGCCCAAGGGCTTTAGAGCAATCATGAGCAGATACAATGACTACAGAGTCAGTTTCAGGCTGTGCAGTATAGTAAGGCTTAGCAGACCGAGCAGGGTACTGTTTATCAGCCTTCCCTGGAACTACAGGCAGAGTACTGGACCCATGTCATGCAACACAGATAGCATCTTCTAACATAGGATGAACACCAGAAATTATAATGGAACATATGCAGAAGACCTCCAAAAATTCCATAAGATTCCTTTTAGTGGAATCTTTCTCCTCTACAGCAAAGCCTATGGCAGACTCATCTGCTGGAGTATGGCTTGAAAAGATGGATCCTTGGGGAGGTCTGGATGTGTAAAAGTACAGTTACGTAAGAACTTACCATAGCAGTAGATCTTCGAGAACAACTCTTGCAGCAGGTTACACCATTAGGACTGAAGCCATCAGGCGGCAGGACCCTATGGAAAACCTCTAGCTAGCTATATACAGTGGGGGGGCCCCCCCTGACATCGGCGCCACCCCCAACATCCCTTACATCATAAAAGGGGTGGTCCCCCAGTATCCCTCATTTCTCCCACTGGAGACTTCTGCCTAGCGATATAGATTCTGAAGGGAGACTGAGGATTTGCTTCCAAGGGAAGACCAATAAATGTTGCCAATGCAACTACAGATGACCTCCTGAGGGGAATGTAGGTGGGAAAGTACCTGCTGCAAGAGCTGTTCTCGAAGATCTACTGTTACGGTAAGTTCTTATGTAACTGCACTATCTTATCTCGAGATACAGCTGTTGCAGCAGGTTACACCATTAGGACTGATTCCCAAGCAGTAAGGGACCAAGTTGTTATCGGGAGGAGGATAGGAGGAAAACTCCAAGCTTCAGGACAAAAGTCCCTGAAGGACTACCAAGCTGAGAGACTTCTGGTGACATCAAGGAGCCAACAGCAAGCGAGTGAGTGGAGCTCCCTACCCAGTTAGCTCAAAGAGAAAAAACTTCTACAATACTGCATTAAAACATAAGAAAATGGCATCAACAAATTGCAATAAAGATAAAGCAGGTCAGGATAAGCCGAAAAACAAGTTTAATCTGCAGGATGAAAGGAGATCGAGCTTACCCACTAGAAGGCCGAGTCGCAGCCCTTCTCCTGCTAGTGTAGTCGACATGGAAGAAGAAACAGATCATTTATCTCGCTCTCATTTTGAACAACTCTAAGGAAATTCAAGAGATGAGAGCTGAGACAAAGCTGGAATTCAGAAATTTAGATCAAAAATTATCTGGGTTGGAGCAGCGACTGGAGACAGCTGAAGAGCGGATTGCAAAAATTGAGGATGGCGCGAATCAAACGGGGATGATAATGCAAGCGCTAATAGTCTAGACAGAGAAACTACACAAAAAGTGTATTGATTTGGAGAGTCGCTCACGACGGGAGAATATTAGATTGTATGGTTTCCCCAAGGGTACTGAAACTGGTCAGATGGCAGATTTCCTTACTGATTTATTGATGGATGTCCTGCAACTGCCTACAGGCTATCTGCTGAACATTGAGAGAGCACATAGGGCTCTTCAGCCATGGCCCACAGAGGAAGGAGCCAGACCACGATCTATAATTATAAAATTTAATAGCTATAAAATAAAGGAAGACATACTGAGAAGGGCATGGAGACAGAAGGAGGTTACATTCCTAAATCATAGGTTATACTTTGACCATGATTATCCGCAAGAGATCCAAAGGCAGCACTCTCAATACGCAGACATAATCAAACTGCTAAAAGCCAAGGGGCTCCGTTTTCATACGCCCTATCCTGCAAAAATCAGGGTTTTTTGGCCAGAAGGACCTAAAACGTATGACTCACCAGAGAAAACCAGAGGGGTGCTAATCGAAAAAGGCCTGATGGAGTCACAGCCCTCCCTTACTAAAAACTCAACTTCCCAGAAGTCTTCGGAGCGCTTTACGGATTGGGCAATCTCAATGGGTAGAAGGAAGAGAGGACGCGGTGTGGAGATGTCAGCAACTGCGACATTCCAAGTAATGAGAAGCTTGATCCAGAAGCTACAAGAGAATCGTGAAGGCCTACAGAAGGACTCTTGAGATTGACCAAAAATTCCTAGATTCCTCGAGAGTTTAGGGATGCTGCCTCATGGCACGATTTGAAAATCATCTGTAGGAGGAAAACAGGTCGGTGCTTTTAGGGCGCATTTTCTCCTATCTGGTTTAGCCTTTTGGAACGGAGATAAAAGCAGGACTGAACTATATGTTTGCAAGTCTTTTACATGATGGCACATTCTAGTTTTAATTGGGGTGTTTTTCCCTTTGGACATGTTTTCTTTTTCCCAATTCAAAATGAATATTCTGTTCGATGTAGTTACCAGAGGGAATTCACTGGATTTAACAGTAGCGGTCTTTATTTTGTAACTAGCGTTGTCTTCGTTACATTTAGGTACAATATAGTACTTAAACAAAAGCAGTATTGTTGTTATTATTTGAAAAAGAATTGTGGTTCCTTTGAGCGGGGGGAGAGGGGTATAACACTTGCCTAAATTGAACAAAGTTTTTTTTTTTTCTTTCTCTCTGGCTGAATTGGTTAAGTGACATCACAATCATTAAATATACTTTTCAGTGTAATTAGGAGCCTGCTAACACTCTTTTAGGCTCTTGAGGAGTATCATACTTGGTGTGGTAAAAAACACTCCTCGTTCTGGTGATCTTCCAGTACAGGGTGATCACTGGAGCTAGAAACCCCTGCTTGGTGCACTTAAGGGGTTTTCACATTTGGAAGTACAAGCTCAAATTGTTACTATTCTAGTTTTTAAATTGTTTCCACATCCATAGTTTCGATGTGGTATTGTTTATTAAGATTCAAGTTTATTAAATGTTATGGGGACCTGGTTGCAGCTGTTTTGAGGAGTATGTTGAGGGAGAAAAGGGAGAACTGGGAATATGAACACGCTAACAGTGGGAGTTTTAAAAGTTACCAAAACTCCCAAATGGAAAATGGATAATTCTGAGATAACTACTTTGTCCTTTAATGTAAATGGTTTAATGTACACAATTAAAAGAAGCAGAACAATGTACTTTTTGCGAAAATCTCAAGCATCATTCATAATGCTCCAAGAGACTCATTTAAACAAGGAAGAACATGATAAACATAAAAAATTTGGCTTCCAGTTCTGTCTTCATCATATAAGAAAGGCAGACGGCGAGGTGTTGCAATTTTGATCCCGAACAAATGTTCATTTGAAGTGTGTGACTCCATCAAAGATTGCGATGGCTGTTATGTAGGTGTAAAGGGTAAATACAATGGTACCACAGTCTCTTTGGTCTCGTTGTACGCCCCTCCAGGCTCAGACTTTTCCTTCTACAGGGAATTTCTTCTTAGAATAACTGAATGGGCAGAGGGCAACCAAGTTATGGGGGGGATTTAAACTTGAGGTTTAACTTTCATTTGGACTTGTCTGGTGGAGTAGCCTGACAGGAATGTGGGACAGCTAAGAGGGTGGTGAAACTAATGGGGGAATTAGGTCTCGTGGATATTTGGAGACAGATGCATAAAAGAAGTAGACAGTACACATTTTTTTCATCGGCTCATAAGTCGTATTCAAGACTAGACTATTTCTTAATGCCTAGAGGCTCCATGGCTCTGTGCTCTGATTCTTGGCTAGGGGATATGGTACTGTTGGACCACTCACCAATTTACCTGAAACTTAAGTTAGGCCCTATTAGACGTAACACTTTCTGGAGATTGAATCTCTTGTCGATACATGAGGATGAGACTAAAGAGACAATAGAAAAGGTAATAGAACAAGTGGTAAAGGATAATACGGATTCAGAAATATCCCCGGGGATTTTATGGGATACAGTGAAAGCAATAGTGAGTGGCAAATTTATAGAGATTTCATCTAGAAATAAAAAACTGAGGGAAGGAAAAAAAGTGCAGTTACAGGACCAAATAGCCATTTTGGAATGTCAACAGCAGCAGCAACTAGTTAGGGATAGAGGGAAGTGGTTGAAAAAGTTGAAAAGAGAGTTGTTAGATATACTCGATTAACGAGTCGAACAAAAACTACTCTATTTATGCCAAATATATTATGAAGGGGGTCCAAGGGTGTTGAGACTTCTAACTTATAGGCTTCAACAGCAGAAGGCCAAAGCATGCATTCCAAAAATATTGGACCCAAAGACCAAGAACTGGCAATTCAAGGTAGGGGGGATAGTTGAATTTTTTAAACATTTTTATACATTATATAGTAAAGGGGCAAATCCTACTCCTGAGGTGATTGAAAGATACCTGGCACCCCTTCGTTTACCCAAAATTTCTAAACAACAATAGAAGACCCTAACTTACCCATTTTCAGTGGGAGAGATACAAATGGAGATAACCCGCCTGAAGGCAGGAAAATGTCCTGGCACTGACGGTTTGCCAAATGAATTCTATAAAGAATTCAGGAAGGTTGTTATACCCCTAAAAAGGGATACATATAATTCCCTATGGGCAAACGAGGGCAGTTGCGCTCCATCCTGAACCCAGGCCATCATTTCAGTTTTGCCAAAGCCGGCCAGGGAACCCACTATATGCTCTTCATACAGACCAATTTCCATATTAAACACAGCCTATAAAATACTAACAGGATTAATGGCCAGATGGCTTGAAAAAATACTACCAGAAATAATTAATTTAGATTAGACAGGTTTTGTCCTGGGAAGATAGACTTTTGATAACATAAGGAGGTCCGTGGATATAACTGAACATTTACAAAAGTCGGAGACTCCAGCATATATGATAAGTCTGGATGCTGAAAAGGCTTTTGACCAAGTATCTTGGTCATTTTTGTGGGGTGCCCTGGCCGGCTTTGGCTTTCCCACCTCCTTTTTGATTTTTTTATCCAAATCATATACCCACCCCACCGCATATATTAGGGCCAATGGACACACATCCAGCTCCTTCATACTTGAGAGAGGCACCAGGCAGGGTTGTCCCCTGTCTCCTTTACTTTTTGCTCTGTATATAGAGCCTTTAGCACAGAGTATATGGGTAAACGAAGGGATTGCTGGTGTAACTATGGGAAACACCAATCACAAAATGGCCCTTTACATGGATGATGTCCTGTTGTATTTGACGAATCCAGCGGAATCCTTGCCAGAGGTTTTTAAACAAATTAAGCTTTTTTCATTTCTTTCTGGTTGTATTTTAAATTGGTCAAAGACGGAGGTGTTAGTGATATCTGCTACAGTCCCTGAAGATATAAAATCAAAATACCATATGAAGCGGGATAGTGAGACCATTAAATACCTGGGAGTTAGAGTAGTTAAATCCCCAACATTATATGTAGATAATTACCCAACTTTGATTAAACAACTGCGAGCAGACCTACAGAGATGGAACTGTATACCATTTCCATTTTATTCTAGATTATAAATAATTAAAACTAATATAATGCCGAGGCTCTTGTGCCTATTTCAAACAGTTCCATGCACAATTCCACAAAAGGAACTTAATAGTTGGCAAAGATGGGCTATGGCCTTTATATGGGGAAATAAGTGTCCCAGAATAGCAAAAAACACATTGTACCTACCAAAACAAGAGGGTGGGAGAGCCTGTCCACATATAATAGATTACTGGATTGCAGTTCAAATGAAAGTTGCATTGTTATGGGCCCATCAGAAGTAGAGGGCACACTGGCAACAATTTGAACTATATCAGATGGGTAAGACACAGCTATGCTCTAAGCTGTTTGATCCCCATGGCAGACCATCTGACTTAGGAACATCACTGCCCTCAGTCATGGCGACCCTGAATGGCTGGTCTCAGGGTATCAGAAGGGGTCATACAGTCAGGAATATCTGGAGATATACTTGGTGGTCTGCAGATAAATGGTTTACCCCAGCTAAGTTTTCAAATTGGTACCAAAAGCAAATGGATAGGGGTGTATATGCTTCTTGGCAGCTACTTCAAGGAAATATGATTATTTCATTTGAAAGGACTAAGTCCCTATATGGTTGGACAGAGAGAGACCTTTTATATCATTATCAATTAAAGAACTGTATTAATGATAGGATGCAAAAGGACTCACAATATGTTGATCTTAGACCTTTCTCCAAAGTAATTGAATTTATTTGGGGCTCATCACATGGCAAGGGAGCAATAACAATGCTTTATTGGAATCTGATAGCTGATTGAATACATAATACATGCTCTTTACAAAAATACCAGGAGCAGGAATTGGGAATGCGTTTAAACCAAGTACAGTGGTGTCTGGTGTTTAGAAACAACTGGTGTACTACATCTTCCCCAAATTGGCAAGTATTTGCCTGGAAGATTAAAATCAGATACTTCTTAACCTCATGCAGACAGTTTAGAATGGGCTTGAGAAATAGTGCAGAATGCTGGAGAATATGCGGCTGTTTGGAGGCTGACATGGCACATATTTTTTGGAAGTGCCCTCCACTTCAGACATATTGGAAAGAGGTAAAGAACCACCTCAATAAAATATTTGGAATATATATCAGGTTAGGCCCAGAAAATATAATATTGGGATTATATCCTTCCGAAATCAAGGGGAAAGAAGGGCATTATTTATGGGCTATACTATGTGTAGCTGCTTTGAAGGCCATTACCAAAAAATGGCTTCAGCAGTCCATACCAGAGACTAAGGACTGGCTGTAGATAGTTCATCAAATTCAAACAATAGAGAGAAGCATTTTGCTGCTAACCATTGTATAAATTCCTATATGAACAGATGGACTTGTTGGGATTTATATAAAGATATAATGGAATAAACTGTAATGCTTCTCCCCTTCTCCCCTCTTTCATGTTTCTCTTAACTTTGATTTCTATTTCTTTATGCTGCTATTTGTCCCCTAAAGGTTTTGTTTTTCTTTGTGGATAAATTTTAAAATAATGTTGAGATTAACTGTTATTAAGGTGTGTAACAAGAATACATCAGGAATTAGTAATGTTGGTATTGGAATGTAATCTTTTTTCTTTAAAAAAGGCATTTCACTTAGAATGATTGTCACTAAATATGAAAGCTGAATTGTAAAAATGAAATGTTTTAAATAAAGTATAAAAAAAAAAAGGACTGCCAAGCTGAAACCAGCTCTACGCCTAGAGGCAATATCCAAACTGTAGTGCCTGATGAATGTGTGTACAGTGCTTCACGTCGCTGCTGCATAGATGGCTGAAGTGGAGACATTTTTAAGCGCAGTGAAGGAGGTAGCCACCCCCCTAGTAGAGTGACTCTTCACCAGTCCCGGTAAGGGTTTATTGGGCTTCTGATAGCAAAACATAATGCACTTTACCAGCCATCTGGAAAGAGACTGTTTGGAAACAGGAGCACCGATCATCTTCTGTGCGTAGGAAACAAAGAGCTGGTCCGAAGTCCGATGGGCTTTGGTTCTGGTCAGATAATATCTGAGGCACCTATGCACATCCAAAGTGTGCAACAGGGCTTTCCCACTGTTACCGTGATTTGGGTAATACACTGGTAGGTCTATATCCTGGTTGAGTGTGACAGCCAAGACCACCTTGGGAAGGAACATAGGATTTGTTCTTAAGGACACCCTGTCCTTGTGAAAAACCAAATAAGGATCCTTGCACATGAGTGCATGAAGCTCAGAAACTCTTCTGGCAGAAGTAACAGCAACTAAAAGGCATGTCTTCCAAGCGAGAAGACGCAGCTTGCAATCCGCAGTTGGTTCAAAAGGAGGCAGCGTAAGCTACTCTAGAACAAAAGGAAGATCCCAAGGTGGAACCGGGTCTTTGATGGGAGGTCTCAAGTGCAGGATGCCGTGCAAAAAGGTGTGAGAAGCCTCTAGTTGAGCTAGAGACCTGTGACCTATCGGAGAATGGTACGCTGAAATAGCACATAGATGGACCTTAATGGAGGAATAGGCAAGTCCTGCCTCATAGAGGGATAGGAGGTAGTCTAAAATGGACCTTACAGAACACTCCAATGGGGTCAATGTGCGAGCCTGAGTCCAAATACAAAATCTACGCCACTTCATGGTGTAAGTAGCATGAGCAGAGGGTTTTCTGGCAGCCACCAGAATGTCCGCAACTTCCTGAGAGACCGCGTATCTCAGGACTGCTATGTCCTTAGGAGCCAGGCATGCAGGTTCAGAGACTGAAGATCCGGATGGACCAAGGATCCTGTCTCCTGGGATAGAAGGTGAGTGCAAACTGGCAGAGGCACCGGAGGTTCCTGGGCCAGCTGATGTAAGACAGGGACCCAAATCTGCCTGGGCCAAAAGGGTGCTACTAGAATAAGGCATGCTTGCTCTTGACAGATCTTCAATAGAACCCTCTGGATCAAAGAAAAGGGTGGGAAAGCATAGAGGAACCTGCCCGTCCAAGACAGGGACAACGCGTCTCGCCAGAAAACACCAGGCCCTGGATCTAGTGAGCAGAAATTGGGCAGTTTTGCGTTAAATGGAGATGCAAAGAGGTCTAATTCTGGTGTCCCCCATCTGTGGAACAGGTCCTCTGTGACTTCCTGAAGCAGTTCCCATTCATGGACCCTGGCCTGAGATCGGCTTGGGCTGTCCGCAATAGTGTTGTCCACACCGGGAACATGTACTGCAACAATGTGTGCTCCATGTTGCAATACCCAGTTCCAAACCCTCTGAACCTCCCTGCAAAGGGGGTTGGAATGAGTGCCTCCTTGTTTGTTGAGATAGTACATCACCGCGGTATTGTCTGTTTGAACCAGAGGAGTACCCAGCGGAATCTCCATCCGGAATGCCTGTAGGGCGTATAGAACAGCTCTCATCTCCAGAATATTTATGTGAAGATGGGACTCCAGAGACTTCCAGGAGCCTTGAGTCCTGACCCCGTTGAGGTGAGCAACCCAACCGGACCCCAAGGCATCTGTGGAGAGAGTCGCTGAAGGAGGTGGCGCAGTGAAGGGGACTCCCGTCGAGAGGTGGTCTGGGACGAGCTACCAATGCCAGTCTTGGATGACTGCGTTCGTGATCTGGACTGGATACTGCAGATGATCCTGCTTTTGGTCCCATTGTGCTCTCAGCATCCATTGGGTAACCCACATATGGAGTCGAGCTAGGGGAACTGTCGCAATGGAAGCCGCCATGTGTCCGAGCAGGCAAAGGATGGTGCGGGCTGGTACCCTCTTCTTTTCCTTTATGTCCCTTATAAGGGATCTGATGCATTCTGCCCTGTCCTGGGGAAGGAATGCCCTTACCTGAATTGGGTCCAGAACTGCTCCTATAAAGTGCAAGTTCTGAGATGGAACAAGGCACGACTTCTCCTGATTGATGGTGATGCCCAGCAATAGGAAGAGGGAACAGGTATCCTGTATTGCAGACATCAGGGCCTCCCATGAGGGTGCCATGAGGAGCCAGTCATCTAGGTACGGGAACATGTAGTGGCCTCTTCTTCTGAGAGCTGCTGCCATGACTGCCATACATTTCGTGAACACCCGAGGTGCTGAAGAGAGTCCGAAGGGGAGGGCTCGGAACTGGTGGTGGCATCCCAGAAACTCGAAGCACAGAAATCTGCAGTATGCTCGAGCGATCGGGAGATGTAGGTAAGCATCTTGCATGTCCAGCGATGCCAGCCATGCGCCCTCTTTGAGCATGGGAATGAGACCCGGCAGGGTCACCATGCAGAAATGCTTGTACAGCACAAAGTTGTTGAGATTGCTGAGATCCAAAGTCGGGCACAAGTCCCCTGATTTCTCTGGAACCAGAAAGAAGTGGGAATAGTAACCATTTCCTCTCTGGTTCAGTGGAACATGTTCTATGGCCTCCTTGTGTAGGAGGGCCAAGATCTCTTGCTGACTAAGTAGAGCATGCTGACCTGAGTAACAAGAAAACAGGGGAGGTCTGGATGGTGGGTGATCGAGGAACTCTATAGAGTGGCTTCGTTCGACCAACTGCAACACCCACCAGTTGGAGGTGATCCTCTGCCATTCTGAAAGGTGATGAGAGATGCAACCTCCGACCTTCTCAACCCTTTGATCCAGAGGAGGGGCGAGGGCCAGGAAGGAGTCATGCTGTGGTGGTGTTGGCCCCCTTGGGCTGGGCTGCTTTTGAATGCTTTGGGCCCTGGCCCGAGGGGAACCTGGCTTGATTCTTATGGCCGAAATTGGCCCTGGGTTGCTGGCCGGAACTTGGCTGTTGCCTTTGTTGGTGGCCACGAAAATGATTCTAGTTCCTATGAAAGGAACCAGATTTTGGACTATACATGGCTTGTACAGTCCTGACTGCCTTCCCAGCATCCTGCAATTTGGTGATGACCTTCTCAGACTCTTCACCAAAGAGGACCACTCCATTATAAGGGACATCCAGAAGATTCTTCTGGACATCCGGGGTAAATCCGGAGACCCTCAGCCACGAGTGTCTCCGGAGACAAACGCCTGTAGCTACTCCCCTGGCTGCTGAGTCCACTGAGTCTAAGCGGCTCGGAGAACCTGGGTCCCCATGTCAGACCCAGTTTGGATGAGGTTTAGAAGCTCCTCCTTCTTTTTGCCATCCAGTAGATCTTTAAGAAGGTCTTGGCCCTGATCCCAGAGGGCGTTCTGAAATTGCACCATGTGCGTCAGATAGTTCAAAGACCTAATAGAGCATGTAGCAGCCGCATACGCGCGTCTTGCCATGGAATCCAATTGCTTAGATTCCTGGTCTGGAGGTTGGGTGCTCAAATGTTGAGGTCGCTGGGACCTGTCATGAGATGCAGTAATGACCAGAGTCAGCCGGGGAGGTTGTGCCAAATACTGGTCCTCCGAAGGAGCCCTGTAAAGGCTGTCAGCCTTCTTTGGAACAGCCGGTGTGGAATGTGGATGCTTCCAAGCTGCCTTGGTGACGTCCGTAAAAGGTGTCCACCAAATGTGAGACCACCACAGGCTTCGGGTATTTCTGCCTGAGGTAATGGGCAAGGCATTGTCTCTTGGGGTCTAGCTCTTCAGTCTCCCATCCCATATTGTCCTGGATGTGCCTCATGAGTTATGAAAAGGAGGGATCATCCGGGGGTGACCTTGGGAGGTCCTCTGGGTCTGGTGATGGGGGACTGAAAGAAGATGGAGACCTGGAGATGTCGGATGTATCCGGTCTGGAGTCATCTCCTAATGATAGACGTCTGCCCCTGAGTCGCTCCGGGCTCGGGGACCCTGAGGGAGAGTGTCAATGGCATTTCCTGTCTCTCAATCAGCCCTGAGGAGGCAGAGTAGGCTCTTTGGGGGTCAGGGGTCTGTCACCTTTGGCACCCCTAGGAGGAGGTGGAGGTGGTGGAGGAGGCTAAGGCTTCGAGGGAACCACATCCTTCTTGATGGTTTCCCACCAGAAGGTGAACAAATGCTTCACCTCCTGGATGTTCATACCTGATGACAGACCAGCGTCGGTGTGGGCCTGTTGTCGGGATCGGGCGTCGGGTCCCGGGGAAGCACTGGATCTGGCTCCCTGGGCAAGCCAAGCATCCTCCATGTCGCCTGTCTACAGTCATCTGGTGGCGGTAGCCTTACCTTGAAGACCCCTGACGCCTCGCGTCCACCAGCACGCGTGTGTAGTTGGTCGCCCGGGTGTTGGGTCGGACGCTTTCTTGACTCACACATAACCGCAAGGGAACCCAGCAGAAGTCTTCTTGGGAGGCTGGGAGATGAATCTGAAGTCGGTGTCCCGGCGTCGGTCAGATGTACCTCGTGATTTGGAGGAAGACTTTTTATGCCTGTCCGAAGGAGCAGGCTTAGAGGCATCCGATGCCCAAGAGGTCTTGAGTGGGTGCAGGGAGGCGGAGGAGCCCCCTGAAGACCTTACCTTTACCGTGGGAGGCTGGGAGCGAGCCCAGGAAGGAGACCTATCAGACCGGGCAGAGCTGGAGCTGGTCCTGGACTCTGAGGCCCTGCTTGGAGATTTTGCTCTGTCCGAGTCCCAATTGTCCCGGTGCTTCTCAGATTTATGAGAAGATTCCCCTTTGGAGGAAGGTCTTTTCTCCATTTTTTTAATTTCTCCTCAAGGAGGAATCCCTGAAGGGCCTTTTGGCAGTGGATCCGGGTCCTGCAATTAAACTGCTGGCAAATTGAGCAGGCCTGGCTGTCATGCTCCAAGCCCAGACACCTGACACAGGCAGAATGATGGTCTGCAAAGGGGATCTGCTTGCCGCAGGCACACTTAGAGGGACATCTGTCGGGAGAAGGAGTAGAAGAAGCAGGCATGGAGTAAAGTCTTATTTAAATTGAAGATTTCTCGTGTCATAGAGTAGAGCAGGCTTCCATGAGGCTGATGCTGGCGAGTCGATGGCGGGGAAAAGAACTGGGAATGCTGGGGGACTGTCCCCTTTTATGTGATGCCTGACGTCGGGGAGGGGCCGACGTTGGGGGCAGTCCCCCGCTGCATATTGCTAACTAGAATTTTTCCATGGTGTCCTGGCACCTGCCGGCTTCAGTCCTAATGGTGTAACCTGCTGCAAGAGCTGTTTCTCGAAGTAAGATCTTAGCTCTGTATCTGATAAGAAAAGAAAGTACTCTAGTACCGAGTTCACCAGGCAAGTTAAGAGGTCCAGACCACAGGCAGAGGACCAAAGGCATAACCTGCACCATTTCATGGTGTATATGACTCTAGTAGAGGGTTTCCTTGCAGCCAAAGGATATCAGCTACTCTGTCTGAGACTCCATGGCGAGAAATCATTAAGTCTTTAGGAGCCAGGCATGCAGGTAAAATGATTGCAAGTTCGGATGTACCAGTGATCCGTTGTCCTGTGACAGTAAGTGTGAACTGAGGAGTAGAAGGAATGGGGGCTCACTCGCCAGATGTTGGAGTAAAGGAAACCATATTTGTCTGGGCCAATATGGGGCCACCAGAATCATGTCTGCTCCTTCCGTTTGCAGTTTGAGTAGAACTCTCTGGATCAGTGGGGGCATAAAGGAATTTTCCTGTCCAGGAGAGGGACATGTCTTGCCAGAAAACACCAGGCCCTGGATCTAGCAAGCAGAAATTGGGCAGTTTTGCATTGTATGGGGAGGTGAAGACATCTAATTCTGGGGTTTCCCATGTTGTGAACAAAGTTTCTGCTACTGGTTGCAGAAGTTCCCATTCATGTGCGCTGGATCTGGATCAGCTGAGTAGATCTGCCAGCATGTTCTGTATCCTTGGAACATGAACTACAGATAGGGTGATACTGTGTTTTATTGTCCAATACCATACTCTCATTGCCTCCCGACAGAGTTGGTATGAATGGGTGCCACCTTGCTTGTTGATGTAGAATACTACTGACATATTGTCTGTTTTAATCAGTATGTGTCCTGGGAGTAGTTCTGTCTGCAAAGCTTGCAGGATGTAGAGGACTGCCCTTATCTCTAGGGTATTTATTTGAAGGTCTCCTTCTCTGCCAGACCATAATCCCTCTGTCCTTTTGTTGTCAAGATGGGCATCCAACCTGATCCTGACACATCTGTAGTCAGGATCTGTGAAGGTGTGGTTGATAGGAAGGAGACTCCTGTGGCGAGGTGCTCTGGTACTAGCCACCACTGGAGGACTTGGTGAATTAAAGAGGGTACCAAGACCAGCTGATTGAGGTCATTCTGGTATTGGTCACACTGGACTCAGAGCATCTACTGAATGGTTCTCATGTGGAGATGTGACCTGGGAACCGTGGCTATGGCAGCCACCATGTGGCCTAAAAGATGCAGCACAGTCCATGCTGTGACCTATTTCTGCTCCAGGATATGTCTGGTTAGACCTCGTAGGCAATCTGCCCTGTCCTCTGGCAAGAATACCATTCCTCTGGTTGTATCCAGGACTGCGCCTATGAACTGCAGCCTTTGGCATGGCATGAGAAGCAACTTTGGCAGGTTGATTGTGACACCCACTGCATTGAATAATGAAAAGGTGTCTTGTAATGTCTGGTTTAGTCCCGTTCTGGATGAGGCCATGAGAAGCCAGTCATCCAGATAAGGGAAAACATAAAGGACCCTCCTCCTGAGGGTCGCAGCTATCAGTGCAAGGCATTTGGTGAAGACTCTTGGTGCCGATAACAGGCTGAAAGGTAGTGCCCAGAACTGGTAGTGTTGTCCATGGAATTCAAACCGCAGAAACCTCATGTGGTGTTTTGCAATTGGAGATAGGCATCTTGCATGTCCAGTGACACGAGCCAAGCATTCGCGTGTAGCATCGGGATCAATCCTGGCAAGATGACCATCCTGAAGTGGTTGTATGCCACGAAGGCATTGAGATCGCTGAGGTCCAGGATGAACTGCCTTTTTGGGTACTAGGAAGAAAATGGGACTAGTACCCTTTCCCTCTATGAATCCATGGGACCTGTTCTATGGCCTCCTTCGCTAGAAGGGCCTGGATCTCTTCTTGTATCAGTGTGGTGTGTTGGCTGGAATACTGGGAAAGAAGGGGCAGCCTGGACGGTGGTTGCCTGGTGAACTCAATAGAGTGGCCTCTTTGAATCAGCTGAAGAACCACCCATTGGTTGGAGGTAATTCGCTGCCACCCTTCTAGATGTTTCAAGAAGTGACCCCCGACCGCCTCTTCCGCCTGGGCAGGTGGAAGAGGAGGGCTCTGCAACAAGTCAGGATGTGGAGGGGGAAGGGAAGTTTGTCTGGGATTGTATGGCATTCCTCGCTCTTGTTCCTCTTGTTACTCTAGAGGGGCCTTTGCAGGTAAAGCCACCTCTCTGCTGCTGTTCAAACCTAGACTGCTGCCCCTGTTTTCCATGAAAATGGTGCTATTGCCTCCAAAATGTTTCTATTTGTACATTGCCTGTACAGAATGGGCCACCTTGCCAGCATCTTGTAGTTTTGTTATGATTCAGATTCTTCTCTAAAAAGGACTGAGCCCTTAAAAGCAACATCTAGGATGCCGGTCTGGACATCTGGTATGAAGCCCGAGACCCTCAACCAAGAGTGTCTTTTAAGACATACACTTGACCCCTCTACTGCCTTGTTGCACTGCCTGTTCACCTTTAGGCCACTTCTGGCTGCAGAACATGCAGAATCATAGGCTGCTCGGAGTACTTGTGTGCCCATGTCAGAGCCTGTCAGCAAGAGTTTGGCCAGCTTTTCTTTTTGGTCTCTGTCTGGTAGATTTTTCACTATGTCCAACCTTTGTTACCACAGGGCATTCTGAAACTGAACCATGTGGGTCAAAAAATTAAGTGAGGGGATGGAACATGTAGCAGACGCGTACATTTTTCTTCCCAAGGAATCAAGCTGTTTTGATTCTCGGTCTGGAGGCTGAGTGCTCAAGTGCTTTGACCTTTGGGACCTGTCATGTGTGGCAGTGATGACCACTGAATCCACCATGGGTTGTTCTCCCAGATAAGGGTCTTCTAGCGGAGACCCATATAGGCGATCAGCCTTTTTGGGGACAGCAGAAGAAGTATAAGGGTGCTTCCAAGCAGCCTTAGTCACATC
Organism: Neoceratodus forsteri; assembly: GCA_016271365.2. Taxonomy (NCBI): domain Eukaryota; kingdom Metazoa; phylum Chordata; order Ceratodontiformes; family Ceratodontidae; genus Neoceratodus; species Neoceratodus forsteri. The sequence continues at coordinate 136,059,372 of CM057457.1, read as the reverse complement.
CTGGAATGCATCAACCAGTGGTGGGACCATCACTGGTTTAGGATCCTTTTGGCGCAGATATTTTGCAAGACGGCACCGTTCTGGATCCAAATCCTCTGTGTCTCACCCCCTCTTATCTTGGCTATGACACATTATATCCATGAAAGTAGGGTCATCTGGAGAGGGCCTTGGCAAATCCTTTCTATAAGCAGAAGGAATGCCAAAGGGGGAGCTGAATCTGGAGGAAGACTTGGATGAAGAAGAATATGATTCATCTGAGGAAGAGGACTCTGACTTCCTATGATGCTTCTTTTTCTTGTGCACACTTGGTGAGTGAGAAGAGGTCTTGGAAGCAGACCTTGGCCGCTTCTTTTCTTTGAATGCCCTTTATATGGAGTAGGGCATTTTTCCTTAGAAAGAGGACTGACAGGGCTTTTCTCCTTCAGCAGAGGGCTAGGACCCCGTTGTGGACATTGGTCAGCTGGAGGCGCCTTAGTGGGGACTACACTGTTCCGGATTGTCTACCTCCAATAAGTGAAAAAATCCTTCACCTCGGAGATCCGCAGACCCGAGGTTTGGCCTGTCACCGGCTGAGACATCTGATCAGTGGTTTGGCCCGTGACTGGCTGAGACATTTGACTGTCTCCTGTGTCTATTGGTCTGTGGTCTAACGCACTCGCTGTTTGGTCTTTGGGTGTTGTCGGCCCATGTAAGAGGTCTGCATCCTCTAGACCAGCCACCTGGTCGTCACTCAGACATCCAACCCTGACGTCGGTGTCTTCACTGTACATCCGTTGGGATGTGCCGACCTCCGGTATGGTGGAAGTGTTGTCATCCAATCATTGGGTGTGGACCTCGGCTGGAGGCCGTTGGTCCTTGGACCTCTTAGCAGATGTTTGGTCTGAGGTCCATGGTCCTTTTAATGGACATCTGGTCTGCGGTCCATTTAGCGGCCGTCCCCAAGGATGTAAGGCTGAGAGGCCAATCTTGACTGGTCAAAGCCCTGGCGCTGGTCCAGGGAGTCGAAGCCTGTGACTGAGGCCGACTTGAAGGGCGCTTTGACTGGATGATCTGTAGCAGAACACTGGCCTACAGAGCCCAAAGACCAGCTGGTGGAGTGAACCTGGGGCTGAATCTTCAGGGGCTGAAGAATGGTTCCCGAACTGGAGCTACCTGATGTCTGGACCTTGGCTGGCAGTTTTTGGGCCTTAGACTGAGACAGAGATCTAGTAGAGCGGCTGGCCGAGTCTGAGCTCCCCATGGAGTCATATGTCCAGGATTTAGATGGGAGCACTCTTTCTCCCTTTCCCTCCTTTTTTTCCTTGTGTTTCCCTGATATATGGGAGGAGCTTTCCCTTGAGGAGGTACTCTTTTGCATTGCTGTTAATTTTTGTTCAAGGAGGAAGGTCTCCAAGACTTTTTTGGTGGTGGATCCTCATTCTGCTGTTGAAATTCTGACAAATATGACAGGCCTTAGTGTCATGCTCTGGGCCCAGGCACCGCACACAGGCCGCATGGCTGTCCTTGAATGGGATCTGTTTGCAGCAGGCACACTTGGATGAGTGCCTTTCTATGAAGGACGTTGGAGAAAATGACATACAGGAAGAGATAATCAGAAAAAAATAGCAAATATTTGAAAATAATAAAAGAAAATATTTAAGTGATGGTGTCAATTGGTTGCTGAAGGCGTCCGTGGAGCCAATGCTAGCTAGTCAACGGCAGGAAAAGAACTGAGGGATACTGGGAGACCACCCCTTTAATGATGTAAGGGACGTCGCGGGTGGGGCCGATGTCAGGGGGTGGTCCCCCGCTGTATATAAAGAAGAAGTTTTCCGTGGTCCAGACGCCTGGACGGTTTGTGTCCTAATGGTGTAACCTGTTGCAAAGAGGTTGAGCTGGAAGGCAGATTCCCTTCTTCAAACTGCTCCTTTCCCTCATATTCCTCCTCTAAATCCCTCTCAGTATCCATGGCATCAGGATTATATTCAACCTCGTCCTCATTATGAACAACAGTGGGTGCCACAGAGGGAATCTGTGACATTGGCGGTGGCCGAGAAGCGGTAATCTGTGGCATGCTTGAAGAAGCCATCGATGAAGGCCCAGGTACAGGTGGCCCTGTCACTAGTATAGCTATCGTCTGCATCAGTGACAATAGCAGACACTGTATCATACCGGAAAACAATGCCAACACAACCTGGGAGTTGACTGCACCTTGAAAAGAGTCTGGGACTACCTGCATCGAAGGGCCAGAGCTCGATGATGGCGGTGACACAACATCCATATCAGGCATGGCAGTGACAGAGCCAAACTCTGACCTTGGTTTCTCAACAATAGTTTGGGGGGGGGGTGCTTTTGTCAACATCACTAGAGCAGGCATTCACAAGGATGGACGTGATTTCAGCTGTGACCTGGACCTCCCAGTGAAGCAGATTTGTCTTTATGTTCATGCTTATGGCCAGACAAGGAAAGGCCTGTGATGACAACCATCTTTGTCTTTCAACTTCGATGACTGTTTCTTAGTCGACAGTGAGGGAGAAGCAGGCCTGCAACCTACAGCCTTTTCCATGACTTTCAACACCTTTTGAGCAAGAAAGTTCTCCAAGGCCTTCCGACAGCGTCATCTTGTAGTCTAGTTGAAATTCTGGCAAACTCACAGACCTGAGCAGCACACGCAGACTATGTGAGTGCTGTCCTTGTAAATTCTGTAGCCGTTAGAGCAGCAACAGAAACACAGAAACAGAATCTGCCAGCAGATGAGGTCTGCTTGACCCACCTAGTCTGCTTTTTCCCTGCCTTTAGTATCACTGCAGATCCTACTTGATCTCCAGCTCATTCACCCCCTTCCCTTTCCCTAAGATTCCCTTATGCCTATCCCATTCATTCTTGAACCCCGCCATTGTTTTTGCCTCCACCACCTCCACTAGAAGACTGATCCAGGAATTCACCACTCTTTCTGTGAAGAAGTACTTTCTCACATCTTTCCTGAATCTACACCCCCAGCATATCATGCCCTCTTGTCCTTGAGCACCATTTTCTTCTGAAAAATACTTCCCTCTTCTACCTTGTTTACTCCGTGACTCTTTTTTTAATAAAGATTTTTACCTTTCCACTGCCACATCACACCATTCTTTGGGCCATGTTTCAGGTGCCCCCAGTCCCGTCATCTGCTCCCCCAGTGGATCCTGCTGACCGCGATCCGCACAGTGTAGGACCCGAAAGTTCCCAAGGGCCGTCATATATGGCAACTGGACATATTTTCATTTTTTTCTCCCCACTACTCCCTGGGGCCTCAGTGACACAGAAACGTATATGCATGGAGGCGTGCATGCGCTCTGGAACTGGCAACCCCACTCCACCCACCAGACCTAATGCCAGCTTCCCTTTTGCTTGATGCTACCACTAAGTCTCCACCTGGTAGCAGCCAAGAGCCAGGAAGGCTTGCCTCCCCAATCTGGGTGAGAAGAGCTGGCAAACGGCTGCTCAATCCTCTCCCAGTCCAACTCCCCCTGGCTGACTCCCAGCAACCCAAGTCTGTTCCAATACTTGGCTCAACAGTGTGGTGAGAGGTAAAGCGCCCAGTGCTTCTGCCCTCTACACCACTGGGCCTCCCCCTCCCCCTCCACCCGTGAGGTATTTATAAGTCTCTGTCATACCCCCTACTCTCTCTTCTCTTCCAGAGTGTACGTATTTAGGTCTTTTAATCTCTCCTCATAGGGCTTCTGATGCAGACCCTGCACTATTTTAGTTGCTTTCCTCTGGATTTCTTCCATTCTATGTCCTTTCTGAGGCATAGTCTCCAGAACTAGACACAGCACTCCAGGTGGGGTCTCACCATTGGTCTATACAGAGACAACACTGATTCCCTCTTTCTGTTGGTGATACCCCTCCCTATGTACCCCAGCATCCCACTTGACCCCTCTACTGCCTTGTTGCAGTGCCTGTTCACCTTTAGGCCATCTGATATGATAACCCCAGATCTCTTTCCTGGTTGGTGGTTGTCAGTACTACCCCCTCCCCATTTTGTACTCTGCCCTGGGTTTCTGTGCCCCTGGTGCATTATTTTGCACTTTTTTACACTGAAACCTAGATGCCATACCCTTGACCACCCCTCGAGTTTTCTCATGTGGCTGCTCATCCTTTCTATCCCCCCCCCCCCGAGTGTCCACCCTATTGCAGAATTTGGTGGCGTCCGTAAAGGGGCAGACCTTCCCTTTCGGCTCCTCTGAAATGTCACTTATAAAGACTGGCAGTATAGCCTAGAGGTTAGAGTAACGAGTTGTGAATGAGCTTGATATATCCTGTAGACCTGGGTTTGATTCCCACAATGTCCACCTGCATACTGTGTGACCTTCCCAGTGTTCCCGGGTCAGCCCTGAAAACAAGTACTTGTGCCTTGTGCACCTTACCGGGTTACTAAAGAACAAATAAAAAAATTAAATAACTAGGACCAGTCCCAGCACTGATTCCTGAGGCATCCTGTGAGTCACCTTCCCTTCCTCTGAGTGAACTCTATTTACCACCACCCTCTGACCCCATCCCCTATCCAATTTCTTACCAGTTTACAACCTTAGGACCCACGCCTAAGCCACACAACTTCCTTACTAGTCTCCTATGTGGAATGGTGCCAAATATCTTACTGAAATCTAGGTAGCCTAGGTCCACCACCTATCCTGATCTAATTCCTTGATCACCCAGTCAACAGATTGGTCACCAAGAACAAAGGCTCTTTGTTCTTTGGTGGCATACAGACATGATGATGGAAAAAATATTTATAGAAAATTACAAACAGCAATGGCTATTTCAACACTGTTTCTCTTCAGCAGGTCTGACGAGAATGACTGACAATGGCAAGAGTGTTGGTGCTGCCCATGTTATATACACATCAACAATGCATGCCACCATGGGTGTCCCCAGTTAGCAAAACGTTTCTACGTGGTTCTGAAGCTGACAGCTTACAGTTCCAACGGTGTGGCCTAATTGAGGAGATAGCCTTGATGAAGATCAGCAGATGTCTTGCTTATGTAAAGTCTTAGAAGAGAAGTCATTGCCAGACACTCACCTTATCAAAACACACTGGGAACAGGAGCTACAGTTGCACTTGGTGGACAAAGAACTGCAAAAGATTTACATGGAAATACATTAGCCTACTTTGACACTTACCTGGAGGGAATTCTGCTGGATGGTGGTTAAGCATTTTTTTTTTTTTTGCAAATGCCCATAATTACTCAGCATGTTCATGCTAGCAACACATATAGCTGCTGGAGAAACTGTGGGGACAGAGGTATGTATGCACATATCTTTTGGTCTTGTTCAAAGCTTGCATCCATCTGGAATGACATCCGAACAGCGTTGGAGAAAATCCTTAGTTTGCCACAGTTAACTGCAGCACAGTAAATACTGGACTTCCACTTCAAGGGTTGTGTCATAGGAAATGGTGAAAACTTTTCAATATTTGCATTGCAGCAGCAGAAAAATGCATCACACAACACTGGTTAACTGACTAGAGTCTTACAATGCAGATGTGGATTGGTAAGTGTAAACAACTCTAAATTATGGAACAGTTCAGTGTCTGGCTTCACTTTCGTGAAGCTCGATATAAAGAAGTACAGTACCCCTTGATGTGTTATGTGGAAGAAGTGGAGGGTCTCACTGCATTAGATCAAATGACAGAGGTTTAACTGCATTGTTGAAAAATGGAGCTGGAGCAAACACTCTTGTCCTAAGTGACTCGGACAGGGCAAGAACGAGTTCCCTCTGGATCCTGACACCCCCTGGTTTTTGCTCGGTGTACTATATGATGAGTGGCCCTATGTTCCCCTGATAGATTCTGAATGCCTCTCACTGATATGTGTATTCCTTGGAAATTTTTTTTACAAACCTGTTGCCTTACTGTTTATTATTACTGTCTGTATGTAATACCCTGTACCATGATTGCGAATGTACAATTATGCATGCTGTCTGTGTCTGAATAAAAACTTGTTGTATAAAAAAAAACAACTGCAAATGGGGTGAGGAGGAGACGTAGGTGAGACCACGGGGAGTGAGGGAAGAAAGGGAACTATTTCATTGGAATACTCTGAGGAAGGATATTTCAAAAGAAATTGCTAAAAACCAACATAAAAAAATGGCCTGAACATTTCTTTTAATAATTTTTTAATTTTTTTAGGAATGTCTACTGCATAATTGCAATAATGCACTCCAGGGTGTGGGATGTGGTGAGATTTACCCACGTCTGGTTTGGTTAAAGTAACTCGGCCTACAATCTCAGCAATATCCACACCCTGTCATGCACTGTTGTTTCACTCAAGGACCTGGGGAAAAAGAGTTCTGGACTTGTAACATGGGCCAAAATCATGTTAACTACCTGCAGCTGCTAGCAGCATGCTGGTATCTTAATGGGCTGAATGAACCAGCCACTCATGGGTCTCAGTATCTTGATTAAAAAACTAATTCTTGTTTTCAGTAGTCTGGTTGATTAATAGGGTTTATATGATTATAAGAGAGGGGTCATACAGCCTCAAAATAGGTCTGTTTGGACTGCTAGGGGAAAGTACAGTTATGTAAGAAGTTACCGTAACAGTAGGTCTGCAAGGGGATCTCTTGCAGCAGGCTACACCTAGGGAACTATAGCCGTCAGGCACTAGGACCACACAGAAACTTGTCTAGCTAGCAGTCTACAAGGAGGCCGTCCATCCTGATGTCAGGCATCGACGTCACCATATGGTATAAGAGTGGGCGGCCCCCATGCCCACCTAAGTTCTCCCAGTGGAGACCATAAGCAAAAGAGTCCTGCAGAGGAACCGAGGAGGGACCAAAGGTTCCTGTCAAAAAAGAGAGAGAGAGAGAGAGGAGAAGCAGACACAGGAGACCCTCACAAGCCCAGGAGGGAGGGATGGCATGGCCTGCTGCAAGAGATCCCCTCGCACATCTACTGTTACGGTAAGTTCTTATGTAACTGTACTATCTGACTTCGGAGATATCTCTTGTAGAAGGCACACCTATCAAAAAAGTCCCAAGCAGTTTCTGACATCAAGAAATGCAGTCTGGGCAGAGGAAACCAAGAGCCTAAGAAAGTAGGCCCTGTAGAACACCTAGGCTGAAACTGGCCCTATGCCTAGAGGCAATGTCTAGACTGTAGTGCCTGGCAAAGGTGAGGACAGAACTCCAAGTGGCAGCATCACAGATCTCTGCAGCTGACACATTCCTGAAAAAGACAGTAGAAGTGGCCATGCCTCTGGTGGAATGACCATGAACAATGTCAAGAAGGTCATTGCCATACATCCTGTAGCAAAAAATGATACAGCTGGCCAACCATTTGGACAGGCATTGTTTTGAAACAGGGGCACCTTCTCTCCCAGGGGTGAAAGAAAGAAACAAACAGTTTGGACTTCCTGCAGTCCTTCATACGATTGGTATAGTAATGAAGAATTCTATGCACATCTTAAGTAAGGAGCAATGCTTCTCCTGGATTGGCACGCTTGGGTAATAAACAGGAAGGGGGATGGACTGATTTAAAGTGAGCTCAGACACCACCTTAGGAAGAAAACTTAGAATTAGTACACAAAGACACCCCGCCTTTGTAGAAAATCAAATAAGGCTGCTCACACATGAGCACTTGTAGCTCTGAAATTCTTCGAACAGAAGTAATAGCAACCAAAAATAACGCTTCCCACAACAGACTGTCATGGCCGGTTCAAAAGGAGCCAAAGTAAGTTTTTCTAACATAAAATTCAAGTCCCAGGGCGGGATTGGATTGTGAACAGGAGGCTTCAGATGAAGAAGGCCTCTCAGAAATGTACGGGACACCTCCAGTTGTGCCGCCGCACATCCTTTTATGGGCACAAGGAAGGCAGAGATGGCAGACATGAGCACCTTTTTTTTTTTCAACTTTCTTTATGCACTGTCCTTCAGGAAACTCTCTCCAACATCCTTCACCACCTCCAGGCTCTACCTCCCACCTGAGACATCTTCTTCTCCTCGCACCAGCCTGATGAACCCCCTGGCTCTGAACCCCCCCCCCCGAGGTGGGGCTGCCCCATCCACCCAGGGTGCTCTATCTACAATCAAGTGTATTAGGCTGGGCAATTGGCCCTGGAGAGGAGAGTGCCTGGTAATGGGAATGTGCCCTGGTGGGGTAGAGGTGCCTTCACCTATCCCCGAGGATGGGGAATTTTCTTATGTAGTTTCCCCCAGAGTGATGTCCGCGCAACAGGGTCACTGACGTTCGCCACCACTCCGCCCCCTTGGTACAGTTCAGCACTAGTGTTACCTCTGGTCTCCATCAGAGGTCCTTACTGCACTGAGCAGGCCTCGGATCCCACCCCGGGAGAGCAGAGCAGTCAATCGGATGCTCAATCCTCTCCCTCCCCTGCTGACCCACAATGGCCCGGGCTCGTTCTCGAACCCGGGTCAACGGCGTGGCATCCAGTGCCTCAGCCCTCAGTGCCACTGGGCTGGCTAGACATGAGCACCTTAAGAGAGGAGTACTTCAGACTGGAGTCTGAAAGGGACAAAAAGTACTCCAGAATCTGATTCACTGGACAAGTGAACAGATCCACTGGCGTGAAGCAGCCCGCAGCGCAAAACGCTTCCACGTCATAGAATAAGTGGCCGTAGTGGAAGGCTTCCTAGCTGCTACCAGGACATCAGCCACCCTGGGTGACACCCCAAACCAAGCCATGGATAGACGCAAGGTACTTGAAGTCTGCTGGACCAGGGTGCCCTGGTACTCGGATAGCAAGCCTGTGCACATTGGAAGAGGAACCGAAGGCTCCACTGTCAGCTGTTGTAGCAAGGGGAACCATATCCAACGAGACCAGAATAGGGCTATGAGGATCATTGTGGCCCCTTCCATCTGGAGCTTGATCAGCACCCTCTGAAGCAGAAGGAAATGCATACAGAAACCTCCATGTCTAAGAGAAGGACAATGCGATCTCACCAGAAAACTCCAGACCCTGGATCAAGTGAGCAACAATGCAGCAATTTTGCTATGAGTGGGGATGCAAAAAGTTCCAACTTGAAAAAACACCATTTGTCGAACTGTTCTATGACTGAGGTCAGCAGCTCCCACTCATGTGTCTGGGACTGCGACCAGCTTAGGCTGCCTGCCAGAATGTTATGGGTGCCGGGAACATGGACGGCTGACAATTCCAGATCGTGTTCCAGAGCCCAGTACCAGACTGTCATGGCCCTGCAAAAAAAAGGGTAGGTGTGAGTGCCCCCTTGTTTGTTGATGTAGTGGACTACACGTCTCTACCATGCCGGTTCAACATCTCTAGTGTCGACTGGCATTACAGCGACAGGAATCATGTTGACTGCAAATTGCAGTCCTAATGATTCCTTGCAGACTCCTAGTCCTGTTTTTCTATCGGGGGGCTGTGCCCCACGAACCCCTTGACTAAAGGATTAACTCCAGTCTGAGTTAACTCTGGGCAGGGGTGCAGAACCGGGAGACAGCATGTCCCTGTCTCGGGCACACCATCACAGCGACCTGTCGGCAAAATGTTGATTTTGCCGACAGGAGCGTAGTTCGCTGTGTTGGTGTCACCGTACGGGGGGGCTACACTGATGTTGTCTGTCTGCACTAGCAGAAGGCCTGGGGAGAATGGAGTCTGGAAAATCAGCAGGGCATAGAGCACTGCTCTCATCTCCAGAACACTGATGTGGAGTGAGGACTCCAAGGTGGACCAAGTCCTTTGGGCTTGGTGGGACCCCAGATGGGCACCCCACCCCATCCCTGAAGCATCTGTGGTGAGAATTTGCTGACAGAAGGGAATGAGAAAGGGACCCCCAACCCCAACAGGTTGATGGGTTCCATCCACCAAAGGAGAACTTGCTTTATTGGAGAGAAGACCAGAACCTGCTGTTCTAGGTCATCTGTATGCTGGTCCCACTGGACCCTGATCGTCCATTGGGGAACCATCATGTGCAGTCTGGTGAGATGCAGTTGAGGAGACATAAACGAAAAGGGGAAAACTCAAAAGACTGAGGTGAGAAAACAAAAAATCCAAAGTTTTAGTAAAGAAAGGCGGTCGACTGAAGCTGTGACATTCCAAAAGGTCTGATATGCACTGATTGACAGTGGGAAAAGAACTGAGGAGGGCGCAGGGGCCGCTCACTCTTATACCAAGTGGTGACGTCAGCGTCTGACATTGGGGGTGGGTAGCCCCCTGGTAGACTGCTAGCTTTAAAAGTTTCCATGTGGTCCTAGTGTCTGGGGGCTATAGTTCCTTAGGTGTGGCCTGCTGCAAGAGATACCCCTGAAGTCAGATCCTCTGGATCTCCATTTATCTGACAGGGGCACTGGCAACCAGACAGCTACAGACACCAGCCCAGAAAGCTTAAAAAAAGAATACTGCTATTTTACTAGTCATCCTGTAAACAAACTTTCAGCTTAGTGTGTCTCTCCTGATAAAAAAATTAAAAAAAAATTAAAAATAAACTGGAAAGATACACTATTTGAATCTGTACTTTTTGTAAACAGAAACCTTTTCTTGATTGAACTACGAAGTCCTGTCCATCTACTGAGTGAGTGTTCATACAGAATCCAGAACTCGGCCTCTCACAGTCCACTGTAAGTATTTTATAATACATGGAGGTAAATGAAAGCTTTGCTTTTCACGATCTGTATTGTTTCCGAGTATTTTATGAAAACCTGTAGTGGCATCTATTGCTAGAGACTGCGTCCAGCTTGGCTGAGCAGAGTGAAAAAAAAAATTTAACAAACCATAACTCAACACCAAGATTTGGAAAATATTACCAGTTACATGGCTTTAATACTGAAATTTTATTTTTTTCGCTGTCTTTTTCTCACTGTCATGTGTGTTACAGACACTATACACTAGGCAATACAATAAATGACATTGGATACAGCCCAAGAGTATTTAGCACCTCTAGACACAATCGTCCTTTCTTTTCTGCTTTTTTATTTTGTATAACCACAACAACTACAACAGTCTACATTAATGCTATGTACACGAGTTAGCTAAGACATTTTGTTTATGTAGTAAAATATAAAATTAACATACTTCTACTAATAGACAAATCTGATTGGCTTACTTTATATTTTTTCCTTATAAGGCCAATCTAAATTTTGGCCCAGATTATGATGTTAAATATTTTCTTTAAAAACTAGCTTTTTTTAACTGCAGTGCATTCTGCTTTTACAAGCCCAGTCTACTGAAATGCAAGACAGGGTAAAAATTCAAGGCTGGACCTGGTAGCCCGTGGGTTAGCTCACCTACAAACTTGGTACTGTAGCCCATGTGTCATGTTTTAGTCATAATAAATGCAGATTATACAAAAGGAGATGCCTGGGGAAGCAAATGTTTTCTAGAGATTAGTGCTTGGGTCATTACAAACCGCTGCCTTTTTATGTTAGAACTTTACCTGCACGGTCACTGAATCATTCCAGAGCAACACGCAGCATGACTTGACCGGCATGCCTTGCTGTCTCAGTGTTGCTTAAGATTAATCGGACACAGTTACTGGAGAACTACGATGAACCCACCAGTCATTCTAACCCCTGCCCCCTCCACACACACACACACACAGAAGCTATTTTTAAAATACTGGTCCCTGTTCTGTTATTGCTCCATGTTTACTGGATTTCTTGTAAATTCAATAGGTGGTTCTGATTTTCACACATTCAGATGTCCCATTTTAGAACCGTATGAGAACGTACAGAGAAGGAAATGAGCAGGAATTAATTATACTCCAGCAATGCTTCTAATCATTACCGATATGGAACAAACTTTGCAAAATATTTGAAAAATAATGGCCGGCCTGGTGGCGCTGGATGCCACACCTTGCGCCATGCCGGCGACCTGAGTTTGGGCTACCGGGTGGGGGGTGAGAGTGAGAAGTGGATTGAAGTAGCCAGCAGGCAGGTCTCCTCCTCAGGGAGGTATGTAGGGGTTTCCCCGATGCTTGGCTGCCTCCCAGTGGTGGTTAGCTGGCAGTGCCACCCCAGAAGGGGAACCTAGCAATAGGCTGGGTGGGTAGAAGGGGCTGTCACCGGAGTCACGGTGCGCATGCGTGCCTCAACACACATGAGCAACCATATCTGGGGCCTTGGGTAGGAAGGGGGAGAAAACCATGAAAATCAGGGTCCACAGCTGGATGAAGCCCCTGGGTCGGCTCTGGTGGTCTGCCTAGACATGAGAGGGAGGGTGTCTTGAACGACCGTGGAGTCCAGTACGGTCGGCCGACACGGGACTGCCACCCGCCATGGAGCATAAATACCAGATGGAAAAAAAATATTTAAAAAATAATGATGCATGAACTGTTTTGTATAAATCTGATCAATTATTTTTTTACATTGTATTATTTATTGTAACTGTTTTGTCATAGGTCAAGTGGTGTTTAAAAACAGGCACTCGTTATCTAATGCACTTCCCAGAAAATAAAACTTAAATTAAACAATATATTATTTATTGGTTCATTTACCACAAAACATGGATCCAAGATGTAAGTGTACCTATTGCCGACAGGCTACATAGATCTACTTCCCTTTTCAGATTAATGTCACCTATTCAAATCTTCTACCCCTTCCTGGTCCATGACCCACATCTACCTTCCGTTCTTAGCACCAGGCAGGGCACTTACGGGCTTCCTGTATTGTATCTGTCCTTGTCCACACTTCCATCTTAAGGGTAATTACATTTGCTCCATTTCTCTCTCCCTCCCTCCTTCCTCTCCCATTCTATAGCCATCAGTTATGTTATTATGCATTTGTGTATGTATATAATGGCTTATGTACACATATTTTAACTATGTAAGCTGTTTCTATGTATGCCTGTAATTTCTCTAATTGTATCTTTTGCTTTGCTTCGACCCTGTGTGATGCAGGTCCACCTTGTAAATGAGCTTGCTCAATTGTGTTTCGCCTGGATAAATAAAGATTTTGATTGATTGACTGAAGTGTATATAACACATTCAGACTGCTCTAATCCCATCAAGGAAATCCCAGACACTCAGTTCTGGAAGTGAAACTAAATGGCTCTCTCAGCTCTAGGGGGAAAAGGAGAGGAAACACTGATAGATACAATTTTTACCTTCCATCCCAGAGGCATAAGTGTGCATGAAATAAAAGTTGGAAAATAGTAACAAAGGTGTTCTCCAAAAAATAAGTACTAGTGTAAAAATGCATCATGTCTCTAGGATCCACTTTCGCGTATTGTGGGAAGGCATCAGTAGTGTTTTTTCCAGTCCATCCAATGATTTGCTTCATAGAAAAAATAGAATTTGTCAGCAGATAAGGACCTCTTGACACACCTAGACTGCCACTGAAGACCCTGTTCTCTGCCCCCCCCCGCTGCTTTGTTACCAGTTTTCCTTTATACCCATCCCATGCATGCTTGAAGCCCACCACTCCACTGTTTTTGCCCTCACCACCCCCACTGGAAGATTGTTCCAGGCACACACCACCCTTTCAGTTAAGAAATGCTTCAACACATCCCTTCTAAACGTTGCCCCTCCAGCTTCTTTGCATACCCCCTAGTTCTCGTACACCTTCTTTTCTGAAAAATGCTCCCTTTCTGTACCTTATGCATGCCCGTGAGGTATTTAAAGGTCTCTATCATGTCCCCCCTCTCCTTCCTCACTTACAAGGTGTACATGTTTAGATCACTCAGTCTCTTCTCATGGGACACTTGGTACTTACCCTGCATCATTTCTGTTGCCCTTCTTTGGATGGCCTCTACCCTGTTTATAATGTCCTTTCTGAGGACACCACTGAAGATGTTTTTTTTTCATGCATACAGTATATGTGCATGTGCAGTACATATAGGACATACACTAAAGTGTACACACTTTATACAGTATGTGTACACATGTATATATCCTATACAGAGGATGCACAAAGGCCTAACTCAGAATATGCCATTTACCTCCATGAGCGAGGGGCAGGACAATAACTCATAAATGGCAAAGCCATGAGTGAGCTATGAAAGTCCTGCCCCCTCACAAATGATGATAAATATCATATTATGAGTCAGATCATTGTGTGCCTAGTTTATAAAATACAATTTAAAATCTAAAGCTTTCAACTGAGATATTTTCGGGGAGCTTTAACCATTTATTTCTATTCACTGCTCTAATTAGAATGCCCAGTTGCAATGCTGCATAGCTCCATTCTTACATGAATGAGCATTGTTAAACTGCCCTCCCTTTGGCAGTGATTGGAAATAAACTTCCAAAATGGGTTTCATAGCCCAAAAGCCAAAAAACCCAACCCAAAATGGTCAAGTCAGGAGGCGCAGCACCACTGAATATGCACAACTGCACACTGTATTGTGCAGCTGTTATTGATGCTGGGGGGAGGCAGAACTGACAGGCAACTAGCAGGTGCTTAGTGTGCACTGCAATGGGGAAGGGAAGTAAGACTGACAGCCAGGAGTCAGAGAAGAATTGGCATGTGTGGTGTCTGTGGGTAGATGCAATTGGCAAGGCATGGAGGCAGTGATGAGAGATGTACCTTTGGCTGTCAATCACTTATTCCTGTGCTGTACCATAAGGTGGGTCCTCCTCCTCGCAACTGCACACACATGCACATAAGACTCTCTGTGAGTCACATCGTTATTCCTGCCTCCTGGTCATCATTGGCACTCACTTCTCCCGTCACCTCCTCTCACACACAATAGCTGAGCACAGCCAAGCATCCCTCTGATTACGGGGTATAGTTTGCCCTCATGCTCTACCAGGAGCGTGGTAATGGACAGTCAGGGTGGTCATGAGACCGCACTAGTAGCAGTCCAATCAACAACAGCTTCTGTCTTGTTTGCCTGCTTTGACCCTGCTGGTAGGTGTGCCATGACTGGAGCTGGCAGGATGATGTTGCATGGGTTCATTAATTACACAGGTCAGTGCAGCAGGGTTAAAGGCGAGCGGCATGGCAGCTGGTTGGGGTCTGACACAGCACAGCAACAGATCGTTTGTGTGGTCACTGCAAGGCACTGAGGAGAAGGAGAGACAGATAAGATAACACAGCTTTTCTGAGCAGGCAAGATTAGGAAAGGAGAAAAAATTAAGAAGCCCAACACATATATTTTATATTTAAATCCATCTGTGGCTAATGCTGTAAAATAAACTTTGCTGAACTTGGAGACAGCAACAACAACAACAAAAAATATGGTAACCAAAATGATTTGGGGCCAGCAGGGCAGATCCTATGAGGATCATCTTAAGGCCCTGAACATGTACTCACTGTAGACTGGAAGAGAGAGGGGCCATATGATCGAAACCTTTAAGTTCATGAAAGGGATGAACAAGGTAGGTAGTGGGAAAATAAGCAGCATGACTGAAGATCAAGAACCTGGGGACCTGAGTGGAAGCTGGCGGAGGGAGATTCAGGAGGGATGTACAGAAATGTTTTTTTACTGATCGTGGCTCAGCCATGGAATGGCCTACCAGGAGAGGTGGTGGGTACAAGAACCATTAATGGTTTCAAACACAGCTGGGACTGAGTAAAAGGCTTAATACTTACACAAGGGGAAAGTAGTAATGCGGGGGGAGGTGAGGCAATAAACCCGACTAGACATTTGGTCCTGCGGTATGACAGGGTACAACATGGCAGACTCAATGGATAAATTGTCTTTTTCTGCTGACATTTTCTGTTTCTAAGCTGCTGCATTCTGCACTTAGCTGTACATGTGAGGACTAAGCAAATGCTGGGTAGCTGCTGGGCCCTCCCATTCCTTGTAAAATGGAAGAACAGTTGCATCACACAGCTTTAGTTCTTGAGTTTTGTCTGGGTAGAGTAAGAGTCACAGCCTAAAGCAGTGCAACAGACCTGACCAAGAAGAAACCGGAAGCCGGCCCGGTGGCGATGAGGGATGAGGCGCTCGACACCACACCTCCTGCCACACCAGTGACCCGGGTTTGGGAACGAGCCCAGGCCATCAGAGGATTGAGCATCCAAAGGACAGCTCTCCTCTCCCAGGAGGGAGGTGGGTACATGCTCGGTGCCTGACTGGCCTCTGGTGGAAGCCGGAGGCATAGCAAGTGCACGAGCATAGAGAGAAGGTTGGGAGTGGAGGACATCGTGGAGATGCCTTGACATTGGAGCACGCGCCACTCCCATACAAAAATGGGAAAAACACCCCGCAGCACTCCAGGTAGACGGAGCACCAGGCCCCGATCCCCAGTGCCCCTGCCTGACCTGGTACCAGCATCCCGATGAGAACAAGAAGGACTTTGGGGGTGCCCCTACCCTGTGTCCACCTGGGGGATAAAGCCATGGCTACATGGGGGATGGACTGCACCAGGCTCCAGGTAAGAGCAACAGGACTACAAGGCCACAGGTGTCTCCAGAAGAGTAGGAGTGCTGCGGGCAGGGGGAGTATAAAGAGCAAGTATAAAAAAAAAAAAAAAAAAAGAAACCAGAAGGATCTTGTTTACTCTCAGGTGAGTCTGTTGCACTCATTTTGGCTGAGACTCATAGTCGCAGCCCAGGCAAAACTCAAACAAAAACTGAGTTATGAAACAGCACTTTCCTTTTTGGTACTGTACTCTTTCAAGTCATGCCTGAAAATAGGTATCTTTCTGGCCCCCAGTCTCACATTATAGGTAGCTTCAGGTGGCGAGATGGTGGGCTCCTCTTAAGGAAGTCACCCAGGGTTCGTGAAGACCCCCCTCTAGGTTTCACAGTGGTATAGGAAGGCATTGTAGCCTATAAAATGGAGCCAAGGGGGGGGAAGTCAAACAGAATTCCTCAAGCAGCAGTCATCGATATCACTCTGATTTTTGGTGTCACACGTGTGCTGAGGGTGGTATGTGTCTATGCCTCCAGAGTCTCCAGAAAGTTCACTTCACAGTGTGACAGAGTTAAGGGAAGGTTACGGGGAAGCCTGGGGAGCATTACCATATAAACTAATACCTCCCAAGAGAAAGTACAGCAGCCACCATGTAGTATCAAAAGGACAGTGACTCAAAGAAGGGTAAGAATCATGCATTCAAATGTATGTGTTTAGAAAGGGTATGTAATGGCTCGAGGGGTGGGGATTTCAACAGTAAATTGTTGAGACATGAAAATTACTGGATTTACACTTTGGGAGCTGTTAGCTGGGATGGCCTAAATGAAAAATTTAGCCTTGAACCCTCTCTAAAATACTGACCAGGAATATCTGACCAGAAAATCCTTCTTTCGGATGAGATGTTAAAACGAGGTCCCATCTGCCTGTTCTGGTGGTAGTTCAGGTGGATGTTAAAGATCCCATGGCACTTCTCGAAAACAGCAGGGGAATTTCCCCAGTGTCCTGGCCAAATTCCCCCCCATTCACTAAAAATACCACCAACAGTTTAATCTGGTTCAATGTCAGTTGGCATTCATCTGTATCCCCCTCCCCTGGGACGAGGCTGAAAACAGGCAGAACTGTCTAGGTCTCCTTTCCCGGTCAACAAAAATTAACTAAATAAATAACTAAAATAATAAAATATGTAAGCTTACACAACTACACTGAGGTTTTGTATTGAAATACCACTTTTAAAGTATGCTAACCTCATTTTGTTCTTTTTTTCTTTGCTTATAGTTGCCATAGTGATGGTAACAAGGCTGGACATTAGTTGAAAGCACTGTTCAACATTCCACTCGATGACATCATGTTGCCATTGGTTTCTGAAACTGGAAGGACGAGGAACATGTTGTAAAGTCCCCAGCTGGCTATTTATATCATTAAAAAGAAATATCAATACATATGCACAAGTGCTGGATATTTTTTTTTTAAAACTGTCTAAATTATTTATGTATATCTATTTATCACTGTTGTTTTGGGGATTAATTAATGGCGGCTTTACTGACTGCATTGTTGGGAGTTGGTTATTATTGTAATATACATTTTTTTATGTGAGGAATGTGAATTGTTTTGTTGTTCACTGACACTAGTTAAATGTGATCTTTGTGACCATGTCTCCACAGTCCTCTTGATAAAGCACTGCGCAAAACTGTCAAGGTTTTTTGTGCCATCCGTCTGCTTTTTACATTTTTGCTTCATTTACTAATAAGTTAAATTTTCTCATGGCATATCTTAGCTTTTGGTGCTAAATGAAGCTGGCTGAGTGTGGTGTCTGGAATTTTCTAGTTATCTTTACGATATTTTGCTGAGGCACGCATAGCACTTCCTATGCTAGTATCTTTTTGCTGTAGCCTGACTTGTTTTTGAGGTTGCTCGGGGGGGAGGAGGGAGCAGGTCTTTATGTGCATGTTATTGGTAAGATGCTAAAATGGGAGCCAGGAGTGTTGAGATGGGTAGCTTAGAGGCTGCATCCACTATGAACAGTGCAGTTAACTTATTTGACTCACTGTTCTCTGACTGGTTTGACAAGAACCCTTTGTTAATATCTAGATCAGAGTTGAATGCATTAAGAGATTGATGATTCCATGGCTGAGGGGGGTCCAAAAACAATCAAACACATATGTATTGCAATGGAATGGACTGCCTTGCAAACACACTGATCATACTGGCAAAGAGTCTTGTTAGAAGCATATTTAGACGTTAAAAGGGTGCCCAGGGGTTTATGAATCTCAAAACTTCCTGCCTTGAGAGAATGGACAAAGCTTTTGGAGAAGTGGCAAATGGCATTCTTGGAGGTATCAGCGGTATTGATCCATTTAATTCTTCAGAATGCAGAAGAATTGGTTCAAGCCAAAATGAAAGACAGAGGAAACAGTGAGTAATTTAAGAACTATCCTGAATATGATGAGTTTTATAAAGAACTGCAGGAGACTGTTAAATAAGCAAACAGAGGAAACGTAAGTTTGAACTTAATGGTAATGATTTTAGAAAAGGCCATATTTTGGTATGGCGCAGTAAGGTAGAAAAACAGCCAAAATTTATATTAAAGAAGAAAAGTGGCAAGTACAAAGACACATCAGTTACCAGTGAGTCTGAGAAATACAATGACTATTTTTTAGAGGAGAATGATACCAGCCACCCCCAAAAGAGCAGCCGCAGACCATACTCCCCAGACACAGCCTGAGACTGGTGCATTTTCAGGGCAGGGAAGGAGAACTAGGAGGGGAGGATACAGGTTTAAAAGAGGAGGCCTAGCTGGCTCCGTGGCACCAAGTGAAGGTGTTTGCTCGGCACGCTGGTGGCCTGGGAATCTGGAGCGGAGTTTGAGTGGGCCTTCGGCACCTGGAGGTGGCTTGGGGTGGCATTCTTGGTGGTGTGGTGCTTTGACATGCCGCCGAACACCCCCACCCCCAGGTTACCACTGTGGCTGGCCCATTGTGGGAGGGGGTGGATTGGTCAGGCAGAAAAGCAGAAAATCTGCCCCCAGCAAACCGGTCCCCATCACCATGGTAGCTCGGAAGTGTCCAAGCTGACCCTACTGTGCCTGGGATACATGTCTGTACCTTTGGGTGCTTCTCCACCCCCATCTGCCCCATCGGGGAGGGCCCTCTCAATGAAGGGTTACAGTGGGCTACCCAGAGGTCACGGCAGAAATGTGCAGCAGATGGTGACAGGGTGTGGTGGTGGTAGTGGTCCTTGACAGCCTGAAGGAGTGCCCAACCAGGAGGCTTGGCAGAAGCAAAAAAAAAAAGAAGAGGCCAATGGGAACAGCAATATCAGCATGGACAGAAGAAGAGAGGGGGCAATAGGCAGAGGAAACATAGACAACAAGGGAGAATGACGTATCATCGAAGTACACTATTAATATTTCAGACTAAGAATGAACTGCAGCTGAAATTCAAGTGTTGCAAAGAGGACTACATTTTATTCCAACTAGGAGGATAAACGAGTTTGAAACAAGGGTAGATCTCAATAAATTCATTTGTTCCCTTAACTTGAAAGTATTTTTTTCCAGAGCAGGTAATAATGACCATCTGATGGAGGTGAAGGAGTATGGAGAAGAGGATAGTGTTTCCTCAGTCCAGAGTGATGTGGTAAAAACTTTTCATGGTAGATAAACATTCATACCACCAATTAATTCCGCAGTGGTGGCATTTTATCAGTCATGTGAGAATGATATGAATAAAATGTTTGCTGAAAAGGTGAAACCAACTTTTATTAATTTCTTTAACAAAGAGAGAAATGCATCTGAAAATCTTAAAGCAAATACCCGAACTACAGTGAAACCAGCCCATAAAGGTGGTTCAATTGTAATTATGAATACTACATGGTATGAGCATGAATCAAAAATGCAATTAAGTAGCAGCAAAGTTTACAAAACACTGGATGTGATGCATGAAATTTAAAGAGGAAATAGATTCTGTATTACAGAATGCATTGGAAAAATATCATTAATAAAAAGGAGTGGAAATTTTTAACTGTAGCGTTCACCGTCAGACTTACAATATATTTGTTACCAAAGGACCATAACAATTTGATGTTTCCACCAGGGTGACCAATAGTGGCCAGTGTGGGATCCATTACGAAGCCCTTATCAAAATATGTAGATACCCATCTGAAGTATGTGGTGGCCACTTCTGGAACAGACATTAAGGATACAGTCCATATACTACAGGTTCTGGATAATACAGTAGATGAACTGGATTGGTTGTTAGTTGCCCTTGATGTTACTGCATTGTACACCAGCATACCCCATGAAGGGGGACTGAATGCATTAAGGGTCACTTTAAGGGAAAAGAATGCTTCACAATGTGACTATTTCAAATTGTTAGTGAATCTGTCACAAAAAATCCTTAAGTGTAACACATTTTCCTTCTTGGATACATACTACCCTTAGATCCAAGGAACTGCTATGGGGGCATCATTTGCCTATAGTTACATTAATATACATCTGGGGTATAGGAGAATACAATTGTGAAGGATTCTGATAATAAATAAATTTGTTTGATAATCTAATCCTATACCATAAGATTTTGGATGACATCTTGATAGCATGGAAACGAACGGTGAGTGACCTATGGAAATTTATGTCATATTTGGAGGGGTCCAACTTTAATCTAAAATTTACTGCTGCCTATGATGTGAAAGAGGTAAGTTTTCTTGATATTAAAATAATTAAAGATGAGAATGGGGGTGTTTATACTGATCTGCATAGAAAGCCAAGAGATTTTAGTATTCAAGTTGTCACCCGCAACATGCTGTTGAAAAAGTGCCTAAAAGTCAGTACATTCATTTGAAATGAAACTGTAGCAAGGATATGGACTATCAGAAACAAGCAGATGATTTAGATGTGTGCTTTAAACAAAGGGGCTGTAGTATAGCATTAGACAGGGCAAAGAATTTGCAACAAGCAAAGATAGACAAACTTTAATACAGGAATGTCGCCAGAGCAGAAGGGATTGGAACTGGGGAACAGAATGAATTTTATTAAGATGTATTCTCTTAAGTCTGGGTCAGTGTGTAATATAGAGAATAAAGTATGGGGTGGTGTGTGTAACGAGAAGTTTACACACACCCGAGGGGTAAGATGCTACATAAACCCCAAGAGCAAAGCTTGAGGGGTTTGTGCAAGCATCTAACCCTCAAGGGTATGTGTAAACTTCTTGGTTTACACACAACACCCCATATTTTATTTTATATAATTGCTGGCTCCCCATTTTTCTCTGGCCGTTTTAATTTTTTCGTTGGGTGATGCTGCCAGATTTAAAAAGGGGTCTGTGGAGTTCATGTGTCCCTGTAAATTTAAAAAACATTATTAAACTTACTGCCGAGTTACTGTGGTGTATGGCAGTTCACTTTTCGGCGAGCAGGCAAGTGGCGTGTTTGGGAAGCGGTGAACTCTGGCAGGCACATGCGCAGAGTTAGAGAAATCATGAGCATGTTTGCCATTATAAATGCTCCTTTATAATGCCAAATTATGCCACAGTTTCTCTATGGGAAAAACAGGGAGCCAGTTATTATATTATAAATAATCACTGGCATGTATTAACTGCGGAGGAAAGTTTGGTCCCCTTTGTGAGATAGAAACCACAAATGGTGTACAAAGGGGGACAGAACATAAAAGACATGGTAGTAATAAGTTTTTAGCCAATGAAAAAAGGCTCAGATTAGACAAATTGGTTACCTGAACCACCAATAGGCACTTTTTCGTGTGGGAAGTGAGTTTACTGTAAGGGTATTAGAAAGCAGAGTAACTTTACAAGTACGTTTACTGGCAAAACATGCAGAGTAAGGGATTTAATTAATTGTAAGGGGTTAGTCTATCTAATAGAATGCAATTGTGAAGCTTTTTGCATTGGAAAAACCCAGAGAAAATCCAATCAGTATATATGTGAGCATTTAAGCGGCATTAGAAAACAAGTTGACAATAATGCTTTAGCTACACACATTATTGAAAAGGGTAAGAAAATACAGGTTACTCACCTGTAACAGGAGTTCTAGGAATGGTATATGTTGTTCATCCACACTTATTGGCAGGTTCCTTGCTGCTTTAAATCTTGCCGGAAGGTCTTCAAGCTGGCTCCTCCCACCCACCCGGGTGGTAAAACTCCGACTCCACCCCATGACGCCAGATCTGAGCCCGCTGGAAGCCAGGTTGTGCATCGGGGCCAGGGAGGTTGAAGTGTAGGATGAACAACATATACCATTCCTAGAACTCCTGTTACAGGTGAGTAACCTGTATTTAGGGACATGGATATGTTGTTCATCCACACTTATTGGCAAACTCCTAGCAGTTCTCCGGGAGGAGGGAGGGAGGCAAGGCGCACACCCCCAATACTTACTTGGGAAATAAAGACTGGAGAACCGAGGCCCCAAAACCAGCATCCCGGCATGACCCAAGGTCGATGTGGTAGTGGGTAATTAAGGTATGTGCCGACTTCCAGGTAAGAGCCCTGCAGATATCCTGGATAGGGGCATCCCTGGAAGCAGCCACCGATGCAGCGGTATGGCGGGGTTAAAATGAGCTCTTATCCCTCTGGGAGGCTCCATGCCCACCAACCTATAGCGGAGATCTATGCAGGAGGTGACCCACCCGCTCATCGTCCGCTTGGCTGCAGGTCTGCCAGGTGCGGCTTCAGCGTAGATGACAAACAGCTGGCGAACCTCTCCCCAAACTTCAGCTCTATGCTCCCCAAGAAGGCGAGCGCTCAACTAGGGTCCAAATGGAGCCTATGTACGGCCTCAGAGGAGTGTTTGGGGTAGAACACTGGCAGAGTCAACACCCGGTTAAGGTGAAGCTCTGACACCACCTTCGGAAGGAACTTCCGGTGGGGCGAAGGACGACCTTGTCCTTGTGGAAGACCAGATAGGGAGATTCGAGGGAAGCGCCTGGTGCGCTCCATCCTTCTGGTTGACGTGGTAGCCACCAAGAAGGTGTTCTTCCACAACAGGTGGGAGAATCACACCTGTGCATTGGTTCGAATGGCTTGCCCGTGAGCTTAGCCAATACCAGCAGTAGATCCCACGAAGGTGGAGAATCTCACACCAGGGGGGGATGTGATCAAGGCCTTGGAAAGCGCCAAACCACCTTTTCTGCGCCACCGACTGCCTTCCGGCCTGCACCCAGAGGGCAGAGATGGCTGCCAGGAGCACCTTAAGGGTCGTCGACCCGAAGCCCTTGCTGAAGAAGAAAGGACCACAGGTAGTCCGGAGTGCTCGCTGAGGGACAGGAGAAGGGACCAGGCCCTTCCTAACACCAAACAGAGAAACTCTTCCATTTGAAGGCATAGCATTATCCGGTCGACTAATGACGGGACACTTCAACAACGTTGAGGACCTCGCCGGAAGACCCAAGGCCTGGCAACTAGCCGCTCAGGAACCAGGCCGTCAGGTGCAGGGATTGAAGGTCCGGATGGAATACCTTCCCTGATAACAGAGATCAGGTCCAGGTGGGCTGGAAGCCACCTCGGGAGCCTGGAGCTGAGACTGAGGAGAGCTGGATACCAGAGCTGGTGGAACCAGTCTGGGGCTACCAGAATCACCTGCGCCTTATCCCTCCTCACCTTGAGAAGCACCTTGTGGATCAAGGGAAATGGGGGAAAGGCGTAAAAGATGCCCATGGTCCATGGCCTCAAAAAGGCATCCTCCTACAGCGAGCCCTGCTGAGGGGGGGAGGGCATGAAACAGTCTCGGCTTCGCATTCTCCCTGGAGGGAAAAAGGTCAGCCCGAGGGGTGACCCAAAGGGAGAAAGGATCTTGTGCTACCTCTGGCAGAAGAGAACCCCTCGTGAGACGCAGCCCCTATCTGGCTTAGGGCATCGGCCAGGGTGTTGGAGGCTCCTGCCATCCAAATGGCTAGGAAACCGCCTCCAGGCTGCACACGAGACCAATGCAGAGAACCTCCTTACATAACGGCAAGGAGCGCGTCCGGTCCTGGCGGGTTAGGTAGCACATGGTCGTGGTATTGTCCGTCTGGACCTGAACCACTTGACCCCGTATAACGGAGTGAAAGCGGTGTGAGCTAGATGGACCGCATGAAGCTCCAGCAGGTAGAAAAGGCATCGGAACTCCCGAGGGGAACAGAGGCCGTGCACTCTGCATTCCCCCTGATGGGTACCCCAACCCATCAGAGACGCATCGGTCGACAGAGGACCGTTGACTCGGGGTGGACGAGCGGGATACCCTCCTGCCGATGTGCTAGAACGGTCCACCATTGGAGAGCATTCCACATCTCCTGGGTCACTGTCATGGGCTAGTCCAAAGGATAGCAGCATTGTGACCACTGGCTGGCCAGCCCCCATTGAAGGGGTGCATGTACCAACGGGCCCAACAGACCATGCTGGTGCAGGCCACCACGAGGCTCAGGAGGCACAGGAAGTCCCGGCCAAGGCGCGAATTCCCAACCAGACATGCATGGGCAAAAGAGGAAGAACCTCGGCCCTGTCCGCCGGGAGCCGAGCTCTGGCTCGAAGAGTCGAGCTCTGCCCCGATGAAAAGAATCACCTGCTTTGGCATGAGTTCCAACTTGGCCCCGTTGAAGAGGAGGCCCATCTGAGAGCAACCTGGGAGGGCCAGAACTCTGGACTGCTTCACCTCCTCTCTAGAGGGGGTTGCAATCAGCAGCCATCCAGGTAGGGGTACACCCGGACCCTTCAGCGCCACAGGAATGCTGTCACCACTGCTATGCATTGGAGAAGACCCTGGGAGCTGGGAAGAGGCCAAAGAGCATGGCTCAGAACTCGTAAAGGGATCCCTCCGCTCTGAAGCGGAGGAACCTCTGAAGAGACGGACGGATTGGAACGTGAAGGAAGTGTCCTGGAGGTCCAGGGAGCAGAACCACATGCCTCGTTCCAAGGATGGGATATCTGAGTCAGAGTGACCATCCTGAAAGTCTGAGACCTTAGGAACTTGTTCAGGTCATGCAGGCCGAGAATGGGGTGCCAGCCCCCCATCCGTTTGGGGACCAGAAAGTACCTGGACACGAGCCCCAGGTCTGAAAGAGGATCCGCACCTTCCTGGTCACCTCTATCCCGAGGCACAGGGCAACATCGGCTCGGCGGGGCAACGGCAAGGCTTCCGACCCCGTGGTCCCCCCGGTGGGGGCGATGGCCTGCAAAGGGAAGGGGCCGCCAAGACCAGAGACAGGCTCCTACCTTCCACCTCCCACACCCAACGGAAGGGAAGTGGCGGAGCATTCTCCCCCCCAGGGGGGGGACCCAGGTGAGGGTGATGAGGTCGGAGGCGATGCCCCCAACCGGTCACTGAGCAGGCTTGGAGGAGGAACTGGCCGAGGGAGCCTCTGGGCCTTTACCTCCTTGTTTCCCATTACAGGAAGTCACTGGCTTGGGTTCGGGATGCCAAGCGCAAGCCTGCTGGCCCTTCTGCTGGTGCTGATGGGCCGGTCGTGCCACAGGGGCCGAAGGATGAAGGGGCTTACGCAGAGGTTGCCGGCGGCCCTTGTCCCTCTGGGAGGAGGTGACCGAGTCCAGAGTGGCATTAGACTTTTCGATCCCCTGGAGGTGTCCCTCCACTCCAGGGCCGAAGAGGTCAGTCCCCAAGAAGGGGATGTCCGCCAACTTGTGCTGGGTATCCGCCGAGAAGGAGGATATCCTCAGCCAAGCCCCTGGGCGCATGGCCACTGCAGCCACTACTGACCTGGCACAGGAATCACCTATGTGTAGAGCAGTCTGAAGCTGCTGCTTAGCCACCGCCCTACCCTGGTCCCGCACCTGCCAGACCGTGGTCCGCAGGTCGGCCGGGAGATGAGGTATCACCTCATCCAGGGAGCCCAAGAGGGCGTGGGAGAAGTGTGCCATCAGCGCGGCCGAGCTGGCCTGTCAGAGGCCTAGGGAGGACATGGCATAAACCTTGCACCCGACACAGTCCATCCTTTTGGACTCTTTGTCGGGAGGCCTATCCACATCCCGAGCGTTCACGGAACGCTGGAAGAAGATATCGGTAACTAACCCCTCAGCAGAGGGGTGCTCCGAGAAACCGGGCAAAGAACCGATAGGGACTGCATACTTCCTGGCCATCCTGGCCAAGGGCGCAGGACAGGAAATAGGCCGATGCTAAAGCTCCAAGGCTGGGCCAACAATGGCCTCAGCCACAGGGAAGGCCTCTGAGGGTGAATCCCCTGGGTCTAGGATCTCCGTCAGGGGAAAATAGGCCCATTTAGACACGGGCTCGAGCTGCATCCTGATGAACTCCGAGATGAGCCTAAGCAGACCCAGGAAGGACGATGGGCTGTCGTCCAAAGACCGGTCCAGGGAGGACTCCAGGCCCACCCACCTGGGGAACACGGAGGAGTCATCGTCGGATTCCGAAGGGTCTGCAAAGAGCTGCCTCAGGCCTGAGCCTCTCTTCACTCGCTGAAGGTGGGCAGGAGTGAGGGTGAATGACAACCTGTGGGACAGGCCATGACCCGACCGAGGTTCCACCACAATCGGTGGGGCAGTAAGATTTGGTCGAACAACCGGCTCAGAAGTGGGCACCTCGACTGCAGTGAGCGGTTGCGTCGGCCGTTCAGGCTGCAGCCGCTTGATAGGACGGGAATGAATCAGAGTCGATTGATTCCTGGACAACAGCAACTGCTGCCACATAAACTCCTCGTAATGTCGACGCCATCTGCGTCGAAGCCTCTCCTCATCCGAGGAGGAAGACGAGGAGGAACGGTGTTGCCACTTAACTCGGTGCCCCAACCGAGACCACCGAAGTCGGCGGGAGCGGCTTGACCGAGAAGAAGACCGAGACCAAGATCCTCGGTAAAACTGAGGGCGGGTCTGGGAGGGAGCAGGGGACACCCACTCTTCCCTCGGCTCAGACGCTTTGACCAAGGACTGCTGCCTCAAAGGCACGGGCAGAACCTCAGCCTCCACCGGGGAAACCGACGAAGGGTTGACGACTCTTCCAGTCGACCACCCGGGTGACGGGTCGAGAGAAAACTCGACTACGTAGACGGGAGTCTCAGCAGGCTCGCCTGATGGGGACACCGTGAGTTAACGCCTGAGCGCAATCCCCGGACCGGGTCGACGGTCGGCTGTCCGGGGAAGGAGACCTCTCCCGCTCCCACGAATGCCGATGGTGGGACTTACCATTTGACTCCTTCTTCTTGGGCCAAGAGGAATGCCCCAATGGCCCCTCTCCCTTCGTGGAAAGGGACTGGTGAAGCTCCTTGAAAGAAGCCGAATGAGAGGAACTCAGAGAGAGCGGGATAAATGCCGTGATTGAGGAGGAGGGGGATGCAGCCTCCTCCAGGGCAATAGAGTGCTCAGGCTGCTCAGCCGAGTCAGCCGTCGAGGACACCACCCAACGAGCCTCTTTGGATGTTACCGGCGGGGAAAACCCCTCGGGGCGCCCAAGCCTCAATCGGGCAGCACGATCCTCCAGGACGTTAGTAGAAAGAGCACACAACTCGCAAACCTGTGGGTCGTGGTCCAAATCGAGGCAGTATAGACGCGGAGTGCGGATCAGTCATGGAGATACTTTCGCCAGGCCCGGAGCCGGAAACGAATTGTCCATCACAGCCGCGAGGGAAAGAAGACCAAAGTTTAGAAAACTTCAAAACTAAATTCGGATGAACCGAAGAATCAGGAACCAGTCAAAAAACACAAAGCACTAAGGAGGGAACCTGAGCTTCCAAGTGGTAAGGAAGATCTGACGTCATGGGGCGGAGCCGAGAGTTTTACCACCCGGGTGGTGGGAGGAGCCAGCTTGAAGACCTTCTGGCAAGATTTAAAGCGGCAAGGAACCTGCCAATAAGTGTGGATGAACAACATATCCATGTCCCTAGAACAAGCATTCAGATTTACAGGTTTAGAAAGGGTATATAATGGCCTAAGGGGTAGGGATCTTGACAATAAGTTACTGAGATGTGAAAATTACTGGACTTGCACTTCAGGAGCTATTAGCAGGGATGGCTGAATGAAAAATTTAGCCTTGCAAGCCTGCACAGCTAAACTGAGGTTTTGTATTGAAATATAACTTTTAAAGTGCAACAATGGCCTAAGGGGCATTCTGTTCCTTTTTTCTTTGTTTATAGCTGCGATAGTCATGACAACAAAATAGGACATCAGTTGACAGCACTGTTCAGTGTTCCAGCACTTGATGATGTCAAGTTGCCATTGGTTTCTGAAACTGGAAGGATGACAAACAAGCTGTAAAGTCACTAGCTGGCTATTTACATGATGAGAAAGAAATATCGATACACATGCACAAGTGAAGGTATTTGTTTTTAAACTGTCTAAATCATTTATGTATATTTGTCACTCACTCACTGTTGTTTTGGTATCAATTAATGGTGGATTCACCAATTGTATTGTTGGGAGTTGATTACCATGGTAATACACATTTTTATATGAGGAATGTGAATTGTTTTGTTGTTCACTAACACTACTTAAATGTGATCTTTGTGACCCTGTCTCCACAGTCCTCTTGATAAAGCGCCACGCACTAAATTGTTAAAGCTTTTTGTGCCATCTGCCTTTTATATTTTTGCTTAATGTACTAAAAAATTACATTTTGTATAGCATATCTTAGCCTTTGGTTTTAACTGCAGTTGGCTGAGTGTGCAGCCCTGAAGTGTTG
The DNA here is from genome assembly GCA_016271365.2 of Neoceratodus forsteri. Classification (NCBI taxonomy): domain Eukaryota; kingdom Metazoa; phylum Chordata; order Ceratodontiformes; family Ceratodontidae; genus Neoceratodus; species Neoceratodus forsteri. The sequence goes on along the minus strand of CM057457.1, from coordinate 136,030,516 downwards.
CAATGGATAAAGGCAATTAGTACTATATAGCATTGGTGTTGACAGAGTCCCCTAAGGAGGTACCTCCCACCCCAGAGAAAAGTGTCCAATGTAAGAGTAAGATTGAGGGCACAAGTTATGTAGAGGGGATTCCGCAGCATGGGACCCGATTGTTATATGTGCCCCTACGTGATTTACTTTTGACCTATGTGAGTAAATAAAATTAACATTTGACTCCCCTGCCCTTGTGTAGACAACAGCATTTGTAAACGTGTACAGTTACTGCCTATCATGAGTGGCTTTAAAGGCCCCACAGTTTAGCCTACAGTGCCTGGACACTCAACAGAACCCAGGCCAGTACATATTGTGAAGTAGGCCCCATCAGTATCCAGCATCTGGGGGACCGGCTGCATTCTGCAGATATCTAAAATTAGCTTACTGCCACTCTGAAAATGAGGAACATCTGCAAACTTGCCTTTGGCCTGGCGGGGGTGGAAACAACAGGATGCAGACATAATATTGGGACTGTGTTTAGACTGCTTTGTAAATATCAGGAAACATAACCCAGGAAGTTAAGATAGCGGCATAGCAACTTGATTTGTTTTCAAATAAAGCCAGCTTTCACAAGTAATTACAAATGTTAGCATATATGCTACACTTGGCTTTTATAGACATTTATTTTATTATCTGTTAACTGGGTAAATGCACTGGTCCAAGGACCTTTTCCAGACTTGACCTGGGTTCTATGTTGTAATCCATGCTATTTAGCCATACCCAGTATGGGTACTTCAAATCCAGCAAGCAGTGCATGGCCACTGGGATATATGATTGTCATGGCCCTAATGTGGGCACTGTATGCAGACATATATGTCAACCGAAATGCCAGTAGGACAGAGAAAGATTCACTAGGCAAGAACATTTCTTTCAGGATGGACTGATGTACGATTCTACTCTCTGCTTCCAGTTTTGATTTTGGCAGAACTGTCATGATCCTCCAAAAGTCCTCTCTTGTCCTGAATTAGTACTGGATCTGTTTTTATTATTAAAATATTGTGCATCTGTACTTTGCAGGATGCAATATTTATTATTTCAGGCCTTGCAGCCTCAGACTTCCCCTGCTCCACTCACTCCTGGTCCAGTTCCACCCACTTCCACTCGACCCTATCCTACCAGACAACCCTGTCCAGGAAGCCAGTGTTCCACTTTGCAGGAATGCTGGCAGACATACAGGCTACTGCACAATACTGCAAGCACTTATCCATAATAACCAGTGAAATGAAGTTGACAGCTCCCAAGCCAGCCTCATAACAGCTGCTGTTACTACGGTCACCCTAAGCTACACAGCTGGTCCAAGGAAAGGTATTAAATCATCTACTTTGTCCATCTGTTCACACACACAACTCAAGGCAGGGTTTTAAATAGCTGGTATAGCATAGCAAAATGCTAAGCAAAATGGGGTAACGCTAACCATTTTCAGAAATGCTTAGCAGTAGACTGCTAACCATTTTTTGAGTGAATCCATGACACAGTATACAACATTAGTAAAACTATATAATTTTTTAAAATTGTGTTAATCAATCTGTGCCAAGTGCTATGCATTTTCACAACTGATAAGCACTTTCATGCGTCAAACTGCTGATCATTTTTTTCAGGTTATTTAAAACCATGCAAGGTGCATTGGAAAGCAACCTTTAGTTAAGATCTTGCATTTTTGTTTCCTTCCTTATCTGTTCAAGAATGTGAGAGGTACAGTATTTCAAAGGACCACAGGACAATCAATGTGTAAGTTCAAGTGCACTTCAACCTATTGTGTATTGCCACTCTTGTCTTCAAAACAGTTGTTCTTTGGTCAACAGCATTTAATAGTGGACAAAAATAACAGGTAAACAGAAACAAAAACAAAAAATCCCAAAACTACGAAACAATCTTCAAGCAACTGTTTGCCCGTTGTTCGAAGTAACAGGCCATGTTAGTGGCAATGCAGTTTTAGTCAATGTTATAGGACTTTCAGTAAGCAATAAGCCACAACAGAGTGTGCACTACTATTGGACATTTAGTGCACAGTCAAGTGATGTCTCTCAGCCAATGAACTTTCTAGATTTTTTCTTGCCATTTTATAATAGAGGATAACAGTGCTGTTAAACCCCAGTTAATTTTTTGGAGAAATATATAGCGTTGTGAGTTTTTTATGACAGCAGCCCCCTCCTCCCATCCCTGCTGTTCTCTGGCCTCCTCACTGATGTGTCCAGTGACAGAAGCAGTTCAGGAAGAGAAGGGGATGTCAGGCTTCCCTGCCACTGCCTAACCTTTCTCAAGGAAAGTAAAGATGTCAGACCTGGCAAGATCTGTCACATGCATCACCGTCAGTACTTAAAAAAAAAAAACTTTTACACGCATACAGCAATTGCTTTTTTAATGGGGGGAGGGGTCTGGGGGTGTTATCAGGCTGCTTTATTAACCCCTGCTGTGCCACGGACTGATATATATCAGTCCAGAAATTCTATGCATTCTAATTCTGTCGGCAGCCTAAGGGTTAACATGAATGACTTTGCTATGAGAGACATGCATAGAGTTACTGGTCTGTTAGACATTTCTGGTTTGATGTTTACCATTCTGCGGATTATCAAACAGCACTTCCTGGGATAAGCAGGGAGCTCCAGAATGACTATGTACATACATCATACAATATTGCCGCACCCCCCACCTCAGTTTTATCCCACCCATTTTATTTGCACCATACTTTATAACATTCTTGGGCTACCAGGTCCTTGTGAATTTAAACCCTGCTGTTGGAAAATGTCACCTCTACCATGTTTCCCACTGCAGTGTTTTGACAGGATATAATGCAGTGGGTTATCGTTATTTGTGGTCCATTGAGGAGGGAATATTAGGGTTTAAGGTGCAAGAGTATTAAAAAAAATAAAAAAATAAAAAAATTAAAATAAACCATAAAATCAGCTTATCCAAAACAATAAGCTTATGAATCAGTTTACTTTTAGTATGTAACAAAGTAGCACATTCACTCTTTAAGGATGTAAGTAAAGGGATCAGAGGCCATATTTGTCCAATACCAACCATTTTTTTCACATACTAGCATAAACGACCGTGGTCTAAGTTCATGTATGAGTACAACAAATATGAAAAAGCCCTTAAGCGCCATATGTTGCTGGACGCCACAATGGAATAGTATGACAGAGTTACTCTAATAGTGATCCGTCACGTACAATAGAATAAAATCAGGCTTAAGGCTTGCAAAAATATATATGCTGATCCTCAGATTTTTCTAGTTATTTTCCTAAAGAGGAGATTTTTTTGTTAATTTTGATTTTCCTCCTCTGTCTTAAATTATTTGGTTATAATGACAAAAATATATATATTTTTTTTAACCAGGGGGGACTATTAGGGTCAGAAACTCTATTAGCAGCCTCTCATGAGAGAACAATCTGATAAACACTCATGAGCAACACTCTCAATTTGTTTGTTCAGTAAGAAGAGGGGAACTGTGAGGATCAACATATTTTTGTTGCAGATGTTATACTTATTTTCTTTGTGCCATACCTCAAAGTCCCTTACAGAGCAATGAGCTAGTTACTGGTACTAGCACAGGGACTAACCAGAGAGACTACTGCAGTAGCAATAAAGTACACATCATAGCACTGTGATAAGCAAACCCATTAAAACATATTTAAAGGGAGGGAAATGGTGGCCAGGATGATAGGGCTGTCCGCCACTCATCTGAAAAGTGCTGCGAGATCTAGAAGGCCTACCTGGACAACCACCACAGATGAGGTCAAGGGATCTTGGTTCAACTTCTCATCTGAAGGACAGCAGCTCCCAAATGTGCAGCAGCACCCGTCCCCCACCAAAAAAAAAAACAAGTACCTTGCTGCACTGTCAGCAATGTGTATAGTGCATGTTCCCGGTGGTACTGATACATCAACCCAAAGGCATGTGCATGCGTATGTGTGTGTGTATATGCGGCGCATATATTATACAGTGTGTGTGTGTATATATATATATATATACAACATATGTTTCTGCATATATGGCCAGATAAAAGTGATATCTTTGCTATAAGCAAAGATATTAATATTTTTTCAGTACGACTGTACGTCATACTGATAGCTTGTGTTATTGGCATATATCATTCTTTTTAAGATTCTCCTCACAGCTGACACGCATATTGAAAACACCTACCGAGAGGCTGCAGTTTACACAGCAGACCTCCATTTAAAGCCCTGTCTCTGAAACTGCTTTTTTCTTTATTTCACTACATTTTTCATTAGCCAGTTTAAATAATTATATGCTAATCTGTTACATTTTTCAGTTTTTGTATAAAAAAAAAAAGTGGGCTGAACCAAGTGAGTGCCCAACTGCTTGATGATGCACTCTCCTCAGTGTGTAACACTGAGAGCGAAGAGTGAGCGGTCTGATCACTCTAGTTGTCAGAGGACACAGAAATCAAACATGTAGCCATCCAAGAGAAAGAGGACAGTCTCTGTGTCTACAAAAAAAGGGAAAGGGGAAATTATTTAACCAAGGTAAGGCACACTAAGCCAGAGCTTGTTTCCAGGTGCGGTCTGGGGCACAAGGGAGTTAAGTGACTTGCTCAGGGTCATACAGTATGCATATGGGGGCTGATGGGATTCAAGCCCACGTCTCCAAGTTTGCAGCTCAGTGCCCTAAACCACAGCGCTATACTGCCTCCTAGAACTATCATTAAAAAAAAAACTAACAGTGCTAAAATCTTCAGCGTCAGGTGCGGTGTCGCTCATGCAGGATTGGAAACTGAAGCAGAGGACAATCTGGCAAAAGTATGGATGGTTTAAAAAAGGATTTAAAACGGCAGCATTCAAGTAAAAATAAACTGTGGTATCTCAGAAATGAAATGGGCATTTATACCAGTTGCATGCTCCCTGGGCTTCATTTCAGCAACCCTAGATGCCTCATACAAACTATGGAGCAGGAAAGGGCTTAAAGTAGTCTCCCAGCTGTGGACTGGCTCATCTTTTAAAGACTGTTATTCACTACAGGGGAGTTTTTCAATTGTCCAATGCTGATCTCTTTCAGTTTCTACAGTTATGCAGGTTTCTTGGCATAGAGGAGACATGGCAGGTGACTACCTTGACGAGACATCCTAACTTAAATTACAATTGGGGAACAGGACGGCAGGGAGCCCAACCAAACCAGACTTCCCACTTGTACAGTTTGCTAATGCAGGATGTAAGAAAAAATGACTCACTATAGTAATGTTGTTTCTTCTAATGGAGTCATGCTGTATTCTGACTATATGCAGTTAGCCCCAGCACTTGAACTGCTCCAGAGAGTAAAGGGTTAACTCTATGCAAAGGCATAGAACGTTGAGCTCAAGCTCGGTTTTTAAACCTCTGTCTGTGGTACTCTGAAGCGTAACCGTCCGATTCTTACGAGCACTAAACTAACTAACTCAAAGGTAGAATTTGTTTCTAAAATATTTGTGCCGAGTGGCAAAACAAGGTTTTTAGGGTCAAAAGACTCAAGTTGAAAACCCCAAAAAGAACACAAACAGGTAGTGAACTAACCCAAAGACTTTAATAATAATGACTGGAAGAAACCCCCTAATGAGATGGAGGCATGTCCAGTACACCTCTGGTGTGCAGCACTGTGCCTGCCCCACCACAACCCAAGACTAGCAGGTTCCAGGAGGGGAAGCAAGGAGGAAGGTCAGAATACAGCAAGACTCCATTAGAAGAAACAACATTACTATGGTGAGTAATTTTTTCTTCAAACATGAAGTCTTGCTGTATTCTGACTATATGCAGACTACCAAGCAGTACCCCCTTGAAGGAGGGAGTCACAAAACCTATTTTGGGAACAGGCTCTGTAGTACAGCCATGCCAAATCTAGCATCACTTCATGACTGAAAGTCCAGAGAGTAATGCTTGGTAAATGTGTGAACAGATTTCCACGTGGCTGCTTTACAGATGACCACTAAAGGTATATCTCTAGCTGCTGCGAGCAAAGCAGCTGTACCTCTGGTAGAATGAGCCCTCAGGCCTGAGGGAGGTTATTTCCCAAGCTTTGAATAGCAGAAATGGATACAGGAGACAATCCACCTGGCAATTGTTCTCTTGGTAGCAGGTTTGCCCTTTCCCACTTCTCCATGAGTGAGAAACAATTGAGAACAGTCAGTCCTATGGATCTTAGTATGCTCCACATAGTAACTAAGAGCCCTCTTTACATCAAGAATGTGTAATCTTCTCTCCCCAGAGGAAGAATGATCAGTGAAAAATACAGACAATGACATAGACTGATTCAAATGAAAATCTGATACCACCTTGGGAAGAAACTTTCTGTTGATTCAAAGGACCACCTTATCCCTGTGAAAGGAAATGAAATTAAGTTCCATTGATAAAGCCCATAATTCACTGATTCTCCTGGCAGAAGTAATGGCTACCAGGAACACAGTTTTCCAAGTCCAGTATTTCAACTCAGCTATGACAAAGGCTCAAAAGGGGGCTGCATACGCTGTGCTATACAGATATTCAGATCCCAAGAAGGGGTAGGCTCCCTGACGGGAGGATTAACATGTACTCAACCCTTGAAAAATTTCTTGAAAACTGGATGAGAAGCTAGGGAAGATTCCTTACCAGCAGAAAGGAAGGCAGACACAGTTGCCAAATGTACCTTGAAAGTAGCAGGCCAGAGGCCTAAACTGTTAAGATGCACCAAATAATCCTAAACAGTGGCAATACCAGCCAGCTCTGGCTTGACATGCTTTTGGGAACACCAACACCCAAATCTTTTCCATTTGGAGTTGTAAGTCTTTCTAGTAGCAGGTTTCCTGCTAACCTTTAAAATATCCAAGACTGATTGGGACAGGTGCAAGTTTGCGTATTCTAGCTCTTCAAGAGCCAGGCTTTGAGCCTGAGAGTCTGAAGGTTGGGGTACAGAATCCTCCCCTGGGAGGAAGTTAGGGGATTGTACAGTCTGGGAAGACACCAAGGCATTGTTACTGACAGAGACAACATTAGAGGATACCAAGGCTGTCTGGCCCAAACTGGAGCCACCAGAATCACTTTGCAAGGTTGAGACCTGATGTTGATCAGGACCCTGAATATCAGAGGAAAGGGAGGAAATGCATACAGAAACCTGCTTGCTTGTCCAATTCAGTGAAAGAGCATCCTGAGGGACAGGGCCCAGAAGAGGTGGTCTGTAACAATAAAGAGGAAGTTGATGATTGTCCGGGGCTGCAAAGAGATCTATCTCTGGAATGCCCCATCTCTTGAAAATGACTTGAAGAACTAGAGGGTTCAGGGTCCATTCTTGGTGGCCCTGGGAAATTCTGCTGAGAGCATCTGCTAGAATGTTGTCCTTCCCTACGAGATGCACAGCCATCAGGGAAGCCTGAAGGGAATAAGCTAGAGACCATACTTTCATGGCCTCTGTGCACAAGGCCGAGGACCGGATGCCTCCCTGCTTGTTGATGTACCACATGGTTGTGGTATTGTCTGTCCTGATCTGCACCACTTTCCCCTTGAACAACAGTTGAGAATGTCTGAAGTGCTAGAAAGACAGCTCACAATTCGAGAAGATTTATGCGTAGAAGGGACTCCTGGTGTGACCAGGTTCCTTGAACTGTAAGATGATCTAGGAGAGCCCCCAACCTAGTAGGGAGGCATCTGTGGTGAGAATCACAGAAAAAGCCTGACTGATAACTGGGACACCTTGTCGAAGATTGTCCTACCCCAGCCACTACTGGAGGGCCTGAACTAGAGTTTGAGACATTGGAACCAATTTGGAGAGAGGGTCTCTTTTCTGAGACCAATAAAATCTAAGATGAAACTGAATATCTCATCTAAAACCTTGCTCCCTGGACCACAGCTGTGGATGCTGCCATGTGGCCCAGCAACTGTAGAAAGTGTCAGGCTGGACGAGAAACTAGAGGACGAAAAGAGAAAGCCAGAGTGACCAGGGACTGAACCCTTGAGAGAGGGAGAAATGCTCTTGCCTGAATAGTGTCTATTTCCACCCCTATGAAGGTGAGAAGCTGGGTTGCTTCCAGAACAGACTTTTCTACAGTAGATTCAGAATGAAACCCAAGGATTCCATAAGTCTTTGAGTGACCTCTAAGGCTGACTTGACTTGATCTGAGGACTGGCCCACTAGGAGCCAATCGTTCAGGTATGGAAACAGAAGGATACCCAGCCTTCTGAGGAATCCCACCACTACTGCAAGACACTTGGTGAACACCCTTGGAGCAGATGTTAGGCCATAAGCCATAGCTCTGAATTGGTAATGGCCTGCGGGCAACCCGAACCTGAGGTACTTTCTGTGGGAATGTCTGATAGGTATGCAGAAGTAGGCATTTTTGAAATCCAGGGAGGCTAGCCAGTCTCCTGGTCTCAGAGAGGGAAGAATTACTCCCAGAGTCACCATCTTGAATTTTAGTTTTGTTAAATGTTTGTTCAGGTACCTTAAATCTAGGATGGGTCGTCACTCCCCTGTCTTTTTTTTGGGTTAAGGAAGTATCTAGACTACAGTCCTTTTCCCCTGTGACAAAGAGGTACCTTCTCTACTGCTTGCAGAAGCAGAAGAGAGGAGACTTCTACCTCTAAGGCCTTTATCTCCAAGGGAGAGGGAGGACTAAAGGACCTTGCTCTCATTCTTGGGAACCTTTTTAAACTGAGAGCAAGTCCCTGGCTCACTACTTCCAGGACCCATCTGTCTGAAGTAATAGACTTCCAGGCCAGGGAGTAGTGAGCCAGCCTGCCCCCTACTGGAACTGGGGAGGCGACTCTGACTGACACCTCAGGGTGTCTGCTTGGCAGGGGGCTTAGACTGAGTGGATGATGGGGTCCTAGTCACCCCTTGTCTGCCTCTTCCCCTAAAGAACCCACTCTGCTGGAAAGAAGGGGAGGAGGCCTGAGCTTGGTATAAAGGCCTGTGAAAAGGCCTGCCCCTGCCCCTAAACTGCTGCCTCCAAAGAGTGGTCTGCTTTTCTTTGGCTGCAGCACTCCTATAGTTGGTCCTGTATTCATCCATCTTCTTCAAGTAATTCTCTGTTTGGTCCCCAAAGAGAGAATTACCAGTTACAGGAACATCCATGGCCTTAGTCTGGGTATCCTGTGAGAGGCTGGTACACCTAAGTCAAGCAAATCTCCTCATGGAGACAGAGGTAGCCATGACCCTGGAATGAACACCATTTGAGTGTACAGCAGCGTGGAACTGCACCTTGGATGCCTCAATACCATTTGCAGCCACATGCTCCAGCTCCTTGGCTAGCTGGGGAAGGGGCATTCCTAGCCAGCTCCAGAACTGTATCCCACATAGATTTCTAGTATCTGGCTGTATATGCCATGTAATTCGATTGCCTGAGTCCCAAAGAAGATGCCAAGTGCTGTTTTTTTGCCATGGCATCCACTTTCCTGGAATCCTTATCTGGGGGGGGGGTGAGATGCCAGGAGGATATTAACCTTGTCACAGGCTGCAGCTTGCACTACCCCAACATGGCTGCTATGATTTGAAAGGAATTCCATCCCAGGACCTGACAAAGCATACCTCCTGTCCATTCTTTTTTCCACAGGAGGAATGGATGTAGGAAACTGTACATTTTTTTGTGTCTGCTTCCTCAAGGATTTGTGTAAGAGGATAGACACCCTTTTTGACTCTGGGACATCCATCATTTCCAGATAGTTATGTTCTTCCTGATCCTGTTCAGCCTCTCCCATAGGAAGCTGAAGAGTCTCAGCCACTTTCTTGTAAAACAAGAAATGGGAAGGGGACTCAGAAAGCCTGGGAGAAGAAGCCTCAGAAGGCCTGTCTGGGGAGATGTCAGGCTCTACTGGCTCATCTAGACTTACACACTCTTCTTCATAATCTTCATCCTCCTCACAATCGCCCTCATAGTATGCTTCAGGATCTATATCAGAAGCAGCTACTTCCTACCGAATCGATTGGCTCTGAACCGATACGGTTCGGTCGGAACCAGGCAAAGCGATTGCACTATGGAAATCGATTTCACTATCTCCTCAGCAGTCGGACCATGGGAAGTCAGATCCATACAGGCTGACTTTCTCTTCCATTTGCCCGAGGAGGTATCGCCCAGGTCAGTGGGCACTTCCTCAGGTTCCGTCGCAACTGAACTGGGCTGGCCATCCGGGTCAGCGGACTTCTAGGCCTCCCTTTACGTCAGCCTACTCAAACATTTTTCGAGAGTGGCTTTGGAAAAGTTCTTACAGATCTGGCAGTCTTCTTTGAGGTGGTCAAACCCCAGACAATACACACAGACAAGGTGAGGATCGCCTTAGCAAAGGCCTCCTTACACTCGGTACAGTGCTGAAACCCAGTGGGCCCGGTTTTCTTTTTGGGTTTCTCAGATATGCCTAAATATCAAAGTCACCCTTGTCAGCGGTTAACAACTTATCGGTTCCAACCGTGTCACAGGTTGGTTAAAAAAAATCCCTAAAAATCTGATTTTTTTAGGAACTGATAAGCACCGGAAAACCACACTACAAATGTAGAAAACAACAAATCACAATAAATTTTGGTTCTGAACCGGACCGACCGGCAAAGAACCGAAGGTAAAACAATTTCTAACAAAAATCACTACCTACTAATACCACTTACTGTTACCAAGACAGAGGTAAGAATACCGAAAAAAATACAGGAGTTGCGGTTGAAAAAACTGACCGATTCGAACTTTTACAGAACCGAAGAGCAGGAGGGATCTCCGGAGCGACTTCACAGTTAGGTGGAGTAAGAAATCTGATGGTTACACTTCAGAGTACCACAGACAGAAGTTTGAAAACCGAGCTCGAGCTCAACATTCTATGCCTAGAGTAGACCTTTTACTCTCCGGAGAAGTTCAAGTGCTGGGGCTAACTGCATATAGTCAGAATACAGCAAGACTTCATGTTGTTTGAAGCTCTTGCAGCCATCAACACCCAAATGAAATTGGAACAGAAAGGGAACTTCATCTTCTTTCCCAAACAGTGGGAATTTATTTGGGCATGTATACATAAAACCACTGCCTCAGCATCATGGCGAGAATGTAAATGGAAAATGGTAGCTTGTTTCTTTCTCACCCTGAATAAAACTAAATATTTCTTAGCCACCAATACAGATAGATGCTGCAGACAACGTGGAGACAGAGGCTACCCATAACATATCTTTTGGAGCTGCCTGCGTTTAGGGCCATACTGGGAGGAGCTACGTGAAAGCACTCCAGGATATGTTTCAGTTGGTATCACCCCCAGTTTTTCAGATTACAATCCTAGGGCTGACACCAAAAGGGGCTAGTAGAGGGGATAAAAGGCATATTTTTTTCATCCTCACAACAGCAGCAATAAAAGTTGTCACTAAAAGATGGCTCTCACAACCCCCCCAACCCCGATCTCACGGACTGGCCTTGCCGTCTGTGAAAAGATTAGAGAAACGGAAGCTACAACAGCTCTATTAAGAATTAATAGAGAAATTTAACTCTAGATGACTCCTCTTATTTTGATTTTAAGGAAAAATAAAAAAAACTTCTATAAATTTTTGGTTGAACAACTTCTCTACAAGGAGGCCACACCATTTTCCTGATTGGTGTAGCAAATGAAATGTTTAAAGAGGTTTATGTACAAGTTTATTAATTATTTGGGGAAAGGTTAGGTTTTTTCCCCTCCTTTGGCTGCTGTTGTAGGCCATTTATCAATTATTCCCTGCATACTTCCAAACATTGGCAGAAGATATACCAATGGTATGCACGTACTCCTTAAATCTAGAGCAAGTGCATAATGAATATGTCCTGCAAAATGTATAGTTGGACTTGTGACACGTTTGACGGATGAAAAAATTTAATAAAGTTTAAAAAAAAAACTGCAGTGCTTTTTTAAGGCTACTATTGGCTGTTTTCTGCACTAAACTAACACAGCTGTTAGCAACATTTTACCAGATCCAGAAACATAGGTTGCATAAGTCTAACATGACATCACCTGACTGAAGATACGTATATCTTCACTCGAGGCCAGTGATGTTAAGATATCTCACCTGTGGCTTCACCACTCATGAGATATCATATCATCACTGGATGCTCATGAAGATAAATATATCTTCAGTCAGATCATGTCATACTATATATATAAAAGGCAAAGAACCTCTGTGCGCAAACACTGAGGCAAGGGTTACCCCAAAGGGCATTTGGCTGGGAAGCCAAGGTTTCAGAAACAAAATCACACATGCCCGGGGCATGTGTGATTTTGTATTTTCTTGAAACTTGGCTTGACAAATGCCCTTTGGGGTAACCCTTGCCTCAGTGTTTGCGCACAGAGGTTCTTTGTCATTTAAATAGTTTTTTATTTTAATGGGTTCACCACAATATATCCAAGGCACACTGCCTTAAGGGTAGCTGGTCCATTCCACTGGGGTGCCAAACAGATGAGGCATACTGATGAGTCCTGGTAGGACGAAACACGTGTCTATGTTTTCTGTTAGCACCCTTTGCAAACTGTGTGAGAGGCCTTTCGGCACCATGCAATTCTGCTTAAAGTTGGACCAGCCTAACATTCTGTGGTGATTTGCATATGATACTATATATATATATATATATATATATATATATATATATATATACACACACACATATACTTACACACACACACACCTACACCAACTATTTCACATAGGTACACAAGGGCCCCCATTTTGCTCAGTACAAGGGCTTGGCTCTAATGCATCTCCCACAGAGGCTGCTGTATAAAGTATATGATTTCCTATGAATAGCATTATTTCCTATTTAAAGATATTTTTTCCTCCTAACAGACTGCTCCATCTTTCTGAAAAACAAGGGGTCTCATGATGCCTAGTTTTTATATGTTGCTTTACCCATTTTAACACCCATCTACCCCCTTCAAACAGCTGTGCAAAACCTGGAAAATATAACCCTGTTGAAGTGATAGCCAGAGAACCCAGAGGAATTTCTCCAAATCAGTTTCAGAGTCCCTCACCATTACTGGTGTTGTAAGCCACAAAGGTTGGAAACAAGCTGCACAGAGATGGTACACTTTGTGTGTAAATATACATAATTATAAACTACAGACACCGTATCACCTTTATGTTAGAGCTGAGTTAGCATTTGTGTCAGAAACTGGGCTTTGGATAGCTTATACTTAGCCATCTTAGCTTCTATGACTGGAAAATTTCAAATGCACAGTCTCAGCCCCAGGGGGCTCTTTGGCAAGTTAGACAAAATTTGGTTGTAGGGTTTAATAGTTATTCATTGAGAAATGTTCGCAAAAATCCTCTGTTCAAGTCATATTTATTGCTCACAGATAGCAAAAAAAAAACACAAAACAAAACAAAAACAAACTAGGTCAAGTTAAATTTGAGACTTACAGGTTTGTTAGAGTTTGTTCCAAAGAGGTGACTTTTTGGGGTTTGGAACTCCCACCTCCCTTCCCTATCCCCAACCTTTGTGACCCAAGGCTAAGCTACAGGTCCGGGGCCATGCCCCACAGGTCTGCTGCTTCAAACTGCAGGTCTGGGGTCATGTCCCACATATCTAGAGTCATGTGCCAGGGGTGTAAGCTACAGGTCCGGGGCCATGCCCCACAGATCTGCTGCTTCAAACTACAGGTCTGGGGTCATGTCCCACTTATCTAGAGTCATGTGCCAGGGGTGTAAGCTACAGGTCCGGGGCCATGCCCCACAGGTCTGCTGCTTCAAACTACAGGTCTGGGGCCATGTCCCACATATCCAGAGTCATGTGCCAGGGGTGTAAGCTACAGGTCCGGGGCCATGCCCCACAGATCTACTGCTTCAAACTACAGGTCTGGGGCCATGTCCCAAATATCTAGAGTCATGTGCCAGGGGTGTAAGCTACAGGTCCGGGGCCATGCCCCACAGATCTGCTGCTTCAAACTACAGGTCTGGGGTCATGTCCCACATATCTAGAGTCATGTGCCAGGGGTGTAAGCTACAGGTCTGGGTCCATGTCCCAAATATCTAGAGTCATGTGCCAGGGGTGTAAGCTACAGGTCCGGGGCCATGCCCCACAGGTCTGCTGCTTCAAACTACAGGTCTGGGGTCATGTCCCACATATCTAGAGTCATGTGCCAGAGGTATAAGCTACAGGTCCAGGGCCATGTCCCACAGGTCTGCTGCTTCAAACTAGAGGTCTGGGGTCATGTCCCACATATCTACAGTCATATGCCAGGGGTGTAAGCTACAGGTCTGAGTCCGTGTCCCACATATCTAGAGTCATGTGCCAGGGGTGCAAGCTACAGGTCTGAGTCCATGTCCCACATATCTAGAGTCATGTGCCAGGGGTGCAAGCTACAGGTCTGAGTCCGTGTCCCACATATCTAGAGTCATGTGCCATGGGTGCAAGCTACAGGTCTGAGTCCGTGTCCCACATATCTAGAGTCATGTGCCAGGGTGCAAGCTACAGGTCTGAGTCCGTGTCCCACATCTAGAGTCATGTGCCAGGGGTGCAAGCTACAGGTCTGAGTCCGTGTCCCACATATCTAGAGTCATGTGCCAGGGGTGCAAGCTACAGGTCTGAGTCCGTGTCCCACATATCTAGAGTCATGTGCCAGGGGTGCAAGCTACAGGTCTGAGTCCGTGTCCCACATATCTAGAGTCATGTGCCAGAGGTGCAAGCTACAGGTCTGAGTCCATGTCCCACATATCTAGAGTCATGTGCCAGGGGTGCAAGCTACAGGTCTGGGTCCGTGTCCCACATATCTAGAGTCATGTGCCAGGGGTGCAAACTACAGGTCTGGGTCCGTGTCCCACATATCCAGAGTCATGTGCCAGGGGTGCAAACTACAGGTCTGAGTCCGTGTCCCACATATCCAGAGTCATGTGCCAGGGGTGTAAGCTACAGGTATGGGTCCGTGTCCCACATATCTAGAGTCATGTGCCAGGGGTGCAAGCTACAGGTATGGGTCCGTGTCCCACATATCTAGAGTCATGTGCCAGGGGTGCAAGCTACAGGTCTGAGTCCTGTCCCACATATCTAGAGTCATGTGCCAGGGGTGCAAGCTACAGGTCTGGGTCCATGTCCCATATATCTAGAGTCATGTGCCAGGGGTGCAAGCTACAGGTCTGGGTCCGTGTCCCACATATCTAGAGTCATGTGCCAGGGGTGCAAGCTACAGGTCTGAGTCCGTGTCCCACATATCTAGAGTCATGTGCCAGGGGTGCAAGCTACAGGTCTGAGTCCGTGTCCCACATATCTAGAGTCATGTGCCAGGGGTGTAAGCTACAGGTATGGGTCCGTGTCCCACATATCTAGAGTCATGTGCCAGGGGTGCAAGCTACAGGTCTGAGTCCGTGTCCCACATATCTAGAGTCATGTGCCAGGGGTGCAAGCTACAGGTCTGAGTCCGTGTCCCACATATCTAGAGTCATGTGCCAGGAGTGCAAGCTACAGGTCTGGGTCCGTGTCCCACATATCTAGAGTCATGTGCCAGGGGTGCAAGCTACAGGTCTGAGTCCGTGTCCCACATATCTAGAGTCATGTGCCAGGGGTGCAAGCTACAGGTCTGGGTCCGTGTCCCACATATCTAGAGTCATGTGCCAGGGGTGCAAGCTACAGGTCTGAGTCCGTGTCCCACATATCTAGAGTCATGTGCCAGGGGTGCAAGCTACAGGTATGGGTCCATGCCTGAATTTTTATGTTTAAGTTATAAGGCTTTAAAGTTTGTCAACTCCTGCACAGGCCACTTGTGAAAATAGCTGAAAAATGTGATGGTGTTTTCTGAGTTAATGTTGGACATGAACAGAAAGTTTAAAGCTGCAAATGTAAAAAACAAATTCTTAAACTGGAATGTTGAAACTTGTGTGGTTTGTCAGAGGACAGTCTAAACAGACATCTGGGTTGCTCCTACCCCACAAAAAAATCCAAAGTCAGTATTTTAATTACAAAAAAAAGTCATTATTTTCTTGAAAAATGATAAAGAACAACCTTAACAAACTCAGTGCATGCATAAAATGTAGTGTGTATGCTTGAGAAAAAAGGAACACATCCAACAAAGGGGAAAAAGCTTTTTTCTGTTTATGAGTTTCTTGTCCAGTTGAAACAAACTGTCACAAAAAATTTACCAAGTCCTACAAAAATGAAATATTTAAAGTCTTAAAACACAAAAAAACTGTTGAGCATGTGATCAAACAAAATTAACACATGCATTATGTACTACAATTAAAATCACACATCTGGCCCAGTGGCACTGAGGGTTGAGGCGCTGGATGCCACACCTCACGCCACGCCAGTGAACCAGGTTCAGAAGCGAGCCCGGGCCGTCGGGGGTCGGCAAGGGAGGAAGAGGACTGAGCATCCAGAGGATATCTGTGCTCAGTGCTTGACTGGCCTCTGGCGGAGGCTAGTGGCATGGCAAGAGCAGAGCAGACATAGAGGGACGGGGCAGTGGTGATGCTGGCAGTGATGCCTTGGTGTAGGGTACATGCCACTCCCCCACACAGAAAAACGGAAAACGCCTACAGTTCCCAGGAAGAAGGAACACCCGGAGCATGCCTCCAATATGCCCTCGCCTGCCTGACTACTTCTGGTCCGACGAAATGTGAGTATCAGGGTGCTTGCCCGCCCCACCTCAGCCTCACTTGGGGGGGAGACACAGCTACATGGGGACAAGAGAGGTGAGTCTGGGTAGGGCAAGTGAGGCAGGAGGATGACTCCTTGGCAGTCCCGGAGGGGGGGGGGGGACGACGACAAAAAAGTGATTAAAAAAAATAAAAATCACACATAAAGAAAATATTTAAACTCCTAAAACTAACAAAGTTATGACTCCTCTACAATTCACCTGCTACTTTAAGCAAGTTATGTCTAAACTACTACTTTGTGCAGGGCCTGCAGGGCAAGTTATACATCTGGCACTACACTTCCTCACAAAGTAAGGAAATTCATTGCAAAAAAACTACAATACTGCAAATGTTAGGGTTATAAAACCACAAGTGACAGGAAATGTGGCGTTAGGGTTTTCAACCCTAATGCCTACCTCCCCTCTCCATCCCCTACCGACATGACCCAAGGTCAAGCTACAGGTCCAGTGCTATGTCCCATGGCTCTGCAGCTTGGGACCTATGTGAAGCAAGCTATGGTCTGGTGTTGTGCCTCACAGGTCTGCTTCTTTGCTTAAGGCCCACAGATTTGGGACTATGCCCCCACGGGTCTGCTCCTTTTAGTCTACAAAGCAAGGTACAGGCTGTGCCCTATTAGTTTGATCTTTGCATATGGCCCTATATCAAATAAGACACCTACGTGGAACCCATAGGTCATAGTACCAGACCTTTAGTTTGAAGCAGCAGACCAGTGGGGCACAACTCCAGATCTGTAAATTGGCCCTGGGTCAAGAAGGGATAGGATGGGAAAGGGTATGAGTTAGGGCCCGAACATCGTATTTCCTGACTTTTATGACTTTATAACTCAGACACATCCATTAACATATTATATATTTTAAACTGAATATAAAGTGTTGTGTACGAGGAAATATAGCTATCAATGGGGGCTAATAAGATAAAAAACACAAGTCTGACAGGACAACTCTAAACAGTGAGTGCAGCTACGTGCCATTGAAGGAGACCCTTGAGGCTGCCAAGCAGAGACTTCAGGCACCTGGGATGTATCTTTTATGCCAATGGGACTCGTAGGTGTAGATGGGGGAGGGGAGTTTGTGAAGGTCCATCTACAAGTATGGTGAGGGAAATGCCAACCTGATCTGACTCCTCTGGTCGAGTATATGAGTTTCATGTTGGCATTGAGGTCCCTGGACCAGAACCTGTATTGTGAAAGTTAATTTTGGCCTGATCCCCTTTTACAGAGTCATGTGGTTGATGGCCAGGGCCTTGTATATTTTGTTCAGCCACCAAATGGTTCCCACAGCCAACGACTCCAACTGGCAGTCCAACAACCCAAACAGTTGAAAGCAAGAGGCTCTGGGTGAGCATAACACATATACCCCTGGATACAAGAGTTCCCCAAACCATGTCTGCCCCATCTTCTGTTGCCATGCCACCAAAGGGGTGGTTGCACCTACTTTTTGTGCTTCAGTCTTCACATTAATGTATTTTCTGCCATTTATTTCCTCACTTTTTGAAAAAGATACATAACAACTGACACCTATAGATTTATTCACACATGACTAGCAGCAGACCCATTTGGCAGGGACATAGACAAGTATCTTGCTTTGCACAGGACCTAAGCAACAAACCTGTCAGGCAGGGCACCATACTTGTAGTCTGCCTTGCAGAGAGCCACGCAGTGGGTCCTGTGCAAAGCAGAAGACCAGTCAGGCATGGTGCTGGATCTACAGTATAGGTTGCTTCATGCAGGGTGCTGCATGCCCTACCCAAAGCAGCCAACCCATAAGAAACGGGCCTGGCCACAGCTGTGTAGCATGCTTTGTGCAGGCCCCTATTCTAGGCCAATATCTAACAAACCTGTAAGTTTCAGGGTTTAAATCGGTGCAGGTTTTCATTATCCATGCTCCAAAAAGACTTAATTTAGGGGAATTTTTACATAATTTTGATACTCAATACAGCCAACCCTACTGGACCAACTGCTTTGAAAACTCATTTATTTATTTAGTTTTTGTTGACTGGGAAAGGAGAACTAGACAATTCTGCCTATTTTCAGCCTTAACCCAAGGGAGGGGATACAGTTGGATGCCAACTAACATTGAACCAGATGAAGCTGTTGGTGGTACTTTTTTAGTGAATGGGGAAAATTTGGCCAGGGCACCAGGGAAATTCTCCTACTCTTTTTTTGAGAAGTCCCATGGGATCTTTAACATCCACCTGAACTACCACCAGAACAAGCAGATGGGCCCTTGGTTTAGCATCTTATCTGAAAGATGGCACCTCAGGAGTGCAGCACCCCCCCTCATGCTGCACCACAGTATCAGTATTGGGATTTCACCCAAGTGCCTGGTGTGGGGATAGAACCCACAGCCTTCTGAACTTCCGGCCTCAGAGGTGAGTGTGCAACCTGCTGAGTCACCAACACCGATCCTAAGAGTGAGAGGGCGCATGAAAATTTTCAAAATCCTGGGTCATCGGATGGCCGAGTTATGAGCTGTCAAAAAACAAAGGTGGTTTTAACACAAACACTAACTTAGTCCTTAAATATTAGCATTACCATGTCAGTATTATTTATATTTTATTTATTTTGCTTTTATGGGTGAGTGGACTGTACCACAGGTCCAATTTTAGCTACACCTTGGATCACATGTAATATTTCAAAAACAGACTATAAGACATTCTAGGAATAGGGGCATAGAGGCAGGTTTAGATACAAGGACTATAGCAAGCCCCTTCATAATTAAATCATTCCTTCAACGAGAATCAAATGCCCCTCCTTTCCCAGTAACCTCCATGTTAGCTTGGTGAACCTTGTATGAACCAACACCTGCTACTTCGGTGTCAAGGTGTCTTTCACCTGTTACTGGTGATGGAGTGACAATCACCTATTGATTCTATTTCCATCCTGTCTGTTGCAGTCCTGCTCTCTCGTAACTGGCGGCTGTAATGGATGAAACACAACTCAACTATAGTGTATATATTTGTGGTTATATGACACAAAGGATATATGACACAAATGCATCAAGAGGAAAGATTCTGAAGCAACAAACAACTCAAATGTTTTAGATTGACAGAAATTAAATAAATTGACATGCTGTAAGCATAAAATGTATTTCTTATTCATCGAGAAAACTCTGCAGGAAGAAGGCAGGGGCCTGATACTTCAAGCCATTAACCTCTTTATCCTTTTTTTGCTTCCTACCAGAATATGATCCTGGAGACTAGATGGCAGTGTTAGATATTACTATTAGTAAAGTTGTTTTTGCAGTGTGGGCAGTTTGGGCACTGTACCCCTGCCAAACAGAAAAAAAAGAAAGAAGGGAACACAGCTGGAGATATTTTCTTGTGCAAGCGGATAGAAAGTTGAGAAAAGGCCTGATCTTTTTCATAACTATTTCTGGAGAGCCCTTTTCAAGTTATTACCATCTCAGTATAAAAGGGCAAGCTGGTGCCAGAAGCGGGATTTTTATTTTATACTCTAGTGTGAATCCTTGGTCACAGAAGAGCTCCTCCCGTTTCCAGAGAGATGAGAGAGCCACCCATCTCAAAAGGGCAGCTAAAGCAGGGAATATGGTGAACTGTTTACTGGATCAACAGGCAAAATGCAATCTACAAACCTCTCAAGCTTTGCTGCCACCCCCCTCAATCTATACTCTGACACTCCAGGGATCACCCATCCACCATCAATGATACAGGATGCCTTTGAGGTGGCAAGAGGACCCCATGAAGGGATAGTTAAGAGTCTCTCGGGGTGAAGGCGTAGGAACATAAAGAATGAGCCTTTTGGGACCAGCAGGGCCCAAGTGGGTAGTATGGCTTTGGTAGCGCTTGAAAGATTGAGGCGGCAGGAAACCAGGCCACTTCAAGTGCTTCTGATGCCTCTAATTTGACAAACATATTATTCATGCATAATTCAGTTTGTATTTTACACATTTTCTGTATACTTTATGACTAAAACAGGTTTCCATAGAAACCTGATCTTTTTCTCCTAGATCCCATCTGCTCCTGCTGCTTAAGTTTGAGCTAAAGGCAGAATCCTAAGTGGGTTACATCACCATCATATGCAATGCAGCAGAAGATGATGTCCTCTTAGGGGGTAAAGACCAGAGCCCTGAGTTTAAATTACTTTTCTTTTGCAGTCATATAGGATGGACAATATTCATTTGAAAATAGAGATACCCTCCAATGCGGAGGGGGAGGTGGTGATGGGGCATGAATTACAAATAAGTTACAAAATAAACCACAAGCTGATCTGTGCTGTAAAAGGTGGGGCGGGGACCAAATCCATTGCACTGCAGTGCCCTCTGCCGGACAATTCTAGAAGCTGCATGTTAGTCGCAAGGGCAAACATTCAGCAGCACAAAAATTACAAATGCAATCCACCATGGCTAATGCATGCTGTCACCATGAAGGAATAGTGACTAACTTGGCTTTAGCCAAGAACATTTAGCCAACTGACCAGCTGAATGGATACCACTGTTGGCAGCTGACCTACAGAACAGGTGATGGGTGGGGGAAGGGGGATTAGTTAACTGTAGTAGTTACAGGGAACAGGTGCTGCTAAACTTAAGAGAAGGTGTAGGGCAAAAACCAGAGTTAAACTAATAATCCCAAAGCAGCAAGCCCCACCTTACAATTCCAGCTCAGTTTTGCTTTGACTGTAGCACAAGCCTTTACTTCTAAGTAACAAACATTTTGAAAGTTAAAGTGCATTTGTTATAGATGGCTGCAAACAGAAAATCCCCAACTAAGGCATCCCTCTACTCCCTCCACCCTCCCCCCTTTCATTCACTCCCCTCAGGGCACAGTTACTACACACTGGCTTCTTCAACCCGCTCGGATGCAGTTTACATTTTGAAAGAAGCTCCTTGTCATGCTAAAAACACTGCTCAACTGAAGCCAATGGTGAAAGGAGTACTATCGTTAAGAGAAATTATGTGGATTATCCACCCCACTCGTGCACCAGTTTCTGTGAAACTGGTTTGCAATTCCTTAGCAACTGCAGGTTATCTGCTTACACAGACGTAATGTGACGTAGGTAGTTTTAGAAAAAGGTGGCATGATTAGTTCTATTTTATGCCCACTGCAGAGTGACCAAAAAGCAAAGACAAACCATGGCCATTTTTATTAAATGCATAAGGGGTGTCATGCACTCCAAGTAGCTCCACAGGGGGAGTTCTGGAATGGAGGTCAGCTTTCTCTTGCTCCTCTGATGTCCTCAGTAGACTGGGCTTTCTGTGTGGGTCATGCCCTTAGTTGGTGAGCTAATGGGAGGGCTAAACTGCCAAGAAGCACCTGACACATAATTAGGCAGAAGCACCTGACACATAATTCCGCCCAGCTAACCAGGTTTCTTCCAACTCCACTCCCCCCACCTTGCCAGCTCATCCCAGCTGGTTCCCAAAGGTCTAGTTAGATTTGCCCCCAGGGAGTTGGGGGAGAAACCACGGGTTCCTAAGACTGTTAGGTGAGGAAGTGGCAGCAAAGATTGGTTGGCAGGACTTAAGTCACTGGGAACAGGATGCAGGCACTGGGCAAATGGAAGGAGGATTTGAAGCTGGCCTGAAGTGAAAAAAGTTAAAACACAGAATTTAAAAACAGCGCTAAGAATCGGATTTCACTGTTGTTCCTAAAATGTTGCCATTTACTGGCCACTTTCTAGATTACTCTCATCCCCCCTTAGACAGACAGACAGGCAGACACAGACACATACACACACACACTCTTCAGTGATTCATAAAAACACAGAAAAAAGTCTATTTGTATTCAGTTCTGAAGCTTATGTTTTTAGGCAAACAAGTAAAAAAACAACTGGGCACTACTCACAGTCAAAATATTCTAAAGTGCATTTAGGATTTTGTTTTGTGCAATTAGTTCTTTGCTGGGAAGGACCCTTTCTTCTGTGTTTTGCAATAAAATGTTTTAATTAGGAAGCCAGACAGGTGCTGGCATGGGACCCAGCCAGCATATAACCACCAACAGAGCAGTGATGCGAACACTACCAGTGAACTGACAGTCGCTGGCATGTTCAGTAGCGGCACAGGATGGGATACACACTACAGGTGCTAAAACACACCTGAAGTAATCTATGAACTGCATGTGCCAGCATCACCAAAACAGCCTCTATGCCTCCATGTTTGCAGCTCAGAGCCCTAAACCACAGTGCTATACTGCCTGCCATCATACCTGGAAATAAGCTTCAGCTCTGTGTGCCTCTTCCTGGCTGAAACTTGTAAATAAAATAAATAAAAGAATGTACTCTTCACTGGGAGCATGTAACCATGCGAGTGTAAAACTCACCTGTAAGACCTACTGTGAAAAGTGCATGTGCCAAAAGAAGTGGCACCACACAGCTACCCATGTATGCACTGCACTGCTCCTATACTGCGACACATTCCATAGATACAGTCACCAAACTTGCATCAGGTTGATGTGAGCAGTCACTTGCTTAAACACATATGAATAAACTGGGTGGGTAATGTACAAGCATCAGATCAGCAGCAATGTGTGCGCACACATGAATTCAGACGTATAGTAAATACTCATGCACCAGATACCGTTCGGCCATCACGCCTTTACACACTGCACCTCCCCTGCACTTTGGCACATTCCACAGATACATCTACCCCGCTTACGTCTGTAATAGTGTACAATGTACACACATATGTACTAAGACACATACATGCACAGTTGCTACTCTACAGGCTAAATGTGCACAGACCAATGCACTACAGACATCACACCATTACACATGTACACAGCACTACTCCTGTATTGTAGTTCATTTCACAGACACAATCACCACACTTACAAGGTGCATTTACACACATGCTGGGTTTTGTTACAATTACAGCACCGGAAGGAGCATGGTGTGTGAAGTGTACAGCTGTGGCTATTTCCAGTGCAGTGTGGCCCCACCCCCCACCCCACCCTGTAATTTATTTAAGTATTTCTGCTGAATTCCAACCCTACAGGTTGGAGCGGCCACACAAGGACTGAGAACCCCTACACTGCATCAGTTCCCCACCACTGTAGATTTTAACAGGAGCTGAAATGGCTCAGATCACAGTGCTCCCAGATGCATCTACATGTATTCTCTGACAGTGGCTCAGCTCTTTTTCACTACTCACACCAGTGCAGAATGCCAGGTTTAAACAAGTTTATATTAGTGTGCTGTAAGCTCACTCACACACTCACTCACTCACTCACTCACTCACCACCCACCCAGTAGTTACAACCATCACATCTATAGTAATGTGCACACACAATGTACACAGTAGTGATAGCCATGACAAGTGTGGCAGTGTAACTCTAAACAGACAGTACAGACATCGGAACTGTAGGGCTACTGCTACATTTTTTTTGTTACACTCACATGGAATGTGCCCTTTAAGCTTAAAATCCCTTTTAAACTTCCACCCCTCCTATGTTAAACTGTAAGCGCCATTTCCAGATTGCGGTCCTCCACAACTTTTTCCAATGTTCCAACATCTGTGTATGCAAGTTAAAAAAAAATCAGTACCCACTTGGCCAATGAACACTTAAAAAATAATTATTGGCCAATAAACATTACACTTCAGTGGCCATTTTGCCATAATATTTTCTGGGTGACTACACTGTAGAACTGCATGGATGGTCACAGTTTTAAGAGCTTGGACCACAACAAAGGTTGGCCAAGTGGCAACGTGGCCACCAAATGTAATAATTCTGCACCAGTGAACAGCCCAGTTCAAACCAATGTGGCTACAGTGCAACCAGGCCACTAACAAATGCACGTGGCATGTACAAACACATACTGCTCAATCTTGTATGACAGATCTGTAACAAGCCTCTCTAACGTGTGCATTATTATCAAATAACCTTACTTCAAACCCCTCCCCCAGGGGCATTACTAGACATACTAACACGTTTGACTATTTTACGAATGTTGTAAGTGTAACAGTCCACTCTGGGTGTGCATCAGTGTGGTAATAACCTCACTTTCCGGGTGGTTGAAGGCCCCCTGGATGTGCCTTGGGCCTCATAACCCATCCAGGTCATTCAGTTACTACAATATTAGCGCACACCAACCATGGATTATTCCTTACTTGATGAAGGCTAATAATCTGATCAGCCTATGTGGAAAATACCTACTGTAAGTGAAATGTTCTTTGAAGGTACCAACAAATGTGTATTCCTATTAATGATAAGCTTATTATGCCCACCTTGTTGGGGCTTACATAAATACTGTAACTTTTCCTAAATAATCCCCAACTGTACTCAAATTCTGAACGGACAATGACCTACTGTACTACTACCTCTAGGAAAGGTGTGATGTGACATGGCACACAGAGGCAGAGGAGCATGAGGGGGGATCCTGAGTGCACCATTATGTAGGGCCACATTGTCAGGTTCCACCTCCCTTCCTTTGTTCAAAAAAACTGTCAATTGTGGGGTGTTAAAAAATAATAAAAACAACATACATAAAAAAAATGTATGTCCTAGAGTTTCCATATGAATTCTAGTCTAGTATAATCTTACCGCTGCTTGTAGACCTGTTTATAATAAAAATTATAAATAAAAAAGACAGACCCTCCCCCATCCTCCATTGTGAGCTGATCTAAATGAAAATGCATCTTGCACCAGCCCTGGAATTTTTATGGGAACAAATCAATCCTGAAGAGTGCACTTCAGTGGTATTAGCATCTTTTCCTGGCAGGCTTGGATTTCGAAAATCTCCAGTGACAGCTGCCTCTCCTTCTGTGCAATTATTTGAGGGGTTAGTAGGGCTCAACTTTTCCTGAACTGTGGAGGAATAAATCAGGTTCACATATGCCCTTCAGAGGAGGTCTGGGGTGTGGGGGGTAAGACAACACACCAAAGACCTTCTCTGACCTTTTTTTTCCAGACTCTTGTTCACAACCTTCAGACCATCAGCAGATGCCAAAGGTCTTGGAATTTTCCTGTTAACGTTCTGAAAGAAGGGGATGAGGAATGGGGTTTCCAAAAGGGCCTGTCTCATCAGCCATTTGTCACCTTTGTCTACATCCTTATTTTAAAACTATTGACAACGTCTGTGTGTGTTATTAAACCACTCATAACCGAAATGTTCTTTGTTTTTTCCTAACTTGAAGCTTCATTCCAGCTCATCTGTCCCTTACGTCGTTGAACCCTTTCTGGAAAAGTCACTAAATAGTTCAAAGCCAGCATTCAGTGGGCACTTCTGAAATGCCAGATCAGTTTTCATGTTTGTCTAGTCATTGTCAGAATTGATCCTTCCGGCTGGGAATAGAGGAGGAGGGGGTGGTAAGTGGGGAGGTGCGGGTAGGGTCTGAGGAAGAGAGTGAAGCAGAGGTAAAGGGATTGGATGGGTGTGTTGTGTAGGGTGAGATGGGATGCCGGGACTAGACTGGCTCGGTGAGCTGGAGCCCTGGGCAGACAACAGATTCATGGGATTCTCTGTGCCGTCAGAAGTCATAGGGTTGCTGACCCGGAAACACTTTTCTTTGTGGGCCTTGAGCATATTGGAGAAGCGGAATCTCTGGCCGCAGACGTCACAAGGGTATGGTTTTTCTCCTGTGTGTGTCCGGCGGTGGCGCTTCATGTTTGGCCGGCTTGTGAAACTTTTCCCACAGATCTCACAGATATAAGGTTTCTCCCCTGTAAGAAAGCAAAACAATATTAAAAAAAAATTAACACCTAAATCTCAAATCAAAATGTGTTGTCTCTAAAGATACCTTTGGGTGCCTAATTATCCCCACCAAATAAAAACTAGGATGGAACAGTACGGTTAAGCTCCTCTGTAATTTTTATTCAAACTTTTTTGTCAGGAAGGCCCACTGACCCAGGTGTGACTCCTTTCCAGGTGTGTCCTGGGAGGGTAGAAGAAGAGCTGGATACAAATATTGCAGTCCTTTGGTGTAAAAAATAAGAATGTTGTACAACGTGAGACAAAGGGAATACATTTACATAGAAATAACAAAAAGGATTACAGTATAACAGATACATAGTGTAACAGTATTGTTAGGTAACACAGCAGAGACTATACCACCTACTTTAGAGCAATAGCACAAAAGATGGGGAATCACTGACAGAAGTGATTTGTGAAAGATGGGCACAGGATATGTGGTTATCAACACAGAAACTGGCGGAAGAGTAGGGCGCACTGGCCAATCTAGCCTGCCTGGCCCTACCTATAGTATGACGTGACTGTCCTAGTAGTCACTCCCTTCCCCCATGTCATCCTCACCACCCCACATGTCTGCCCCACGCTCACCTGAATCACTCTATTAATTTGGTGCAGACCAAACCCCTCAGGCAGCCTATTCCACTTAATCAGCACCCTCTCTGTAAAGAAATACTTTTGACATTTTTCCTGAATCTCCCTCCTGCCAGCTTCTTTGGCTTGCCCCTTGTGCCTGTATTTTGCTCACTGTGAGCAGTTCATCCAGTGTTCCATTCTGTATTCTGCCTTAAGGTTACTGACCACTATGCACATAACTTAGCGCTTATATGTACTGAATTCTAGCTGACAGACCCTTGGTCATTTCTCTAGTTTCTTCAGATCTTTCCTCAATGTCCAGACTCCCCCATTACTGTACATTTTACTGGATATTTTTGTGCCATCTGCAAATAGGCACATTTTCACTTGGATCCCTTCCCTGGTGTCACAAATAAAGATTTTGAAAAGTATTGGGCCTAAACCTGATCCCTAGGAAACACCACTGTTCACTACCATTACCTCTGAGAATTTCCCATTTAAGGGTAATCTCTATGTTCTCCCACCTAGTCAGTTCCTGACCCATCTTGTAATACTGTCCCCCACCACAAGGTCCTCCAATTTCTTAACCAGTTTGAACTCAGCTGAAGGCTTTGCTGAAGTCCAGATACAGTATGTCCACTATCTATCCTTTTTCTGCCACCTTAATGACCCAGTCAAAGAAGTCGATCAGATTTGTCTGACATGGCCTCCCCGAGGTGAATCCATGCTGATTTTTGTCCTGGAATTCACTGGCATTAAGACAATCTGCCAATCTCTCCTTAATAATGGCCTCAAGTAACTTGCCCACTATATATGTTAGACCCAAGGATCTATGGTTGCTGATTCATCGCTGCTCATGCTCTTGTGCAGAGGTACCACATCAGCTGCCCTTCAATCCACTGGCACCACTTCTGTTTCCAGAGACCAACTGAAGAGGTCTGCCATTAGTGCAGCCAGCTCCTGCTGCATTTCTTTTAGATTCTAGAGTGAAACCCAACCAGGCCCATTGATTTGTCTATCTTTTGAGTGCTTAGACCCCTCAGCACCCTCTTCTCAGTAATCCACTGCATGTTAAATCTGACCCCCTCCTCTTCTGGCTTTCAGAATGCATTCAGGTAGTGGCCCTTGCCCTCCACTGTGAATACCAAGAAGCACAAATAATCAATCAGTATTTCCACTTTATCCTTATTCTCCTCCACCAGACCCTTCCCTTCTTCAGTCTAACACCTCCCCTTGCACTTGTGCTTCAACCCCATAGAAACATAGACATTGAAGGCAGAAAAAGACCAATGGCCCATCCAGTCTGCCTGAGTTCCTATTTAGCCCTGAGACCTATTACCCTTCGGGACCCTAGCCTCCCATCCTCTCCCATTTTCTTCCCAGTTTCTGCTGTGCTGATCAACCACTATACCCTTCATTCTCTCCCTGTTGTGCTTGAAACCATCAATGGTTTTAGTTCCCTCCACTTCTGCTGGTAGACTGTTCCACAGATCCACTCTCGTGTCTGTAAAATAATACTTTCTCATGTCCCTCCTGAGCATCCCTACTGTCAGGTTCCAGTCATGCCCATGTGACCGTGAGCTAGTATTCAATATAACAGAAGAACACCTCACCCACTTTCTTTACCCGCTCTGCTATCCTCACCTCCGCTTTCAATTTTGCCTTCCTAATCCTAACCCTTTTGTTAAGTCAAGTGCAGTTATGAGTCACAGTGTGGCTCAGCTGGCCCTTAAAGATGCAGATGGCAGCTGACCCGGTGGCGAAGAGGGTGAAGGTGCCTTGCACCTTACCTTTTCCCATGCCAGCGATCCATGTTTGGGAGCAAGCTCAGGTCACCGGGGGTCGGACTGGGGTGGGAAGTAGAATTGAGCATCCAGAGGACAGCTCATCTCTCCCAGGGTGGGGTGGCTTGCCTTTTGGCCTTGGCTGACCCCAGGTGGAGGCCTTGGGGAAGCGCTGGCAGTGCGAGAGACAAGAAGAGAGGGGCTGCAGTGCTGTAGATATGTGTGCCTCAACACACACGCTTAAGTACACCACAGCATGGCTCGGGGAGAAAAGTGGAAAATGGTTGGTGCGGGCTACATGAAGCCCTGCTTGCCTTCCTCCACCCTGTGCCATCAGATGGCTACCTGCCCAAGTCTGGTTGTGTGCCACTGGGTGAAGGAAGAGTGACCCTCGCTTCCTGGCCCCATCACAGAAGGCAATCTGTAGTGAATTTCCAGGTGGGTTGGTCCAGTATGGCAAGTGCTGGGCAAGAGGAGGTGGGGACAGGGTTGAAAGTCTGCCCACACCAACCGAGAGGAGAAGAACTTCTATGGTAAAGATGCAGATGGACCTAAAGTCCCTTAATCCAGTAATGAGGGAGTTCCAAAGAGCAGGGAGTCTGTATGAAAAGGCTGCTTGGCCTGTAGTGCTGAAGCACCTCGGGAGCTGTAAACAATGGGACCTGGAATCTCTGAGCAGGTGAACAGGCAGTTGTGCAGGTGATGCTGCAAGGTAGTTGGGCAGTTTGACCAGCATCTAAATATAAAGGTAACACTGTGAGATTCTCTACGAGAACTCCAGAGAGGTCCGGCCAAGCCTGTCATATAGTTGGCAGTGTCAAGGTCTGGGAGGACAATTTAGTACAAATCTTTAGTGCAAATTTGCACAAAGTATTGTACAAAGTGTCTAGCCTAGACAACTGGGAGACTGGAACAGCACCATATACGTTATTTTACCATAGACAAAGGACGGTACCTTCATTTTAGAGACAAGGTTTGGAGTTTCAAAAGGACGACGCAGGGCTTGCATTATGCCCTGCATCAAACACTTTTGTTGGCACAGCTGCATCAACACCTTCACTGCAAACTGTGCCCAATTTTAGTAGGCTGGGCGTGGTTATGGCACAACCTGATTTATGGCAGCTTATTGTCGCCAAATATTTAGCGTCGGCTCAGTATCAAGGGTATCCAGGATTGCCGCAAGCTAGACCAGAAAAGGTTGGTCTAACTTGTGGCAACTGGCACACAGGATCAAAAATCCCAGTCATTGGCTGGGAAAATGCTGTAAGCCTCGTGCGCCATTTGTTTGGCGCACCTGGGGCCTCCTGCACTCTCAGTCCTTTGAAAATCCGGCTCAGTGTCTCTCTTGGTAAACTGTGGCGGGCACTACTTAGCCTCTTATTCCAGGCCTCTGCATACTTCTCAACTCTTTATTGTCCAAATGTGGGAAACCAAGTGGAAAAACGTGTCCAAATGTGTGATACATTGTTACATAGTGGAGACAAAACACTGTGGCAAAGTCAGTACCGTTCAGATCTGTGCAGACCATTGGCATCACACTGCATATTCTTTGGAAGCTCTTCATCAGGTGACTAGAAGCAAGCTTCCACTTAATTGACATCTTCACATTCACCTTCTCCTAAAAGGTGGCAAAATATTCAGTTCTTACAAGACTCTTTATAAAAAGAGTCGACAGCGCCATGATATTCTCCTTGTAAAATTAACCCTGTCTTTTTATTTTACTTTACTGTTAATGTCCTGGTCTTCAACTGCTTGGCCTCCAATTGCCACAGGTAACCTCCTAGCCCCACCATCCCAACCTGAAGTTCTCTGCTGAACTCTACAGCTACCCCGTAAGGCCAGACAGTCAGCAACCCCCTTCTGGAGTACCCAAGTCTGAGCCAACAGGCAGTTGCACAGGGCTCAAACAGTTTCTTCCTGTAAAGTCAGAACTTCTTCCATTCTTTTTCTACCAACCCTCTGGACACTGGCACACAAACTGCTCCATACACATGAATGTGTGTCGACACACACCCTGGAGGACCAATGACTCACAATGTTGAAGCTGTAATGGGAGATGAAGGTGTTTGCTTTACTCCAGGTTACAATTCTACAAATCTTTGCAATAGGGATGTCCCTAAAAGCAGCCACGGAGCCAGCAGTATGTCTGGTGGAATGAGCCTTACACCCTTGAGCAACTCCATACCAGCCAATGTATAGCAGAGGTCTATGGAGGATGTAATCTACCTGGCATGTCTGCTTTGCTGCTGGTCTGCAGCTTCAGCATATGTTACAAACAGCTGGCGAGCCTCACCCCAAACTCAGGCGTACATTCCTTTGAGTAAGAGGCACCATCCACAGGTCCAGGGTATGAAGCCTGTGATTGGCCTCCAAGGCTGGGTTGGAAAAGTATACCAGAAAGTTAAGCACCTGGTTAAGTGGAAACTCTGATACAGTCTTCAGGAAGAGCTTTGGGTTGGGGGAGGAACAGTCTTGTCCTTGTGAGAAGACCAGGTAAAGAGACTCCACGAGAGCATCTGAAGCTCACTGATTCTTCTGGGTGATGTGATAGCCACAAAGAAGGCAATCGTCCTGACAGGTGTGACATCTCACACCTGTGCATGAGCATGGGCTCAAACTGATCAGCCATGAGCACTGGCAACACCACAGAAAGTCCCATGGATTTGGAGGTTTGTGCACTACAGGGGACAAGTGATACAGGCCTTTGAAAAAGCACCTGACCACCTTTGCCTGGGCCACCCACGGCATACCAGCTTGCACCTGGTATGCAGAAATGGTTGCCATTTCCACCTTAAGCTCTAAGGGTCATCACTCACAGTCCTGACTGGGAGGGGGATCAAAGGTAGTTGAGGATGCTCGCTGTGGCACAGTTAAGGGGATCAAGCTCCTTATTCTAACACTAAATCGAGACCCTCTTTTACATAAATGCATAGCATTTATAGGTCAGCTCCTAATGGATGCCTTCACAGTGTGGAGGATGTGTTCTGAAAGGCCCAGAGTCTGGAACTCTAGCGGCTCAGGAACCAAGCTCAGAGATGCAGGGACTGAAGGTCCTGGACCAGGACCTTCCCCTGTTGTCAACAGATCTGGGCTGAGAGACAACCTCTGCAGAGGCTGATGAGATCTGGATAACAGAACTAGCTGGGTCAGTCTGGGGCTATCAGGATCATCCTTGTCCTTCTGGGCCTTGGCCACAACCTTATGGAGCAAGAGGAAGGGAGGCAAGGTGTACATGGGGCCTTGAATCCAGGGCCTCCTGAAAGCATCCCCCAACAGTGTTACGGACTGTGAAGGGCAGGCATAAAATTGCCTGTTTTCTGTTCTCCCACGAGGCAAACAGGTCCACCAGAGGGGCATCCCACTGGGAGAACAGGTGGTCTACCACCTACTGATGCACATAGCACTCATGCAGCATCTCTCCAACCTGAGTGTCCGCCAGCTGATTCTTCTCTCCCACAAAATGGATCACCAAGAGATCTGCACCTAGGCTGCACATGACTGTCCAGGTGTGGAGAGCCTCCAGGACTTGAAGGGAGTGCATCCTGCCCTGCCTTTTCAGGTAGAGCACAGTCGTCCTGTTGTCCATCTGGACCTGTACGATGTAACCCTGGATCAATGGAGCAAAGCCCTTAACAGCCAGACACCCTGCATGGAACTCCAGCAGGTTGATGCGGCGAAAGGACTCACTGGAAGACCAGAAATCATAGGCTCTGTGGTCTCCTAGGTGTGCTCCTGACCCCAGCAGAGACTCGTCTGGCATGAGAGTGATGGATGGTTCTGTGTCGACAAACAGGATTCCCTCCTCCAGCTGCTGTGGGTCCAGCCAACCCTGGATGGCATCCCACATCAACTGGGTCACCAGCACCGGCTGGTCCAAGTGATCTAGATGATGGGACAACTAGCAACCCAACTCCCCCTGCAGGTGGCACATTCGCCAGTGAGACCAACAGGTCATGCTGCTAGAGGATGCCATGTACACCAGTAGCCACAGGAAGTTTGGGCAGGGCACGAGTGCCCAAATTGAAATGATCAGGCAAAGAAGGTAAGATCTGATGCCTGGTCCACAGGGAGGAGGGCCTTGGCCCTCAGGTAGTCTAGTTCTGTCCCGATGAACTTGATCACCTATGAGGGGATCAGCTCTGACTTGGCCGAGTTGACCAGAAGGCCCTTGTCCCAACAGGTCTAGAGGGTCAGATCCCTGGACCTCTTCACTGCCTCTTTGGATGACCCAGCTATCAGCCAGTCATCTAGGTGGGGAAACACCCTGATGTCCTTACACTGTAGGAAGGCTGTCACCACTGCCATGCATTTGGCAAAGACACTGGGCATGAACAAGAGGCTGAAGGGCATGACCTCAAACTGCTAGAGGGTCCCGTTTGCATGGAACTGAAGGAACCAGTAATTAAACAGACTGGGATGTGGAAGAATGCATCCTGGAGGTCCAGGAAGCAGAAACACATGCCCTGCTCTAGTGCCAGAATGATCTGATATACAGTGATCATCTGAAATGTGCACTTCTGCAAGAACTTATTTAGATCATGCAGATCCAGTATGGGGCACCAGCCCCCAGATACATATGTATCCCTGAGTGGCCAGAGCATTTGAGACATGGGCTATTGCCCCTGCACTCAAGAAGCTGAGAAATGTTGGCTGTTAATGTGAACAATGTGTCCTTTGACAACTTGGACTCCCGAGGAACATGAAGTTGGTATGGCAATGGAGCCTCAAAATCCAGAGGCAAACCTTCCCCCACCACTTCTAGGACCCACCTGTCCAAAGTAATGGTGGACCACTGTGGCAATAAGTGGCATAATTAAGATTATCCATTTGTCCCAATGCCTCCCTCCCCTTGCCAGTAAGCAGTGGAGACAGTTGAAGACTCCAGGTCTCTTTGGGTAGGTTAGCCTGGATACAGACCTTTTCAAATGAATTTAAAAACATGTCCATATCCTCCTCCTCTTTAAACTCAGTCATCAATTTTGAATTTAACTTGTACCCCATGCCTGGAGTTTCAGACCCACCCCCACCACTTACCTGCTCGGGTGTTGCTGGGGTCATTGTCTGTTGGAGCTTCAGTTTTTCCAGCTCAAATTCCCTCTGGTGTTGCTGTTCATCTATTTTGAGTTGTTTTTCTTTGGCCTCTCTTGGCACTGTCATTCTTCAGCCTCTCTCTCAAGCTGCTTTTCTTCTGCCTGAGCCTCTCTGTCGCTGTCGTTCCTCTAATTCCATCTCAAACCTTTTTTGCTCCATCTCAAGCTGTTTCTCCAGCCTCCTCAGCTCCAGTTCCTTGTCTGTGGATGGCTCCTTCTCCTCTGGGCCTCTGAAGTCACCACCTGTGGCTCTAAGCGTAGTGGCGTGTCTGCAGTCTCAGCTGCCACAAGGGCCTCTGTGAGTTGCCTTTTATTTTTGTTCTCACCGGGAATGCCCTTTTCCCCACAGATCTTTCTCAGCTGTTCCAGAGTCATAGCGTTGTACTCAGAAGACATCCTTCTCCTATACTTCACTACTTGCTCAAAAAAAAAAATAATTCAAACAGGAAAGGGTCTTATTGTCTGCAAGCCAATTTCTTTTTCCCCCCATCTTTCCAAATTTTGCCTTCTACTGTGTGATGGTTTTATAAGAGCGTTCAAAATCCAACCACTGCCACCAAATCTGTCACAAGCCCAATCTCGTTTGGCGCGGCAGGACCTCCTGTTTGCAGGGAGGGTCTCTCTTTTTACAGAACTCGTGAGCAGTTGTAGGGTTCAGAAAGAATTACCAACCTTCCTTTTCCCAGTGCGAGGGTAGAAACTGTAGTTTCAAGTCCCCTGACTCTGTACTATGTTCGTGTTTGAATCCCACCACTGCTACCGGCAGCTTCCTGCCTAAGTAGTTTGTAGGATAGTCACGTGGTCACTATCTTCGCTAACAAGGTGCACAGTCTTTTACAAAACCCCATTCTTTTTGAAAATGTTAGATCATACAATCAGACCCCAGGCAGAGTTGATAAGAAAATTATAAATGTTTACTCACATAAAATCTACACTGTAAATTCTACAATTTGGAAGATTTTTGAAATGGAGACAATACCAAAAATAACACTGGGTGGTTTACAGAAAACACTATATACTGTTGTTCTAAACTATATCTTGTTCTGATGTTTTTAGTCCAGAAAAGTGTCCTTTTGGAGATAACCTTCTCTCTGTGTAGATGAAGAAAAGTTCTTTGGAACACAAGATTTATTGGAATTGAAAATCCGTCTCTGAATTTCCTGTTGTAGCAAAACCGATGGTTTATCTTGAAAAGTGAAGTCCTTCTTCCCAAATTCTGACTTAAAATCAGAATTTCTGTTTTGCATGTAAAAAGTACAGCTACGTAAGAACTTACCATAACAGTAGATCTTTGAGAGAGGCTCCTGCAGTAGGTATTCACATATAGGACTGACCCACCTGGCATCAGGACCCCACTGAAAAATTTCTAGCTAGCAGTCTCTGGCGAGGGACGCCCCCACGTCAGGTGACCAACGTCATGTGACATCAGTATATAGGGTGGTCCCCATGCCCGCCTTCAGTTCTTTCCTGCCAAGAGCCAAAGAGGCAAGATGAGAGAAGAGGATATTTCACCCATGAAAATTGAGTCAAAGAAGCTTAGGGGATGGAGGGCGGAAGGCAATACCTACTGCAAGAGCTTCTCTCTAAGATCTACTGTTACAGTTAAGTTCTTCTGTAACTGTACTATCTTACTCGAGAGGGCTCTTGCAGTAGTATTCACATTTAAGACTGAGTCCCAAGCAGTCTGGAACAAGGAAAAGCACTCAGAAGGAGGAAAACTATCCATAGCATGGAACCTCCAGCTGAACGGGTATTATGAAAGAAGACCTTGAAGCACAGCCAGCCCGAAGCCTGCTCTTTGGTGAGAGGCAATGTCCAAACTGTAGTGTTTCATAAAGGTACAGACAGAAGTCCAAGTTGCGACTGCGCAGATGTTTGCCACTGAAACATTCTTGAAGCAAGCCGCAGAGGCAGCTACTCCTCTGGTGGAGTGACCTCTGACTTGACCTGGCAGGGTCGTCTTGTACTTTTCGTAACAGAAAGTGATACAATGAGCCAACCATTTTGATAGGCATTGCCTAGAAACAGCATTGTCTTCTCTTTTGTGTGTAAAAGAGACAAAACGCTGATCAGTTTTCCTGAGATCCTTAGTCCAGATGTAGTATCAGTATTCTGTGAACATCCAAATTATGCAAGAGGTACCCCCTTGACTGGAGTGTTGCGTAAAGAAAGCAGGTAGCTCCATGGATTGATTCAGCATAGATTCAGCCACCATCTTTGGGAGAAACTTAGACTTGGTGCGTAGAGCCACATGTTCCTTGTGGAAAACCAAGTAAGGGATTTTGGACATCAAGGCCTGAAGCTTGGAAATGCGTTGAGCAGAAGTAATGGCCACTAGGAAGAGGGTCTTCCAAGACAGGAACTTTAAATCTGCTGTAGCTGCCGGCTCAAAGGGAGGCAGAGTAAGCTTCTCCAGAATGGAGTTCAGGTCCCGGGGGGGTGTCTCAAATGGAGAACCCCTCTTAGGAAGCTCTTGGAGACTTCCAACTGAGGCAAAAGTCCTGTTCCCAAAGGAATATGGTGAGGCTGAAATCGCTGCCATGTATGCGTTTAATGAGCAATGGCTGAGACCCAGATCGAAGGGTGTCTCATGTAGTCCAGGACTCTATTGGCTGGGCAAGAGAAAGGTTGAAGTCCATTGGCGTAGCCCAAACGAAAACCATTTCCACTTCATGGCGTAAAATTACCTGGTGGAAGGTTTTCTGCCTCCACCAAGATATCCGCTATGAGCAGAGAGAAACTCTGAAGTGGCTTTAGCTACATCTGCAGAAGCCATGCATGTAAATGAAGGGATTTGAGACCTGGATAAACAAGGGTCCCCTGATCCTGGGTCAATAAGTGTTGCGACAGAGGAAGAGGAAATTTCAGTTACGTAAGAACTTACGTAGCAGTAGATTTTCGAGAGAGGTTCCTGCAGTAGTTCTTCACATATAGGATTGCACCCCTTGGCGTCAGGTCCATGAGGCAAACTTGTAGATAGCAATTATCAGCAGGGACCGCCCCCGACGTCGGGGCACCGTGACGTCAGCCTGACTATAAAAGGGGCGGTCCCGTGCCCGCTATCCAGTTCTTTTCCAACAGAGACCTAAAGATAGGTAAGGAGAAAACTGGAGTGAACTCCAGAGACCCTGCTTCCACTCTAGTCCCACAGGTCTAGGCAGGATGGAAAATAAAGCATCCAAAAACTGGGGGAAGGAGGGTGGGAAACTAGACTTACTGCAGGAATCTCTCTCGAAGATCTACTGTTATGGTAAGTTCTCACGTAACTGAAATATCTTACTCGAGAGGGTTCCTGCAGTAGTCTTCACATATAGGACTGAATACCAAGCAGTCCCAAAGAAAAGCAAAACGTAGGGCATCTGGGAGGAGAGAAGTCACATGAGGAATCATTACAGGAGGCCTTGCAGGACTGCAGGACCCGAAGCCAGTTCTGCGCTGAGGCGATGTCCAGACTGTAATGCTTAGTGAAGGTGTGAACAGACGACCAGGTGGCCGCAGTATAGATCTCTGCCGTGGCACATTCCTAAAAAAGGCAGTAGAAGTTGCCACGCTATGGGTGGAGAGGCCTTTGACTGCCCCCGGAAGGGACTTCCCATATTTCGTATATGAAAAATGGATGCAGTTAGCAAGCCATCTGGAGATGGTCTGCTTGGAAATAGCCTTGCTCTGGCACTGACAGGCAAAGGCGACGAACAGTTGGCTATATTTCCTAACCTCTTTAGTCCTGTTCATGTAGTACCTCAGGATCCAGTGCACATTGAGGGTGTTCAGAAGGTGTTCCCCCCTGTTGGAATACTGTGGATAGTACACCGGTAATTCTACGCTCTGGTTCAAAGTGGTTTCCGAAACTACTTTGGGCAAAAAAGACAGGCTAGTCTGAAGGACTACTCGGTCCTTATGAAAAATCAAATAAGGTTCTTCACAGATGAAGGCCTGTCATTCGGAAACCCTTCTGGCCAAAGTGACAGCGACTAAAAATAAAGTCTTCCAGGAAAGGAAGCGTAAGTCGCAAGAAGAAGCTGGTTCAAATGGTGGTAATGTCAGCTTCTCGAGCATGAAATTCAGGTCCCAGGGAGGACAAGGATTGCAGATCAGAGGTTTCAAATGAAGGATGCCTTTCAAAAAGGTTTTGGCAACCTCCAGCTGAAACAAGGTTTTGCCCTCCACCGGGAGGTGGTAGGCTGACACCGCAGAGAGGTGGACTTTAATGGAGGAATAGCTAAGGCCCGCCTCAGACAGGTATGAGAAGTACTGTAGAACCTGGGATGCCGAACATGAAAATGGATCCCATCTCCTTGATTGGGCCCATATTGTGAATCTCTTCCATTTCATAGTGTAAGTGGATCTAGTGGAGGGTTTTCTGGCCTCTACTAAAATGTGAAATGTGCGCAAACTGCGAAGAGACCCCATAATGAGAAATCATTATGTCCACAGGTGCCACGCATGAAGGTGGAGAGACTGAAGGCACAGATGCACCAGGGTGCCCTGCTCCTGAGTCAGAATGTTGTGGGAAATGGGCAGAGGAACCGGGGGGTTTCAGTGCCAAATGCTGCAGAAGAGGCCAAAGAGGTGCAATCAGGATTGCATGGGCCCCCTCTTGTTGAAGTTTCACCAGAACCTTCTGAATGAGAGGAAAGGGAGGAAAGATGTACAGAAACCTCCCTGTCTGTGAAAGAGACAGCGCATCTCACCAAAAAGCACCATGCCCGGGAACGAACGAGCAGAAGACGGGTAGTTTTGCATTGAATGGGGAGGTGAACAGATCCATCTCTGGCCGACCCCATTAAAGAGAGATCTTCGACTACCTTTGACTTTAGCTCCCACTCATGGGCCCTGGCCACTGATCAACTTAGACTGTCCGCCAGGATGTTGATGAAGCCCGGAACGTGGACTGCTGTCAAGTAAAGGCTGTGCTGAATCACCCAGTACCACACCCTCATGGCTTCTCTGCAGAGAGGGTATAACCGGGTTCCTCCCTGTTTGTTTAGGTACCAGACAGTGGACATGTTGTCCGTCTGTACCAAGAGAGATCCCGGAGCCAGCAGCAAATGGAATGCCTGGAGCACGTAAAGAACCGCCCTGGTCTCCAGAACACTGATGTGGAGCATCAGCTCCTGGTCGGACCAAGAACCTTGAGTCTTGTGAGTCCCCAGATGGGCTCCCCAGCCCTGATCTGAGGCATCCGTAGTGAGAGTTTGGGTTGGAACTACAGGAAGGAAAGGAATTCCCTTCGATAAGTTCGAGAGATCTTGCCACCAGCGAAGATCTCTCTGAAGGCTGCTGGAGATCATGACTTTTTGGTTCATGTCGTCCGTCCTCTGGTCCCATTGGACTCGAAGAGACCATTGGGTGACCCTCATGTGAAGCCTGGCCATTGGGACTGTCGAAATGGTGGCCGCCATCAGTCCCAACAGACGGAGCACCGAGTGTGCTGGGATCCATCAGGCCAGTGCCACGAGAGTGACCTGAGAAGCTACGGTCTCGGCCCGATCCAATGGCAGGAAAGCCTTGCCCTGAACTGTGTCTAGTACAGCTCCAATGAACTGGAGCCTCCAGGAAGGTACTAGCTGGGACTTGGGAAAACTGACCGTTATGCCCAGTAAAGCAAACAAGCTCAGAGTGAAAGACAGAGACTCTTTCAGGCTGGTAGGAGAGGGCTGCTAGGAGCCAGTCGTCCAGGTATGGGAAGACATAAATGCCCTGGCGGCACAAAAACGCCGCCACCACCGCTAGGCATTTGGTGAACACTATGGGGGCCAAAGACAGGCCAAACGGAAGTGCTCTGAATTGGAAATGCTTCTCCAGGAAAACAAAACAAAGAAAACAGTGGTGGGCCAGGAGGATAGGGATATGCAGGTAAACATTCTGCATGTCCAGGGAGCATAGCCAAGAATTGGGGTGGAGCAGGGGGAGGAACCCCTGAAGGGTCAACATACGAAACTTCTTGCACTTGACGAAGATGTTTAGTCTGCTGAGATTCAGGATCGGTCTCAGGTCGCCCATTTTCTTCAGAACCAGGAAGAAGTGGGAGTAGAATCCCCTTCCTATTTGGTTTGACGGGACGGGTTCTATGGCCTTCTTTAGAAGTAGTGCCTAGATCTCCTGAGAGACTATGGGGACCTGATCCCAGGGATAGAAGGACCGTTCCAACAGTTGAGAGCTGGAATTTCACTGAATTCTATCAAGTGACCTCGTTGGATGAGCTGAAGCACCCAAGTTTCTGCGGTGACGAACTTCCAACCTGCGCAGAAGGAGGCCGAACCTCCATCTGACCAGTTCCTCCTGAGATATTGGAGGGAGCGAAAGGAGGGGAAAGGAATCAGGACACCGAGGGGAGGGGAGCTTTTGCCCCAGATGCCTGTTTTTGAAATTTGGTCTGTGGGGTTTGAGCTCCAGACCCAGGTGCACACTTCTTTGCCTGGCGTCTAGCCTGGGATTTGTTCCACCTCCTTTGGTGGCAAAAAGGCTGCTTTTTCTGGCCTGTCTTGTATAAGGAACGGATGTCCCACAAGGAGCGTTCGCTCTCCTGCAGCCCAGTAATAATGTCTTTAGCGTCGCTGCCAAAGAGGACAGAACCCCTGAAAGGGGCATCCAAAAAAAGAGGACTGCACGTCCTGCACCAGTCCCACTATACAGAGCCAGGAGAGTTGCCAGAGGCAGATCCCCCATGGCTGCCACTCTAGCCACCGAATCCACCAAGTCGTAAGTAGCCCGAAGGGCGTGATGACAAGGATTTCCCCATCCTAACTTTTTCCAACAGCTTCTTCCTCAGGGTTTCATCCTGAACTTCCTGGAATTCCCTTTCCAAATCCAAACGAGAAGCTTTTTGAAAGGTGACCATGTGCCAGATGTAATTAAGGGAATGTATCGTACAAGAGGAAGAAGAGTATATTTTACGCCCAAATTGGTCGAGTTGATGCGAGTCCTTGTTGGGTGGCGAATAGCTCAGGTGTTTGGGCTGGGCTGAATGGTCATGAGCGGCCATGATGACCATAGAGTCAGCCTTGGGATGGGAGGTAAGATGAGCTATCCCTTCCAGGGGATAATAGGTGCAGTCAGCTTTCCTTGAGACTGCTGGAATGGAGGACGGTTGCTGCCAGACTGTGGTCACAATGCCCTCATGTGGTCCCATCCATGGGGGGATGGGGATAGGGTTCAAGGTGGCCAGATCCAGGTGCTCCACAAGACGTTTTCTTTGTGGATCAACCTCTTTGGATGGCCATCCACCAGCCGCCTGAATTGAACACAAGTCTCCAAAAGAGGGATCCTCTGGAGACGACTTTGGGGAGTCTTTCGGAGGGACCTCTACGGGAGATCTAGGGTCCAACGCATCCGAGTTGGAATCTGTGTCAGAGGGTTTGGAGCCACTAGGTACAGAAGGGTCTGGCTCTGTAATGCCTACAGAGATAGAGGTCGTCATTTTAGCTTGAGGAGGAGGTGGTGGAGAGGCAACCCTGGGGGTGGGTGCCTCCCTCACTGGCTGCCTTAATTCTGACACAAGCTGCGCTCTTGCCTCTTTCCACCACAGAGGGATGGACTCAAGGTCTGGTACCAGAGGAAGAGGGGGTGGCTGGTAACTCGGATATCCCGGGTACTGAGGATAGTGCCAGGATGGATAATATGATGAGTACCCTGGATAACCCGGCGTTGGATGTCCTGGAGTAGGTAGCCCGGCATCTGATAACACGGCGTCAGATAACCCAGAGTCGGAAAGCCTGGCATCAGGAGACCCGGTGATGGAGGCAACTGGCTCGGTGTCAGGTACTGAGTGACCAACAGAGGGCCACCCGCAGGTGGGAGAGAGGGTGGGAGAGAGGGTTCTGGGACTATGAACCCAGTCAGAGGTGCCATGGTGCCAGAAGGTGACGTCGGATCCAGGAGTGCGCCCGAGGTACTGGAGGGTGGAGGCTCCATAACAGGATTCCCTGTCAGCAACGGAATAAAATCCAGTGATGGTGGAAGGCCTGGCGAGGGGGGGAACTCGAGGGGCCCCCGACGGCAGGTCCAAGTGCGACCTTGCTAAGGCAAAAAGCAACGGATCAGGTGGCGAGTCTCTAGGGTGGAGGACCCTGGGAAATTAAGGGTCGACTTGTCCCTCACTCTGTCCAACGTTGGTGGCTAAACTGGAGCCTGACAGGAGAGTGGACGGATCCTGACGGGCGTCGGAGGAGCCAGTATCTAAAGCAACAGATCCAGCCAGGCTAGAGACGGCTTGAAGGCCGCCGCTAGTCTGATCGGTGGAGGCCGTGCGCCATTCACTGGAGACAAGGTGACTTATCGCAGGACCAGTCGATGAACTACCACCCCTAAAGAGGCTACCCCGCCGCCTGCTCACCTTGGCAGGAGGGGAAGAGGGGCCCAGCCCAAAGAAGTGGACGGGGAGCTCAAAAAAGTACTCACGGTTGCAGGCCTCTCATGCAGCGATGGACTCCTGTCCCGGCGCTTCTCTTTACTTTTCTTCTTTTTCGGGACCGGCGACAACCTTTCCCTGAGCTTTTAGAGCTCCTTTTCCATAGACTCCAAGCGGCGGGTCAAAAGATGGGCCTCGAGGGATGTGCTATACCTAGTTCTGGTTGCCTGGTTGAAGGCCTGGCAGACAGAACACTCCTGGACGCCGTGCTCTGAACCAAGGCAAAGGAGGCAGCCGGAATGGCCGTCCCTGTGTGGGATTTGAGTACCGCACTTAGAGCACTTTTTCTTCTGTCTAGAAGACATCAATTTGAAGAAAAATCTGAGAGAAATACTAGTAAGAGGAGAAGGATAACTTCGACAAACTATAACGCGGATGTCAGATTGCTGTTCTGACATGAGCCAAACGTGACTGAGGTGACGACGGGAAAGAACTGGAGAGCGGGCACAGGACCACCCTTTTATAGTCAGGCTGACATCACAATGCCCCAACGTCGGGGGCGGTCCCCGCTGATGATTGCTATCTACAAGTTTGCCGTGCGGACCTGACACCAGGGGGCGCAGTCCTATATATGAAGACCTACTGCAGAAACCCTCTCGAAGTAAGATTTGGAGATTCCTCTGAAAACTGTTGCAGAAGAGAGAACCAAACTTGCCAGAATGGAGCGATGAGAATCATTCATGCCCCCTCGATCTGAGTTTGTTCAGGACCCTCAGGATTAAGGGAACTGGAATGAAGGCATAAATGAATCTGTCCCTCCAAGTGAGAGAGAGAGAGCGTCCCACCAGAAAATGCCTCGCCCTGGAGTGAGCGAGCAGAAGGTGGGAAGCCTATCTGAGGCATTCCCCATTGCTGAAAAATGTTTACGACATTGGTCCTGTTCCCATTTGTGGGCTCTGGCTGAGGACCGACTGAGTTGGTCCGCCAACGTAATTTCTACTCCCAGAACGTGGACTGTCAGGTGAAGGAGATGCTGGGTTGCCCAAAGCCAGACCCTCATTGCTTCCCAGCACAGAGGGTAAGAATGTGTTCCTCCCTGCTTGTTGAGATACCAGACTATGCACATGTTGTCTGTTTGAATGAGGAGATGACCGGGAAGGATAAGGGAGTGAAGAGCCTGAAGGGAGTAAAGAACTGCCCTCAGTTCGAGTACATTTATGTGCAGATTTTGCTCTGACTTGGACTAACTGCCCTGAGTCCTGTGTGACCCAAGATAGGTTCCCTAGCCTTCCCCTGACATGTCTGTCGTCAACGTCTGGGAGGGGGGGTTCGATATTGAAGTGATTGCCCTGGCATAGGTTTTCCTGTACCATCCACAATGCAAGTTCCTGATCATGGGGTCGGAGACTAGCACCTCTTGGTCTAGATCGTCCAAGGTTTGGTCCCATTGAGACCGAAGCGTCCATTGAGAGATTCTCATATGGAGCTGAGCGAGTGGAACTGTTAGAATGGCAGCCACCATTAGCCTGAGAAGGTGAAGGACTGACCTGGTGGAGAGCCTGAGTCTGGAGGGTGTCCACCCTGTCCAGAGGCAAAAAGGCTTTGCTGATGGTTGTGTCCAAAATCACCCCTATAAACTGGAGGTGTTGGGAAGGGACCAAATGGGACTTGGCCTGGTTGATGGGATACAGAAATCGCTGAGACTTAGCTCCCCTGTTAGTCTTGCTATGTTCAAGACCCTGTATGCCAAAACATTTGTGGAGCTCTGTAACTGTTTTCACCATTCCTAGTTGTCCAGCTGACGTTTCTGCTCAATCTAAGTCCTTCCCATTCAAACTAAGTGTTCCCTTACCAAGATTACTCCCCCCTCCCTCAGTCCACTCCAGTCCCACTGGTACTACCAGTTCACCTCAGTCCATTCCAGTCCCACCGGTACTATGTACTCACTGCAACACACACACCCCCCATCGCACACTGTTATGCCCCGATACCACCTGCTTAGTATCCCAGAATCTTTCTGCCATCATCCCTGCCTCCTACGTATGTGCATTTCCATATCCCAGGGACTCTTTTACAGGCTATGAACATGTTGTTGATGGATAGGATTATAAAGGCATCTCTGTATATATTATTTACCATTATTTCTACACTGTATATATTTTGTTGTGTACGTCTTGCTACTGTTGTTTTATGTATATTTTACTTTGTACTCTATTCTGTACCCTCGTCCTTGCAAACTGCAAGTCCACCTTGTAAATGAGCTTGCTCAATAGTGATCGCCTGGGTAAATAAAGATTTTGATTGATTGATTTATACTCAGGCTGGTGAAAACCTGCAGGGTAAGGGAAAGGAGTGCAGGAGTTCCTCCCTGGACAGGGCTGCCAGGAGCCAATCGTCCAATTACAGGAATACCTGTACTCCCTGGGTACGCAGGTGGGCCGCTACCAAGGACAGGCATTTGGTAAAGACTCGGGGAGCCGAGGAAAGACCAAACGGGAGGGCCTTGAACTGGTAGTGGTTCCCCTGAAAGCAAAAACGGAGGAATTTGCGGTGGGAAGGGCAGACGGGGATATGCAGGTAGGCATCCTGCATGTCCAAGGCACACAGCCACTGTCCCTGCTGAAGGAGAGGCAGAAGGGTCTGCAAAGAGAGCATTGTGAATCGTTTGTACTCCACGAACATGTTCAGGGAGCTGAGGTGTAGAACAGGCCTGACATCCCCGTCTTCTTT
The DNA here is from genome assembly GCA_016271365.2 of Neoceratodus forsteri. NCBI lineage: Eukaryota > Metazoa > Chordata > Ceratodontiformes > Ceratodontidae > Neoceratodus > Neoceratodus forsteri. The sequence goes on along the minus strand of CM057457.1, from coordinate 135,985,783 downwards.
GGGACCAGGAATAAATGCAAGTAGTAGCCTGTCCCCCAAAGGTGGTCGGGGACTGGCTCTATCGCCGCCTGTGATAGAAGGGAAGTTATTTCATCTAGTACCAGAGGAAGATGTTGCAGGGAGTAAGACCAACATGGAGGTGGTCTTCGGGGTGGTTTCTGGAGAAACTCCAATTGAGTGTCCTGCTGAAATCAACTGGAGCACCCAAACATCTGAAGTTATCTTTCTCCAGCCCAGCAGATGGAAGAAGAATCTTCCCCCTACTGGTTCCTCTGGGGTCTCCAGAGGCAGTGGAAGAGGCGGGGAGTCAGCAGGTGTGGGGCAGCGCAGCAGCCAAAGCTCCTGCTGCCTTTTTGCTAGGGGGAGGCTTGGTTGCTGGAGGAGCCCGATGCTTGTTGGGTCACTTGCCCTGTGGTTTTGGACAGCTGCATCTAAGAAAGGGACACCACTGCCCTTGAGAGGGCCTGTACATGGAATCAACAGACTTGAGTGCAGTGCCCTTCTCTTGTAGGTCAGTAATGATGTCTTTGACATCACCCCCGAACAGCACCGAACCCCTGAAGGGAGCATCCTGGATCGCGGATTGCACTTCAGGGACCAAACCTGGCACACGGAGCCAAGCATGATGCTGTAAGCCTACGGCTAAAGTTGAGCTCCTTCCAGCAGAGTCCACTGCGTCAGTGGCATGGAGCATGTGCCTACTGGCCGAACGAGCAGAGTGGACAAGGTCTGCCACTTCCTGTCTAGTCTGAGACTAAGGAAGGGAGTCCAATTTTGAGGATGGTTTTCTGGAAGTTCCCCATATGCGCCACATAGTTCAGGGCCCTAATACCCAGGGTAGAAGAGGAATGAACCTTCGTCCCGTATTGGTCCAGAAGCCGCGACTCCTTGTCGGGTGGTGAAGAGCTGAGGTGTTTCGGATTAGCGGAACAGCCGTGAGCGGCGCTAATGATGACCGAATCCGCCTTAGGGTGTAGATTCTAAAAATCTATACCCTTAGGAGTCTGATATAGCCTACCTTCCTGGAATGGGGGCTTAATGTGGAAGGTTGTTTCCAAATAGTGGAAACAAGATCCACGTGAGGCTTGATCCAGGGTGTAATCAGTGTGGGAGCAGTCTCAGGCAGATCCAAGTGAGCAGCGAGCTTTTTATGCTGTGGATCTGGCTCCAGTTATTGCCACTGATGAACTTCCTGGATTTTCCTCAGTAATTCCAGAAAGGATGGATCTTCCGGAGGAGACTCTGGAGGGGTCCTTGGCCTGGGGTGGTCTGAAGTACGGGGCTCGTCATCAGGATCAGAGCATCCATTGAATCCGAATTGGACGTGTCCGACGTAGAAGAGGAAGACTCCTCCCGGCGCGTGGGAGGAATAGCCCCTCTGGGGAGTTCCCAGGGGCACGTGTCCTCCCACACCAGACATCAGAGGGCTGTCCTCTGGTATCAGGTAAAGGGGAAGGAGTCTCCCGTCTACAACGCAGGGGAGCCTGCAAAGGGTCCAGCATTGGTAGATGACTCTCTACCTCTCTGGTGAGTTAATCCTTGGCCTCAGCCCACCATGAGGCCAGAGTCTCCTTCAAGTCCGCCAGCAGCTGAGGCGTGGGTGGTGGAGGAGGAGGAGGAGGAGGGAGATATGGATACTGAGGATATCCGTAATACGAGTATCCATAACCTGATGGTGGGAAACCCGGCATCGGGTATTGAGGCGCTGGGTACTGTGGCGCTGGATATTGCAGCATCGGGTAATGAGGTGCTGGATACTGCAGAGCCGGGAATGGGGGCACTGGGTATTGAGGTGCCGGATACCCAGGAGCCAGGGACTCTGGGGAAACAGAGGGACCTGGCAGAGGCCCAGCTGGTGGGCCAGGCACAGGGAAGGCTGTCCCATGTGGGCTCGGGCCTGGCACAGGAACGCCATCCGGTAATGGGACGCTTGGCCAGCGTCTGAGGGTCCAGCGACAGGTTGTCTGGTCCTGAAGGAGGGGGCCCTAAATGCAGCGTGTTGAGGTCCTCTGCGATGACCGGGGAGGGAGGGTTAGAGTCCTCAGGGTCAGCAGAGGGGACGCAGGGACCTCAGAGGGCAATGTAACATGCTGCGGAGAACCTGGAGAGTTGGATCTATTGAGGGGATCCGGTGCAGGCTCCTTAGCCAGGCAAGCGTCTGTGGGACCGACATCCAGCTTATCGGCTGGACCTGGGTGAGTGTCAGAGGAGCCGACGTCTGACTTATCGGATCCCTTGCCAGAGGAAGGTCACGCTGGAGATGCGGCATTGTTGAGCTAGAGTTTGACTGGGCGCCCTCCCGAAGGAGCGAGCGGCTTAGCAGCCTTGTCCGGGGCGGATGTCAGTGGAGCAGACGTCCAGCTTAGTGGACCCACTCAAATCCGAGGACCGCATGGTGGAAGCAGCCCTCCCAGGAGCGGAGGCCTCCTTTTCCCTGGAGGCTCCCGAAGGGCCTGAGCGTGAGCCAAACAGGAGGGGTAACAGCTTCTTGGTGACCACTAAGACGGTTATCGTGGAGCGATCCCCCGGAGGGGACATTACCTGCAACGCCGTGACTCCAGCCAGAGCCGCGGTAGCTGTGGAAGTCGATTCCTGCTCTCGATGCTTCTCCTTGTCCCTTTTCTGCCATCAGGGCCCCCTCCTTTGGGACAAGACACCCTGACGCTGGACCCTCAGACGCCGGCCCCAACACCCACGGGGCCAGCCTTCCCTGTGCCTGTCCCACCAGCTGGGCCTCTGCCAGGTCCCTATGTTCACCCAGAGCCCCTGGCTCCTGGGTATCCAGCACCTCAATACCTGGTGCCCCCATACCCGGCTCCGCAGTACCCAGCACCTCACTACTTCTCCTTGTCCCTTTTCCTTTTGCGACCTTCGGGGGAAGCGGACGCCTGCCTGAACTTCTTTAGCTCCTTCTCCATTGATGCCATCTTTTTCTTTAGAGTATGGGCCTCCAGGGACTGCTGCCTTCTTTTCCAGGTAGCAGAGTTGAATTGTTGGCAGTGTTGGCACTTCTCCATGGGGTGGTCTGGGCCCAGACAGAAGAGGCACAAGGAATGGGTGTCCTTGTGTGGCAGTTGAGAGCCACACAAATCGCACTTATGCTTATGCGATTCGGAGGGCATCAGGGATGACATTACATGGCGAATTGAACAAGTAGTCGAAAAAGAGAGAAAAATAGGGTCAAAAAGTTGGAAAACTAGACCGAAAACTAACTGACGAGCATTAAACTCTACCACGAGTAACTCTGACAAGCCAACAGCAGGAAAGAACTGGAAGGCGGGCGTGGGGGACCACCTCTATATAATGACATCGCATGACATCGGTCACCTGACATGGGAGCGGTCCCCCGCCAGAGACTGCTAGCTAGAAATCTTTCCGTGGGGTCCTGACACCTGGCGGGTTAGTCCTATATGTGAATACCTACTGCAAGAGCCCTCTCAAAGTATGATCATCAGTTTTCCACAAAAACACAGGTCTTGTCCTAAGGGTAGTCCAAGGCCCCATATACTTCAACCAACGTATATACTGTAGCAGCTTAAGTTCTCTCAGCTCTGAGATGTCCCAGCAAATGTCCTTCGCAGGATATTACTTTAAGCTAAGTGCACTGTTTCCAAAATGTGTGCCTGTTAAATATAATCTGAGTGATGGCCAGGGTCTGGTTTTCAGTTTGAGACCTTGAGCTGGCTTCCTGCTGGCCTTTTCCTGTTATGAGAAGGCTAAGTGTCCAGTTTGATCATTCGATCCAAGATTTTATGACTGTTATGGTACATAAACCTGTCGGTTCCTTATCTAGATAAAAGCCAGACCTACACTGTCTTTAACAGAAATGCTTGTTATTTTGTTCACCTCTTCCTGGCCTTTTAAAGGGACAGTGTCTTAACTCTAAAGTACATTACAGCACATACAATAGGAACATTAATAAAGGATACAGGCCTATCTTGCCATATCCTGCCAAAGTGTGGATAGTGAACTGAAGCCATGTTATAATAAACTAATATAACTGAATTTACTATAACAGCAAGTGGTTTAAATGAGCAGAAGCTACAACCTTCCAGGAAATATGGAGACATAGTGTATTATATAGCTACTAAAACTTGGCTTGATAACCTGGACTTTATACAACTCTTCATTTTGTAGTTTATCCTAAATCCACCCCGAACTGCCACTGTACTATGTATTCTGAGCTGGGCTGGCCCACTCTTTCTTTGTAATATTTGGTTTTATGTGCCTCACCCGTGTCTTGGCTGGCCTCTCCTTCGGGCCACCAAGGACTAATCTCACCCCGGCAACCTCCGTCTCCAACTGCAGTCCCATACTGCAGCCCCCAGGTAACCCAATGTATCCCTTCATCAGGCGGGTCCTCTGCTTCCAGACGGAATAAGCTTTGCAATTTACCTGCTTGGCCTCTAGGTGTTGCTGAGGTCGGTCCCAGCTGTCCAGTGGCTCCATGGCAGCAAGGGTCCGGGAAGCTGTTATCTGGTTGGCCAAGATGACATTTTCCTGGTTTTCTCTGCCCCAACCCATCAAGTTCTCGGCCTTGTGTGGGTGGTGTCCTTAGGTGGGGGCAGGCGGGGGGGGTGTTGAGGCCTCAAGTCCCCCAAGCACACGCCCAATCTGCCCGGAGGTGTCAAGGCAGACCCCTCCCCCCCCGGGGAGGGAAGCGTCTAATGGATGCTTGAGCATCCCCTCCCTGCCAGTCTCTGCTCCTGGTACCCGGGCTCAGAGCGCAAACCCAGGTCGACAGCGTGCTGAGCGAACCCCTTCACTCGGTGCCACGGATCCAGCAGCGGCCCACTCTTTCTAGAATAGTTACCAACAGTTAGATCTCCTTGGCACACGATTTTGGCTATGCCAATTTCTTAGCTATCTCAGTAGCTTTATCATTTATTCTTCAAACTCTTACTTGTGCAAGTCTGCAAGCTCCAGATTCCCTGTTGCAAAAAGGAGCTTTCTTTTGCAGGCTGCCACAAAAATCACCCCCACCCTGATATCCTTTGCACCAGCAGTATCCAGTGAATGAAAAAGAAAAGTACAAGTAACCCCTAGGTGGCGCTATTCCAAGGGCTACTAACCCTGCCTGTTTGACTACGGACAGGTTGAGGGGCCTAGGTCCTATGGCGGGTGCCTCCACCCAGAGGTCAGGGTTTGTAGTGGTTAGACTAGCTTGGTCACAGCCCTCTGGGACACTGAGACCCCCTTTTATTCCCTCTAGTGGCTCACACAGTACCCCAGAGTTAGAGCCCCAATACCCCACGTATACACACTGTTCACTCATATAGATCCCACTTACCTTCGAGACTGATTCTGCAGCACGTCTCTGAGGACCCCCTGTAAAATAAGGTTAAACAACATACACAGCAAAACACAATACTGTGTCCATAAGTACCAACACCACAGACAGTATATAATATAACAACAACAAATCTGATTTATTTAGGGGGAAGTAACACAGGAGGGGGAAATCAGGTTAATTGGTAGCATTAAATCACAGTACTGTGCACACATACAGGGTCTGAAAAGTCACACTCTGGGTACCCAGGTTTGGGGGGGGGCCTAGCCAGGTCTGTTGCCTGGGGTTGGCCGGCAGGTGCAGATGGATGGGGCCCTGTAGAAGAAAATATATGCACAATGCCCAATTGTAATCCAGAGCTGGATGGCTCAGTCCATGAAGCAGGGAAACAACAAGAATTAGATGACACACTTGTGATTGAAAACAGACTGCAGAGGAATACCCTGATTTGTACTCACAATACCCAAACTGAGGACTGGATGGTGGATGTTCTTCTGGATTGCCAGAACAACAGGGCATGGAGACAAGGTCCTTGTGATTGGACCCCACTGCAGTTGATAGCAAACGTATTTAGTCCAAGCTAAGCTGTGATTTGCTTCCAGCTTCAGCACACAGCACGGGGGATTGGAAATAGCGATTCCCCACAAGCACTATGCACATTCAGATGTAAAAGGAAAGTACTATACCAGGCAGGCTGCTCCTCGATCCCGATCGCAATTACTGCAAAATACCCGGGAGCACACACAGCAGCTTCAGTTACTGACAGACCGTGAACGATTCAGAAATTTCTCCAGTCTTCTACAGGGTGAGCCTGGTTTCCACTCTTCAGACTTCCTTCTTTTTCCTCACAATCGGATTCAGTCCGAACTGACACTTGCAACGGCTGCAGGCCGAACCTCAGGGCCTCACACACGCTCCCTGCGTGAAACTATACACCACAGAAGCACAGAGCTCCTTCTCTCTTCACTGTCACAACTGATCTGAGCTTTCCAGTCACAGAGCAGGGCATTTCCTTTAGCTTCACACCATTCTGTTGGTTGGTTCAGCTGTCACTCACAATAAGACTCCCTCTGTTGGTGGAAAAAGGTGCCAAGGTCAAAACCACATTTCCCAGAGTCACTGCCCATACAATCCCCTTGTGGCTGGCTCAAAATTAAGAGTCCAAATTCTGATTCGTTCACAGGCTCCATTTTCTGGCTCCCTTAACACAAATGGTCCAGCACAGCAGTTCAGGACAAAAATGAAAGAGCTACACTGAAACAGTTCGTGCAAAAATAAAGACAGGTTAGACAAACTACATTCACTTGGTTTCACTTGGTTTTAGGGACAAAAGGAGGCCGAGGCCCATCGAGATTGTCCCCCACATTATCGTGGGACATTATAACCTATTATAAGTTCTCCCTTATCCACAAATCCAAGTTATATTTAAAGGAATTGAAATTAGGTTTAGAGATTAATTCTTTGGGCAAGGTGTGTTCTACAGTCTTGCTGCTCGTATGTTGAAGAAGTTTCCCCTCTTGTTAGTACGAAAAGATTGTAGTTCTAATTGTTTATTATGTAGTCTAGGGACTATTTTTCTTGATGAATAAGCAAGTCCACATTGGGTCATTAAAGTAGGTGATTGACATATTTTGTAAATCAATAGTAAATCACCTTTTTTTCTCCTAAGTTCTAAAGAGTGTATACCAGTATGTTTCAGTCTTGTTATATAGTCAAGATGTTTGAGGGTTGGAACTATTTTAGTTGTGCAAAGTAATGCACCTGGGAAACAAAAACCCAGGAGAAGAGTACACAATAGCAGGGGAGGTACTAACAACAACAAAAATGGAAAGGGACCTGGGAGTAGTCATATCAGATGACCTAAAGGTGGGTAAGCAATGTGAGAAGTCAGTAAGGAGAGCCAGGGGGATACCGGGATGCATAGGAAGGGGGCATCACAAGTAGAAAAAGGGAAGTGATTATCCCTCTATACAGACAGTTGGTGAGACCCCATCTGGAGTACTGTGTGCAGTTTTGGAGACCTCATCTACGCAAGGACATAGACAGGATGGAAGCAGTCCAAAGGAGGGCAACTAAAATGGTGCAGGGTCTACATCAGAAACCATATGAAGAGAAACTGAGAGAGCTTAATATGTATACCCTTGATGAAAGGAGGGACAGGGGGGACATGATAGAAACGTTCAAGTACCTCAAGGGAATCAACAAAGTCCAGGAGGGTAGCATCTTTCAGAAAAGAGATGTGTAAGAACAAGGGGCACGGCTCAGGGTAATGTGAGGAAATTCTTTTTCATGGAGAGAGTGGTGGATACATGGAACAGCCTTCCTGAGGAGGTCATTGGGTCTAAAACAGTGGGGGAATTCAAACATGCTTGGGACAGACACAAAGCAATTATAGTGGGGGGTTGCAGGAAGCAGGCTGTTGGTTAACTAGAATCTGCAGCTTATCCAGTAGGTAGGGAAATGGGCAGACTGGGTGGGCCAAGTGGTCCTTTTCTGCCGACAAAGTCTTTGTTTCTATGTTTCTATGCTCTTCTCTGGATATGTTCCAAGCAAGATATGTCACCCTTAAGGTATGGATTCCAGAATTGGGACCCATAATCAATATAAGGTCTTATAAAAGTCCTATACAAAAGAATAATACATTGTTCAGTATGGGTTACAAAGGTACGTTTGATTTGTTTCAAAAGACCATTTGCCATCTTGGCAGTTTTTAAGCAATGTTCCCTGGATGTGAGTTTATTATTTATTAGAATCCCCAAGTCTTTTTCACAGCTTGATGTTTTGAGTTTAATATTATTAAGATAGTAATTATTCATTGGATTATTTCTTCCAAAGTGAAGAACCACACATTTTTCATGATTGAAAAACATTCCGTTCTCATTTGCCCATTTTTCTATTTTCCCTAAATCAGCAATTAAAGCTTCCAAGTTATTAAGGTCGTTTACTTTACCTCCCAGTTTGGTATCATCCGCAAACTTTGAGAGATAGTTATATGGTCCAGCTTGCATATCGCTGATAAATAAATTAAACAGAGTGGGTCCCAAAACCGAACCCTGAGGGACCCCACTCGTCACCAAGCCTCAGTCAGATAGTATATTATTGAATTTAACCTTTTGAGTCCTACATGTGAGCCAGTCAGATATCCAGTCAACAAGGTACATTGATAGACCAAATGTTTTTAATTTCTGTAGAAGTTTAGTATGTGGTACCTTGTCAAATGCCTTACTGAAATCAAGTTGTATTACATCTGTAGGAATACCCTTATCAAGGTATCCACTGATTATATTATAAAAAGCAATTAAATTTGTGGTACACGAGTGACCTGGCATGAAGCCATGTTGAGTTAAGTCAGCTATACCTAAAGTTGTAATCTCATCCTCTAATTTCTCTTTGATTATTCTCTCCATGAGTTTTCCCACAACAGAGGTTAGACTAATGGGATGATAATTTTCAACATTGCCTCAATTTCCTTTCTTAAATATTGGTGTAACAGTAGCTGTGCGCCAATCATTTGGTATTCAACTTTCCTGTAGTGATTTATTGAAGATGATTAACAAAGGGAGGGAGATGTACTGGGAGGTTGCCTTAAGAAATTTTGGGTGGATATTATCAGGACCAGGGCTTGTGGTTGATTTTAGTTTACCAATCGCTAGCTGAATGTTAGTCATATTGATTTTGTGGGTAGTTGAATAAGATGAAGATTGAGTGGTTCTATAAACCTTATTGTCAATGGGGGAAAAGACAGAACAAAAATATTTATTAAAAAGATTTGCAGTAATGATATCTGACTCACATTTAACTCCCATATTGAATATTGGACCAATTTCCCTAGCATTACCTTTTTTATTATTTAAGTAGGAATAAAGTGACTTATGACAGTCTTTGGTACGGGCTAATTTAAATTCCAATTTGACCTTAGCTGCTCTTATCATGTTTTCAATGTTTTGTTTGCTATTCGATATTTGGTTAAAGATATGTCTTTATTGGGATGTGAACTGGTTTTTAATTTTCTAAATAGTTTGGTTTTAAGTTTGATTTGAGATTTGATGGCTTTATTGAACCATACTGGAACCTTCCCTTTGCTATTATAAGTTTTTTTATTGGGTATATACCGATTCCCTAAATCACTAACTATGAATTTAAATGAATTCCAAGCCTCCCCAGTTGATAGTTTAGAGAGTAAGGTTTCCCAATTTATATTTGCAATGTCTTTATTAATAGCTAAGAAGTTAGCTTTGTTGTAATTTTTCATAAGTCGGTGCCCTCTAGGGGGTGAAAATTCAAAGGGAATTTCAAACAGAAGAGAGGAATGATCACTATTCCCAAGGGGGTCACCAATATGAAAATTATCTATTTTTTGTTCAATATTGGTGAAAATAAGATCTAAAATATTTTGACCCTTTGTGGGTTCCTTGACAATTTGGTCGAGCCCTGCCTCCATAATGATATTTACCAAGTATTTTTCAATATTGGTGTGACCAGCTAGAGTATTCCAATTGATTGATGGCATATTGAAATCACCCAAAATAATTATATCTCCTTTATCTGTTAATATAGGAACTTCTTTAAGGAGATTAGTTGTGTATTCCAGGTTTGCTGAGGGGGGTCTATAACAATTTCCTATTGTGATATATGACTGATTTTTTAATTGAATATTAACCCATAAATTTTCAGTCAAAGATGGAAAATGAAGTTCATAAGAAGGGATGTCATTTCTAACATAGATACATACTCCACCACCCTGTTTGTCTAGTCGGTTTTTATAATAAAGTTTGTAGTTGGGGATATTTCTAGAATATACGGATGCAGAATCCCACCAAGTTTCTGTCACTGCAATAACACCCAAATTCAAAATGTTGCATTTTGCCTCCAATTCCTCCAGTTTGAGTAGATTAAGTGACCTTGCATTTAGGCTAAGAAATTTGCATGTATTGTTGGATGAAGTTGCTGAGTTGAATTTTAGAGACTTGGGCAATGTCCCATTCTCCCCCGTCATTTTTAGTTTAAATTCTGATTTATAACGGTTGTGAAATTCTTCCCCAATAAGTAGCTACCCCTTTGACTAAGGTGCAGTCCATCCCAACAGAACAAAGAGTTTCTATCACAAAAATTCTCCCAATGTGTAATACACGGAATATTTTGTGAGAAGCACCATTTCCTTAGCCATTCATTAATAGATTTAATTTTCTGGGTAATAGTAGGTGTAGCTCTGGGGACTGGTAATATTTCCGAAAAACACACTATACAGCCAGCTTCAACCAATAAGTTGTTTAGTGCCACAATATCCTGTTGCAGGTGTAATAATTCAGAACAATTTATGTCATTTGTACCTGCATGGATCACAACCAAAGGATTAGTTCCTGCTTGTTTGAGAATGTCGGGTACCATTCTAGTGATATCTGCCACCCTTGCACCTCTGAAACTAGAGCATGTCCGGTTTTCTTTATCAGCATTACATATGGCTCTGTCTATATGTTTAATTATAGAATCCCCTAACACCAAAACCTGTTTTGGGGGGACAGAAATGGGTGAAGGGTGGGTTTGTGTATGATCAGATTGCTGTTTGGTTTGGAGATCTTGTAAATTGATATCTTTTGACACACTTTTCATTTGAGTTTGCATTATGTTTTTTTTTGTTTTGATTTGTTGTTACAAGTATCTGTTTTTTAACTATAGGACTAGTAGCAGTAGTAGGTTCTAGTTGTGTTTCTAAGGCAAGCTGTTGTTCTGAATTAAGTTCTAGGTCAGCCAAGTGCTCATATATGTTAAAAAGTGAGATAGGTGCACTATTAAAGACCTGCCCACCTCTTTTTTTTTTAGCATGTTTAGAAACAAAAGCCCAGTCATCATTGTTAGTATTGGACAAATTGTGAACCTGATTAATAATGGGGGAAACTTCATTGCAGGGGGGGTGGATGTGCTGAGTAATATCAAGTTGCTCAACCATTTCATCTATAAAACCTTCTAATTTCCGATATCTTCAGACACCTGGGTTCCATTTAATAACCTTGCTATTTCTTCTTGAAGTTTTTAAGAAGCACATTTATCACAAATATAAGTATTCCATGTGTACCTTCACAGTACATGCAGCATTCTAAGCATTGAGTATAGTTATCTTCCATTTTTTTTTTTTTTTTATAAATATGGTCTCGATACTACTTACTGAATTAGAGTTGGTGGTGTAACTATTTGTTGGTCCCAGTTCCCAGCCTCCCCTAGCGGATTATGCTGACACGCTGCTGCACGCTGCTGTCTCTGCACGTGTCTCTGCACGGTGTCTCCGCGTGCTGCGCCACGGCGCCCCGCTCAAGCTCGCCCCGCTCGCTAGGAGGGTCAGCTATATGGGAGTGGAGCAGGAAGTCTGTGTGACTCACTTCCTGCTCAACGCAACTCAAACCGAACTGTGATTAAATTAAAATAAATAAAATTACTGCCACCTCATGCGGTGGTCTTCTAGTTCGAGAGCTGCACCCTTGCTCCGGTACGTCTATCACTAAGTCACCAGTTAGTTTGAAGCCCTCCACTTGTCAATATACCTCCACAGGCATATACTCCACTTGAGCCCAGTTTCTTAGGTATATTTCTAGTCACGGCAACACAGACAGCCCTCTCACCAGAGGGACGCTAAAAATATCGGAAAGTGCCAGAGATCTTATTGTCTCTCTCACCAGAGACATTTTCTCAGTCACTCTAAATGATTTCTGGCAAACAGTTACATCTTTCAACAAGGCTCCCTCTGCACATGTAGCGACGGCAGAAACGGAGTGAATTGGCAGCAGCTCGGGAGGGATTCGAGCATTAAATACACAGTCCCCCCATACAAACTAATTAAGTCTGCAAGCAGACAGCTCTTAAAGAGACAGTACATGGAGGCTCAAATAGCACTCACTTGGAACCAGCTCAGACACTGAACACCGCCCAGACTTGGAGCTTTCAGACAAGCTCCTAGAAGACTTTTGGGAACCCCCATTTGCAGGGTGGTTACATACAGTTACATAAGAACTTACCGTAACAGTATATCTTTAAGAGAGAGGCTCTTGCAGTAGGTAATCACCTTGAGGACTGCGCCCCCTGGCATCAGGACCACACGCAAAACTTTAGCCAGCAGTGTCTGATGTGGGACCGCCCACCCCATGTCACCTGACTGACATCAGTGTGACCCTATATAGTGGGTAGTCCCCACGCCCACCTTCCAGTTCTCCCGCTTGAGACCTCTAAGGAGGAGCGACAGGAGAAAGGGAAAAAGTGGCTCCTGGAGCCCTGAATGAGCCCATAAAGAAACAGCAAGAAACAACAAAATTGGGGGATGGAGGGAGGGAAAAAGGTTACCTACTGCAAGAACCTCTTTCCAAGATCTACTGTTACGGTGAGTTCTTATGTAACTGTACTATCTTACTTCGAGAGGGTTCTTGCAATATGTAATCACCTTGAGGACTGAGTCCCAAGCAGTGTGAATCAGAAGAAGCTGAACCACGGGAGGCAGGAAAAAAACTGCTAAATGCAGACAGATCAGAATAGGAGTCCCTGAAACACAGCTAGGTCAAAACCTGCTGTGTGCCTAGAAGCAATGTCCTGACTGTAACACTTTGTGAAATTGTGGACTGAACTCCAGGTAGCCGCAGCACAAATGTCAGCGGCTGACACATTCCTGGAGGCAGCCAAACTCCTGTTGAAATGCCCCTTGACCTCCCCTGGAAGAGTTTTATCATACTTCCGGTAAAAATAAACAATGCAGTCTGCCAACCATTTGGATAACACTGTTAAGATACTGTGGCACTCTTGGGTGCAAAAGAAACGAAAAGCTGATCCATTTTCCAGACAGACTTTGTCCTGTTAGTGTAATAGCAAAAGATTCTATGTACATCTAAAATATGAAGAATTGCTTCTCTTGAAGTTGAATTGACTGGTTTAACGTAAACTCAAAATTCACCTTGGGTAAGGACTTAGGGTTGGTACAAAGAGTCACCCGGTCTCTATGAAAAAACAAATAAGGCTCCTTACAATTCAGGGCTTAAAGCTCGGAAATCCTTCGAGCTGAAGTAACATCCACTAAGAAAAGCGCTTTCCAGGACAAGTAGCGCATATCACAGGAAACAGCAGGTTCAAATGGAGGCAGAGGCAATTTTTCTAAAACAAAATTAAGATCCCAAGGTGGTGTGGGACTGCACACAGGGGGTCTGAGATGCAGAATTCCCTTCAAGAACATTTTAGAAACTTCCAGTTGAGTTACTGTTCTGCCATCTATGCAGAAACAGCCAACAGATGGACCTTCAAAGACGAATAACTCAGGCCCAAATCATATAGGTGCAAGAGATACTTCATGACAGACAGAACAGGACATGAAAAGGGGTCCAAACCCTTCGAAGTGGCCCAAGTGGAAAAACGTTTCCACTTCACAGCATAGGTTATTCTCATAGAAGGTTTTCTAGCCTCTATGAGGACCTGCGCCACCCTGGAGGAAAGTCCAAAGTGCAAAGCTGCGACGTCCTGAGGTGCCACGCATGAAGGTGAAGGGATCTCAATCCCGGATGGACCAGCATGCCCTCTTCCTGAGTCAGGAAATCGGTGTAGGGGGCAGAGGAATCAGAGATTTCACTGCTAGCTGCTGAAGGAGCAGAAACCAAACTTGGCGGGGCCAAAACGGGCAATCAGAAACATGTGGGCCCCCTCCACCTGAAGCTTGAGCAGCACCCACTGTAGAACTGGAAAGGGAGGGAAGGCATACAAAAACCTCCCTGTCCAACAAAGAGATTGTACGTCTCACCAAAAAACACCATGCCCTGGAGTGAGCAAGCAAAACCTGGGTATTTTTGCATTGTATGGAGAGGCGAACAGATCCAGTTCCATCCAACTCCACAGGTCGAAAATGTGGTCGACCATCTCTTGCTTAAGCTTCTGTTCGTGGGCTCTTACTCTGGTGAGGATGAGACTGTCCGCTAGGACGTTTTGCACACCCAGCATGTGAACAGCTGTGAGGTGAATTAGTTGCAGAACAGCGCAGTTCCACACCAGCATCACCTGCCTGGATAGGGGGTATGAGCGGGTGCCTCCTTGCTTGTTGAGATACCAGATGACACACATGTTGTCTGACTGGACTACCAGTGTGCCCTGGTGAAGCAGGTGCTGAAAGGCCTGAAGGTCATACAGCACCGCTGTCATCTCCAACACGTTTATGTGAAGAGAAAGCTCTGCTTTGGACCACATACCTTAAGTTTTGTGGCTCCCCAGGTAAGCACTCCAGCCCAGCCCATTCCTGATGTGTCTGTTGTCAGAGTCTGGGAGGGAGGAGGGGACTGAAAGGGAACCCCCTTGGTGAGACTGGAGAGATCCTTCTACCACAAGAGATCCCACTGCATCATGACCATCTGGTTCAGGTTGTCCAGCCTCTGATGCCACTGAGCCCTGAGAGTCCACTGCGAAATTCGCATATGCAGCCTGGCTAAAGGCATGGTGGGGATGGCTGCCGCCATTAGGCCCAACAGTCGAAGAATCGACCTGGATGAGATCTTCCTACTGGAGGCCACGAGATGGGCCTGCCTCTGCAAGGTGTCTGCCCTGTCTAGAGGGAGGAAAGTGATACCCTTAACAGTAACCATCACTGCTTCAATAAACTGGAGACGTTCTAAAGGGGCAAGTTAGGATTTTGGGTAATTCAGTGACCCCAACTTGTGTAAAGCGAACCAGGGGAACTGATAGAGAGAGTACCAGCTGTTCCCTCGATGGGGCTGACAGAAGCCAGTCATCAAGGCAGGGGAACAAACAGTGGCCCTGACACCTCAGGGCCACCGCCACTACCACCAGGCACTTGGTGAAAACCTGAGGTGCCAAAGACAGGGCAAAGGAAAGGGCCTTGAATTAGTAATGTTCCCTCCAACAGGAGAACTGGAGGTAGCGACAATGGGCCTGGAAAACTGGAATATGCAGGTAGGCATCCTGCATATCCGGAGCGCAGAGCCACTGTCCCTTGTGCAGGAGGGGCAGCAGACCTGGGAGGGTCAGCATTCAAAATCTTTTGTACTTTATGTACAGGTTTCGAGCACTGAGGTCCAGAACTGGACGCAGATCTCCCATCTTTCTGGGAACCAGGAAGAAGTGGAAGTAATACCCCTTTCCTTTCTGGTGGTATGGAATGGGCTCTGTTGCTTCTTTTTGTAACAGAGCCTGGATTTCCTCTCAAAGAAGAGGAATGTGTGCCTTTGGATAATGTCACTGCACCGGAGGCCTGTCTGGGGGGTTTCCCAGAAACTCCAGAGTGTGATTTTGCTCTATGAGCTGAAGGACCCATAGGTCGGTTGTCACTGCTCTCCACCCTGGCAAGTGACAGGTGAGTCTTCCGCCCACCAGCTCCTCCAATGGACCCTGAGGAGGGAGGGCGGACTGCGAGTCAAGCGAGGGAGGTGTGTGTGTGTGTGTGTGTGTGTGTGTGTGTGTGTGTGTGTGGGAGAGCTGCACCCAAAGCTCTCTGGGCTTTAGCCAGAGGGGTGGCTGCGGCCGATGGAGCCCATCGCTTGGGCCCACATCTGGCCATCTGCTACTGTTTCATCTGCCTTTTCCCTTGCTAACAAAAAGACTTCTTTGCCTGGAACTTTGGTTCATACATGGTATGCACTGACCTGAGAGCCTGGCCCTTGTCCTGCAAGCTAGTGATGATGTCCTGTGCATCTTCTCCAAACAGGACGGAGCCTCTAAAGGTGGCATCCTAGATAACCGTTTGGACATCTTGAGCCAGACCCGACACCCTCTGCCATGAGAAGCATTAGAGGCTGACCACCGTAGCTGCTCCCCTAGCCAAGGAGTCCACTGCATTGTATGTGGCCCTGAGGGAGTGCCTGCAAGCCACTTTGGCAGATCGGATGGAGTCCGCTAGGATGGACTTTCATTCAGAGTCCAGCAGAGCCTCTATGGCCGGTTCCAGCTGGGCGACCAGCGATTTTTTGATAGACCAGCATGTGGCCCACATAATTCAGTGCCCTCATGGCCAATGTGGAAGAAGAGTAAAATTTTCTTCCGAACTGGTCTAGCTGCCTTGACTCCTTGTCAGGAGAGGAGGTGCTCATGTGCTGCAGCTTGGAAGACCAGTCATGGGCTGCCTCAATAATCGCCAAGTCCACCTTGGGGTGGGTACTCAGGTGGTCTTTTCCCTCTGTGTCCAGTAAGTACAGTCTGCCTTCTTAGCCACCACCAGGATTGAGGAGGGCATCATCCATGTAGTAGATGCCAGGGCCTCCTGCGGTTCCAGCCGAGGGGAGTAAGAACAGGAGCTGCCGCTTGCATATCCAGGTGTTCAGCCAGTCTTTGGCATTTCGGATCCTGGGCGTTCATCTTCCAATTGTAGACTTCTGCTATTTTGCGGAGCAGATCTGCGAATGAAGGGTCCTCTGAGGCGGGGGGGGGGGAGATTCCTTCGGCTGAGGCTCTCCAATAGGTTTGAAAACCTGAGGCCTCCGATGAGGAGGAGTCAGGGTCAGAATCTTGGTCTGAATCCAAGGACTGGATGTCGGGACGAGCCGGTTCATCAGAATCCGGAGGCAGCCTCTCTAGCGGCCGGCCTGACGATGGCTCCTTCGGAGGGGCCAGCATCACGGAATGCTGTGGTGCCGGTGCTGGATTAACTAGTTGGACGCTTGAGCTCCTGGGGACCTCTCTGGGAGGCCGATGGCTGTTCAGCTCTGAAATGATCTGTGCCTTGGTTTCGGACCACCAGGACTGGAGAATGACTTTAAAGTCTGATGGGGTCTGAGGAGAAGATTGATACTGGTAGGCCGGAGTATAGTCTGAGGCAAAGCTCGATAGTGAGACATTGGGTACACTGGCAAAGGGT
This sequence comes from Neoceratodus forsteri, assembly GCA_016271365.2. Lineage (NCBI taxonomy): Eukaryota > Metazoa > Chordata > Ceratodontiformes > Ceratodontidae > Neoceratodus > Neoceratodus forsteri. Next base: position 135,968,672 of record CM057457.1, on the reverse strand, counting down.
AGGCAGGTACATTCCCTGGTGCATGAAAACCTTACGGGGTATAACCCAAAGGGTTATACATCTGAAAATGGGGTGTCAGGTAACCCAATGGTGGGTAGCCCGACAGAGGGGCTGACAGAGGGTAGCCTGATGTAAGGCCTGACGGTGGTGCTGAGGACCCTGAGAAGTTCCCAAGCTTGTGCCTGAGGGGCCTGGAAGAACCGGGTCCGACATCAGGCCGACAGGTAGCAGACGTGACGGAGGCAGGGGAGTCCCTAATTGGGGAGCAGGTGGCTGGGTTCTGCTAGGGTGGCCAGAGGCACCTGACTCCAGGTGCGGAGGTGAGCTAGGTGTGAAGCTGCCTGCCAGAGGCCCCTCATCCTCCGTCCCCCTTGGAATAGGGGAGGGCAGAGGGACCTTTTCCAGTGGAGAGGAGGGGAAGGCCTGGTGGGGAGAACCCTCCAGGGCAGGCTGAGAAAGGTCCAGCAACTGGGATTTATCGTGGCCCTTGCCACACCCTGATGCCAGGTTGGTTGAGCGGACATTGGACAAGGCAACACCCGGCTTATCAGTCGAAGCTGGCAGGCCCCGGGGTCTCTACAGCTTGATGGAACAACCTTGGCTGGGTGTTCGTCAGAGGGCCTGACGAGCGACTTATCAGCCTCACTCGGGGCGACAGACCTGGCAGAATAGATGGGTCTAAACGCGTCCAAGCCGCCTCCAGTCACTAGAACTAGTGGCAGCAGGAGGCCCAAGAACTACTCCTTAGATGATGTGCACTGGGCCGGGCAGCCGAATTCCCAGAGGAAGAGGACTGCTGCTTGCCCATGGGGCCCACAGGTGGTCTTGGGCGGGAGAGGGTCCCGTCCTGGTCCCGATGCTTCTCCTTCTCCTTTTTGTGCCTGGATTAGGTGGGCAAGGATGAAGCACTGCAAAGTTTTTGGAGCTATTTCTCCATGGTGGCCATTCCTTGCTTCAGGAGGTGAGCTTCGAGGGCCTGCTAGCGGCGCTTCCATGTGGCCAGGTTAAAACTGGTACAGGCCTCACAGTCCTCAACCATCTGCTCCAGGCCTAGGTGGACGAGGCAAAGAGAATGTGAATCCTTGTGCGGTAGTTGCGCACTGCGTGAAGCACACTTGTTCTTGTACTCGACGTTGGACAACATGCACAAAAATACAAATTTTTACTGAAAATATAAAGAAATAAACAGATGCTCATCCGAACAGCGGTTGAACTGCAACATACGATCTCCGTAAGGTCTGATGTAACCAGGTCGATGGCAGGAAAGAACTGGAAGGCGGGCATAGGGACATCGTTCACTTGACATTAGGTGGGCAGTACCATCAGACACTGCTGGCTAAAGTATTCCATGTGGTCCTAATGCCAGGTGGCGCAGTCTTCAAGGTGATTACCTACTGCAAGAGCCCTCTCAAAGTAAGATCTGAATCTCCACTCAACATACTCCTGCTCCTGTTGCTGGTGAATAAATTCAACCACTTCTTCTTGGAGAAAGTGGCCAACTCTATTGAATCTATTTTAAACAATCTTCACAGGTTTATTTCAAATAGTATAACTTCAAACTTGGGCCACGTCCTGGTGTAACCCCAATGTTTCACCCTTTTACAGGCTTCTTCAGGGAGCAAGCATGGACAGCTTTGTTTCTCTGCTTTCAAAGCAGATCAAATCATTTTCATACATCAATCAGCATAGTCACAATCTCAGCCACATAGTTCCTTATTCCCACATCTGCTACCTTTGGAAGGAGTACAGATAATGACTTTTTGAATGTCTGGGGCTGGTGAATAAATTTGATCTCTATATTCCTGCGTAACTCTGTATGCTGCTGTTACCATAGCACAATATCACTGATCTCCTCTAGTCCTACAGGCAATGGGTCTGCTTGTACCTCTAACATAGAATTTGAAACATAGAATTTGACTGCAGATAAGGACCGCTTGGCCCACCCAGTCTGCCCATTTCCCTACCTACTGGATAAGCTGCAGATCCTAGTTAACCAGCAGCCTACTTCTTTCTACCCCCACCCCCCAGAATTGCCTTATGACTATCCCATGCATGCTTGAATTCCACCACTGATTTTGACTCCACAACCTCCTCCGGAAGGCCATTCCATGCATCCACAACCCTCTCTGTGAAAAAATACTTCCTTAAATTACCTCTGAGCCGCCTCTCTATCTTCAAATTGTGCCTCTTGTTCTTGCACACCTTTTTGAAAGATGCTACCCTCTTGGACTTTGTTGATTCCCTGAGGTACTTGAAAGTTTCTATCATGTCCCCTCTCCCTCCTTTCCTCGAGGCTATACATATTAAGCTCCTAAGTCTCTCTCTTCATATGTCCTCGGTGCAGACCCTGCACCATTTTAGTTGCCCTCCTCTGGACAGCTTCCATCCTGTCTATGTCTTTATGAGATTGGGTCTCCAGAACTGCACACAGTACTCCAGATGGGGTCTCACCATCTGTCTGTACAGAGGATAATAACTTCCTGTTTTCTACTGGTGATGCTCTCCTATGCATCCCAGTATCCCCCAGCCCTCCTTGCTGCCTTCTCACATTGCTTGCCACCTTTGGGTCATCTGATATGACTACCCCAGGTCCCTTTCCATTTTGTTGTTGTTAGTATCACCCCCCCATTGTGTACTCTTCCCTGGGTTTTGTTTCCCAGGTGCATTAGTACACTTCTTAGCATTGAATCTAAGCTGCCATACATTTGACCATTCCTCTAACCTTGCAAGTCCTTCTCATCCTTTCCACCCCACCCTGTGCATCAACTCGGTTGCAGATCTTAGTGTCATCTGCAAAGAGACATACTTTTCCTTCCAGTCCTTCTGCAATGTCGCTTATAAAGATATTGAAGAGGACTGGTCCTAATCTTGAACCTCATGGCACCTCGCTAGTAACCTCCTTTCTTCTGAGTGGACTCCATTTACTATTACCTCTGTGTCCTATTCTCCAGCCAATTTTTACCCAGGCTGTCATCTTGGGACCCACTCCCAGGCTGGCTAACTTATATATTAATCTTTGTGTGGGACTGTGTCAAATGCCTTGCTAAAGTCTAGGTAGGCCATGTCCACAGCCCTCCCTGATCTACTACTTGGTCACCCAGTCAAAGAAATCTATCAGATCTGTCTGGCATGACCTTCCCGCTAGAATCCATGCTGCCTAGGGTCTTGTGCCCTCTGGCCTCTAGATACTGACAATTCTTTCCTTTAGAAGTGATTCCATCATTTTCCTATCACTGAGGTTAAACTAACAGGTCTATAGTTTTCCTGCTTCTGCCTTGCTCCCACTTTTGTGAAGGGAATCACATCTGCCCTCCTCCAGTCCTTGGGTACCACCCCATCCTCCCATGATTTGTTAAAGAGGGTAGTCAGTGGTGTCACTAGTTCTACCCCTTAGTTCTTTTAGAATTCTGGGATGAATCCATCAGGCCCCATTGCTTTGTCCACCTTCAGTTTTAAGAGTTCTTTCAGACCCTTTCTTCTGTAAATGGGCTGGTATCAACTTCTGTATCCAGAGTGTTACTACTGTTTGTTTTATGTACCTCCCTCTTCCTTTGTAAATACTGAGCAAAAATATTTGTTTAGTATCTCTGCCTTTTCACATTCTCCCTCTGCCCACCCTCCTCCCCTTTATTAAGCCTCACTATCCCTCCCTTGGTCTTCCTTTTGCTCCTGATGTACCTATAAAGGTTTTATTCCCTTCTTAACTGAGTTGGCTATCTTTTCCTCAGTTTGGGCCTTTGCTGTTCTGACTGCCTTCCCAGCCTCCTTTTGCTTTAACTGATACAGTTCTCTGTCCTGCTCCTGCTGCGATTCCTTGTACTTCCTGAATGCTTTCTTTTCTCTTGAACCTTCACTGCCACTTCCTTGAGAACCATAGTGGTTTCTTACATCCTTGTTTTTGTTTATTTGCTTCACACAAAGGCTCGCACTCTGTGATGGCAGTTTTTATTATTCCCATTGTTCTTCCAACCTTCCTTCCTGCTCATTTGCTAGTGCATTCCTTGGCACTCACCCATTTTGGCAAAAGTCAGCCTCCCAAAGTCCAGTACTTTTGTCTTTGTATGGCTTGACTCTATTGCTGTGTTTATTGTGAACCATACTGTTCGATGGTCACTAGTTCCCAGATGGCTACCCACTTCTACATCTGTGATCCTCTCCATCTCCATTCGAGAGTATCAAGTCTAATATTGTTCCCTCTCGAGGGCTCCAGTACTAGTTGTCTAAGGCATGCCCCTGTAGGGCATCTAGAATAACTGCACTCTTCAGGTGGCAGCTGCAACTGCGCTCCAGTTAACATCTGGCATATTCAGATCACCCATCAGCAATATCTCCCTTTTTCTGCCATTCTAAGTATACTTTCTATCATTTCCTTGTCCATTTCTCCCCTGAGAAGGGGTCTGTATACAACCCCTAAGCGGATTGTGGTGCCATTGCTTGTCTCCAAATTTAGCCACAGTGCTTCTTCTCCTCCCTGTTTACCCTTTTGTTCTGTTGCTTTTATTCCTTCCCTTATGTAAAGAACTACCCTCCCCTCTTTACCCTCCCTGTCCCTCCTGTAGATAGTGTATCCTGGTATGTTTACGTCCCAGTCTTGGTTTTGTGTGTACCATGTTTCTGTGACTGCCTACGATATCCAGATGTTCCTCCTCCATCAAGGCCACTAATTCAGGAAGCTTGTTACCTAGACTACGGGCATTGGTACTCATTGCTCTCCATTTTTGATGGCCTTACCTTCTGTTGCAGCATCCCCACTGACCGTTCTACCTTGGTCTTTTCTCATTTAGTACCCTGTTTTGTAGGGAGAGGCTGGGATTTTTCTGCTGCTTGTCAGTGCCTCCCCATTGACTAGTTTAAAAGCTTGCCAATGAAGCATTTAAACCGATTGCTCAAAAGACTTGTTCCTTCCTGGACAGATGCAGACCATCCTGCCAGTATAGGCTGGTGTCCTCCAGGTGGAACCCCAGTCCCCAATGAAGCTAAACCCTGTGCTCGCACTATTTTTCAACCATTCATTAAACTGCATGGTGCCAACTACCTCGCCTCCCATGCCTTTGACAGGCAGCACCTCTGAGAAGGATACTGTGTTTGCTACTTGTCTTAGGCCCCTCCCAACTCTGCAATGTCCTCCTGCACTGCTCTAACCTCATGATGAGCCAAGTCATTTGTCCCTAGGTGGACAATTACGTCCAGCTCAGAATCCCTTGCAGCTGTTGTTGTGATCCTGAGGATGCGCCCTGTCCCTCCAAGCCATGGCACCAGGCAGGCACCTTACTTCAGATTTCCCAGCCTCCCAGTTCTATCCCCTAATAATTGAGTCCCCACCAGGAGCTGCTTCCTTTCCTTGTGGTGTCCTCTGCCTCCTTCCTGTGGGCCTCCCCTGTGACAGTTGTCCTCAGCCTCCTTAGTCTCCCTCTGGGTGTATCTATAGGGGAGCTATGCTCCCCAGAATGGCGTATGGATTGTGGTGTGTAACATGTGACTGGGTGTGCCTCGTTTCACCATCCTCATCCTCCCTGAGCCCACTGTGGTCCAACTGCTGTGCTCTTTGCAACCTCTGAGGTAGTGGTGGTGGTTCTGGTGCTCCCTGGATGGTGGAGGTTCCCTTCCTACTGTCCATTGTGGCCATGGGGAAGGGTCCCGTACTACTGTCCAGTGTGGCCTGAAGACGGGCAACTTCCTCCCTCAGGGCAGACAGTTGTCTGCAAATAGGGCAGCATCTCAGCCTCCAGAAAGACTCCCGGAAGACTGCTGCCCCACAGCCATTACATTGCACTACTCCCCACATTTTTTTTTTTTTGTGTGATTGGTTTGTAATGTAGAAATATATATTTATATTATACAATGTTTATGCTTATATTGTCAGTGCAGTGTGTTAGAGAGGATATGACAGTGACATGCACCTTGCACTCTTGAGGAAATGATGTCAGAACCCCAGGTATAAAGGAACTATTTCCAGGGGTGGGTGGGGTGGGGTGGGAAGCGGTTGGGCCTAAACTGTGCCCTCGCAAAACAATCAGCTAAATGTAAATTGTCTCCATCTGTAATCTGCTGCCTGCTTTTTTTTTTTAAAAAACAATTGTTACCCATTGCAGCCTAGCTAATGTCAAGTCTAATTTCCCATTGTGTCCTGCTTTTATCTATTCCCACAGCTGGGAGGTCTGAGGCACTCTGAGGCTGTGACTTGCCCAAGGTCCTACAGTCAGCTTTTAGCTCTGGTAAGGTTTGAACCTGTGATCTCCTGGTTCCCAAGTTGGTGCTGTAACTGCTAAACTACACTTCCTCTAAGTATCTATGCATCTAGCCTCGAAATCATGATTTGTAATTTATTGGACTGCACTTCTGTGAATAGTCTGTACATTCAGGGCCAAGCCACAAGAGGTATCAGCCCTAGACACATAATGGAAGAACCTGTTTTGTGGATAGAGCTCTGAGATTGTAGTTTATGTAATCTGCTTGTATCTGAGTACACTGCTGCCGCAGTCTATTTGTACTTTTAATATGTGTAAGCTACTCGTCTTGGGGCTGGCTTCCTATGCTGCATTCTCCGTCTGGCTAGGTTCCTGTTTTAGGCATCCTGTGTTCTGCCCCCAGAGGGGCATTGCTCCTTTGTCCAGGTTTAAGGGGAGGTTCCTGCAGAGGGGAAGTGGGTTGCTGTAAGGGCAAGTCGAACTGGGCTTCCAACCGGCCTGGGAGAGTACCAGCTGTTCTAGTGTCGATGGCTATGTGGGGTTTTCCTTTTTGTTTTCCAAAGGGTAGGGTGACATGAGTGTGGTGACCACTGGGGACTGGGGTTATTGGGAGCTCAGCAGTGGGAAGGACAGCAGCTGGATGTAAGCCCATCATGGCTGGGATCAGGAGGCCCAGTGCCTCAAGAAATGGAAAGGTATGACAGTGAGGCTGTCGTGGTGGTGGCAGGGCCTCTTGGAGGTGGCAGCTCTAAGGAGGTCGGTTTCCCCGTGTGGTACACTGTCACAAGCAAGTCAGGTGGATGCATTCTAGGATTTACTTTATCGGGCCTGTCATGCCTGTGTCTGGGGCAGGACCCATGTTAGACTTATAAGGAATGTAGGGGAGAGTGTAACTGAAGGAATGGAGCCATGTCGCACATACTGTAATTTTAAGCTGGCATCCTGTTTCATGGGAAAGAGGGTCACGAACGGGTTGGATACAGGCAAGGTTTTCAGGGCGGTCATGGTATGGGTTTAAGGCCACAACCTTGGTATCAGTTACTTCGGGGTGGGGAGTAAGGCACTCCCCAGGTACAGGTTTATGGACGTGTTTTTTCATACTCTCTAAGTTCTTGAGCTTTACTTTGGCTCTGTGAGTCTGTGCGGATTCTGCGCCAGGTCTAATCCTTTAGGCCTGTTCAAAAGCACTGCGTCAGCTTGGTATTGTTTAGTACCTCCTATCTTATGCCCTATGCCTGTTCTGTCTTCTGGCTCCATGGAGCTGCACACTCACTTTATTAATTTAAAAAAAAAAGAGAAACAGAATTAAATTTCTTTGTTTTCTTATTTCGTGTATGCTGGGATTACTGAATGAACTAACTTAATTCCTTCCCCTAAAGAAGCCGAATTTCCAGTTATGTCCCCCTTGGACCAGCCTGAAGTTGCAGCAAATAGTAATCTGAAGCCCGAGGAAGCGTTACAGTCTGCATCACGATGCCAGAACTGCACTTAAGGTAAGGTCTTGTTTTTCCTGTGACCTGCTGGCCTCATGCATCCCTGGAAGGTTTTTAATTTGTACTCCCCCCCACCCCAGGTTACCATCAGGACCCCTAGACAAATGTAGGGGGCAGCAAGGGGGGGTTACATATGCACGATCATGAATTGGATGAAAAAAATGCTGAAACCTGATTGGTTGAGAGCACTCTCTCTCTCTGTGATGACATTGAACCATAAAATCATCGGTAGACACTAGATCCTGCCAGCAGTTGTTTTTTTTTTAACTCACTTGAGTATTAATCAGTCTGTCTGCCAACAGTCATACCTGCCTGACTTTTACTTTGCTCTGTGTCCCTCTTAAAATGAATAATTTTTTCACTTGTCTTCGAACAGTAAAAATTATTGTTTTTGAAATATTTCTCTTTTTTTTTTTAAACTTTACTATGGGATCCAGTTCATAACTGAAATAATACACTGCAGGACGTGTTTTATCATAAGATATCATCATTTCTTGGGTGCATCACAATATACCCAAGGTGTGAAGATACGCTATGATAAAACACACCATGTTGTATATTACTGCATAAACATCAAATGGGTAAGAGAAATCCAGCAATCTGACTGGTAAAGAGATTCCAAGCTGTGGTGTTATCCCACAATAACACTTCAACGCAGAAACCCAGTGTAAGCGTGCAAGAGCAGGCAGACTTCTGACTTTCTCCCATGTAGCCGAGAATGCTTTCTGATGTGTTTAACCTTGCGGTTAAAACTCTCAGGGAACTGCCACACCAGCAACCCAGGTTTGGGAATGGACTCAGGTTGCTGGGGGGGGTCAGCCAGGGGGGCAGAGGATTGAGAGTCTGATAGACTGATCTTGTCTCCTTGGGGCAGGGAGGAGGAGACTTGCTGGCTCTACCACTGACTGCCACCAGGTGGAGACCTGGTGGTAGTGTAGGCTGGGGCGGCACATATGGGAGAGGTCACCAGTTTGGCATATGTGCCTACACATGGCACACACTATCCCGTCTGTGGCAGGGGATGGGAGGTACAGAAAATTTGTGCAGGCTTTGTGAAGCCCTGCCCACTTATCCCTGACCCACACCACCACCTGGGAACACCAGGACCAGTTCTGGATATGTATTTTAAGGGGGGAGGCAACCCCCCCTTCTGGCCCCGCCATGAGGGGCAATGTGTGGGGGGAACTCCAGTAAGTACAGGGGAGGTGGCTGGCAGTCAGAAAGAATGGAGAGAGGGCTGATAGCCTGCCTGCACATTGCCTGAAGGACACAGGTTTATGGAAAAAAAAACTCACAAGAAAAAATATGTCTTTTTGTTAAACTATCGACCATTTGATAACAGCATTACTACACTCCAGGGTGGGTGTTGTCATTTTGGTAACACCACTTCTTGGCTGGTTGAAGGCACTCAGAGAGGTTGCAGTGTAACTGAGATGTAGCGTTATCCTACGATGGCAACATATTCTGTTGTGTATTATTACTTATTTCTCATTTCTCACGATCACACTGGCTAATTTATGTAACCCCCACCCCTTCACCCAGGTCACAACTGTAAAGAAGACTTTTGTAACTATACTGGCTTGCCTAGTGTGGATTAAATCAGTCTCAATAATAATAATAATATGGCCAATTTTTGGGTGCTTTAAGGCACTCGGCTTTGTCCTGTGCCACATCCCCCAAGGTGTGGCGATATCCCACAGCAATAAACACTGTCTTGAGTGATTTACTGGTTTAATGTGCTATCACCTTCTTCACTACAAACACTGCATCAGCTTAGGAAGGGAGACCAATGGTCACTCATTATTTTGGCTCTGACATGCCAATATCAAACCACTGGGCCATGAATGTCTATGTATAAGGAAAATAATTCAGGTTTGGACCATCAGGTATTTTGCTTAAGTTGCTGTCTGACCTTAAAGTCATGAGACTGAGTTTTCATGCTGCGCGACACATATAAAAAGAAACTAAGGCAATACTCACCAGTATGTGTCTTCATGTGCTCATCAAAATACTGCTTCATGTTAAAGTCCTTGCCGCACCACTGGCACATGAACTGTTTATGCCCGATATGGATGCTCATGTGGGAGCGAAGTTGATACTTGTACTGGAATCGCTCGTTGCAGTTCTGGAAAAGTCAAAAAAGCAAGAAATCAAAACCAGCAGTGTACATATCTAAACTGTTATCCATAGAGGTAGCTGTCAAGGCTAGACAGAGTCCCAGTCATCCCCATTCAATCACTGCTAATTCCTGAGTTTTTCATTTATCTGTGCTGTCGCCAGGAGAGGAAAGTGACATGTTGCCTGAAAAAGGTTATCAATGTGTCTGTCAATTCCACTGTTTGCAGTCTTGCATCATTTTGACTTTAACATGGACTTTGGGGTTAAAATGGATGGCTTTCATCCCACAATGGAGCAAGCTAGGGCAGTGGAACAGAAGTCTGATGCCTTCATCTCGGCACAGTTAAACTAATGGGGGGGGCTGGGTTTGGGTCATCCCGGGGTACAAAAGCTCAAGGGATATCTAGAAAGTACTCCCCCAGCTAGAAGAGACAGTCAGGGAGCTAAGGGTAATATAGACGGGGTGAACGGTACGGCCACATACCTAAGACTGCGTACCAAAACTGATGGGTAAAGGGTCAGTTAAACATTTAGCACAGGGAACTAGCAAAGAAGGATAGACCAAGGGACAGAGGATGGTTGGAAGGCAGGGTTCATGGAGGTTAGTCTGTTTAAGTGTCAGAAACCTTAGAAATAAAATGAGTAAGCAAAAATTTTAATAGCAAAGACGGAAACATGGACAGCACCAAAAAATAACTGGGACCTCACTGTTACAGACTACGTGTTACTCAGGAGGGAGAGAGTAAAGGATAGAGGAGAAGATTGCTGTGTTCATCAGGTAAGGTAAGCCTTTAGCAAAACAAATTCCAGTGCACACACACCAAAGGTTAATTCAAAAATAAATTTATTAAACACACCAGTGCTCCTACGGGCCATAACAGCCAATTCCACTGCGTTTCCAGGCGCACTGCCTCTTCGTCTGGTGGGTAAAGCTAGTTATCGCAGCTCACCGTAACCTTTTTTTGTGCCAGCTCATACAAAAGTGTTACACTGAGCTGAGGAAACTAGCCACATCCCTCTGATGAAGAGGCATTGTGCCTCAAAGTGATGGGCAATTGGCTGTTACGTTCCGTCTGATCACTGGTGTAGTTAAAACATTTATTTTCACATTAACCTTTGACGTGTGTGCACTAGAATTTGTTTAGGTGAAGGTAGAGATTCTACCTTAAATGTCCGGCAGCACCTTTACTCCATTAGAGTGTGCTGGCAGGGTGTGTTGCTCATCAGGGAAGGTATCAGAGAGATGGAGGGTAAGGAGGGAGGACATGGGGGTATGGTAGAATCACCAGCTGATGGATGATGTGGAAGTGCTGTCTGCTTGGGAATATTTACAGGCCCTCAAGTCAGATAAAAAATGTGGACACAGCTCTAGACAGAGAGATCAAGAAGGCAATAGATTGAGGAGAAGGAGTCCTGTTAGTAGATTTCAACATACCAGATGCTAACTGAAGCATCATAATGGTGTGGAGCACCTAAACTCAGGCATTGGTAGACACCTTCTAGGACTGTTTCCTTCATCTATTAGTGGAGGTCCGAAAAGGGGCTCTTCACGACCAGCTAGCTGGCTCGGTGACACTGAGGGTTAAGGTGCTGGACGCCACACCATGCCGGTGACCCAGGTTTGGGAATGGACTCGAGCCGTCGGCGGGGGAGAGGGAGGATTGAGCACCCCATGACAGCTCTCCTCCCTCTGGGGTGGGTAAGGGGTCTACGTCGCTCTGCAGCATCAACTGGTGGAGGTCAGGGGCACTGTACATAGCAGTGTACAGCAGAGGGTTGTAGCACGGCAGGCATCAGCACGGCAATGTGCCGACACCACTGCATGTCTGACTCCAAGGGAGAAAATCCAGGTGGAAAATTATGGGGCGGTCAAGGCAGCTGATGACCGTGTGCCGCGTCCCCGAACATGAGAGGTGCGAACCCCAGGTATCAGGATCCAGATCCCCATTGGGGTGGGGATACTGTACGCCGGCCTTCGTGGAGGAGAGCATGTCGCTGACCAGACTGGATCTGGAGGTGCAGGTGCCAGCAGCTGGAAGACTGTCAGCCCGCCCCAGAAGTAGGAGAGAAAAGAATGTAGTAATAAAAAAAAGTGAAGGTCGGTGCTTACCAAAAGGAGCGGCCTGCTCCACACACAGAGCACACAGTCAGAGTAAGGTAGCACACGGAGCCAACAGATGCTAATAAGCAGCAAGTAAAGTGTTTTACACCTCTTTTAATAAAGGTTGGCATCAAGGTTCCCTGCACATAATGAAGTAACGCTGCAGACACCAGCACTTTGACTCCAAATGAGTCTTCCTCAGGGGGTGTCTGACACATCTGGCAGATGTTCAGTTACCCAGTTGCTCATTTGGGATGGGCATAGAACACAGGGACTGAAGGGTAGTAGACGTCATCTCCCTGAACAACAGTGGGGATAGTGGGGACCAGGGAGTTACAGACTGGTTAGTCTGACTTCCATTGTCAGGAAACTCAAGACCATAATCAAGCAGCATCTGGTCCCCTTCCTAGAATCGCACGGGCTCCAAGACAGAAAGCAGCATAATGTTGTGAAGGGGAAGTCCTGTCAGACTAATCCTGTGGATTTCTTCAATACCGTGCAGCAAGTGTTGGACTGTGGCCAGGCACTGGATGTTCTTTACCTGGACTTGCAAGGCCTTGGACGCTATAACTCACAAGAGGCTGGTACAAAACTTCGGGGACTTGAGTGTTGGGAGAAAGTCACTATATGGTGGGGAGAACCCAAAGGGTGGTACTAAATGGTACCTACTCCAAAATCAGTGGGTTATGAATGGAGTCCCACAGGGGTCAGGTTTGGGCCAGTGCTCTTCAGTGTGTTGATTTGTGACACTGCAGGAGGGATCCAGGGCAAGAAATGTCAATCTGTGGAGGGTACACAAATATGTGGCAGGGTGGCTATTGAGGAGGGTAGGAGGGAATTGAAAAGAGACCTGGTCTAACTGGAAACATGATACAAGGTTTGCCAACTGAAGCGCAATATCAAAAAGTGCATGGTTAAGCACTTGGGAAGGGGGAATCCAATGTCTGAAAATTGGATGGAGGGGTTGAGACTGGAGAAGATCTCAGAAGAGAAGAATTTGGGGTGTTATAATTACAGAAAATCTAAGGGATCACAGCCCAATGTAACAAGGTGCATGAGAAGCTAATGTAAGAAAAATAAATTAGCCCTCCTGTAAGCTGTAGAAAAAGTGCAGGTTATTACACAAAGTACAACATTTGGTACAGACAACCACTCTGACAAGACCTGGCACACTGATGTTCCAACAACCTCTTCTTCAGCAGGAATGTCTGCAGACTCCATAGCCCAACCTTTTATGGTCCCGAAAGATATGTAAAGCTGCAGTCCGGGACCAATGCAGAACTTCAACAGATTGTACTGTATATAGCCACTCCCTTATCACTGCTCTGAGCAGATCATACTATATGCCAATGATGCTGTTGTATTCTCCACTCACAAAGATCCTGCAACTCTTCAACACGACCTTCAACTTGGTTTCAGTTCTGTAGAGACATGGTTTCTTAATCATAAACTGGTCCTCAATGACAAGAAAACCAAATCTATGCTCTTCTGCAGCTCTCATAACCCACACAAGCTACACCACTTGGCTATCTCCACCACCCAGGGGAACACTCTAGATCAGGTGGGGTCCTTCAAATACTTAGGGACAGCTTAACCCTAATCTCTCCTGTGGACTTCATGTAGATAATATAGCTAGAGCTGCTAATACACGGCTTGATCTCCTCTACAAACACAGACCACACCTCACGCCAGAAGCTTTGAAGGTTGCAGTTTTGAGCCTCAGATCTCTGTATAGACTATGGTCTCACTCATTTATGGCTCGGCCACAACCACAACCCTTAGACGCCTCGACTGCCTTAAATAAAGCATGTCTGCTCATCACTGGTGCTCACTGTCTCACCCACACATGTGACCTGTACACTCAGACTGGCTGGCTCCAACTATCAAACCGCATAAAAGTTTCTCACCTGCTCCATGGTGAAAAATCTACCTTGGCCTTGCACCTTCTGGGGTCTCAACTCTGTTACAACACCGAATTAACAAATGGTGCCTTAGGAGATCCATGCTACAGCTACTGAAAGTCCCCACTGTCACACTTCACAGGGACAACGCTCTTTTGCTTATCGAGCGCCACTCTGGTTCAATGGCCTCAGCCCAGCCATCTCCTCTGCCCCAACTATTGGTATGTTTAAAACTAGGCTCTGGACTATCTCACTACCAACAGCTCCTGTGACTGTCCAACTTGACCTTGTTTCTCCACTTCCCTTTCTGCTCTAGTTGTCCTCCCCCGCCCCTCCTCACTGGATTCTACCCTCACATCTTGGTATACCCAATGCTGCACTTTTCACCCTCTCCCCACCCTTCCTACATTTCCTCCCCCTTCCCTCTCCCTATGACTCTGGCACTTCTTATCCGTTGTCTATTTTCTGTGACAAATGCCGCTGGCTGCCTTGTTACAATGATACCCTTGAATTGTATTAATCTGTACTCTGTTTGCAATGTCCACATTGTTGTAATGTCTGTCTTGATGTTCCCCGTAATTTGTATTTCTCTGACGTGGAACCTCTGTAAAAGAGCCAAGGTTCAAAGGTATTTGTAATCCTAGACTTGATAAATAAATAAATAAATAAATTATGTAGAAGCATAGAATATGACAGCAAAAAATGACTGCTTAGCCCACCCAGACTGCCCAGATGCTCCTCATCTATTCTGTCTTCGAAGACCCTATCTGGTTTTCATCAACCCTCCTACTTTCCTGCCTCCTAATTAATATATCCTTATGTCTATCTCATGTATGCTTGAAACCCCCCACTGTTTTGGACAGAATCACTTCCGCCAGCAGTCTATTCCAGGCATCGACTACCCTTTCAATAAAGAGATATTTCCTCACATCACTCTTGAATTTCCCCCCTCTAGCTTCATTACATGCCTCCTGGTTCTATAATACTATATATTAGGGAAATGGGCAGACTAGGTGAGCCATATGCTCCTTATCTGCTGACAGATTCTATGTTTCTATATAACATATAATTGTAGACCTGTCAAAAAATTATTTTAGACTTGTGATGGCATTTTTTGATAAAAACAGGTATCCATGCTAGATCAATTACATATAGGATGAGGAAAAAGGTGTGGGTGGATATTATCCTTGATTTTGACCATGAAGGTTGTCTTCAAGGTTGTTTGCAAGGTCACAAAGGTCAAGCAGGGTCGAAATGGGTATTTTCTGAATTTCATGTAGATTGAAATTTACTTTACTACATCTTCCTGAAAAACTATCTTTATCATCACTTACATGTATTTACTACGTACTATCCACAGTTAAATTTTGAATTTACACAGGAATGCACTGCAAACTGAACACAAAAGTATGTTTTTCTCAAAATGTAGTTGAACAAATTGTAGTTGTTCCAAATCTTTGCAATGTACCCATATAACTTTCTGTGTACCTTTCTTCATCACCCTGCAATTCCAGTATGTATGAATTTTATCTTTTTGTCCATATATGGAGGTCTGTTAGCCAGCTGGGCTACAGTATTGAGATCTTTTGGAAACCTGGGTTGCATCAGTTAGTCGCATCACAGCCGTAGAGTGGTGCACTTCAAGCCATTCCTCAAAATAGGTGTGCTTAGTTGTGCTGCACTTTGATTTGTACCCACAGGTCAGTATTTCTAGACAGGGGACAATCTTGTCCACACAATTTGTAAGAAAGCTGACTCTTTCTTGCAGGCAGAGGTGCAGGAAGGAGACGTGACCTCTGTCTCTTGGTCTGCCTGTAGTCATATCTTTGCCTGGTAGTTGGCACGTGCAATGTGAAGTTAGAGGGCATCTCATGTTGGGGGTAACACCTCTGAACCCTTCCTGGCCCTGGCAAACAGCTATAGCCTAGCATGGTCAATGGTTGGCACCTCAGGAGTGTCGTCGAGGCACAGGTAGGAAAAACAGGTGCAGTTGTAAAATTCGCAACAAGAGTTTTATTATGAACAACAATAAAATAAAATAAAAAAAAAAAATTGTTCAGTATAACCATTTAGAAAGGCAGAATAAACAGAAGAGCCAACTGAGTTTTCCTTCAATCTCTGTCTGCACCAAAACATTGCAGCTCTCTCTTACAAGTCTTTGCAACCCCCCTCCTTAACAAGCATCCTATTTTTTTCTAAAATGTTCTTGTCAATTTCAAGCAGATGCAGCAAGAACACAATGTCCCAGAACTGAGACCCCTTCTCCACTGCTTCTGAAAAAGGGCTTAAAAACTGCTCTCAGGTTAACCCCTTGAGTTCCCAATAGCTTTCTGCAATCATCTCAAACTACAATTATATACATTTCAACAGTAACACTATATAATTTCTAAACAAAGGGATCATGCATATATTTTTATACCAGCAGATATGCAAGGGAGGAAAAAGACAAACAGCAAGGGAAGACAGAGACAGTGAGAGGAAGAGAACTGCAAGACTGTTGGGGTGATCAAATCCTAAGTTTCATAGGAAAATGTTCTTGCACAACCAGACAGACAAGAGACAGGAAAGGAAAGAACAGAACAGATCCTTGCATTCAAACTCTCCATAATAACTGGGACAGGGTCCTTTTCAACCCTGTCACATACACCCCCCTCCTTAAGAGGGAACCTATTTTATTAAACAGGTTTCCAAAACTTTCTATTAATTTCTATTAATTCTCTACTAATAATTAGCTTCTAACTTTCAGAATTTAAGCACATGTGCAGTATCTTTTTTTCTATAACAGTACAGCAAACACTAAAGTTTAAACTCAAACATTTGTTTTTCAACCTTCGGAACTCTCAATTCCTGATCCATATTTTGACAGAAAATCAGCATTGCTATTCTCTTTACCAGATTTGTGCATCACCTTGAATTTAAATGGCTGTAGTGCCAGGTACCACATTGTGATTCTGGAATTATCTTTCATTTGGTTAAGCCAACAGAGAGGATTGTGATCTGTTATAAGTACAAAGTCAGTTACTAGCAAATAAAACTTAAGGGACTCCATGGCCCACTTTGCTGGTAAACATTCCTTTTCAATGGTGGAGTACATTTTCTCTCTGTCACACAACTTCCTACTTATGTACAGAATAAGATGTTCTGTCCCATCTATATTTTGACTCAGGACTGCACCTAGGCCTACCTCTGATGCATCTGTTTGTGACAAAAATGGTTTCTGAAAGTCTTGGCTTCTTCAAACAGGTGCTGAACATAATGCAGTCATAATGGCTTGAAAAGCTTCATCACACTCTGGGGTCCATTTCACATTATTTGGGTACCGTTTTTTCATGAGTTCAGTGAGGGGAGTAGCTAACTCAGCAAAGTTGGGAACAAATCTCCAATAATAAGCAGCCAGCCCTAAAAATGACCTGACATGTTTCTTTGTTTAAGGGACATGTCTGTTAGCTACAGCTTCTATCTTGGAAACCTCTACATTGACTTCTCCATTTCCCAACACACCAATCAATCAATCAATCAAAATCTTTATTTATCCATGTGGACACCATTGAGCAAGCTCATTTGCAAGGTGGACCTGCATTTCACAAGTCATAAACGATACAAATAGTCATACATCAACACATAAAATGCAATAATACATGGTAATACATAGGAAAAGAATAGCAATGAAATTAAGCCCCTGTACTGAAGATTTGAAGGCGATAGGTGTGAATTTCACTGTTTCCTTACACCAGTCCAGCTTGTAACAGGGCTCAGGCTTCATGAAAAATTCTCTTATTTGGAATCTGACCTAGAAGTCTAGCCCCTGGGACTCTAGTGACAAAATTATGCACCATATACAGGGAATGAATTTCTCCTGACAAGAGATGAACACTGCCCCCTAAGAGTTGCCGAGAATTTAGATGGTTAGGGAACTTTTTTCTAGTAGGTACAAAAAACCCCAAGACTGTAGAAAATAACATGTCAGACTTAGGGCTTGAAAACCAAAGTCAAAGAGAATTGGCTAAGGACGACCAATTCTCTGAGAAGGGAAACCAGAGATTCCCTGTCTTCAGGCGAGAACCGCCAACTTACCCAGATACCTGGAGAAATAGCCTGATTTTCACTCCGTATCTGAGAACACTCTGGAGGCAGTCTAAACGGCATGGAAGAAAACTGGTAGCCTCCTGAGAAAATCCCAGGCTAAGGGACTGAGAACATAGAATGTAATGAGAGAAACAAGAAAATCCTCTGCATTTGCAAAAGAAAGACTTGAGTCAAGGAAGCATCCTGATCCCAGGTTGTGAAAGTTGATAATGATTTGCTGTTCCCTATTTTCCTTTAAAATTCAGGTAATAGCCAGAAAAAGAGGTCCAACTCCCATAGAGAAGGGAACCCTTTCACGATTTTGAACCTCACAAGGTTCTAGTGCTCTAGTTCCCACTGCTGACATGCTACTGGAGAAAAACAGAGAATGCAGCACTTGGAGGTAAACTTGAGTTATTTATTTACTTATCACACACATATATATATGTCAATATCTGCATACATCTATCTCCTTTTTTTTTTTTCCATCAACCAAGGAAGGGATAAAAACTTGAACCAAGAAGAAAAGTAACTGAAGAAAAAGGGATTACCAAGAATGAAAAAGCATTCCTGCCTAAACCCCTTGAAAACTTCACATTTGGAAATTTTCTAATGTGTTGGTGTAGGGAAAAGAGGGTTAAAGGAAGAATAATTACTACCTGAAGACTGAGACTTCGGAGAAAGGAACGCTTATCTTTAACTGAGTACTAGGAGAGTTAAACTTGTCCGTACGTGCCTGTCAGCTTTAGTTTGCTATAAAGACAAACCAAAATTTGCACCAAAGCATAACCCAAAAGGCTGAAAGTTTTTAGACAGGCAAGCCTGAGGGAAATGACCTACACCAAGACTCCAGAAGCTGTAACATTATGACTTAAGGCTATGAGAGCATAGTGCTACTACATGCCACTTGGGTATTTCAGCAAACCTCCTTGTGAATAGTGCTCCAGAGCTGTCGCACTATGGCAAGGACAGGAGACATAAAAAAACTCACTATATAATAGCGTATGCTACAAAGGTAGGAGGCATTACATAACATTTCTTACACATGGTATATGATTATCTGGAGGGAAAGCAGACAGTGGCACAAGGCTGAGAAGCAGGCCGCTGTTTGCACCAACTGTCTTTAATCTCAAAGTGTACAGGTAAAAACAGCAGAACACTTACCGAGCTGGTACTTCCTCTGAATGTTTCTGTCAACCCCGAACAAGAAGGAGGGGTTTCCAGAACCTACTTGTGGGTGTCTTCAGAGAGTTGTCAACTTCTTTGGAGGAGAGCAACCACCAGATCTACGCAGTCGTCGTCTCCACCTCTTTGTCGGTGTCATCCTCAAAAAGAAAGAAAATGGCACAGGAAGATCTCTGAAGAGGAGAGCTCCAGGGCAGTGTTGCCAGTTCGGTGGAGAAAAAGTTCTGAGGTTCCCTTAGGCTGACTGCAGGCAGCACTGTACTCTAACTGTATCCTGATTGGCCAATGCCTTTATCATTTGCATTGACTCCTCCTCTCCAGGGCAGCTGAACCCAGCTGGCATACTGCACCTGTCAATAGATGCTAAAGAATTCCTGGGGTGAGAAAAATCTATTACCCTTTTTACTTTTATCTAAAGGACAAACCACATCCATTGTAATTCTCTCAAAAGGCACATCTATCAAGGGTAGGGGCACCTTGTCTTTTCTAGTGGCTGGGGCTACTTTCTGACACTCGGCACAGGAATTACAATAAGTAGTAACATCTTCATGAATTCCAGGCCAGTAAAATCTGTACAGCAATCTGGCAAGGGTGTGATCCCTCCCTGAATGACCAGCCATAGGACTGTCATGTGCTATCTGTAACAACTCTGTTCTATACCTATGTGGTATAACCAACTGTTTGTCTGTTCCTGTATCTGAAGTTTAACTCAAACTCTGTACAATAACCCATTAAATTTTTTAAACATTGGTTCACCCTGTTTTGGTTTCACCCCAGCCGCTTAAAATAACCCTGGTGAGAAACATTGTTAGCTTGCTCTGAAACAAAATCACAATCCGTTATCAGTTTAGCTTCAGCATTTTCATATTTCAACCCTTTATGTCTATCGGTCTTTTGTTGCCATTGTTGTTTCAAACGTCTTCTTTCTTTCCTGGACTTCTGGATCTTGGAGCTGTTCTCAAACAAGTCCGAATCAAAGTCACTGAAAGGATAACTGTCCCCACCGTTTGAGACTTTCTTTGCCTGAACTCTTGTTACCACTTCTGCTGAAACTGCAGGGTTCAGTTCCTCTGAGATTAACTCAGTAAATCCTGGACAGTCATACAATCACGGGTACAGGTAACTTAGGTACTACTCCTTCTTTCATTTGGTGCGACACACTCTTAATCTTCAGAGTCACTTAGGTGGTGGGATAGTATCGAGTTTACCCGTGGATGCAGATCACACCAATATCTGGTCCTTTTGCACAGTGTTTTCCCAGCACTTCAACATGCACAAGGGCCTGTTGCTTCCTGAATCAAAAAGTCCCTTTACAGTCTTATCCCCCACCTTCACATCTGTTAATTACCTGCCCCAATTTGCTAAGGACAAATCTGCTTTAGTGCTACTCCTTACTACGGCAGTTTCTTGCAATATGGCCTGGCTTGTTACAATTCTAACAAATAAAGTCTTTGGGGGCAGATTTGTTATCCCCACCAGAGTTCTTATCAGAATTTGAGTTTAAATGGGAAAAACAATGTCTTACCAGTGCTTAGCTGTTACCTCACTGCTGTGGCGTCTGTCTGGCTATCTGATAGTCCTCAACCAAAGATATAGCCTTTTCCCCACTTTCTGGTCGATGTTCTTTCACACAAACCTGTACATCTGTAGGCAGGATGTTGATGAATGGCTCCATTGCAAATGTATTGATGATTTTTGGGACTGTTTTGCGCTCTGGTTGGAGCCATTTAATAGGGCACACTCTTGAGTCGAGTGAAATCTTTTTCAGGATTGTCGAATGCGTTGTACTTCAGGGACCAGAATCTTTGCTTGTAGGTCTCTCCTGAGATGTCGTATCTTTTCAGGATTTCTTTTTTCACCAGGTCATAGTTTTCTGACTATGCAGTGTCCATACTGCTATAGGCAAGTTGGGCTTTACCTGTCAGGTAGGGTACCAGTCTGACTGTCCACTGCTGCTCTTGTCATTGGCAGGCTGTGGCAACTCTTTCAAAGTTGTCAGGTATGCCTCAATATCATCCGAGGGACAAAACTTTGTAAGTTTAATGTATTTTAAGTTGCTTGTATCTTGTTGCTCTGTTGGACCAATGCCAGATCCTTCTGCTTTGATAGCTTGCAAAACATTCAGCCTGCGCTGCTCCTGTTGCTGCATCTCTTCTTTTCTTTGTTTCTCTGTCTCTTTTTGTTGTACAGCCCACCATTTGAAAAAGTCCATCAGGCTTTCAGGTTCTGTCACTGCCTGTTCTTTTTCCATAACTTGTGCTGGCTGTACAATCTCAGCTTGGACTTTGGTCTCTGCTAGTTTGGCTGTGAGTCTCCTGGTAACCACTCCTGGACTTGCTGCTGCAGAATCCATACCTTTCTCTATGCTTCCCTGGTACTAGGTCCAGTACCCACGCACAAACCTCCTGGTTTAGAGTATGCACAGCATAAATCCCACTTAGGCCGACACCATCTGTCATCGAGGCACAGGTCAGGATGCATGTCAACCCATATCTCAGAAACGGCTGCAGCAACAGGGCTGAACTTTTCAGGGTGGAAAACTTTGGCCTCACAGATGTGCCTTTGGAAGGTTTGGTGAAAAAATATGAATCTCTTCAAAAGTTATATTAATTTTTTTTCCCCATTATTTTCTAGAGGCAAAAAGCAGATGTCCCTGGCAGCATAGGATTCTAAGTCGGAGCAGCGCTCCAACATAGGATTTTATGCCGAAGTTTAGTAATGGGCATATGATTCTATGTTGGAGCAGCTGTTTGGCACAGGATTGTATGCCAAAGGGTACAGGTGCAGGTCAACACCCTGACCTCCAAAAATGACTGTGGAACACTGGGGAGCCCACTCCCAATGTCCCCAAATCTGTCTTATGCCCCGTAAAAACAAGAAAACAGTCCCCCGACGTACTTTTTTAACTTCGATGCAGAATCCAGCATCCTGCCATTTTCAATGCAGAATCCTGCATTGAAGCGCTAGCTTTTGATGATGACGGGTTCGCCCAATCCTCGAGTCTTTTTTTATATTGCCTTCCACTACTATGGCACACTGGGGAGCCCATCCCCAGTGTGCTGAACTAATAATTATTATTTTTCCGACACTGGGATGCAGACTCCCAGTGTTGGACGTCTCCTCCAGCCAACTTCCATTGCCAATGGGGCTGTCTAACCCCCCTGTCGGCATTATGTATCCCCCCTCCAACTCATGTGACACACTGGCAGCCCACCCCAGTGTGTCCACATTTACTTTAGATACTCCTAAAAATAAAGAAAATGGTCCCCGCTGTCTTTTTAATTAAACCTGCAATAAAGAAAATGGTCCCTCATCGTCTCCCCAGTCCCCCCTCCCACTAAGCACCCACCTCCCGCACCCCCACCCATCCTTACCTCTGGAAGTTGGAAGCAGCGATCCTCTGGACCGAGACATGTCTACACTCTTCAAAGACCAACCACAAACTGTGGAATAAAGGTAAGCTCGTATTATGACTCTCAATGGGGTTTTCAACTTAGGTTGATATCTCAGCCAATTTTCGGAATTTTTACCCAAAATTTTCGACATGGGGTTCTTGGGAAACCACCTCATAAACACCGTCACTGTCATTTCATTACTTGGTCCTGAAAAGTGATTTCACAGTCGCTATGCGGAATCACCTTTCTGGACCAATTAATGAAATGACAGTGACAGTGTTCATAGGGAGGTCCCAAAACCCATGTTGAAATTTGGAAAAATTCCAAATTGAGCATGACAGTGTGCGTTGCACAGTTTTTACGCAGATTCATAACTTCACCAATTTTTTATATTTTCACTCCAGATTGTCAACATTGAGATTTGTTCATACCTCCTCATAAACAGTCCAGCTGTCATTTTTGACATCCTGCCCCAAATGCGTTTTTGCAGCTCTGGCGCAGAACGGCACAGTCGCTATGTGAAATCAACTTTTCGGAGGTACTAACAAAATCACAGTGCCACTGTTCATTGGGGGGGGGGGTCCCAAAAAAGCAATGCTGAACATCTGGTGCAAAAATTCCTAAAACTGACTGTGTTATGAGTGGGTGTTGCGCAGTTTCTACGCATATTCGTAACTTCACTGGTTTATAATATTTTCTCTCCAGATTTTCAACATTTAGATTTTACCACACCTCCTCATGAATAGTGCAGCTGTCATTTTTGACATCCTACCCGAAATGTGCTTTCTCAGCTCTGACGCAGAATAGCACAGTTGCTGTATGAAATCAACGTTTGGGATGTACTAACGAAATCACAGTGCCACTGTTCATTAGGTGGGGTCCCAAAAAGGCCATGTTGAAAATTTGCAGCAAAAATACCCCCCAAAAAAATCACAAAACTGGGATACTATTATACTATGTTAAAAAGTAAGGAAATTAATTAACAAAATCTTTGTTTAAAAGACAGGGTTCTAGACACAGGTCTTCAACCAAAGTGATACAGGTCAGGAAATTGGATGTTATGGTTTACAACTGTTATACTCTCCCCCCCAAATCCGACCACTGAAACTGCGCCTCCCAACTTCCACACACCAACAAGCTTCAGGGTGTGCCTTAGGGTCATGGGCCCCCCCTGACCCCCACCCACCTACCATTGCAACACCACCCCACCCTCCATACACCAAGCATCAGGGTGTGCCTCGGTCATGTGCGCTAACTCTCGCCCCATCTCCTATACTATACCATGACAGGTTCTTCACAGATGGAATGGGGTGAGTGTTAGGGCCCACGACCTAAGGCACACCCCGATGCTTGGTGTGTGGAGGGTGGGGTGGTGCTGGCGGTAGTTGGTGGGGGGCTCAGGTGGGACCCATGACCCAAAGGCACACCCTGACACTTGTTGGTGTGTGAAGGGTGGAGGGCGGTTTCAATGGTAGGATATGGTGGGGGGGGGGAGTACAACAGTTGTAAACCCTAACATCCAATTTCCTGACCTGTATCACTTTGGTTGAAGACCTATGTCTATGTATGTATGTGTATATATATATATATATATGATATACAATGGTGAGCTGTCAGATAATGATTTATCTACACAAGTGCTGTTTGACCTCCGGTAACCTCATGAGTGGCGTAAGCCACAAGTGAAATGTCCAAGGTCAAACAGCATGAGTGTAGATAAATCATTTATCTGACAGCTCACTATTGTATATTTCATTTATGCAATAGGGATGCTTTCTGTCAGTGCAGGGACATTTGCTTTTGATTGTTTATCTTTTTTTGCATACATTTGTCAAAAAAGTGAACAAAAAATTGCATTTTCAGCTCTTTTTTGCTAATTATAAAAACATCTATAAGGTATCTATGAATGAGGTAACACTCATTTTGTAGATAATTTTGTGCTGCACAATTTTCATGCTTACAGCACTATGCTATCTTTTTTCATTTTAAAGTTATTTGCATTTGAATATAGTTAGTACTGGTACCAAGGCCGAACATTCTAAGTGAGTTCCGGAGTAACTGTGACATATCTACTTTGTATATAAATCTGTGATGATGCATCATCTACTACGTGTATAAATGTAAAATTTTGAATTGATCTCATAGTAGCTCAGATTTATGGATTTATGTCTACGCCTACTGCATAAATACATATATTATATACACAGGGTGTAAAAAAAAAAAACAGGTTACTCACCTGTAACAGTAGTTCTAGGAGTGGTATATGTTTCTCATCCGCTCTTCATGGCAGGTGCTTTGTTGCTTTAACATATGCCGAAGAGTCTTCAAGCTGGCTCCTCCCACCCACCCGGGCAGTATAGCCCTCGGCTCTGCCCCATGATGCCAGATTTTAGCCCGCTGGAAGCCAGGTTTGTGCGTTAAAGCCGGAGAGGTTGGGCGGGCCAGTGTAGAACAACAACATATACCGCTCCTTGAACTACTATTACAGGTAAATAACCTGTTTTTCTAGGATCGTAGATATGTTGTTCTATCCACATTTCATGGCAGACTCCTAGCAGTTCTCCAGGATGAGGGAGGCAAAATGAACACCCCCTACTTAGGGAAGAGGGCCTGGAGAACTGAGCTTCCAAAACCAGCATCCCAGCATGACTCAAGGTCGATGTGGTAATGGGAAATGAAGGTGTGTGCTGACTTCCAGGTAGCAACCCTGCAGATTTCCTGGATAGGGACATCCCTAGAAGCAGCCACCGATGCAACGGTATGGCGGATGAAATGAGCCTTAAACCCTGTAGGAGGCTCCCTGCACACCAACCTATAGTAGAGGTCAATGCAAGATGTAATCCATCGAGCTATTGTCCGCTTGGCTGCAGGTCTGCCAGGTGCAGCTTCAGTGCAGGTGACAAACAGCTGGTGAACCTCCCCTGAACTTCCGCCGTTCGCTCTTTGTAGTAGGCGTGTGTTCATCTCAGGTCCAGAGTATGGAGCCTGTACTCGGCCTCCGAGGTGTGATTGGTGTAGAACACCGGCAGAGTAATTACCTGGTTAAGGTGAAACCCCAACACCACCTTTGGAAGGAATTTTGGGTGGGGGTGCAGGACAACCTTGTCCCTGTGGAAGACCAGGTAAGGAAACTCAATGGAGAGTGCCTGTAACTACCAAGTCCTTCTGGCTGAAGTGATTGCCACCAAGAAGGCAGTCTTCCACGACAACTGTGACATGTCACACTTGTGCATAGGTTCGAATTTATTTATTTATTTATTTGTGAAATCAGTTTACAACCTTTGAGCCAGAGGCTCGTTTCCAAAGGTATCTCGTTACATTAAAGACATACAAAGAGTTTTAGGTTACATAGCACAGGTTTGCTAAAAACAGGCGTTCATCAGAGGCGCCACGTCACACTGAGGACAGAGAAAATACATTTAGGTTACAGGGTACAAATAATTGAGACAGGTGTTACAAGTTGGTATCAAAAATTGAGCAATCTAATTGGCATACCATAAAAAGGCAGGCACTGGCCAGGTTAGACATAGGTACGTGTACCGGAAGAGGTGGTGGGTGGGCTAGGAGAGCGCCCGTGGGCGTTGTCATGAGAAGTCGAGGTGGAGGCTGCCTCAGAGACAGGAGCAGCTCGAGTGTTGATGAGTTGGTTTTGAAGGGTGGTTTTGAACTTGGAGATGGTAGTGGCATTGGTGATGGGGCAGGGAGAGAGTTAAACCAGGATGGGGCTCTGTAGCAGAAGGACCTCTGGCCACGGCTGGTTCTTGATCTGGGGACCATTAGAGTGGTCTTGTTGGATGACCGTGTTGCAAATAGTGGGTGGGATCTGGTGGATGGATGCCGCCACCCCAGGAGGGAGAGCCCGAGTAGGGTTTTTGTGAGGAGGCAGGTTTGATATCGGAGCCGCTCATCCAGGGTAAGGAGTTTAGCTTCGTCATACAGCTGACAGGTGTGTGTGAGCCTGGGGGCACCAGTAATCAGTCTGCAGGCTTTATTCAGGGTTAAGTGAATTTTTTTGAGTGCAGTCGTGTCGGCAGCACCATAGACTGGTAGGCCATAGTCTACAAGGGACAATACGGAAGACGTAACAGCGAGCCGGAGCACATTTGGGGAAAGGCAGGTTCTATGGGAAGAGGATGCCAAGCCGTGTTAGTGGCGGATGTTAGGCATCAATGTGTCATGGAATGTGAGGGCTGGAGCCAAGGTAACTCCAAGGTATTTGTAGGAGCAGACTTGTTCCAGTGGCTGTTTGGTACTAGAAGGATATGGAGTGGTGGTTGCTAGCTTTGTTTTGGGGTGGAAAAGAGCATAGCTTTGTTTTTTAAGATTAATGACGAGTCTGCGCCCTTAAACCAGGCTTCGCATCATTGAAAGACTGCTGTAGGGTGTCCTGAAGGGAGACGGATTATGTGGTGGCAAAATGACAGCATCATCTGCATACAGAAGAATTTTGCCAGGGCATGCACTGGGCAGGGTGTTCAGATAGAGTGAGAAGAAAGGGGCCCAGGATGGAGCCTTGGGGACCTAGGTGTATGGGACGGGTATCAGAGAGTATCCATTGATTTTAACACACTGTGATCGAGCTGCTAGATAGTCGTGCACCATGCTAGGGGCCAGCCGGAGACCAGTGTGGCAGAGAGCATTCAGCAGAAGAGGGTGGGAGACGTGCTCAAAGCCTTGAGAGGTTGATGAACACTGCACCAGCTAGGAGCTGGTATCCAGGGAGGAGTGTAGGAAGTTGGAGAATCAATTAGCGCAGTGCTGGTACTGTGACCAGCATGGAAGCCATGTTGCTCAGGGCATAAGATGTTATGCTTAGCCAGATATTCAGTGATTTGAATGGCAACCACTTTTGCCAGGGCTTTGGGGGGGGGGAGATGGAGACTGGCCGGTAGTTGTTGGCCGACGACCTGTCGCCCCCTTTATGAATGGGCGTGATTATGGCTGTTTTCCAAGCAGTCAGAAATTGTCCCAGGCAGAGCGATCGGTTAATTAGGCTGGTGAGTGGGGCAAGGACTTCATCTAGCACCAGCCTGAGGATACTGGGGTCCAGTGAGTCACTGCCGGGGCTGTTGCTATTCAAAGCTTTGAGTAGGATGGGTCTGGCTTCCCAGGCAGAAACCTTGCGCAGGTGGAAGCTGGGGTGGTGGAGGACAGGGGGAGGTTGGTTGGGGGGAGGGTCAAAGAAATTACTAGGGAGGACTGAGCTAAGGTCAGTGAAAGCGGTGTTGAGCCAGTTAGCTATGATGGCAGGATTGGTGGAGGTAGTGCCATCACTAGTGAGCTGGGATGGGGCTGGGGAGTGATTTTCCATTTAGCTGTTTAATATTATCCCAGAAATTCCGGGTCGAACCCCAGAAGGAGGTAAGGGTGGCCTGGTAATGGTTGGCCTTGGCTTTCCGGACGGCCCAAGAGCACTTATTCCGGGCTGCATTGTAAGCTTGCCTATCAGACAGCCGACCCATTTCAGTGGCAAAGTGCCAGAGGTTATCCCGATTTCTTAGCAATTGTAGAAGGGCAGGGCTAACCCAGGGTGCATTCCTGTGCTTTGGATCGGATTTTGGTGAAGGGTGCAAAGAGATCACAGGCTATGTTGAAGGTGTGTGAGAAGAAGGCGAGGGCAGTGTCAATGTCGGATGCACGATGAATGGGGGACCAGTTTATCTGGGTAAGGAATTGTTTAAGTTTTTGCAGCCCACCAGGGCGGAGGCATCTGCGGAGGGTGGTCTGGGCTTTGGGTTTGGGATTGGGGACTGCCCAATGAAATAGGATAGGGGAGTGGTCATTTAGGGAATCTGGTAGGACCTGGATGTTTTGGATTTTTTGGGGTCGGTTGGTGATAATTACATCCAGAAGGGTGCTGGTTCCTCACTTTGGGTTTATTCTAGTATTGGGTGACGCTAAGGCCAGGTCTTGGGTGGCAAATGAGTCTTGGATCGTGGAAGAGGAGGTGCTGAGCCAATTTACGTTAAGGTCCCCAACTAGGTTTGTTCCACCTTATGGTGGAGGGAGGCCAGATAGTCAGTTAAAGATACCAGGGCCGTGTGCTGGTTCTTTGGGGAACGTAGGCAGTGGTGAGATAGAGAAGGCCTCAGAGGGGTCCGGGGTGAGTTTGAGGGTAAGAGTCTGGGCCCATTTACAAGGGCAGGGGTGGGGAGCATGTCCAAGTATTGTGTCCCTGGTGTAGATTGCACAGCCTCCCTCGCTTGCTTCACGGTCCTCCCGGTATAAGGTATAGCCTGGGAGGAGACAAATGAGTCAGGGGTGGATCTGGACAGCCAGGTTTCAACCAGGGCTATGATGTCTGGTTGATGAGCCATGGCCCAGCACTGGAGGGCGTCAAATTTTTTCAGCAGGCTGCATATGTTCATGGAGGCTATTTGGAGACCAGTGGGCCAAGTAGGTGGGTGGGAGGGGACAGGGTCTGGGTTGGGTTGTATGTTCCCCATCAGGAGCAGAAGGAGGAGGAGAACTGCCCTGGCCAGGGGGTGGCAGAAGGAGAGCTTCGCTGGGAGCGATAGGAAGAGAAGGGGTTTCAGAGCACAGGGGGTGGGTAGGGCAGCACAGGCTGAGAAGGCTTGAGTGATCAGATGCCCAAGGGAGCGGGAGGGGAGGAAAGGTAATGTCTGGATGGGGGGTGAGGTGGACAGGAGCATATGGGGTGTGTGGAGGAGGGAGGGGGAGGAGCAGTGGTATAGGAGGAGGGGAGGGCAGGAGGGTAGGTAGGAGCACTAGAGTAGTGAGGCTGAGGGTTAACAGGAACAATAGGGTTGGTGGAAGGCAAAAGGAGGAGGAGGAGGAGAAGAGAGAGGCAGGTGGGCAGGAGGTGCACATGCATAATTGGTAAGGGTGAGAGAGCTGAAGTGAAGAAAGATGGGGGAACTAGGAATGGCTTGCCCATGAGCTTTGCTAAGACCAGCAGTAGATCCCACAGAGGTGGAGGATCATGTACCAGAGGGGATATGTGAGCTAGGCCTTTGAAGAAGCGCCAGACCACATTCTCCTGCACCACGAACCGCTGACCGGCCCGCGCCCGGTAAGCGGAGATGGCTGCCAGGTACACCTTTAGGGTCACTGACCGAAGCCCCTGCTGGAAGAAGGACCAAAGATAATCCAAACACTAGCCACTAGGCAGGATGAGGGGTCCAATCCTTTGCCCTGACACCAGATGGAAAATCTTTTCCATTTAAAAGCAGAGCATTTTCTGGTCGATTCCTTACGAGACGCCTCAATAATGTTGAAGACCTCGTAGGAGAGACTCAAGGCCTGGAACTCTAACCACTCAGGAACCAGACTGTCAGGTGCAGGGACTGAAGGTCCGGGAGGAGTACCTTCCCCTGGTTGACTGACAGCAGGCCTGGGCATGCTGGAAGCCACCTTGGGAACATGGAGCTGAGGCTGAGGAGAACTGGATACCAGAACTGGCGGAGCCAGTCTAGGGCCACCAGGATCACCTGCGCCTTGTCCCTCCTGACCTTGATGAGCACTCTGTGAATCAAGGGAAGTGGGGGGAAGGCATAGAAGAGGCCTAGGGTCCATTGCCTTGAGAAGGCATCCCCTGCAGCGAACCCTGCTGGGGGGGGGCCGGCATCAGGGCCCCTACTTTTCAGCGGCACAGTAGGACCAAGTTCTGCGGCAAGACTACCATTTGCCGCAGAACTTCTGTGGCTGTGGTTTGTAATCTCTGCAGAAGTTCTGTGGCACTAACAAACTACCACATCACAGTGTCAGCTTGTCATCCTGACTTCACTTTCATGGCAGTGGTTATAGTAATCAGCATGGTGGAAAGCACAGTAACACTAGTTCAAAAAATAACAGACTTATAAAAATAATTTTATGCCTAAAAAAGCAAAACAAATATCTCTCCCTTAAGGTCCTAACCTGTTGCATAAATGACATATGCAGAGGGGATCTTATGTGATAAATAAGGTATTTCTATATGCATGCTATCTATCCCACTAATGAGGTTTCCACTGTCTATCACTTATATATTTGTATGTGCTTTCTACACCACTCATGAGGTTCCCACTGTGCATCACTTATATATTTATATGCAATCTGTAACATACATACAAATATGCGTGTGTGTGTGTGGTGAGAGAGACAGACATACTCTGTGTGTGTGTGTATATATATATATTTTTATTTTTTTATTTCCATGAACTTGCATCCTCATTCATACAAATCCCATTGGAAATGGAATAGAGGAGTTAATGCAAAACTCATTTTTCATGTCAACCTGCTTTCCCTGACACACTGCGTAACACCATCAGGCCATAGCATGCATGTGAACCAATTGTGAGATACAGCTCTCCGGCCCATCACAATGTGTCCACCATGTGACAGAACACTGCACCATACCTTCCCAGGCTCCGAGCAGTGATGTGTTCCTACCATCTCTTGTGCTGCCCAGCCAGCTCCAGAGCTAATCTCTGAACCTGAGTTGCCAGCACGGAAACACAGCATGCTACCTCTGGCCCAACAGCTGTGCCTGCACACAACATTTCTCAATAACTTTTAGGTGATTCTATTAACCAATGACAATATGTAATCAATAACCCTGGCAAAATGCCATAGTGCGATCATTTAACAGGTCTGTTCTTTCAACAGGTCTACACATTATTATATTTCACTTTTCTGGGCATAATTACTTTATTTTTCTTAAAAATTTAGACAGTTAAATTCATTTTACCAGTTATTCATTTCAGATAGCATCTCTATACCTTAAAGGCACAAATAGGTTTGTACAAAGTGAGGTATGGACTTAACAGGTCTGTGCTATTGACAAGGTTTTGTTTAAGCTGGCCCTAGTGCAACAATGTAAGACTGAAAATTTTATTGGGATGTAGTGCAGGTTGAGCAAATATCACCATGCATAATGTGCTGTGCCACCGTCTCTGGCAGTGGGAGCTGTGGTAGATAAGTGACTGTTCATTTCTGTTGCAGAATGCAGTCATTTCATAGCTAATGTATGATGTTATAGCAATGATAACATCACATTCTGAACATATGGAGGGGGGGGTTTGGATATAAAAAGAGGGAGGGGAACCAGATTCTATGTATAAACAAAATATTAATAAAAATCACCAAGAAGAGTGAACTTCATGGAACCAGGAAGTTCTCGGTAGACTGAAAGTTCTGCGCAAAATTCTGCGGCTGCAGAATTCTAGGGGCCTTGGCAGGCATGAAACAGCCTCAGCTTTGCATTCTCCCTGGAGATGAATAGGTCCACCTGGAGGGGTTCCCCAGTGGGAGAACAGATCTTGTTCTACTTCCTGGTGGAGAGACCACTCGTGGGATGCCCCACCCATCCAGCTGAGGGCATCGGCCAGCTGATTCGATGCTCCTGCTGCATGGATAGCCAGGAAATCCAACTCCAGGCTGAGCACAAGTGACCAAATGTGGAGAGCTCCCTTGTAGAGGGGCAAGGAGCACATCCTGCCCTGCCTGTTAAAACAGTACATGCTTGTGGTATTGTCTGTCTGGACTTGGACCACTTGACCCCGAACAAATGGAGCGAATGCAGTTAGGGCTAGGCGAACCGCTCAAAGCTCCAGCAGGTTGATGTGGCATCAGGACTTCTGAGGGGACCAGAGCCCTTGGGCTCTGTGGTCTCCCAGTCGGGCATCCCAACCCATCAGAGAGGTGTCGGTCATCAGGATTACCGTCAGCTTGGGGCGGACCAACAGGGACCCTTCCTGCAGGTGGGAAGGGATGAGTCACCATTGGAGGCCATCCCCCACTCTCTGGGTCACAGAGACCAGCTGGTCAAGATGACCTGAGTGCTGAGACCACTGGCTGGCCAGTTCCCACTGAAGGGAAGGCATATGCCAGCGGGCCCATTGGACCACACTGGTGCAGGCCGCCATGTAGCGCAGAAGACGCAGGAAGTCCCGGGCAGGGTGCAATTGCCCAACTAGAAATGATCAGGCAAAGGAGGAGAAAACCTCCGCCCTGTCTGCCGGGAGTCCAGCTCTGCTCCGATGAACTGGATCACCTGCACAGGCACAAGTTCCAACTTGGTCTCGTTGATCAGAAGGCCAAGTTCTAGGCAAGTCTGGAGGGCCAGATCCCTGGACTGCTCCACCTCCAGCCTGGAGGGACCTGCTATCAGTCAGTCGTCCAGGTCAGGGTACTCCCAGACCCCTCGGCACCTCAGGTACAGCGCCACCACTGCCATGCATTTGGTGAAGACCCTGGGGGCTGAATATAGGCCGAAGGGCATGGTTTGGAACTCGTAAAAGGTTCCCTCGGCACTGAAGCAGAGGAACCGTCGATGGAACGGACGTATCGGGATGTGAAAGAATGCGTCCTGAAGATCTAGGGAGCAGAACCACATTCCTTGCTCCAGGGATGGTATGATCTGAGCTAGAGTTACCATCCAAAAGGTGCAGGACCTGAGGAACTTGTTCAGGTTGTACAGATCTAAAATAGGGCGCCAGCCCCCTGTCCGCTTTGGCACCAGGAAGTACCCGGAGACGAACCCTGGGTCTGAGGGTGGTCCGCTACTGGACGCACTACGTCCTTGAGGAGGAGCTGAGCTAAGTCATCTCTGAGAGCCGACTGAGAAGCTGTGGACACCAGATCCCCCCATGGGACACGGGCTCGATAGGGAGGGGCCTGCTCGAATTCCAGAGGCAGGCCTCGACCTACCACTTCGGGAACTCAATGGTCCATGGTGATAGCGTACCAGGCAGAAATGAAGTGGCTGAGCAGGCCCCCGAGGGAGGTCCCAGGGGAGGCGTGACAGGATTGAGGGAGGTACCCTTCAACCCATCTCTGGGCAGGCTTGGAGGAGTGTCCAGAGGAGGGACCGCAAGGACCTTCCCCCTGGGATTCCTAAATGAGGTGCCCATGGACTTGGCCTGAGGATGCCAAGATTGTGCCTGCTGGCCCTGCTGCTGGTGATGGGCCTGTCTGGCAACAGGAGTGGATGAGCTAAAGGGCTTGTGGTTTTGATGCTTGGATCCCTTGTCTTTTTGGGCAAATGTGGTGGAGTCCAAGGTGGCATTGGATTTCTCTATGTGCGGGAGGTAACCCTCCCCATGCCGAGCCCGAACAGGTTGGTGCCCAAGAAGGGGACATCTGCCAGCTTGTGCTGTGCATCCACCATAAAGGTCGAGATGCGTAGCTAAGCCCTGCGGTGCATGGCCACTGTGGCCGGTACTGAACAGGCACAGGAATCACCAATGTCCAGAGCCATCTGGAGTTGCTGCTTTGCCACCACCCTACCCTGGTCCTGGATCTGCTTGACCGTGGTCTGAAGGTCAGCTGGGACATGAGGAATTATCTCATCCAGGGATCCCAAGAGGGCATAGGAAAAATGTGCTATGATAACGGCCGAGCTGGCCTGATGAAGACCAAACGAGGAAGCTGCATACACCTTCTTTCCGGAATGGTCCAATGGTTGGGATTCCCTGTCCAGGGGTCTTTCCCCATCCCCTTTGTTGCCTGAGGGCCGAAACACAGAGTCAGCCACCAATCCCACCGCAGAGGGGTGCTCCGAAAAGCTCGACAGGGACCCAATGGGCACCACGTACTTGCGGGCAGAAGGTGCAGGACAAGATGCCGGACACTTCCATAGCTCCAAAGCGGGACCCACAATGGCCTCAGCCACTGGGAAGGCCTTCATAGTAGTATCCCCTTTATCCAGAATCTCTGTACAGAGATACTTAGCCTGTTTCTGCACAGGCTCAAGCTCCATTCCCGTGGATTCAGAAATGAGTCGACAAATAGGTAGGGCCCTTGTCGATGGAGAGACCCCCCAAGAACTTGATGTCCACTACACGGGAGACCATGTAGGAATCTTCGGACTCTGAAGAGTCCTCATAGAGTGGGCGCCCACCCATGTCGCTCTCCACCCACCTTGGGCGGTCGGGAGTAAAAGTGACCAACAACCAATGGGGCAGGCCTTGAGCCGATCAAGAATCCTTGGTTGGAGCCTCAGACTTCGATTGCTCGGGGGGTGGCTCCAACCAAATTGGTGGAGTAGCTGGCTTTGGTTAGGCCGGCGAGGCCATGACCGGCGCCTCAGGGACGGTGGCCATGGCCAAATTCGGTCATTCTGGCGAAAGCCACTTAATGGCCGGAGTCAAAATCTGGAATGGTTTGGACCTGAATAAGACCAACTGCTGCTACATGAGGTCTTCGCAGTGTTGTTACAACTTGCGCTGAAGCCTCTACTCACCCAAGGAGGACGAAGACGAGGAGCGGTGGCATCGATTACTATGACAGCAGGAACGAGATTGCCAGCGGGAGTGAATCTTGCCCGACTTCGAAGTCAAGAAGCAGGAACGAGACCTCGACCATTGGCGTGGCCGCTGGAGGACCTCAACAGGAGTTGGAGAAACCCTCGGCTCCTGGTCCGGTTCCTTGGTGGGCTGGTTCTGCCCAGCAGGCTGAGACAATCCATCCGAGGACACCGGGAACACTGGTGTCCTAAAAAGAGAATCATTGGCAGGATCGGGCGACAACCCACCGATTAGCTCGAGAAAGATCTCGGCCATGTCGACGGGCATCTCAGCCAACTGGTCTGACTGGGGTATTGTGAAATCAGTGGCCTCAGCTCCGAATTTGACTGAAGTTGAGAAAGGAGATTCCTATGAGTGGGACCTCTCTCGGTCCCAAAAACATCAACGTGTCGACTTTTCTTTGTCCTTTTTCGAGTCCTTCTTCTTGGAGCGTGAAACCTGCTACCCGAAGGGCCCTCTCCTTTGGTAAAGAGAGACTGGCACAACTCCTTGAAGGAAGCCGAGTAGGAGGATCCCAGATGCAGCAGAATGAAGGCCGAAGCCAAAGAGGAGCCTGCCATGGCCTGAGCTGCTTCCTTCTTGAAGGCCATGAGCTGTTCTAATTGCTCAGCGGACCCCGCAGCTGCAGAGACCACCCAATGGGCATCCTTCGATTTGACTGACAGGTAACGCTTCTCCGGTCATCCCAGCTGAAGTTGGGCAGCACGATCTTCAAGCATGTTTGGAGAAAAGGACCAACAATGATCACAGGCCTGTGGATCATGGTCCAGTCCTAGGCAATACATGCATGCAGCGTGAGGATCCGTGCAAGACATCTTCTGACTGCAGGGGCACCAGCGAAACCCAGGGCTGATTTTTCCTCCATCGCGGAAGTGAGAGAAAAAGATGAAGACTGAACTCGTGGGAGTTTTAGAATCAGTATTGGACGTGAATCCAAAGATTCAAGAGCCAGGGCCTACTACACGCGGGAGCACTAAGGAGGGAACCTAAACCTTCCAGCGTAAAGGAAGATCTGTGTCATGGGGCAGAGCTGAAGGCTATACCACCTGGGTAGGTGGGAGCAGCCAGCTTGAAGACTTTCCAGCACATCTTAAAGCAGCAAGGTACCTGACATGAAGTGTGGATAGAAATGAAAATTACGTACCTACTGTAATTCTTGATCTTCTCTTGTATCTTCACCATTCATTACTGCTGGGCGTAAGCTGGAAGAGCGCACCCGCTACGGAGGTTTTTGGGAGGGAGGAGTCGGCATCAACAACGCTGCCCATGAGTGACGCACCGTGGTGTGCGAGGGGTGGCCGTTAGGCGCCACAGACTCCTTCTCCATCCCAGTTCTGTAAGCCAGAGAAGCAAAATAAAAAGAATTCCAAGGATAAGAGCGAGGCAAGAGAGCCGAGGGATAGATAAAGGAAAGGAAACAAACTGAAAAAGGAATAAACCTAAAAGAGGACAGGAAAGAGGAGAACCCTACTCTAAGGGACCGCAGGACCTCACTCCTTGGGCAGCTCCAAGGGAGGAACAGATAAAGGGAGAGGAAGAGAGTAAGAGAGAAGAAAGAGGAAGAAGAAAAAGGATATTGGGAGGAAGGAAAATTTTGCCACAAATTTTGAGTGAAATTGGCTTGAAGCTTATCAGCTTGGAGCTTAAAAGCAAGGGAGTAAGGATGTCTTGAGACAAAACTGGTTTAGATGGTTCAACCGAACCTTCCACACCGCTTGGTACGAGAGAGGCAGATTTCCCTATATATCCCGCTATCCTAAGAACCATCACTCAAGCTGAGTGCTCATAGATTGCCATAACAAATAATCTGTTCTGGGAGGAAAGAGCCCCCAACTAGGTGTACAAGAAAGGTCCCCACTTGTGCACAGCCATATGATTAGTACTGGGGGAGGGGCCCTAAGAGAGGGCAACCTATTTTGGAAAGATGAACAGAGACAGAGAAGGACACTCCTTCTGACTCCCTGGCAGAAGGCTGGGGCCAAATGGTACCAGGCCATCAGTTCAAGGATGGTAATTTTTGAGTTGGGCTAGAATTAACATAGACTAGCCCAAGCCTGGCACTCTCAAGGCAAAGTTCAGGGACTCCAGCTAGGTCTGAAGACCAAGGGCTAGAGGAGTGTCTCAGAAACTAGCCCTGTTGGCTGGTGATTGAACTAATCTGTCCCGAGGTTAAAGTGCCTTGAAGGACCTTCCAGGAAAAAAAGAAAAAAAAAGAAAAAAGTTCTCAAGGACCAGGGGAGGTAACCCTCAACTGCCTCAGGGAGGAGGGCGAGCAGGGCGGGGGAGATGCCCAAGAAATGAGACCCATGAAGGGAAGATCAAGAATTACAGTAGGTACGTAATTCTCATATCTTCCCTTGTCAATCTTCACCATTCATTACTGCTGGGTGAGTACCAAGCCTCCTTGGAGGGGGCCTGATGCTCAGCCCTGTGAGGGAACAGATCCCTCAGACTCCTACTGGTGGGAAGCAGGAGGGGGAGACCATAACTAATAGACTGAGGCAGTTTAAGGTTGCTGAGGACAAGGGCCCCCGTGGTCGGGGCGATGGAGGATGGCCCTGAGAATCCTCCTCGCCCTGCAAGAAAACAGATGGGTCCCCCAGAAGGCAGAGGAAGTCACCCTATGCCGGCAATGGAGTGACAGTCTGGACAGACGAAGCCATGCCGTCCGCCTTATGCAGATCGCTGTCCCTGCCAATCTGGAGGCAACCTCACTGGCATCATAAGATGCCCTTGCCTGGTGTCTTGCAAGCTCCCGACCCTGCGCAGAGAGAGCAATGGCCTGTCTGAACTGCTTCGTATCTGGCATAGATGCCAGAACCTGTACCAGCATCAACCACAGATGCCTGTTGTAGGCAGCATGGTGTGCCTGGTATGAACCTATACACATCAATACATGAGCCGAAGAGAAGACTCTTTGTCCCCACTGGCCACATTCTGTGGAACCCTGATCCAGGGATTGATCATGTGCCAGGCGCCGAAGCCCAGAAGGAGTGTCTAGAGACCAAGCCTGAGGGTGGGTGAGGTAGAGAAACTAGAGACTCGTGGTTGGCACAGTACTGTTTCCTGTAGTCTACTGGGGCTGGAGAAAGGGTGGTTGGAGATTGCCAGGTGCGGATAGATGCCTCCTGGGAAGGGATTGGCTAGGAAGGCATCACGAGGTGGCGAGCGCTGAATTCACTAAGGAATGCACGTGTCTGCCGCTTGGTATTGTCCCTGCGAACAAAGGAAATACGGAGCTCTGAGACCAGCCTCAAAAGGAATGACTGATATTCCGTGAAATCAGCGTCGGAGGATAGATGGACAGGAAGTTCTTCTTCCTCAGAAGAGGAAGATGAGCTCAAATGATCAGAAGACTACTGAGGCAGGGGGGATAGGCGGAAGACCTGTTCATCCATGGCCCTAACATACAAAGGAAAGGCGGCCGCAGTAGCTCTGAATGTCTCCCAAGTTAAGGGTCCCATAGGACCCACATGACCTGGAAGAGAGGGGGGTGGCTGCAGAGGGATGGGCGAAGGGCACCTGAGAGTATGTGCCGGACCTCTGCCGGGGCTCTGAGATCCAAGGAACGATGCCACCGTGACTGGGAACCCTGAGACCATACCGGGTTACAAAGAAGGAACCTGAGAAAGCAAACCCCAGAACAGCCCAGAAGGGGAAACATAGAAACATAGAATTTGATGGCAGATAAGGACCGCTTGGCCCACCTAGTCTGCCCATTTTCCTACCTAACAGATAAGCTACAGATCCTAGTTAACCAACAGCTTACTTCCTCCTACCCCCCCCACTAGGACTGCCTTCTGCCTGTCTCATGCATTCTTGAAGTCCCCCACTGTTCTTGACTCCACGACCTCCTCAGGGAGGCTGTTCCATGCATCCACAACCCTCTCAGTGAAAAAATACTTCCTCACATTACCTCTGAGCCGTCCTCCCTCTATCTTCAAATTGTGCCCCCTTGTTCTTGCACATCTCTTTTTCTGGAAGATGCTACCCTCTTGGACTTTGTTAATTCCCTTAAGGTACTTGAAAGTTTCTATCATGTCCCCTCTCTCCCTTCTTTCCTCAAGGGTATACATATTAAGCTCCTTTAGTCTTTCTTCGTATGTCTTCTGGTGCAGACCCTGCACCATTTTGTAGCCCTCCTCTGACAGCCTCCACTCTGTCTATGTATTTATGGAGATGGGGTCTCCAGAACTGCACACAGTACTCAGATGGGGTCTCACCAACTGTCTGTACAGAGGGATAACAACTTCCTGTTTTCTACTATTGATGCCTCTTCCTATGCATCCCAGTATCCCCCCAGCCTTCCTTACTGCCTTCTCACATTGCTTGCCCACCTTTAGGTCATCTGATATAATTACCCCCAGGTCCCTTTCTATTTTTACTGTTGTCAGTATCTCACCCCCCATTGTGTACGCTTCCCCTGGGTTTTTGTTTCCCATGTGCATTACCTTGCACTTCTTTGCATTGAATCTGAGCTGCCATACATTTGACCATTCCTCCAACCTTGCCAAGTCCCTTCTCATCCTTTCCACTCCATCTTGTGTATCAACCCTGTTGCAGATATTTGTGTCATCTGCAAAGAGACATACTTTTCCTTCCAGTTCCTCTGCAATGTCACTTATAAAGACATTAAAAAGGACTGGTCCCAGTACTGAACCCTGCAGTACCCCGCTAGTAACCCTCCTTTCTTCACTGTGGACTCCATTTACTACTACCCTTTGAGTCCTGCTGTCTAGCCAATTTTTTTTATCCAGGCTACCACCTTGGGACCCACTCCAAGGCTGGCTATCTTGTGAATTAATCTTTTGTGTGGGACTGCATCAAATGCCTTGCTAAAATCTAGGTAGGCCATGTCCACAGCCCCTCCCTGGTCTACTACTTTGGTCACCCAGTCAAAGAAATCTATTAGATCTGTCTGACCGACCTTCCCATCATGAATCCATGCTGCCTTGGGTCCTGTGCCCCACTGGCCTCTAGGTACTCAACAATTCTTTCCTTCAGAAGTGATTCCATCATTTTCCCTACCACTGAGGTCAAACTAACTGGTCTGTAGTTTCCTGCCTCTGTCCTGCTCCCACTTTTGTGAAGAGAATCACATTTGCCCTCCTCCAGTCCTCGGTACCACCCCATCCTCCATGATTTGTTAAAGAGAGTAGTCAGCGGTGTCACTAGTTCTACCCTTAGTTCTTTTAGAATTCTTGGGTGAATCCCATAAGGCCCCATTGCTTTGTCCACCTTCAATTTTATTAGTTCTTTCAGAACCCTTTCTTCTGTAAATGGACTGGTATCGACCCCCGTCTTCAGAGTGTTTCTCTTGTTTGGTTTAGGTAACTCCCCTCCTCTTCCTTTGTGAATACTGAGCAGAAATATTCGTTCAGTATCCCTGCTTTTTCACTGTCACCCTCTACCCACATTCCCCTCTCCTTTATTAAGCTTCAGTATCCCTCCTTTGGTCTTTCTTCGCTCCCTAATGTACCTATAAAAGGTCTTATCCTCCTTCTTAACAGAATTGGCTATCCTTTCCTCGGTTTGGGCCTTTGCTATTCTGACTGCCTTCCCAGCCTCTTTCTGCTTTAACTGATAAAGTTCTCTGTCCTGCTCCTTCTGTGTTTCCTTATATTTCCTGAATGCTGTCCTTTTCTCCTTAACCTTCCTACACCACCTCTTTTGAGAACCATAGCGGTTTTTCCTTCAGTTGTGTTTTATTGATTTGCTTACACAAAGGCTTGTTGCCTCTGTGATGGCTGTTTTGATCACTCCCCATTGTTCCTCCACCCTCCTTCTTGCCTGTTTGCTAGTGCTTTTCTGAGGCACTCTCTCATTTTCCCAAAGTCAGCCCTCCTAAAGTCCAGTACTTGCTTTTGTATGGCTTGATTGTATGGCTGTGTTTATCGTGAACCACACTGTTTGGTGGTCGCTAGTCCCAGATGGCTACCCACTTCTAAATCTGAGATTCTTTCTCCATCTCCATTTGAGAGTACCAGGTCTAAGGTTGCTCCCTCCCGAGGGGGTTTCAATACTAGCTGTCTGAGGCATGCCCCCTGTAGGGCATCAAGAATGACCCTGCTCTTGGATGTTCCTGCAGCAAAGGTGCTCCAGTTAACATCTGGCATATTCAAGTCCCCCATCAACAATATCTCCCCTTTTTCTGCCATTCTAAGAAAGCCTTCTATCATTATCTTGCCCATTCCCTCCCCCTGAGATGGGGGTCTGTATACAACCCCCATGCGGATTGTGGTGCCATTTCCTGTCTCCAGGGTGACCCAAAGTGCCTCATCTGCTCCCTGTTTACTCTTTAGTTCTGTTTGATCCCTTCCTTTACATAGAGAGCTCCTCCTCCTCCTCTTTTACCCTCCCTGTCCCTCCTGTAGATTGTGTATCCTGGTATGTTGACATCCCAATCATGGTTCTCTGTGTACCATGTTTCTGTGACTGCCACAATATCCAGGCAACTCTCTTCCGTCAAGGCCACTAGTTCAGGGAGCCTGTTACCCAGACTATGGACATTGGTACTCATCACCCTCCACTTTTTGATAGCCTTACCCCTTTTAGCCCCATTTCTGTCCTTACTGCCTTTGCCTTTTTTTACATTTAAATCTGTTCTGCTCCCTAATAACTTCTGTATCTTGGTGTTTACCTCACTAATCACCATGTTTTGTGGGGGGAGGCTCAGATTTCCCTGCTCCTTTTCAGTGCCTCCCCCCTTGGCTAGTTTAAATGCTTGCCAATGAAGCATTTAAACCTCTCACCTAGGATCCTGGTTCCCCCGGACAGATGCTGACCATCGCACCAGTATAGATCTGCATCCCTCCAGGTGGCTCCCCAGTCCCCAATGAAGTCAAAACCCTGAGCTCCATACCAGTTTTTCAACCACTCATTGAATTCCCTGGTGAGAAGTGCCCTAGCATCTCCCTTGCCATAGACAGGTAGCACCTCCGAGAAGGTTATCATGTATGCGCTACTTGTCTAAGGCCCCTCCCAACTCTACAAACTCCTCTTGCACTGCTCTGATCCCATTCCTAGCCAGGTCATTTGTCCCTAGGTGGACAATGACATCCAGCTCCCTCCCTCGTGCAGCTCCTCCCACGATCCTGAGGATTCGCTTCCTGTCCCTCCAAGCCTTGGTGCCAGGAAGGCACCTTACCTCCCTCTCCCCTTCCTCCCCCATTTCTACCCCCCTAATGATTGAGTCCCCCACCAGGAGTTGTTTCTTCCCTGTGGGGTCCCATGCCACCCTCCTGTGGGTCTCCTTTGTGAAGGTTCCCAGCATCCTCCTTGGTCTCCACTGCAGGTGCCTCCATAGAGGAACCACTATCCACCAGAAGAGCAAATGAATTGTGGAGCGGTACAGCTGGAGGGATGCAACTCTGCTCCACCACCCTCTCCCTCCTTGAGCCCACCCTGGTCCAGTCTCTCCTCTTTCTTGGTAACCTCTGAGGTAGTGGCATTGGCCCTGGTGGTTCCTGGGTGGGGGAGGAGGTTTCACGAATCCTAGCCAGGTCAGCCTGGAGATGGGCAACCTCCTCTTTCAGACCAGAGAGGTGCCTGCAAATAGGGCAGCATCGCAGCCTCCAGAATGTCTCCTGGAACACTGCCGCCCCACAGCCATTGCGCTGCACCACTCCTATCATGTCTTATTTTGTGTCCTCTCTACTGTTTCTCTGGATGCTTACTCTCTCCTCTCCTTACAACTCTCACCCTTCCTGTTCTGGGACAGTAACTTCCTATCTTCTTCAGTAGCCTCCCTTTTCCTTGCTCAATATCAGACCACCAGCAGCTGGGGGAGAGTGAGCTACTTTTTTCCTTTAGGGTTGACAAAACCAATGTTTCTCTATGATCCTTTCCTTCCTACTGCCAAACAGGAAGTTACTGTTGACAGTCAAATCCAGTGGCTATAAAAGTAGAACTGGCTTTGGGTGGGTGGAGGGGTGGGATGGAGGGCAATTAGTAAGAAAAAAGGCTAGCAACAGGAAGTTGTTATTTGACTCACTTGCTTTTATAGTGTCTAAACCACACCCCCAGGTAAGTTCTCTTTCCTCCTACTGGTTTAGCAAAGTCAGCTGATACAATACCCTTCCCTGCACAGAACACACACTGACTTTCTTTCTTTTCTTTCTTTTTTAACCCTAAATAAGACCCCTTCTACTTCTAATAAAGTTATCTGTCTACTTAATCTTAACAGACACTGACTCCTGCTGAGATATACGTTTTAAATTAATAAGAAAATGTAGCTTCTTTTAGTTAGCTGCTTTCTGCTCAACAAGCAAGGCTAGCAACAGGAAGTTGTAATTTGACTCACCTGCTTTTATAGTGTCTAAACCATACCCCCAGGTAAGCTCTCTTTCCTCCTACTGGTTTAGCAAAGTCAGCTGATACAGTACCCTTCCCTGCACAGAACACACACTGAATTTCTTTCTTTTTAACCCTAAATAAGATCCCTTCTACTTCTAATAAAGTTATCTGTCTACTTAATCTTAACAGACACTGACTCCTGCTGAGATATAAGTTTTAAATTAATAAGAAAATGTAGCTTCTTTTAGTTAGCTGCTTTCTGCTCTACAAGCAAGGCTAGCAACAGCTCCTCTGTGATGCGACTAAGGTTGTATGTGTCCAGAAGGGCAGCCCTCTGCGTTGCCACTAGAAGGCGCCCTCAAGACTTCGAAGGAAAGGTAGGGTTCAGCACTTTTACTCCTCCCAAGGCTAGAAGTGGTGGAGGTCTCCTCCTCACCAGGCCATATAGACCCGGGAGGGAACCTGGAGGAAGGGTCAAGAGATCTGGCCTGGGTGGCCCGCGGGCAACATCATCCTCCAAAAGTCAGTGGAGCCCTGCCGATCTTGAACGCATGGATTTCGAGTACACGGTGGTCCATGGAAAAACAGGTGTTGCACTGATCCATATCATGGTTGGGTCCTAGGCACTGAAGGCAAACATCATGTTGATCCGTGACAGAGAATTGCTGGCCACAGGGGCACGGCCTGCCTTGGATTTATGCTTAGCCCCCGAATCGAACATGATGCGATAAAATGTACAAAAACAGCAAAGATCCCGGCACCGTT
Organism: Neoceratodus forsteri; assembly: GCA_016271365.2. Lineage (NCBI taxonomy): Eukaryota > Metazoa > Chordata > Ceratodontiformes > Ceratodontidae > Neoceratodus > Neoceratodus forsteri. The sequence continues at coordinate 135,924,918 of CM057457.1, read as the reverse complement.
GAAATATAAATAAATGAAATGGTCTTACCGGCTTCAACAGCATCGGGATGGAGAACCAGGACATAGGAGACGTCAAAAACAATCAGGCCTAATGGTGTACTATAAAACTTTTCTGAACTCGCGCAGCAGGTGTAGCCTCAACGGTGGGAGAAACAGAACTGGGATGGAGCAGGAGTCTGTGGCGCCTAATGGCTGCCCCTCGCACACCACACAGTGCATAACTCTCATGGCAGCTGCCGACAGGATTCTGCCCTCCAAAACAAAACAACAAAACCTACTTCCTATAGTGGATGCGCGCTCCGCTTACACCCAGCAGTAATGAATGGTGAAGACTGACCAGGTAAGATCAACATATCCACGATCCTAGAATCATAAATTGTTGCTATTTCTTTGTCCACCTGTATCTCAGAAACAGCTTTAGGTTGTGGTCTGAAATGTTCAAGGTCGAAAGCATTTGTCTCACAGATGTGCCTTTTAAAGGTTTTGGTGAAAAAATATGAATTTGTTCAAAGTTATTAAATTTTAAATTTCCCATTATTTCCTCCGGGAAAATTTATACGTCAGGCACAAAAGTTTTTTTTTTGTTTTCGTAAGAGCCAATAATGTGGGTTTTTTTCGCACACTTTTTTGCATGGCAGGTCGCATACAGCCATTGTTTCTATCTTTTGGTATGTAGGGTCACATACAGCCTGCTGCATTTTGCAGAGCTCTGTTGTGTCAGCAATCTTATTTTGCTGTTGGCGAGACATTAAAAATTGAAGGAAATATGTGAAAACTAATTTAATACAAAAAAACCCCAAAAACATCAGAACTTAGCTAAACAGGACCCGTTTAGCTATATTCTGATGGTTTTCTTTTTTGTTGTCTGTGGCCAGAAACACCTTTCTTGGGCACCCAAAACCTCAGGTGCCAAGCTTAATGAGAGGACTGCTTCTCCCCCATTCTCTGTATGAGAACAGTGGGATTTTCTTGACTCCTGCACTCTCAGCTGGAACTCGTGCTGCTGGCTGCAGGTTTGTCTGTACCCTGCCCTTTTCTCTGGTGTCTAGTGGCACCCCTACCCGCAGATCAGGGACCTCTATCCCTGGTGTCTAGCGGCACCCCCACCCTCCGATTGTCATCATTTATTTAATATTATCTGACACTGGGATGCCCACTCCCTGTGTAAGATGCCCCCTTCCCTCCCATCAGTTTCCTTTTTTTTTGTCCGACACCGGGGTGCTCATTCCCCATGTCAGCAGTGGAAGCCCCCCTCAGCAGTAGTGGGACACTAAGGAGTTTACTCCCAGTGTCCCCAAATATTTATTTCATGTTCCCTGTAAAGAAGAAAACCGTCCCCTGACGTCCTTTTTTTTTGCCCTGAAATAAAGAAATCGGTAATACGTCATCCCCTCCCCATCCCCACTCTCCCACAGAGCACCCCCCCCCCACATTGCCCTATACTTACTTTTTGGAGGATATGCACAGTTTAATAAAATATCATGTGTGATGAGTTTAAAATCTCATTTTCAATTGGTAAAGATGGAGAGGATTACTGGACATGACCAATGGCTAACTACCATGCAAATTCCTGAGCTGCACTGTAATGTCGCCACCGTAAGGAGCTTTATTAAGAATAAAATGTCATACAAAGATAGTCCCCAGCAAAGATATCATGGTGTTCAAAAGCAGTGGAGAAGGATGGCATATTAGAGAAAGTGAACGAGTGCAAGAGTGCAGATAAAAATAAATAAAAAGTAACATGTACCAGTGAAAGAAAATTAAAGAAGTAGTGAGACAGAACACTGGGGTAAAAAGTGGGGGGTAATGTGAAAGCTAGCAGGATGTTGTGGTGGATACTGTAAGTAGGGCCTTCTCAAGCAGATGGAAGATGATCCTACCACTGTACAGGTCCTTGATGAGTGAGTCCGTACCTGGAGCACTGTACACAGTTCTGAGACCCTCAGCAAAAAAAGGACAAGGACCACCTGGAGTCAGATCCAAAGGAGAACAACTAAAATGATTCAAGGCTAGTGGGTGAGGGCTTTTGAGGAAAGATTGGCTGACCTCAATGTGTATTCATTGGAAGCTAGGAGAGAGAGAGGATACACGATTGAAACCTTAAAGTACCTAAAGGGTATAAACAGACTGAATGGCCAACAACAGTTTAAGCGTAGCGATGGGTCCACCACAAGGGATCACAACTATAATCTTGCAGGACTTCTCCATTGAAAGGGTAGTGGAAAAGTGTAACCATCGGAGGTGCTGTTGTGCACAGCTTTTGACCGTACACATATTTTACAGTTCTGCAAATTGTGCACATTTAATTGCATCTAAAACTTTGTTTACTCTGTTCTTCAATAAGTTTGTTTTACATCTCTAACTACAGGGAAGTGTGCTGAAACTGAAAAATCTTATTTTGAAAGACAGTGAGGCCAAAGAATACGGGTAGAGGGGGACAGAAGTTGCAACCATCAGTGTCGGGCCAGGCCAGTGGCCCTACACCTCCAATTTAGAAAAGAGCTTCATAGCCACCATGGGACTTAGTTCTGTGTACCATTTAGGCAACAGACCTAGACATTTATTTATTTAAGAATCAGTTTACAACCTTTGAGCCAGAGGCTCGTTTACAAAGGTACTTCGTCACATAAAGACATACATTGCGTTTCAGTTACATAGCACAGATTTGCCAAAAATCAGTAGGTATTCACCAGAGGTGCCACGTCACATTGTGGTCAGACAGATACAATTGGCACAGGGTACAATCGATAGCAGGTATTAAAATGTTGGTATCAAGTGAGCAATTCTGGTAGATAAACATTGAAACAGCTGGCACTTGCCAGGTAAACCTAGGCAAGGTGGACATGGAAGTGGTGTAGGGATGGTTGGTGGAGAGCTGCCCGGGGCATTGTCAGGAGAGAAATAAAGAGGTGGAGGCTATTCCAGAGACAGGAGCAGTTATAGTGCTGGAAGATGTGTTCCAAGTGCGTTTTGAATGTGAGATGGTGATGGCATTGGTGATGGTGGCAGGAGAGAGTTAAACCAGGTTGGGGCTCTATAGCTGAAGGACCTCTGGCCACGGCTGGTTCTTGTTCTGGGACCTTTAGAGTGGTCTTGTAGAAGACCGTGTTGCAATGGTGGGAGGCTCTGGTGGATGGATGCTGTTACCCCAGGGGAGAGCCCAAGTAGGGTTTTTTGGTGAGGAGACAGGTCTGGTATCGAGCCGCTCATCCAGGGTAAGTAGTTTAGCATCGACAATAGCTGACAGGTGTGTGTGTGAGTCTGGGGCACCAGTAATTAATCTGCACGCTTTATTCAGGGTTAGGTGAATTTTGTTTAGTGCAGTGGTGTCGGCAGCACTGTGATATTGGTAGACCATAGTCTACAAGGGACAGAACGGATGATGTAACCATGGAAATGGAGAGCATTTGGGGAAGGCAGCTTTATGGCGGAATAGGATGCTAAGCCGTGTTGGTGGCGGATGTTAGGTGTCGATGTGGGTGTGAAATGTGAGGGCTGAATCAAGGTAACCCCAAGGTATTTGTAGGAGCAGACTTGTTCCAGTGGTTGGTTGGTGCTTGGAAGGATATAGAGTGGGTGGTTGCTAGCTTTGTTTTGGGGGTGTGAAAAGAGCATAGTTTTGGTTTTCTTGAGATTGATGATGAGTCTGCGCTCCTTAAACCAAGCCTCGCACAGTTGAAAGACTGCTGTAGGGAGTCCTGTAGGAGATGGGATTATGGTGGGTGGCAAACAGGACAGCGCTGCCTGCATACAGCAGGATTTTGCCAGAGCATGCACTGGGCAGGGTGTTCAGATACAGTGAGAAGAGAAGGGGCCCAGGATGGAGCTTTGGGGACCCAGAGAATGGGATTGGAATCGAGAGGTAAGCATAATCTTGACACACTGGATCGAAAAGTCAAGATAGCAGGCACACCATGCCAGGGGCCAGCCGAGACCAGTGAGGCAGAGTGCCCAGCAGCAGTGATGGGAGACAGTGTCGAAAGCCTTTGAGAGGTCAATGAACACTGCACCAGCTAGGGAGCTGGTATCCAAGGAGGAGTGTAGGAAGTTGGAGAATTCAATAAGGGCAGTGCTGGTACTGTGACCCGCACGGAAGCCATGTTGCTCTGGGCATAAGATGTTATGCTTAGCCAGATAATCAGTGATTTGAATGGCCACCACTTTCTCCAGGGCTTTAGAGAGGGGAGGGAGGATGGAGATTGGCCGGTAGTTGCTGGCTGACCTACCTGTCGCCTCCTTTATGAATAGGTGTGATAATGGCTGTTTTCCAAGCTGTGGGGAATTGTCCCAGGCAGAGTGACTGGTTAATTAGGCTTGTGAGAGGTGAAGGACTTCATCTAGCACCAGCCTGAGGATGCTGGGGTCCAGTGAGTCACTGCCGGATTGTTGCCATTGAGAGCTTTGGTTAGGGATGGGTCTGGCTTCCCGGTGGAAATCTTTCAGGGAGGAAGCTGGGGTGCTGGAGGACAGGGGAGTTTGGCTGGGGGAGGGTCAAAGAAATTACTAGGAGGACTGAGCTAAGGTCAGTGAAAGTGGTGTTGAACCAGTTAGCTATGGTGGCAGGCTTGGTGGAGGTTGTGCCATTTCTAGTGAGCTGGGATGGGGCGGGGAGCAAGCTTTACCATTGAGTTGCTTAATGTTATCCCAGAAGGTCCGGGCAGAGCCCCAGGAGGAGGTAAGGGAGGCCTGGTAATGGTCTGCCTTGGCTTTCCTGATGGCCCATGAGCATTTATTTCGGCTGCATTGTATGTTGCCTATCAGACAGACGCCCTGTTTCAGTGGCAGGTGCCAGAGGTTATCCCGGTTTCTAAGTAATTGTAGGAGGGCCGGGCTAACCAGGGTGCTGCTCTGTTTTTGACCGGTTTTGTTATGGGTGCAAAGAGATCACAGGCCATGTTGAAGTTGTGAGGAAAAGGCGAGGGCAGTATCAATGTTGGTTGCCCGCTGAATGGGGACCAGTCTATCTGTGTGAGGAGTGCCTTAAGTTTCTTCATCCCACCAGGGCGGAGGCGCCTGGAGGGTGGTCTGGGCTTTGGGTTTGGGATTGGGGTTACCCAGTGGAATAGGATAGGGAGTGGTCACCAGGAGTCTGGGGGACCTGGATGTTTTGGATTTTATGGGCTTGTTAGTTATAATAACATCCAGCAGGGTGCTGGTACCACTCTTAGGGTTAAGTCTCGTGGGCTGGGTGACGAGTTGGTCCAGATCTTGGGCGGCAAATGAGTCTCTGTGGTGGATGCGGAGGTGCTGGAGCCAATTTAAGCTAAGGTCCCCCACTAGGATTTGTTCTGCCTTATGGTGGAGGGTGGCCAGGTAGTCCGTTAAAGATATCAGGGCTGGGTGCTGGTTCTTTGGGGAACATAGGCTGTGGTGAGATAGAGAGGGCTCCTAGAGGGGTCTGGGGTGAGTCTGAGGGTAAGGCCTGGGCCCCATTTGAGGGCAGGGTGGGGAGTGCGTGTCCAGGTATTGTGTCCCTGGTGTAGATTGCACAGCCACCCCCTCGCTTGCTTTACTCGTCCTCCCGTATAAGGTATAGCCTGGGAGGGAGACAAATGAGTCTGGAGTTGATTTGGACAGCCAGGTTTCAACCAGGGCTATGATGTCTGGTTGGTGAGCCAAGGCCCAGCACTGTAGGGCGTCAAATTTCTTCAGCAGGCTGCATATGTTCATGGAGGCTACTCGAAGACCAGTGGGCTGAGTGGGTGGATGGGAGGGGGCAGGGCCTGGGTTGGGGTGTATGTTCCCATGGAGGTAATCATTAAATAAATGGGGGAGCAGGACCTTACAATTGAAGTGGCAACTTCAACGGCTACTGCAGCTGACACTAACGCAACCCAGGTCCTCTCTGCTTCAAGTAAACTAATACAAGAAAATGCTAACCTAAGATGCAAGCTAGAGCCACTGGAAAACATGGCTTGCTCCTTCCACATCTGTCTTGATGGTTAGCCTGAAGGGGCTGAACTTCCTGATATTAGCACATTTCTACACAGCTGGGCATTGTCTGCCTTGATAACAGAGCCCCCTGAAGCCTCCATGCTTCGGAAAGCTTTCCAAAATTTCCCCCCGCTCCTTGAATACCTGAACTGATTCTGTTTGCAGGATCTTAGTAGTTCCTGCAGGCACTGAGGTAACACAACTGTTTGCTGGGGCAGTGAGGGAACTACAACTGTTTACCTATGAAGGAAAAGCTGGTCACATCCTTCCTGACTTACAATATGTATCCTTCGCCACATGGGCAAAGCAGAACAAATTTCAGGCAGTGAGGGCTTGACTCCACAGCCTTAGGGAGGTGCATGCTCCTGAAAAAACTTGACACAAAAAAAGTGCAGGTGCAAACGGCATCTAACCTATTTTTCTAAAACGGGTTTATGTGCCTTACCGCCCCTATACTACATCTCTTTAATCTTTCTATCTCCTCTAGCACGGTACCTACTTGCTGGAAATTAGCGCATGTACTGACCCTTTTCAAATCCAGCGATCCCTGCGATTTGAATAATTACAGACCAATTTCCATACTCCCAGTGCTGTCTAAGCTGCTAGAAAAACTAATTAATAATCAACTCTGGGATCACCTAGAAAAGTCTAACCTCTTTAATCCACTTCAGTCAGGTTACAGACAGCACCACTGCACAGTAGCGGGGCTTGCCCTTCTCACAAATGACTAGTTCTTCGCCCTGGACAACAAGCTTGCTATGGGTGCTGTTTATTTAGATCTAAGCAAAGCGTTTGATACAGTCGACCATAGCCTCCTGTTAAGCAACCTTGATGACCTGGGATTGGATAGCCTATCGGTAAGTTGTTTCTCAAGCTACCTGACCGACAGACTGCAACATATTAAATCCGGTGAGCTCCTTTCCTCCCCACTCCCAATCACAAAAGGAGTACCCCAGGGGTCCATACTAGGACCTTTATTGTTTGCTATATAAACTCCCTCAGCAGTGGCATCCTTAACTCCAAATTGCATTTCTTTGCGGATGACACCACACTGTACATCTCTAAGCCTTCCTTACCTGAGGTCAGATCAGATCTCCAAGCAGACTTCAACACACTACAACACAAACTTCTCCACACTAAATTGTTACTAAATGCCAAAAAAAACAAAGTAATGAACTTTCTCCAGCCTCAGTCCTCATCCTCCTCATGTAAACTCACCTCTCCTGCATCTAACATGACACTCCTAGGAGACCGTCTTGAGACAGTCGAAAAATTCAAATACTTAGGCATTTGGCTGGACGTTAAGAAAAAATTACTCACCTTAGTAATTATGCTTCTTCTAGTGGCATCTTGCTGTATTCTGACTATTGCAGTTAGCTCCAGCACTTGAACTGCCCAGAGAAAGAAGAGTTAAAATTCTATGCAAGGCATAGAATGCTGAGCTCGAGTTCAGTTGAAAACTCTGTCTGCAACACTTTGAAACCCAACCATCAGATTCTTACGAGATAAAACTCACTGACTTAATAATGTGGACATTGTAAAACTTCTACTAGCCAACTGGCAACAAAAGTTTTTGATTCCTAAAAGACTCAAGTCAGGAAACCCAAAAACCAGGTAATAAAGCATAAAAATGATTAACTAATCAAACACAAAGCACCCAAAACAAAAGAAAGTGGGCTGAAGACACCCCTGGGGTGCAACACAGCACCTGCCCACCCACTTCCCAAAACAGGTTCTGAGAGGGGAGGCAGGGAAGGAGGTCAGAATGCAGCAAGACCCATTAGAAGAAACATAATTACTAAGGTGAGTAATTTTTCTTCAAACAACATGAAGTCTTGCTGTATTCTGACTATTGCTAAACTACCAAGGTATCTCCAGGAAGAGGGACAGAACCTACTTTGGGAATAGGCTCTGAAGTACTGCTGTGCCAAACCTAGCATCACTCCTAGCCTGGATATCCAGAGAGTAATGCTTGGTGAAGGTATGAACCGTTTTCCAGGTGGCTGCTTGGCAAATTTCTAACAAAGGAATATCCCTGGCCGCAGCCAGAGATGCAGCTGTACCTCTAGTGGAATGAGCCCTTAGGCCTGAGAGTGGAATTTTTTCCAGTTTTTCATAGCAGAATTGGATACAGGAGACAATCCACCTGGCAATAGTTCTCTTGGTGGCAGGTTTGCCCTTACCTACTTCCCCATAAGTGAGGAACAACTGGAGGGAGTCAAACCTGTGACCCTTTGTATGTTCTATGTAGTAACTAAGGGCTCTTTTAACATCTAAACTGTGCAACCTCCACTCTCCTGAGGAAGTATGATCAGTGAAGAACACAGGAAGAGACATAGACAGATTTAAATGGAAATCAGAAACTACTTTGGGTAAGAACCTTCTACTGGTTCTAAGGATCACCTTATCTCTATGGAATGAAATGAAGTCAGGTTCAACTGACAGGGCTTGCAATTCACTGATACGTCTGACAGAGGTAACAGCAACCAAAAACACAATTTTCCAAGTCAAGTACTTGAGCTCTGCTGAGGACATAGGCTCAAAAAGGGGGTTGCATAAGCTGAGCAATGCAAACATTCAAATCCCAGGCAGGAACAGGATCCCTAAAGGGGGGATTGGTATGAAGTAATCCTTTGAAAAATTTACAGAATACAGGGTGAGATGACAGAGAGGAAGGCTTCCCCACTGACAGGAAAGCAGAAACAGCTGACAAATGTACTTTGAGAGTAGCTGGTCTGAGGCCTAGGCCATTAAGGTGAACCATATAATCCAGAACTGTAGACAATTCAGCAGTGTCTGGGGATATATGCTTCTTGGAACACCAAATGCTGAATCTTTTCCATTTGAAGTTGTAAGTTTTCCTGGTGGCAGGTTTTTGAGAAGCTTTGAGAAATGTTCAGAACCCCTTGGGACAGATGCAAATTTGCTTACTCTAACTCTTCAAGAGCCATGCCTTGAGATTGAGAGACCGAAGATTGGGGTACCAAATCCTCTCCTGAGAGGAGGTTAACAGGTTCTAGTTCCTGGGAAGACAGGGGAAGATGGACTGCTAGAGACAGCAACAGGGGGTACCAAGGCTGCCTGGCCCAGTCTGAAGCAACCAGAATCACTCTGCAAGGTTGTGACCTTACCTTGACTAGGACCTTGAACAGTAGAGGGAAATGGAGGGAAGGCATATAGAAATTTTCCTTCCCAGTTCAAAATCAGAGCATCCAGAGGGACTAAGCCCAAGCCTGGGGGTCTGGAAAAAAAATAAAGGAAGTTGGTTATTGTCTGAGGCTGCAAAGAGATCCATCTCTGGAGTGCCCCACCTTGAAAAAATCATCCTCAACACCAGAGGGTCCAGGGACCATTCATGATGGCCCTGGGAGATCCTGCTCAATGCATCTGCTAGCACATTGTCCTTTCCTGGGAGGTGGACTGCTACCAGACAGGTCTGTAGGGAATAAGCCAGGTACCATATTTCCATGGCTTCTGTGCACAAGGCCATAGACAGAGTGCCTCCCTGGTTGTTGATATACCACGTGGTGGTGTTGTCTGTCCTGACCTGAACCACCTTGTCCTGCACTGACTGACAGAAAGCCTGAAGGGCCAGAAAGACCGCCCTGAGTTCCAAGAGATTGATATGAAGAAGGGATTCCTGAGAGGACCATAGTCCCTAGGCTGTGAGAGCCCCCAGATGGGCTCCCCACCCCAATAGAGAAGCATCTGTGGTAAGGACCACAGAGTGAATCTGAGTGACAAATGGAACTCCCTGCCTCAGATTGTCCAGATTCTGCCACCATTGAAGGGCCTGGATAAGGGTCTGAGTAACCGGGACTAGTTTGGTAAGAGGATCTTTCTTTGGAACCAAAGCCCTCAGATGGAACTGAATGTCCCTCATCTGAAACCTGGCCCTTGGACCACTGCTGTGGAAGTTGCCATGTGGCCCAAAAGCTGAAGAAATGCCTTGCTGGTCGAGAGACCAGAGGGAGGAAGGAAGAGGCCAGCTGTGAGATGGCTGTTGCCCTTTTCAGAAGAAGGAAAGCTCTTGCCTTGACCATATCCAGCTCTGCTCCTATAAAAGTGAGAAGCTGTACAGGCTTGAGAACTGACTTGGGAAGACTGAAAAGGAACCCCAGGAAAGTGAGAACTTGTGGGGTCACCTGCAGATCTGACTTGACTTGGTCTGGGGACTGGCCCACAGGGAGCCAATCATCCAGATATGGTAAGATTGAAACCCTTTTTCTTCTTAATAAAGGCCACCACTACTGCTAGGCACTTTGTGAACACCCTTGGGGCTGAAGTTAGGCTAAAGGGCATTGCTCTGAACTGGTAATGGCCTGAGGGCAATTCGAACCTGAGGTACTTTCTGTGGGAGCACCTGATGGGAATGTGAAAATAGGCATCCTTGAGGTCCAGGGAGGCCAGCCAGTCTCCTGGCCTTAGAGAGGGAAGAATTGTTCCCAGAGTCACCATTTTGAATTTTGGCGGATGCTAGTTCAGGTAACTCAAGTCCAGGATGGGTCACCACTCCCCTGTCTTTTTTGGAGTAAGGAAGTACCTGGAGTACAGACCTTTGGCCCTGTATGGGGTAGGAATGTTCTCTATGGCTCTTAAGGCCAGTAGAGAGGAAACCTCTGCCTCTAGAGCAAGGGTTTCTGATATATTTGCAGGTGGAAAGGATCTGGGTCTCATTTTCGGATAATTTTTGAAACTGAGAATCAGTCCCTAGCTTACTACCTCCAGGACCCACTTATCTGAGGTCACAGACATCCAGTCCTGGACAAAGTAAGCTAACCTGCCTTCTTCCGGAATGGGGGAGTCGACCCGGGCTGACACATTAGGGTGTCTGCTTGGCAGGAGCCTTAGGCTGAGGGGTGGATGCAGCCCTGCTCATTCCCCCTTCTGCCTCTCCCTCAAAAGAACCCCCTCTGAGAAAAGGCCTGCGCTTGGTAAAAAGGCCTGTGAAAAGGCCTGTCCCTGCCCCTAGCTTGCTGCCTTTGAGGAGTTGCCTGCCTCTCCTAGGCCTGGGCACTCCTATAAGTGGTCCTGTACTCATCCATTTTCTTTATGTAATTCTCTGTCTGCTCCCCAAACAGAGAATTACCCACCACAGGGAAATCCATGGACTTAGCCTGGGTGTCCTGTGAAAGGCTAGTACATCTGAGCCAAGCCATTCTCCAAAGAGCCACAGATGTAGCCACGACTCTTGATGACACATCATTGGAGTCCACAGCAGCATGAAATTGCACCTTTGATGCCTCAATCCCATCAGCAGCCACCTCCTCCAGCTCCTTGGCAAGCTGGGGGGACGCCTGCTTAGCCAGTGCCAATACAGTGTCCCACCTGGATTTCTGGTACCTGGCTGTATAGGCCATATAGTTAGCCTGCCTGAGTCCCAAAGATGATGCCATGTACTGTTTCTTTGCCATGGCATCTATCTTCCTGGAGTTTTTGTCTGGGGGGTGTGAAGCCAAGGGAATGTTTGCCTTGTCACAGGCTGCAGCCTGCATTACCCCAAAATGGCTGCATTGCTGATAGAAAAACTCTGTATCCGAGCCTGATAAGGTGTACCTCTTGTCCATTCTTCTGTCAACAGGAGGTACAGAGCTAGGAGACCTTAGAATTTTTTGTGTCTGTTTCCCAAAGGACTTACGGAGGGGAATAGACAGTCTCTTAAGACTCTGGAATGTCCATCATCTCAACAAAATCAGGCTCTTCCTGATCCTCCACAGCCTCCTCCATGGGAAGCTGGAGGGTTTCAGCCACTGTTCTGTAAAACAGATAGTGGGGAAGGGACTCAGAAAGCCTAGGAGGAGAAACACCAGAAGGTCTGTCTGGGGAGATGTCCAGTTTCACAGGCACATCCAGACTTTCACCATCATCACCATCCTCTTCAAAATCCCCCTCCTCATCAAACTCTGGTTCATAAAAGTCTTCAGGGGAATAATCTTGAACCGGGGGAACCAACCGAACCGAACCGAGCCCCTGCCAGAAGGCGCCAGATCGGTCGGAACTGGACGAAGCGATTTAACAATCTGAATCGCTCTATCTCTTTGGCGGTCGGAACATGAAGGTCTGGATCCGAACTGACTAATTTATCTTTGCACTTTCTTTTAGTAGGAACCAATCCCTCAGGATCAGCTCTCCTCTTGCCCAAAGAAGTATCGCCCTGTTCAGAGGGCACTCCTGGTTCGGTAGGAACCGAACCGGGCTGGCCTTCTGGGTCAGCGGATTTCTCGGCCTCCTTATCCCTAAGTCTCCTTAACCTTTTTGCAGGGTAGACTTAGGGAAATTCTGAAAATTTGGCAGTCTGAATTGGAGGTGGTCAAACCCCAGACAGTAACACAGGTGGTGTGGGGATCGGCCTTAGCAAAGACCTCCCCACACACACTGCACTGTTGAAACCCAGTGGGCCCAGTTTTTTTCTTGGGTTTCTCGGACATGGCCAACCTAACAAACTTACCCTTTATTCAGCAACCGCCAGGTAAGACTCCCCTATCGGTTTCTCACTGTGTTACTGCTGATGGAAAAAAACCGTTCAAATCACGTTCTTTTTAAAACCGATATGGACCGTTAACCACACATTAAATTTTTCCACAAAAAGATCTACTAAATAATCGGTTCAGCCAAACCTACTGAAAAATACAGCTTTTATAATTTACACAAAAGAACTACCTAAGTACTTACAGTACCGCAGACGGAGTCCTGAACCGACAAAACGGAACTAATTGCGGAATAAATTCGGACTAATTGACAACTTTAACCGACTTTTTGAACCAAGCAAAGAAGAAATCTCCAGAGCGACTGTTCAGTGAGGCGGAGTAAAGAATCTGACGGTTGGGTTTCAAAGTGTTGCAGACAGAGTTTTCAACCGAGCTCGAGCTCAACGTTCTATGCCTTGCATAGAATTTTAACCCTTCTCTCTCTCTCTCTCTCTCTCCGGGGCAGTTCAAATGCTGGAGCTAACTGCAATAGTCAGAATACAGCAAGACTTCATGTTGTTTGAAACTGACATTTGCAGCCCACACTGAATCACTCTCCAAAAAATTGAAAATCGGGCTAGGATTCCTATACAGGAATAAATCTCTGTTCCCAGCTGATGTCAGGAAAATGCTTGTACAAGCCACATTCCTCCCATTGCTGGATTACTCCGACATTATTTATAATTGTAGTTCAGCATCTAACCTACACAAATTAGATAGCCTCTACCACCAGGCCATCCGTTTCATTACTTCAGCACCACACAAAATGCATCACTGTGCCCTGTATGCAGCTGTGGGATGGACATCACTTACCATAAGGAGAATGCTACACACTGACAGCTGGGCTCTTAAAGCTTTACTCAACAAACTAGCCTATCAGTGCATTACATCCCCCTTTCGCCAAACATGCAGCCATTACTCCCTTAGAAAGAGTACTTGCATCTTTCTCAACACCCTCAGGTTCCGCACCCAATATGGTAAATGTGCAGTCAGCTGTGTTATCCCGTCAACCTGGAACAAAATCCAGGCCACACTTAGATTACCAGATCTAGTCCCCCCTAACCACTTTAAGTCCTTGTTTAGAAAGACATTCTCGGACGCCGGTCAGTGTCACCCAACTTAACGCAACCAGTCCTATCTTCTCAACATTAGACTACCTAGTCCTTCCCACCTCTCCTTCCTATCCCTAGATTCTTCCCTCGCCTTGTATACTGGGATCTTATTATGGAAATTATCTCCATTTCCCTATACAGCACATTGTGCTATCTGCCTCCCCTGGCAACAACCAGCCTTCTCAGCCAAATATAGCACTGCATTTCACACCACTCGCCCTCTACCTTGAATAGTTAGCCTTTCCCCAAGCATGGCGCTTACCCTTTCCCTTTTCTTCCTGTCACCATCCCCTCCTCCCTTTCCTTCATATCACCCTTCCCCCTTCTGCACCATCACAAATTATCCCCTTCCTACCCTATCTTTGCATTTCATTTTCTAACATCTCCGGTACTACATACAACCATAATCTCTTCTTCTTCAGAACTGTATGAAGTCTTCTGATCGTTTGTACTGAATGTTATAGTAGTGTTTGCCACCCCAACGTGCTGTTCAGTTTTGCATAGTTCATTGTTCTTCTGTATTGCATCAAATGCCATTCTTTTTTGTACTGTATTCTTTTCAAATTTATGGTTCTTTGTATTGTAAACCAGGACCTCCTTGTAAATGAGCTTGCTCAACCGAACCTTCCTGTCAATAAACTTGAACTTATGCCAAGGCAACTCAGAATACATTATGGAGGACACATTTTCCAGTATACTGATCCCGTAGAGGTCCAGAAATGTGTGGAGAAAATAACCACAGAATATGACAAACCAAAGGGGAGGAGCTAGCGGGAAGCTGAGAAAGTGGACTGAGATAAGCCTATACAATCTACAACACCACTATGACTTTGCTGGGTTGGACTTTAATGCTTATGATCACTGCTGTCATAAAGAACAATGTGGACTTAATACTTTGCAACTATCAATTTTAAATACTGCACTCATATTTTCAGCCCTGTATAATGCCTCCTTATCTGCACTGTTAATATGTTGGTTTTATGCATGCGTCACAGAGATGCATTGGGAAAAGATGTTGGCTTATTGGCATTAACTGTATATGTAAGAGGGGACTGAGGCCGCATTTTGCAGTATACAAACTGTATATTGGATAATTTTACAACTTTCATTATTTTATCCGAAGTCTCCAACGTAACCTAACAGTATAGTCAGAACAGCATGTTCTGCGATAGTTTTAGTGGACCTAGACTTAGATAAGAGAATCTCCTTTTTCATATGGTTTGGGGGGTACAAAGTGTACAAAGTTAATGAGCAATTCTACTTGTGTTTGAGTGATGTTAAACTGTGCTGCATATGTTAATGGAGGAGCCACATCAACTGTTTAATACTGCATACTTGCATGATCTGTCTGTTTGCTAGTTTTACTATAGGCTCCCATAGTCCTGTAGCATGCAGCTTATTTTAAGGTGTTTTATTCTGCAAATTCTACATGGAATGCTCCCAAATACAGATAAATCAGATTGTCTTGTCTTCCTAATACTATTGCCTGTTTAGATGGCTAGACAAAAGGGACTGGTAAGGCTGATTGGGGGAGGTGTTAGAACAAATAGGGGAGAAGGGGTTCACTGAAACGGACTTGCTCAGTGAACGATCTACTAGAGGCCTAACCAGAGCTAGATTGGTGAGGGCCAAAGTAGGAAAGGGCAGACTGGATGGAGCACGAGTCTCTTTCTGTTCGTAAACTCAGTGTATCTAAACCGAAACGGGTGAAACTGACGTGTAATGCCCTGTCTAGGGCCTCCACCCTGTCTGTTCCTCTGCTTCTATCCATATGTACGTTAATGATATAGTACTTTTTGCATCCGACTCCTCTTCCCATGACCTTACTGCCTTGCTACAGCTGGATTTTGACAATATTCAGCAATGGTTCTGGTATAACAGACTGTCCCTCAATGGCAAACAGTTTCCATGACTTTTGGCACCCAACAGAAGTTGGTTCCACCACTTCAGAGCACCAACGGCAGTGCGCCCAGTCATTATGGTGCCAAGTGGGAAAGTTGCCATCCTCCTTTTATGTGGAGGTTACCTGTCAACCCAAGGATAGTAACCTGGGGTGGACCCGCATTTGGCACCATAATGACCTAGCACTGTAATGCTGGCACCCTAATGGTTGGAAAGGACAGAAGCTTACCAGACTCACCTCCCTTCCTTACTCCACACCCATGATGGTGCCACAACTGAGGATGTATCCTTCTTTAAGAATGTCAGGGTCTGGCTGGTCAAACATCCTAATTTCTCACTGCATATTGATGCCATATACTACAAGCTCCACCCCAAACTTGGTGCACTGTACAGGAACAAAGCAAGTATTGCGCTTGCTGTCTGCCAAGAGATTGTTTTAAAGAGGACTCTCCCCATTTTTGACTATACTGACAACTATAGTGACATAGTTTACAGTAGAGCTTCCAAATCTTCACATATCAGACTGGACCCCCTCTCACTCTTTTTGTTGTTTTGCCTTAGATTGCCCCCCTCATACCCACCACTGCTGTCTCTACTCTGCCCTTTCACTCCCCTCTGTTAATATCACACACCTTTCCCACTGTGCCTCCTTTACGTTCCAACTCTGGTTTGGTTACCTTCCCTCCTACCTCAGCTCCCTACTGTCCTCACCATTCCTTCCTTTTACCCCCTCTGTAGCAATGTTTCCCATCCCCTTTCTATTCCATCTAGGAACTCTACTGTTGGTCAGTCTGCTTTCTCTTATCGCTTTCCTAACACTGGTCCACCCTTCCCCCGTCAGTCTGTTCTGCCTTTTCTGCTTTCTCCCTAAAATCTTTTCTTTGTGACTTTTCTACTCCCACATACAACTGTCCACCACCCTCTTCACTTCCTCCCCCTTCCCACTCACACTGTCCTGGGCATCTTGTTCCCCTTCTCCCCTCGATATACCTGTATTGAGTAATTTCCCCCTGCCTGTCTAAGCTCAGTTTTTATTTACTACATGTACCTGTTATATTGATTTGACTTACAATGTTTTTTTAATTATGCTCCTTTGATATATAATATTGCTGCATATGACTCCTGTTTTTGCTATCAATACTTTTTTTTTTCTTCTCTTGAACTATCTCTCTCATCCCTCACCCCCAGGACATCTGGAAATGAGTTGTTAGCTCAGTATGTTTTTCCTGGTGAAAGTTTTGAAATAAATTAATAAATGTGTGTGCTACTGGGCTATTATGTGCTCCCTGACTGCCTGGGGTTGTGGCGTGGATTAAGGTTACAAGGGTCCCCCATAGTAGGAGTACTAGTTTTAAAAGGGTCCATGACAACCCGCGCAGGGGTCTTCTAATTATGTAGTCCATGGAGGAGGAGAACTACGGAGGCCTCCCTCAAGAGGGTGCTCCTATAGCCTTCGGGCCTGAGGACATTCGGGGGGGGGTGTTTACAGACTCCCAGAGAATGGGTGAGAAGCTGCTCTTTTCCTTCTGCCATGCAGGTAGGCAGACATCCTTAGAGGTCTTTGGGCCAGGATGATGTCTGGAGTAAGGTAACAAGGTTTATAAAATGGGTAAGATTCTTCAAGCTCTCTGACTGGCTGATGGGCACTACAGGGGGGTACATTAACTTTTGATAGATGCCCACTTAAAACAAGCGCCAATTCAGGATACCACATTACTGAGAGTATTTATGGGCACCCCAAATTTTCCACATCAGCAACCGCCATTTCTAGCCTCTCGCTTAGCGAGAGTGTTGGGAAGCGAGTTCGTGGCAGGAAAATCCCCTCAAAGCAAACCCCCTCTCCTCCGCATCCCCCTCCCCAATCTTTCAATTATTTAAATAGTAGCTACACATGTAAAAAAAAAAAAACAGCAAAAGGAAGCTGACAACTTTACCGGCTTCATGTCATCGGCAGTCGGCAGCACAGCTTTCAAAATGACAGCGCGTTCCTCTCTACAGCAGCAAAACTCACTTGTACTGCCTACCCATGCTGCCTGCCTTACCCTGACCCTGACACAGTCTCTCTTCCTGTACCAAGCTGCAATAAAAGGACCCCACAACAGGAGCCTTTACATATTTCAAAAAATGCAGAGTATCTCCTTTTTTTTTCTGCAGTTTGCAGCCTGACTTCTGTGTCCCCCGATTGCCTACGTGACAACACTGCAGCATTCCAATTCCACAGCTCAGCCGCTCACTCCCTGCTCACAATCTAGCAACCAAAAAATATTAATTTACAAGGCGAAGGGAAAACTCATGGATGGGGGGGTTGGGGAGATGTTTAAACTAACAATTTCCTGGGTACCACTTTGAAAAATTGACACTGCAACAAACAAAAAAAATCTCACAAACGGCAGCTCTCTCTAGTGGCAGTAAAACAGTAAAGGGACTGTTTTACATAACCTGATGTTCCTGTTAATTTTTTACTAATATTTTACACTCTTTTTGTATTAAATTATTAGTAAAAAAAAAAATTAATTTAAGCCCATTTTCTAAACGCAATGATACCCTCCAGGTTGGGCGGTATGGACAATACTGGACCGCCCAGGGGCGTAATGAGGCCTGACGCCACACATAAAGGGCATGCCAGAAACATAGAATTTGACATCAGAAAGAGACCAAAGGTCTGTTGAGTCTGTCATTAGTGTACCTTACCCCACTGACCTACTGTCCTGGTAAGCTATTATCCTCCACCCGCTACCTCATTCCTCAAACCCTTGCTGCCCTCCTTGAGGACTGTAAGTCCCCTTTCCCTGTCCCAACTATACTTAAACCTGTTAAGGGAAGCTACCCCAACCACTTCTGCTGGCAGTCTGTTCCATGGTTCCGCTATCCTTTTAATGAAATAAAACTTCTTCAAGTTTCTCCTGCATTTGAACCCCACCAACCTCCTATCATGCCCCCTAGTGACTGAATCTCTGTTTCTTACAAACAGATCCTCACTGTTTACCTTGTTTATAACCCCCGAGAAACTTCAGTCATGGCCCCTCACTCCTGCCTGCATCTTCTAAATACATGTTCAGGGCCTCAAGTGGGCTGGATCACCTTGGTGACCAACAGTTTATTAATTGTTTTCACGAGGTTTGCCAGGAGAGACATGTTGAGCTGCTAACGGCTCATTTCCAGATGCGTCCTGGAAGGAAGGGATAGGGGAGTAAACAATACAAGATGTGCAAGTGACAATAACAAACTGTAAGGTGCAGCAGTAATAAAAATAAAACACAATACAATATAAAATACATTACGAAAAAATAAAAGTAAAAATACATTACAGCTGTGCAGTGACAATATACAGTCAGATAATTAGGGTAACAGCAGTGCAAATTAAGGAATAAGTGCAATACAGTACTAGGAGCGATGCCAGACAAAGAGTAGATTACTACCACCCAGACTGTGAAGGTGCCAGTGTTATAAATACCTGTGTAGTAAGGTAGGTACAGGGGCATAAACGGTTCCAGATGCAACAACTGATAAGGAGCAGTTTAGCCTATGGTAGGAAAGAAAGTTTTCAAGTGGGGAGAGGAGTGTGCATTGGGCAACAACAAAACAGGGAGGGTGAACACAAGGAACAGCTGCAGGAGGGGGTAGAAAAGTCCTGAGAAAGTGACTTGAAGGAGAAGGACAAGGCAGAGCAGACAAATGAGGAAGAGAGGACCAGAGTTTAGGAAAACAATATGAGAAGGCAGCTTGGCCCACTGAAGTTTTCCTGGAGGGAAGGGAGAGGGAAAGGGGAGCAGTGTTATGAAGTCTGTTTATGTCTTTCCTCAGGTGATGGCTCCAGATCTGGACACAGTACTCCAGATGTGGCCTCAACAGGGATCTGTACAGTGGCAGAATTGCCTCGCTTCTCCTGCAGTCAAAACCCTTCCCTATGCAACCCAGCATCCTCGATGCCTTGCTGTATGCTTTGCTGCATTGACTACTTTGCTTGAGGGAGTCACTGATTATGATCCTCAGATCTCTACCCCCTGTCCCACAGCCACCACACTGTGTGACCCTAAGCAAGTCACTTAACTTCCTTGTGCTCCCAGATTGCACCTGGAAACAAGCTTCAGCTTAGTGTGCTTCTCCTGGTTAACAAAAAGGTACCAGTCTAACTCCTCCCATTCAGTATTCAGTGTGGGGGTTCTGTTTACCTAAGTGCATTACTTTACACTTTTTGGCGTTAAACCTAAACTACCAGACCTTAGATCATTTTATTTAGTTTCTCAAGCTCTTTCTGGAGCCCCCTTTGTGTCATCAGCACAGAGACACACTTTTTCCCTGGATACTCTCCCCAATGCCACATTTGAACATATTAAACAGGACAGGTCCTAGGACCAATCCCTGCTGCACTCCACTCCTGACCTCCCCATCCCGATTTGGACCCCTTCACCACTACTCTCTGTTGCCTTCCCCCAGCCAGTTTCCTGTCCACCTAACTAAACCCTGCTCCACTCTCAAGTCCTCTAACTTCTTCAGCAGCCTCCTGTGTGATACCAAGTCGAAAGTCTTGCTGAAGTCAAAGCAGAGCAAATCTACTGCTTCTCCCTGTCTATTCCTTTGGTGACCAAATCGAAAAACATTATAAGGTTGGCCTGGCATGACCTCCCTGGCACAAACCCATGCTGCTTTTCATCCTGTGGTCTGCTGTACTTTAGGAAGACCACTTAACTGTCCTTCACTATGGTTCCCATCAGCTTACCTGTGATGGAGGTAAAGCTGACAGGCCTAAAGTTGCCTGTATCCAATCTGCCCCTCTCTTCTTGTGGAGCAGTACTACGTCAGTGTTTCTCCAATACCCTGGCACCTCTCTGGACTGCAGTGAGTCATTCAATAGATGGGTTAAGGGCACTGTCAATACCGTGGTCAATTTCTTAAGCACTCGTAGGTGCAGGCCATCCAGGCCTGGCGCTTTGTCTATCTTGAGAGCTTCTTGTAACTTTTGTACCCTGTCTGCTAAGATCTGTACTCTGACCATACCCTGATACCCTACCCCGGCAGTCTTGATACTACTCTCCAGCAGTGGACCATTGTCCTCTACCATGAATAATTAAGTAATTGTTTATTGTGTTTGCCTTTTGCTCGTTATCCTCCACTACTCTCCCCACTTCGGCTAGCATAACAATCCTCCCTCTTGTTTTTTTTTTTTCCCATATGTACCTGAAAATTTTTTTTTTCCCCACCCTTTTACTCCTTCAGCAATCCACTGTTCCAGGTCTGCCTTTAGCCTCCTGACCTCCACCCTTTATGTTCAGCCTTATACTCCTGCCAGGCCTCCTACCCTTGTTCCTCTCGTACTCTACTCTGTGAAAGGCTGTTCACTTCTCCATCCCTGTTCCCCTACCCCCTTTGAGAACCAGATCAACTTTTAGGGCTTGCTCCTTTTGGTGACCTTCTTTGCAGAAGCTTCAGTTGCCTTCATCAGTATCCCCTTGATCCTGCTTCACTGCTCTTCCACACCCTCTTGTCAGGTCTACACCTGCAATCTTCCCCTAACCAGTTTCTGCATCTTCCCAAAATCCACTTGTTTGAGGTCCAGGATAACTGTCTTTAAGGGGGTCCACTGCCCCCAATCAGTTCAACCCACAAAGTGTTGTGGTCACTGGAGCCCAGCAGTTCCCTGACAGTCACTGCCACCACCATCTCTGAACTGGTGACTACCAAGTCAAGTATGGCATCCTGCTGTGTGGGATCCTTGACAAGCAGCACTAGTAAACCATTTTATTTATTTATTTGGTTTTTGTTTACCGGGTGGGTGCACTAGCCAAAAATGACTATTTTTAGGCATGAGCTGGGAGGTTACAGAAGTAGTCAGAACACAGCAGTACAGTACAATAATCAGACAACTGCAAAGCAGGGAGAAAATATACAATACATAGCAGAAGCAATACCATAGTGAATACCTAAGGGTAACAGTACGCAGTATTAGTGATAAGCAGGCATTGAATATAACATTGAGATAAAGGGATAACACTAAACAGAAGAGGGAAGAAAGCATACATACTAGGTCATTACATATAATGACTTAGCATATAATAATGAGTAAGTGCAAACAACAAAGAGATCTTTTAGCAGTGGAACACAATAACCAGGATCAAAGATGAGCAAACAAGGCAGGGTCATATAAGACACAGTACAGGATAAGTGCAAACCAGCTAGAGGCAGGTAGGGATTTGGGGAGATGCTATGCCATGTGGCATCCAGCAGACTAATTAGGGTCAGGACAGAAAGGAGAGGAAGGCAGGAAAGGGGGAATTATTGATGGCAAGGAAAAGGCGGCCAAATAATGCTAGGTTACGGAGGATGAAAGCACAAGCAATGGACTGACTTGGATAGGAAACACTCCAAGTTCCTTTTTGAAAACGGCATGAGACGATGTTTGACGAATGGCTAGGGGTAGGTAGTTCCAGAAATATGGGACAGAGTGAGAGAAGGGATGGGGACCCTTGGTGGTTTTACATCTAGGTACAAGGAGAAGAGACTTTTCAACAGAACGTAAGCCATAGGAGGAGGTTTGAGAATGCAGCAGGGAGGCAAGTGATGAAGGGATTAGAGATCTAATATGATCTAATAACACTGTCTACCACGGAGCCAAGGGAGAGGACTCCATTCTGAAGTGGATCCAGCAGTGCCAGTCTTCTGGTGCTCCTAACAGCTGGGATGTCCCAGTCTATAGCCAGCAGGATGTCAGTATCTAGGTACAGAATGGGAGTTGCGCACCAGAACCAGCGGTGCTTACAAAGACTGGCAAACTGCATACCAGAGGGAAAAAATGGTGGCACACAGGAATATGTGCCAAAGAGCACATTTTATTTTCAAGAAAATTTTACTGAAATTAAAAACATTATGATTCTACTTTTCAAAAATATTAAAAACACTGCTTATATACAATCTAAAATCTTATCTTGCTTATACAAAAATTCTAATCTTCAGGACGTGTAAAACATAATAACTGGCGACCCCTGATATCAACCTGTTTTTGAGATCTGTAAAATGTCATATCAGCCTGCGAGTTGATATGGCAAAGTATTAACCCACGAGTTGATACGACTTTTACGGTCTCATGCTGGGTTGTGTGTACCACGCTAGCCTGTGAAAACACTCACCAGCCAGCACCAGTTATTATAAAAAAATAACACATATGGAGATGTGTGATCTGCAGTTTTTTACACCTCCTCGGTGTGTGACAGTATATAAACCTCTCGAGCTTCGCTCTTGAGGTTTACATATCATCACACACCTTGGGTGTGTAAAAAACTGCATATCCCACACCTATATATGCATTATTCTCTATATAACACTCATTAACAAATAATGCTTATTATACAGAAATGATGAAATAGCTTAGAATTACACTAAGCCAACAAAACAAATACTTCTCAACTAACACATACTATATCTCAATTCTAAAGTTTCCCCCTTATTTCTTTAAAAAGGAGAGGAAGTAATAAGAGCAGTTAGCATGAAGCATCTTTATAAGGAATAAAGGAATTTTCTAACGACAGTAAAACATGAATTGAAATAACCAAAAAAATGTCCACAGGTAAGAAAGAAAAGTGAGAAGAAGAGAACAGTTATATGAATGGGAGAGTTGGAAGAAGTTAGAAGAGAAGCGAAGGCAGAGAAAGATAAAGGAGTGCTTTGAGACCATTCATATTCATTAAACCTCATTCTTAAAAACGTATACAATTATGTATCTGACTGGATCCGTGGACTCGTCGACTGTCCTGCAAATAAACTGTAAAGAGTACCCCATTTTGAAGTGGAAACAGGGATGCCAAAGGGCAAATTTAGTGCCAAATTAAAGTGCAGGAAACCAAACTAACTCCCCGGGAGCTTCAATGCTTTCTTTATGAGGAAGAGGCAGAGAGCTTCAATGTGCCACGGGAGTTAGTTTGGTCTTCTGCACTTGTATTTGGCAATACATTTGCACAAAAGCATCTGTTCCGATGAGCCAACTTTTTTTGTTTTCACTGTTGTTAATGATGCTTTTGGATGGCTTCTGGGCCCAGGAAAACATTTAGTAATATGCCAAGAGCAATGTAAATGATATCTGATACATCCCTTGCAAGGGAGCATAGTTCTGTAAGCCCTTCAAGGCTGAGGTAGAAGCTGCACTGATTCTCTGTGCATTAGTAGCACATTAAATGAGAGACAGTAAAGGATTCATTTTGTACATGACTGCAACCCTCCTGTGCATTTGTACCTCAGGTGTGTCTCTGGTGTATGCACTCTCGTTAGCCCACGGTCACCCCAAACCAGTCCCACAAATTACTAACTCCAAGTGTTACCCAGTTGGGGGTGGGGTTACACATGAAAATTCACATAATAAAACAATCAACATTTTGGTAATCATCCTTCTCCACGAACTCACATATATATTATACGAAGCAAGCAAATAACTTTATTTTCCATGTTGTGCAGCATTCGTTTTTATCACACACCCTCAAGTGGCTCTTCTGAAGCATCCAAATTCAAGGTATAAAAATAAGTGAATTTACATCACAGTTTCCTACCCAGACAAATTCTGTTTGCTAATTTAGTGCAGCTTTGATCAGCAGAATCAACTGCTAATCAACTGATTTACTGCAGTGCAGTCAAAAGTCCATATTGTGGCGATTTTTTCCATGCAACTGTAAAAACTACATAACTACAGTAATTGTTCTTGCAATCTGACCCCCGGCGCACTCTTCTGGAGTGTATCTTATTGCTAAAGATAACCGTTTAGTGAAACTGCTCTTAAAACTTGGATGGTTGACAATCATAATTTTGTTGATTAGCAAAGACTGCTAATCAACTTTCCAAAACTAATTCATGCCTTGTAATTATAACCATCTCAGACGTTGGGGAGGGGGCAGCGATGACACATGGAAGATGGGAGAGGGAAGTTGCATGCGATCTCCTGAAGTCCCACACTGCGGATTGCTAAAGGCCAGGAATGACAAGTAAGTGAGTCGCTCTGTGTCTGCTCACAGGGGAGGGATGATGCAGGAAGCCCTTCAGTCACACACCTCTTGCTGGTCGAGCGATCTCGGCATCAGCTATGAAGGCAGAAGCTCAACCTCCCTTCCCATAGGAGTATGGGCACAGTTGTGTCAGCTGTGATTATTGGGGTGGGGACAAGGGGACCTTAAAGAGAATAGGTGGACCCCAAAGAGAATAAAATGGGGAATAGATATAAAGGAGAACAAAATTTGAATTAAAGTGAATCTGGGTACATTCCAGAACTGATAGTTTTTGTTGAAATACCCATTTTCTATGCTTCTAGTAACCATCCACTGACTGAATATATTATAGGCTGCATGGTCTAGTGGTCAATGAGCTGATTTGAAAGAGATTTAGGTTCACATCCCAGGAGGGGCACTGCCTCACTCGGTGACCTTGAGCAAGTTCTTTGACCTCCCTGTGCTTCACTCCTACTGAATTCCTTTTTTCTTTACAATTTATTTACCCAAGATAGCCCAGCTGAGATGCAACATCTCTTTTCCAGTGGGCCCTGCTTCTACAAATTTCTGCAGCTGGATGGACTATACAGTAGCACTGGAGGCTAAATGACTTGGCCACCATGGTCACACACTAGTATCTAGTTCCAGTGGGGCTTAAACCTGTGATCTCCTAGTACCCAAACCAGTGCTCTAACCACTAGATCACACCGCCTCCAAACTAGGATGCTGCATTGAAGTTTTTTCTTGTTTTGCTTCTCCGTATTACATACATTTTCACCTGCTTTTGGGGGGAAGCAATGCAACGTGGTATCGCAGAGCAATGACACTGGAATTTTAGACTGATAGTACAGAAAATCCACATCAGTAATCGGCCTCCACTGCTCGACTGTAATAAATCACAGCTACCCACCTTATTACTGTATGTACAGTGAAACAGAATTGTGACATTTTGCTCAGGTTAGGAAGGTTAGCTATTAGAAATAATGAGAATTAATGCAAAATAAAACTAGTTGTAAACCTTCTATTTGACTAACAGAAACTTGTTACACAAGCTTTATATCGCACAGCTCTATTCAGATATCAGCATGGCTCAGTTGATAGCACATCTACCTTTGGGTCAGAAGATTGTGGGTTCTAATCCCACACCAGGATTGGGTTCATATGTAAACACTGGCAGCTGGATGCAGTACTGTAGGGGTGCCGTACTTCAGATGAGATGTTAAACCAAGATCATTTCACCCATTTCTGGTGCTGTCTAAGTGGAAGTAAAAGAATTCAGGGCACTTTTTGCAAGAGTAGGGACATTTTTTTATTTAGATAAATATCAAGGGAACTTTCCCTAGTGTTCTGGCCAACATTTCCCTTCCCATAAAACTGGTTCATGCAACTGTCCAAGGCTGAGTGTGGGTGTTGCTGTGCAAAATGGCTGCCGCTGTCACGTCACTACCAGTCTAGCATTGCTTATAAGTACTTTGGGATACAGTGTGTATGGAAAGTGCTATATAAATGCTGATTATTCTTCATCAGGAACTGTGATAAAACAGTTACAAGGGAGAGGAATCTATACAGAGAACTCGGTGCTAATTAGAATAATAAAATCAAGCAGTTCAGATGTAAATAAACTTTTAAACATGTGCAACAGTTTTGGCAATAAGTATCACAGCAAGATAAATACAAATAATTGAATGTTTACAAGAAAAACAAGCATTTGTCAATGCCAAACATGTCTGCTTACATTTTGTTGCAAGTCAGAAAAGCAGCAATATCTCATTTTCAGTGGGGTCCTGCTTTTACATATTGTTACACTGTATTTACCCAGGAAAGATCAACTAAGATGCAATATCTTGTTTTCAGTGGGGTCCTGTTTTTTTTTTCCCCCACAAAGCTGTTTCTCATTCCAATCTCGTCACTGACCTTCTCATGGATTTACAGATTACCCACCTCTTACCCAGACCACAATGTGGTGGGAGGCCAACTATGTCAGTTGTGCGAGAGCCCACAGGGGGTGACAGTCTGGATGGCTGGCATTTTTCTCCAGCCGCCTGATGTTCTCCCCCAGGATGGTGGCATGCAATGAGGCGGTTGCATGCAGCGGCATGCATGTGTGACACGCATCATGTGGCAATCCCTACCATCCTAGTGCTGCCGACTGATATCCACCAGTATGTAATCATACATTAGGAACAGCGTCTTCCCCTCCCTGAGAAAGAAGAGCGGCCCCTGGGATGCTCAGCCCTTCCTCCTCCAGCAACCAACAACTACCCACACTAGTTCCCAAACGCAAATAACAATTGCACTCCCAGTACGCTGCCGGGCCAGTTTGATGTCTTGCTTTCATCCATTTTTAAAATGTATATTCCCAGGATAGGCCAGTCGAGATGCTGCATCTCATTTTCAGTGGGGTCCTGTTTGTACCCATTTTTACACTGTATTTACCCAGAAGAGCACAGTAGATATGCAATATCTTGTTTTCAGTGTGGGCCTAGCTTTTACCCCATTTTACAGTGTTGTTGCCCAGGATAGATAAGATGAGAAGCAATATCTCATTTCAGTGGCCTCTGATGATTTGACCCAACATTTTCTACATAGTCTTTTTATGACTCTCATAATCACAACAGGTGGGATTTCCTGAATTCCATCCAAAAGATGATTTGCGGAGCGACTGCAAAATATGTTTCAGAGGGGATTACAGAAATGACACATATCATGTTCATGGTGGGGCAACATAGGGGATATGTTGAAAATGTGGGCCCAAAATCTGCAACAATTAAGTTAATAAACCACTAACTTCCAAACTTTCAATTGTTTTGTTTTTTTTCCAAATTTTGACCCCAAATTTTCACCATCTTCTGTTTATAATGCCACCTTCTGATCAAGACAGAATTTTTTAAATGCCAAGCAAAATGTGATTTCACGGAGTGACTGCAAAAACACATGAGGTGGGGTCCCAACAAGGCTATGTTGAAAAATTGGTGTGAAAATGTAACAGAAGATCAAAGTTATGAGTAAAAGTTCGAAACGCATTAAAAAGAAATAAATGGGAAACACCCACATCCCTATACGAACATACAAATTTTGCCAACAGATAAAGGCCTAGAGATCTATCAAGTCTGCTCGAATGTGGAGCAAGCACCCTTATTTTGCAGCTGCCCTCCCTCCTCCCACCCCTTCCCTTGCCCTGTCCCAACCCTTTTTGAAGCAGTCCACTGTTCTACTGGATACCACTTCTGCTGGTGACGCATTCCACCCAGCTACTACCCTATCTGTAAAAATGTGTCTCCACATCTCCCTCTTGAACCTTTCTCCCTCCAGTCTCATATCATGGCCCCGGGTGTCCCTCCCCTCCCTTACTGTGAACAGCCCCTCTGTACCTGTCTTGTTTATTCCTTTCATCTACTTAAAGGTTTCAATCATGTCCCCCCTGTCCTTCTTCTCCTCTAGCAAGTACCTGTTCAGCTCCCTGAGCCTCCTCTCGTACGGGAAGTCCCCCAGGCCCTTGATCATCCTTGTCGCCCTGCGCTGCACCCCTTCCAGTAACTTAATGTCCCTCTTCAGATACGGTGCCAGTACTGCACACAGTACTCCAGATGCGGTCTAACTAATGACCTATACAGTGGCAGAATCACCTCCCCTCCTCGAGGAGATACCCCTGCAATGCACCCCAGCATTTTGTTAGTCTTTGCAGCTGCCTTCCCACACTGTGCAGAGTTGTTCACTGACCCTGTAATGAGCACCCCAGAGCCTTCTCCTCCTCCTCCTCTGTCTTGGCTAGCTGCACTCCCCCCAGCTGGTAACTCCTCCTTGGGTTCTTCACCCCAAAATGCAGCACCTTGCACTTCTTGGCATTAAACCCCAGTTGCCAGGTGTCTGACCAGGTTTCCAGCTTTTCCAGATCATCCTGCAACCCCTGCCATCCCCCTAGGTCGTCCACCACTGCTCCCATCTTGGTGTCGTCAGCAAACAGACTGATCTTGCTCTTGCTGTCCAATGATATATCTGCAATGAATATCCCAAACAACACTGATCCCAACACCAAGCCCTGTGGAACACCGCTCATCACTACCCTTGGGGATGACAGAGCCCCACCCACCACCACCCTCTGTTGCCTTCCCTAAAGCCAGTTCCCTACCCATTTCACCAGCTTTGCATCTGCCCCTGTGCCTTCTAACTTACTTCCCAGCCTCCCATGTAGCACCGAGTCAAATGCCTTACTGAAGTCCAGATACAGGACATCCACTGCATGGCCC
This sequence comes from Neoceratodus forsteri, assembly GCA_016271365.2. Classification (NCBI taxonomy): domain Eukaryota; kingdom Metazoa; phylum Chordata; order Ceratodontiformes; family Ceratodontidae; genus Neoceratodus; species Neoceratodus forsteri. Next base: position 135,896,293 of record CM057457.1, on the reverse strand, counting down.
CTGTCCAACTGCCTAGTTACCCAGTCACAGAACTCCACCAAGTTGGTCTGCCAGGAACTGCCATGTATGAAGCCATGCTGTCTGCTGTCCTGTAGTCCTTTGGCCTCCAGGAGGGCCACCAGCCTCTTCTTCAGGATAGTCTCCATTAGGTTACCCACGATGGATGTGAGGCTCATTGGTCTGTAGTCACCCAGTTCATCAATGGGGACACTCTTGTGGAGGGGTACCACATGAGCCATTCTCCAATTCTGAGGTACACACCCAGAGTGTAGTGAGGCATTAAATAGGTCTGCCAGAGGTCCCACAAGGACCTCTGCCAGCTCCTTCAGTACCCTGGGGTGGATGCCGTCTGGGCCTGGCGCCTTGTCTACCCTCAGTGCCCTCAAACCCTCCAGAACTCTGCCCTCTATGACCTCCCTGTCTGTCACCCCCTCCCCCCATTTCTGCCATTCCTCCCCCCTTTGGTATCACCCCCCTCTTCTCCTTAGTAAATACCGAGCAGAAGTAATCATTTAGTGCTTCTGCCTTATTGCCCCCTGCTTCCACCCAGCTCCCCTCCTTCCTAATCCTTACTATGTGGTCCTTACAGTTCCTTTTCTCCCTGATGTACCTAAAGAAGTCCTTCTCACCCTTCTTAATGCCCTGTGCCAGCCTGAGCTTCATAGATGCCTTGGCTCCCCTTACTGCCCGTGTCACCTCCTTAGATTCCTTCAGGTACTCCTCCCTGTCCTCCCCGCCCCCCGTTTTCTTGTACCTCCGAAAGGCAGCTCTTTTCCTCCTTACCTTTTCCATGACCTCCTTGCTCACCCAGCTCAGTTTCTTAGCCCTAGCCTTTCTGCTCTGGGTCTTGCTGCAGGTTCTGGTTGCCTCTGCTATCCCCAGCTTTATGAGCTCCCACCTCTGGTTAGTGACAATCCTAGGCTGAATTTTGGCCAGGTACCCTTTTACCACTTCCCCATCTTCCCAAAGTCGGCCCTCCTATGCCCCACACCTCAGTGTGGGGCTCCCTCCAAGTAGCCTTTTTGCACTGTGTTGATATTTTTTACTTATTTGCTTTTGTTGTGTTAATATTTTCTGTTTGATACTTCTGTCCCTCTCGCCAGCATTCTGATTAAAGCGCCTCTAGCAGCACATCCAATAACCTCCCGAGGTTGTCCCGATGCTGACATAGCTAGGGAGCAGCTGCAGAAGCATGTATAGTACAGTCTTATGGATGAGGCTATGACTAGCTCTGGTTTGTGAGTTAGAGGTGCCGGTGCTATACTGAGACCAAGTATAGACAGGCAGTCGACTGTCAGTCTATACATGGTCTCAGTATAGCATTGGCATCTTTTACTCGCAAATGGGAGCTATTCATATTTGGGAGGCAGTATAGCGCAGAGGTTTAGGGCTCTGAGCTGCAAACCTGGAGACCTGGGTTTGAATTTCACAGCCCCCACTTGCATACTGTGTGACCCTGAGCATGTCACTTAACTTCCTTGTGCTCCCAGGTCACACCTGGAAACAAGCTTTGGCTTAGTGTGCCATTCCTGATTAAACAACTTCCCCATTTCATTCTATAGCTATGTTCACAGGACTATACGATAAACACTCTTGCGACTGCTCCTCGGTTCTGATGTCATCCATGGGAGGTTGTGGGATGAGTTTCTAGAGATACTTTAATAAAAATGTCGGCAACAGGGATGGCAGGATCAACCAGATAAAATATTATCACAACAAAAGCAACTAAGTAAAAGATACCAACACAGTTTGAAAAGGCTAATCGGGGGTGCCCCACACTAAGGTGTGCAGTATAGGGAGGCGGGCATTTCCGTTTAACCAAACCTATCTTGTTTTCATCAGTTCCCAGTGAGTGTTGGAAGCATCAGGATGTGCCGGTCATCCCTGGAGAGGAACACATAGGTAATTGAGGGGTGTGAGGTGTGGGGTGGTGGATGCTGAGAGGAGGGTCAGGGGGATAGACAGACAATGAGGAACAGTTTTCTTCTTTTCAAGGCACGTGTTGGTTGGCGACACCAGGGCTGGGCACTCAGATGTTGCACTGTGGTTTGGGAGAAGTTACCCTGCACCAGGGTGGGTACCCAGTGTCAGACTGTGTGTGTGACAAATGCTGGGTCATGTGGGAGTCCAGATACTGGCAGTAGGGCTGGGAATCCACTGTTGCAGGGGGGGAATGCCAGGTTGGGTAGGAAGGGGATACCACCAGGGAGGTTGGGCACCCGGTACCGGTGATACTGAAAGAGTTGTGGGAGGAATGGACAAATGCCAGGAGGAAGGGGAGATACTGACAGTAAAGTTGGACACCCACTGCTGGTGTTATTTAAAGACTAGGTCAGTGGGGGTGGGTGGGGGAGTGATACCGTCAGCAGGCTTAAATGAACATCCACTGCCGGTAATCTTTTAAAAGTTAAAAGAGAAGACAGGCGATGGAACAAATAGCAGGAGGGGGTAGGATGACCAAGCCCTGTTGGTATGTTAATGGGCGAAAACGTCTTATAATAGCAGCTGCTGCACTCTTTTCATATGTAAGAAGTTTCTGCCTATCAGCAAGCTCACTAGCATCATCACCAGTCTGCCTGTAATGCACTGCTCACATCCCAACCTCCATAACGCTCACCTCCAATAGCCATGCACTGCTGGCACGCTGTCAAGATGTTCACTTTGTGCATGTGCAAGCAAACATAAATGTAGTCTTTGAAATACTAAGATATACATCTGCTGGGAGATGCTGACCCTTTCCCACAGAAACAAACTTTTATGCAGGAATCTGACAGCAGAAACCCTATAACTTTTAGGAGTTTATATAGCAAGTTTCCTTAAAACTGTCTTTGAAGCAATTTTGAAATTCAGGGGCGGCCCACACACTTGGGGGAGAGGTACTAGAGGTCACAAGGGAAGAGAGAGACCTGAGAATTATCATTACAGATGACCTTAAGGCGGCAAAGCAGTGTGGGAAGGCAGTGGGAAAGGCTAACCAAATGCTTGGATACAATCTAGATGTTGGCTCTGACATCACCCATCATCAACACCTGCCAAGTGATCACCCTCCTTTCCACTTTAAAGAGGTCTCCCTTGCTGAGTCCAGAAAGTATATCCTAAAGGCCATAGGCAAATCCAGACATAGTGGGGACTCTCTTGACCTCAAAATTCTGGCCTTTACACTAGATGAAGTGATTTTCCCTTTGACAATAATCTCTTGCTCAAACTCGCCCATTTCCCTCACAAATGGAAATCTGCCATGGTCACCCTGGTTCAGAGATGTGGTGGGGATAGGTTCCAACATGTGAACTACTGGCCTATATCTATACTCCCCCCCCCAAGGCACTAGAATGCATAGTCCCAGACCAGTTGGTGGAATAACTTGATTAATATAAGATCCAATGTGCCCAACTACATGGGCTCAGAAAGGGCCATAGCACCATCTCTGCCCTTCTGGAGTTCACCGGGTTCAAACATAAATCCCTGGACCAGGGTCAACTTATGGGTGCCACTTTTGTTGACTTGACAAAAACGTTCGACACAGTGCATCACTTCCTACTCCTACAACAACTGTCAAATGCAGGGCTATCCAAGGACACTGCAGCCTGGTTCGCAAGTTATCTTTGTAATCGAACGCAACAAGTAAAAATAGCAGATGTCCTATCTGATACTAAACCTGTCCACTCAGGAGTACCGCAAGGTTCTATATTGGGGCCTCTCCTATTCAATCTGTTCTCAAATAATCTCCCTAGCTCCTGCCATGAACCCCTTCTTTATGCTGACGATGCCGTAATTTTCTCAAGCAATTCTGCCCCAATCCTACTTGAAAGCAATCTCCAACAGGGCTTTGCATGTGTGGAGAATTGGTTTTCATAACAAAAACTGGTCCTAAACTACAAAAAAACTAAGGTGATGCTCTTCAGTAGCTCCCATAATAAACACAAACATCAACTGCTGACTATAAGAAATCATCTCAGAGCAGCTCCTGACCCGATACCCCACTTCAAATATCTTGGGCTTACCATTGACAGCACTTTATCTTATGGGGTTCACATCGACAACATTACCAAAGCTGAGAACATACGCACTGGTATGCTATACAGACACAAGAACTGCCTAACCACTGAAGCTTTGAGGGCAGCTGTGCAGAGCTCAGTTATTTCCATCATTGACTATGGACTGGTCATTTATGGCTCAGCCATGGATACAGTTCTCCAGCGCATTTCTACCACCCTCAACAAAGCATGCTTACTTATATTAGGGGCTCCAAGTCACACCCACACATGCAGCCTTTACACCCAAACTGGCTGGCTGCAACTAATAGGGTGCCTAAGGTATCAAAGTTGCCTGTTGGCTCAGAAATTTTTCATGGGTCTCCTTCCACATGGAATGCAAGCACTGTTAAGCCCCTCCCAAAAAACATGCCTCATGCGTGGCCCTGAACATCAATTACTACAGGTTCCACACAGCCGTTCGTCCCAGGGGCAAAGATCATTTGCCTACAGAGCACAACTTTGGTTTAATGCTCTACCTGGTAACAGCACCTCCGAAAGCAAATTAGGCCCCTTCAAATTCAAACTGCAGCAGCACCGCTCTGAAGAAAATACTTCAACAGGCGGACTCAAGAAAAAAACAAATGGGGGGGGGGGGCGCTGTGGAGCCCAAGCTGAACAGCAGCAGATTTTACTAGCTCCTCATCAAACCCATAAAAATCGTAGAAAACTTTAATTTTGAGCTGTAATTTCAACTTAGAGTACAATTGTCGGAAAGAGCACCATTGAAATAGGGGAAATGGGCAACCCTAAGAAAGAGAAATTACAGAGTGGAGCAGAGAAAAGCAAAGGATCCAGTGGGGCCTCGTGATCTTTTACTACTCAGCAGGCCAAAGTAGAATCTGGACCCACAGAAACCATGGCATCTTTGGGGCAAAAACTTCAAAATTTAATTGCTACAGTCTCCACCTTAAACCAGAAGGTGGATGACTTTAATAGTCGAGTTTTGGTGGTCGAAAATGCAGTCGATGAGCTCAAGAGCGACCTACAGGATATCCGAAAGCAATCGGACTCCAACACCGCCACTAACGCCCTCATGGTAAAGGAGAATCAGCATCTCTGAGCAAGGCTGGATGTCCTGGAAAACCAGGTCTGATTGGGGGAACATTCAGATTGGTCTCCCTGAATGTAGTGAGAAAGACCATCTGATTATGTATGTCCATGAATGGCTCACTGAAAAGCTGCTGCCAGAAGGCGACGATTTTTCTTGGGATATACAGAAAGTGTACCGTATCAACCCCAGAGGTCAACTGCAAAACACAGAGGAACCCCGAACGTTGATGATCGTGACATCCGGTGTTGGCACCTGTGACCACATCCTTCGGTGTTCCCAGACGGCCAATCCTGTCATGCAAGACGACAACCAAATCTACATCTTTCCCGATGTTAGTTATTCGACTTGCCAATGAAGAAAACGCTTTGACGGGGTGCGACGACTTCTGAGGGAAGCGGGAATCACACACACTATGATTTTCCCAGGGAGGCTCTGGATCACACATCAAGGGAAGATCTTCTTATTTTCAGACCCAGTAGAGGCTGGTAAATGGGTCACCCGAATAGCTGCTGCTTCCAGACTCCGAGGAGAAGCCATCATGATCGAGGAGTTGGAAGGGGACACTTGAATGAATTGAGGGGCTTTTAAGTAGGCCTCAAGTTCACCAGGACTTTCCTATAAGCTAAGTGCTTAAAAATATCTAGTACTGAAAATGTTTTGATTTCCCTTTCCCAATGGTTGCATGAAAAGAGAGGGGTTACAAACTGGGGCCCTTACATTTCTTCTTCTAAATTACATCTGTAATGTTAAGTAAACGGCCCTGCTATACTCCTAGCTTTGTCATTATAGTTTGATCTCGGAACTAAGCATGGGGTAGTTTTAAATCTGGGCCTAAATTTTCTTGTAAAGCTTAATATTCCTACTCCGTGGCGATTTGATAATGGAGTTATAAATCTTAGTTTAAATATTGTTAACTAATTCTGCTGCAGAAAGTTATTATTGAAATGTAATTTTTACACGAAGGTTAACACATGGCACCACTAGTCCCTGCAGGGATATGTTCCCTTTATTAGGCTGGACATTGATGAACAATCCTTGATTCTCGAATTAGCCATGTTGCTCCTGGACTCTTCAACATGGCATAACTGGGACTATTGTTTAGAATGATTATTACGTTACCCTCCAATGATGTAACACTATATAGTGGGTGCAAATATTATTGTATATTCTATAACTAAGGGGGGGTTCCCCCAGTGGAAGAACATCTAAATGGTCTGTTCATTATATGCAATGTATATTGTCATGATATATGATGAAACCTAAAAATAAAGTTAAAAAGGAAAAACAAATGGAGCCAAATGTCAATAGTGCTCACGAATATTACCACAAGAACTCAGCTACACCGTTGTTGTCCAGGGAAATAATCCAGCTCAATGCAAACAGATAGACAGTTGTAAACTTTATTTTCCAACAACAAACCAGCAGCACGCTGCAAATGCCCCCTCCCCACGAGAACAGCCGAACGTTTTCGCGTGTGAACAGCGCTTTCTCAAGGCTGGGGTGGTCTTAGACACTGCAACTTCAAAGGACCATAATTAAAGTGACAGTGTCCGAATTTAAAAGTGTAAATATACTAAAAGTGCTTTTTTGTGCTATGTGTAGAGGATAAATTATACTAAACCTCAGTGACATACCAAATTGATAGATACTCCCCTTATATGCAGTAATTTTCAATACTATCTAATGTAACTATTGCTACACATCTATATAGTATATAATACAGAATACACATTACACCTATTGACTAAATCACTTAAAAATTCATCTAGTAAACCACCCTAAAACAGGTAAAAATATTCAGTTAAAATCAAATACAATGTTAAGACATCAATCAACATGAAATATGTTGAATTTATATCTAAAGACAGGACCTAATTCATAATCTGAAAAAAAATATGTTAATCATTAATTCCTCATGTAAGCTTTCTACCACTTATCTTATGTGTCCAATACATCATATAAGGTCCATGATTTCCGTATTTATAAAATCCGATGTTTCATAAATAATTCCTTGTAGATTCTCTGAAATATTTAAGCTAAAGAATAAAATTAAATGCTTAATCCCTAAAAATAAGAATGTTTCCAAATGTACCTTCAGAGAAAAGAGTGGGGAAAAAAGTGGAAAAAAATGGGGGGGAGATGGAAGGGGGAGGGGAAAAAAGAAAAGAAGGAAAAAAGGGGGAGGGAGAAATGAGATAATGCAGGCACATGAACTTGTACTCCAAACTGCATATCCAGCTGTAACAAAATCTTCTATAGATAGGGAGACAACTGGAAAAAGTCATTCAACCCAGGTGGTACATATGACTTCAAGAAAAATTACAAAAAAGTTTCTCTCTGTCTTAATTTTCTATCCAAGACACCCTCCTCTGATGTGTGGATATATTTTTTCTATTCATTTGAAACTCAAACTGACGTATATTTCCCTTTTCATTTATATGCTGTGATAAAGCACTGATGTCATCCTTGTGCAAAATACTCCGATTATGTTGTCCAGTTCTCACCTTAAAACGTAGGGTGTTCCCTACGTAGAAACTCTGGCACATTTTACATGAGGCAAGGTACACAATATTCCTGGTATTACAAGTCCCAAAATCTGTAATCGAAAAGTTTTTTTCCTGTCACTGGATCCACAAAGGTGTTCCCTGGTTTAATGAATTTACAAAAGCTGCAGTTATTGCATCGAAAGGTTCCATTTGGTAATGAAGTATTCCGCTGATTCTGTTTTTCCCAGTATGTACTATTCATTTAAGCGTCTCTTAAATTTGTACCTGTTCTATAAGTAGTTCATTGTGGATTTTTCACTATGTGTTGTAGCTTCTCTCGGTGTTTAAACTGTCCCAGTTTTTCTTAATCATGTTATTAAACATGTGGGCTTGAGGACTGAAAGTAGTGATGAATCTTGGACATTGGGAGATCATCCAGTTCCTGGAGGTCACATCATTTGTCAGTCTTAAATTCTCTTTTTTTTTTTATTTATTTATTCACAATTCGTATTTACAACCTTTGAGTCAAAGACTCATTTACAAAGGCACCTCGTCGCAGGGAGGGGAGACAACATTTTGGTGGTGCAAAACAGTGGGGAACAATACAGGTGAAATACAAAAAGAGCATACAAAGCAAAGCAAATGGACATACAAAGCAATTTCAGTGAATACAGTGGGGCACGCAGGTTTCAATGCATGGTGTACAGACTACAAGTAAGCTAATCTAAATAAACTAGTACATATGTAATACTGTAAGATCCCTAGGGATACTAGATGGCGGATACCTGGGGGGGGTGCAGAAGGGTAGTTGCTAGGGAGAGTGGTAGACCGGGGGACTAGGTCTGTGAATTTGCTTAGATGGAGCTCTAGGTAAGGCCCTGTCATGGACATTTGCAGCTCCGAGTGTCAGTGAGGTGTCTGCGTAGGGCGATTTTGAAGGGGCCGATTTTAGAGACAGTTGTGATGTAAGTGGGGAGGGAATTATACCAGGATGGGGCTCTGTAGTAGAAAGATCTTTGGGTGAGCGAGGTCCTAGCTCTCGGCACCTGGCAGGTGGCTTTGGTTGTATTTTGGGTGGCAACCAAGTGGGTGGCCCGTTGTAGGGATGTAGTGACTCCTGGAGGGGAGAGCCCAAGAACTGTCTTTTTGGCCAGTATACAGGTTTGGTATCGCAGGTACTCTTCAAAGGTGAATAGGTTCAAGGTGGAGTAAAGCTGGCATGTGTGCGTTCTGCTGGGGGCACCAGTCAGGAGCCTGCAGGCTTTGTTGATAGAGGTCTGGACTTTGGTGAGGGCAGTGGGGTCAGCAGCTGCATAGATAGGGAGCCCATAATCAACCAAAGACAGGATGGAGGAGGTGATAGCCAGTCATAGTGCATACTCAGAGAGGCAGTCTTTGTGGCGGTAGAGAAGTCCAATCTGGGCATTCATGGCAGAGGACAGCGAGTTAAGATGGGCATGGAAGGAGAGAGATGAGTTGAAGGTGATGCCCAGGTATTTGTAAGTAGACACCTGCTCAAGTGGGTGTAGGGTGTGGGGGAGGATGAGAAGGGGGGCATTTCTGGAGTTACTTTGGTGGTGTGCAAAAATCATAGATTTCGACTTCTTTTGGTTCAGAACCAGACGATGGTCGAGGAACCACTTTTCAGCTTGGCTGAAGGTGAGTTGCAAGGAGCTCTGGAGGGTGAGTGGGTCGGGGCGGGAGGAGACGAGGACCGCAACGTCGGCGTATAGAAGCATTTTGCCCAAGCAGGAGCTGGGGAAGGTGTTTAGAAAGAGACTGAACAATGTGGGGCCCAGGATGGAGGCCTGAAGTACCCCAGTGTGTACAGGTAGGGCAGCTGATAGGATACCACTGATTTTGACCCATTGGGATCTGTCATGGAGGTAGCTGGAGAACCAGGCCAGGGGGCCAGACAAGAAACCAAGATGACGGAGGGAGTCAAGCAAAAGGGGGTGACACACAGCATCAAAGGCCTTGGATAGGTCAACGAACACTGCCCCAGCGATCTCCCCAGAGTCAAGTGCAGAGTGTATTTGGTGGGAGAACTCCAATAGGGCTGAAATGGTGCCGTGTCCAGGATGGAAGCCATGCTGCTCTGGGCATATGATGTTGTACTTGGATAGATAATCCATGAGTTGGGTGGATACTATTTTCTCCAGGGCTTTGGGGGGGGGGAGGATGGAAATTGGTCGGTAGTTGTTTGGTAATGGGCGGTCTCCATTTTTATGAATTGGGGTATTTTCAGCTGATTTCCATGCATTCGGGAATTGGCCGAGGCATAGAGACTGGTTAAAAAGGTCAGTGAGAGGGGTTAACATGACATCAAGCGTTAGGCGGAGAATCCTGGAATCAAGGGGGTCACAACTGGGGTTGCGGCTGGAAAGGGCTTTTAGTAGGAGTGGTTTGGCATCGAGGGGAGATATGGTATGGAGGAGAAAGGGGGGCGATTAATAGCTGGGGGTAGGAGGCATGGATAGGATCGAAGAAGCAGGCAGGAAGGACTGCACTTAGGTCGGAAAAGGTCGTGTTGAGGCAGTCGGCAACAAGTGGGGGGTCAGTGGTAATAGCGCTGTTAACAACCATCTGGGGGGGGAGAGTGGGTTTTCCCATTAAGCTCCTTAATATTATCCCAGAAAGCTCGTGCGGAGCCCCAGGATGAGGCCTGGGTGGTTTGGCAGTATTTGGCCTTGGCTTGCTTTATGGCCCAGGTGCATTGGTTGTGAGCAGCATTATAGGCTTGTCTGTCTGCAATCTTGCCTGACTCGACCGCAGTGTGCCACAGGTTATCTTGCTGCTTCAGTTGCTGGATCAGCGAAGGAGAAATCCAGGCAGCATTGTGTCTTTTGGAGTGAGTGCTGGTAACAGGGGCAAACATGTCACAGACCTTGCAGAAGGCTCTGGTGAGGAAGGCTAGAGCAGTATCTATATCCGTCGCAACAGAGATCGGGGACCAGTCAAGCTGGGCTAGGTACTGCTTTAGTTTGTTAAGGCCCCTGGGGCAAAAGCGGCGGGGGGGTGACTTTGCACACAGGATTGAGAATGGGGGAGGACCAGAAACAGAGGATAGGGGAGTGGTCACTAAGGGAGTTGGCTAGAACGTTAACAGACTTGAATTTTTGGGGACGGTTGGAGAGTATTATAACAAGGAGAGAGCTGGACCCACTTGGTTGGTTGAATCTAGTGGGATGAGTGACTGTTTGAGTTAGGTCAAGGGCCGAGAAGGTGTCCTTTATATGTGCTGCAGTGGAGCCAAGCCAGTTGATGTTGAGGTCACCTAGGACAAGCTGTTCAGCTTTGTGGGCCAGGGTAGAGAGATAGTTAGTGAGGGAGTGGACAGCAAGACTGTGTGCCCGTGGGGGTATGTAAGTGGTTGTAAGATAAAGAGGGCCATGGCCTGGGTCAGGGGAGATTTTTAGGGTGATGGATTGGGCACCACGATCGAGCTTGGGGGTAGGTAGTGCATGGCCCAGGAGGGAGTCACGTAAGTAGACTGCACATCCACCACCACGCTTACCCACACGATCTTCTCTGAAAAGGGTGAAGCCAGGGAGGGAGACAGCAGAGTCGGGGGTTAACGTGGAAAGCCAGGTCTCCACTATGGCAAGAATGTCAGGCCTGTGTTGGGTGACCCAGCACTGGAGTGCAGCAGTTTTCTTTGGGAGACTGCAGATATTCATAGAGGCAATGCGGAGGCCATGCCCAGTAGGGGGCAAAGGGGGTAGAATGTCCAGGTCCAGGGTTAGGGTGGACATTCCCAGAGCAGAAGGAGAAAGGTGATGAGTCAGAGAAGAGGACTACAGTGGTTGGGGTAGAAGAGCTTGGGAAGATGCGAGGATCTGGGGGGGCAGTGCAGGGGATGGGTAGTGAGCTAAGGGAAGGTCTGGCTAGGACGGAGAGTACCCAACCTGCACTGTGTACAGGGGGCAGGGGAGTGGACATTGGTGGGGGGTGTGGTGGGGTGATAGGGTGGTCCAGCATGCGAGGTGAGTTAGTGGTGAGAGGAAAACAGATGGGGATGCTAGGAGCAATGGGTGGATTGGCAAGTGGAGGCTGACCGTGTGGCAGATGTGGGCTTACAACAGAGCTGGAGAGATTCATCGGAGGGATAGTGGGGGGGGACAGCACAGTGAGGAGCAGAGTGAGTATAGAGAACACTGCAAGGGACATACTGGAGGATGGGATGTGAGGAAGACAGATAGGTGGTGGCAGGCAGGATCCCCGTAGTGGCCAACGAATATAATCTGCAGGTGGAGAAGTGGGCTTATTGGTTAAAACGTGTCCTTCTTCTATTGGTTAAGCCACCCTATATAGCTGCATGTCAACCAAGGGTGGTGGTGGGGGTGGTGGGGCCGGCGCGCGCAGTGTCGGCGGGGGCAGCACCTGTGGTTTGAACTGAGCCACAGTCCTCCGCTTCTATGCTGGGCCCACGTGTATTCCGTTCCGTACCTGCAGTAGTTCGGCTTCGGGGGGCGGGCGTCTGCATTCAGGCCCTCGCGACCGACCGGGATCCAGGGAATTGCTGTGGAGAGGAAGCAGGTCACTGTTATTTATGCTGTGGGAAATGGGGTGGAGACTTACAGGACTACAGTTCTATCGGGACATGCAAATGGCTGCAGTTAGTTTCTAACTGAATTGCAAATGGCTGAAGTGATTTTAACTAACTTAGCCTGGTAGCAGTAGTTTAAAGCTAAGCAAATGGCTGAACAGACTTTCAGTAAATTAGCCAGGCAGCAGGTTTTAAAGCTAAGCAAATGGCTGAACTGAGTTTAAGTAAATTAGAAGAGCTGAGTTTAAGTAAATTAGCCTGGCAGCAGTTGTTAAAGTTCCTATTCCGACAGTAATCACAGTTCCTGAGCTTCTTAAGGCACAAAATTTATTTTCTGTACACACAGCAATCAGTTTCTGAGCTCCTTAAGGTACAGAATTAGTTTATATTTAAATACATTAATCACAGTTCCAGAGTTCCTTTAAGGTACACAGGTAGGCCATACAAGTAAAGGCAGTGGAGATTCCACGAAATAAAACTATCTCCACTGCTATGCTGACAGAAAATGTTAGAGACAGAAAGGCGGCAAAGCACAGTGGTTTGAACGCCCACAGTCCTCTGCTTCTATGCTGGGCAGCGTGTGTTCCGTTCATTACCTGCAGTAGTTAAACCCGAGCGTCTGCACTCAGGCCTCGCGACCACCCAGGATCCAGGGAATTTTTTTGATTATTTACTGTTCTTATTTGTAAGAGGATATTACGTTCCATAGTATCTGTTTTCACCTTGGCTTTTGAAATGACAGTTTCATTGTACCCCCTATTTTTAAAACATTGTGTTAACTCTACGGCTGTTTTCTCATAATCCCTTTCTGATGAGCAATTCTTTTTGCCCGATAGAATTGACCAGTTGGAACATTTGCTGTTACACTGTGCTGGATGACAGCTCTGACAGTGCAGTACGGAGTTTTTTTTCTGTACTCTTTCTATATAACTTAAGTTTCTATATTACCATCAATTCCTCTCATGATGAGTAAGACCAAATAGTGGATTTCTTTAAGATCCACCATGACTTCAAATTTTAAGTTAACATTTGTCATTTCTAAGTATTTAACGAAATTCTGTAGATCTGTCTTTGTGCCTTTCCAAATAAATATTAAGTTGTCGATTAAGTGTTTGTAAAAATCAATAAAAGTGGCAAAAAGGATTTCTTTCACTATATATTGACTTTTCCTCCCACTTGGCCATATACTGTACATAATGGCATAGTTGGGGGCCATGGCTGCCCCCATAGCTGTTCAATTTTGCTGTAGGTACATCCGATCTTTGAACATAAAAGCATTACATCTCACAACTTTTTCTGTTAATGTTATTAAAAGTTCCACAAACGGCCTGTGAGAGGGATGTTTTTTGATACAAGGCTTCTCTCAGGCATTCTAAACCCTCAGTATTTGGAATGTTAGTACACAAGGATCACACGTCCATGGTCACTAAAAATGAATCTATTTCTCAATAGATGTCTTGTAAAAAGTTTAACAAGTGGGTGGTATCCCGCAAATATGACCTTGTATTTTGTGCAATTGTTTTAATGTGACTGTCAATGAACTGTGCAATGTTATCCATTAAGGATCCAATACTCGCCACAATTGGTCTTGCTATTGGTTCTTCAAGTGTTTTATGAACCTTAGGGAGTCCATATAGAATGCCCTAATTGGAAAATCAACTGTCAAAAAAACAAAAATGTCTTGATCTATTAAACCATCTAAATGAGCTTAGTTTAGAATTTCGTCAATTATTTTTAAATTTTCAACATTGGATCACTGTCCAATTTCAAGTAAAATTCAGTATCCCCCCAATTGTCTTAACATATCAAACTCATAATCACTCTTATTTTGAATCACAATAGCCCCCCGGCCCCCGTCGGCAGGTTTAATTATGATTTTATCATTAGATCTCAGATCTTCAGTGGCTCTCTTCTCTTCACTTCACTTCACTGGTACAATTGTAAAAACGTGCAGGTAGTAACTGTAAGTTTTCCAATTCCTTAACAAAGTTTTTCCAAAAATAGATACCGCTGCATTTTGACGCGGGAGAAGGTAGCTTTAGGTTTGAATCTTAATAACCATATTCCCCTCCATTTCCTCACTCTCAACTGAATTCAGAAATTGTGATGTCTCACTATTTTGTTCTTCTTCTTTGAAAAAGAAAGCTTTGAGATTCAGTTTTCTAGTGAACTTGTAGAAATCCACTAATGTTCCAAATATATCTAAATCTCTGGTTGGAACAAATGAAAGTCCCCTTTGAAGTAAGTTCTTTTCAACATCAGTAAGCGTACAGTATAATCAGATATATGTATTTTTTATTTAGTGTACTTTTTTCTTGGCAGGGCCTCTATCAGGATCTGCCCTGGTCACGGCCCCCGGACTTCCACCTACCGTCATTCTTCCAGTCACCCCTGGCTTTCACCCCAGAAAGGCAGGGCCACGGGACTGGTCCCCTCTTAACCAGCCTGCAGAACCAGTAACTAGCTGGGAGAGCTGGCGACGGAGGCTAATTGAAGCCCAGGGAGGGCTTCATAGAGACGGAGGCCCCACCTGATTTTTCCCCCTGTAAGCAGGAGCAGGGACGTGCAATGACGACCTGCGTCCACCCCGCCCCTGGATTCTAATTGGCATCAGTACACAGTGGTGAACCCAGCTTCCACAGGGTGTCGCCACTGCATCGAACACTCGATCCCCCTTCCCCAAGAGAAGGAGAGCAGTCTTGGGTTGCTCGATCCTTCTCCCCCGGCCGGCCCTCCAACGACCCGGATCTGTTCCCGAACCCAGGTCGCCGTTGTCGCAAGTGGAAATCCCACCGCTGCACTGATGGGCCAGCCATATAATCAGATATATTAATAACCACTTGATTGATGCCACTCAAAATCTCTGCCCTCGCCCCCTCCCCCGAAAGTTGTTCCCCCTCTGTCATTTGTATCCTGTCCCCTTTCCTCTTCTGGTTCTTCCTCCCCTTGCCCCATGTTCCTCGCCTAATGTATCCTGTCAAAATCTGGTAAACCTGGGGCTGCGTCACAAGGGGTGTTCCAGTAAGTTCATAACCACCATCTGTGGGTTGGATGTTGTCATGGTATAGTGCTGATTGGGATGGATCTGGGAATAGGAGTGGGGATAAGGATGGGGGGGCAGAGGGTGTTGAAAGGACTGTGGTGTGTCGGTCTGCAGTTGCAAATTCGGCCTGGAATGGCCCTCCTGTCTCTGTAGATGTGTTTGTTGTTGCCTCAAGGCTTCCTGGTTGGAAGGAATGCTTTCTTGGCTCACATCTACAGTACAAAAGGATTTGAATATAGAGATGTATTTACATTGTAGTCTGACTCATATCCTGAACCACTAGTGTATATATCCTGATAGGTCTTGATAGTCTTGCTGCCTTTGTCTATTTGTTTTATTAAGAACTGACTTGGTGGGGGGGGGGGCTCTGATTTTTTCCAATTAATTCTTCCTTCTCCATAGTCCTTTCTATCACGTTCAGACTTATTGGCTTTAAAGCTCTCAATTCTCACAGCTTGTTTTTTAATATCATCCTCTAATCTCAGATGGAATTCAGGATATTCTGAGTGAGTTGAAAAGGTCTGGGCCATTCTATCCCTTTCAATAAGTTCAATTGTAACTTATTTTTCAATAATCTCAGCATTTTTAAGTATACTCAATCAGGCCTGCTGTAGATTTTAAAAGGTGAGCTTGCCAACCCACCAAAAAAGTAATCTCTATCATTTCCAAAGGCAGGGGTTATAGTCCATCGCAAACCGCAAGGTGCGCGGTTCATGGCAAGATACACAAAGGTACATTTGGAAACATTCTTATTTTTAGGAATTACGCATTTAATGTTATTCTTTAGCTTAAATATTTCAGAGAATCCACAAGGAATGATTTATGAAACATTGGATTTTACAAATACAGAAATCATGGACTTTATATGATGTATTAGACACATAATAAGATAAGTGGTGGAAAGCTTACATGAGGAATTACTGATTAACATATTTTTTCAGATTATGAATTAGGTCCTGTCTTTAGATATAAATTCACCATATTTCATGTTGATTTATGTCTCGACATTGTATTTGATTTTAACTTAATACTGTTTACCTGTTTTAGGGTAGTTCACTTAGATGAATGTTTAAGTGATTTAGTCAATAGGTGTATTATTATATATATATATATATATATATATATGTAGCAACAGTTACATTAGACAGTATTGAAAATTACTGCATATAAGGGGATTATCTATCAATTTGGTATGTCACTGAGGTTTAGTATAATTTATCCTCTGCACACAGCGCAAAAAAACACTTTTAGCAAATTTACACTTTTAAATTCAGACACTGCCACTTTAATCATGGTTCTTTTAGGTTGCAGTGCCTAAGACCACCCCAGCCTTGAGAAAGCGCTGTTCACGCGCAAAAACATTCGGCTGTTCTCATGGGGAATGGGGCATTTGCATCGTGCTGCAGGTTTGTTGTTGGAAAATAAAGTTTACAACTGTTTATCCGTTTGCATCGAGCTGGATTATCTCCCTGGACAACAACGGTGTAGTCTCTCTGGAGAAAGCAGCTGTGACTGCTTCCCCTAACGCTCTACCCTCCCTTCTTTGCACTCTCACCAGCACCTGTCCTTTACTTTTGCCAGCACTTACTGCCACTCCCATTCCCTTCACCCCACCCAACCTATAATCTTCCTCCACACCCACCCTCCTATCTCTTATCTATCTCCATCCTTCTCTTCCCTCCAGTCACCTCTAAACCCCCCCCCCACATGTGGACAAGGCCGGTTCTGGCTGCCCACTCCTATATATTGTCTCTTGTTACTATGTTTTATGACCATGTGTTACAAAACTTGTAGTAAGTTGAAACGTGTCTGCTTTGTTGTGTAACATAGCTCTCTAAAATTACATATCTGTAGAAATACTCTATTCTCTGTATAACTCTACTGCTCCCCTTATATGACTCTCCCAATGGAAATTTGTACTGTTGCGCCTGTTTTATACTGTTACTGTATGTTGTTTTCATGCAATGACATGGAATCTTTGTAAATGAGTTCAATAACTCAAAGGTATTTGTAATCCAAGACTAAATAATAAAATAAAAAATAGGGAGGGGTATCACCAGCAGGAGGGAGGAAATAATTCCCATGTATACTTTGTTAACAAGACTGCGCTTTGAGTACTGTGTGCAGTTCGGGAGGCCCCATCTGCGAAAGGACAGGAACAGGATGGAGATGGTGCAGAGGAAGGCAACCAAAATGGTGCAGGGCCTACATCAGAAGACCTATGAAGAGGATTAAGGAATTAAACTTGTTCTCTCTGGAAGACAGGAGGGGGATATGACAGAGACATTCAAATATCTCAAGAGAATAAACAAGGTGCAGGAGAAGAAAAAATTACTCACCTTAGTAATGTTGTTTCTTCTAAAGGAGTCTTGTTGTATTCTATCTGTAGTGATCACCAACCTTTGAACTGCCCCAGAGAACAAAGAGTTAACTTTCCATGCAGGGCATGGAATGCTGAGCTCGAGCTCGGTTGAAGCCTCTGTCTGCTGTTGTTTAAACTCCAACCGTCAGATCTTTATGAGCTATACTCACTAGGCGTTCTGTGTGGAAACTGTAAAACTCACACTAGCTAACTGGCAACTAAATTTGTTAAAAGGTTTTTTTTTGTTTCAAAGCAAAGACTCAAGTCAGGAAACCCAAAAAACAAAACACAACACACACCCAAAATAAAGGAGGGTGATAAAGGGGCACCTCTAGGTGCCAACACTGCTCCTGCCCACCCACATCCCAAAAACCAGGTTCTGAGAGGGGAGGCAGGGGGAGGTCAGAAAACAGCAAGACTCCATTAGAAGAAACAACATTACTAAGGTGAGTAATTTTTTCTTCAAACAACATGAAGTCTTGCTGTATTCTGACTATCTGCAGACTACCAAGCAGTACCTCCATGGAGGAGGGACATAACCTACTTTGGGAAAAGGCTCTGAAGTACTGCTGTGCCAAACCGAGCATCACTCCTAGCCTGGATATCCAGAGAGTAATGCTTGGTGAATGTATGGACTGTTTTCCAGGTGGCTGCTTGACAGATTTCTAAGATAGGAATATCCCTGGCAGCAGCCAGGGAAGCAGCTGTACTTCTAGTAGAGTGAGCCCTCAGGCCTGAGGGTGGGGTTCTACCCAATTTTTCATAGCAGAATTGTATACAAGAGACAATCCACCTGGCAATAGATCTTTTAGTGGCAGGTTTGCCCTTACTGACCTCCCCATAAGTGAGGAACAACTGGAGGGACTCAAACCTGTGACCATTGGTGCGCTCTATGTAGTAGCTAAGGGCCCTTTTTATAGCCAGGCTGTGCAGCCTCCTCTCTCCAGAGGAGGAATGGTCAGTGAAGAAAACAGGGAGAGACATAGACTGATTAAGGTGGAAATCTGAAACCACCTTAGGCAAAAAGTTCCTGTTAGTTCTTAGGACCACTTTATCTCTATGGAAAGAGATGAAATCAGGCTCCACTGACAGGGCTTGCAATTCACTGATGCGCCTGGCAGAGGTAATGGCTACCAAAAACACAGTTTTCCAAGTCAAGTACTTAACCTCTGCAGAGGACAAAGGCTCAAAGGGGGGTTGCATAAGCTGAGCAATGCAAACATTAAGGTCCCAAGCAGGAGCAGGGTCCTTGAAGGGAGGATTGGTGTGCAGCAATCCCTTGAAGAATTTACAAAATACAGGATGGGCTGATAGAGGAGAGGGCTTGCCTAGAAACATAGAAACATAGAATTTGATGGCAGATAAGGACCACTTGCCCCACCCAGTCTGCCCATTTCCGTACCTGATGGATAAGCTGCAGATCCAAGTTAACCAGCAGCCTACTTCTTCCTACCCCCAACCCCTAGAATTGCCTTATGACTGTCCTATGCATGCTTGAATTCCACCACTGTTTTTCACTCCACAACCTCCTCTGGAAGGCTGTTCCATGCATCCACAACCCTCTCTGTGAAAAATACTTCCTTAAATTACCTCTGAGCCGCCTCCACCTCTATCTTCAAATTGTGCCCTTGTTCTTGCACACCTTTTTTGAAAGATGCTACCTCTTGGACTTTGTTGATTCCCTTGAGGTACTTGAAAGTTTCTATCATGTCCCCTCTCCTCCTTTCCTTGAGGCTATACATATTAAGCTCCTTAAGTCTCACTTCATATGTCTTCCAGTGCAGACCCTGCACCATTTTAGTTGCCCTCCCTGGACAGCTTCCATCCTGTCTATGTCTTTGCGGAGATTGGGTCTCCAGAACTGCACGAGTACTCAGATGTGGTCTCACCAGCTGTCTGTACAGAGGATAATAACTTCTTTTTCTGCTGGTGATGCCTCTCCCTATGCATCCCAGTATCCCCCAGCCCTCCTTGCTGCCCTCTCACATTGCTTGCCCACCTTTAGGTCATCTGATATGACTACCCCCAGGTCCCTTTCCATTTTTGTTGTTGTTAGTATCTCACCCCCCATTGTGTACTCTTCCCCTGGGTTTTTGTTTCCCAGGTGCATTACTTTGCACTTCTTAGCATTGAATCGAAGCTGCCATACATTTGACCATTCCTCCAGCCTTGCCAAGTCCCTTCTCATCCTTTCCACCCCACCTTGTGCATCAACTCTGTTGCCGATCTTTGTGTTATCTGCAAAGAGACATACTTTTCCTTCCAGTCCCTCTGCAATGTCGCTATAAAGACATTGAAGAGGACTGGTCCTAATACTGAACCCTGCTGCACCCTACTAGTAACCCCCCTTTCTTCAGAGTGGACTCCATTTACTATTACCCTCTGTGTCCTATTCTCCAGCCAATTCTTTACCCAGGCTATCGTCTTGGGACCCACTCCCAGGCTGGCTAACTTGTATATTAATCTTTTGTGTGGGACTGTGTCAAATGCCTTGCTAAAGTCTAGGTAGGCCATGTCCACAGCTCCTCCCTGATCTACTACTTTGGTCACCCAGTCAAATAAATCTATCAGATTTGTCTGGCATGACCTTCCTGCTGTGAATCCATGCTGCCTTGGGTCCTGTGCCCCTCTGGCCTCTAGATACTCAACAATTCTTTCCTTCAGAAGTGATTCCATCATTTTCCCTACCACTGAGGTTAAACTAACAGGTCTGTAGTTTCCTGCTTCTGCCTTGCTCCCACTTTTGTGAAGGGGAATCACATCTGCCCTCCTCCAGTTCTCGGGTACCACCCCATCCTCCCATGATTTGTTAAAGAGGGTAGTCAGTGGTGTCACTAGTTCTACCCTTAGTTCTTTTAGAATTCTGGGATGAATCCCATCAGGCCCCATTGCTTTGTCCACCTTCAGTTTTAAGAGCTCTTTCAGAACTCTTTCTTCTGTAAATGGGCTGGTATCAACTTCTGTATCCAGAGTGTTTCTACTGTTTGTTTTAGGTACCTCCCCCTCTTCCTTTGTAAATACTGAGCAAAAATATTTGTTTAGTATCTCTGCCTTTTCACAGTCACCCTCTGCCCACCCTCCCTCCCTTTATTAAGCCTCACTATCCCTCCCTTGGTCTTCCTTTGCTCCCTGATGTACCTATAAAAGGTTTTATCCCCTTCTTAACTGAGTTGGCTATCTTTTCCTCGGTTGGGGCCTTTGCTGTTCTGACTGCCTTCCCAGCTTCCTTTTGCTTTAACTGATACAGTTCTCTGTCCTGTTCCTTCTGTGATTCCTTGTACTTCCTGAATGCTTTTTCTCTTGAACCTTCTGCCACTTCCTTTGAGAACCATAGTGGTTTCTTACCTCGTTTCATTTTGTTTATTTGCTTTACACAAAGGCTTGTTACCTCTGTGATGGCAGTTTTTATTATTCCCCATTGTTCTTCCACCCCTCCTTCCTGCCCATTTGCTAGTGCATTCCTTAGCACTCACCCATTTTGGCAAAGTCAGCCCTCCTAAAATCCAGTACCTTTGTCTTTGTATGGCTTGACTCTATTGCTGTGTTTATTGTGAACCATACTGTTCGATGGTCGCTAGTTCCCAGATGGCTACCCACTTCTACATCTGTGATCCTCTCTTCATCTCCATTTGAGAGAACCAGGTCTAAGATTGCTCCCTCGAGTGGGCTCCAATACTAGTTGTCTAGGCATGCCCCTGTAGGGCATCCAGAATAACCCACTCTTAGAAGTGGCTGCTGCAACTGCACTCCAGTTAACATCTGGCATATTCAGATCACCCATCAGCAATATCTCCCTTTATCTGCCATTCTAAGTATACTTTCTATCATTTCCTTGTCCATTTCCTCCCCTGAGAGGGGTCTGTATACAACCCTCTGCGGATTGTGGTGCCATTGTCTGCCTCCAAATTGACCCACAGTGCTTCTTCTCCTCCTCCCTGTTTACCCTTTTGTTCTGTTGCTTTGATTTCTTCTCTTATGTAGAGAGCTATTCCTCCTCCTCTTTTACCCTCCCTGTCCCTCCTGTAGATAGTGTATCCTGGTATGTTTACGTCCCAGTCATGGTTCTGTGTGTACCATGTTTCTGTGACTGCCACAATATCCAGATCTTCCTCCTCCATCAAGGCCACTAATTCAGGAAGCTTGTTACCCAGACTATGGGCATTGGTACTCATTGCTCTCTATTTTTGATGGCTTTACCTTCTGTAGCGGCAACCCCACTGACCTTTCTACCTTGGTCTTTTCTCATTTAGTACCCTGTTTTGTAGGGAGGCTGGGATTTTCCTTCTGCTTATCAGTGTCTCCTTGCTTGACTAGTTTAAAGGCTTGCCAATGACGCATTTAAACCGATTGCTTAAAGACTTGTTCCCTTCCTGGACAGATGCAGACCATCCTGCAGTATAGGCTGATGTTCCTCCAGGTGGAACCCCAGTCCCAATGAAGCCAAACCCCTGTACTCCACACCATTTTTTAACCATCTGTTAAACTGCGTAGGTGCAAAGTACCGGCTCACTCATGCCACTGACAGGCAGCACCTGAGAAAGGATACTGTGTGTGCTACTTGTCTTAAGCCCCTCCCCAACTCTCAAAGTCCTTTTGCACTGCTCTAATCTCATGATGAGCCAAGTCATTTGTCCCTAGGTGGACAATGATGTCCCGCTCAGACTCCGTGCAACTGTTCTCGCGATCCCTAGGATGCGCTTCCTGTCCCTCCAAGCCATGGCACCAGGCAGGCACCTTACTTCAGTTTTCCCTGCTCCCCCCAGTTCTATCCCCCTAATAATTGAGTCCCCCACCAGGAGCTGCTTTCTTTCCCTGTGGTGCCCTCTGCCTCCTTCCTGAGGGCCTCCCTTGTGACAGTTATCTGCACCCTCCTTAGTCTCCTCTGCGGGTGCATCCATAGGGGAACTATGCTCTCCCAGAATGGTGTATGGATTGTGGAGTGTAACAACTGACTGGGTGTGCCTCTGTTCCACCACCCTTACCCTCCCTGAGCCCACTGTGGTCCAACTGCTGTGCTTTCTTCACAACCTCTGAAGTAGTGGTGGTGGCTGTGTTGCTCCCTGGATGGGGGAGGTTCCCTTGCCACTGTCCAGTGCGGCCTGAAGATGGGCAACTTCCTCCCTCAGGGCAGATAGTTGTCTGCAAACAGGGCAGCATCTCAGCCTCCAGAAAGACTCCCGGAAGACTGCTGCCCCACAGCCATTACATTGTACTACTCCCCACATAACTGTCTACCTTGTTTAGTTTTTTTTTTTTTGTGTGTGTGTGTGTGTGTGTGATTGGTGCGTTATATAGAAATATATGTATTTATATAATGTGTATGCTTATATTGTCAGTGCAGTGTGCTAGACAGGATATGACAGTGATGTGTACCTTGCCTCTTAAGGAATGATGTCAGAACCCCAGGTATAAATGAACTATTTCCAGGGGTTGGTGCGGTGAGGGGTTGGAAGAGGTTGGGCCTAAACTGTGCCCTCACTAAACAATCAGCTAAACGCTCTGACCTACCGATGCGATGAGTGCCTTCCTGTCAGTAAGATGCCATACACGACAATTTGTAATACTGCTTCAAACCAACTTGACAGAGAAAATACCCTGCTAATCAAACAGAGAAAAATCCAAACATCCAAGTCAGACACAGGTAAACCTCCCCAGCCCCAAAACAGCCTGGTGACTTGTGCTCTGAAAACAGTCAGCCCCAAAACACGTCAGCTGTGCAGAAGGGCAGACACAGAAAACAGTATTTAGCCTATGTGGGTTTAAACTCTTCCTGCACTGAAAACCTTAACACTTTTAACACAAGTAAAGCAAACTCCACCTCCCTCTGTTGATTGAAAGACTGTCTTTTCTGATAATTCTAAGTTGCTTATTTAAGTTGCCTACTGACAAGAAGGCAGAAACAGCTGCCAGATGCACTTTAAGTGTAGCTGGTCTAAGTCCCAAGCCATTAAGATGAACCATGTAGTCCAGGACTGTAGGCAACCCAGCAGATTCTGGAAGAATATGCTTATTAGAGCACCAAATAGTGAACCTTTTCCATTTGGAGTTGTAAGTCTTTCTGATGGAAGGCTTTCGAGAAGCCTTAAGAGTATCCAGAAGACCTTGAGAGAGGTGCAGATCAGCAAACCCTAACTCTTCAAGAGCCAGGCCTTGAGATTGAGAGATTTGAGATTCGGATACCAAATCCTTCCCTGAGAGGATGTCAACAGGTTGTAATTCCTGGGAAGAGACAGGGGAATGTGGACTGCTAAGGACAGCAACAGTGGATACCAGGGCTGTCTGGCCCAGTCTGGAGTGATCAGAATCACTTTGCAGGGTTGAGACCTGATCTTGACTAGCACCTTGAACAGGAGAGGGAAGGGGGGAAAGCATACAGGAACTTCCCTTCCCAATTCAGAACCAGAGCATCCGGGGGATTGAGCCCAAGACTGGGGTCTGCAACAGAAGAGGGAAGTTGGTGATTGTCTGGGGCTGCAAAAGATCTATCTGTGGAGTGCCCCATCTGGAGAAAATCACTTTCAAAATTAGGGGATCTAGGGACCATTCGTGGTGGCCCTGAGATATCCTGCTGAGAGCATCTGCTAAGACATTGTCCTTCCCTGGGAGGTGAACTGCTATCAGAGAGGTTTGCAGGGAATAGGCCAGAGACCACAACTTCATTGCTTCTGTGCACAAGTCCATAGACCGAGTGCCTCCTTGCTTGTTGATGTACCACATTGTGGTGGTATTGTCTGTTCTGATCTGGACCACCTTGTTGTGTACAGATTTGGAAAAAGCTAGCAGTGCCAGAAACACTGCTCTAAGTTCCAAGAGACTGATGTGAAGCAGAGATTCTTGAGGTGACGACAGCCCTTGGGTGGTAAGATCCCCCAAGTGGGCTCCCCAGCCCAAGAGGAAGGCATCTGTGGTGAGGATTAGTGAATGAGACTGAGTGACAAAAGGAACTCCCTGTCTTAAATTGTCCTGATCCTGCCACCCTTGCAAGGCCTGGAGCAGGGTTCGAGTTACTGGGACTAGTTTGGTAAGGGAATCCTTTCTTTGGGACCAGAAGGCTCTTAAGTGAAACTGAATGTCCCTCATCAGGAATCTCATCCCCGGACCACTGCTGTAGAGGCTGCCATGTGGCCCAGGAGCTGCAAGAAGTGCCATGCTGGTCAAGACACCTGAAGGGTGAAAGAGGAGGCCAGTTCTATAAGGGTCCTTGCCCTGTCCAGCGGAAGGAAGGCTTTTGCTTTTGTTGTATCCAGTTCTGCCCCTATAAAGGTGAGGAGCTGTACTGGCTCGAGAACTGACTTTGGATGGTTTAGGAGGAATCCTAAGGAAGTGAGCAGTTGCTGAGTTATCTGAAGATGTGACTTGACTTGGTCTGGAGACTGACCCACTATGAGCCAGTCGTCCAAGTATGGAAAGATGGAGATCTTTTTTCTCCTTAGGAAAGCAACCACTACTGCCAGGCACTTTGTGAACACCCTTGGGGGCTGATGTTAGGCCAAAGGGCATTGCTCTGAATTGATAGTGGCCTGAGGGCAACTCGAACCTGAGGTACTTTCTGTGGGAGCACCTGATGGGAATGTGAAAATAGGCATCTTTGAGGTCCAGGGAGGCTAGCCAGTCCCCTGGCCTTAGAGAGGGCAGAATTATTCCCAGAGTCACCATTTTGAATTTTGGCTTTAAAAGGTGCTTGTTTAGATATCTCCGATCCAGGATGGGCTGCCATTCTCCTGTCTTTTTGGGGGTTAGGAAGTACCTGGAGTACAATCCTCTGCCCCTGTGTAGGGTAGGAACCCTTTCTATGGCTCTGAGAGCCAAGAGGGAAGAAATCTCTGCCTCTAGGGCAAGGGTCTCTGATGGATTTGCAGGTGGAAAGGATCTGGTTCTCATCTTGGGAGATTTTTTGAAGCTGAGAACCAGTCCCTGGCTTACTACTTCTAGGACCCACTTGTCTGATGTTAAAGACTTCCAGTCCTGGACAAAGTAAGCCAGCCTGCCCCCTACAGGTATTGGAGAATCGGCCCGGGCAGACACATTAGGGTGTCTGCTTGGCAGGGGCTTTAGGCTGAGGGGTGGAAGCAGGCCTGCTCATACCCCGTCTGCCTCTCCCTCTAAAGAACCCCCTCTGAGCATAAGCAGAAGAGGAGGCCTGGGCTTGGTAAAAAGGCCTTTGAAAGGGCCTGCCCCTGTCCCTGGAATGCTGTCTCTCTGAGGAGTGGCTTGCCTTTCTTTGGCCTGAGCACTCCTGTAGGTGGCCCTGTACTCATCCATCTTCTTCATGTAGTTCTCTGTCTGCTCCCAAAACAGAGAATTACCAATGACAGGAAAATCCATGGCCTTAGCCTGGGTATCCTGTGATAGGCTAGTACATCTGAGTCAAGCCATCCTCCGAAGGGCCACAGATGTAGCCATGACTCTAGATGAAACATCATTGGAGTCCACAGCAGCATGAAATTGCACCTTGGATGCCTCAATCCCATCCGCAGCCGCCTGCTCCAGCTCCTTGGCAAGCTGGTCAGGGGCCTGTTTAGCTAGAGCCAGTACAGTGTCCCACCTGGACTTCTGGTATCTAGCTTTGTAGGCCATATAGTTAGCCTGCCTGAGTCCCAAAGATGCTGCCATGTACTGTTCCTTTGCCATGGCATCAATCCTCCTGGAGTCCTTGTCCTGGGGGGTATGAAGCCAAGGGAATATTTGCCTTATCACAGGCAGCAGCCTGCACTACCCCAACATGGCTGCATTGTTGGGAAAGGAACTCCGTGTCCGAGCCTGAAAGGGTATACCTCTTGTCCATTCTTCTGTCCACAGGAGGTATGGAATTAGGAGTTTTTAGAATTTTAAATGTCTGTTTCCCAAAAGATTTATGGAGGGGAACAGACAATCTCCTGAACTCTGGGATGTCCATCATCTCAGCAAAATAAGGCTCCTCCTGATCCTCTACTGCTTCTTCCATAGGAAGCTGGAGGGTTTCAGCCACTTTCTTGTAAAACATAAAGTGAGAAGGGGACTCAGAAAGCCTAGGAGGAGAAACACCTGAAGGTCTGTCTGTGGAGATGTCCGGGTCAATAGGCACATCCAGACTTTCATAATCACCATCATCATCATTATCTTCATACTCTCCCTCCTCCTCCTCCGGTTCATAAAATTCTTGTAAAGTATAATCCGGAACCGGGGGAACCGACTGAACCGAGCCCCTGACAGATGGTGCCAGTTTGGCTGGAACCGAAGTTAGTGATTGAACTATCCTTATCGCTTTGGCTATTTCATCAGCGGTCGGAGAAAGAACTTGTGGATCCGAACCGGATAATTTTTCCCTTTTCTTTCTTTTAACCGGAACCGACTCCTCAGAATCGGTTCTCCTTTTGCCCGAAGAAGTTTCGCCCTGGTCAGAGGGCACTCCTTCTGGTTCAGTCGGAACCGAACCGGGCTGGCCATCCGGGTCAGCGGACTTCTCGGCCTCCCTTTCCTGCAGTCTACCTACTCTCTTATCCAGGGTAGCTTTGGGAAAACTTTTACAAATTTGGCAGTCTGAATTGAGGTGGTCAAACCCCAGACAATAAACACAGGAGGTGTGGGGATCAGCCTTAGCAAAGGCTTCCCCACACACACTACAGTGTTGAAACCCAGTGGGCACGTTTTTTTTCTTGGGTTTCTCAGACATGGCCAATCCTAAACACAACTTACCCTTTTTTTGGCAATCCGCCAGGCAAGACACCCCTATCGGTTCCTGACCGTGTTATGGGTCTTGGAAAAAAACGTAATCAAATCCGGTTTTTTTAGAACCGATATGGACCGGTTACCACACTCTAATAAAGACAGAAGTTTTTTAACACAAACCTGATCGGTTCAAACTGAACCGATCCAATGTTTACAAGTTACACACAGAAGACTAATACAAAACCTATCTAGTACTCACGGTACCACAGACAGAGACTTAAACCGACAGGTTCAGTAGCAGAAATTCGGTAGAAACTGAGCGAAAAAACGACACTTTAACCGACTTTTTTGAACCGAGTGAAGGAGAACTCTCTGGAGTGACTGTTCAGTGAGGCGGAGTAAAGAATCTGACGGTTGGAGTTTAAACAACAGCAGACAGAGGCTTCAACCGAGCTAGAGCTCAGCGTTCCATGCCCTGCATGGAAAGTTAACTCTTTGTTCTCCGGGGCAGTTCAAAGGTTGGTGATCACTGCAGATAGTCAGAATACAGCAAGACTTCATGTTGTTTGAAGAGTATTTTCCAGAGAAAAAGATGTTCTAAGACAACGGGTCACAATACGAAGTTGGAGGGGAAGGTTCAGGGGTAACATGAGGAAGTTCTTCTTTACGGAAAGGGTGGTGGACAACTTGAACAGCCTTCCAGCGGAGGTGGCAAATACAGTCATGGGTTTTAAGTCTGCCTGGGATAAACACATGGGTATCTTGGATAACAGAGGGGAGTGGAAGATGGCCCCCCCTCCAGTATTGACTTGGGTAGCACTATTAAGGGGTATTTTATAGGCAGAGTGGGTGGGCCAGGAGGTCCTCACCTGCTGAAAGAATAGTACAGTTACGTAAGAGCTTACCGTAACAGTAGATCTTTGAGAACAGCTCTTGCAGCAGGTTACAGTATTAGGACTGAAGCAGTCAAATAGCAGGACCCCACGGAAAACTTGTAGCTAGCTACATACAGTGGAGGACCACCCCCGACATCGGGCCCGCCCCCAACGTTCCATGCATCATAAAAATGGGTGGTTCCCCAGCATCCCTCAGTTCTCCCACCGGAGACTCTGGCATAGCGATGTGATTCTGATGGGAGACCAAGAATCCGCTTCCAAAGGAAGACCAATAAAAGCAATTGCCTCAAATGCAGATGACCTCCTGAGGGGAAGGTGGGTGGAAAAGTACCTGCTGCAAGAGCTGTTCTTGAAGATCTACTGTTACAGTAAGCTCTTACGTAACTGTACTATCTTACTTCGAGAAACAGCTCTTGCAGCAGGTTACACCATCAGGAGTGAGTCCCAACCAGTGATAGAGATGACCCCTAAATTTGGGAGGAGGACTGGAGAAGGGTAAAAGGGAACCCCCTCATGAAAGAAGCCCTGGGCCAGCCCGGTGGCGTACAGGCTGAAGTGCTAGTGCCTCACCTCAGCCCACCGGCCCGGGTTTGAGCGACCCGGGGCATTGGAGAGCTTGGCACGGGTGGGGGCAGAGCTGGATGGAGCAGCCGACGGACAGGCTCTCCTCTCAGGGGAGGAAGCATGGCATCCCTCGGCTGATGGGCGACCCCCAGTGGAGGCTGGAGGAAGCTCGAGCCAGAGGGGGGCCTAGGCAGTAGGCCAGGGGGTTGGGGAAGGAGGCCGTGACCGAGGCTATCCGGCACATGCGCGCCTCCACGTGCATGCGCGCTGACTCCTGGGGTCTCCGGGAAAGAAAACCAGAGAAAATGCCAGTTGGCAGGATGAAGACCTACCCTCCTGCAGGCGCTCCTCCCCAGCCGGGCAGGTAAGAGCCAGTCAGATGGGGGCCGATTGGCAGGGGAGAAAATGTGCCATGATAAAAAAAAAAGAAAGAAGCCCCTGCAGGATGGCAAGGCCAAAGCCCACTCTGCGCCTGGAGACAATGTCCAGACTGTAGAGTCTGATGAATATGTGACTGTACTTCAAGTAACTGCTGCACAAATGGTTGAAGCTGAAACATTTTTCAGTGAGGCGAATGAGGCTGTCATCCCACTGGTAGAGTGACCCTTTACTGGTCCTAGTAAGGGTTTATTCCGCTTCTGGTAGCAGAATAAAATGCAGTTTACCAGCCATTTTTAGAGTGTCTGTTTAGACACTGGTGCTCCTAACATCCTGTGGGCAAAGGACAAAAATAACTGGTCAGACTGTTGGTGCAGTCTGATCTTAGTCAGGTAGAACCTGAGTATCCTGTGCACATCCAACGTGTGCAGGAAAGCCTCTCCCCTGTTGGAGTACTCCGGATAAAAAAAACAGGAGGTCGATATTCTGGTTGAGAGTTAGATTTGACACTACCTTGGGTAGAAACTTAGGACTGGTTCTTAAGGACACCCTGTCCTAATGGAAAATCAAATATGGCTCTTTGCACACGAGTGCCTGGAGCTCATAATTTCTTCTTGCAGAGATAACTGCAACTAAGAATAATGTCTTCCAAGAAAGAAGGCATAGTTCCCAATTTGCGGCTGGTTCAAAAGGTGGTAGTGTGAGCTGCTCTGAAATTAAAAAAAGGTCCCAAGGAGGGATCGGATCCCTAATGGGTGGTTTCAAATGGAGGATGCCACGCAAGAAGGTGCGGGACAAGTCTAGTTGGGCCAAGGATTTTTCTCCAAAAGGTGCATGGCATGCAGATGCTGCAGAAAGGTGCACCTTTACTGAGGAGTAACTCAGCCCCACTTCTGATAAGGAAAGAAGGTACTCAAGTACCGAGTGCACCGGGCAAGTTAGAGGGTCCAGGTTACAGGCAGAGGACCAAAGGCAAAACCTGCACCACTTCATACGTAGCTCGAGTAGAGGGTTTCCTTGCTGCCACCAGGATGTCAGTCACTCTGAGACTCTGTGGCGAGACACTGCTAGGTCCTTAGGAGCCAGGCATGCAGGTGCAAGGATCTCAGATATGGGTGAATCAGGGACCCATTATCTTGTGACAGTAAGTGCGAGCTGAGCGGAAGAGGAAAGGGTGGCTCACTCGCTAAGCATTGGAGAAGGGGAAACCCTATTTGTCTGGGCCAATATGGGGCCACCAGAATCATAACTGCTTCCTCATCCTGCAGCTTGAGCAGGACTCTGTGGATCAAAGGGAAGGTAGGAAAGGCATAAAGGAACTTGTCTGTCCAGGAGAGGGACAGCGTGTCTCGCCAGAAAACACCAGGCCCTGGATCTAGTGAGCAGAAACTGGGCAGTTTTGCATTGTATGGGGAGGTGAACAGATCTAGTTCTGGCATTCCCCATTTTGCAAACAGAGTTTCTGTCACTGGTTGTAGGAGCTCCCATTTGCAAGCACTGGAACGAGATCTGCTGAGTAGATCGGCCAGCATGTTCTGTAACCCGGGAACATGAACTGCAGGCAGGGTGATATTGTGCTCTGTTGCCCAGTACCATACCCTCTATACCCTCATCACTTCTCGACAGAGTTGGTATGAGTAGGTGTCCCCTTGTTTGTTGATATAGAACACTACTGACATGTAGTCTGTTTGTATCAGTAGATGACCCGGGGGTAGGTCCATTTGCAAGGACTGGAGGGCATAAAGGACCACTCTCATCTCGAGGATATTTATGTGAAGTGCTCCTTCCATTCCTGACCACAGACCGAGTCTTTTTGCCACCCAAATGGGCGCCCCAGCCCAATCCTGACGCATCCGTAGTCAGGATCCGTGAAGGAGTAGGTGACAGGAAGGGAACTCCTACCGTGAGGTGTTCCAGAGCTAGCCACCATTGCAAGACTTGGAGAATAGAGTTAGGGACTAAGACTAGTTGGTCTAGGTCATCCTGGCATTGATCCCACTGGACCCTGAATGTCCACTGAATGGTTCTTATGTGTAAGCGTGATAGGGGAACTGTGGCTATTGCGGCCGCCATGTGGCCTAGAAAACACACTATGGTTCTTGTTGAGACCTGTTTTTGTCCCATGATGTGCCTTGTCAGGATTCGTATACATTCTTCCCTGTCTTCTGGCAGAAAGGCCCTTCCCTTTGTAGTGTCCAGTACTGCACCAATGAACTGCAGCCTTTGGCACAGCGTAAGGATCGATTTTAACAGGTTGATGGTGACACCTAGGGAGTCGAACATTAAATAGGTGTCTTGTAGAGCCTGAATTAACTCTCCCTGGGACACCACCATCAGCAGCCAGTTGTCCAGATAGGGAAAGACATAGTGGCCTCTTCTCCTGAGTGCCACAGCTACTACTGCCAGGCATTTGGTGAATACCCTTGGAGCCAATGACAGGCTGAAGGGCAGGGCTCGGAATTGGTAGTGATGGCCCTGGAATTTGAATAGCAGACATCTCCAGTGGTATTCTGCGATTGGGATGTGGAGACAGGCATCCTGCATGTCCAATGATGCGAGCCAAGCATCTAGGCGTAGCATCGGGATTAAGCCTGGCAAGGTGATGATTCTGAAGTGTTTGTATGCCACGAAGGTGTTGAGATCACTGAGGTTGAGGATGCGGCGTAAGTCCCCTGTCTTTTTGGGTGCTAGGAAGAAATGAGAATAGTACCCTTTTCCCCTCTGGATCCATGGGACTTCTTCTTTGGCCTCCTTTTCTAGAAGGATCCGGATCTATTCTTGGATCAGTGTGGCATGTTGTTTCGAATACTAAGAGCATAGTGGTGGTCTGGATGGTGGTTGCCTGGTGAATTCGATAGAGTGCCCTCTTTGAATTAGTTGAAGCACCAATTGGTCTGAAGTGATTTGTTGTCATCTTGTCAGGTGCTTTGAGAAACAATGCCCGACCTTCTATTACCTTTGAACTGGAGGGGGAGAAGGGGCCTGCAATGAGTCAGGCTGTGGAATGGGGAGCGGAGGTTTGCCTGAGAAGTTTTTGCATTCCTGGCTCCAGCAACTCCTGCTGCTCAAGAGGGGGACCTTGTGGTTAAACTCACCTCTCTGCTGTTGCCCAAATCTAGGTTGCTGCCCTTGCTTCCCAAGAAAATGATTCTGTTGTTTCCGAAAGGGTTTCAGTTTGGGCTTATACATAGCCTGCACTGAATGGGCCGACTTACTGGCATCTTGCAGCTTCGTTATGATTTTTTCAGAGTCCTCCCTGAAAAGGACTGAGCCCTTGAAAGGGACGTCTAAGATGCCCTTCTGGACATCTGGAGTAAAGCCAGAGACCCTCAACCAAGAGTGTCTCCTTAAACATTCCCCTGTTGCCGCACTTCTGGCAGCTGAGTCTGCCAAATCATAGGTCACCCTGAGAACCTGTGTACCCACATCCGATCCTGTCTGACTTCCTTCCGGTAGGCTTTTAGCGAGATACAACCCTTGCTCCCACAGGATGTTCTGAAATTGAGTCATGGGTTAGGAAGTTTAGAGAACAGATGGAACATGTAGCTGAGGCATATATTTTCCTACCCAAGGAATCTAGCTGTTTTGATTCTCTATCTGGGGGTTGGGTACTCAGATGTTTCGGTCTTTGGGATCTGTCATGTGTGGCAGTGATGACTACAGAGTCTGCCACTGGCTGTTCTCCCCAGTATGGGTCTTCTAGTGGGGCCCTAATACAGGCAATCAGCCTTTTTGGGAACTGCCAGAGCCATGTATGGGTGCTTCCAAGCCACCCTGGTCATGTCCAAAAAGGTATCGACCAGTGGTGGGACTACCATGGGTCTGGGATCCTTTTGGATCAGGTACTTCACCAGGCGTTGCCTCTCTGGATCTAAAGATTCTGTATCCCACCCCATATTGTCTTGGATATGTTGCACTATATCCATGAATGTTGGGTCATCTGGGGGGAACCTGGGCATACCCTTTGGATCTGGGGAGGGTATACTGAAGGGTGAGCCAGATAGAGAGGAAAAGCTAGATGAGGGAGAATAATAATCCTCTGAAGAAAAGGAGTCTGACCTTCTGCAGTGCTTCCTTCTTTTGCGCACACTTGGTGAGCGGGAAGGGGTCTTAAAGGGAGACCTTGACCGCTTGTCTTTTGAACACCCCCTAGGTGTAGGGCTTTTGTCATCCCAGGGAGGCCTGATTGGACTCTTCTCCCTTGGAGGGGGTCTAGGAGCTCTTAGCGGAGGTTGTTCCTCCAAAGGAGCTTTGCTGGGGGCTACATCCTTCCAGATTGTCTCCCACCAGTAGAAGAATAACTCCTTTACCTCTTCGATCTGCAGACCCAAGGCATAGCACGACATCGGCCGAGACGTCTGACCTGGCACCGGTCCTGTCTCTAACTGAGAAGTTTGGTCTTCTCCTGTGTTAACTAGGATGGAGCCTGATGCACCCATCGTCTGGTCCTTGGGTGACGTCGGTTCTCGGAAAAGGACAGCATCCTCAAGACCGACTGACATCTGGTTATCACTTAAACAGTTGGTCCCGATGTCAGTGTCTGCTTCGTGAGTCCGTCTGGACGGGGTGATCTCTGGTACGGAAGAGATGTTGTTCCTTCTCTGGGAATGTACATCTGCCAGAGGGCGTTGTTCCTTTGACTTTTTGGCAGACGTCTTGTCCGAGGTCGGCGAAGGGTCCAAGGTCCGCTTAACTGGTGTCTCCATATGTTTAGCGGTGGTCCCTGAATGAAAAGAACTTCTTGGGGGTTGGGAGGCTGAACTAGAGTGGCCAGAACCCTGGCACCTATCCAGGGAGTCGGAGCCTGTAACAGAGGCCAACTTGGAGTGAGCCTTAACTGGGCGATCTATTGAAGCAGGTTGGCCTGCGGAGCCCGAAGGCCGGCTGGTAGAGTGGACCTGATGCCGGACTTTCAAAGGTTGAAGGGTGGATTCCAAACCAGAGCCACCTGATGTCTGGACCTGAGTGGGCGGAGTCTGGGTCTTAGGCCGAGATGGAGCCCTGTTGGAGCGGGAGGTCGAATCCAAGCTTCTCCTGGAGTCGGACGTCTAAGTAGATGGGGAGTGGTATTTCTCCCTTTCCCTCTTTTTTCCCCCTTGTGTTTCCCCGATCTGTGGGAGGATCCTTGCCTAAAGGAGGTACTTTTCTGCATGGCTGCTAACTTCTTTTCTAGAAGGAAGGTCTCTAAAACGTTTTGGCGATGGATCCTGGTCATGATATTAAAGTTTTGGCAGATAGGACAGGCCTTGGTGTCATGTTCTGGGCCAGACACCGGACACAGGCTGTGTGTTTGTCCTTGAAAGGGATCTGCTTGGCGCAGGTACACTTAGACTAGTCTCTCTCTCTATGGATGACGTCGGGGAAGATGACATACAGAAATGAAAACAAAAGTGAACTTTCGAATAAAGAAAATAAAAGGTACTTATAGTAAAGGCGTCCATGGAGCCAATGCTTGCAAGTTGACGGCGAGAAAAGAACTGAGGGATGCTGGGGGACCACCCCCTTTTATGATGTACGGAACATCGGGGGCCGGGCCAACATCGGGGGAGGTTCCCTGCTGTATGTAGCCAGCTAGAAGTTTTCTGTGGGGTCCTGCTGCCTGACAGCCTCAGTCCTAATGGTGTAACCTGCTGCAAGAGCTGTTTCTCGAAGTAAGATCTATGAAGCTATGAACAATTCCCACATCTCTGTTCAGTCCACATTCATGAGTTTTGTACAGTGTTATGAATTTTATATCCCATAACCTCCTTTTATGAATATCTTTAAGTCTGTCCTTTAGTGCTGTGACTAGTCCTGCAGGGTGTGTGGTTTCTGAGAGACTTTGACCCCGATATTCAAAGGTTAGCATCCACACTAACATGGTTAGCACAGACGCTAACCTGGGTCTGTGCGCCTGCACCAGGCCATGCCATATTCAGAGGCCCCAGAGCACCCATTGAACCTGGCAGCACCAAACTGCTAAAATACCAATGCGCCCATGCAAATGAGGGGGTCTTCTTGTGCATGCTAGGACAGCAGTATATTCAAATGTTTGTGGTGGTAAACAGCCCCCCAAGCAGCATTATTTACTGCCACCGAAAACCACATCTAAACAGGGTGCTAAGCCCGTGCCTCCAACCCCATCCCCTTAAAGCAAGGTGGCTGTACTGCAGACGCCTGTCCCCTACCCCCATTCAAGCTCCATATAACATTTTCTGGTGTCCAGTGGTCCCCCGTTTCAACTTATATATGTATGCACTGTTGTCCAGTGGTACTCCCCACCATCCTGACTGTTCCTCCTAACTTCCTTCAGTATATTCTGATGGCACAGTGGTTCCCCACCACCTTGACTGCTCCTTATGACAGGGTTGAATAACAAAGGTAAAAAGAAAAGAAAGAAAGACCATGTTCCATTTGTTATGCAGAAAGAGTTAAAAGCAAGGATCTATCCTTTCCTCTCTTTTTCTGTCTCTTCTCTGTCTGATTCCGCAATCAAATTTTCTTGTGAGACCTAGGAAAGTACAGTTACGTAAGAACTTACCGTAACAGTAGATCTTCGAGAACAGCTCTTGCAGAAGGTTACACCATTAGGACTGTAGCCGGCAGGCATCAGGACCCCACGGAAATCTTCTAGCTAGCAGTCTTCAGCGGGGACCGCCTCCGATGTCGATCCGACCCCTGATGTCAGACGTAGTACATAAGGAGACAGTCCCGCCAGATTCCCCAGTTCTCCCGCCGGAGACTCCCGGCCACAGGATGACATCAGAAGGGGAGACCGAGGATCCGCCAACAGAAGAAAAGAGCGTAAGCTCCTGCCAAGGACTGGTAGGCCATACCTCCTCTAAGGGGGAATGGTGGGCGGGAAGGTACCTGCTGCAAGAGCTGTTCTCGAAGATCTACTGTTACGGTAAGTTCTTACGTAATTGTACTATCTTACTTTGAGATACAGCTCTTGCAGTAGGTTACACCATTAGGACTGATTCCCAAGCAATAGCACCTGTAAGCATTCTGGGAGGAGGAGAATAGGAGAGATCTTGAAAAAGCCCTACTCTAGGACAGAAGACCCTGTAGAACAGCCAGGCTGAAACCGGCTCTCCGCCATAATGTAATATCCAGGCTATAGTGCCTAATAAATGTGTGCACAGAGCTCCAAGTAGCTGCAGCACAAATGGCTGAGGTGGAGAAGTTGCGCAGTGCTGCAAAGGAGGTGGCCACCCCCCTTGTCGAGTGGCCCCGGACTGTACCCGGGAGGGGCTTCTGTTTGCTGTTGTAGCAAAATGAAATACACTGGACAAGCCAGCGAGAAAGGGTCTGCTTTGAGACGGGATGGCCCAGCATCCTCTCAGCGAAGGAAACGAATAGTTGCTCTGACTTACGAAGCTGTTTAGTTCTGTTCAGGTAGTACCTTAAGGAGCGGTGAACATCCAGGGTGTGAAGTAATGCCTCTCCTCTATTAGAGTACTTGGGAAAGTACACACGCAGATCGATGTCCTGGTTGAGAGTGAGGGTAGAGACCACCTTAGGCAGGAATTTAGGATTCTTCCTCAGAGACACTCTGTCCTGGTGGAAAATTAAATAAGGCTCCTTGCACATGAGAGCATGAAGCTTGGAAACTCTCCTTGCTGACGTGACAGCAACTAAAAGTAACGTTTTCCACAACAGAAAACGCAGCTCGCAATCTGCGGCCGGTTCAAAGGAAGGAAGCGTGAGTTGTTCCAGGACAAACAGTAAGTCCCAAGGAGGAACGGGATCCTTGATGGGTGGCCTAAGGTGTAACACCCCTCTCAGGAAGTCTCGAGAGGCATCAAGCTGTGCCACTGTACGCTGTCCTACTGGGAAGTGGTAGGCGGAGATCGCGCAGAGGTGCACTTTAATGGAGGTAGGCGAGACCAGAATGGAATAGGGAAAGCAGGTATTCCAGAACCCTTTCACTGGGCATTCTAAAGGGGAAAGGCCGCGTGCTTGCGACCACAAGCAAAAACGGCGCCACTTCATGGCGTACGTCGCATGCGTTGCCAGTTTTCTGGCCGTGGAAAGGACTTCTGCAACCTCTTGCGAGACCCCGTGTCGCATAATGGCTATGTCTCTAGGAGCCAGGCATGCAGGTTCAGTGAGAATAAGTCCGGGTGGACTAGTGAACCCTCCTCCTGAGACAATAGATGGGAGCTGAAAGGCAACGGAACTGGAGGTTCCCGGGACAATTGCGTCAGCATGGGGAACCAGATCTGCCTGGGCCAGAAAGGCGCCACCAGGATCATTGTTGAGTGCTCCCCGCACAGTTTGAGAAGAACTCTCTGGATCAACGGGAAGGGAGGGAAAGCGTAGTAGAATCTGTCTGCCCAGGAGAGGGACAACGCGTCTCTCCAGAAAACACCAGGCCCTGGATCTAGCGAGCAAAAATTGGGCAGTTTTGCATTGGATGGGGAAGCGAATAAGTCCAACTCTGGAGTGCCCCATCAAAGAAACAGACCCTCTGCTACCTCCTGAAGAAGTTCCCACTCGTGGACTCTGGCCTGGGAATGACTCAGACCATCTGCGATTGTGTTGTCCACTCCGGGAACATGAACTGCAATCAGGCTTGCGCCATGTCGGATTACCCAATCCCACACTCTCATAGCTTCCCTGCAAAGGGGATAAGAGTGTGCGCCTCCTTGTTTGTTGAGGTAATACATCACCGCCGTGTTGTCTGTCTGAAGCAGAAGAGTACTCGATGGGATTTCTGACTGAAAGGCCTGCAGGACGTAAAGGACCGCCCTCATCTCCAGCACGTTGATGTGGAGGTGGGCTTCCTGAGGGGTCCATGTTCCCTGGGACCTCACCCTGTTCAGGTGTGCTCCTCACCCCAGCCCTGAGGTGTCTGTGAAGAGGATTGCCTCTGGGGACGGCGCTGTAAACGGGACACCCGCAGAAAGTGTCCCTGGGTCTAGCCACCATTGCCAGTCTCGAATCACGGCATTTGTGATCCTGACCGGATGCTGCATGTAGTCTTGCCTTTGGTCCCACTGCACCTTGAGCATCCACTGAGTTACCTGAATGTGAAGCCTTGCCAAAGGGATGGTTGGAATGGCCGCAGCCATGTGTCCGAGCAAGCGAAGGACCAACCTGGCGGGGACAGTCTTCTTCACCAAGAGATCCCTGATGAGGAATCTGATGTGTTCCGCTCTTTCGTCCGGAAGAAAGGCCTTCCCTTGGATGGTGTCCAGAACTGCGCCTATAAACTGCAGCTTCTGGGACGGTACAAGGAGGGACTTCTCGTAGTTGATAAGAATGCCCAGAGATTGGAACAGATCCTGGGTGCTTTGAATAGCCCGCAACAGCACCTCTTTGGAGGCGGCCATGAGAAGCCAGTCATCCAGGTACGGGAACATGTAGTGGCCCTGTCTCCTTAGAGACGCTGCCACGACTGCCATGCACTTGGTAAAGACCCTTGGGGCCGAAGACAGTCCGAACGGAAGAGCCCGGAACTGAAAGTGGTGGCCGAGAAACTCGTAGTGCAGGAACCTCCTGTGCGTTTCAGCTACTGGGATGTGCAGGTATACGTCCTGCATGTCTAGGGACGCTAAGAAGGCGTCCTTTTTCAGCATGGGAATGAGTCCCTGGAGGGTCACCATGCGAAAACGTTTGTAGGCGACCGACATGTTGAGGTCGCTGAGGTCCAAGATTGGACGGAGGTCCCCTGTTTTCTTCGGAACCAGAAAGAAGTGGGAATAGCATCCGGATCCTATCTGGTTCTCTGGGACATACTCCACCGCTCCCTTTTGCAGGAGCGCAAGTACTTCTTGCCTGATGATGATCTGTGCTGACCCGAGTAACAGGAGAGCAGAGGAGGCCTTGTAGGTGGCTTGTCAATGAATTCTATAAAGTGGCCTCTTTCGACCAACTGAAGAACCTACCTGTCGGTGG
Organism: Neoceratodus forsteri; assembly: GCA_016271365.2. Lineage (NCBI taxonomy): Eukaryota > Metazoa > Chordata > Ceratodontiformes > Ceratodontidae > Neoceratodus > Neoceratodus forsteri. The sequence goes on along the minus strand of CM057457.1, from coordinate 135,857,400 downwards.
TTATGGACTGCCACCCTGGCAGGTGGTCCGCAATGCGCCCCCCCGACCTTGGTGTCCCGTTGATCCTGAGGGGCGGGGGCCGGGAAAGAGTCATGCTGTGGCGGCTGAGGGTCCAGTGGGCTGGGCCGGCTTAGCTGGTTGCTGGCTTCAGCCCGCGGACGACTTCCCCTGGGCTCTGCGGGAGAAGGAGCCCCTCTGTTGCGAGCCGGCGCGGGACTGCTGTCTCTGCATCCGGCCTCGAAAACAGCTTTGGTTCCTATGAAAGGAACTAAGCTTGGGTCTGTACATAGCCTGGACAGACAGCACCGCCTTCCCAGCCTCTTGAAGTTTGGTGAGGACCTTCTCCGAGGACTCACCAAAAAGAACTTCTCCATGAAACGAGGCATCCAGGATGTTCTTCTGGACAGCCGGGGTGAATCCGGAGACACGGAGCCATGAGTGTCTCCAGAGGCATACGCCTGAAGCTGCCGCTCTGGCCGAGGAGTCCGCGGAATTATACGCGGCTCGCAGCACCTGGGTTCCCATGTCCGAACCCGTGTGAAGGAGTTGTAGCAACTACTCTTTCTGCTCACCTTCTGGCATCTTTTCCGCCAGATCCAGTCCCTGCTCCCACAAGGCATTCTGGAACTGCACCATGTGGGTTAAGTAGTAGAGGGATCTGATGGCGCAGGTAGCGGATGCATACGTGCGCCTGCCCATAGTGTCCAGTTGCTTGGACTCTGGGTCCGATGGCAGGGTGCTCAAACGTTGCGGCCTCTGGGACCAGTCATGAGAGGCTGTAATGACCAGAGAATCGGCCAGAGGGTGTGATGCCAAGTACTGGTCCTCCCTAGGGGCCTTGTACAGGCGGTCAGCTTTCTTTGGCATCACCGGAAGCAAGTGCGGACGTTTCCACGCTGCCTTGGTGATGTCCACGAATGTGTCCACCAAGGGTGGCACCACCACAGGCTTTGGATCTTTTTGCCGAAGATATCTGGCAAGGTGTAATCTCTCAGGGTCTAGTTCCTCTGCGTCCCAGCCCATGTTCTCCTGGATATGCCTCATAATCTCTGAGAACGATGGGTCATCCGGAGGAGATCTTGGAAGCTCACGTGGGTCCGGAGAAGGGACGTTGATCGGAGAGGGGGATCTGGATCCATCCAAGAAGTCCGATCCCGTGTCCTCTGTCGAAGGTGAATGACGGCATCTTCTGGGTCTCTTTGGGCTGGGTGACCCTGAAGAGGATCTGGACGGAGATCTTCTTTTTTCTAGTCTACCCCTAGGAGGATCCGTAGGCTCCTGGGGGGAAGGTACTCGGCCCGCGGGCCTGGGTGGAGTCGGGGGCACGGGGGCCGGTGGAGTTGCAGGTGGAGGAGGAGGAGGAAGAGGAGGAGTGTGGGAACCACATCCCTTTTTATGGTATCCCACCAGTAGGTGAACAACTCCTTGACCTCGGATTTACTGAGGCCCGACGACGGACCGGGCACCGATGGCCGGTCGTCGGGTTCCGGCGTTGGCTCCCCAGGGGTCTCAGGTTCCAGAGAGAGTTCCCTAGGGGGTGCGACAGGACTGGGTTCACCCGTCTGGTCCTCGGGATGGGTCAGCTCCTCCTCCGTGATCACCTCCTGACCGACGTTGGTGGGGGGGCGTAGGAGTTCTCCTCTCTGTAGGTGCGGATGTCGGTCCCCCGGCCAGCATCTGTGGTGGCAAAGGCCTAACCGGTGACGGGCGTTTGGCGGTTGTCAGTTCTCGGGACCGGTGGTGCTTGGCCAACGTCAGGTGGGCCGGCGTCGGATACGACGATCTCTTAAGTCGTATCCTACCTTGTCCTGTTAGGTTTTATCAACCTCTATCCTTCATTTGTATATATGTTTATATTACTGTATCTGTTTAAATACAATTGTTCTGTAGATATCTGCTACTGTACCTTCAATTTGATCCTTGACCTATCAGGTCCATCTTGTAAATGAGCTTTGCTCAATGATGTCCGCCTGAATAAATAAAGATTTTGATTGATTGATTGATTAAGTGAAGTCAGCTCTTTGGTTTTCCGCTGGGGAGGAGAAGGTAAAGAGACTGACCTGGCGTCGGGTTCCAAATGGCGGGAACCGGACTTGTGGTGGTGATGGCGGTCCCCCAACCTCGACGGGGCCTTGGAAGCCGAAGAAGTGGAGGGCCTGGAGGTCTTGGCCTGAGGAAGAGAGGAGGAACCCAAAGGAGTCTTCACCGCTACGGGGAGAAGCTGAGAGCGGGCCCGGGAAGGAGAGCGGTCAGACCAGGAGCCGGAGCTACGGGAGTCAGAGGCCCTAGATGGGGACTTGGATCTCACCTTCTCCCTATGCTTCTCGAGGTGCCTCTGGGCCTTGTCCGAAGATTCCGCCTTAGAGGCTGCGTCCATGGCTTTAATCTTTTCCTCGAGCAGGAACGCCTGCAGGGCCTTCTGGCGACGGATCCGGGTCCGGCTGTTGAACCCCTGGCAGAAGGAACATGCCCGGGTGTCGTGGTCTGGGCCTAGGCACTGGACGCAGGCCGAATGCGGGTCTTTGAATGGGATTTGCTTCCCGCAGGTGCACTTGGATGGATGGCCTTCCACAGAGGTAGGGGAGGACATCAGACAGCAACTATGCAGAAGAAACAAACTTTTCCCTAACGGAAGAACTTAACCAGCGTCGCCAGACTAGAAATGAACTGAAGGTCGAGACATACAGAAATCGACGAGGATAGAACTGGGGAATCTGGCAGGACCGCCTCCTTATGTACTACGTCTGACGTTGGGGGCGGGACCAACGTCGGAGGCGGTCCCCGCTGAAGACTGCTAGCTAGAAGATTTCCGTGGGATCCTGACACCTGCCGGCTACAGTCCTAATGGTGTAGCCTGCTGCAAGAGCTGTATCTCAAAGTAAGATCTGAACACTCTGACGGTCTTGCAATCCCCCCCCCCATCTCCCTGCCTTCACTTGCTGTTTCTATCTTTTCTTCCCCCTTGCTTATCTGTGGTTATAAAAAATATATGTGAATTTTTGTGTAAAACTGGGATCCCTTGGTTTGAAAATGTATATAGTTACTGTATATTGTTGAAATGATTGCAAAAAGCTATTTGGAACTCAGAGGGTTAACTCTGAGATGCAGTTTGACCTCCACAAACTCTTTTTGCAGAGTTGCCAACAGAGATTAGTTCTGGGACACCATGTTCTATTTTCTTGCACCTGCAAGGAAAGAAATTGACAATGTTCTGATACATTTTGTGAGAAACAAGATATCTGTTAATGAGCTCAGGATGCAGAAATTCTTGCCAGGCAAAGACTTCTTATAAAAAGGAGGGTAATCTTTCGTTTGGGGGGGGGGGAGAGAGGCAGATAGACAGAGAGAGAGAGAGAGACTGAAATTTAGAATTAGAGACACCCTCAGATGAAGGACTTTGTTTTTTTTTGTACTGCCTTCATAAATAGCTATCCTGAACAATTTTTTTTATTTGATGGTTATTGAAAATAATAAAATGCTACTTGTGAATTTTATAATTGCTCCTGTTTTTTCCTATGCTTCCTGACCTGCGCCTCGATGACAGATAGTGTCAGATTAATTGGGATTTATGTCATGCATATCCTACACCAGGAGTTTTGTGCATGGGTACTATTGCTGGTAACAGGGAAGCATAGAAGAAAGGTATGGATCCTGCAACAACAAAAGTCCAGACTAAGACTCTACAGCCAGAACCAATGATGGAAGAAGAATAGGCAGGGACAGAACCTGAAAGCCTGTCTACCTTCTTTAAATGGTGGGCTATACAACAACGTGAGACAGAGTAGCGGAGAAAAGAAGAGATGCAGCAACAGAAGCAGCAGAGAAAAGAAGAGATGCAGCGACAGGAGCAGCGATGGCTAGATGCCTTGCAAGCCATCAAAGCTGGAGGATCTTGCACAGATCTAGCAGAGCAACAAAACAAACAACTTAAAAGACATTAAACTTACAAAGTTATGTCCCTCGGATGATACTGAAGCATACCTGACAACTTTTGAAAGGGTCGCAGGAGCCTGTCAGTGACCAAAGTAGCAACTGGCAATCAGGCTGGTACCTCACCTGACAGGTAAAGCCCAATTTGCCTACAGCAGTATGGACACTACACAGTCAGAAAACTATGACATTGTGAAAAGAGAAATCCTTAAAAGGTACGACATCTCAGGAGAGACCTACAGGCAGAGATTCCAATCCCTGCAGTACAACTCGGTCGACAATCTTCGGAAAACATTCATCCGACTCAGAGAAATCCTCATTAAATGACTCAAACCAGATGACAAAACAGTCCCACAGATCATCAACATAGTTGCAATGGAGCAATTCATCAACACATCCTTCCTACAGACGTGCAGCGCTGGGTAAAAGAACACCGACCAGAAAGTGGTGAAAAAAGCCATCTCTTTGACTGAGGACTACCAGACAGACAAGACAGACACTGCAGCAACGAAGTAATAGCCAAGGACTAGTAAGGCCCTCTTTTTCCCGATTTAACTTCAGGTCAGATAAGAACTCTGGTGGGGTAACAAATCTGCACTCAAAGATTTTACTTGCTATAACTGTGATAACTAAGTCAGGCCATATTGCAAGAAACTGCCATAAAAATAAGGAGGGTAACACTGGAGTAGATTTGGCCTTAGCAAATTGGGGAAAGTAGTTAACAGATGTCAAGGTGGGAGATAAGACTGTAAAGGGACTCACTGATTTGGGAAGCAGACAGACCCTAGATCATGTTGAAGTGCTGGGAAAACTCTGCAAAGGGACCAGCTACTGGGGTCATCTGCATCCACGGGGACATACAATATTATCCCACCACCCAAGTGACTCTGAATATTAAGGGGGTCTTACACCAAATTAAAGTGGGATAGTACCAAAGTTACCTGAATCTGTGATTATTGGAAATGACTTTCTAGGATTTGCTGAGTTAATCACAGAGGGAGCAAAACCTGTAGTTTCAGCAGCTATGATGACAAGAGCACAAAGAAAATCTCAGATAGTAGAGACTCTTTTCCTGTTGGTGAATTTGATGCTGACTTGTTTGAGACCAGCTCCAAGACTTGGAAATCCAGGAAAGAAATAAGACACCTGAAAAAAACAGTGGCAACAAAAGACTGATGGACATAAGGGGTTAATATACGAAAATGCAGAAACTAAAGTGATAAATGACTATGATTTTGTTTCAGAGCAAACTAACAATGTTTCTCTCCAAGGTTATTTTAAGCAGCTGCAGGTGAAACAAAAAGAGTGTACTACAATGTTTAACAAGCATTTGTCAATGCTGAATGTTTGCCTGCCGGCATTAGCATTGAAAGTGCAGGAGTTAGACAGATGCAGAATAGAAATGGCAGTGAAGTATTGAACTGAAGCCAGCCCCAACCCAACCCTGCAGAGATGGACAGGCTCTGGGGTGTGCTTTTGGGTCGTCACCCACAACGCTCACGCCATTTCACCTCACCCTACCCTGCAGACACCGACAAGTGTCGAGGTGTGCCTTGGGGTGTTTGGGCTTTACACTGACCCCATTCCATAAGGAAATACACTGAAATGGGTGTTGTATAGAAGAATGGGGTGAACTTTGGGGCCGAAGAGTCCAAGGCACACCTCGATGCATGCCACTGGCTGCAGGGTGGGGGTGGAATGGCGTGAGCATTACTGTCAACAATCCCGAGTTACACCCCTGATGTCTATCAGTCCCTACAGGGTAAGGCATTATGGTCTGAAACCCTTATGCCCTGAGCGTTTCTTGGTATTTTCACTCCAAGTTTTCAATATGGTCTTTTTGTGACCGCACCACATGAACAGTGACACTATCAGTTCGTGAGCCGGAAGGTGATTTTGCACAGCGACTGCGCCATTTGGGGCCACAGCTGTACTGTTCATGAGGAGGTGTTAAAATGGTAATGCTGAAAATCTGGAGTGAAAATATAACAAAAAATTGTTGAAGTCACGAGCGTGCGTAGAAACTGCGCAATGCACACCTGTAATGAAATTATTTGGGTGATTTTTTACACCAAACTTTCAACTCAGGCATTTTAGGATCTCTGCTCATGAACAGTGTCACTGTGATTTTCTTTATCTGTCCCAAACGTTGATTTCCCACAGCGACTGCGCTATTCTGCGCTGGAAATGCGAAAACACATTTCGGCCTGGATGTGAAAAATGACAGCTGTACTGTTCATAAGGAGGTATGAAAAAATGCTAATGTTGAAAATCTGGAGTGAAAATACTACAAATTTGCGAGGTTACAAGGGTGCGTGGAAACTGCGCAATGTATGCTTTTCACACAGTCATTTCATGGACTTTTGTCACCAAATTTTCAACATAAGCATTTTAGGACCTCTGCTCATGAACAGTGTCACTGTGATTTCTTAATCTGTCCTGAACACTGATTTCCCGCAGTGACCGCGCTATTCTGCGCCAGAAGTGCGACAACGCATTTTGGTGAGGGTGTGAAAAATGACAGCTGTACTGTTCATAAGTTGGTGTGAAAAAATGCCAATGCTGAAAATCTGGAGTGAAAATATTACAGATTCACGAACTTACGAGTGTGTGGAAACTGCACAATGCACACTCGTAACAGTCATTTTTTGGAATTTTTTCACCAAATTTGCCTTATAGGCTTTTTGAGCCATCCAGAACAGTAACACTGTCATTTCATTAATCAGTCCCAAAAGGTGATTCTGCGCAGTGACCACGAAATCACCTTTCGGGACCAAATAACCAGCTGACAGTTGCTGAATTCATGAGATGGGGTCCCAAGAAGCCCCTGTTGAAAATTTGGTGCAAAATTTCAGAAAAATGACTGAGATATCCACATAAGTTGAAAAAAAAAAACAAAAAAACATTTATGCCATTATACAGCTTACCGGGATTTCTTCAGTTCGCGGTCGGCTTTGAAGAATGCAGACTTGCTCCCGGTCCACCAAAGATCATTGCGCCAGGCACTGGAGGCAAGTATGGGGTGAGGGTGTGTGTGGGGTGCACAGAGGGTGGCTGCGGGTTGGGGGAAGGGCACCGGACTCAACGAGGGACCGTTTTTCTTTTACAGGAAACAAAACAAACAAACAAAAAAAAGTGCAGGAAGGTTTTCTGCTTTTGCAGGTACTTTGGCATGATGGGGTGGGCTCCCAGTGTGCCACCTGAGTGTTTCTTTAGTTGGGTACAGTAAGATGGGGGACTGGGCACTCCTGTCAGCATAATGTTGGGGGGGGCGCATGAGCAGAGGGGGATTGGGCACCCTCTTGGCACACAACAGATGGGGGGTTATCGTGCTGACGGGGATCAGGCTACCCATCGGCAAATGAACTGGGGAAGGGGCATGCCGACAGGGGGACTGGGCACGCTCGTCAGCTGTAATGGGGACTGTGAGAGGCGAGAGCTGTCCGTCGGCTTCCATGGGGACTGTGAGAGGTTGATGGAGAAGCCGCCGCCATGTTTGTTTGAAATGGGACACCAGACAATGCAGTTCTAATTCGCTGCTGCAGTCAGGAACCACCCCGCAAGCAAACACAGCTGATTGTTTCATGACAGGGCGCTCCCTGATTGCAGCGGCGAATTTCTTTGTGCATAATGGCAAGCTACATTAGTGCTGTCATGGACAGTGTGAGCCTCTATTCATGCCACAAATACCAGCTCCAAAATGGTCTGCCTGCATTGGCAACAACACTGCTGCGCCTCCACAACCCGCTAGTGAAGGAAGCTGATGCAAGGTGTTTCTTGCGCATGCGCGCAAGCAAACTCAAAAAATATAATGGGCTACTGTGCAGAGTTTCGGCTAATCCTCAGATGCAGGAACAGATAGAAAAATTAGCCATACCAAAGAAGTATAGACCTGAGTTGTTACAGATAGCACATGATAGTCCTATGGCTAGTCACTCAGGGAGGGATCGCATCCTTGCCAGATTGCTGTACAGATTTTACTGGCCTGGAATTCATGAAGATGTTGCTACCTATTACAGGTCTGGTGCTGAATGTCAGAAAGTAGCCCCAGTGACTAAAAAAGAAAAGGTGCCCCTGGTGCTCCTACCCTTGATAGATGTGCTTTGAGAGAATTGCAATAGATGTGGTTGGTTTCTTAAGAGAAAAGTAAAAAGGGTAATAGATTTATTATGGTAGTATGTGACTATGGTACTCGATACCCATAGGCAATTCCAATGTGTATTGTAACATGAGCAAAAGCAGAACATCGGAAACAAGGAGCACAATTGGCTGAATTGTGTCAGGTGGCACAATAGTAACATGGCATTATGGCACGATAATGCCGTGTTGCTTGTGTAATACAGAAAGTAGGCACAGGGGAGAAATGAGCAGTATAGGAAAACAAGAGATAAAGCAGGGCAGCGTGACACGCATGCCAACAGAGCACGCAATGGACGGGAACGAAAATGTACGCTGGACGAGCACAGAGGAGCAACCAGTGAGGTAGGGTCGTACAGAAACGCAGCCCCACAGGTAGCGCAAGGAGAAATGCCAGTAGGGGATGATTTGGAATGTGTAAGAACAGGGGCGACACTGAGAGAGAAAGTAAGGCTGGTCAAAATGCAAGGTGGAGTGGTGTAACAGTGGGAACCAAGTGAGGAAAGAACGTAGAATGAGACAAAAACGCAATTGTGAAACAGCGCAGTGAGCGATATCAGAGCGACGTCGCAGAGACACAGGGAAGGGTAGAAAATATGCAAATCATATTGACGGGGAAATAGCGGAACGGAAAAATGACAGTATCAGAGACCTCCAAACGGACCGATTAAAATAATAGCCAAACAGATGTTCTGAATTGTGACAAGCAAGTGTTGACAGATACTTTGTTAACACATATGTTAAAAATTGTTTTGACAACACGAGCATATAAATGGAAGTCTGCTAAATGTTGAAAAAGTGCAGCAGAGAAATCAAAAGAGAGCAAAATCTCTTTCTATTATTGCATGCACAGTATCAGAATAAGACCTAGAATAATGACGCAATCCTAGAAGCCATGTTACAAGCGCATTAATCACCGACGAAGGTGGCATCTAATGGAGAGTTAATGCATGGTTGGTCTGTTGTACACTCTCTGCCTCCAGCCTCGTGACACAACGGTCCCAACCATGCATTAACTCCCCATTAGATGCCACCTTCATCTGTGATTAATGCTTATGTGTCACAGCCCCAAAAGTGGCAGCAGAGCTTACCAAAGTTTTCAGCAGGGTGGGCATACCCACATTATTACTGTTCAGGGTAGTAATTTTGGTGCTGCATTACTGAAGGAGCTGTACCAACTACTAGGTATCACTGCCATAAGAACTGCCTTGTCACCCTCCGACAAATGGTTTTGTTGAGCATTTTAACCAACCCCTAAAATGTATGCTAAAGAGTCTTGTAAAAGGGGAAGGGAAAGACTGGGATCAATACTTTCCTTACCTGCTTTTTGCTTACAGAGAAATGCCACAAGCCGCAACAGGTTTTTCACCATTTGAAATGTTGTATGGTAGACAACCTAGAGGACCACTAGATGTAATAAAAGAAACATGGAAAGATAACCCTGCTCAGAAAAAAAATCTATTACATCTTATATGTGTGCCCTGAGAAAGAAACTGGAAAACTATGCTGAAATTGTCCGCAGTAATTAGAGGAAGCCCAAAACCAGCAGAAGATGTATTATGACCATGGAATAAAAGAAAAAGTTTTTGAGTCACGTGAAAAGATTTTGTTATTGTTATCCACTACAGAAAATAAACTGTTAATGAAGTGGCAAGGGCTTTATAAAGTGCATAGACGTTCTAGCACAGTTAATTATGAGATTGAGACCCCAATAGGAAAAATCCTAACATGATACCATACTAACCTCCTGAAGAAATGGGTTGAAAAAACACCAAAGGCTACTTTGTTAGTTTTACCAGAAACTTCTGTGAAATATATTGATATAGCCTATTCCAGACTGGAACAAACTGTAACTGCAGATGCTGTAAAGGTGAATGCTTTCTTAACCTCCAAACAAACCACAGAAATTCGTAATTTCGTGAAGACATTTAACAGTACTTTTACCACAGTGCAAGCTGAGCAAAAGGGGTCAAGCATGTAATAGTGACAGGGAATGCTCGCCCTAGCAGACAAAAGACATACAGGTTACCAGAGCGGTTAAGAGCAGAAGTGGTTAAGGAAATACAAAAATGAAAGAGTTTGGTGTCATAGAAGAATCAAGAACTGCTTGGTCATCACCAACAGTGACTGTAAATAAGAAAGAAGGAAGTGTAAGAATCTGCCTTGATTTTAGGAAACTTAATCAAGTGTCCAAATTTGACATTTATCCCAATGCCCAGGAAAGACGATTTGGTGGACAGATTGAGAAGTTCCAAGTACATCAGTACCCTCAATCTCACCAAGGGTTACTGGCAAAGTGCCCTAGATAAAGAATCCAGAGACAAAAACTGCATTTGCCACTCCTATTGGATGTTATCAGTTCACCACCATGCCGTTTGGTTTACGTGGCGCACTCACTACATTCCTGCAGCACATGGATGTAATTTTACCTTGTCAGGTCATTATTAGGGCTGGCTGGTTACTATTGGTGTTACTATATTACCTTGAGTACTGTATTCAGTTCTGGAGGCCTCACCTCCGAAAAGACATAGGGTAGAGGTGGTACAAAGGACAGCAACCAAAAAATGTGCAGGGCCTGCATCAAAAGCCCTATGAAGAAAGGCTGAAAGATTTTATTTTATTTATTTCTTTGGTAACCGGGTAAGTGCACTTATCCAAGGACCATTTTCAGCCACGACCCGGGCCACAGAAGTGGCACAGATGACATAACATACAGGATATAACTGCAGTACAGTGGTGGCACAGATAACATTCAGTACAGGATACAATTCATTTACAGTAGGAATGAAGCAACAAGTGGTAACACGGTTAATATGGGTAGATTTAAATATGTACTCCTAGAAGACAGGAGGGAATAGGGGGATATGATAGAGACATTCAAATACCTCACAGGTCTAAATAAGATACAAGAAGGGAGCATTTTCCAAAGAAAAAGATGTTCAAGGACAAAGGGGGCACAATATGAAACTAGAGGGAGAGAGGCTTAAGAGAAAACATGAGAAAGTACTTTTTCACAGAGAGGGTGGTTGATGCTTGGAACAGCCTCCCAAAGGAAGTGGTGGGGGCTAAAATGGTCACAGGATTTAAGACTGCGTGTGATGAGACACAAGGCAATTACAGAAACAAGGAGGCGGTGTAAGTTGGAGACAGGGTAAGGTCTGCGGTGCATTGCAATTAGGGAAATCTGGGCAGACAGAGTCGGCCAAATGGTCCTTATCTGCTGTCAGTTTCTATGTTTCTATCAGAGATTCATTCCCAACTTTACCCCATTAGCTACCTCCCTCACTGAACTCACAAAGAAACGGTGCCGAATAAAATGAAATGGTCCCCAGAGTGTGATGAGGCTTTTCAGGCCATCAAGTCTGCATTATGTTCAACCCGTTTTAAAAAGCCCAGAATCTGAGAAATAATTTTTGTTATAAATAGTTGCATCAGAGGTAGGCCTAGGTGCAGTCTTGAGTCAGAATATAGATAGGAAGGAACATCTCATTCTATATATTAGTAGGAAATTGCACGACAGAGAGAAAAGGTACTCCACCATTGAAAAGGAATGTCTTACTGTAAAGTGGGCCACGGAGTCCCTTAAGTTTTATTTGCTAGGAGCTGACTTTGTTCTTACAACAGATCATAATCCTCTCTGTTGGCTTAACCAAATGAAGGATAAAAATTCCAGAATCACAAGGTGGTACCTGGTACTGCAACCATTTAAATTCAAAGTGATGCATAAATCTGGAAAAGAGAATGTTGATGCTGATTTTCTGCCAAGATATGGAGCAGGAAATTGCAGTTACATAAGAACTTACCTTAACAGTAGATCTTCGAGAGAGGTTCCTGCAGTAGGTCTTCACATATAGGACTGTGCCCAGTGGCGTCAGGTTCCAACGGCAAAGTTGTAGATAGCAATCATCAGCGGGGACCGGCCCCGACGTCAAGTGACGTGACAGCAGCCTGTCTATAAAAGGGGCGGTCTCGCACCCGCCCTCCAGCTCTTTTCCACCGGAGACCTATAGAGAGGTAAGAAGAAAACAGGAGTAAAGACTCCTAGGACCCTGCTTCCTCTCTAGACCTAAGAACTAGGCAGGATGAAAAATAAAGGAAAACATTCCAGGAGCTGGGGGAAGGTGGGTGGGAAACTAGACCTACTGCAGGAACCTCTCTTGAAGATCTACTGTTATGGCAAGTTCTTACGTTACTGCAATATCTTACTTCGAGAGGGTTCCTGCAGTAGGCCTTCACATATAGGACTGAATACCAAGCAGTCCCCTAAGCAAATAATACAGAGGTGCATCCGGGAGGAGAAGTCGCCACAGGAAATCATGACAGAAGGCCTTGCAAAACTGCAAGACCAAAGTCAGTTCTGCGCCTAGAGGCAATGTCCAGACTGTAATGCTTAGCGAAGGTGTGAACAGATGACCATGCAGCCGCTGCACAGATCTCTGTAGTAGACACATTCTTGAAAAAGGAAGTATAAGTTGCAACACTCCTAGTGGAGTGACCTTTAACTGCCCCCGGAAGGGACTTCCCATATTTCTTGTAAGTGAAATGGATGCAGTTGGCTAACCATTTAGAACTGGTCTGTTTGGAAACAGCCTTGCCCTGGCACTGGGGAGAAAAGGCTACAAGGAGTTGGTTGGATTTACGAACCTCTCTAGTCCGGTTTGTGTAGTACCTCAGAATCCAGTGCACGTCCAAGGTGTGCAGCAGGTATTCCCCCCTGTTGGAATGCTAGGGATAGTACACTGGTAATTCCACGCTCTGATTCAGAGTGGTTTCTGAGACCACTTTGGGAAGAAATGAAGGGTTAGTCCGAAGGGCTACTCTGTCCATATGAAAAATTAAATAGGGTTCCTTACAGACAAAAGCCTGAAGCTCAGAGACCCTTCTAGCGGAAGTGACTGTGGCTAAAAGTCTTCCAGGAAAGGAAGCGTAAGTCGCAAGTGGAAGCTGGTTCAAACAGAGGTAAGATCAGCTTCTCGAGCATGAAATTCAGGTCTGGGGGGGTACAGAGATTCCGGACTGGATGTTTCAAGTAAAGGATGCCTTTCAGAAAAGTTTTGGCAACCTCCAGCTGAGCCAATGTTTTGCCTTCCACCAGGAGGTGGTAGGCCGACACCGCAGAGAGATGGACCTTAATGGAGGAGTACCTAAGGCCTGTCTCAGATAAATGCGTGAGGTACTCTAATACCTGGCACGCCAAGCACTAAAAGGGATCCCAGTGCCCTGCTAGGGCCCAGATAGAAAATCTTTTCCACTTCATGGCGTAAGAGGATCCAGTAGAGGGTTTTCTGGCTTCTACTAAGATATGTGCCACCTGCGAGGAGACACCGTAGCAGGAAACTGCTTTGTCTACAGGTGCCACGCATGAAGATGGAGAGACTGAAGGCTCGGGTGTACAAGGGTTCCCTGCTCCTGAGTCAGAAGGTCGTGTGCAAAAGGCAAGGGGACCGGAGGTTCCAATGCCAGTTGTTGTAAAAGAGGACACCAAATCTGAAGCATGGCCAGAGAGAAGCAATTAGGATCACATTCACTTCTTCCTGTAGAAGTTTCACCAGAACCTTCTGAATGAGAGGAAAAGGAGGAAAGTCGTAAAGAAACCTCCCTGTCCAGGACAGAGACAGTGCATCTCGACAAAAAGCACCATGCCCGGCAACGAGCGAGCAAAAGCTGGGTAGTTTTGCGTTGAATGGGGAGGCAAGCAGATCTATCTCTGGTCGACCCCATTGAAGAAAGAGTTCTTCGACCACCTCTGACTTTATTTTCCATTCGTGAGCCCTGGCTACTGATTGACTGAGACTGTCCGCCAGTACGTTGCTTATGCCTGGGACGTGGACTGCTGTCAGGAAAAGGCTGTGTTAAATCGCCCAGTACCAGACCCTCATTGCTTCTCTGCAGAGAGGGTACGAGCGAGTTCCTCCCTGTTTGTTGATGTACCATACGGTGGATATGTTGTCCGTCTGAACCAGAAGAGATCCCAGCACCAGGAGACACTGGAACGCCTGGAGTGCGTAAAGAACCGCCCTGATTTCCAGAACGCTGATGTGGAGCATAAGCTCCTGGTCGGACCAAGACCCCTGTGTCTTGTGAACCCCCAGATGGGCTCCCCAGCCCAAGTCTTAGGCGTCCGTGGTGAGGATTTGGGTTGGGACAGGGGAATGGAAAGGTGTTCCCCTGGAAAAGTTGGAGTGATCCTGCCACCAGCGAAGATCTCTCTGAAGGCTGTTGGAGATCATGACCTTTTGGCTCATGTCATCCATCCTCTGATCCCATCAGACTCAGAGAGACCATTGGGTGACCTTCATGTGAAGTCTGGCCTGGGGCACTGTGGAAATGGTTGCTGCCATCAGTCCCAAGAGATGGAGCATGGCATGTGCTGGGATCCACCAAGACTGGGCCACGAGAGTGGCTTGAGAGTCTCGGTTCGATCCGATAGCAGAAAAGCCTTGCTCTGAACTGTATCAAGTACTGCTCCAATGAACTGGAGCCGTTGTGATGGTACTAGCTGGGATTTGGGTAAATTGACCATGAAAGGAGAACAAGCTCAGAGTGAAAGAGAGAGCCTCTTTCAGGCTGGTATGAGAGGGTGCTGTGAGGAGCCAGTCATCCAGTTACGGGAAAACATAAATGCCCTGGCAGCGTAGGAATGCTGCCACCACTGCTAGGCACTTTGTGAACACCTGAGGGGCTGAGGAAAGGCCAAAGGGGAGCGCTCGGAACTGAAAGTGGTTCTCCATAAAAACAAAATGGAGAAAGTGGCAGTGGGCCGGAAGGATGGGGATGTGCAGGTAGGCATCCTGCATATTCAGGGAGCACAGCCCAGAGTTCGGATGGAGCAGGGGGAGAAGCCCCTGAAGAGTCAACATGCGAAACTTCTTGTACTTGATGAAGAGGTTTAGCGTGCTGAGGTCCAGGATCAGTCTCAGATCACCTATTTTCTTTGGGACTAGGAAGAAGTGGGAGTAAAATCCCCTTCCTATCTGGTTTTGAGGGACGAGTTCTATGGCCTCTTTAGCAGAAGGGACTGGATCTCTTGAGAGACAATGGGGACCTGATCCCTGGGATAGAAAGACTGTCCCGGCAGAAGAGGGGCAGGGATCTCTGAGAACTCTGTCGAGTGACCCCACTGGATGAGCTGTAGCACCAAAGATTCTGTGGTGATGAACCTCCATTCTTCCAGGTGGAGGCCAAACCTCCCTCCTACCGGTTCCTCCTGACTTAATGGAGGGAGCGGAAGGAGGGAAAGAAATCAGGACACCGAAGGGAGGGGAGCTTTTGCCTCAGCGGCTGGCTTGGGGAACTTGGCCTGGGGGGGGGGGTTGTGCTCCTGAACCAAGGGCACGTCTTTTTCCCTGACGCTTACCCCTGGTTCTTATTCCACCTTCTTTGGTGGCAAAAAGGCTGCTTTTTCTGTCCCGTCCAGAACATAGAGCGTACATCCCATAAGGAGCGTCTGCTCTCCTGCAGCGCTGTGATAATGTCTTTGGCATCACCACCAAAGAGGACGGAACCCCTAAAAGGGGCCTCCAAAAGGGAAGAATGTACGTCTTGTGCCAGACCTGCTATCTGTAGCCAGGAAAGGCGGTGGAGGCAGATCCCAGTGGCTGCCGCTCTAGCCACTGAGTCCACTGAGTCATACATTGCTCGCAATGCATGACGGCAAGAGGACTTTCCCAATTTGACCTTGTCCAGAAGCTTTTTCCTGAGGGTTTCATCCTAGACTTCCAGGAGGTCCCTTTCCAGGTCTGAAAGAGATGCTTTCTGGAAAGCAACCATGTGGGAGACATAGTTGAGGGACCGAATGGCCCAAGAGGAAGAAGAGTAAATCTTCCGGCCAAACTGGTCCAACTGATGAGAGTCCTTGTCCGGAGGCGAGGAGCTCAGGTGTTTTGGTTGAGCTGACCGTTCATGAGCCACCGTGATCACCAGAGAGTCAGCCTTTGGATGGGTGGTGAGGTGCTGAATCCCTTCTGGGGGATAATAAGTACAATCCAGCTTTCGAGAGACTACTGGAATGGAGGACAGCTGTTGCCATACCGTGGTCACCTGATCCTCATGAGGGCCCATCCATGGAGGGATGAGGATGGGATCAGAAGTAGTTAAATCCAGGTGCTCCACCAGTCTCATGTGCTGCGGATCCACCTCTTTCGAAGGCCAGCCTCCTGCTGCATGGATTCTGCATAAGAGGTCTCCGAAGGAAGGGACCTCTGGAGGAGATTTTGGTGACTCCTTAGGAGGGACCTCAATGGGAGATCTGGGATCCGAAGGCTCAGAATCAGACTCTGTGTCGGAGGGCTCAGAACCACTGGGGATAGAAGGATCCACCCCAGCCGATCCCACTATTAGAGCACCCGATGCTCTTCCAGATGGAGGCAGTGGAGGAGGGGCCCTGGATAGGGGGATATCCCCCCCAAGACTGCCTGATCTCCGTGAGGAGCTGGGTTCTGGCATCCTGCCACCATTGTGGGGGGGCCGACTCATGGTCAGGCACCGGTGGTGGCGGAAGGAGGAGGCTGAAAACCCGGGTAGCCTGAGTACTGAGGGTATTGCTATGAGGGGTACTGAAAGCCAGGCAATGCTTGAGTATAATAGGAGTACCCAGGGTATCCCAGCATCGGGTATCCTGGTGCCGGGCATCCCAGTGTCGGGTACTGCGGAGCTGATGGTGCACCGCCCAGTGGTGGGACAAGGGGTTCAGGACCTGGGAACGTGCCTGAAGGAACTGGTCCTACTGGGGGAGGTGCCAGAACACCATTAGGTGGTGTGGGATCTGGGAGGGCTCCCAAAGGTCCCATGGAGGAGGTTCCATGGATGGATCCCCAGCCAGCGACGGACTCTTGTCCGGGGGCAGCGACAGACCTGGCGAGGGGGGAAATTCCAGGAGGAAGCCCAATGAAAGGTCTATTTGCAATACTACTGGAAGAGGAAACTCAGGATCGGGTGGCGAGTCCCTGGGGCGAAGAACCCGGTGGGATGACGAGTTGCTGTGCCGCTCACTCTGTCCGACGTCGGGGGCCAAGCTGCAGCCTGACGGGAGAGTGGAGGTGTCCAGGCAGGCAATGGAGGAGCTGTCGTCTGACTGATCGGACCGTACCGGGCTAGTGGAGGTTGGGAGACCGCCGCTAGACTGACCAGCTAGAGCTGTGTGCCCTTCGACGGGGTCGAGGGGTGGCTTATTGGCTAAGCAGAGAGGTGACTTCACTGAAACCTCCAGAGAGGCTATCCCCGACTGCCCGCTCACCTCAGCACGAGAGGGAGAAGGTGCCCGGCACAAAGAGGCGGACGGGGTACCAGAAGGAGTACTCACGGTTTTGGGAGGCCTCCCGTGTGGCGACAGACTCCTGTCCCAGCGCTTCTCCTTACTCCTCTTCTTTCTCGGGGCCGGCGACAACGACCTTTCCCTCAATTCCTGGAGCTCCTTTTCTATCGATGTCAGTCATTGGGTCAGGAGGTGGGCCTCGAGGGTTCGCTTGCGCCTGGTTCGAGTTGCCTGGTTGAAGGCCTGGCAGATGGAACACTCCTCGGTGTTGTGCTTGGAACCTAGGCACAAAAGGCAGCGGGAATGGTTGTCCCTGTGCGGGATTTGGGATCCGCACTTCTTCTTTGGCCTAGAAGACATCAATCGTCAAAAAACTTTTTGAAAAAAGTGTTTCTGAGGTGAAGAAAACTTCAACTAACGTGGACGTTTGATCACTGTTCTACTCATGGCCGAACGTACTGAGGCAACAGCGGGAAAGAACTGGAGGATGGGCATGGGACCGCCCCTTTTATAGTCGGCTGATGTCACGTCACCTGACATTGGGGGCGGTTCCCGCTGATGATTGCTATCTACAAGTTTGCCATTGGAACCTGACGCCAGGAGGCGCAGTCCTATATGTGAAGACCTACTGCAGGAACCCTCTCGAAGTAAGATTTGAGAATTCCGAAGGTTAAAAAAAATGCGTGGGTTTAAACTTCACTGTTTGCTGTACTGTTTGTTATGGAGAAAGGGATACTGCATATGCACAGAACTGTAAAGGTTATAAGATAATGTTAGAAGAGACTTAAAAGAAAGTTTTAGAAACCTGTTTTTTTTAAAACAGATTGCCTCTGAAAGGAAGGGGGGAGGGTATGTGAGAGGGTTGAATAAGACCCTGTCCCATTTATCATGCTGAAAGAGTTAAAAGTAAGGCTCTGTTCTATCCTTTCTTTTTTTGTTTCTTGTCTGTCTCTCTGATTGCGTAATCAAATTTTTTTGTGTGACCCAGGAACTGATCACTCTGACGGTCTTGCGACCCCCCCCACCGCTGTCTCCCTCCCTTCTCTTGCTGTTTCTATTTTTTCTTCCCCCTTGCTTATCTGTGGTTATAAAAATATATGTTAATCTCTGTTTGAAACTGGGATCCCTTGATTTGAAAATGTAAAGAGTTATATTGTTGAAATGATTGCAAAAAGCTATTTGGAACTCAGGGGTTTAACTCTAAGATGCAGTTTGTTAACAACGTTCTGATATATTTTGTGAGAAACAGGGTGTCTCTTAATTATTTATTTATTTGAAAAGGTTTTACCAGGAAAGACAATATGAGCTATAAACAGTTCGTTTGCAGAAGCATCCTGGGGAACGGGTTAAACAGTAATGAGATCAGGATGCAGAAATTAGTTGCCAGGCTAAGAATTCTTATAAATAATAGAGCAATCATTTGTTTTGAGAGAGAGAGAGAGAGAGAGAGAGAGACTGAAATTTAGAATTAGAAATACCCTCAGATGAAGGACCTTGTTTTCTTTGTTTGTACTGCCTTTGTAAATAGTTATCATGCACAATTTTTTTCTATGTGAGTGTTATTGAAACTAATAAAATGCTACTTACAAATTTTATAACTGCTCCTGGTTTTTCCTATGCTTTCTGACATGCACCTCGACAACACTCTTCAGAGCTGTCGTTATAATTCCCTAGTGGTCCAGTGTGTCCCCCTCCCCCCTGATTGCTCCTCAAAGCTGTCCTTATAATTCCCTGGTGGCATAGTGGTCCTCACCCCTGATCGCCCGTTCACACAGTTTCCAACAAGTCCTTGGTCTAGTGGCCAACCCAACAGCCCCCACCTGACCCATCTGCTGATATCCCAACTCCACGACCTCCCCAACCCCCTCACCCCAACAGCCAGCACCACTCCCAGCTCTATACAATGATTAGCACAGCCTTCCACCTAACTCTGCAGCCACTGTTGTATGAGCTGTCGGTGATCGCGTATACTGTGGAAACAGCTCATATGGTGGCTGGTACAGAGGTGAAAGAAGTGCTGTGCTGGTCATTGTATTGGGTTGAGAGTTGCACTGGACATTGGAGAGGTGAGATGTCAACAGGGGGTTGGGTGGGGGGCAGCTGGGAGGCCACTGGACCACCAGAGACTCACTGTAAAGTGTGTGATTGGGCGTTCAGGGGTTTGGGGGACCACTGTGCCACTAGGGGATATTGAAAGGAGCTTGGAGGAGCGATTGGAAGGTGAGGGGACAGACTGAACCACCAGGGTATACTTATACAAGTTGAAACAGGCAATCAAGGGGGTGGGGGGAACCACTGGACACCTGTTCATACATATAACAGTTGAAACTGGTGATCGGAGGGAACCACTTGACACCAGGAGTCTCCTCTGTTATGTGAAAGGAGCGCTAATGGCCTGCTGCTCCCCATGCAACTGAGCCCTTAATGTGCATGCAAATGGTCCCTTAGCGCCTTGCATGCCCAATGGGCTCATCTGCATGTTCAGAACAAATATAGCCCATAGGAGTTTTGGTGTTTTCCCATTTCAGGCAGCATTATTCCCTGCGGGCTATATACAAACCATGTAAATGTTGGGTCAGTGCAGTTTCACTTAGCACTGAACCGACATGGCCTCATATTCAGTCCGATAGTGCCGCTCTCTAACTGACTAAATATTGCAGTGGCCAGTGTGAGTGCAGGTGCAATACAAACATTTGTGCTGCACTTGCGCATTTTCTGAATATGGGGCTAGTATCTCCTACCAGTGTTTGTATGTATGGATGTTATATTGTGAATCTATTCATTTGGGCTCTTTGGGTCTGGCCAGTTTCACTTACATACAGTGCCACACATTTTTGGGCACTTTTATATCTCATCATGCATATCAGATTCTTGAAGCAGCAATTACAGTACTCACGTCACTGATATATGTTTTCCCAGTATGTGGGGACGATACATAGAAACATAGAAGATGCTGGCAGAAAAAGGCCCCTTGGCCTATCACACCCGTCCATTTGTACCTATCTAATGTGGATGCCCCATTCCTATCTACCGTATGTAATATGGATGCCCGGTCCTGCCTATCTAATGTAAATGTGAGAGTCCTAGTGGCTCAGTCACCCTCTTGCCACCCTTTCTTTTGTTTGACCTTCTTATGATATTTCAAGCAACACTACAATACAGTAGACAATACATTAAAAGATATACAAACATGAGCTAACTGCTTTATTAGGTCTTGGCTACATTTATACAGACTACAACTGTCAAAATATCTAGTCTTACAAGAGAAATGTTTTGTCAAGAAATAACATGAACCAAAAATAAAAAAATATATATATATATATATGTATAATATGGGCTGGCAGTATAGCCTAGAGGTTAGAGGAACAAGGTGTGAACGAGCTTGGTACATCCAGCAGACCAGATCTGAGTTTGATTCTCACAACCTCCACTTGCATACTGTGCGACTCTGAGCAAGTCACTTAAACGCCCAGTGCTCCCAGGTCGCCCCTGAAAACAGGCACTTGTGCCTAGTGGGCCTTACCCAGTTACCAACAACTAAAATAAAATAAATAAATATTCATACGAGACAGATGAGAAAGATCCAGTACCTTTAGTCCTATACTGCTTTTGAAACTATAGTCACCATTCAGGTTTAGGTATAATAGGAACTGCAGTGGCTAGGGTAATTCCCAAAGGTCTCAGTAGCCCTCAATAACATGCTCTCAAACAAGACCCCCTCGAAGAAGAAAGGACTCAACCATGGGCAATGAATCCAGGAAAACACCCCATTGTCATAAGAAAAGCTCCTCTTTTTCCCACAGGAAGTATGGTGAGTCTTTCCAGTGCCAGGGTATGGAGCACTTGAGTAAGCCACTGGCTCAAAGTTGGTGACACACAGGTACCCAGGTATACTGAATACATTGTCTGGCTAAGTTAGGTCAGCAATACTCGGATCCCTCTGGGATATGACTCCCAGCCTTCTTCTCTCATATTTTCCATTCCAAACAGGAGTGAGACAGGGCTTGCCTCCACTGGTCAGGTGAAAATACACACAAGTTCCTGCACCACTCCCATCCAGAAAGGCTGCAACATGGTACAGCTCCAAAAATAGTGTAGGTAGGTGCCCCTTTCTCTACTGCATATAGGGGACACCATGGGATACTTACCACATTAGGTGGGCAATACAATCTGTGAATGAATTTAAACTGTGATTCTTTGTGTAACCCCCCTGCAAATGGGGGTTCCCAAAAGACTTCCAGGAGCTTGCTTGAATGCGACGAGCCTGAATAGTGTTTGGCGTTTAAGCCATTTATCTGTGAGTGCTTTTAGAGCCTCTGGTACTGTCTCTTTAAGAGCTGTCTGCTTGCAGACATAATTAGTTTGTATGGGGGGACTGCGTGTTTCTCTGCTTGAGTCCCACTCGAGCTGCTGCCAATTTGCTCCATTTTTGCAGTTGCTAGGAGTGCAAAGGGAGCCTATCTGAAAGATGTAACTGTTTGCCAGAAATCATTTAGAGTAATAATGAAAATACAGTTTGTCTAACCTGCTTTTCTTTGCAATCAGAACTGTGTTTGCCTAGTTCCACATTCTAGTTTTGAACTGTTGAACTGGACCAATCAGTGTGGGTTAAGGGAGCTCTAAAATGGTGCCTGTGGATGAATCAGAACTTGGACTCGTAATCTGAGCCTGCCACAAGAGGATTGTATGGGCAGTGACTCTGGGAAATGTAGTTTGGACTTCGGCGCCTTTTTGCACCAACAGAGGGAGTCTATTGTGAGTGACAGCCAATCCAGCCAAGAACTGGGAGAACTCAAAGGAAGTGCCCGGTTTTGTCTACTGGAGTTTCAGTTTAGCTCTGGCAGTGAAGAGGGAAGGAGCCCTGTGCTCCTTCGGTGCGCAGTTTTAGTCGGGAAACGCGTGTAAGGCCCCAAGTTTCAGTCTGCAGCCTGTGCAACTGCTTGTTCGGACTGAATCCAACCTGTGAAGAGAATCAAGGAGAACTGAAGAGTAGAAACCAGACTCACTCTGTAGAAGACTGGAGAAATTGCTGAATTGCGCTCAGTCTGTCAGGAACTGAATCTGCTGTGTGTTCTCCCGGGTATTGTGCAGTAATTGCGATCGGGATAGAGAAGCAGCCTGCCTGGTATAGTACTTTCTTTTTCCATATAAATGTGTGTAGTGCTTGTGGACTCGCGCTTCAACCCTGTACAGTGAATTGAGTGCATGAAGCTGCAAGTAAACCCCAGCTTAATCTAGACTACATCCATTTGCTCTGAACTGCCGTGGGGTCCAGTCACAAGGACCTTGTCCACATTGTCTGCTCCTCCTGGCAATCCAGGACAATCTGCCTTCCATTCAGTTTCAGCATTGAATTTGTGAGTACAAATCAGGGTAGCTCCCTGCCATCATTTAATTGCAAGTGTTCCATCTGATTACTTTTCCTTTCTTTCTCCACGAACTGAGCCTACCAGCTCCGGATTACAATTTGGGTATTGTGCATGCATTTTCCATCTTCAGGGCCCCAACCAGCTGCACCAAATAGGCTAGCCTCTTACTGCCTGGGTACCCAGTAAGAGTGACATTTAGGACATTTGGGATTCTGAAATATGTGCACAGTACTGTGATTATTAATGCGTTTAAACTAATTAACCTGATTTCCCCCTGTCCTTGTTATATTCCCCTAAATATATCAGATCTGTTTGTTTCAGCAAAGTTACACTGCCTGGGGTATTCGTTTATGTTAACGTATTGTACTGTGATTTTTGCACTGTATCGTCTTGTTTTACAGGGAGTCCCCAGAGTCACACTGATTGAACCAATCCTGGGGGTAAGTGTATATTGCAAGGTTACTGTGATTGATTTGTGTGGGCCACTAGTGGGAAGAAAGGGGGGTTGCAGTGACCCAGAGGGCTGTGACCAAGTCATATCAGACTGTCTTAACCCCGACCTCTGGGTGGAGGCACCCACCATCGGATCCAGGCCCCTCAACCTGTTAGTGGCAAATCAGGCAGGGGTAGTAGCCCTTGGGATAGCGCCTCCTGGGGGTTACATTTGCATTTATTACACACCACCAGACCCATATGTGTCTTTAACACCACCCCCAATGTTTCGGCATTGATCTCCATTCCCAAATCCCTCTCCTGGTTATCTTCACACAATCTGGAAGACAGGCTTGGTCTTGTCACACCACTTGGGCTATAAGCCCTTTAGGGAATATCCATGGCACCCAGTACTGCCATTCCAAAGTATAAAAGGGGGAGAAACCTACTGGCTCCCTCTGCAGGCTTCTCCTGTAGGCCCTCATATGGAAATACCGGTACAAATGCTGTGAGGAGAGATGAAATTGCTCCCAGACTGCTGTAAATCTCTCAAGTCCCTCCTCCATATAAAAGTCCCCAACACATTTCACCCCTTTGTCTTCCCATTCCCTGAAGTCTTCATCATCTATTCCAGGAAGAAATGCTAGACTATCCACCAACAGAACCAGGGGAGTCTCTGATCCTCGACTGCCTTTCTCCACTTCTTAACTTCTTCCCACGCTGCTATCCCATACCTTCTCCTGCCTCCTAGCCCCAGGTAGGTAGAAAGGTGTCTAACTTTCCCCTCTTCTTTAAGGTCTATCCACCAGGACTCCTCCCCCCGTTTACACAGTCCTCTATGTATTTATGTTGTACTGACAGACAATAACCCTTTAAAGTCTGGAAAATTAAGGCCTACCCATTCTGTGGTACCTTTAACCTTGCCAGACTAATCATCAGTCTCTTATTTTGCCAAATGAACTGGATAAACCCTTTCTCCAGACTCTTAGTGTCCTCCTTCGTAAGGTTCATTGGCAACATCTGCATTATATACAGAAGACGCGGCAAGACATTCATTTTTAACAGGCCGATTCTGCCCATCCAAGATATGGGTAAGGCCTGCTATCTCTCCAAATTAGCTAAAATGGCAGTGTATATGTGCTTATAATTGAGGGCATATAGCCCCTCGGGCTGTTCACCACTCTGATTCCCAAATATTCAATGGCTGTTTCCACCACCTTGAAACCCCATCTACATAGTCGGTCATCCCCTGGCCCAGACCCTATCCACATCAGTTCAGATTTACACAGATTCAGAGATTCAGCCTGTAGTCCAAGAACTGTGTTAATTTTTCTGTTACCTCTAAAAGCACTGGGATCGTAGTTTCAGGCTGGATGACAAACAGAAGCAGACTGTCTGCATATAAACTAATGTTGTGGTCCCCCCCCCCCCCTCCCCCCGTGACTGCACCCCACCCCCGGATCCGCTTTTCCTCCCATAACCTAATCGTTATAGGCTCAATAGCTAACGCGAATAAGAGAGAGGAGAGGGGGGGCATCCCTGCATCATTCCCTGCTGCAAAGCTATAGTCTCCAACAGCTCCCCATTTACCCAAATCTGCGTAGTTGGAGCTTTATACATAAACCATACTATTTTTATGTACTCATTCCCTAAACTAAATCATTGCAGGACCCAGAATAATAACCCCACTATGCATTTGAAGGCCTTTTCAGCATCCACGGACAGCACCACCACTTGACCTGGACACTGAGCCCCTCCCATGCACTATATTCAGCAGTCGCCGTGTATTATGGTAGGATAATCTCTCTTTCACAAAGCCACTGTGGTCTACATGTACTAACCATAGGAGAAAATTACCAATCCCATGCATCTGTCCCTCCCATATTTGAGGCCCCCAAAATGATTTTGCACTGACTGTCTCTTTCAGTAGCTTTTTCCACTCTTCCACTGCCCTTTCCATGGAAAAAACCTTTCCTGACATCTCTCTTAAATTTTCACATGCCAGCTTCATGGAGTTATCTTTGGTGCTTGTGTTCCCACACAGTCTGAACAAGTACCTGCTACACACCTTAGATACTCCTTGGAGGTATGTATATGTTTCAATCATGTCCCCTCACTTCCTTCTCACCTCCAGAGTGTACATGTTCACATCTGCCAACCTCTCCTCATAATTCCTTTCCTGTTGATCATTTTGGTTACCCTCCTCTGTACTGCATCCATTGTCTCTGTCCTTCATTAAATGTGGTCCACAGTATTCCAGGTGAGGATGTACCAGTGCCCTGTACAGTGGAACAGGCATCTCTCTTCTCCTGCTGCAGATCCCCCTCCCTATGCACCACATCATCCTATTTGCACTTCTCTCTGCTGTACTGCACTGTGCTGTTGTCTTCAGACTATCTAAAATTATTACCACTGTAACAGTTCTTTGACTCACCTTGGCTACTCGGGGGCCCCGGGGTCCACACCACACCCTGAGGGTACTGGCCTGGGTTTTGTATAGTGTAACAGGATCTAGCGCGGTGCCTCCACCTGAGGAAGTGGCTGGGAATACCTGTAGGCATACTGCAGGTTACCACCCCTAGGAAATAACAATAAATGCCCCCAAGACCCTTCCCCATGCTGCAACAATCCCCCCACATACAGTAATGCTAAACCATAAAGTCACAGTAACAAGAGTTAACATGCAAACAGTTGTAATATTTATTTGGGGAAGGGGAAAAAGGGAAAGGCCAGACAACACAATTCTATCCACTTTGTACCCCACACAATAATCCCTGCCTCCCACCTTAGGGTGCACCCTAGACTGTCCCTTGATGCGGTGAATACCACACCATAGCAGCGTTGCAGGCCTGGTGGTGTCTTTTGTCAGGGTCCAAGTAGCTCTACTTGCAACAGTAACACTTAACAGTAAACCTACGGCTCACTTTTGGGTGCTCAGTCCATCCTAAGTAATCAACCCTCAGTTTCCCTAACTAATAAAACACCTCAAAGCCACAGCTAAGGGGTACTTACAGTTCTGCACTACCCGGGGGTTTCAACCATCTGGATTGGTTATGGTACCGTGAAGGTGTCCAAAGTTACTGGTGGTGCACCACAATGCAGGCTGCAAACTTGCAGGAGGGTTTCAGAAGTGAAGGACATTGTTTTCACCTGCCTAGACTTGTTATCTTCACCTCAGCGGTCTTTATAGACCGTTTTCACGAGGCAGGCCTCTCAACATCTTTCGCCGCTGGTCGTCTTCCTCTTCTTCAGTCTAGAGGTAGGGTAGACGTAGTCCTGTAGACCCCTCTGTTGCACACCCAGGTCACACAATTAGCAGCTGGGCTTTTTCAGAGTTGCTTACCCCAGCACTCTCTCTTTTGCCTTCTATATACACAGCAGTGCTGGGCACTTGCTCAGTCTCTAGCCACAGCATGCTCAGGCTCTCCCCTTGCTGAAATTTGCACTTACTACAATTACCCCTCCGTGGGGGAACACAGTTGCCCACTCTTTGCACAAGGGTTGCAGTGCTTGGAAAATCAGGCAGCACACACACAGTCTCTCAGCTCTCACTCCAGCTCCCCCTCTCTCTCTCTCTCTCTCTCTCTCTCTCTCTCTGTCTCTGTCTCTCTGGCTGAAAACTCTGGCTTCTGATCGTCTGCAGCAATCTCTAAAACCTTTCTGTTGCTCCTGCTGCAAAACTTCAAGCTCTTTCTCTGGATGACTTTTCCAGTATCTCTGTGCTGAACAGGCCACTGGGGCCTGAATGCTGAAAAGGGCTGGGAAGCCCACAGCAGTCTTTTCTGCACTCCCACTCTGCTGATATCTGCTTCTGGTGGGCTGGCAGTCCTATTTATACTTTTTTCACAGCCCTACACTGATTGGCTAAAACAGTCCTGGTCAAATTCTGCGCCCTCTGACACTATTCCAGCAACCCCTTTGTTTCTGTAGTTCTGTGGGGGCTGCGATTACAGTGTACATTTTTCCCAATTACACTCTGCCACCACACTTTAATATCAAGCCCTCTGAGGGGCAGATAACCACTGGTCCTGTCTCCGCTAATCCAGAGAGAGCCAGGACGCATTTTGTTTATTTTTGGAAGCCCTTTTCTGTTCTTTGGGGCTCCCATTATATTTCCCCCATTTTCGCACCTTTAGAAGCACTGCTGGTAATGGAGCCGTGGCTCCTTTAAATTTCTAGACCTTGGCGGCCACGCAGGCTTAGTACGAGCACAGCCGCCATGGTTTTTGTTTACTTTTTTTGGCGGTCTGACTTTTTCAGCTTTACCGGATTGCCAACATGCCCCTAAAGTGCCCGACGGCACGGAAAACACAAGCGGACCTTGGCCCCACTTAGAACGTGGGCTGAGGTCCCAGGATTACTGCATCTGTGGCCATGCTGCAGCAGTGGGAGAGCAGGCTCAAGTCCCCCCCAACCACTTGGGGAAACGGAGGGGAACATAGGGCCATGGCCCCTTGCAGATAAGCCCATTTGGGGGGCTCACACCACCAATTCCTGTTCTTCAGTCAAGTTTACCTCTACTGCCTCCCCCATTCTACAGTACATTCAGTTTTCAGATTTTCAAGTGTTCATCACCTTGCACTTTCTGGAGTTAAATTTTAACTGCCATACCTTTGACAACTTCTCTAATTTAGTACAGCCTACTTATAATGGAACTCGATATAATGGGAGTTTGGTTTTACCGGAAGGCCCCTGTTTGCCAAATGTCTTTTACATTTGCTGCATCATTAAAAAGTTACTATATAAAGAACTAAGCAGCCTGTATAGAGCATACGGCTGGCAGCGCTTACTGTAACTTCAAAAAAATAAGCGATTAGTACTATTAACACATTCATTCACAATCACAAATGTGGAGCTAAGGTTACTCACGATCATTCCACTGATGTTAAGTGGCAGGAGACAGGTTACACTGGGTTAATTAAGTGTTAATTACCCTTAATACCAGTCCATTTACAGAAGAAAGGGTTCTGAAAGAACTCTTAAAACTGTAGGTTGAAAAAGCAATGGGGCCTGATGGGATTCATCCCAGAATTCTAAAAGAACCAAGGGTAGAACTAGTGACACCACTGACTACCCTCTTTAGCAAATCATGGGAGGATGGGGTGGTACCCGAGGACTGGAAGAGGGCAGATGTGATTCCACTTCACAAAAGTGGGAGCAGGACAGAAGCAGGCAACTACAGACCTGTTAGTTTAACCTCAGTGATAGGGAAAATGATGGAATCACTTCTGAAGGAAAGAACTGTTGAGTACCTAGAGGCCAG
Organism: Neoceratodus forsteri; assembly: GCA_016271365.2. Lineage (NCBI taxonomy): Eukaryota > Metazoa > Chordata > Ceratodontiformes > Ceratodontidae > Neoceratodus > Neoceratodus forsteri. Next base: position 135,829,016 of record CM057457.1, on the reverse strand, counting down.
AGGGGCACAGGATCCAAGGCAGCATGGATTTACAGCGGGAAGGTCATGTCAGACAAATCTAACAGATTTCTTTGACTGGGTGACCAAAGTAGTAGATCAGGGAGGGGCTGTGGACATGGCCTACCTAGACTTAGCAAGGCATTTGACACAGTCCCACACAAAGATTAATATACAAGTTAGCCAGCCTGGGAGGGTCCCAAGATGGTAGCCTGGGTAAAGAATTGGCTGGAGAACAGGACACAGAGGGTAATAGTAAATGGAGTCCACTCTGAAGAAAGGGGGGTTACTAGTGGGGTACCACAGGGTTCAGTACTAGGACCAGTCCTTTTCAATGTCTTCATAAGCAACATTACAGAGGGACTGGAAGGAAAAGTATGTCTCTTTAAGATCTGCAACAGAATTGATACACAAGGTGGGGTGGAAAGGATGAGAAGGGACTTGGCAAGGTTGGAGGAATGGTCAAATGTATGGCAGCTTAGGTTCAATGCTAAGAAGTGCAAGGTAATGCACCTGGGAAACAAAAACCCAGGGGAAGAGTACAAACAACAAAAATGGAAAGGGACCTGGGGGTAGTCATATCAGATGACCTAAAGGTGGGCAAGCAATGTGAGAGAGCAAGGAGGGCTGGGGGATACTGGGATGCATGGAGAGGCATCACCAGTAGAAAACAGGAAGTTGTTATCCCTCTGTACAGACAGCTGGTGAGACCCCACCTGAGTATCATGGGTAGTTCTGGAGACCCAATCTCCACAAAGACATAAACAGGATGGAGGCAGTCCAGAGGAGGGCACTAAAATGGTGCAGGGTCTGCACCGGAAGACATATGAAGAGAGACTTAAGGAGCTTAATATGTATAGCCTCAAGGAAAGAAGGGGGGGACATGATAGAAACTTTCAAGTCCCTCAAGGGAATCAACAAAGTCCAAGAGGGGAACATCTTTCAGAAAAAGAGGTGTGCAAGAATAAGGGGGCACAATTTGAAGATAGAGGGGGCGGCGGCTCAGAGATAAGGTAAGGAAGTATTTTTTCACAGAGAGTGTTGTGGATGCATGGAATGGCCTTCCAGAGGAGGTTGTGGAGTCAAAAACAGTGGTGGAATTCAAGCATGCATGGGACAGTCATAAGGCAATTCTAGGGGCTGGGGGTAGGAAGAAGTAGGCTGTTGGTTAACTAGGCTAGCTTATCCATTAGGTAGGGAAATGGGCAGACTGGGTGGGCCAAGCGGTCCTTATCTGCCATCAAATTCTATGTTTCTATGTTTGCCTGGGGCTATAAAATCTTTAGTTACTCACCCAAAATCAGCTAGCTTCTGTAGTTCAGCTCTGCTTGTTTCTCAGGATGGCTCCCAAATGAAAAGCACCCTCACTTGCCCGCAAGGTCGAAATCCTTCACGAGATTCAGTCAATGCTCGATCAGAGCCTTAGGAAACTTTCCATATACTTTGGCATGGCTGAATCCACACTTTCGGATCTACAGCACACTAATCAAAACCCGAAGAGGAAACGTAAGAGAGATGGAAAAGACATCGAGATGGCTGGCTCAGACAGACTAACATTTACGTTTGAGCTACTTGTTGATGCCAAAAAAGCAAAGGAGTGCCTTAGTGTTCTTTGTTGCTGCAACGTGGCTGGGACTGACATAGGAAAATCAGCCCAGCCACGTTGTTTCAGAGGAGTCAGATATCTGTCTGTCATCTACAAATCCAGCTGGTCAGCATGGATGACCGGAGGCATTTTTACAGAATGGATCTGAACCTGGGACAGAAGGCTATGAGGGAGGAAGATTTATTGCTCCTTGACACTTCTCTGGGCATCTGCAGGTAGAAGGGCCGAGAAACATAAAACTTATTGTTCTACCTGCCAACACCACATGCCTGATACAGCCTCTGGACCAAAGAATAATTTATTCATTTAAGAGACATTATGTCAGGGCAATGCAGACCTGTGTGCTCGAGATGCTAGATGGCAAGCCGGCCCAATGGCACTGAGGGTTGAGGTGCTGGACGCCACACCTCGCGCCATGCCAGCAACCCAGAGCTTGGGTCAGCGGGGGGCCGGGGAGAAGGAAAGGGCTGTGAGTAGCTGCCGGCTGGCAAGCACTCTGCCTTGGGATGGAGTGATGAGTCTCTCAGTGCTTGGCTGCCCCCCAGTGGAGGCTGGGTGGCAGTGACACACTTGAGAGCTCAGGCACAATTCCAGGAGAGGGAGGAATGAGCTGGCAACTGGAGCTGTGGAGCTCGTGTGGGCCTCCACCCGCACGTAGTCATCACTTCCGGGGCTCGGAAAGGGTAGAAAAGGAGGAAACTAAGGGGGTCTCTGGGATGACGTCTGGGCCAGTTCCAGGGGATCTGCCGGGGCAAGCACAGCATTCGGAAGTCCCCGAAAGACCCCGGAATCCGGTAGGGTTGGCTGATGTAAGGGAGATCTGCTGAGGAGGGGTATAAAGAATCTACCAAAAAAAAAAAAGAGATGCTAGATGGCACAAGCACTGATGTGTCTGCATCTGACTGCATTAAAAAAAAATCAATCTCCTTGATGCTATCCGAATGATGAAGATAGCGTGGGACATGGTGACCACTGAAACTATTGTCCATTGCTTTGCCAAAGGTGGTTTCACTTGCCCGAACAACAAGGATGTGGACATGGAGGAAGCTGACGAACAGCAACACAAACAGCCACCCTCAAGACTGACAGAAGATGAGTTTGGTGAACTCTGTCACCAGAGGGACAACGTCAAAGTTGAACCAGAGGAAGACAACATTACAGCAGCAGTTTCCACCATGACAATTTCAGCCATAGCTGATGATGAAACTGAAGAGGATGCGGGGAGATCGAAAGAACCAGCTGTCACGGCACGAGATGTCACTAATGAACTGATCACACTCTGTAGAGTGATGGAGCAGAGAGGATATATATATATATATATATATAGATAGATAGATAGATATATAGATATATAATCTTAATAAGCAGGCACGAGCTACAAAAAAGTTTTGCTAAGCTGACTGATACAGGATGGCCGTTACTTTGTTCCTAGACCCTAACATGGCAAACTGCTGTACTGTATGATGGAATACAGAACACTGCAGCAGTTTACCGCACGCTATCTTAATAGCGCTAACGTTAAATCGGACACTGGCTATACTGGAAGAAATCTGAATGCACGGTGTCCAATATAAGCGGGCTGCACTGTACACCCAGGTCCTTTCATAATTCTAGCCCCATCACGTTCCATCCAGCCACAGATCACAGTGCTGTTGGTACCACTCACAACAAATGCCTTTTTACTAGACAATTGCTTATGGCAGATGAAATGTGCGTTCCAAAACCTTCTCTTCTACAGCCCATTCATAAAATGCAGGCTTAACAAGGCGTTGAGTGCCACCAACAGTGGACACTTCTGAAGCCACTTGTGAGGTGTTAATGACCTGAAATATGCTAATTGGAGCTTCTATAAGTAAGCCGATGACTGAGTTTTCATCAGAGCATTTCCTGTTAATGATCTGTCTAGGTCAGGTTTTGCATCTTGAACTGAGCACCTTCTGGTACCCAGTTCTTCAGTGCTAGTTTTACATAAGTAGCTGCTAACAAGTTTCTGCTATAGGTCTGGAGGCTGTCTGATTGCATGCTCTTTTTTCTTTATATACTAAGAGATTCTGTTGTGGTACTGAAATGACACAGGGACTCCGTTTTTCAAAGGTTGGGGGGAAGGGAGTATTTTTGTTTTGCAAAGACACCATGCAGTTCATCCAGATTATTGTCCCTGTCTGCCTCTTCACAGCAGATCTTTTGGTTTCTTAGGGCTGGGCTGTAGATACTCCCCTTTCTTGTGCGGTGGGGGTGCTAACTGGAGTAGTGGATGTAGTTGAAGTGGTCTGTGTTTTTTCTCTAAACGAACGTGTACATTTTTCCTTGTTACAATGTGATGGTGGTGTCACAGTTTAAGAAGTTTACAGTTTCTTTTGAATATTCCATTTTTAGATTGTAAAGTTCAGATGAAATGCTGGCAAATTTGGCACTTACAAAAATCTTGAAGAAGCATGGTGCACTGCCCTTCGACAGCAACGTTTTACAGTAATCCCCTCCTCCCAGGCCTACTGCCAAATGGAAAAGACCCTGCTGGTGAATACAAGTTGTTACAAAAAATATAAAAACCCTACTCCCAATTACAGATGGGTCGAAGTTTAAATTTGCTGGCGAAATTCCCGCGAAGTGACTAAAATTCGCCTCTGCAGAGCTCCACAAAGTTTCACCACCCTCAGAAAAATACAGTTATATAAGAACTTACCGTAACAGTAGATCTTCGAGAGAGGCTCTTGCATAATTACATATTACATATAGGATTGAAGCTGGCAGGCGTCAGGACCCCACGGAAAAATTTCTAGCTAGCAGTCTCTGGCGAGGGACCACCCCCACGTCAGGTGACGTCAGTATAAAGGGGAGGTCCCTCATGCCCGCCTTCCAGTTCTTTCCTGCCAAAGGCCAAAAAGGCGAGACGAGAGAGAAGCGAATATTTCCCTCACTGGAAAAGGAGCTGAAAAAGCTTAGGGGGATGGAGGGCGGCGAAAGTATTACCTACTGCAAGAGCCTCCCTCGAAGATCTACTGTAAGTTCTTAAGTAACTGTACTATCTTACTTCGAGAGGGCTCTTGCAGTAGGTAATTACATATAGGACTGAGTCCCAAGCAGTCTGGAACAAAGAGAAGCACACGGGAGGAGGAAACTACCCATAGGGGATCCTCTGGCTGAGAAAGACTTAAGAAAGAAGTCCTTGCAGAACAGCCAACCCGAAGCCGGCTCTCCGGTGAGAGGCAATGTCCAAACTGTAGTGTTTCGTAAAGGTATGGACAGAAGTCCAAGTTGCGGCGGCGCAAATATCAGCCGCTGACACATTCTTGAAACAGGCAGCAGAGGCTGCAACACCCCTGGTGGAGTGACCCCTGACCTGGCCTGGCAAGGTCTTGTGATACTTGTCGTAGAAGAAAGTGATACAGTGAGCCAACCTTTTGGACAAATATTGTTTGGAAACAGCTTTGACTTCTCTTTTGCTGGCAAAAGGAACAAATAGTTGGTCAGTCTTTCAAAGATCCTTCGTCTGGTTCGTGTAGTTTCTCAGAATCTGGTGAATGTCTAGGGTATGTAAAAGATACTCCCCGTGATTGGAGTGCTACATGAAAAAGGCAGGCAGTTCAATGGACTGGTTCAATGTAGATTTCGCTACCACCTTAGGAAGAAACTTGGGATTGGTACGCAGAGCTACACGTTCCTAATGGAAAATCAGATACGGAATTTTGCACATCAAGGCCTGAAGCTCGGAAATTCTTTGAGCAGAAGTAACGGCCACTAGGAAGACAGCCTTCCACAAAAGGAACTTAAGTTCTGCTGAGGCTGCCAGCTCAAAGGGAGGCAGCAAAAGCTTCTCAAGAATGAAATTCAAATCCCAAGGAGGAGCAGGAACCCGAATGGGGGGTCTCAAATGAAGAACCCCTCGTAGAAAGGTCTTCACGACCTCCAGCTGAGCGAAAGTTCTGTCCCCAAAGGGAACATGATAAGCGGCCAGAGCCGCCATGTAAACCTTCAAAGAGGAATGACTGAGACCCAGGTCGAAGAGATACCGAATGTAGTCCAGTAGCCGCCTGACGGGGCAGGAGAAAGGCTCCAAGTCTTTGGACGAAGCCCAAATGGAAAACCGTCTCCATTTCATGGCATAGGTGGAGTGAGTGGACGGGTTCCTGGCCTCCACCAAGATCTCTGCCACTTGAGGGGAAACCCCAAAACAGGCTTGTGCTATGTCTGTAGGAGCCAAGCATGCAGCTGAAGGGACCTAAGGCCCGGATGGACCAGGGATCCCTGATCCTGGGTCAACAGAAGCCGCGAAAAAGGAAGAGGAATCAGAGGTTCCTCTGAGTACTGTTGCAGAAGAGAGAACCAAACTTGCCTGGGCCAGAAGGGAGCGATGAGAATCATATGGGCCCCTTCTGAGCTGAGCTTGTGCAGGATCCTCGGAATCAATGGAATTGGGGGAAAAGCATAAACGAATCTGCCCTTTCAATCGAGAGACAGAGAGTCTCTCCAGAGCCGCCCGCACCCAGGGCGGGCGAGCAAAAGGTGGACAGTTTGCGTTTAGTGAGACGAACTAGGTCGACCTGAGGGGCCCCAACGAAGATGCCGCCTGCTATTTCCCGGTCCACCCCATCGTGAGGTTGTGCCGAGGATCACCTCAAGTGATCTGCCAATGAATTCTCTACCCCCGGGACATGGATCGTCATGAGATGAAGGTTGTGAAGGGTCGTCCATTCCCAGACCCACATCGCTTCCCGACAAAGAGGGTAGGAACGAGTCCCCCTTTGTTTGTTGAGGTACCAGACTACACTCATATTGTCGGTCTGGACCGCCAGGTGACTGGGAATCAGAAAGTGGTGTAACGCTTGAAGAGCATACAGCACTGCTTTGAGCTCGAGCACGTTGATGTGAAGCATCCACTCGAGAATGGACCACGAGCCCTGGGTGCGATGATATCCTAGATGAGCTCCCCAACCTTCGCCCGAGGCGTCCATTGTCAGTGTTTGGGAGGGGGGAGGGAGGCAGAAGGGAACTCCCCGACAAAGGTTCTCCTGAACCAACCACCAGTGCAAATCCCGAATCATCGGGATCGAGACTAGCACCTCTTGGTCCAAGTCGACGACCAATTGATCCCACTGAGACCGAAGAGTCCACTGAGAGAGTCTTGTGTGAGCCGAGCGATCGAACTGGCGGAACAGCAGTCGCCATGATCCCCAGGAGGCAAAGGACTGACCTGGCAGGGATCCGCCTGTGAGAGGACAAGAAGCTTGCCTGAGCCTGGAGTGTGGCCACCCTGTCTGGAGGTAGAAAGGCCATACCGGTGGTCGTGTCCAGAATCGCCCAGATGAACTGGAGGCATTGAGATGGGATCAAATGGGATTTGGCCTAGTTGATGGTAATACCCAGGCTGGTAAAGACCTGCCTGGTAAGGCAAAGGGAATGCAGGAGCTCCTCCTGGACGGGGCCACCAGGAGCCAATCGTCCAGGCACGGGAAAACCTGCACTCCCTGGGTACGCAGGTGGGCCGCCACCACCAACAGACATTTGGTGAATACTCAGGGGGGCCGAGGAAAGACCAAATGGGAGGGTCCTGAACTGGTAGTGGTGCCCCTGGAAAGCAAACCAGAGGTATTTGCGATGGGAAGGGCGGATAAGGATATGCAGGTAAGCATCCTGCATGTCCAGAGCGCACAGCCACAGTCCCGGCCAAAGGAGGGGCAGGAGACTCTGTAGGGAGAGCATGCTGAACCTTTTGTACTCCATGAACAGATTTAGAGAGCTGAGGTCCAGAATGGGCCTCATGTCTCCTGTCTTCTTGGGGACCAGGAAGAAATTGGAGTAGAAACCGTCCCCCAAAGAGAGGGAGGGACAGGTTCTACTGCCTTCTTCAACAGAAGGGAGGAAATTTCTTCCAGAACCTTGAGAAGATGTTCGGGGGAGTAAGACGACCTTGGGGGGGGGGGTTCTGGGAGGTTTCTGAAGAAACTCTATGGTGTGGCCCTCTGCTATAAGCTGGAGGACCCAAGCGTCGGTAGTGATCCTCTCCCAACCCGGCAGATGAAGGGAGACTCTCCCGCCTACCGGTTCCTCTGGGTGGACCAGAAGCTGTGGAAGAGGGAGGGAGGGAGTCGGGAGGTGTGGGGCAGCACCACGGCTGGAGCTCCCGCAGCCCATTTGGGTGAGGGGGGGTCTCGCAGCTGGAGGGACCCGGAGTTTGTTGGCCCGCTTTCCTTGTGGTTTCGCCTTAGGCCATGCGTAATGGCGAAAGGAACGATGCTGCCCTTGAGGGGCTCTGTACATGGAGTCGACCTCCTTGAGAGCAGTGCCCTTCTCTCTCAGCCTGGTAATGATGTCCTTGACATCACCACCGAACAACACTGAACTTGGGAAGGGGGCATCCTGAATGGCGGATTGTACTTTCGAGGCCAAACCTGACACCAGAAGCCAGGCATGTCGCTGCAGACTCATGGCGAACACCGAACGTCATCCAGAAACATCCACCACATCGTAAGTAGTGTGCAGCATGTGCCTACTGGCCGAACGTGTGCAGCAGACTAGGTCTGCCACTTCCTGTTTAGTCTGGGACTGAGGAAGGGTGTCCAACTTAGCTTCCACCTTGCTAAGGATAGCCTTCTGGTAATCCCCCATGTGAGCCACATAGTTCAAGGCTCTGATACCCAGAGTGGAAGAAGAAAAGACCTTCTTGCCATACTGGTCCAGAAGGCAGGATTCCATATCGGGCGGGGAAGAGCTGAGGTGTTTTGGGTTAGCCGAACGGCCGTGGGCAGCCCTGATCATGACCGAATCAGCCTTGGGGTGTGACGAAAGAAAGTCAGTCCCCTCGGGAACCTGATACAGCCTATCTGCCTTTAGAGGAAGAGGAGCTAAAGCCGATGGTTGTTTCCAGATAGTGGAGACGAGGTCGGCGTGAGGCTCGATCCAGGGTGGAACTAACATGGGAGCGACCTCTGGCAGATCCAAATGGGCAGCTAGCTTCTGCCTCTGTGGATCTGGCTCCAGCAACTTCCACTGATGAACAGCTTGGATTTTTCTCATCAACTCCGTAAATGAGGGATCCTCCGGAGGGGACTTCGGAGGAGTCCTGGGCCTGGGCTTGTCAGGAGTGCGAGGCTCATCTGGATCGGAGCTATCGGAGTCATCCAATGAGTCCAACGAAGAAGAAGATGAAGACCCCTCCCCACTTGGGGGAGGAACACGGCCCCTAGGGGGCAAGGTGCCACCCTCAGCTTTAGACCCCGTAGCAATGTCTCTGGGGTTGGGGGGGAGGAGGGGTCTCTCGCCCCCGGTGACGGGCATCTGGGACCGGGTCCATCGTCGGGAGGCAGCTTTCCACCTCCCTGGTGAGCTGATCCTTGGCCTCAGCCCACCAAGAAGCCAGAGTCTTCCTCAGATCCACTGGTGGCTGAGGGGGCGGTGGAGGAGGGGGAGATGGATACTGGAGGTATCCGTAGGGCGAGTATCCGCAGGCTGACGACGGGAATCCCGGCGTCGGGTACTGAGGCACTGGGTACTGTGGCGTTGGATACTGCGGTGTCGGCTACTGCGGTGCCGGATACTGTGGAGCCAGATAAGACGGCATCGGATAAGACAGCGTAAGATCAGGCATCAGGGGCTCTACCGGAGTAGAAGGTCCTGGAGGAGGCCCCGCAGGCGGGCCTGGAACAGGGGGCCCCGCGGGTGTCGGGGTGCTGTCCGGCAAGGGGACGTCAGCTGGTGACGGGGCCGGTGTCCGAGGGTCTGATGTCAGGCCATGCAGACCTACAGGAGGAAGGCCTGATGGAGGCACCAAAGAGTCCCCAGCGGCGTCTGGGGGAGGGCCGGAGGGATCCTCCCAGTCCAGCTGGGGGGATACAGGGGCCTCGGACAACAGCGACGAAGGCTGTGGGGAGCCAGCGGCACCAGATGAGATCAGAGGATCCGGCGTAAGCTCCTTCGCCGAGCAATCGCTGGACGGGCCGGTGGGCATCTGACCAGTGGGATCTGGGCGAGCGTCGGAGGAGCCGACGTCCGACTGATCAGACCCAGCACCCGAAGAAGGCTGCACAAGGGAGGCGACCTTGACGGGCGGCTTGACAGCCATGCACTGCCCCGAAGGGTCGAGCGACTTAGCGGTCAGCTCTGGGCGGACGTTGGTGGAGCCGACGCCCGACTTACCGGAGAGGCTCGAACCACAAGGCTGCGCAAGGGCCTTACTGGGAGCGGATGCCTCCTTTGCCCCGGAGGCTCCCGACTGGCCCGAGTGCAAACCAGCCAGGGGAAGTGACGCCGTCTCAGACACCAACAAGATGGCCATGGAGGAACGGTCCCCCGGAGGGGACGTTACCTGAAGGGCGGCGACTCCAGCAGAAGTCATCGCAGCAGCAGACGAGGAGTCCCGGTCCCAGTGCTTCTCTTTCTTCCTCTTCTTAAGGCCTTCGGGAGAGGTGAAAGCCTGTTGGAGCTTTTTCAGCTCCTTTTCCATGAAGGACATCTTCTTCTTAAGTATGTGAGCCTCCAGGGACTGCTGCCTTCTTTCGTGGGTTGCTGCATTGAACTTCAGGCAGTGCTGACAGGAATCCACTGGGTGTCAGGGCCAAGGCAGATGAGGCATCTAGGAATGGTCGCCCCAGTGAAAGCATGCCGCATGAGCCGTGACTTGTTCTTGTGCTCAGACATGGTAGGGGACTATATACACAGCAGGTAAGAAAATCCTGACCGAAATTATCGAAATCAAGAAAAAAACAACGGTATAACTACCAGTGACGATAGACTGATGAGCAGTGGAACTTAACCGCGAGGTGGTGTAGAAAGGAAACGGCAGGAATTAACTAGAAGGTGGGCGTGAGGGACTGCCCCTTTATACCGATGTCACCTGACGGCGGTCCCTCACCAGAGACTGCTAGATAGAAATTTTTCCGTGGGGTCCTGATGCCTGCCGGCTTCAGTCCTATATGTAATATGTAATTACCTACTGCAAGAGCCCTCTCCAAGAAAGATCTTCGATTTTGCCCAAAATCACAAAGTTCTGCCCTTAAAGTGTGGAATTTCACCTGCAAACTGTGGAATTTCACCCGAAAACTTTGGAAATTTCACCCATAAATGGTGGAATTCTGCACATCGCAGCAGAACTTTGCCATTCTGTGCTCTGCGAATTTCATGAAACTGCTTAAAATTTGTGGATTAATTCATGGAGCATCTCTACTCCCAATACACTTAGCACCCAATAATCCCATTCTATCCCCCCGTGGTCCTGACAATAAAGAAAACACCCTTCCCCTGCCTACTTAGTCCTCCACCCCCCCCCCCATGGCCCTGATCATCACTAGAGCAGCAACCAGCAGATGAGATAAAACGAATCAGTCAATAACTGAAACTTTGAATTGAAGAAATAATTTTAAGTGCTTGAACACTCTATAATCCTCACATGCAACAGAAGCTGTGAAAGAGGAGACCTGTCCCTTCCAGTGGAATGATCTGATGTTAGATTGGGCATCCCAGAGACTGGATGGTGGGAGGAGCCAAGCTTGTAGACCGGTCTGGTGATGGAGCAAAGTCAAGCTGGACTGCCTAAGTGTGGCTAGGGAACTGAATCTAGATAATCAGAAATTTTCATTTCGGGGGAAACATGTCAGAATCCAGTTAGCATAGAAGTGCAAATAGTTTTGCACAGAAACAAAGCAAAGGAATAAGAGTCTACATGACTCCTTCTCGTTCTCCTTCTCCCCTGTCACCCCTGCTTCTACCCTTCAAGCTCTCCTGGCCCTTAACCCTACCAAAGGCTCCTTGCCTGATGGCCTTGACCCCAGGCTCCTACACATCTCTGCTCCTGCCATAGCCTTCCCTCTCTCCCTGTTACTAAACCTCTCCTTTGCGACTGCCACTGTGCCTTCTGTCTGGAAACATGCTGTTGTCCTCCCCCTCCCGAAGGGTGGCGACCCTCCTCCCTGGTAACTATCATCCTATCTCCCTACTGCCAACCTTAGCTAAACTACAGGAAACACATAGTACTGAACAACACTCTGTTTCTTCTGACTCCACTTTTTTCACCCCCTTCCAGTCTGGCTTCAGGAAATCCCACTCTACCACCACCTCACTCCTAAGATTAACGGACACCATCTCTTCAGGCTTTGACAAAGGGCATATTGCCTCAGATATCTTTGTAGACCTGGCCAAAGCCTTTGACACTGTTTCTCACCCCCTCTTCCTTCACAGCCTCTCAGCTGCTGGTCTATCCCCGTCTGCTACAGGATGGTTCAGTGCCTACCTGTCCAGCAGGTCGCAATCAGTGAGAATTGCTGATGCTACCTCTTCCTCCCTGCCTATAACCACTGGAGTCCCACAAGGCTCTGTGTTAGGCCCCATTCTGTTGTCCATCTTTTTAAATGACCTTCCCCAGGTTTGCACCACATCTAGCATCCATACGTATGTGGATGATACAGTATTGTTTACCTCTGGCAATACTGTTGCTGATGTTACTACCAGGCTTCAGTCTGACTTCACCAAAGTCCAACTCTGGTTTAGATCTCATCAACTCTTTTTAAATGCCAAGAAGACAGTCTCCATGTCCTTTGGCACAAGGCAGAGACTCTCTAGGCTTACTCACCTCCCTTCCTTCCACACCCTTGATGGGACTGCTTTATAGGACTCCTCCTCTTTCAGGTATCTCGGCAACTGGCTGGACAGACACCTTGACTTCTCTGTACATATTGATGCCGTTCTGAAAAAACTAAGGCCCAAGCTTGGGGCACTTTACAGAAACTGCAACTGCATTCCACTCGCCACCAGGCGTGAGCTGGTACAGAAGATGATCATGCCCATTTTTGACTACTGTGACATAGTCTACGATGCTGCCCCACAGTCCCACCTATCGAGACTGGACTCTCTCTTTAACTCCTTCTGTCGTTTTGCTCTTGATGCCCCCTCCCGTACCCATCACTGTGACCTCTACCGCGCTCTCAACCTTCTTCCCCTACACTCCCGGTGCATGCTTCATGGTGCTAAATTCATCTCTAAATTCTGGCTTGGTTCTCTCCCCTCATATAACTCCTCCTCTCTTGGCACCTCTACCCTCTCCCTCTATTCCCTGAGATCCCATGCTGACACTCGCACCCTACCACTCCCGTGCAGAGCCACTACATCTGGCCAAAAAGCCTTCTCCTACCACCTGCCTAAAATGTGGAATGCTCTCCCTACACAAATCAGTCACTCCTCCTCCCTCTATTCCCTTAACACTGCGTTGCACAACTACCTCACACCCTCTTGCACCTGCTCCTGACCCCCCCATCTGTCTCCCTCTCTGTCTTTCTCCCCATCTCCCTCTCCCCCCCACTTGCACTTATTCCTATACACCAGCTCTTAAATAGGGGTGACTGGTTCCTATGTGCTCACCCTGCTGCATATTGCACTAGTATACTGTCTGTATTTTATGCATTGTCAACCTTGTACCCTATGTACTGATTCTACTTTGTATGCTGCCCCAAGTTCTGCTTGCACTGATACTCTACAGCCTTTATTGTCTCAAGTGCCTTGTTCCTGTTTTTATAACTGTATGTATAATTACACCATCTGTATGTATTTACCTGAACAGTACTCTGTATATCTGTACTCTGTATATCCCTTTTCCCTTCCCCCAGGACGTACCGTGAGACAAGCATTAAGTTGCTCAGTGTATCTTTCCTGGTGAAACAATTCAATCAATAAATAAATAAACATGAACACCAGTTGGTCTGCAGGCAGAGGGGTTTAGTGGTTACAGCACCAGCATGGGAACTAGGATATCATATGTTCAAACCCCACTAAATTCAGATACTAACTGTGATGCATTGGTTTATAGTATGTCTCTTTTTTTATCAACTAACTTTGAAATAACAGTGTACTTGACTGCATTTCCTGTTGATTGTTATAAACTTCATTTTGAATTGCTTTGTTGTGATGTCTGTATTTTAGCTAGAACAATAAAAACATAAAAAAAAATACTGTGTGAACTTGAGTACATCACTTAACCTCCCAGAGCTTCAGTCCACGGCTGTGGGAATGGGTAGAATCAGACCTTACTGAAAACAGCAGGTTACAACTCAGCCAGACTATCCTGGGGTTTATTCGTCTGGATGTTGGAGACCTAAGAAGAAGTTGGCGTGTTCTAAAATATGCAGGTTTCCAAGGGACATGAGACATCATAGAAATGAGCAAGCTACATATTTAATAAATTACTAGGCCTAGAAACGTGATCTAGGCAGGAAGCTGACGGTAGAGACAAGAGACAGAAACCTCCTCTGAGGTCCTACCAGTGCAATGGGAGGGTGAGGACACACAGGAGGAAATGAAGATGCTCAACATCTGCCTAAAGAGCCACTGTGGTGAAGAGGCGTGTTTCATTCTAGAGGACTGAGGAAGGTTCTGAGAGAAATGCTGATTGTTGCCAGCCCGGTGGTGCTGAGAGTTGAGGCGCTGGTCGCTACACCTCACGCCACGCCGGCGACCCGTGTTCAGGAACGGGCATGGGTTGCCGGGGGTCGGCGGGGAGGAGATGGATTGAGTGTCCGGAGGACTGCTCTCCATCTCCGGGGTGGATTCGGGCGGCCGGTGCTTGCCTGACTCAGCGAGGCTGGGATCAGCAGCACGCCAGCCGCAAGTCAAGGGGGAGGCAGGACGGGCAGACGCTGACTAGGCACGCATCGGAGCGGCGCGCACTTCAGTCACTGGGCGCCATTGCACGCCATGCCCGCTGACGGAAAATACAGAAAAATGGAGCCCGGCAGCATGACGCCGTTCCCGCGCTATTCTTCGGAGGACGCCTCCCTGGCATGGACCCGTTGGGGTGGGTTGAGTCACTCCCCACCACCCTGCCGTGAAGGGTAAGTCGCGGGGTGCTGAAGGGAGGGGGTCTCATGTCCGGGGATGGCGCCGGGGGAACGACGGAGTGCGGGGGGGGTTGTAGCCGGAGCTCCGTGGAGAAATAATATCCACAAAAAAAAAAAGAAATGCTGATTGTTCGCCAGAGATGACCTGCATCTGAGTAGGGATGGCACCAGTGCATTGTGACAAAAGATAGATGTGAGAATTTACATTAATTTAAACTAGGAGGGTGGGGCAAGGTATCACCAAGCAGGCCGTACAGCATGCACATACGAGCACGTGCACACACAGCAAATGGCTCTCCTCCTACACACATGGACAATGTCTATCCCTTGAGTAACGATAGACAATAAGGGCAGATAAGGACAGTACCAACAAAAAAAAAAAAAAATGGAAGCGGTAAAAGGAAAAGAGGGGAAAGGGTGCCAACTGCAGGAGAAAGACGAGTTGAAAGAAGGCAGTTTTAATTAATGTTACAAGTAATGAGAACAATATGGAGGACCTCCAGACAGTGGTGGCAGACTCCCAACCAGATATAAAAGCAGTCAGTGAAACGTGAGCATTGCAGAACTATGACAGGGACCTCACTATTCTAGGGGTGGGTGGGGATATATACCTTATTCAGAACAAACAGGGGTATGGGCCAAGGGAGGGCAGTATACTTTGAAAACAGCATACAGGTAGAGAAGTCAAGGACTGGGGATAAGGAGTTAGGGGTTTAAATTAACTTTTTCAGACACTAGCTGGCAGGGCTAGAGACTGGAAAAACCCACCAGGCCGACATGATTTTCCCTAGCCCACCACAGTAATTAACAGAAATGTAGTTTTTTTGTTTGTTTTTTTTTTACTGGCAAGGGACTGCAACATGAACATGAAAATAAAATTGGTGTTTAAGGACAGAGTATGGGGCAGTAAGATCCTATACAGAAGAGACAGCCCAGACGTATCCAGGAGGGACAACATCATCCAGGAAAGGGCAGTTGTGACACAGCTAGAAGTGCACAGCTCAGACTCAGCTAGTATGCAGCAGCACAACAAATTCAGCTAGGATAAGGCAACTGAGGATACTCGGACTCCTTTCCAGCTTGCAGTCATTGTCACATTTGTCCTCGGATCATTCTGGAACTCCCATTGGCAGTTTTCATCGACTGCACCTAGTGGCCTTGCCTGTAACTTCATTACCTATATACAGTGGTAGTCGAGCAAACGTTGACCGTTAGTGCAATATACTGCTTGGTGCATTATCGCAGTAGCATGGTAGCGTGGTAGCGCAATACATGTTACTCATGTTATTCAATGGCTACCACGCTAATGCGCCATGCAGTATATCGTGCTAACAGTCGACTTTTGCGCAATTACCACAAAGCACTCGGTGGGCACCCTACAACACTAGATTTACCCACCCGAGGTGAAATCTACCCACATTTGGCAAGCGGGTGGGTACCAATTTCGAACCCTGAGGAATGGAGTGTGGAAATCAGTGTCCGTGCAGCAAATAGTCGAAGAGGGGAGGAATCTTACAGTGGAAGTAGCCTATAAGCCACCAAATCAATCTGAGGAGGGGGACAGGATCAGGGAGCTAGGGAAGCAAATCACTGGGGTTACCATCTTAGGAAACACGCTGCTAATGGGGATCTCAATTTATTATTTTGCAAACAAATTCGACACCAGGCATTGCAGTAGTAGTAAAAAAAGCTTTATTAACCTTTAGGCTGCCAACGGAATTAGAAGATATAGGAATTGAGGACTGATATATCAGTCCATGGCCCAGTGTAACGGTGCCCCTGTTAAAAGTGATTAAATGAAATAAAGATATGTGCACCTTTCCCAAATTTTCTTTTCCTGCTTTCCTATTGTATTTCTTTTCATGTCAGAGTGGCCAACCTGGCATTCTCTAAATAACTTTACTATCCCTTTAAAATGTTAATAACTATTTTAGTGCACATCTCCAAAATAAATCTTGACTTGTTTAAAAACAGTGTCCCTTATGATAAGAGTTGCCCCTAGTTGTGTATGTAGCACTATGCGCTATTATGATGGTGCCCTTTAATCAAGCAAAGCACATGACACAAGGAGTGCCATGCTGCAAGCCCAAGGTCGGGCTGTGTAAATAAAAGAAACTGCTTGTTGCGGTAAAACTGAAAAGCTCTTTTTGCGAGCTTGAATTTAGAAGAGCTGCCTTCTGCAGCAAAAGAAATAGCTGCGCTGCATTGTGCATCGGAGCAGGATCGTGCTCCAATGTACACGCGCAGCTTGCGGCTGACTCGAGGCAGGATGCTTCATCTTTAAAAGTAAAAGCGCCGCTCTGGGCGGTGAAAGTGCAAGACACAAGCCCATAAAAGGACACAAAGGGCAGAAAGGGAAGCCCCGTAGTGTCACCAATTTAAGAGTTGCAGTTTTTGTTGTAAAGGACAGCCCCACAGAAGGAGTACCTGGGAGCTGTCAGAAGGCCAAACTGAAATGTTTAGCCGACGGCTGACATTTCGGCTGCCAAGTTGCATAGAAAAGGAGTGTGTTAAGTGGAAAGGGCTCTCAAAAAGGGGTGCAGAGCCCCGCTTGAATCAAAGTACGCAGTTGCACAATGTTGTACTGCATAATAACAAGACAGAATGTATTTATTCCATTTTCTTGCTTAAATAAAATATGCTTGAATGGCAGATCTCCTGGTCTGGCAAGGAAAGGCAAAGTGAGAGCAGGCCCTCATTTGCCATTCCCCTGTCCAGACTGGGTATTCCTGTATATTACCAAGTTTAAAAATAATTATTCTTCTTTACCTGAAATCCTGATCATTTGGGGAAACTCCTACTATAGGGCTGTCAGCCCAGGTAATGACTGCTCTTGTAGGAATCAGGAGAGATGAGATCGCTGCAGCTGGGAGGAGCTATGCTCCAAATGAGGTAGATCTAAAACTGATATTTTAGGATATATTCACAGAAGGAATATAACATGAATGTTTGTCTTGTTTGTTTGTTTGTATAAAGAGTATCCTAGATATACTTAGGACCTAGAAATGGTCTAGTCATGTTAACTAGGAGATCACCTGGTTATGATGTCACCCTGGAAATTCCTATAAAACCTGCCACCAGGGGGCTAAGAAAGTGTGAGTGGGTCAGCATCTTCTGACCACCGAGGGAGAAGGAGCTAGTGTGAGTGCTTACACACTGTATTGGATATTTAATCTACAGAAGAAAGACAGGAGTCTCGAGGAGAAATATTTCCTGATGTTTTGAATGGTGTGATGGACTCACACCCAATTTTTTTTCTGTAAATATATATTTTTTATAATTTTGCAAAGTTTGCAATAAATTGATAAACACATTTATTGTGTTTTTATGCACTAACCACTGTCTGGTGTCTGTTATTTATCCCATACTTCTACACCCAGCAAGGGTTAAACGTCACATACCACAACCCCAGGATCCACCAAAGTCCACCAACACTTTTTTTTTTTTTAACTTTCTATTTTTTTCTCCTTACTCCCACCCCGGAGCTACGCTTCTTTGGGAGACTCCTATGTGCCTCCCCACAACTGACCTACCTGAATCACCGGAGGTTCCCCCATGGAGCTGTGGTTATACCCCCCCAGACGGGTACAAGGTGGGGCCAGGACACCCTGATATCTTCTTGTCTCGTCGGGTCCCCCGGTGGTCAGGCAGGTAGTCGCAATCAGGGCAGGCACTGGAGCTCCATCTACCTGTGCTCTGGTGGCGCCTTTTCCCTTTTTCTCTTCTGTGTGGTGTGAGCCCTGACGTCAAGGCGTTACGCCAACGTCCACCACACAGCTCCCATTTGTCTGTCCTACCAGCTTGCTGTACCTCAGGCCTCCATCCGGGGTCAGACAAGTCGTAGATCCTATCCTCCCTCCCTCCTCCCTGAGAAGGCGAGCAGTCCCTGGGACGCCAAGCTTTTCCTCTGGCTGCTGCCCTCCAGCGACCTGAGTCCACTCCCCAACCTGGTCGCCGCGTCATAAGCGAACTAAATCAATATGCCGATGGGCCAGCGCCCACCAACACTTTATGCTGGAACTCGGCACTTTCTCAAGGTGCTACGGACAGTTCTGTCCTATCCTCTTTTAACAGCTAGATTTCTTAAGGTGACAGTGCTCTACAAATGTTTTACAGCCCTGACAATTACAAACATGCTGGCAGGGATAGTGCATAAACAAATAATAAAGTTCAATAGTTTAAATAAACATCAAAATCACATAATTAAATATTAATTAATTACCCCTTGGCTGAAGCCAGACTAAACAAACGACGTATACAGTATACAGTATTAGAAGAAAAAGAAGAATCAGCATTTATATAGCGATTTTCATACACACTGTATCCTAAAGCGCTTTACAAGCAATGTTAGACTGGTACTAAACTGACTGAATGTGTAGTGGCTGCCATATCGCACATCAACACCCACACACAGCCTTGGACAAATGCATGAACCGGTTTTATGGGAAGGGGAATATTGGCCAGGACACGGAGAATATCCCCTACTCTTTGTGAAGAGTGCCTTGGGTTCATTTACTTCCAACTGGACACCCACCAGGACAGCACCAGGATGGGAAGAAGGGACCTTGGTTTAACGTCTCATCCAAAGGAAGGCACAGCCCAACAGTACAGCACCCCCAGTACCAACACACCATAATAAATTAAAAACTGCTATGAATTTAACTTTCATAAATCATTGCAACTTCATGTCTGGAAGTTAACACAGAGGCTCAATTCAAATGTTTCTTTTTTTAACTTTCTATTTTTATGCTCTCCCTACCTGCGGCACTCCACTCTCTTCGGGAGACACCTATGGCCTTCTAGTACCCCCCTCCTTACCTGGAACCTGCAGCAGTCCATCCCCCATTTAGCCGTGGCTTGCCCCCCAGGCGGGGACAAGGTAGGGGCCCTTCCACCCCAAATTCCTTGATTTTTGTCGGGATGCCATACCACTGAGAGAGGTGGGGGCACTGGGGATTGGGGCCTGGCGCTCAGTCTACCCGTGAGTGCCGTGAGTTGTTTTCCTGGTGTTCTGGACATGATGTGCACCCTGACGTCAAGGCGCTAAGCGCCAATGTCCATCACGCCACCCACTTGCTAGTGGCTGGGCTTGCTGTTCCTTGGGTCTCCACCCGGGGTCAGACAAGCACCGAGCCCTGGTTCCCCTCTTCCCCCAGAGAAGGCGAGCGGTCCCTGGGCCGCTCAAGCCTCCTCCCTCTGGCTGGCCCTCTGACTCCCAAACCCAGGTCGCCGGCGTTGCAAGCGGAAATCCAACCGCTGCGCCGACGGGCCAGCAATTCAAACGTTTCTGTGTGGGGATTTAAAGGGACACTGTCAGCCCTGCCATTCAATTTCTCATAATCCATAACTAGTTTGCCTCTAGGTATGTGCTTGGTAAACTAGGTCAGTAGACTGCCCCAAAATATAAAAAGAATCTTTATTATCTTTTTAGCCATCTTTATAATGATTTCTGGACCGAGGGGTCTGGGTTATTTCAGCTGTCACCCAGAAGCATATTTCCAGCCACAAATGCGTGGCTGGCACACTACTGGTTTGTAAAGCATAACTTTTTCAAATGGGTATTTAATGAAGCTTATCACATGAGTATTTAATGAAGCATATAATCTGTATTATAAGCTTCATTAAATACTCATTTGAAAAAGTTAAGCTTCACAAACCAGTTGTGTGCTGGATGTGCGTTCGCAAAGGAGGATATGCCTCCAGGTGGTGCCTGAAGTAACGCAGGCCACTCAGACCAAAAATAATTTAAAAAGTGGCTAAAAAAGTAATAAAGTTTATTTTTTTTTAATATTGAAATGTTCTACTGACTTTGTTTGCCAAGTGTGTGCCTAAAGGCAAACTAGTCACGGATTACGAGAAGTTGAATGTCATGGCTGACAGTGTACTTTTAATAATTACGCATATAGATGTATTTAAAATAAGTTTTACGGTTAAACTGTAAGATCTTTAAAAAAAAACTATTGCATGATGAACCCCAGCATACAGCATACCAACCACCCATAACAGTTCAAAGGTATTTGTTTTTGTTACACTTGCTACAAGAAATATGTGTACAGTAGATAAGATTTTAGTGTTAAACCAAGACCAGTTGTATAGTCTAAGTTGGAGAGCTGGAAGTTTTTAATGCGTTTGAAACTTCCAGTTTTCTGACTTAGACTATGAAGAAGCCAGCAGAGGAAGGCCATTTGATCTATCTAGTCTGCTCGTATTGCAGGGTTCACAGCTTGAGCTACTGTCCCTGCCCTCCCTCCCCACTCCTCCCATCCTCCTTATCCATGATCCTTACCTTCCCCCATGCCTATCCCAGCCTCTCTTAAAGCTGCCCACTGTTTTCAATGAGATCACCTTTTCCAGCATCTCATTCCAAGTGTCCACCACCCTCTCTGTGAAGAAGTGCTTCTGACCTCCCTCCTAAACCTCCCCCCTCCAGCTTAAGACTGTGCCCCCTCGTGTTATGGTTGCCATTCAGCTTAAAGAGACCCTCCTTATCCACCTTATTTATTCCTTTCAAGTACTTGAAGGTCCTAATCATGTCTCCCCCCTCTCTCTCTCTCTCTCTTTCTGTCTTCCAGGGAGTACATGTTCAGTGCCCTCAACCCCTCCTCATATGCCTTACCCTGCTGACCCACTATCGTCTTTGTAGCCCTCCTCTGGATGGGATGCACAAAAGCAAAAAAAAAAAAAAAGACCTGTCAGCCTTACTTCTGTAGTGGGTAAACTGATGGAGTCCCTAATCAAAGAGGAGGACCTTGTGGACTACCTAGAAAGAAATGGTCTACAGGATAGAAAACAGTATCGATTTGTGGCAGGGAGGTCTTGTCAGACCAACCTGATAGTTTTTTTTTTTTTAAACTTATTGTTTATTGAACATTCATCAGGAGTACAAAGCATGAAGAACACGCTACAATACAGACACTATTAATGGGTATCTGGATAACTAGAGTCCATTGCTTCTACCCTCAAAGGGCACCACCCTTAAAAGTTCTGAATATAGTCTGTGTAAAATTGTTGAGACATATCAGGTTCTTTAGTATGTGGCACTCGTCCTTGTAGATGTGCTTTTCACTCTCTGGGTTGCAGACCGCCACAAATGCCCCTGCCATAAGAGGGGGCTGCCAACTCTTCCTTTGTATGGGGATACAGCAAAATGTAACCTTTACTTGAGCTTTCTTTCTATATAGGTTTTTATCCTCCGTGAACCCTGGCAGGTGGCTGTGGTCCTCCTCAAGGAGGAACTCACTCTCCGGTCCTGCACGTTCCTGCTTTGGCAACCCCCAGAAATTCCCCCGGGGACTGCCCCCGTGGCGAGGCCAGGGAGGAGGGTACCGGCTCACCCCCTCCCAACAACCAATCCAGACACTGGAGGTGGCCCTCGGTGTCGCAGGGCCATCATGGAACCTGCCAGGCTGCTTTTTCCTCTTTCTCCCATCCCCCCTCCCCTACCAATGTAAGGATGTTGGTACGTGCCTCCCAACCCATATTGCCTTCTAGCCGCCGCCAGAGGGCAATCAATGAGCAGGACAAGTTTCCTCCCCAAGAGAGGAGCGCAATCCTCCACACGCTCGATCCTCTCTCCTCCCTGCTGACCCCCGGTGGCCCGGGCTCGTTTTCCGAACCCAGGTCACTGGCATGGCGCGAAGTGTAGTGACCAGCGCCTCAGCCTCCAGCACCACCAGGCCAACATTCACTGGATCATTCTCAGATACTGACTCATTAGTTGCTATCCTCTTCCCTTCATCACAATCCAGTCCCCTTGTCTAATGCCCAGAGCACATATGTTTCCTCCGACCTGATACTTTTCTATGACTTGGTGACAAAGGGAGTAGTTAAGGGTCCTCTGTGGATTTACTCCACTACGACTTCAGCAAGGCTTTCAACTTGGTATCACACAGAAGACTGCCGAAGAAGCTGGAGGACCTGAGCACAGCTAGGGACACAGAAAGGTAGAAAAGAGGTTGAAGGAAATACAGCAGAGGGTGGTGGGCAAAGGGGGTCAAACTGGAAGAGAGGGAGGTTACAAGAGGGGTGCTGCATGGATCTGTTCTGGGTCCCGTCCTCTACAATATATTCATCAGTGACATTGGAGAAGGCACCCGGGCCAAGTTATCTCTCTTCACAGATGACATGAAGCTCTGAGGTAGGGTAGATAGTGAAGAAGGGATCAGGAAAATGCAGAGGGATCTATTAAGGCTAGACAGGTGGTCTAATGCTTGGCAGATGAAATTCAAGGCCAAATAATGCAAGGTTATGCACCTGTGGGAAAAGAAAACCAGGACAAAGTACTGGAAGAGAGAGGTTAAACTAAGCACTACTACAGAGGAAAGAGACTTGGGAGTCCTCATTAGTGACTCTGCAAACAATCAAGCCAGTGTAACAAGGCCTATAGTGAGGCTAATTGGATGCTGGAGTGTATCAGAGGGGTAGTGACGGCAGGAAAAAGGAGGTACTACTACCTCTATACAGGTCACACGTAGGCTGCACCTGGAATACCGTGCTCAGTTCTGGAGTGCTCACTTACAGAAGGACAGGGACAGGCTGGAGACAGTGCAATGCAGGGTGATCAAGATGATTCAGGGCCAACAGGGCAGATCTTATGAAGACCATCTCAAGGCACTGAACATGCACTCACTGGAGACCAGGAGAGAGAGAGAGAGAGAGAGAGAGAGAGGGGCAATATGACAGAAACCTTCAAGTTCCTGAAGGGAATAAAAAGTGAACTGTGGGGAACTACAGTATTTAGCAGGAGAACAGAGGCAAGAATCCAAGGTCATGAGTGGAAACTGGCGGGGGGGAATGTTTAAGAGGGATGTGAGAAAATTCTATTTTATGAAACGAGTGGCGGAGCTGAACAGTCTGCCGCTGGAGTCGATGGGCATCAAGACCATAAATGATTTCAAGCATGGCTGGGACAGAGCGAAGGGTGTGGTAGTTGCTCAGGTCGGCAGCAGTAGGGAGGGCCCATATGGACAATAAGTCCCGGGGCAGATCGGGAACTCTGGGTAGACTAGATGGGTCTTTGGTCTTTTTCTGCCATCATTCTCTATGTTTCTAGACAGAGATGCATGCTAACATAAATGGCAGTGAGAAAGAAAAAAAAATGTTCACAACTGGGAATCAAACCCAGGTCCTCTACCAGCAATTGTCCTGGTGGTCTGCCTCTGCACAATTGTTCCACAAGGCGGGACAAAGGTTTCTAGACAGAGGTGCAGCTAACAACATAAAATGTATTGAGAAACAAAAATGTTCCAACTGTGACTCGAACCCAGGCCCCCTACCAGCTGCAGTTCTGGTGCTCTGTCACTGTGCTATCATATTACATGGTGAGGCAGAAGGTCTCTCCGCAGGAAATGCATGCTATGACAAAGCACATACTGGCCTACTCCTTCTGCAGGCCCTCCCCCCCGCACACATAGCTGCAGTGTTGTTCAGTAATGAGCTCTCTGACTACATGAAGTAATGCTTCGCTCCAAGTTGTGTTAAAATCTAGACAAGCCTCAACTTAAAGGACATTTGTAATATTGCAGTGTGGATTTTATAGCCCATTACCTTGTGATGGCACTAGTCTTTTGAGACACAAATGATCATTTTTGATGTAGTCCACAGCATGAGGGAAGGCAGCATAACTTTGGCCGAAAAGATAAGACAGCCGATTCCTTCCACTTCCCAGTCCACCAGCCCTGCCCCAATGCTCAGAAGTTTTGTGACGCCTAACCAGGGAGAGTGCAGGGAAAGGAAGTCTACTGGGAATATTTCTAACAGCATTTTAAACATGTTAAAGCAACTTACAAGCTCAAATGGGCAGACTGGGTGGGCCATAGGCCCTTATCTGCCGACACTGTCTATGTATCTATGTATCTATGTACCGCTGAACTAAGAGGCACCCTATTAGTTGAGTGGTGGCTTTCTTTTTTATTACATGATGCATAGCATATTGCAAATGCTGTTGTAAATATTCCCTACAGACTTGTATAGTGTGAGTCCTCGTGCTCACCCTGGTTAGACATCACAAAACATCTGAGTGAAGGGGCAGGGCTGAAGTTGACTACAGCATACTGTAGAACTAACCATTCAATCTTCTGAAAATCTGCTACTTAGCTCTTCTGAAACCTATCTCTACATCAACAACCATATGTAACAATTTTTCTCAAACAACATGGACTGTTGTGAGAAAGAAAAAAAAAATCTGCAATACAGGGGATTGAACCCAGGCTTGTGTACATCAGAAAGACTATGCAAGACCTAAAAACCCTATCACAGACATCATCAATGACATCTTGCGACCGAATCACTCATAGTGAATGTAACCTTGAACATGATAAAATGCAAAAAAGAACACGCATGACTACAAGATGCACTTGCAAGCTAAAGCTTGCTGGTGCCTAAAAATGAATGAAAAATGTGGCTGCTAT
The DNA here is from genome assembly GCA_016271365.2 of Neoceratodus forsteri. Lineage (NCBI taxonomy): Eukaryota > Metazoa > Chordata > Ceratodontiformes > Ceratodontidae > Neoceratodus > Neoceratodus forsteri. Next base: position 135,804,186 of record CM057457.1, on the reverse strand, counting down.
GTGTTTGGTTTCTTTGTTTATTTGGCAGAGATGATACCCTTTGGTCCACTTTTAGCAGTACCATGTGTGCCAAAGACTATGACAAAGTCTGTTGCTTGTGTTTTCCTTGTGGCTGTGTTACGTAGGTTTTGGACACAGAAACTCAAAAGGTTACGTTTGTTTCTTGACAGAGCAGAGATGACACCATTTATTAGGCAAGCAGTTGGTAACTATTGGTTAGAGTAATGAAAAGTTACCTTGTGGGCCAAACAAGGACACGTTTGCTACTTTTTACTTTGTAATATGCGGGCTGGATGTGTGATCACTGTGTTTGGTTAATTTTGCTTGCCAGAGAGGATACCACGCACCAGAAAACTGAGTAGTAACCATTTGTTAACCTAATGCAAGGTTTTATGCCCTTTCATTTTGTGCAGTAACATTCGTCCCTTATGGCTCATGGCATAAGCACTGTGCTCCCACATGTAATTTCTTTAGAAAAGCACTGCCTTTACAATCCCTAGTTTCTATGATGAGTGACGAGCACTGACCTCTGTGTTCTGTAAATTGAGGTAATTTGCCTACAGGCGCCTGTAGTAGAGAGCCATTTTCAAAAGCTGAGGTTATGTCCTGCCACTCACAAGGGTCAGTGCTGTAGGGTAGAATGATGTAGTGTCGTCATTGGGTCCTAGCAATGGGAACGGGGACCTGGGGATAACATTATGTCAGCTGTTCTGCAGAACTAAGTCACGGGCAGCTACAGAACAAATACAAAGATTATGCAACTGGCACACTACAATAGGTGCCTGAAGTCAAATTACGCTCTCAGTTTACAGGACTGTGCAGGTCACCTGTCTTAGTAACTAAGAACCACAAGGGGTAGCACTTTCCACACCTCGGCCCTGACTTCAGTGTTTGGGAAGTTAATTTTCAAAAGCAGTACAGTAAGTTACAGTTGACAGTTACACTCAATCATGTGTACAACATTAGTTGATTATTACTTTTGCATAAAAATAACTAATAGTAATACATATAACTTTTTTTATGTTACATTATATGTCTAACTGATTATTCATGAGGTCTGCACACTCTGTGATTGGCTGATGTACCAGGCAATAAAATCTTAGTAATGCTTGGAAGCACTCACAACAGTAAGGCATACAATTCTGTGCAGTGTTTCTTTTTTTTTTTTTTTAATGCTTTTGACTGTGAGAGTGATGAAGAACTCATTCATATTGTGAGTGTACACTAGTGAGCCAAGCAAGTAAGTATGAGTGATGGTGTGAATGGATGAATGGACCTTTGTGGGACTGCCTACCTTGATATGGTATAGAGGCTTATCATACTGTAAAACTAATTAAAAGCCAGTCAGTTTCTGCTCGACTGGTGTGTATACAGACCCGTTTGGAGAGCTTACTTTACCTTACTTTAGAAATATTAACTGGCATTGATTGGGATTCTTTGCAAGATATGGTTGGTGGCAAATATTCAAATAAATAAAAATAAATAAATATGGTACCATTTTGTTTTCCGGGGGAATACACTTTATGTTTATGGATTACACAACACATACTTGTACCTGGCCAATCTAGCCCCATCCTTACAACATTTTCCTCACAGTTAACTTCAGTGAAGAGCTGAAGGGGACAGGGGGCTTGAGTGTTCCAGACGATGCTCACCTCATCTGAGGAGGGAGGGTGCCTGACTCTGTCTGCACAGCCTTCTGGGTGATCAAACGTGGCAGTGCAGATGGAGCAGCTTGGGGAAGGGGGACATTAAGTAGCTCCATGCTGGGATACTCTGCATATGCACCCTGGAGCCCTAAACAGTGACATCGTGAGAGGGAGAACCAATGTAGAAAATCCCGGGGCCGGAGCATAATGCTATGGCACTCTCAGGGCCCCGTGCCCTCGCCCAGCCTGGATGTAGCACTGGATTCTGTCTCTCGAGGACTAGGGCACCCAGACAGCCCAGCATGAGGACAAACTATGGGTGGTAAACTTAGTACAAAAAAAAAACAACAACAAGATCAGGACAGAGCCATGAGGACTGCTAATGTACTAACCTGATCAGGGATACAGAATCAGTGTGTGGCTCAGATTGTAATTTACGTATTGTATTACTGTGATGTAATAATCCCACACTTATATCACAACAGAACAAAAAAATAAAACCTTACACATCAAGCAATTCCAAAAGCAGCTGTTGCTGGCTCTAAACGTAGACATACATTTATTGCAGTTGCAGAGGTAAGGGGATGGACAAGCACAGGATGCTGAGATCGAGCACTGCGAGACAGGGAGTGAGTGAGATGTCGGCCCGGTTTTGCTAACTGCTAGCATGGTTCAGCGGTTGTGGCATGGTCGAGCAGTTGTAACCACGAACCTTACTCTATTTGTAAGCCTTGCTTAATTTTTTCATTTGCAATGATTTGGTGAGACATGTTAGCACTATCTGAATAAGAAACAGATGGGCTAGAGCGGTAGTTAAAAGTCGATCGCAGTACAGTGAATGAGACACTGTAAGAGCTGGATAGACTAAAGAAAAAAGATGCACAATACATTTGTAGATGTGGGAAGCTGGTGTTTTAATCATCTAAGTGGTGTGGGTTTCTGTTGTGAAAAACATGACTTTCATTTGTTTCTTTTTTGGTTCTGGCAGATTTCTATTTACATGTGGAGTGGCTGAGAACTACAACAAGTGTAATTATGGTGGAATAATTGCATAGGCTGGAACGGTTTTCAGCCAGTCACAATACTGGATTCTTCTTACACATTTTATAAAATATATGATTTACTACTACAACATACACTATTGCACACCCCATTATTATAGACACACACACTAACATATAGATGCTTGCACATTCCATTATACACACACGCAGGTGTCAGGCACCCGCACCCCATACAGGCACATACGGTACACAGACTTGCATACCCCACTATAAACATGGACACACGTACTCTCACTATATGAACAGCCAAAATGTTTTAGGTAGCTTCAGATGTAGGAGGGAGTTAATTATGTGGGCTGGGCTTGGTGTTAGAAGAGGGTTGATTCTGTGGTTGGACTAGGTGGTAGCAGGGGGTGGGGTATGTTGCCAGGTCAAGTGGTGGGAGCAGTGAAAGGAAGGTCAGCCGTCTAGTAGCACATCCTTGAGAATGTCATTTCACTTATAAAATGGGTAAATAAATATATAAAATCAAATGAAAAAATCAACGTGTGCAGTTATGCTGTAGTAATGGCGCACTTATGAGATAGTGTTCCACCAGTCACAGTACAGAATTTCTCTTTCCCATTTTATAATTTAGGATAACCCACATCCCCTGGAGGTGCCTGTTTGTACAATTCTTCTTACCACGAAAAGGCAACAGTTGCCAGGTTATATATTATTATTATCTAAATACTGCATTCTCAACCTTGTGCTAATTTTTGCTTAGACTGACGAGTGGGCCCCTTTCCCAAACATTACTTTATCCCTTTCCAGTGCTCATCAGCTAATCAGAAAGCCCTGTACATGGTAATAGTCTGATCATGTTTGGTCTCACATTGCATCATCTGGTCCCCGGCTGGCATGCTCTCCCATCTTACCTCACATTTAAAAGGCTTCTCTCCCGAATGCTGCAGAGAATGAACTTTCAGAGACATACTACGCTTGAACGACTTCCCACAGGTCTCACAGGTAAAGGGCATGTCCTTCGTGTGGGCTGCAAAAAGATAATGAACAAGATATTACTAAAGCACAATGGACAAGTCAGTCTCGTGTGACTCTGCGGTATAAAAATAATCATAAAATGGCATGAATAAATGGAGCAGTGTGAACGGTCAACCATGATCACATCACCATGCATTGATTTTACTGACTAGGACCCCTTCTGACCGCTGCCAGCGGCACCTCCTATCCATTAAAGCTTCTCTCCTGGACATCCTGGGATGCCTTGAGCCACCCACGTCACACTGCAACACTGCCCCTCAGACTGAGCCCCCCTCAGTAAGGCCTTCCTATCAGTTCCACAGCAGCTTAACCCTACATCCAGAAGCAGGAGCAATGTGCACGATGATGCCTGGAGTTTGGTGCCGGGCAGGAGCAGCCAGCTCCCTACAGGAAAAGAGAAAGCCAAACATTGGCTGGCACTCGGGAGGAGGTCAACTGTAGAACTGAAAATAGGTAGGGAGCTCCTACTGCCACAACCTCCTTTGCCGATTTGACCCTAGTCATCGCCAGGGGGCTTTCTACCTGTGATAGTGTTTCCAGTTGTTAGCACTGTCCACAATAAATGGATTGAGCTGCATCCTGCCTCTGTGGATTTATTTTCAGTTCTACAGCTGACCTTCTCATGAGTGCCAGGCAACTGTTGGCTTTCGCTACCCGTATAACCAGAAACCCACCGTGGAGGTGAAGCCCAGGAGCAGACCAGGAGATAGAAGAGGATGCCCAGCGTTGGACGTAGGGGACAGGCAGTACATCATCTGCCCAGCCAGTGGCCATTTCCCCTTTGCTTTTGTCCTCCTGAGTCACAGCCATGAAACAACACACAGGGCATGCGGTTCTTGCTGGTATCAGCTGCGGCCCAACCTTCCCTTATTCTGCTGACCAGTCACACTGCCACCCACCATTCGCTAGGTGACAGTCAGACGGCGAGTCATGAGCGCCCCCCCCAAACAGAAGAGAATCCTGTCAGATGTATCATCCTCGTTCCTGTAGCTATCCCCCAACAACTCAAGCTCATTCCTGAACTCGGGTCACATGTGTCACGAGCAGCAATGCTACCACTGCACTGACGGGCCGGCTCATACCTTGAATTCTGATGCCAATTTTTATAATTTTAAACAAAATTAAGTGTTTGGGAAGTGTATTATCAGCACAATAGCACTCCAAGGAGTGCATCCAGCTAAATCAATGCTCCTCCCAGGTAGGTGAAGACAATCAGCTACACCTCATAGATGTCAGAACCTATGGGCACAGGGGGCTGCAGCACCCCCATTTTTGCCCATGTGCATTCAAAGTGCCCCTTTGCTTGCACAAACTACCTCTTTTACCCTGTGCCCTTTCAAACTTCAGCACCCTCACTTTTCTCCATGTTCCAGCACCCACATCATGCCTCACAATGCACCTAGGGGCACACAGAGATGTACCGCAATGCATGTCCTGTAGTGTGTTAATGCTTGCATCTTTATTCCCACTGGGTTATAAACCTCAATATTTCCATTATTACTGTTTCCCAGTTTTTACATCAAGGTGCAGCAGGATGAATTTGGGCTAAATGACATTTATTTATTTAAGAGATTTACCAGGAAGGCATACTGAGCGGAGTACCGCTCGATTCCAGATGCGCCCTGGGGGTAGGGGATTACATGGGTGAAGTAATAAGACGAGAACAGTTCATACATATGTGCGAAGGTTGTAACAGACAGTGGTACAGTAGTATAGTAGAAATACAACAATACAAGTGAGAAAATTGTATATACAAAGTGGGTAAGGCGTACGTACAACTTACAACAGTAGTAGGTTCAGCAATAAGCATTTAAATAGCACTATGTGACAATATCGAAAAAAACGGGGCCCAGACTGGAGCAAATAGCTGATAGAATGGGTAGGAGTTGTGCAGGGAAATTCAGAGATGGGAAAAGCAAGAGCATTTGGTAGCAAAATGTGATTTGAGAAGGGCATTCCGTTGAGGAGTACTGGTGGTGTGTCTAATGTCAGCTGCCAGTGAGTTCCATAACTTGGGCAACCTGAAACTGAAAGCTACCTGACCGGATCGGGTGGATCTGTGTGGAATGTGCAGGAGCCTGGAGTCAATGTTCCTGAAATCATAAGTAGGTGGGGAAAGGGCAGTTAGGGATGCAGATAGGTAGGAAGGGAGCGTATGCGACCAAAATTTGGCAGCGATTCTAGTACCGTGCAGCAAGCGCCAGTTTTGGAGTGATGGGAGGTCAAGGGACTGGTATAGGACACAGTGGTGGGTATTGGGAGAACGGTCCAAGGCGAACCGGCAGAAGGAGTTGTATAGGGGGTCAAGCCTGACTAAGGACGTATGGGGGGCGGCACCGTAGACGACATCTCCATAGTCAATAGTTGGGAGGAACATTTTTGGACAATAGCTAGTCTGGTTGGTAGAGGGATGCAATACTTGTTACGATAGAGAGCTCCTAGCATGGGATGCAGTTTTTTGTGTAGAGCGTCTATGTGCGCTGAGAAGTCAAGGTACTGATCTAGCCAGACGCCGAGATAGCGATATGTGGAGCAGGTCGCAAGTGGTGATCTGTCCAAGGTATAGAATGTGGGTGGTTCGGTAAGCCGGGTTAGTTTGGCCCGGGAGCCAAAAGTGAGGGAGACAGTTTTTTTTGTGTTTAAGAATGGTTGGTTCCCAAGGAACCAGCGTTGGATGGAGTCAAAATACTTCTGTAGACATGCTGTCATGGCGGTTGCAGATGGGCCAGAGGTGAACAACACCATATCGTCCACATACATATGAATGGCAGTTTGTGTGCAGACAGCAGGCAGATCGTTGAGGAAAACTGAGAATAGTAGCGGACTGAGTACAGACCCTTGGGGAACACCACTGGTGACAGGGAGAGGGGTGGATCGAGCCGTTCCAATGCGGACTGATTGTGACCTCCCTGATAGGTATGAGTGGAACCAGTTTTTTGCTACCATAGACAGACCAGTTTGGGCAAGTTTAGACAGCAACAGGGGATGCGAGACCATGTCGAACGCTTTTGCCAGGTCTATAAATATGGCTGCGGTTATTTCCCCTTTGTCCATGCCTGCAAGGATGGAGTTTGTGAGGCGAAGGAGGGAGGTGGTGGTGGAGTGATTTTTTCTGAACCCGACTTGGTAGGGGGTGAAAAAGGAGATAGTATCCAGATAGTGGTGTAGCTGGGATAGAACAAGGCGCTCTTGAATTTTGGCTAGGATGGGGAGCAGAGATATAGGCCGATAGTTTGAAGGGGAGGAGAGGTCCCCTCCCTTGGGAAGAGGGATGACTGTGGTTTGTTTCCATGCTGTGGGGACTGCCCCTAATTTAAAGGACAGATTATAGAGCATGGTTAGAGGGTGGGCTATGGCCGGTGCTGAGAGTAGGAGCATTTTGGAATCAAGGCCCGATGGACATTTACCTTTGGATGGGTTTAGTGAGAGTAGAATTTTTAGCACCTGGCCAGGAGCGACTGGGCGGAGCGAGAAGGAGGCCGGGAGGGTGCATTGGGGGCACAGGGGGTACATTGGGGAAACACGAAGGGTAGGGGTGGGGTTGGGAGGAGTAGGAGGAAGTAGTGAGAAGTAGGAATTAAACTCAGTGGCAACCAGACTAGGAGCTTTGATGATTTTACCTTGAGGTTGAGAGTGGGGTGGGGGTTGGGTCGTGGGGTGAGAATGGATTTTGTGGACTTCCAAAATTGAGAAGGGTGGGTGTGGTTATTGTTGAATGCCGTTTTGAAGTAGTTTGATTTGGCCAGCCTTATGAGTCCTGTACAGGCATTTCGTAGAGACTGGTATTGTTGCTGGGCCGCATGAGTACCTGTGGCCTTGAAGGATTTCTAGGCACGGTCTCTGGCACGGAGTTGTTCCATAAGGTTTGTTGTTACCCAGGGTAAGTGGAAACCTCTGACTCTGGATCTCCTTAGTGGGGCACATATGTCCCAGATGGCGAGGAAATTTGTAGAGAAATAGTTCAGGGCCTCATCCATGGAGGTGGCTCTAGGGATGAAGGACCAGTCTATGGTGGTAAGGTCATTTAGGTGAGCAGTCTGATCCAGTAATTTATAAACTCTGCTGTACAGCATGCGGGGTGGGGGGGCCGGAGGTCGGAAGATTTTGCGCACTAAAAAAATCATATGGTGGTTGCTGTGGGAGTCCGGTAGAAGGCCAGCTTTAAGTATCCTATGAGGGTGGTTAGTGAGTGCTCAGTCCAGTAGTGTGTGTTTATATGATTTGTGATTTAGGCGGGTGGGTTCCCCTATTTGCTGGTGCAAGTTTAGTGCGCTTATTTGGCAATGCGATTTTATAGGCAGCACAGCCTAGCCAGTTCTGATTGAAATCACCAAGGATGTGGAGTTTGCTGCCTTCTGTAAGTGCCCTCAGGTTGCCTAAGTGTTCAAGGATGCTAGTTGGTGGTGTGTCCGGCAGACAGTAAGACCCAGCTATGTATACTGGGATAGGGTGGGGGAAGGGGATTTTGATCAGGAGGGAATCTATAGATAGTATGGGTGTCGGCGGAATTATTACAGAAAACTAGAGATTTGTGGAGACATACATGGCAGTGCCACCACCCTTCTTTCTCCCCTGTCTGTCTTGGCAGATTAGAAAGAAGCAGAGTATTGAGAATTCTTCATCCCAGTGATGGGGCTTCAGCCAAGATTCTGTGATGATTATAATATCCGGGCGAAGGGCCAGAACAGTTGTTTGTAGGGCAGCCATTTTATTTAGGATGCTGCATATACTGAGGTGGACAATTTTGAAACCTTTGGGGAGGTGTGTAGGTGGTGCGGGTGGTTGGGCATCAGTGGGAGCCTGGGGTCCTGGGTTCCGTTTGACGTCCCCGGCTAAGAGAAGAAGAAAAACCAGGGTGTGCCTTAGAAGACGCATGAGCTTTACTGGTGCACCCCTGCGAGTGGGATGATTAGAGGTTGTTAAATTTACCTTTGGGACTGAAAAGAGTGGGAGATATAGGGCAGGTGTCGCAGCATGGAAAGAGGAGGGGAGGATAGAGGCCCCCAGGGTCCAGTTGTGCCCATGATGCCAGTTGTGTTTCACTGGTGCCGAGGAGGAGTGGGGGGTAGGCTTGGTAGTTAAGAAGGGGAGTGGCAAAGGGTCTGGTAGCCTAGGATTGGATGAGGGTGGGAGGGAGGATGAGGCTATGCAAAGCAAAGTGATGGTTGCAGTGAGAAACTGCATTTTGTATTTTATTTCCTCTCAAGCAGTGGAGGATTATTGACAGTCTGTTTCATGTGGGCTAGCGGTGAAAAAATATAAGGACTAATGGGAAAGTGGGCTGATTGGTTTAGGAGCTCACGAGGTCTGCTCTATATAAGGAGGAGCCGACCAAGGGGTGGTGGGGGCGGTGGGGAGCCTGCGCGTAGCGCAGGTGGGGCTAGAGCTCCTTTCAGAGAGCTGCTGCAAACACTCTGGTGGCTACCTGGCTCCGATTCCCTTCAGCGTGGTCCGCGGGGGGGGGGTCTCTCTTGTAGTGGGGAGGGCTGGGGACTCCTGCCCTCGCGACCCTCTGAGCTGCGGAAGACAAGAAAAGGCTTTTTAAGTAAGGTATGTGGTTTGTAGGAGGAGTTACAAAAATGCAGCCAACTGTATGTAAAGACTAAAGCTTTTTGAAACTTGGGCTATGGCGCGGTAATTACAACAGCCTGGGGCTCACTTTTTATAGTTGAAACAGTTTACGCTGCACACTTTACAACAATACCCCTCAGGTAGCAGCGGACTTACAAGTTCAAACCCCAGAATTTAACAAGTTTGCAGAATTAGCAAGAAATTCCCCTTTTACTAAAAATTTAACCAAGGTAAAGGTGCTGTCTAAGACCGCTATGCTCCACCGGTAATTTCTACATCTGACTGCACACAAAAAGGCACCAAGTTTAAAATTATATGGCGTAGTAGAGCTCCTTTCAGAGAGCTGCTGCAAACATTCCGGTGGCTACCTGGCTCCGATTCCCTTCAGTGTGGTCCGCTGGGGGTCTCTCTGTAGTGGGAGGGCTGGGGACTCCTGCCTCGCGACCCTCTGAGCTGGCTCTGATTCCCTTCAGTGTGGTCCGTGGGGGGAGGGTCTCTCTTGTAGTGGGGAGGGCTGGGGACTCCTGCCCTCGCGACCCTCTGAGCTGCGGAAGGCAAGAAAAGGCTTTTTAAGTAAGGTATGTGGTTTGTAGGAGGAGTTACACAAATGCAGCCAATAGTATGTAAAGACTAAGGCTTTTTGAAACTTGGGCTATGGCGCGGTAATTACAACAGCCTGGGGCTCGCTTTTTACAGCTGAAACAGTTTACGCTGCACACTTTACAACAATACCCCTCAGGTAGCAACGGACTTACAAGTTAAAACCCCAGAATTAAACAAGTTTGCAGAATTAGCAAGAAATTCCCCTTTTACTAAAAATTTAGCCAAGGTAAAGGTGCTGTCTAAGACCACTATGCTCCACCGGTAATTTCTACATCTGACTGCACACAAAAAGGCACCAAGTTTAAAATTATGTGGCGTAGTAGAGCTGCTTTCAGAGAGCTGCTGCAAACATTCCGGTGGCTACCTGGCTCCGATTCCCTTCAGCGTGGTCCGGGGGGGGTCTCTCTTGTAGTGGGGAGGGCTGGGGACTCCTGCCCTCATGACCCTCTGTGCTGGCTCCGATTCCCTTCAGCGTGGTCTGCGGGGGGGTCTCTCTTGTAGTGGGGAGGGCTGGGGACTCCTGCCCTCGTGACCCTCTGTGCTGGCTCCGATTCCCTTCAGCGTGGTCCACGGGGGGGTCTCTCTTGTAGTGGGGAGGGCTGGGGACTCCTGCCCTCGTGACCCTCTGAGCTGGCTCTGATGCCCTTCAGCGTGGTCCGCGGGGGGGTCTCTCTTGTAGTGGGGAGGGCTGGGGACTCCTGCCCTCGCGACCTAAATAAAAGGAGGCAACATGGCATGGCAGACAGAGAAAGAACAGTTGTGTAAGAACTTACCGTAATAGTAGATCTTCGAGGGAATCTCTGTCATCAGGTCACACCTATGGAACTTAGCCATCAGGTGCTAGGATCACACACAAGTTTTTTCTGCAGCAGTCTATTAGGGGCCACCCACACCAACATCAGGGTCTGATGTTACTTGCCCTACATAAGCGTGGGCAGCCCCGCTCCCTCCTCAGTTCTTTCTTTAGGCAGAAGCCATAGGAGACAGGAGTCCCACCAGGGAACCAAGGAGAGAGAGAAGGTGCCCAGCTAGCAAAAAAGGCTGGAGCAACAGGTAGCCAAGCTGCAAAGAAAGAGAGAGAGAGAAAGGGGATGGAGGGAGGGATGGCAGGACTTGATGACAGAGATTCCCTTGAAGATCTACTGTTACTGTAAGTTCTTACATAACTGTTCTAGTCCCAAGCACTACTGAGAGCAAGGACAGTCTGGGTGTCAGGAGGTTAGAGGCCTAAGAAAGAAGGCCCTTAACCACAGCTAGGCCAAAACCTGCCCTTCTTCTGGAGGCAATGTCCAGACTGTAGGGCTTGGTGAATGCATAGACAGTACTCCAAGTTGCAGCAGCACAAATTTCAGCTTCTGATAAGCCTCTGAAACAGGCAACTGAAGTGGCCATGCCCCTACTGGAATGGCCCTTGACAACCTCAGGAAGTTTCTTACCGTATTTCCTGTAACAAAAAAAAAAATACAATTGGCCAACCATTGGGACGGGCACTACTTAGAAACTGGAGCACCCTCTTTACCAGGGGTGAAAGAAACGAACAACTGAGAGGACTTTCTGCAGTCCTTAGTGTGGTATACATAGTACCTGAGAATCTTAAGCGTAGCTTGCAAGATGCAGCTGGCTCAAAAGGAGGCAGGGTCAGCTTTTTTAGAACAAAACTGAGGTCCCAAGCTGGGACCGGATTCTGAATAGGAGGCTTCAAGTGGGGAATACTTCACAAAAAAGTACAGGCCACATCCAACTGGGCCAAAGTATGGCCATCAATGGGCACATGAAAGGCTGATATAGCAGACAGGTAAACTTTAATAGAGGTGTATTTGAGGCCTGTGTCAGAAAAGGACAGGAGATACTCCAGAACCTGGTTCACTGGACAAGTAAAAGGATCCAGGTGATGGGAAGTGGCCCAGATAGCAAAGCGCTTCCACTTCATAGAGTAAGTGGTCCTGGTGGAAGGTTTTCTGGCATCTACCAGGACATCAGACATCTTCTGAGACACCCCAAACTGAGCAATGGCTATGTCCTCAGGAGCCATGCATGCAGATGGAGTGACTTGTGGTTTGGATGGACCAGGGTTCCCTGTGCCTGTGTAAACAGTTTCTGGCAGAGGAGCAGGGGAACTGGAGGTTCCGCAGCCAATTGTTGCAGTAATGGAAACCGTATCTGACGAGGCCAGGATGGAGTCACCAGAATGAGGGTGGCTCCCCCCAAGATCTAGCGAGCAGAAACGCATCAGTTTTTCGTTGAGTGGGGGATGCAACAAGGCCCAAATCTGTGTGACCACACCTGTCGAACAGGTCTTCTACGACTGAGGTCAGCAGTTCCCATTTGTGCATCCTGGACTCTGACCAGCTGAGGCTGTCTGCCAAGGTGTTTTGGGTGCCTGGCACATGGACGGCTGACAGTTCTAGACAGTATTCTAGAGCCCGTTACCAGACCCTCATCGCTTCCCAGCACAGATGGTAGGAATGAGTGCCTCCACCCCCATGCTTGTTGATGTAACAGACCACACTGAGATTGTCCAACTGCACCAGCAGAGGGCGCCGATAAAGATGGCTCTGGAAGGCCTGTAAAGCATACAGAACTCCCCATATTTCTAGGATGTTTATGTGGAGGTAATCCTCCCACTGGGACCAGAGACCCTGGATCTGATAAGAACCTAGGTGGGCTTCCCAACCCAGGCATTCGTGGTGAGGATTTGGTGAGGAGTGGGGATAAGAAAGGAGATCCCTTTTAATAAATTGACCGGGTCCATCCACCACTGAAGCACTTTGCATGCTGAGGAAGGAGACAAGGACCAGCTGATCTAGGTCACCTGAGCGCTGATCACACCAGACCTTGAGTGTCCACTGCGAGATCCTCATGTGCAACCTGTCAAAAAGGACCATAACAATGGCTGTAACCATTAGACCCAGTAGCCTCATGAACATCCTGGCTGGGACATACCAGCGCTGAGCCACCTCCTGGGCCTGGGTTATGAGGCAGTCTGCCCTGTGTCATGGAAGGAAGGCCATGCCCTGAGTAGAGTCCAGCACTGCCCCTATGTGCTGCAACCATTGGAACGGGGTCAGCACAGACTTGGACAAACTGACAGTGATGCCCAAGGACTGGAACAACTGCTGGATGTGTTCTAGAGTCAACAATGAAAGCTCCCTGGACTGGGCTTTCAATAACAAGTCATCCAAATATGGGAACACATAAAGGCCTTCATGCAGAAGGGCTGCTGCTACAGCTGCTAAGCATTTGATAAATACCCGTGGCGCAGAGGATAAGTCAAAGGGCAATACCCTGAATTGGTAATGCTCTCCCTGGAACAGGAACCATAAGTACCACCTGTGAGAAGGACAAACCATGGTATGCAGATAGACATCCTGCATGTCGAGGGAGCATAGCCAGTTTCCCTGCTTCAGCAAAGGAAGGAGGCCATGCAGAGTGACCATCCAGAACTTTTTGTTTTGGATGAAAGATTCAGCTCCTTAAGGTCTAGAATGGGCCTCAAGTCCCCTGTTCTTTTGAGAACCAGGAAGAACTGGGAGTAGAATCCTTTGTTCCTTTGATGCCTGAGCACTGGTTCTACTGCCCTTTTGCACAGCAAAGTGTACGCCTCCTCCCTGAGCACCTCTGTGTAGTCTGGAGGATAAGAGGTGGGGACTGGAGGAACATCTAGAGGCTATTCTAGAAGTTCTAAAGCATGGCCTTGCTTGATTATCTGCAGGATCCAAGCATCTGTCGTAATGGTTCTCCACTGGGAGAGATGGAGGGAGAACTGACCAACCACCACCTCCTCGCTTGGAACAAGAGGAGGGGGGGGTCTGGCAAGGAGTCAGGCAGATGTGGAATCATCCCCCTCCTTTGGAGTGTTTAGCAGAGGGACCAGTGGTGAAGGAGGGGGCAGTCAAGGCTGAAATAGCCCTGCACTTGAGCTTGGTTCCAGGCCCAGACTTGTGAGAGACCTTACGAAAGGAGGGTCTGGGTCTGCTCCTCAGTTGGGGGGTATGATACAAGAAGTGAACAGACCTAATAGCCCTGCTGGAGGCCTGCAGGTCATTGATAATATCCTGCACATCAGGACCAAAAAGTTTGTGACCTGCAAAAGGGGCATTCAACACCTTTTGCTGGACGTCAGCCACAAAGCCAGACTCTAAGCCAGAAGTGCTTTCTAAGGCAAATGCCAGAGGCAGCTGCCCTGGCTGTGGTATCAGCAATATCATATATGGGTCATAGGAGATGCTTACTAACACCTTCCATGGCCTGGAGAGTTTTAAGAAGCTTCTGTCTCTGGGAACCCTCAGGAAGGGCCTGAGCATCAGCCTCGCTCTTCTTCCAGAGGGTGTTCTGGTACTTGATCAAATGACCCAAGTAGTTGGCAATTCTAAGGCACAAAGTGGCAGAGGCAAAAGTCCTATTGCCCCAGAGGTCAAGTCTCCTGGATTCCCATTCTAGGGTGCTTGGGCATCACAGTCCTGTCATGAGCAGCCTTAATTGCTATGGAGTCAGTTTCCAGCTGGGCTGCATAAAAGGGCAGCCCTTGAGGTGCTTGGCAAAGCTTATTAGCCTTCCTGGGCATGGCAGGTACCAGGTTAGGCCTGTGCCATGCAGCAGTGGCGGCATCATTCAATGCTGGAAGCAGAGGAGGAATAACCTTGGGTGGAGACTCTGGGATCTCTAAGAAATCCACCAGGATCCTCCTTGTGACACCCACTTCCTCAGTCTGGAACCCCACAGTGGAGGAGAGCTGTTTCATAACATTGAAGAAAGAGGGGTCCTCCGGGGTGCCCTTGAGCATGTCTGACCAAGTCCTCACTCTTGTAGGAGACAGAAGACCTATCAGAGGAGTCAACCTCAATGTCTTCCTCCTCATACTCTTCATCAGGGAGGATGAGATCAGGGCAAAATCCCTCCTCTACATCGGCCTGTTCTGAAGCAGGGACCAATGGTCAGAATACTGATGGCTCTCTGGAAGGTGCAGGGCAAGCGGGTCGAGCTGGCATCAACACAAGAGCATCACCTGACGATGCGGGTGATGACGGCCCAGGCCATGGAACAAACTGCTGTATCACAGCTGAGGTAATGGAAGAAAGAACAGCATTAAGGTTGATGAAAGGATAAGGGAGAATTGTCAACACATGTATCAATGGAGAGGTTGCAGAAGCCAGCTCCGATGAACTGCCTCTAGTAACAGCAGAGGCGGTAGGGCCCAGTGCCTGTGGACCTCGAGATTCAGGAGGTCTCAATGGCAGGGCTCCCCAGCCCTGAGAAAGCCTGGACAGCTGTCCTCCATGGGGGCTGATAGCAGCAAAGGCTGCACGGAACGAGGTGTCAACACCAAAACATTCGACAAAGCAATCACAGGATAAGAGGAGGAATCAAATGGGGACTGGGATCGCCATCGGGGGGAGCAGTCTTTAGGCTGCTCCTTGTCCTGATGAGAGTGTTTCCCCAAGGACTTGTCCCAGGCCTTGGTGGCCTGATAGCCCGAGAGGGTGCCAACGACTGGGGGGGGGGTGGGACCCCTGCCCCCACTGGCTGTTGGGTAGTGAGGATGAACTTCAGGCAAAGCTCACAGGCGAGAGGGGGGTTCTCTAGGCTTTGAAGGATGAAGGTCTTAATATATGTCACCAGGTGGCTAAATTCTGGGCTCTCACTCATCAGGTCACATTCTCTAAGAAAGGGATAATGAGAAGGGCTTGAGGCAGCCAAACAACAGACGATCAATTTCCATTCCTTCTGTTATCAGAAATATTTTTTACTCATCAATCCACCATAACAACAACAGCGGACGTTTAATAACACCTGCCTCTTTATAAGGCTTAATGGTGTATTTGCATAAAACATAATAAAGTGCATTAGTATATATACTCCAAGATTCTGTGCCAGCTACATAATTTTCATGTCAATTTATATACCAAGTCCTTAAAGAATTATAAACAATTTCTCTGACTACTGTCATTACATATTATTGAGGATGGAGAAGTAAATATATATATATATATATATATATATATATATATATATACAGGCTCATTTGTTGTTTGGCTGTTTGGATTCACCAGTTCAGGGACAAGTCTTCAGTGTTAAAATATTGTTCCCCTCTTGAGTATAGGCACCTTGGAACTCTCTCTCTCTCTCTCTCTCTCTCTCATTCTGGAAGGGGCAAGAGGCAGAAATAGCAGGCATCAATCAATGGGTAATGAAAGTCACCTTCCCCCATGCCACAGAGGGCCCAACAGGCTCCACTGCCAGCTAAACCAGTCGAATCAGGATTCTCCCTATACAGCGTCCTCCCCCGAGTTCCCACCCATGGGGGGATAAGCAATGGGTTACTGTGAAGCTGAGCTTGTGGGTACAGTAGTGTAGCAAAGGCTGACTCAGGGGACAGGTACCTGGGGGTTCATTCATTCATTTCATTTTTATTTATTTTTTTACCAGTAACTGAACTGGGCAAGGCCCTTTTTCAGTCACGCCTGGAATAAAAAGCTACATAAAATACAACACTAAGCTTATCACAAAAACAAACAGTCAATAAATATTCACCCCTTAAGGTCTAAGGAAAGGAGAAAGCCTTGGGTGGATGGAAGGAGGTCACTGTGCTGGCAGCAGAAAATGTGTGTGTGTGGGGGGGGGGATGGACAACAAACAATAGACAATATATAATAAAACAATGACAGTAGTTGCTAACACTTCTCATCATGAAACAATGTCTCTGACACCTTCTTACAGTACTGAATGCAGAAAATGCGTGAAACAGCAGCAGGCGATGAACTGATGGATGTGTGTGTGTGCATATATATATATATATATATATATATATATATATATGGCCGGAATTTCAGAAGGGTAGACCCAGCAGCAATTGTGCACTGTGTCCACATTTGTGCAATTGCGACCACATCTGTGTTTGTGCAGTTCCATCTGCATCTGTGTTTGTGGAAATGTGTCTGCATCTGAGCAATTGCATCTGCATCTATGCAACTGCAACCACATCTATGTTTGTGCAAATGCATATGCATCTGTGTCTGTGCAAATACGTCTGCATCTGTGGCTGTGCAAATGCGTCTGCATATGTGGCTGTGTCTGTGCAAATGTGTCTGCATCTGTGTAACTGCATCTACATCTGTGTCTGTGCAAATGCATCTGTGTCTATGCAATTGCAATGCCTCTGCATCGAGTCTGCAACTGCATCCTCATCTCTGTCTGTGCAACTGTCTGCATCTGTGTTTGTGCAACAGCATCCCAGCTGTGTCTGTGCAATTGTGTCCACATCTGTGTCTCTGCAACTGTGTCTGCATCTGTCTCTGCAACTGTATCCACATCTACACACACTATTTTGAAATATACTTCTGTTTGTGACAAAAAGACCTGATTTGCAGAAATTTGCATAAACAAGTTGCGCAAAATCAAACTATGTAATTTCTGTTGCAAATTTCAGCTTTTAGGGCCATTTCCTATGTTCCTATGCTCCCATCTCTCCCAAACACACACACACACCACTTCTGAAATGAATTTTGTTTTGGTCTACTATTTCAGATTTGCTAAACAGCAATTAGTTGCATTACCCACTAATTCATTACCCACTAATTTCCAGTTGCTGAAAAACCCCGTTATGCACTCCAATGACAGCAATGCAGTGTGTAATGGATGACTGACATATTTAACTCATTATCTGCTGAAGTCATGTCACTTCAGCAAATAATGGTGTGTTAACTGACATGCCAATCATCTCTTACCCACTGCAGTGATGTCACACACACATATTGCTCCCTCCCTCCTGCTGCAAACTAATGTCAAAGTACAGAAACCAAACTAACTTACCTCGCCCCCAACACACACAACATGTTTTCATTTAATTTTATTTTTGTTTATATAACATACACTAGACAACTGAATGCCTATTTACAGGTATGATCCAGGTGAGGAGAGGAGAGAGGCATGTTACAGTAACTATTTGGAAGACCAGGCAAAAAACAGTACAGTAGAAAGAATATTACGAGCCGCCCGCCAGTGCAGTGGTTGGATTTCCTTGTGACACTGGCACCGGGTTGGGAGCGGACCTGGGTCGTCGGAGGGCTAGCTCAGGGGAGAAAGGATTGAGCATCCCTTGACAGCTCTCTCTGGGAGGGTGGTGGTGCTCAGTACACAGAGCAACGCCAGGCGGAGGCTAGGCACATGGCAGTAGCACCAGCGCTTGTCAGAATTCAGGGCGGGGTGGACACTGGCCGTCATTGCACATCCCCACCCCTGCTTACGGGGGACTCTGCTCCACAGTCGCCTGTGAAGCCCGCCCGGTCTTGATTAGTCTCCCAGCCAGACTCCCCAACCAGGACCGGTTTCGGGCACTAACTGGGCACTGCTACCTACTCCCACCTCTGGGGGCAAGCCAGGGGTGACGGGGGGAGTGCTGGCAGTATGGGAAGGTGGAAATATGTGGGCGCCGTAACCGGGGCAGATCTCCTGATGGCTGGGGTGGCAAAAAGGTAAATTAGAAGAAAAGAAAGAATATTATGAATTATGGTATATAAAACAGAGCTAGAATTTACAGTACTATATGAAAGTGCAAAATGCAGGATTTTTAGAACAAAGTTAAAATTTACAGTGAGCAAAGTTAACCAATAAACTTCAAAAGGAAGTCCAACAGGGAAAAGGGCCAAAGAGGGTAAGAGCAACACCCATTCAAGTAGGAAAACAGTCAGCTGCATTATTAACAAGAGGAAAAGATCAGTACAACCCCACAGAGCTCCTCTGAAAGGCAAATGGAAGGGCAGAGCTATGCACAGAAAGGGGTAGAGAGTTGCAGAACCAAGGAGCAAAAATGGAGAAAGCCTGTTCTCCCATCTTAGTGGAGCATCTGGGAACAAGGGCAGATGTGTCAAAAGATCTGAGTATGCAGGACGGTCGAGAGTTGTAAAGAAGAGATTAAGGGGAACAGGGGGAGGAGGATATAAGTAGTTTGTTTAGGAAGCAGCCAAGCTAGTAGGAACAGACAGCAGAAGGTGAGCGCCAGCTCAGAACAGAATAAAGACTGCAGTGGAGAGTAAGGCATGGGGGAAGACAAAGCAAAACAATAGATTTTATTGTGTGCTGCATCCCATTTGTGAATTAAGGTTTGGGAGGCTTAGGAGAAAACAAGAAGGCCATACAGCAGGCTGGGTAAGAGGACACTCTGAACAACAGCAAGTCTAGCCTTGGGGATAAAAATGTGATGGATCAGATACGGAAGACCAAGTCTGGCAATAACAAACTTACTCACCGCCCAGCCATTGCCCTCCCCTGCTCTGCTTTTGCAATAGTGAATTCTTCCCCCTACCCACCCTCCCTATTCACAGCTATTGTTCCTACTCTGTACTTACACTGCTTTTCCCATATTTGCAAATGGATTTAACCGAATGCCCATTCTTATATTGTATTTCACTGCACCTTGTATTTGCCTTTTGCACAATTGTTAATTTATTGTACTTATTACACCTTGTAATATTGTTACTGATCCCCACGATGCACCTGGAAAAGTACAGTTACGTAAGAACTTACTGTAACAGTAGATCTTTGAGAGAAGCTCTTGCAGCAGGTACCACAATTAGGACTGACGCCACCTGGCGGCGGTTCCCGGCAATTTTTTTCTTTCAGCAGCACCGACGTGAACCTCTCACTGACGTGGTCTCCACCCCCGGCGTCACCCTATATAAGGGAGGAGTTCCCCACGTGCTCCAGTTCTTGCACGGCATACTAGAAGCGCAAAAAAGTTTTTACTCATTTCAGTCTCAATGTTTCAATGACTGAAACTAATGTTATTTCTGTGCTTTACTGGCAGAAATGAGCTACTTTCTTGAAAAACTAAATGTTAAAGAGCTGTGCTGAGCTCATCATTGAACTGTCATGCTGGCCACCTGTCAAGTTTTTGGCGTCCTGAGGTTTGGATGTCGGATTCGAAATAAGAGAGATAAGATGTATGGAGGATTAAGTGAGCTAGCTTTTGTTTGAGGAACCATTTGCCTGAACATGGAACCAGGTGAATCTCGAGTGGAAAGAGAGCTATGCTGGCACTTTAGTGTCTATAGGCTTGCCTTATTTAAGGTATGCTAACGTTGCCTTGGGGTGGGGTTATCCATATATGTCTCTGGCTCTAAATCCTTAAGTTATTGCGCGTAGAGGAGCATTTTTCTTTCTGCTTAACAGGTGCATAAGTATGGATTTGGAGAAAGAAGTTTGTTGGGTTGCAAGAGGAGCGTTTGAAGCCTAAATAAATTCAAGGTTTTTTCTAAAAGTTAATAGTCTCCCTTGGGAGCATTATACAAGAAATATTTGAAAGCAGTTATCACAGCTCTTGACTTTAATTGCTGGCAGTTGTGACCCTGAACACAACGGATTAGGAGCAGTTTTTTTGTATTTTTTTTGAAATTTATATTTAATTCTCCTATGTCCTGCGGATCCCGACTATTCGGGAGCGCCAAGGAGTCATCCCCTGCTTCACTCGGGCTTACCTCGAGCATTTCACTCTCCTGGTCCCTACAGAGCTGTGGATCCCCGGATGGGGCCAAGGAGGCGGCAGGCACCCCGATACTGTAAATGGCGTCAGATGGGGCGTAGTCAGGCAGGTGAGGGCATATGGGGGCATGCTCCGGCCACTCCGTCTTCCCGGCATCCGCAGGCCTTTTTGCAATTTCCTAAGGAGGAGTGGCACGCCTCTACACCAAGGCATTGCTGCCGGCATCGCCACTCCCCATCCCCAACATCAACTCTGTGCTCGCCGTGCCCCCGGCTTCTGCCAGGGGCCAGTCAGGCACTGAGTATGGATCCCCCTCCCACCCAGGAGAGAAGAGCTGTCCTCTGGACGCTCAATCCTCTCCCTCCCCTGCCGACCCCGATGGCCTGGGCTTGCTTCCAAACCCAGGTCGCCAGCATGGAGCAAGGTGTGGCGTCCAGCGCCTCAACCCTCAGCGCCACCAGGCCAGTCTATCAGGAGCAGTTTTCAACAAACAGAGCTAACACTTTTTCAAGTGTAAGGATGCCAGTTATAGTGACCCCAGTGTGGAGCTTATTATGCCGCATAAGATTTATGTTTAAAAATGGTAATTTGACCCTCTCCTTTTTCCGCTTTAATGAGATGCTATTTTAGTGACTCGGGGGACGGGACACAGGGTATCCCCCCCCCCCCAATTGTGCTTGAGTCTGGAGCTTGATCTTCCCTTCCGCATTTAACTTTTATAAGTGAGACTCTAATATTTTAATCCGAGTCGCTGACTGCTTCTTAAATTTGACAAACACTTATGCTAACACTGATACTGGTTTTATGGTAGATGGCTTTAACATTCTGCAAATTTTATAAAAAAAAAGACACCAAAAAGTGCAATGTTGATGGCAGATTTGTTTTTTGTATTTTTAGCATTCTGGAGTTACTAAAACTTATTAGAATTACTTGATTCTTGAATGGAACTTTTTAGTTTTATATATAAACACTCAAGACTCCAGAGCTATAGGAGCCTTGATCACTGATACAAAAATAAATGGACTCCTGTGCATAATGGAGCTACAACTCTGCCTACTGATATGCAGAAACTATTTTAAAATATTTAAAAGGAACGCTATGGTATGGCACTCTTCACAGAGCCACTGAAGTGCTCCTTCTATTGAGTGTGACTATGCTCACATGGAGGAAAATATATAAAAATAGTTAACCCATTTCATGGAGGTTTTGGTGACCAAATGTTCTTCCTTTTGCAACGTTATCCTGAAATGAATTGATTGCATAGAGGAAAGGATATATTTAAATTCAGATGATACAACTTTGCTTAATATATTTTAGAATATGCACTGTTTTTATGAAATCTCAACTAGCTCTGATTTGTACACCATAAGGTGTTACCTCATATTGCTGAAATCTTGCTTTTCATGTTTTATTTGTTTTGTAACGGCTTTGTGCCGAACAAATAAACCTTTCTGAGAGTACTGTAAGTCATGTCTGAATTTCATGAAAGTCTTGGTTCAGCTGGGAACTTATAAGACTAAAGGAGGGAGAGATGTAATATAGAGCAATGTCATCACCACTCATGATGAGCAGGAGGCCACGGATAGAGCCCCTGAGAAACACCAAGTTCAATGGAGACCAGGGAGGAGGTCATTTCACTAAACTTAATGAACTGTTGTCTGCTTGAAAAATAACTCACAAACCAGGCTCCCACATGAGGGGAGAGACCATGACAAATTAATTTGAATTTAAATAGAGTCTTTTCAACCAAGTCCTAAGCTTTGAATTAGTGTTGTCAGAACTAGTTCGAGAAAGATTCGAACCCTGGTGTTCGAGTTCTAATTTAGAACTCGAACAATAGATGGTTCGCAAAAGGGTTCGAATCATTGGTAATGAAGCAGGCGGCAGCTCATTTTTTCTTTTACTTCTCCTTCCCAGCACCAGCTCGGTGGGGGGGTCCCGACTCCCGATGCTCTTCCCGACTCTGCCCGGTGGTCCCTTACAGCTATGGGGGCAGCCGCTTTCAGTGACGCATCTGCCTCCAGGTTGCGCTGGCATTTTGCACTCCAAGCACCATCACCACTTGACCAGTTGATATGCAGTCAGGTGGTTGAACTTGAATCGGGAAAGCCTTGTGGGAGCCTGGGAGGTGGCGCAAACTGCGTGGCTAGGAGGAGAAGGAGCTGCAGTCTGCTAGTGTGCAGAGCGCTCAGTCTCTTGTCTCTTCTTTTCATCTGTGTGCGAGCTGAGGCTGCGATCTTTGACAACTAAAAAAAAAAACAAATTGAATGAAGGATGGGTGGGGGAAAATAAGGAACAGGTGGAGCGGAGGGGCCGCAGAAAGAAAGGAGGAATGGAGATAAGTCTGCAGCAGTACTAACTGTATAGGCCCCACTGTAGGGGCCAGGGACTCAGGAGGGGAAAAAAGACAGAAAAGAACAGATTTAAGTTCCTGTAACTTGATGAGACTGCTTACTTAATCTGCACTGTAGCTCTCTCTAAATCCTGAATTTAGGTCAGACTAATTCATCCCTTGTCTGGTGGGACCTGGGAGGGAAAGAGCACGCTGGCTGGGGGAGGGGCTGAATGCAGCAACTGAAGTTAATTTGATGTTTCAAAGCCAACCAACAATGGGAAAAAATCCCTAAGTGACAAAACAAAAATAGAATTTGTCAGAAGTCTGCTGTGCTCATGGGGATCCTCTCCTCTTAAACCTCTTTCACTCTAAAAAAACCCTCCTGTTCTCTAATACAAGAACAGCACAAGGCAATTTTTGATGCTTTGCTCCTGTGGCGTGGCCAGCCAATAGCCCTGCTGCTATGTTCCCTTTGACTGCACTGTACCCCACCCGCACTGTGTGTGACCGTGTGCAGCCTAGTGACCAGTTGTGTGGTGGTGGTGGTAATCCTTAAATACGTGACAGAAGCCCTGCTGCTGTGCACCCCTTGACTGCACTGTACCTTACCCAGGGTGTGTTACTGTGTGAAATCCAGTGGCCAGTTGTGTGGTGGTGGTGGTAATCCTTAAATACATGAAAGAAGCCTAAAAATATATTTCCCTGTTGGAAGGACAGACAGAAAAATGTCTTTCCTTGGGTTGTGTGTGTAACTTCGTCTCTTGTGGTCAGCCCATCACCCTGCTGCTGTGCGCCCCTTGACTGCACTGTACCTTACCAGTGTGCATTACCGTGTGAAGCCCAGTGGCCAGTTGTGTGGTGGCATTATCCTTCAATACGTGACAGAAGCCTAAAAATATATTTCCCTGTTGGGAGGAGAGACAGAAAAATCTCTTTGGTTTGTGTGTATAACTCCGTCTCTTGTGGTCAGCCCATCACCCTGCTGCTGTGCGCCCCTTGACTGCACTGTACCTTACCCAGTGTGTGTTACTGTGTGAAGCCCAGTGGCCAGTTGTGTGGTGGCATTATCCTTAAATACATGACAGAAGCCTAAAAATATATTTCCCTGTTGGGAGGAGAGACAGAAAAATCTCTTTGGTTTGTGTGTATAACTCAGTCTCTTGTGGTCAGCCCATCGCCCTGCTGCTGTGCACCCCTTGACTGCACTGTACCTTACCCAGTGTGTGTTACCATGTGAAGCCCAGTGGCCAGTTTTGTGGTGCTTCAGCTGGATTCAGAATTGCAATTATTGACCTTAAACCTTGCCTAGCCTGCTATGCGTATGTCCAGCGGTGCAATCATTCTGTAAGCCTTGAACCTGGGATCATTTAGTTGCAAACCGTCATATTCGTCAATTACTTTCAGTCCACTGTATCACAGTGTCATACAGCCCAAACCAAATTTTGGAGTTGTATCCAGCGATCACAGATCACAGTGCTTTCTCACATAGGAATTGTGTGGGTGTGGATGTGTGCAGTACTGGTACTGTTATGGCTGACACCAACATAGATGAAGCATCTGGTGCTGGTGGTGGAGCAGGTGTTGGTGGCAGTGGTAATCCTGGTGCTAGCAAATGTAACCCGCTTGTTACCCGGGGTTACTAGAATCCCAATAAGACCTAGTGGTAGGCAGGGAAGGCAGCTTGTGAAACTCCAGTTAAATGGGTTTCACACTGTTTCACTCTGTTCTCAGTCTCAGCTGAGACTGAGGGATGACATCACCAATAGAACTATCGCAGCTGCATGAGCCACATTGAAATCTGCAGCAAGGGAGTTGGTTTAGAACGTTGGGAGGTTTTGAAGTCAGTATTCAGTTGAGTGTGAGTCAGTTCAGTGTGAAGTTGGGAGTTTGCTGAGAAAGAAGCTCAGTGAAGGCTCTAGGAGCCTCAGCCCTGACAGAGGGCTACTTTTAAATAAAAGGGTGTGTATCTCCACCTTAAAGAGAGACACAGCAGATAATTGAAGTGATGGAGGCCGTTGTTTTCGGGTCTCAGTACCCCCTCCCTTCGGGGGGGGCAGGAAAGGGTTCCCTGCAGATTCCTGGGGCAACCCCCCTAATTCTGCTTCTAAAGGAAAAGCTGCCTATGTGTTCCAGAGTTTATTTGGGAGAACAAGAAGATTTGTGAGTCGCCTGTGGGGCACCTGCAACGTGAGGGTGAGTGTCTGCTCTTGCTAAAAGGGCCTATGTTTTTCACCCTAGGACTTGTGTGACAATGTGGGGATTGAACTACTAAATATTGGGAAGCCTAGAGTAATGGGCTAAGCAAAGTAAAAGTAGGTTCAAGTCCAGAGCTTGTTGGGATGAAAATGATATGTAGAGGAGATGTGACAGATGTCTACCCAGAATCTACATTTGAAAGTTTTCAGTAAAAGAATTGTTCAGTTTCCAGAGAAATGGCCGGGTATGGGCTGTGGGAGCTGGAGGTGGGTGGTGCCCCATCTTTAGTGACCAGGTCCACCTCTACCGATTTCTTCTGTGGATTACTACTTTACCTCAGGCACTTGGCCAGTGATGAGGAAGTACCCAGATGTGGGATTGGAAGTAAAATTCTCTCTAGGAGTCGAAGGCTCTAGTGTGGTTTGGGGAGCCACAACAGGATAATTGGTTCATTCCTCAAATGGACCGCGGATCAAGTGGCCGGCAGGGGAGCCGGGCCAGTGGGGAAAACCCAAGTAGTGTACAAGTCGGGCTGTGTACCCAAAGCTGCGTGCAAGTCCAGGCTGTGTGCCTGGCGGGTTTAGAGCCTGAGGGCTGGAAATGGTGATAAAGTGTTCTGTTGTCTCTAATCTGCATTACCAGGAAATGTAGCCCCGTGGGGGTCCGTCTATGCTTTGTTTGGTCAGCTTGTATGTAAATAAAAGCCATACTGAAGAATCCCATTCCTGGTTCTGGACATTACAGTTATTGCTTCCTGTGTTTGGATTTACTTGGGTACCCCTGTGCAGAGTAGCCAAACCTAGGTCCCCTGTGCTGAGTAACCTCATCCTCCCCGAACCCAGTCCCCACCAGGTACTGCTGTCAGCTTCAACAGCATGCCACCTGTTGTTTTGGCAAAAAGGCAGGGGTTAGGGGTTACAAAAATGGAGGCACCACTTTGGATTTTGTTCTGGGAGGAAGGTGCTTGGGCAAGGGGGCTAGCGTTTTGGCTATCTGGCAGTGGGTAGCCCAAAAGCTGAAGCAATTTCCCTAGTGTGTTGCTGTGTGCTGTGGATTTTGTGCTGCTGTTTAAAATTGCCAACTGTTTACCAAGGAGCAGTAAAGCCAAAGAGTGTGCCCTTGTCTTGCATCAAATTGTTTACAGCGTTTTTGCCTGCTTTTAAAATGAACTGTGGTAAAGAAAAGTGTGGAAGACTAGGGGTAGCAACAGGAAAATTGTGCCCTGGACGTTGGAAATGCTTTTTAAAATGAACTGAGAGACTTGCAGGTGTAATGGCTATGTTAAATGGCTGAAATGGGCTCCCGCCGTGGAGTCAGTTGGTAAAGAAAAAAAAGTTGCATTCTGCAGTTTTAATTTGCCTGCTCGACGATCGCCGTGAGGAGAAGAGCCCTCGCGAGGAAGAAGAGGCTCATTTGCATGGTGTCATGTGATTGGTCAGGCTGCAATCAGTCCCGCCCCTCAGCCAGCTCTACAGTGACTGCCCTAGCATTCGAGAGGGAGTGTGAGTGGAGCGCGTGTACTGGCTAGTGGAGGAGCGTCGCGGAGTGTTAAAATCACTGTAAACCTTGTAAAAATAGACTATCTTGTTTAAAATCGGGCTCAACCCGCTAATCAATCATCGAAACTGCAAAAGTGGTAGTCGAGAAGACGATCGGTAGAACTGCCCGCCTGTTTCTGTTCTAAGGCCTCCAAGAACTGGCTGCAGGCCGTTTTTCCCCATCGCAGCAAACTGCTACTGATAATAGTAAGTAACAACCTAAAAACTGCTCAAACAGTGATTTTCTGCCTTATGCCATATAAATGTGTGTGCAGCAGTGTAGTCGCTTTGCAAGTAACGACTGTGTCAAGTCCTGCCAGCAAGTGCAAGTCTGTTAAGCCATTGACTGTGTGCATAGTAATGAATTCAGCCTCAGTTTAAAGTTTGAAGCCAGAGAGAGACTGTGAGTTGTAGCCAATGTGCAGCACTAGTAATACAGGCAATCTTGTGCTAAAAACCTGAAGCTTTAAGGGACTGTAGTAAAAGAAATGTTACCAGCATGTGAAAAGTCCGTGGAAAATCCAGTAAATGTGTTTAAAACAAGAACAGAGCGAGTTGTGCAATTTGAGCAAAAGTTATCAGTAGTTTGTGTAAATCGGATGCGCAGTGGCTTGACCCAGATTTTTGAATATTGATGCACAGGAGTGCTGCCGCTGCCATTACAGGGTGAGGTAGTAAAGTAAACACAGCAGCAGAGGAGCCATTTTACAACTAAAGAGTGTGTTCAGTAAAGTGGGACTTTCAGTTACAGTGAACTTTTGTTTGTTTTTCTGCAGTTATGGCCTCAGGACCAGCTCGTTACCCGGATCATGCCCGGGTTGCAGTAACAGCAGTGAACAGACTGAGGATATTGAAAAGTGGTGCTATGGAGGACAACTGCCTCCTCATGTAGCGGTTCCTGGATATCCAGTGCATGTATGTCAAATATGCTTGAGAGCTGGAAGGGACGTCTTCATGATTCCTCACTGTGCTGGATGCCTAGAAAAATATGGCTTGTATAAAGCGCCTCCAATCTGGTTGGCTCCCACATGGACAAAGGTTCAGGAATCTGCAGTTGGCAGCACACAGCACTAGGCGGAGCCTGTGGAGGAAGGCCCTTCGGGGGAGTGTGGCACAAAGCTAGAGGGTGCAGAGTTAGAGACAGAACCAGAAGTTGAAGTTTCAGATGCTGGATCCCAGAAGGAAAGTTCGGATAAAGCATCAATAGACCCCTGGAGGGGCCTAGCCCAAGTCTCTTAGGCGAAGATGAGATGCGGGAGGCCTTTGAGTGGGAGGTGTCAACCTCCACGCCTAGTGATGACTGGATAGTCTCAGGAGTGAGAACGACTGCTCACTCCTGGGCTCAGATCCTCAGTGAAGAGGAAGATGAGGGGGAACCTATGTGGCCTTGTGAAAGAGGAACAGGTACACAGCCTCAAGATCTTGCCTCAGAGGAATGTATGGAAGAAAGTGGTGATGCCACTGCCCTGGCTTTGCAAGAGGAAGAAGTCAGGGATCCGTTTCGAATTTCTTTAAGGATGCGTAGCTGGCAGAACTAGGACTGGCCACCCCCAAGCCAGGCCAGCGGTCTCAGATTGACCAAAGCAAGTAAAGAGGAGAGACTGGTTCATAGAAAGGCAAATGAGATCTATGGTATGACCTTTCCTACCTTTCCTCAGAAAGTCTGGGAGGAGATTGAGAACAGCAGGAAATCCTGGATCTGGGATGAAGCCATGAAAAGTGTGCATCCTGGGGCCAACAAGCATGTAAAGAACAGACTGTTTCACGAGAAGTATACCCAGTGGAAGAGAGGCAGGACACTGTTTATAGACAGAGTGCGAATAGTGGATGGAGAGGGACGTGAAGTCTCCCACTGTGTGAATTATGTGCACCCAGACAGAGTAATAATTCAAGCTCCTGACCCCCGGTACTATTGGCCTCAGTGCAAGGACCTCCCAGCAAATGTGCCCGTGCCTACTAAATGGACAGCCGAGCAGTGGTAGTCAATACTGCCACACCAGACTGTGAAGTGCCTTTATTGATCCGCCAATATGGACATCCAGGACTCAGGTGCCTCACATTCATCAGTTCTACAGTGTACTGGCCTTTCCAGAAACCATCAACTGGCCCACCAGATGACTTCAGATCCAGAGAGGACACCATCCCAGCTGTATCCTGTTCATCGCCTGGTAATCGGATGACGTTAGACCAGCTGTTTTCTTTTTGTTCCTGTTCTAAAGTTCCATCTCCAGAGATGACATCATCCCAGCAGTTCCCAGATGTGCCTTCCTGTGGTTCCCGGAAGATGTCCGCCCAGCTGTATCAGAAGAAATGCTGCCAGGGAGAGCCTTCGTCAGAGGTGCAGGTCGGTCCCAAAATTTCCATTCTACAAGTGGCTGGTAAGTCCGAACTTTTCTATCTTTATGACATTGCAGTACACACCCTACAATAGCAGACTTCAAAATGTGTGAACTGTCCGAAAAGACTCTCCCCTTCGGGACTTTGGCCTGTTAGAACTGTGCTTCACTGGGCTCTGGCCCAGGAGAGACTCTTTATTGGACTACCCTTCGGGCATTGTGGTCACTAGTTGGTACTTTTAGGGCACTCCATCCCCCAAAATATGTATTGTAAATAATGTCGTTGTTTTCTAATGTAAATACTGTTTTTCTACCTTTTTCTAAAAAAATATCTTTTTGGGATTATTCAATGTCTTGATGGTAGGGGTCTAGGTAGACTGTGTATGCAGATTAGGAGTGTGTGTTGTCTTTCTTTTTCTTACAGGTGTTCCTGGGAAGACAGAAGAGAAGACAAGAAGAGGAGGAGGAGGGGCTCATCGGAGTTCCTCATCAGTGCTTTAGTGAATAGAAATTTAAAGTACTGTGGTGCTATTATGATTGTTGTTACTGTATTAACCCTTTCCTTCCACAGGTGTGGTTGTGGGGGTAGGGAGGAGACAGTAAAATGGTATAAAATGTGGTATTTTAATGGTGTGTGGTTGCAGGTTGCCCAAGGTCGGGAGGTCCCCGGTTGTTTTGTTTTGGGGTATTAGGTTAAAGTAGATAGGGTTTTCCATAGAGGTTGGGGATAGACAGACTGTGGTCCTGAATGGCCATTGGGACCACAGGTGCTGATCTATCAGGGCTATGCTCTGGATAGTTCTACCAGAGCCACTAGGCGGCCATAGTAAGTGGATAGTGTGAGGCTGATATGTCAGCAAGGCCTCCAGGCCCTTAGTGTTGCCTGCCTGTGCATTGCACAAGGTAGGAGGGGCTGATCACCCCTCATGGGTGGCACATAGGGTGGGATGGCCTAAGGCCGGGTAAACAATGACTGCGGACAGTCATTTTCCTGGTCAAGGGCGAGTGTAACCCCCTTGTTACCCGGGGTTACTAGAATCCCAGTAAGACCTAGTGGTAGGCAGGGAAGGCAGCTTCTGAAACTCCAATTAAATGGGTTTCACACTGTCTCACTCTGTTCTCAGTCTCAGCTGAGACTGAGGGATGACATCACCAATAGAACTATCACAGCTGCATGAGCCACATTCTGCAGCAAGGGAGTTGGTATAGAACGTTGGGAGGTTTTGAAGTCAGTCTTCAGTTGAGTGTGAGTCAGTTCAGTGTGAAGTTGGGAGCTTGCTGAGAAAGCAGCTCAATGAAGGCTCTAGGAGCCTCAGCCCTGACAGAGGGCAACTTTTAAGTAAAAGGGTGTGTGTCTCCACCTTAAAGAGAGACACAGAAGATAACTGAAGTGGTGGAGACCGCTGTTTTCGGGTCTCAGTACCCCCTCCCTTCGGGGGGGCAGGAAAGGGTTCCCTGCAGATTCCTGGGGCAACCCCCTAATTCTGCTTCTAAAGGAAAAGCTGCCTATGTGTTCCAGAGTTTATTTGGGAGAACAAGAAGACTTGTGAGTCGTATGAGGAGAGCACCTGCAGCGTGAGGGTGAGTGTCTGCTCTTGCTAAAGGGCCTATGTTTTTCACCCTGGGACTTGTGTGACAATATGGGGATTGAACTACTAAACATTGGGAAGCATAGAGTAATGGGCTAAGCAAAGTAAAAGTAGGTTCAAGTCCAGAGCTTGTTGGGATGAAAATGATATGTAGAGGAGATGTGACAGACGTCTACCCAGAATCTACATTTGAAAGTTTTCAGTAAAGGAATTGTTCAGTTTCCAGAGAAATGGCCAGGTATGGGCTGTGGGAGCTGGAGGTGGGTGCCCCCCCCCCCATCTTTAGTGACCAGGTCCATCTCTACGGATTTCTTCTGTGGATTACTACTTTACCTCAGGCACTTGGCCAGTGATGAGAGAAGTACCCAGACGTGGGATTGAGTAAAATTCTCTCTAGGGTCAAGGCTCTAGTGTGGTTTGGGGAGCCACAACAGGATAATTGGTTCATTCCTCAAATGGGCTGCAGATCAAGTGGCCGGCAGGGGAGCCGAGCCAGTGGGGAAAACCCAAGTAGTGTACAAGTCGGGCTGTGTACCCAAAGCTGCGTGCAAGGCCGGGCTGTGTGCCTGGTAGGTTTAGAGCCTGAGGGCTGGAAATGGTGATAAAGTGTTCTGTTGTCTCTAATCTGCATTACCAGGAAATGTAGCCCCATGGGGGTCCGCCTATGCTTTGTTTGGTCAGCTTGTATGTAAATAAAAGCCACACTGAAGAATCCCATTCCTGGTTCTGGACATTACAGTTATTGCTTCCTGTGTTCAGATTTACTTGGGTACCCCTGTGCAGAGTAGCCAAACCTAGGTCCCCTGTGCCGAGTAACCTCATCCTCCCTGAACCCAGTCCCCACCAGGTACTGCTGTCAGCTTCAACAGCATGCCACCTGTTGTTTTGTCAAAAAGGCAGGGGTGAGGGGTTACACAAAAATAACCAACATGTTTCATGTGATAAAAATTCAACAAACAGCAAAAGAGCAACAACAAAATGTAGTAAAGGGGGACCTTTTAAGAAAACTTGTGCAGCTGCTGGGGTCACACGGAGAGGCACCATAAGGTATGCCGTTCATGCTGTTAAAATCCCTCTGACAAGCAGTAATAATGCAAATGACAACGAGTCCCTCTCTGACTCAGACAGTAGCTCTCTGTCTCAGTCTGACACTGTTGTGTCTGGTGACATATCATTACTTCCTCAACGAAGTGAAATGAGCAAGTCTGCTGACAATGAATCAGGCAGTGCAGTTGCAAACAGAACCAGCACTGTTGGCAATGAAAAAGACATATCCACTGAATCCACCACTTCTATATCGGCCAACAATGAAAACCCGTCAAAGTCCCCTGCCCAATCTTCCAGCACCAAGGATCATGTTCCGGGTTCTATTAGGACAGGTGAAAAGACACAAACAGTCTTTAGCTATCTTCCTAGCACTTGAACAAAATCTGTCACATCTGAGGTGTGGAATTATTTCTCTGTCAGTAAAACTGATCCATGCAGAGCAATTTGTTCCCTATGTAAACAGAGTATAGGCTGTGGTAAAGTTGCATCATGCCTTGGCACTACAGCTCTTAAATGCCATCTGAAAAAGCATTCACTTTTGCTTGATCGTCCAAAACTCATGTCCTCCATCTTCCAGAGCACACATGAGAAGGGTCAGGAATCTGAAATGGATACTGAATTGTCTGAACTTGATGCAGACAGAACCAGTGCCAGCCCTAGTATCACCATTACCACCAACACCAGCACCATTAGTACCAGTTGCACATCCAGTGATGGTACTGAATGTGTAAGTCCAAGTCCACCAGAGTCCATCTGCCCATCGACGCTTGGTGTATAATAAACCAGCAGGGACATGTTTTAAACAGCTAACACTATCTCAGGCATTTGAAAGGAAGAATACTTTTACTAAAAATCATCCAAAGACCCTTCATCTTAATCACAGAATTGGTGAACTGTTAGCTGGAGCCCTTCTCCCATACTCTTTGGTAGATCATGAGGATTTTAGGGAGCTAATGAAACTTGCAGAGCCTCGTTACAATGTTCCTCATCGAAAGTACTTTTCCTATGTTGAAATACCAAACATTTATCTGGCTTTAAAAGCAACAGTGATGCTTGCACTTAAAGCTGCAGAGGGTTGGGTTATTCATGTCACAACAGATATGTGGACCAGCAGTCAAAACATAGATTACATGTCCCTTACCGCTCATTGGGTCACATTTCTTGTGCTTCTTCAAAAACAAAGACACCCCAAAAGATGGCGCTGCTGTATATAAAGAAGTTTGGGCAAAGTCATACAGCTACAAACATCTTGCAGGAACTAAATTACCTCCTTGATGAATGGGTTTATTCTCACGGTCTAAAATGTGGCTTCATAGTAAGTGACAATGGAGCCAACATCTTGAAAGCAGTACAGGATGGAGGATTTCTGCATTCTTCTTGCTTTGCGCATTACTTATATTTAATTGTCATGGGGTTTCTCAGCAATGAAACACAAGTGGATGGCATGATTGCTGTTTGCAAAAAAATTGTGACTCACTTTTCACATTCAACAAAGGCTATACGGACATTGTTCAAACTGCAAAAAAAACACAAGCTGCCCCAGCAAAAGCTGATTCAAAATGTTTCCACTCATTGGAATGCAACGCTTTATATGCTGCAGTGCCTCCTGGAGCAAAAGCAAACTCTACATGAGTATTGCTCCAGTTACATTATTGGAGATGGCATTATGCTGTCTGTGCTGCAGTGGAAATTAATGGAGACAGTGTGCTGCATCCTAGCTCCTTTTGAGACAGCTACAAGGGAAATGCCTTCTGAAGGCGCATCTGTGAGTCAGGTTACCCCACTCATAATGCTGATTTCACATCATCTTAGTGTTCTAAATCTACAGACAGAAAAAGACAGATCTGAAGCTCAGACAACATGTCAGCTGTATCATGGGAATCTCATAAAGAGAATGAGCAAGCGCTTCAAAACCAATGACAAATTAGTTACAATGATGAAATCAAAACATTACATCCTTGCAACTCTCTTAGATCCCAGGTTCAAGGCTATACATCTTCCAAAAACAGATGCTATGGAGCAGTACAAATGTCTGTTGCCAGATGAGCTGCAGCACTCACAGGAGTCAAACACAGACACGCATAGCACCCTTAGGTTGTCATCACCACAACATGCAGGTTCATCTTCACAAAGGGATACAGAACTGGAAAAGTCACCAAACATTAACAGTAGTTGTTCCACAACTGCCACTTCTTCAACCCTTAGTAGCAAGCTAAATCTGTGGCAAAACTTTTCCCAAATTGCTGCCATACCAGCTTACACGGATTCCTTTTTTGAGCGGTCTCTGTCCATCATGGTAGACAGTTACCTGCAAGAACTGCCTATTCCTATTGATGCATGCCCTTTTGATTACTGGAGATCAAAAAAGTCAATTTGGACAGAGCTGTATGATGAAGCCTGTAAATATCTTGGTTGTCCTGCAACAAGTGTCTCTTCAGAATGCATGTTTAGCACAGCTGGCAATATCGTGACAGACACCAGAAACCGGTTGCTGCCAGAAAATGTAAACACATCAACTTTTATTAAAGTTAATAAGTCAAGATTTTCGTATCCCTACAAGAGTATACAAACTGATCCTGAAGTGATTGGTGTTGTGGATGTTGATGGTGATGACAACTCAGATGGTGGTGGCTGGTAAATATTGTGTGGGACAGAGTGTCTCTGGACAAAAAAGGAAACTTTTACAGACTGTGATAACTTGGGTTGTGTCTCTCCTTTCTCGATCTACTACCTTGGACTATACACCCCCCAAACTTTCACCATTTCATGGCAAACTCCTTTGTATCTAGGGTCTAAAGTCAGCAAGCTTTATATACAGGGCAATTTTTAACATCAGTGGGAACAGGCCCAAATTTAGCATAAAAGGGACACTGTCATGTCAATCATGTCTGTATCATATTATTTATAGTTAAAATACAAACATATATTTTTGGATATACCTTCTGTGACTTTGCAAACATATATTTTTGGATTTACCTTCTGTGACTTTGTGGTGTATCAGTATGGGCCGGGACCGGGGGCGGTCTATATTTCAATTTTAAAGAGGACAAAACAATGAATTCTATTTGGTAGCTGTTTATAATTTTTTCAATTACAGAAATGTTAGCCATAAACCAAAATGATACATATGTAACTTAGTTTACTGAATAAAAAATTATGGGAAAAACTGTATTTTGTATTATGTTTCTGTGGGCAGCATCCTGTTATAAGTCTCTCCTGGAGTTTTACCTATGTCATGGTTGAGCACATATCATTTTGTAAGCATAGGTGTCATACCACAATAGCTCATGTTTAACATTCTGTTGTACACAAACCATGGCATAGCAACAACTCTCAAATTACTGGTTCCATGAAGAGAACTGTACAGAATGTTGTCCATAAGAAGAAAGCAATTGAAAAGACAGTTCTTCGCATAAGTGTTTATTAAGGAACAGTTAAGTATGGCTCATTTGGAGGCAAGAGTTTCATTTTTCTTGAGTAAGCATGGGGTAGTTTTAGCATTTGAGCAGGGGGGAGGGTAGAATGGGTGCTGGAGGGTGGGTAAGGGTTGGAGGTTGGTTTTAACATGGATGCAAGAGGAAGAAAGATGGCATGGATGCTAGTGCATGGGTGAGGGTTGAGGCTGGTTTTAACATGGATGCAGGAGGAAGAAACATGACAGTTGTTAGTGCATGGGTGATGGTTGGGGGAGTGGGTTTTAACATGGGTGCAGGAGGGAGAAGGGTAACATGAATGGTAGTACATGACTAAGCCTGGGGGTAATTTAAACATGTGGGTGAGGGAGGAGGGTGGAATATGTGTTTGAGGGTGGGTGAGGTTGGTTTTAACATGGGTGTAAGGGTGGCATGGGTGCTACTGCATGGATGATGGTGGTGGAAGAAAAGTGGAATGGGTGCTGGGGTGAAAGGGGGGTGTTGTTTTAGTCCTTTCATTTACAGATTCATTATCAGCAGGGGATGGTGAGGAAAAAGATGATGGCAGACTGATGATATGGGAGGGCTTTAGTGATTGCCCACTGTGGAACCTACTATAGATATATATATATATATATTTTTTTTTTCCTTATTAAGTACATTGCAAACTGCTGCCACTTAGCACAAGTGTCCTGTCTCCTTTAAAAAAGAAGAAAGGAATCAGAAATAAAAGAAAATCTGCATCAGCAGTTTTTACAGAATGTGACCAATCAAAGTGTTTTGCTTTACAAGTACTGATAATTTGATGCATAATGGGATTGAGACACTGTCCCTTAAACATCACATGCCAACTGCTGCAGCTACATTAAATGTTCCTTAAGTTAGTATGTGGTGAGGAAACCACTTTTTTATTTATGTGACTGAAATGCAGATTTTATTGATGTATCATCTGGAAAGATGCATTATCTTAGAAAGTTGTATGCATTACTTCAATTTGCCAACAAGAATGTTGGTAATGGTATATGTATGCCTTATCTTAAAAAAATCTCATGCATTTTTTGCCAACAACTGGCATATTTTTTTTATTCAAATGTCTTGACTGACTACGTTATGACATAATATGTTTTGCAACAGTTCCATGTCTTGTGGCTGCAGTACCTTGACTTGACTTTGTTATAAAAGCTTTCTTTGAAACATAGCAACTTTTGATTTACTGATTTAAAACAGAAAACAGCAAATAGCTGAGATTAGGTAATATCAGTTATTTTTTCTCACAATTCATGACGATGAGTATATATAACTGAGTACATAAATGGCTAATGTGCCACTTTTTTTCACTAAGGAACTATGATGCAGCTGCAGCAGGAAAACCTTTAACATATGGGTGGGTGGGCTTGTTACGTAAGTTACTGCCTTTAGCAAACAGAAGAAACCATAGATAAACCTAGTTGTATTCCTAGCAATGTCACACATGATAATTTCTCTCCCCCCCTTATACTGAACAGTTTTTCCTTCACATGTATTTTATTAATATCTTCATTACTGGCAGCACAATTAAAAAATAGGGTTCGAGTTCTAAAAAAGATTAGAACCCTAGAACTTTTTCAAAAGTTCTAGACTAGAACTAGAACCCAGAACTTCAGAGGGTTCTGACAACCCTGCTTTGGATAGGTCAATAAAGATGGCACCTATCACTAAGCCTTTTTCCATGGCAGATTTAATATTACTGTGCAGCTGAACTAAGGCGATGTGAGGTTCTATGCTCCTTACAGAAGCCATGATTTAAGTGTGATCTGACAGCCCTGGAGCAGGTTAGAGCTTATGCCTTTTTCCCATAAAGCTTTTTTCCTGGCAGTCATCGCAGATGGGTTGGCAGCTCTGCCAAACACCCACTTCCCCCAGACTCATCGTGCCCGATGTCTAGGACATAGTATGGGGCATCAATATTGGAGGCATCGGACCCAACCAGGTATCTGAAGTAATTTGTGTGTATGGCGGAATGTACAGTGTTAGATAGGTGAACATTTTAAATAATTTTAAAGAATTAGAGAACAAAGGTTTAAGTATTGTTAACAGTCATTTGCCTCTGGTGATATTTTAGTACACTTCACCTGTTTATATCTGGGACTATTGGCAATACAGTAATTGGTTTATGGGGTTCTCCTACTATCTGTCATTATAATTTGTAGGTAAAATTGTTTTAGAGTGGTGTGGGTGGGTTTTGTTTTATTTAAAAATTGGTAACAGGGAAAGGCACACTGAGCCAAGGCTCATTTCCAGCTGCGACCTGGGAAAGGGGGTAGAAGAGGTACATTACATCAAAATACATAGTGTTAAACAGGTTACAATAAGACAAGCGCAAATACATTGGTACAAATCAGAACAGGCAACAAAAATTGCCAGGGGCAAGGGCAGATACATAGGTTCAGACAGTTGTACATTGAAACAGCAGTGCAAATGAGCAAGATACAAAAATGCCTGTGTAAGAGGCAAGTGCAAGGTAAAGGTTTATATACAGTGTGACAATAATGCAAATGAGCAGGTTTAGTGGGTTCAGATAGTTGGTTTGAGTGTCAGAGTGACTGCTTTACTTATTTGAAGTAATTTGTGTGTAAGGTGGAATGTATAGTGTTAAATAGGTGAAATTTTGCAAGAATTTTAAAGAATTAGAGAACTGAAGTATAAGTCATTGCATTTATTTTAGGATAGCTATTGTACTTAGCAAGTTGACTATTAGCCTGCTAGGATGTGTAAGGTGGACAGGCCTCTTAGGCTTAGCTACTCCCCAGCTCAGATACTGGATCTTTGCCCCTTTGTGGACTGCCCTCTGTAGGCCATCACTTATGGTCACAGTAGGGCAGCAGGAATAGCGAGGGGGCCAGCAGTCAGCTGGAGGGGTTTGGGGAGTGCTAGTGGAGGGTGCATTAGGGTGGTGAGATTCAGAAGGTGCATTGGAGTAAAATGGGAAGTAGAGAGGGGTTTGCCCTGGCTGGTTCCCACTCCCAGGGCTTCCAACAGACTGAGTGGACAGGTAGCATTAGGGACAGCAGCCACCACTCGTCCCACCCAGGTAGTGTTATGTAACACCAGGTCGATGAGAAACAAAACCTCAGTTATGGCAGACTTGACTTCATCGGCCAGCCTGGCTTGCTTTACAGAGACTTGGCCGAGTGATGACGCTGCACCAACATTGAAGGCTTCAGACCCGGCCAGGTTCTCCATTGTGCATTGCCTGAGGAGGGATCACAGGGGCGGGGGAAGTGGCTATTTGTTGTAGATTCAGACCGAGCTTCTCTGTGCTCCCAGTGAAGTCTACCTCATCATTTGAATGTGCGGCCATTCAAGGGGGTCCAGGTGCAGGCTGCAGGATCTTTCTCATGTATGGGCCCCTGGTCACCAGAGGTATTTCCTGCAGGAAGTAGTGGATTTTGTCACTGACCAGGTATTTGAGTCCCCTAGATGGCTAATTTTGGGGTGATTTCAATGCCTGGGTTGACGACAAACTCTTGCAATTTGGGCAAGACTTCTTGATGCAAATCATTACATCTGCGACCAATACTCATGGCCATACCTTGGACTTGGTATTCTTACTGGGACTTGTAATAAATAACCTCGAGACTGATCCGGTCATTTAGTTGGATCATTGTACAGAGAAGTTCTCAGTTGGGACCTCCCCGAGAGTCCTCCCCCATGAAGATGGTCCATTTACACCCATTAAAGGGTCTGATCCCTGAAGGACTAATGCTGAAACTGGACCCATCGAGTGTTTTGGAGGCTTGTGTGACAGGACCAGAGGAGGCCATGGCAGCCTATAACAAGGCGGTCACCAAGACTCTTGGTTCTGTGGCACTAGTTCATGTACAACCCAGGCTCTCACACTTGAGATCATCATGATTTGATAGGGAGTTGAAGACCTTGGGTCAGAGATTAAAATGCCACTGATGGAGGTCCCATACTGAGGATGACAGAGTGGCTTTGAAAACTCATTTTACTGAGTGCCACAGGGCAATTTCCCATAAGAAGGCAGAGGTCCTGTCCAGGGAGATCGCCACAGCAAAGAACAGACCAGCTCAGCTTTCCTGCACAGTAGACAGTCTTACCCATCCTTCCTGCCTCCAGCCGTCAAGAGCAACGTCCTCTGCAAAATGCAATGAGTTTGCTCTGTTCTTTGCTGACAAGGTGTCTTCCACCAGGGTGAGTATCTCCTCAGCCGGGTCTCATAGAGCATGCAGTTTCAGATCTGGTGCAAATAGAAACAATCCACATGTCTGGTGCATATTCAGCTCAGTGGGGGTGGAAGAGGTTAGCAAGATAATCTTGAAGCTGCGTCCTACATGTTACGAACTGGACGTAGGCCCAACTCCTCTCTTAAAGGGATGCATGGGGTCTTTGGGCCCAGTGTTTGCTGAGAAAGTCTAGTGCTCCCTCTCAAGAGGGGTGTTCCCCACTGCTCTTAAAGAGGTACTGGTGAAACCCCTCTCGAAGAAACCATCCTTTGATCCAGACTATTTTCATGAATTACAGACCTGTCTCTAACCTCCTCTTTTTAGGGAAGGTTATTGAGAAAGTAGTGGCCATTCAGCTTGAGGTGCATCTCACTGACTTTGACATCTACGAGCTACTCCAGTCTGGTTTCCAGTCTGGGCACAGTACAGAGACGGCACTAGTCAACGTGCAGATGATCTCCGCAGGGTGAGAGATCGAGGTGAATGGTCAGTTTTTGTTCTCCTTGATCTCTCCTCAGCATCTGACACAGTGGATCATGGGGTGTTAGGCCACCTGCGGGATCTCTGTGGACTCACCCGTACTGTCATCAACTGGTTCAACTCCTTTCTTACAGGTAGGACGCAAAGGGTGGTGACGAGAATGTAATCCTCCTGCCCGATGCCCCTGTCCTGTGGAGTTCCCCAGGGTTTGATCCTCTCACCCATGTTATCTGCAGTGTACCTGCTACCCCGGGGTGATATCATTAGATACAATGGGGTGAGTTTTCACTGCTATGCAGATGATACCCAACTGTTTATGTTGTTTGCACCAGGGATACAGGGTACTGTTTCAGCTCTGAATTCCTGTATGACTGAAATACAGGACTGGTTGTCCTCCAACTGGCTAAGGCTCAATCCTGACAAGACAGAAGTACTGGTGATCGAGCCTGGTCACTGGTGAGGAACTGATGTGGGGGGAGAGGAGACTGGACTAGTGCTTGGTTCCTCCTTTCTAACTGCCTCAGGTGAGGTGAAGAATCTGAGTGTTATTTTTGACAGTGAACTGACGCTGGAGGCTCAGTTGCCATCCGTTGTCTGTAATGGTTTTTACCATCTTAGAAATATCGCCCGGATAAAGCCTTTTATCCCACCCAGTGACCTGCTCTCACTGATCCATGCTTTTGTTATGTCCAGACTCGATTACTGCAAGGCCCTTTACCTTGGGCTAAATGGAGGGCCCCTACATCGCCTACAGTTGGTGCAGAATGCTGCGGCTAGGATGCTGACAGGCCACCTAAGATCCTTTCACATAACCTCAGTCCTGCATGAACTACACTGGCTGCCGGATCTCCTTCAAGGTCGGCTTGCTGACCTGCAAAGCTCTACATGGACTGAGCCAGAGCTACCTGCAAGACCTTCTGTCTCCTCACCACAACTTCCGTCCTCTCCACTCCTCTGAGGTGGGTCTCCTAGTGGTTCCCAGGGTACGGATAAAATCTGCAGGTAAGTGGGTCTTTGATGTTGCTGGCCCAACCCTATGGAACTCACTATCCAGATCTCTGAGGGAGGCCCCTTCACTGGAGGCCTTCAAAAGGAGTCTAAAGTTTCATCTTTTTACAGCAGCTTTTAATTTATCATAGCATTTTGGTTATAATGTTATGGTTATTTTATTATTTATTCTGTTTTTACTTCACCTATCAGTCTTTTTTAGATAGTCTGAATGTGTCAGTTGTTGAATTTATATGTTTTGATGATGTATATGCTGTGAGATTTTTCTGGTGCTCTGTTATGTATATTGTGCAGTGCTCAGATCACATGGGAATGAGTGCTTTATAAATAAAGTTTTGTCTGCTTGCTTAAGTTTGCACATTAAGCCTTATTATGTTGTTAGGAGCCCTCATGCCTAAGTCTCCATATATTAGCACCTGCTCCTTTTCCTAAACCGAGAGGCAGGGCTCCAGACAAGGAGAGTACCAATCGATTTCATTCACTTCATTTGAGGAAATACTCTTCATAAAAGATTTTGTGAGTAGCAATACTCACCTAACATTTGTAAATGCTCCACACTCCATAAAAAAGTGCTTCATAGCAACTGGTAATTCAAAAGGAGCAGTTTTTTTTCAGATTTACAGCACTCATATGCATCCCAATTTTATTTTGCTTACTATATTTTAAAACTGGTAAGTAAATTACTCCTGCCTTCCAACATTATCTGAAGCATTGCTGGCACATGATCAATTTTTATCTAGAAAAAAGTACAGTTATTAAAAACGTACTCCTCACACCACTCTGTTCAGACATTTGTATGCATCTGAATTAGGTTTTACTCACCTCACTTTCAAAATGAGGAGTACAGTACTCATCCCAAAAAATCTTATCTGGAGCCCTGCCGAGAGGTGTAAGAGTGAACCAAATTTAGTGAGTGCAGGTAATTGCTTATGCACCCTCTTGGCTTCGATTATAACCAGCTAACTGTTCGATTGTTTAATTAATTGGTATTACCGTCTAGTAAAGGCTAATATGTAAAGGGTGCTTTGAATTTGAAAGCATATAGGGAGGCCTGAGTACATGAGTATCTCTACCCTGTAAGGAAGGCCACGTGGTATGACTGATGTGCTGAAGATCCAGTAGTCCATGTGTTTCTGTCATTTTCCTTTGTGAGTACCGTACTTGGTACTTTAGATAAGAAGTTTTTATTTACAAAGTTAAATTTGTGCAAGTGTTTTTCATGTGCAGCCACACATTTTTATGTTTGCTTGCACGCATGTGCAAGAAACATAGTGCCATCATCCGAGTTTTCGGAGGTGAGGCAGCCCTATTCCAATTCAGGCAGTGTGTTTGCAGGCGCGGCCGCAGTTCTCCAATGCCTGCTCGAGCTGTCTATGACAGCTCCAAAATGCAGTGGCATACAGTTTAAAGGGGGAGCTACGCTTCAGTGAGTAGCGATAAGATATTACCTGCTCATGCGGCGCTCCCTCTACACACACACACACACACACACACATCGCATGCATCCTGCGTGCTCGCCCTCCACACATACTGTGTAGCCGACAGAGGTGCCCAATCCCCGTCAGCTGTGCTCGCCCCCAAAACAAGTTCTGTATGCCACGTGGGTGCCCACCCCAGCGTGGCTACCCTCATTAGTCGACAGGGTGCCCAATCCCCGTCGGCTCCCGCTTCTAGCCATCCTTGTGCCACGCTGAGCCCACCCCAGTGTGGCAAGCGTCCATGTCGTCTCATCATTTTGAAGAAAAACACCTGAAACTCAAAAAGCGGCCCTCGCTGTCTCTGCCCCCACCAGCGCTCACCCACTCGCACCTGCCTCCCACCCCCTCACCCCATGCCTCA
Organism: Neoceratodus forsteri; assembly: GCA_016271365.2. Taxonomy (NCBI): domain Eukaryota; kingdom Metazoa; phylum Chordata; order Ceratodontiformes; family Ceratodontidae; genus Neoceratodus; species Neoceratodus forsteri. The sequence continues at coordinate 135,761,834 of CM057457.1, read as the reverse complement.
CGGACTCCGTCACGGCGATCTTCGTGGACTGGGAACACGTCTGCACTCTTCAAAGCCGACGCGAACTGAGGAAATGCCGTAAGCTGTATAATAGGATAGATAGGGTTTTTCAACTTTGTTGCATATCTCAGGCATTTTGCACAAATTTTCAACATGGGGTTTTGGGACCTCTTCTCATGAATGATCTCACTGTCATGGCGTTAATCGGCCCTGAAGGGTGATTTCGCAGTCACTGCGTGAAATCATCTTTTGGGACTGAGTAACAAAATGACACTGCCACTGTTCATAAGGTGGGCTCTCAAAAAGCCTATGTTGAAAATTTGGTGGAAAAATTCCTAAAAATGACTGTTTTACGAGCGTGCGTTGCGCAGTTCCTATGCACACTCATAAGTTCGTGAATTTTCAATATTTTCACTCCAGATTTTCAACATTGTCATTTTACCACACCTCCTTATGAGCAGTACAGCTGTCATTTTTCACATCTTGCCCAAAACGTGTTTCTGCCCAGGTAGCGCACAATGGTGCAGTCAGTGTGCGAAATCAATGTATGGGACACATTAAGAAAATCACAGTGACACTGTTCATGAGCAGAGGTCTTAAAATGGCTATGTTGAAAATTTGGTGAAAAAATTCCTAAAAATTACTGTTTTATAAGCACGCGTTGCGCAGTTCCTACGCACACTCGTAAGTTTGTGAACTTTCAATATTTTCACTCCAGATTTTCAACATTGCAATTTTATTACACTTCCTTATGAGCAGTGCAGCTGTCATTTTTCACATCTTGCCCAAAATGTGTTTCTCCATGTAGCTCACAATGGCGCAGTCAGTGTGTGAAATCAATGTATGGGACACATTAAGAAAATCATAGTGACACTGTTCATGAGCAGAGGTCTTGAAATGGCTATGTGGAAAATTTGGTGAAAAAATTCCTAGAAATGACTGTTTTACGAGTGTGTGTTGCGCAGTTCCTACGCACGCTCATAAGTTTGTGAATCTTCTATATTTTCACTCCAGATTTTCCACACTGCCATTTTATTACACTTCATATGAACAATGCAGCTGCTCATTTTCACATAAGCCCAAAATGTGTTTCCGCATAGCGCACAATGGTGCAGTCGGTGTCTGAAAGCAATGTTTGGGACAGATTAAGAAAATCACAGTTACACTGTTCATGAGCAGAGGTCTTAAAATGGCTATGTTGAAAATTTGGTGACAAAAGTCCATAAAATGACTGTGTTATGAGTGAGCATTGCGCAGTTTCCAAGCACCCTCATAAGTTCATGACTTTGTAATATTTTCAGTCCAGATTTTCACCAGTGGCATTTTTCCACACTTCCTTATGAACAGTACAGCTGTCATTTTTCACAACATGGCCAAAATGTGTTTTCACACTTTCAGTGCAGAGATGCGTGGTCGCTGTGGGAAATCATTGTTCGGGACAGATAAAGAAAATCTCAGTGACACTGTTCATAATCGGAGGTCCCAAAATGCCTGTGTTGACAATCTGCTGTAAAAAATCCCCAAACTAATTACATTACAGGTGTGTGTTGCACAGTTTCTATGCACGCTCGTGACTTCACCAGTTTTTTTAATATTTTTACTGCATATTTTCAACATTGCCATTTTGTACACCTCCCCATGAACAGTACAGCTGTCATTTTTCACTTTCTGTTTGGAATGTGTTTTTGCACCTGTGGTGCTAAATGTCGTAGTCGCTGTGCATAAGCAGCTTTCGGCTAACAAACTGATATTGCCACTGTTCATGAGGTGGGGGGGGCACAAAAAAAACATGTTCAAAATTTGAAGTGAAAATACCAACGAATGCCTGAGGTGTTAGGGTTTCCATTCATAACACCCAACCCTGTAGAGAATGACAGGCATCAGGGGTGTGACTTGGGATTTTTGCCTGTAATGCTCATACCATTCCTCACCCTGCAGCCAGTGAGAGGCATCGAGGTATGCCTTGGACTCTTCGGCCCCCAAAGTTCACCCCATTCTCCTATACCGCACCCATCTCACCATATTTTCTGATGGAATGGGGTGCGCATAAGGGCCAAAGACCCCAAGGCACACCGTGACACTTGCCAGTGTCTGCAGGGTAGGGTGTGATGAAATGGCATGGCCGTTATGCCTGACGACCCAAAGGCACAACCCAATGCCTGTCACTCTCTGCAGGGTGGTGGTGGGGTTGGCTTCAGTTCAATACTTCACTGCCATTTCTGTTATGTAGCTCTGCAACTTCTACATTACCAATGCCAATGCCAGCAAGCAAACATTCAGCATTGACAAATGCTTGTTTCTCTCTGATTTACAAAGGGTTGTCCGCCCCTTACTGTTTGTCTGGCACTACCAGATTTCTGCATTAACCCCGTCCTCTTTTTTCCCTCTTGCCTGTAGCAATTTACGGCCAGGTTGAGTGATATTTTGTTTATGTAATACAGAACAAATCTCGTATTTTGAGACACATGTTTTTTGAATAAATTACATGTAATCAATGCTCACTATGGACAGTACTTGTCTTGTGTCAGGACCAGAATATCCATCAAGTTACATAATAATGTTAGTGCCATCATTAGCCACAGCAACATGAACAGTCCATCAGGACAAAATCTGTCAGATTGTGGGGGAGCAACCTGCTAGGACACGGGGAGTATTCTCTTGAGAAAGACATGGAAAAGAATAAACCAGAGAGACTATAAACTTCGCATGAGTCCGCAGAGGTTTTGAAAGATGAAGCAACATCTTTAGCCAGCCATCAGCAGCAGTAGTCTGGGGCCCGAATATTCAGACTGCGCCAGGCTGTGGCGCAAGCCTGAGCACCAGCGCGCAACTTGGCTGCTGAATTGCTGACTGAAGCGATATTCAACGGAGATGCACCATGGCACAGCATCATTGAATATCGCACCCTGGCCACCCGCAGTGTGTATGGCGCAGTGGCACTGCGCCAGCACAAGTAGCCAGAGTGGAGCAGTGGGATCCACTAGCGCAAGTTCCATTGCGCTATGAGCAACAACCGCGATATCCAAAAATGCACATACAAATGGGGCCATAATGCATACAGGCGCCAAATGGGGCCATTGCGTATCATCATAGCCCCATTGCATGCAGGTGCACCGATCGGCGACTTAGCCTGGCGCCCTGCCAGCTGCAGCGGCGTCGGGATGACGCCCCCTGCACAACGTGACAATGTTCCCCACTGCCCGACTGCGGGCTGAATGTAAAAATAAAGAAGTCCAATATCCCTGGTGGTCCAGTGGACTGCTCGCAACCCGATCGCGGGCTTAGGTATAAATAAATAAAGTCCAATATCCCTGGTGGTCGAGTGAACCACTGTCAGCCCGATCGCAGGCATTTGTATAATATAATTATGTCCAATATCCCTGGTGGTCCAGCGGACCCCCCTCCCCACCCGGCCACTGAGCCCCACCACCTGCCCCGGTCAGCGGCAGGTGGCAACAACCCACTGCCGCCTGACACTGTAGGTAGGGCTGTGCCACTGGTCCTGGCGTGAGCCAATGGGCATGCAGCCCGTACCGTACTACACATTCCAGATATGTGACATTTGGGAAAATGCCAGGATAAGGGCAAGACAGCTATATCCTTACAATATTTGTGTCCATGTTTTCTAAAACACCCGAGGGAGCACACATCATGATGCCCTCTTCGTCACGTTTGAATGCATGCCCAGGTCATGTCTGTGCTCAGGGGCTATTTTAGATTGTGCCCCAAAGTGCCATGGTTATTTGGAGCTTGAGTGTTTGCTGAATAAACTCACTGAGTTTTGCAACTTCTTATTTCACTGTTTTTTCATGTTGTGTTTGGATCAATAAGGTTTGAACAGCTGCACCAGCCACTATTAGGAGTTCAAGTTATTTTTTTTTTGGTGTTCATCATATTTTAGAAGAAACCTAGGCAGGGTTGCATGAGGATCCAGCAGGTAGTGCCACATGCTCCCATGCAGATAAAGCAAATTTGGAAGCAAGCTTAGGAAGCTGGCTGGGTGGACTTAGCTCGGGCATGGAGGTCACCTGGTTCCAACGATCTGCTGACACCCTGTGTTGGGTCTCAAGATCAGAGGGAGCCAGAATGTGATGCAGCCTGCAGAGGCAATGCTAGATGCCGAGGGGTGGGTGGGACTGAAAAACATGGGCATAAAACACACAATGTGCCATAGGCTTTGTGAAGCCCTGCCTGCTCACCTTCTGCCTGCACCATCACCGAGGGCCTGATGAAAAATCTAGATTATTTCCCTGGAGGATTCTCTCAGCAAGGTAAGCTCAGGGAGGTGGGGGCCAGCAGGACGGCAGCAGGGACACGGCTGAGTGGCTATCTGACCATGCAAGGAGGCACAAAAACCTCTATGGAAAAAAAAAAGAAAGAAGAAACCTGGGCAGCTCGTACATACAGTATGTTCCAATGTTGCTGAACATCACAAATGTGGAAGCAGCTGTGTGCCTGGTAGACTGAGGCCCTGAGAAGCTGTTCACAAGACAATAGTGAAACAGTGCTAAAGAAAGGATAGGATTCAGAGAGATGGCCTGCATCCATACAGGATGACCTCTAGAGGACATTGCATAGGTCAGAAACAGCTGTTTGGTGTCTTACCCTAATGGTTTCTGTTTTATGACAGTAAAAGAAAAACACCCTCCTGCTGTTCAAATTAGGCTGCCTGAGCACTGTGGGATTATTTAAGCACTATTCCTTGCACGCAAGTGTTACATGACTAAATTCATCACATACAAGTGTTAATTAACGCCTGCCATTAAACAGCCTTTATGAATTGCAGCAGTCATTCAAAATGTTGCCAGTCATGAAAACCGAGCAATTAACAACTAAAAGCAGAGGAACTCCTGAGGGATGTAAACAGCATGGGTCCTATGCAGATTTGAGTCCTGATATACTGGCCATTTCTACACTGGTGTTGGTGGTTTGGAGAGCCACATAGTGTATATTTGCCAATGTATCACTGTGCAAGCATTAAACTGATATGGCCATTCTGCTTCCATTCAGCTCCAAAGGCAGAGATGGAGAAGCCGGGGTCCTTAAGTGGTGTACACTACTGGCTTCAAAAATGACCAGATGCAGACTGACACTGGTATGAGCCACAGGTGTAAAATAACTTGGTCAGTATAAGCAGGGCTATAGATTCTAGTTTTTTAACTTCTATTTTATTATTCTTAAAAATAACTTAATGCAATACAATTACAGAAAAAGTCAGTGCATTATTTCAAGACAATACAGGCTTAATCATTTAGGATTCATTAGTCTTACTTATGATGTCACCACATGTGGGGAGATATTCACTTAAAGGGGAAGTCTCCCATAGTTCCACACCAATATTTTCCCAACTCCTTATGTGTAACTGTTGTGTGCCTCCTCCAGTTGCCAGCAGTCCTATTGCTGTCCAGATCTAGATTATAAATAAAAATATACAGCCCCCAAAAGTTATCAATGTGTTTGTCCTCCATTTTACCATCAATGTTGCTGGAGGATGATGTCATCAGAGCAACAGATAATGGTGCTGCACTAAATGCAGTTCCACCAGTAGACCAAACCCACAATGTTTGGTTCCCCACTTGAGTAATGGAGGAACCCTTTAAGTGTTGTGCACATCCTGAAGCGCAGGTCTAATGGGGACTAGGACCATGTGAGTGTGATGCAGCACTGATCTGAGGTATATACAGTATTCATATAAGGAAGTGCCTGTATGTGTTGTGTTACTGTTTCTGTTAGCAAAAACAGTTTACCCAATAAATGACTGGGTACGACAAGGGTTTTAAGTGGTATTATGCAGCTGTTGTATTATGATATATGTGTGTGTGTGTGTGTGTGTGTGTGTGTGTGTTAACATTCTCTGTTTTGATTGACACCAGCAGTGAGAAATAATCTTGCAAATATGCCCCTTTCCCTTTGTAACTAGGCAGTCAGTGATTGGATGGCTGCAGTAAGGAAATAAAGAATTCAGCTATGACAAGGAATAGGTTACCAGGAAAGCACAGGCACAAGCACTGGGGGACTCTGGTTCAAATCCTACTAGAGTCCCTTACTCTCTAACCCTTAGAAGTTCCCCTAACCTCCTTAGAAACTGTGATGGCCCCTCAGGTCCATGACTTTAAAAGTGCCCCATTTCCCATTATAAATCATTAGCAGTGATGTGAGAGCTACAGCACTTCACTTTCAAGGTACTAAGGATAAGCTGTGGCAGCCCCCCCCCCCCCCGCTTTGTAATGCCAGCATTTGAAGTAGGATGTCCCTGACAAATCAGATATTATACAATGGGCAAAAAAAAAATAGTGAGAGAATCCTGCATTTTGATTAGCTGGCTGGCACCTTTCCAGCACTGTAAATCCTCCAGAGTACCCACTGGAAAAGGTGCCAGCCACCACTCAGCCGCATCAGGAACTCCCTGGCAAATCCCTCCGTTCCTCGCAAACACACCACTGCCAAACACACAGACGACAGCGAGATTACCTTGTCCTTAACCCACATCCGATAGTCTGTCATTAGCCTGAAAAGTTCAGAAAAACTTCCGCACCATTCCGAAAAAATGAAGCACCAGAAAGAAAAAAAGAAAGAAAATGCAGTTCCTTCTCTCCAAAGCAAAGAAGCTGAAAAAAATTGGGAACAGTGACGGTGGAAATCTGCGATCCTCCAGCACATGCGCAGAACTTGTAAAAAAATCCGAGCAGTACCACTGCAGTGAAAAACAAACGAGTGGCAACTTTTAAAACAGACAGACATTTAAAATTTTTTTTTTTTTGGTGAAAAAAACAAGCGGGGCCTTTGTATAATCGCAATAAACCCCTCCAGGGAGTGGGTATACTGGAGGATTTACCACTACTGGTGTGGTTAAGTCCCTCAGCTGCGCCTCGGGACCGAACCACACCTGCCGTGGTAAATCCTCTAGTATACCCACACCTTGTCGGGGTATATTGCTTAACTACACCTCAGCTGTTGTAGGTAAAGAAATTAATCAGTCTCTATTTGTAGTGCTGTGTATTTGCTTAGCTCATTCCTCCCATGTCATATGCATTCTGTGTCTTGGTATTTCCAGTCAGAAACTCAGATTTAAGGAGCATTTGGAATGTAAAACAATACACTTTATAAAGTAAATGATCTAGCTCTCCACTTTCAGGCTGCTGAAAGGGGATGTGTATAAGTCAGGCCCTGTCCACACTACAGCCCGAAAACCCTTCTGTAACATTACAGAGGTGTAAACACTTGTCAGTGACATGCGTTTACACTGGTAACGTTACAGGGCGTTCACCGTAACCGCTGGTGGAAACCACATATGAGGTGGTTTCACAACGGTTATGAAACTGGTCCCGCCCTGGCACTGCCATCGCGTAGTGTGGACTGCCGGTAACGGTCTCGCAGGGCACAAAAAGCAGCGCCGAGCTACGTGTGAGATCAGGCACCGCTTATGGCAGTCGCCTGGATCGATGTAATGAACCAGTGTAATGGACACCGCGAGGTGTGGGCGCACTGCAGCTCCAGCGGCCGTAACGGATTGCATCCGTTACGGTATAGCGGTGCAGTGTGGACGGGGCCTCAGTCTTGTGTGATCCTTTGGTAAACTGCCCTGGCTCATTTTGTAGCGAATCTTCTCAAAGGTGTTCACCTGGTTCTCTACAGAGTGACTGATTGACTGATTCAGTCTACTGCTTTCCACAACATGTTACAACTGTCTCACAGAGAGAAATGAGCAGTACAGAGAAACAGCTTTGTTTCCTGTGAATGAAATACTATTGGATGTATTATTTGCTCTACACATACAGTATTAAGGCTACAAGTACTACTCCCTGTGTGAGTTGCATGACAGAACTGCCTTAAGCCATTGCAAACAAACTAAATCAGGCTAGACAGCATTGATACCCTTATGTTTTGTTCTGCACTGTTGCTGCAGTGACATCAAGGAGTGGGAGGGGCTGTATTACAAGTGACTCATTTGCTTGTAAATGGAGGCTTGCTTGACATTTTACTACCTTGTGTCAGAGCCTCAAACTCTAGATATGTGTTGCAACAGAAGAAATGGCTGATCTCTTATTGACATATGTACAGTACTTGATGTAATGTATAATAAATACATCAGATATATCCAAATCATACATATACAGGAGTCTTCTCCTTTAAGAGTAAATACACAGATATGTTCCAGTAACCAGCACTGAGAAAACTAGGAGATGAAGAAAACAGTTATACTTTATGGTTATTGTGGCACTAATTGGGTTAAAGCTGCGTTAACCATGAATAGAGCTGGTCGACAGGGCTGCAGCTATATTCAATGGCTCCCAGTGCACTGCATTAACCTGATAGCATGACTGCATGTAATATATTGCTGGGCCCATGCAAATAAGAGAACCCCCATGCACACTGAGCACAGTGGTTTAGTCATTGGTTTCAGCAGCACTAAACAGTTTCCATCACAGCACTGTTTAGTGCTGCCAAAACCCTGCCCTTAACCCATGCAGTGGTACACTCCCCTCCCGATTGGCTGCCTGTCCTTGTTGTAATAATAACCTCCAACCTAGTGGTCTAGCAGATACTCAACACTCGATCATCCAACAGTGCCATGCAGACATATAAATCTGTCTGTCTATCTATGCAGTAATCCCAGTGACCTGGTGTCCCAATATCCCCCCAGAAGGTCAACAGCCCCCATCCTAGCTGACTGCTCAAGAACTTCCTCCCCCCTCTCTGGCCGCCTTCTAAAGAGTACATGCGATTGCGAAAGCTTGTCAGAAAGCAGACAACCGAGGTGGCGAGTGGACGGTTGTGCTTGTCGCTGACTCAATTGCAGTAGACTGGCACTGGTGAACAGGAAGGGGAGAAGAAGAGAGTCCTGAGTGTGTGGGTTCAGAGGCTATTGACCTTTTGAGTGGGTGAGGGGACACTGACTACTGGGATATATAGCACCAGTATAATTAGGGTTGAGTGGAGTGGAGTGCTCAATGTTAAACCCAATTTTTGCATCTTAATTTCGTTGGCATTCGACAGAATAGCCCCAAAATCTGCATGCACAGTCAGACTGGTATTGTCTCAAGGCACAAAAGGTTTTGTGACAGCACCTTCTGAGATCTGGATACCTCTTATTTTGGAAAAGGGATGCTTTCTTCCTACACTTAATACACATTTTTTTGCTCTCATCTACAACCTAGACGATGTGGAATTTTTCCATGAAACTTTCAGGATAGAAGTGGCCTGCACGAAAGCAATGCCTTTCAAAGGTTTTGTGAAAAAATATTAAAAGATTCCAGAGTTTTGATTTGCATCACTAAGCTGTCACAAACCAAAAATAGCATTCATGAACCAAATTTTTTTTTTCAGTTTGTTACGGCTGCCATCTTGTCTCTCCCCCCAACTGAAAAACTTGGAAAATACTGATTTTTTTTTTTAATACTGTCTTTTTCTCCCCACCACCTGAAGCTGTACCCAACTCCACTGCCCGCTTCCCATCCTCTTGAGGTCTCCCCCCATAGAGCCTTGGCTTACCTCCCAGGCGAAGTGGCAATGGGAGGGGGGCCTCCCCTATACCCCCCGTCCCAAGGAATTAAGTCTTTGTTGGGGACCTCTTCGGCAGTTGGCCAGCTAGGAGAGGACCCATTATTAGGCCCTCGCATCGATGTTGCTCCAGTCGGGGTATCTGTGAGTGTACACACCTGAGCGCGACATGCCATGTGACGACATGGCTTATGCCAGCATCCATCGCGCTCCCCCCTCTCTGGTCTGGGCACTGGGGCTGCTGTACCTCCTGGCCTCCGCCAGAGGTCAGGCCACCCCTGAGCTATGAAACCCCCCTCCCCGGAGGAGCTGAGCAGTCCACTGGACATTCAGACTACCTCCCCCTGGCCGGCCCTCTGGCACGCCAGCGTCGCAAGTGGAAATCCAACTGCTGCGCTGGCAGGCCATCAAGATCCTGGTGTTAGTAAAAAAAATGGCCAGAAATACCTTTTCTGGGCACCCCAAAATCAAGGGTGCCCAGCTTAGTGAGAGGAGCCGTTCACCTGTATCCTCTGTATAAGAACAGCGAGACTTTCTTGACATCTGCAGATGCAGATGGAGATATGTTGCTAGCTTGTGTGCTAGCAGTGAACCGGCAATCAATCAGTCAATCTACCTATTTTTTTTTTTTTATTTTAGATTACTTCCACCTCACAGCTCAGCTAAGTTTACATTTAGGATATTATCTAAGTAAACGTGCGAAGAGGTTGCATGGGCGTTACATTCAATTAAAGGAGAACTGTGCTGAACCTGTACATGATTTTTCCCCAAAAGGAGCTGTTTTTTTAAGTACTGGATAAAAGTCTGTTATTGTTCCATTGGTACAGGACATTTTGTAACCTCAGTGGGTGTTTTTGCTCAATAATCTGGTGAACTATAATTTTAGAACTGTATGAGTCCTATAGTAGAACATTTATTTATTTATCTACGAGATTTACCAGGAAGGCATACTGAGCAACATGCTCGATTCCAGATGCGACCTGGGGGCCTAGCCCAGTACATGGCAAATAATAGAAATAAGTACAAGTACAGAGATTGTAAAAGAAACAATAGCATATGATTTGTACAAATATAATACAGTGTAACAGGTACTCCAGGTATAGTAGTACAGTAGATTACAGACAGATATGCACATAACAATAATGATTACTGTACATTTTTATTTAAATTAGAGGGCTGAACTTGCAGCATTAGCAGGAGCAGCTGGAGGAGAAGTGTGCCTGGAGAAGACTGGAGCGGAGACCAGGGTTGTGTGATTGTCTGATAGGGGCGGGGAGGGCGTTCCAGATCTGTGGGATTCAGAATTTAAAAGCTGACTGGCCTTTGGTGGTGCACATAAATGGGATATGTAGGAGTCTGGGATCTGTGCTTCTTAGGGAGTACGCAGGAGGAGGGTGTTGGGATAGGGTAGATTCAAGATGGGGGGGAGGGAGCGGGTCCAGAATTTAGCGGCAAACCTAGCGCAATTTATTAATCTCACGGTCATGGAGAGATGGTGAGGGCTAGAGAGTTATATAAGTACAATGGTCGTGGATTGTGGGCGTCGGGATGAAGCGACAAAGGAGTGGAATAGAGTGTCTAGGCTAGCTAGGGTGGATGCAGGGGCGATAGAGTAAACTATGTCACCATAATCCAGTACAGGGAGTATCATTTTTTGGACTATGGTGAGCCTCGTTTCCTTGGGGAGACAGATTATATTTCGGAAGAGTGCCCCCAGTTTGGGTAGCAGCCTCTTATGCAGTGAATCTATGTGAGAGGCAAAGTCGAGGTGTTGGTCGAGCCATACGCCTAGGTATCTAAAGCTACGGCGTTGCTCAAGGGGTGCTCCTTCCAGGGTAGTGAAAGGAGGACACAGGGTTTGGCGGGAGAGTCTTTGTTGGGAGCCAAACGTAAGCGACACCGGGTTTAGAGATAGCTGGTTCTTCCTGAACCAGTGCTGGATGGCTGTGAAGTCCTCCTGTAGGAGAGGAGCTACGCTGCTTGTGGAGGGGCCGGATGTATACAGAACTGTATCATCTGCATACATTTGAATGGAAGAGTGGGAGCATGCAGCGGGGAGGCCATTAAGAAAAATGGAGAAGAGTATTGGACCTAGGACTGATCCTTGAGGGACCCCAGATTTGACTGGTAGGGGGATTGATGTATGCGAGGCCAGTCTAACTGCTTGCATCCTTCCTGCAAGATAGTCTCGGAACCAGTCTATAGATGAGTGAGCTAGACCTGCATCCTTAAGTTTTGAGATGAGAAGGGGATGTGAAACGGTATCGAAAGCTTTGGCTAGATCAATAAATATGGCTGAGGTGATGTGCCCTTTGTCGATACCTGTGAGGATATCACTGGTGACACGTAGTAGGGAGGTGATGGTAGAATGGGATTTGCGGAAGCCAGATTGGAAGGCAGAAAAGAAGGAGGAGGTGTCAAGGAACTGGGAGAGTTGGGACAGGACCAGATGCTCCTGAAGTTTGGCCAGGATCGGGAGTAGGTAGATAGGTCTGTAGTTGCCTGGGGAGGAGGGGTCACCGCTTTTAGGAAGGGGTATGACAGGGGCCAGTTTCCAAGATTTTGGAACCTTGCCCAGAGAGAAGGAGAGGTTGAAGAGTGCGGCCAGTGGAGTGGCTATGGCAGGGGCAGACAAGAATAGCATCTTGGCATCCAGAGACAAAGGGCATTTGCCTTTATTTGGGTTCAATGTCCGTAGGGAGTGGAGGACTTCTGTGGGGGAAATTCGTTTGAACATGAAAGGTGGGATTGAGGGGTGAGGTCGAGGGGTGTGGGTGCTGTGTGGGTGGACCGGGGCGTGAGTATTCTGGAGGGGATGAAGGGTGTTTGTGCAGCTGGAAATGGATGTTGAATGCTTCATGACACAGCTGCTGATCAGGAGATGAGGTTCCATTTATTAGAAGTGGGGGAGAGGTGGTTGGGTTGGGGAGAGAGCAAGGATTTGAGGTTTCCAGAAGTCCATAGGGTGGTTAAATTTTTACTGAAGGTAGCTAGGAAGTAGGACTTTTTGCTTGGCGAATACTATTTGTGCAAGCATTTTGGAGGCTCTGTAGGTATTGAGGGCCTGGGATCCCAGTTTCTTAAAAGCTTTCCAGGCATGGTCTCTGGTATGGCATTTCTAATTATGTGTCGTGATCCGGGGAGATGTGCTCCTCTAACTCGTTTTGTCGCAAGGCGTGCTTGTCCCAAACTTTGAGGAATCTGATTTTAAAATCATTAAAGGCATCATCAATGGAGGATGCTTGTTGATGCAGGACCAGTCTACCCTTCCCAGGTCTGCCAGGAGAGATGCTAAGTCTAGGGAGTTGTAAGACCAGTTGCGCAGTGTCTTGGGGGGGCAGGAGGGGGGCTATGAACCTTCCTGATCAGGTAAACCATGTGGTGGTCGCTAATAGAATCAGGAAGTAGTCCTACTTTAAGGATTCTATGTGGGTGCAGGTGAGGGCCCAGTCAGTAGGGAGTGGTTGTTTGACTTAAGGTTAAGTCTGGTAGGCTCCTTTATAAGTTGTGTGAGGTTTGGGCCTTTATTTTGCCTTCAGGAGGCTTTTTCAGCTCCTAGCCAGTTAGCATTATAATCCCCTGTGGCATAGAGTTCACCTCCTTTGGCTGAGGGACTGGAGCAGGTTAGATGGGAGGATATCCTCATTGGGTGTGCATGGAGGCAATGTACTTGCCATAGATAGGTGAGGTATAAGAAGTGAGATTTTAACTAGTGAGGTCTATATTGTGGGGAGTGAGGGATCTCCACAGTGGTGAATTAGGCGTCGGTTTGATATATATATGGCGTACACCACCTTTCTTTTTCCCACGCCTGTCGGTTCAATTACGTAACCAGGGATGGAGACTGCATCTGAATGATGTGGTTTTAGCCAAGTTTCTGAAATGGTCAGTATATCAGGTGTAATATTGTAACACTGTTGGCTGTAGCAGCGAGATTTTGGATAGCAGGCTGCAGGTATTTGGAGTGTAGATGTCACGTGAGCCTTTGGGAGAGTGAATGGGGTTGGGGAGTTAGCTAGGTTTGGGCCTGGGTTGGCCTCTATATCCCCTGATAGGAGCAGGAGGAGAGCGCAGAGATGCATTATTTTGGACCTGAAATAGGTTTTGCCTGCATTGGTGCTGCAGCCAGGATAGATAGCTGCTGGGTGACGGAGGGTTGTGGATTTTAAGATTGAGAGCCCTGGGTGAAAGGAGGGTGGCAGGATTGCAGCATATATAATGCCGTAGTGGGCATGAGCCAATTACGATACCGGTAGGGGGAAACACCAGGGTGTGCCTGCAGGTGCACCAAGGAGGTAGGGTTGGTGGGGGTTCCGTCATTGGGAGGGTTGTGGGTGGTAAGGAGGTTTGTGTAGACATAGAGAGGTAGAGTAACGCTGTGAGAAATATCATGCTTAGGCAGGTATATGGAGTTAGTAGCTAAGAAAATGGTAGGTGCCCTCCAGTGGAGGCAGCTGATAAGCTGCAAATGGAAAAGTGGGCTGATAGGTTTTACTCAATCATGTGACTACACCAACCACAGCCTATAAAATGAGGAGCCGACCAAGGGTGGTGGTGAAGTGGTGGGAACTTGACCCGGACAGCGCGGCGAGGTGAAATCAACACAAGCACAGAGACAGAAGACAGCTGTTTGTTTGCCAGTTTAAGGTGGCGCCTGAATCGTTGCCCTTGCTTCACTAGATCCCATACCTGGTGGTCAGCGGGATGGGGGCAGCGGTCAGGCGTGCAAGGAGGGCTTGTGAGGGTGTCCTGGAGCTGCATTGCGCCAACAACAGACGATTAGAACAGGGACATAAACTACATCATACAGTTCTAAAATGGCTCTTACCAGCAGCATGAAAATCAGAAACACTCAGCAGAACAACTGAAAAGCCTGCCTAGCTAGTGCAATAACAAAAATTTCAGCTAGTGTTTAAACAACAAAAAAAAAAACAGCCTCTACTGTGGAAAAATGACTTACAGATTCTTTTTTTTTTTTTTGCTTCTTTGTGTATGCACCTTACCTCCTTGGCTGGGGTGGTCCTATGGTTCCCCATTCCGGTCCATTGGTGGCTCCCACATCGCCATCTCCCTTTCTCAGGCCATGTTGTGGACCCCATCGTGGAAGACCAAGGGGTCAGGGCCAGAGGGAGCTCCTGGAGCATCTGGTGCAGCGCCGTGGCAGACCCTCATGAGCGCCGGAGGATTCAGCTGATTTCTGTCCTGAGTCCCCCCCCCCACAGCATGGGCATGCAAGGACGCTGCGACACGTGCTCCTGCCACCACACATCGGATGTCTGCCCACGCCAACGCCTCCAATGTGCTGTGATATGCACTAACCCCTAGCAGCTGTCAGGAGCCAGCACCTTGGCGGAGTCCCTCCCACCCTCCCAGAGGAAAGCAGTCTCAGGGATGCTCAATCCTGTTCCCCTTGCTGTCCCCTGATGACTCGAGTCTGCTCCTGAACACGGGTTGCCGGCGTGGTGTGAGGTGTAGCATCCAGCGCTTCAACCCTCAGTGCCACCGGGCTGAGAAAATGACTTACAGATTCAGCGCAGTTCTCCCTTAAGAGCTAAAGTGTCACTGGCAGAGAAATGAGTGAAGCACAAGAGGTTGTTTAGATTATAAGTGTTTAGGGGTCCAAAGTAAAGCTTTCCCCCAACTGGTGCTGTTCATTACTACTTGTTTTACTTGTACTAAATTTCAGCTACTGTCTATGCTTTTTTTTTTGGTTTACAGCAAATTTCAAGTCTACCTTTGAGTAAGTTCTCATGTATGTTACTAAATTTGTTTTTCAATTTTTATCTGTGACCTATGTCAGGAGTTGGTCATACCGTATTTCAGTGATTAATTGTATTACCTTTTACCATACAGTCAGTGTATATGTAATACACAAGAAATCTTTGATGTTTGATGCAGCTTCCAGAATAAAATACACTGAGCCATGCCGGACTGTGCAAGTTTCAATTGCACTTTTCTTTTTTTTGTTTTGGCAGACAGAGCAATCGTCTTAGGGTAAAATGGCAAACTGTCATTCCATGCAATTGTATAATTATTCTGTTTGGCTAGTCTGTGATAAGAGGAGAGTGAATTTGTTTTGTTGCTCTTTGTTTTTTATTCACTTGTCACTGATTGAAAAGTTTTTTAGTTGTGTTGTTACAGGTTCAAACCCCCTTCCCTGTCATCAACATATTAACCCAGAAAACAACAGCATCGCCTTTTGTCCGTAAAACAGCTGGTAAGCGTACATTTGGATATTGTGCTGCCTCCTTGTGGAACTCCCTGCATATGAAATTAAAGCAATCTTCATCTTATAATCTTTTTTCCTCTGCTGCTCTTTAATATTTTAAAATGCTTAATGTTTGTTGTTGTAATTTGTAATAACAAAATATTTAGTGTAATTATTTTGTATTACACCTGTATGTTTGTATTGTTACAAACTTGATCTCCGGTCGTACCTGAAAAGGGAAAGTACATTCCAGTGTACCTACCTGATCACCAAATAAATGCAATGAAATCAATGTTCGGCAATAATAGCAATACAAGTTCCCAAGTTAAAAATCACTACACATCTTGTTAGTGACAGCTTTTGAATATACAATTTGCAAGATGCGATGCTATGCGTCCTTGGGGGGTAATGTCGAAGTTAGCAATTTGGCACTGGTAACCTATAATATGTAGACATTAGGCTTGAGAGAAAGAACATTAAATTAAATCATTATCCGTTTTACAGAGATTTTCTTTTAAAGAAGTCTCCTATTTCATAGCATTGCATTCCTAAAGCATTATTATCTTGTAATTTTTTTTTTGGGGGGGGGAGGTGGGACAGTGTTTAGCTGGATGGTTAGGCAGCACCAGGAGACCATCAGGACAGTCTAGCCAATCAGAATGACTGGCAGCCAATGCACCTATTTACATACATACTCAAGTGGCGCTCAAATAAAGTCCAATATCTCTGAATTAATGGCTGTGTACAGAATAAATGAGATTGCTTTTGGTGGTTAATACATGAACAATCTTGAAAAGTCAACTATTTAGATGCATTATCTCAGCTATAGCAGTAAAGGAGAAATACAGGATTTGTTTTCATGTAGTGAAACTGACCAAAAAAGTCGAGCATGGTACAAAATATTTGCACAAATAGTAGTTTAAATGTTGTAGCTTATATGCAAGGGACAGTGCAGCCTGCATTAATATGTTAATATGAAAGCAAGGCCAGAAACACAGGTTACTCACCTGTAACAGTAGTTCTAGGAGTGGTATATGTTGTTCGTTAATACTTATTGGCAGTGTCCTTTTCCTTTAAGAGTTGCCAGAAAGTCTTTAAGCTGGCTCCTGCCACCCCACCTGGCAGACCTCAGTCCCTTCCCCTGACTGATGGAGAGCAAGTCCGGACATATAGGAAGACTCCTCGGGAGCCTGTTGTTGAGGCTGAGGAGATCGGGTCCCAAAACTGGCATGGCTAGTCTGGAGTCATCGGGATCACCTGTGCCTTGTCCCTTCTGACCTTGAGTAGCACCTTGTGGATCAAGGGAAGTGGAGGGAAGGCACAGAACAGGCCAGGGGTCCAGGGCCTCAAGAAGGCATCCTCCTGCAGTGAGCCCTGCTGAGGGGGGGCAGGCACAGAACAGTCTCAGCTTTACATTTTCCCTGGAGGCGAACAGGTCCACCTGAGGGGTGCCCCACTGGGAGAACAGACTGTGAACTACCTCCAGATGGAGAGACCACTTATGAGATGCCTCACCCATCTGGCTGAGGGCATCCTCCAGCTGATTGGAGGCTCCTGCCATATGGATGGCTAGAAGATCCTCCAGGCGGCGCACGAGGGTCCATACGTGGAAAGCTTCCTTGCACAAAGGCAGGGAGTGCGTCCTGCCCTGCTTGTTGATGCAGTACATGGTCGTAGTGTTGTCTGTCTGGACTTGAACCACTTAACCCTGAACAAACGGAGCTAATGCAGACAGTGCCAGCCATACTGTTCAGAGCTCCAGCAAGTTGATGTGGCATCGGGACTCCTCGGGGGTTCAGAGCTCATGGACTCTGTGTTCCCCCAGATGGACACCCCAGCCCGTGAGAGAGGCATCAGTCAGGATGATCGTCGGCTCGGGGCAGACAAATGGGATCCCTTCCTGTAGATGCTCTGGGATTAACCACCACTGGAGGGCATCCCACATCATCTTCTGGGTCACAGTGACCAGCTGGTCGAAGTGACCTTTGGGCTGAGACTATTGGCTGGCTAGCTCCCACTGCAGGGAGTGCATATGCCAATGGGCCCATCAGACCATGCTGGTGCAGGCCGCCATGTAACCCAGAAGGTGCAGTAAGTCCCAGGCAGGGCGCAAGTGCCCAACCCAAAATGATCAGGCAAAGGAGGAGAGAACCTCCGCCCTGTCCACCAGGAGGTGGGCTTGGCAAGAGTTGAGCTCTGTCCCGATGAAGCTGATCACTTGTAGAGGCACGCGTTCCAACTTGGCCTCACTGACTATGAAACCAAGGGAGGTGCAGGTCTTAAGGGCCAGGTTCCTGGACCGCTCCACCTTGTGCCTGGAGGAACCTACTATCAGCCAGTCGTCCAGTCCAGGTAGGGGTACACCTGGACTCCTTGGTGCCTCAAGTAAGCTTCCACCACTTCTATGCATTTGGTGAAGACCCTGGGAGATGAGGAGAGGCTGAATGACATGGCCCAGAACTCATAGAGGGTTCCCTCAGCTCGAAAGTGGAGGAACTTTCAATGGGATGGATGGATCGAGAAGTGAAAGAACACGTCCTGAAGATCCAGGGAGCAAAAACACATGTCATGCTCCAGAGATCATATGATCTGGGACAGAGTTACCATCCTGAAGGTGCGGGACCTGAGGAATTTGTTCAGGTCATGCAGATCTAGAACTGGGTGCCAGCCCTTCGTCCACTTTGGTACCAGGAAGTACCTGGAGACAAACCCTGGGTGTTCTGGAGGATCCACTACTCTGACCATGACCTCCTTGTGGAGGAGCTGGGCTATGTCATCTCAAAGAGCCGACCGAGTGTCTGCGGATACCAAGTCCTCCCATGGGGAACGGGCTCAGCTTGGAGGGTACTGATTGAATTCCAGAGGCAGACCCTGACTGACCACTTCTAAAATCCACTTGTCCATGGTGACAGCAGACCAAGCGGAAAGTAAGTGGTGGAACTGGCCCCCACAAGAGGATCCAGAGGAGGTGTGACGGGCATGAGGGTGGCACCCCTCATTCCATCACTGAGCAGGCTTGGAGGAGGATCTGACTGAGGAGCCACCAGGTCTCTTCTCTCTGGACTTACGGATCACCAAGGCCATGGACTTGGGCCTGGGTCGCCAAGACTGAGCCTGCTGGCCAGACTGGTGCTGGGCTGGTTTTGCCGCGGAGGACTGAACGGGCTTATGCTTCTGCTGCCTGGAGCCATTGGGATCCTTCTGGGTGGATGTCACAGAGTCCAAGGTGGCACTGGACTTCTCGATACACTGGTGGTGACCCTCCACACTGGGCCCAAACAGGTTGGTGCCCAGAAATGGGACGTCCGCCAGCTTGTGCCAGGTGTCTGCCGTAAAGGTCGAGATCCGCAGCCAAGCCATATGGAGCATGGCAACTGCAGCCGCCCCGGGCGGGCACAGGAATCCCCACATCCAGAGCCGTTTGAAGTTGTTGCTTAGCCACAGCCCGGTCCTGATCATAGGCCTGCTTAACCGTGGTCTTGAGGTCTGCAGGAAGGTGAGGAATCACCCCATCCAAGGAGCCCATGACAGCCGAGCTCACTGGCGGAGACCAAGCAAGGAGGCAGCATAGACTTTTTTAGCCGTGTGGTCCAATTTCTTGGACTGCTTGTCCAGCGGCTTGTCAATGTCCCCCGAACTGCCTGAGTGCTTTAACATGGAGTCAGCCACCAACCCCTTGGCCGAGGGGTGCTCCATGAAACTCGAGAGGGTACCAGTGGGCACCGCATGCTTGCGGGTCATCTGGGCAGAGGAGCTGGGCAGGATGCAGGGTGCTGCCAAAGCTCCAGGGCTGGGCCAACAATGGCCTCAGCCACTGAGAAAGCCTCCATCAGAGAGTCTCCTTTTCCCAGGATTTCAGTGAGGGGATAGCGAGCCCGGTTCTGGACAGGCTCCAGTTTCATCTCCGTGGACTCGGAGATGAGGCGGAGGATGCCCATGAAAGAAGTGGGCCCTTCCTCCATCGAGAGATTCCCCACAGACTCCACGTCGACCGGACGGGAGTGCAGTGAGGAATCCTCAGACTCAGAGGAATCCACATAAAATGGCAGACTGCCCGAGTCACTTTCAACCCACCGGGGGCAGTCAGGTGTGAGAGTGACGGACAGCTAATGGAGAAGCCCCTTGGCCATCAGACTCCTTAGTCGGAGTGCCGGTCAGCAGAGGCTCCACCACAATCAGTGAAGAGGCCAGCTCCGGCCAAACCAAGATGGTCGAGACCGGCTCTGCTGGGGGAGGAATGGTCTCGACTGGCCCCACTGGGGGTGTCAGTGACGGCCTGTTGGGCAACAGCCAAGTGATGACCGTCGTGGGATCCGGGGTCAGCTTCGGACCAGCCAACACCAACTGATGCCACATGAGGTCTTCGTAGCATCGACACAACTTGCGCCAAAGCCTCTCCTCACCCGAGGAGGACACAGACAAATAACGGTGGTGCCGGTTTCTGTGGAGTCGAGAGCGGGACCACCAATGATGGCAGGATCTGCTCAACCCTCTGGATGAGGAAGACCGAGACCTCAACCTCGGTCATCAGGGGTACAGACGGGGGATCTCAGAGGGAACCGGGGAGAGCCACAGCTCCTCCTGGTATGGGTCGGTAACCGGAAGGTTCGGCTCAGAGGGCTAAGCACCCCCTTCAGAGGTCACAGGCAGGACCAGAGTCCTGAACAGAGAGTTGTCGGCCTCTTCTGACTATAACCAGTTGACAGGGTTGAGAAAACTCTGGGCCGCATTGTCGGCCAGCATCCTGAGCAACTGGCCTGACGGGGGTTTCCGTGAAGCTAGCGGCCAAGGCAGTGGTTTCGATCGAGGTCAAAACCTGAGAGTCTTGAGACCAAGAATGCTCCCAGTTCCAGGAACACCAACGATGAGTCTTCTCCTTTTCTTTCTTTCTTCGGCTCTTTCTTGCAAGAGCGGGAGCTGTGCGACCCAGAAGGGCCCTGCCCTTTAGTCAGGATAGACTGGCACAGCTCCTTGAAGGAGCCAGAATAAGTGGAGCCCAATTTGAGTGGAACAAAGGCAGAAGCTGAGGAGGACTACGCGGTGGCCTGGGTCACCTCCTCCTGGAAGGCCGTGGATTGTTCCAACTGCTCCAGCAGACTCTGCAACCACGGAGGAGACCACCCAATGGGCATCCTCGCATTGACCAGATCGTTTTCTGGGTGTTAACTTCACAGGCAGGCGGCCTAGAGGATCATCGCATGAAATGACCGACAAATGTCGCAGGGCTGGGTATCGTGATCGTGGCCCAGGCAGTAGACACACATGGGATGGGGGTCAGTACGCAACATCTTTTGCCCTCATGGGCACCGGCGAAATCTGGGCAAGGATTTTTTTGTCCATAGCAGTCGCGATTGATGATCGAACTGAAGATGGAACTCAAGAGAGTTCAAAGTTTTTGGAAGCAAATCTGAAGATTTTAGCGCCAGACCTACTCAAAGCGGGAGCATTAAGGAGGGAACCTGCTTCTTTTAGGGGAAAGGGAGATCTGGTGTCATGGGGCGGAGCTGAGGGATATACCACCCAGGTGGCTGGGAGGAGCCAGCTTGAAGACTTTCCAGCAACTCTTAAAGGGGAAAGGACACTGCCAGTAGGTGCGGCTAGAATAACATACCCACGTCCCTAGAAATAGAGTATCACACAATGGTCTAAATTACACTAAACTGTCTGCTGCTGCTGCTGCTGCTGCTGCTGGCTTACAGTCAAGATTCCAGACTGCTGTGTTAGCTGCAGATGTACCTGTTCCAAACTGCAGCTCCTCTGAACCTGAACAGGAAAACAAAGCTTGAGCTCCACAACTCCCCTCCATGCCAAATCCTGTGGGGGTCTGATTGCAGCAACTGACATGAACACTGTGAATAAACTTTTTTCCTCTTGACCTCTGGACTGCTGCATATTCGAAGCTCCGAAGAAGTGGGGGAGAGAGTGTGTAGACTGTTGCATGAGTGGACCTTTTGCACCCCTTCAGTGTTTCATCATGAGACTCTACCCTCCTCTACCCCCTCCTCACTTGGATGTACATGGTCACCTCCAACTAAAAGACTCACAACATAGTCTCCTGCATTGCCTGTTAACTCTGGGAGGATGACATAATGCACCCCGTCGACTGGGACTCCAGGTCAGACCTCAATGTGACATGGGCACCACCTTTTTGATTCCCTTCCAGATTCCCGTGTCTCCAGCTTCATCAGGTGCATTCTAACGAACTTGACCCCACCACATCTGTAGCTGACACTGCTGGTGCGATGCTTCATCACAATGCAGCAGTCTGCAGTTTGAGACTTTAGGTTGGACCTGACTGTGCCCACAGCAACCATGTACAGTGATACTCTACAATCTTCTATGGTCCCCACTGTGAAGATCAGCATTCCTGAACAGACTAGACCCTGCTAAAACAGCCTGAATGATTATTATGACATTTGTGTCATCCTCCTATAGTGGCTGTCATTTGGGACTTAGACGGACCTAACACCAAACAAGGAAAGTCCTCCATATAAAAAAAACTCTTCTGAATTCTTCTTCACACTTTACCACACGAGATATCCCCAAAGTCATGGACCTCTCATCCCATGGACTTTGCAGAAATTAGCAAAACTCAAACTGTTGACTACCATGATTTTTCTTTTTAGCTCCATCCAGGAGCAGATATCCTTTCATGTATGGTAAAATTTGGGGGTGGGCAAATATGCTTAATGTGTTTCCACTATGGTACGGTCTGATTCACACTGTGAATAATTATATATTTTTATATCTCACTTTACATTGCCCTGCTCCCATTGTCATCTCCAGTCCACAGGCTGCGGGTCTATGAACTACGGGGTGGATGGGGCACCCCCCCCCCAGAGACTTACCACTCAGAAATACTAGGCATATCCCTCCATGTCCTCTGAAGAGAGCTGTATAATCTTGCTGTTCAACTCGTATTTACTCCCCAGGTTAGCAATGACTACCCAGGGACTCCTGAGACAGAGGATATAAGTGCCTCTTCAAGCAGCTCTCGGACAACATTCTAAGAAAGGTCCTAGCTCTCATCTTTAACAAAAACATTTGAACTACTTATGACATCATACACTGACAATGTGTATTTAAACCAGCAGATCAGAACTGGCCACCACCTGACACAGATCCCGTCACAGGTTGAAAATTTAGTATGGTTCAGGTATCTGTCACCTGGAACACGGATACACTGTCTAAGGAAATATAAGGACTAAAAGTTTGCCAGTACCATAACAGATATGGAGAATTAATATTATCGCTCTTGCCCAGATTTCAGTGTTTGGAAAGCTGTCAGCCATCTGAAAAAAATCACAATTCCAGCAGGAGTGATGAGTCTTAGAAGCTACATCAGTGGGTAGGAGCAGAATTCAAACCTGAATCTCCTGCAGGCCACTAGAACGCAACGGTTCCTGAACAGCCTAGTTCTGTGGTAGCAACGCAACAAATCTCCTCTCTTAATTGTAACGTTTAATTGTTTTGATGCTGTTGTAAATAAGATATCCATTTCGAAATCTGAGTATATTGCTTGCAAAATGGAAAATGCTGCTTTCAAGCAGATAATTAGTCTGAAACAGGCTTCTAATACGGAAAGAACATTTGGACTACAGTCTGAGCTGGAGTCTGTCTGTCTAGTAAATGAATATCTCTTTATAATAAGAGAAGCAGCAAAGACCTGCATGCCTTAAGATATAATGCTGAAAAGCCAAAACTTAGAAAAAAAGGTTTTCAAACTAATGGTGTTCTGGCTAGTAACACTGATTCCTTACGTTTTAAAAACAAGGAACTTAGAGATGATAAGTCTTAAGTAATTACTGAAAAAGTTAACGAGTTACTATTTCAACACCAAACCTTGACGGTACAGCATGATTCAGTATGTTTTAATTACAGCACACTTAAAATAGATGTTTTGAATATAAATCATGACACAGCTTCTCTCAATAATAGGTATGTTTTACAAGATGGGAATGTCTTGCAAACTGAAAACAATGCACTTAATAGCGTTCTAACTCCTGTATCTGAGTTAGAATGTAGGAGTAAAAAGTCAGATGTGGCGAACTTGTGCCGTCAGCCAGAGGTACTGGCAGGCATACTAACTTAATGCCCAAAGACCTTGCCTCTTCTCATGTTGAAGAGTTTGATTTTGAACACTCACAGTATGCTGTGGGGTGGACTAGAACAAAGGCTAGCCACTTGTTTTTCTGTGATTCACAAAATGGAGAATTGTTAGAGTCTCAAAATGGTGGACACACATGTCATCAGGTTGCATCCCCATACCATCCCCAAGATGGCCGCTCATGGTCATGTGATGATGGTCATGACACAGTAACCCATGATGCCCATGAGGTAATTCAAAATGGCCGACCACCACACCACGGAGATTCGATCCTGTAGTCACAGGGACCTGTGATTGCTGCCATAACCAAACAAAACATACCGGAGTTTTTTGGCATGATTAATAACGTTATCAGTAACACTAGTGCTTCTGAGGGACAGAAGATTCTCATTAAAAATGATGCTGATGTACTTTTGAATAAGGCTGATACACAATCTGTCATTAAGTCAGCGTCTGATGCTTCAGAAACAACAGATGATATAAACAATGTTTGCTTTATTAGCATGGCCTTGGTTAAAGAACACATTTTAGTTAATTACATGATATGTTTTTATTTCCTATGCAATTTAACATCACTTTTCTCTGAGAAGACTGAACATACTGCTTTTCCTATGCAGTGCATTGAGACCTTAAACTGCAAAATTAAAAACAATGTTGCTATCATCCAGCAGCATTCTGGTGGGGAAACCCACTTTACATCTGATGGGGGAGGGAACAACCATGATTCTGAAAGCCCCGTGGCTGTGATATTTTCGGCATCACAGGCCACATTCAGGGGGAGGGTTACAGGTTTGATTTCTGAACCTGAGCCGACAGCTGTCTCAGCACTATTTTCTCCACCCCTGATGGCTACTGAACCACAATCCATAGCTGGAGAAGTACATGCAGCTTGCACAACACTTTTCTCCACTGTGCAGGCACCCCTGATAGTGCCAGCATTCCCTGCACATGATGCAGAACCCCCTCCATCAGTGACATCTGAATCATCCCATACTATGGCTGCAATAGCAGGCACACACCAGAAAGAGTCTGGGTTATTCTCAGTACATACAATGGCAGGCACTACAGGTAAGAAAGTACAAGGTACCCTAATACTGATATCTGTCTTTTCTTTTGGGATCATTAACCATGGCCCCAGCATTGGCTAATCCTAACACAGCTTTAGGGCATTATTTTGAAACTGCCACATCAGATAAAGCAATCTCAGCAGTTTTAGCCCAAACATACAATGGACACATCAGACCCATTGTTTATGTATCCCAGATGCTTGCCCCAGTGGAGCTAAAATACAACCTTAATGAAAGGAATCTTTTGGCTACATACTGGGCAGTGAGATACTTTATGTACATTATTGGATATGCACCCATTGTGCTGCATTCCAATCATTTGCCAACTATTTTTTTGTTGCCAGGCAGAGTAAAAGATGACTGTGTATCCCATGCCAGACTTATTACACTGGTCTCTCATTATACAGGATTATGACATCACTGTCCTTCCTATCAAAACTTCATCCTTGTTGGCCCATGGCCTACAATTTGCAGGAGAGACCCATGATTGTTCACTCCAACCCCCTGACCTACCTGCCCCAGTGCCCTTTCTGACAGAACCCCAGAAAGTGTTAAAAGACATCACTGTGTGTCATGTTTTGACTGATGACTCAGCCACACATACCAGCGAGGGTCAGATAGCAGGGTTTGGAATTATTTTACATTCTGGTGATGACAGAGTGTGCATGGCTAGTAATTGCATCGTAGTGTATGTACGATTTTCAGGCAATGTTAAAACACACTTGGCAAATAAAATGAAAAGCAGGGAGGCGAGGAGTCTCCTAATTACCACAAATATTTGTGAATGGTTTAGAGACCTGGAACATCCTTGAAAAATACACACCTTGTGTTAAGAAAGAATAAAAATATTTTTCCTTACGTAAAATGATACCAGCACTCCATGAGAGGGTTAAGTTCTGCCCCCTTCAAGAAATGTCCTTGAGATAATTACAGAAAGCACTGCAGATACAATGTTTTTATTATAGTTTCTAATTGGGACTGTCTCTCTAAACTGAATATCTTTGGCAGAAGACAAACTTCTGTTCCAGTACTCTATAGTACCTCTGAGAAATACAGTGACTTGCTTGTGTACGTCACAACTCTAACCAGTTTAAATACTGTACATTCATAAGGTTCGAGCATATTGTAAAATGTGAACCTTATGCTCCATAAGAAGAACCCTTATTTGAGGGCAGTGTATAGGATCCTTAATAAAGGAACTGAGGAATAACTTCCAGAAATAGCTTTCATAGGAAGTGAAAATGACATTCACCTATCCAGTGGTGGCCTCCTCATTTGGAACATCACTACTCTAACACTCATGAAAAGTTATGGGTAATTCCTGAACACCTGAGAGTAGATTTTATCTGCTGTACAAAGTACATGATACTCTAACTGGTGGACACCAGTGAGTCAGTAAAAACCCTAGACAGACTGAAATCCTTTGTATTGTGGCCACATATGAGAAATGATGTAGAACACTACATTAGTAACTGTTTGATCTGTGAACAGAACAATCCCAAAACAGAACAACAAAGTCAAAGTGACTGCAAATGTATTGGTAAACCAGCTATTTACCACGTAGGGTTACCCCTTAAAGTAAATTCTGATTACAGGAATCCGGCTTTATAACCAAAGTAATGCAGGAAATTCTGGATTTGTTATGGGTAAAACAAAAGCTTTATATCCCTTACAACCCACAGTCATCAGGACAGGTGGAATGGGATAACAGGCAGATCAAAGTTATGTTATCCAGAGTTGTTCAGAAAACCCTAAAGGACTGAAATTCATTAGTGCCTTTACTCCTTATGGCAATAAGAGGGGCAACCTCTGCAGGTACACAGTGTACCCCATTTTTGAAATCATGACCAGACGGTCCATGAGACTCCCAGAACATTTACTTCTGGACCTGTGTACTGCCACTGTTGATGGAGCATCAGTAGATAAATATGTTAAATATCTCAAACAAGACATCCAAAAACTACACTTGTTTGCTTCATAATGTAGGGGCAAGGCCCAACAACAGGCCCTATCCCACTGTAAACAAAATCAGTCTAGCAGTCTACCAAGTTAGACTGCCTCACTATAACAGTCATTGATAAATGGCTACATGCCAATCAAATGAACCTGTCTAAAGGAGATTAAATTACTTTTCCATACCCCAGTGCAGGGGTTCTCAAATGGTGAGGCCAGCCTCCCTTGGGAGGCCCCAACCTGTTCCAGGGGAGGCTCAAGCAAGTCTTGAAAAAGTATTATATTTTAATTTAGAACTTTATAGATTTTGTGTGAAGGGATAAGGCAAACTGAAAGAGGATAATAGATGAATTTATGTATTCATTCACAAGGATAATAGTAGGTGAATTTATGTATTTATTCACAGAATGCGTGACCAGAGAAGGTGCTGTACACTGAGCCATGGTTTATTTCAGGTGTACCCAGGGAAGGGTGGTGAGAGAACACAGTTCAAAATGTAACTGCAAAACACTCGAGCAATACAAAATGAACAAAAGTGCAAACAAATTAAGAACAATAAACTAACAACGCGAGGAACAATTGATCAATTAGACTGGCAGCAGAACTATCCAAATACAAGAGTTAACCATACAGGTACTAAGGATAAGAGCAGGAAGGAGCAAAATGATCCCTGAGAAGGTGCTTAAGAGGGTGAGAGGCAGAGGAGGTCGGCAGGAAGGTTATTCAGATAGAGGGGAAACAGAAAAAGCAGTGTGACCCATGAAGGTATGGCAGTAAGGGGTAACAATGGTTCAAGAGTCAAAATATTGGAGCAAGTAGGTTGTCCTGTTTTTTTTTTTTGGGGGGGGGGTTACAATAAGCTTAATAACATGAGAGCCAGCTATGCAAACAGGTTTAAATTTATTCCTGATGTACTGTGAAAAGTAGGCTATTTTTCTATGGGGAGGCCCAAAAATATTTCGGTATTTTGGGGGAGGCTCAAGATTTTTTCCATGACTTAGGGGAGGCTCACTATGACAAAGTTTGAGAACTGTTGCCCCAGTGGAAGGAATAGTACTAAACTAACTATGTTTTTCTTTTTCTCTTTCCTTTTAGGTTCCAGAGAGAGAGAGATGCTTGCTTTTATGATTATTATTCTTTTAGAAGTACGGATCTTCTTACAAGTCCAAACTGCACATTTTATTGCAGATAAGGACCAGTGACCTAATCCTAAACAGATTGTTGAGACAGAGTACCTCACAAGCCCACATGATTTAATTGCATCCTGTGGAATTCACACTAAAGTCCTAAAAGACATGTTCATTGTCCAGAAGGGTAGTGAGGCCCTACTAAATGTTATGATCATTGCTTTGGATCAATTCTAGAAGATAGACTTGATCTGGACCCCTGTTTACATTTTATTAATAATCAGGAATTTTGCATCCAAATTTTTATGGCAATAAAAGCCATGCGATCTTAAGGTTTTTAACCCAATGATGCTTCATAATTTGTGACACTTAATATTGAGTTCCCAAAATACAACCCTGGCCCACCCAGTGGTCTAATAGCCACTTCTCAGCCAGGTACCATAGTTAATAATGTGCAGTTCATGCACGTCCCAGTGATTTTTAAATTTCACCCTTTAAAACTTGAAATGATTTGTTATATGTTTCACAACAAACATTTCCCACATTTTTTTGTAATTTTTTTTTAAATAATAATGTGAATGAATACCCTGGCAGCATACCAGGTACTCATTAATGACTCCCTATACAGGGACTGATAGCACCACACCTACACACACTTAGGATTTTCACATCCTGACTGCTAGTGGTACATCTTATGACTGTAAACATACCCAAACGCACTAGGCGTTTTGTTTTTGTTTTTTTTTTATTAAAAAATAAACCACAGGTTTAGACTCAGACCTACTTGGCTCTGACATATCTATTTGAAATAGGGCTGATATAGCCATTATTCAAGCATATATGATAAAGGTTCATGATAGTATGAAATATAATATCATACCCCCCAATTGCATGGTATACATGATTTTGCTCATTAAGAGTGATTCACATTTACAATATTAAGGATATTGTGAAGGGGTTTGACCTGACAAATGTTCATATTAATGAATTCATTTCTGCTCACATTAAGGAAGCAGATGAGCATCACATAGCTAGGAAAGTCCTTTGCACTGCCTATAGCTATTATGTTTTTACAACCCTTTGGCTATCTCTTCCGGGATCTGGAATTAAGATATATCCTTGATCTCATACATGACAGACATATGGGTCAGTGGCATTGCCACATTTTGTACTTCTACTGTACATGTTAAAAAATGTTTATTTCAATCTAGCACTATTCCCTTGTCAATGGCAAGGAACCTTGGATATGTCACCACACATACCAGTATTGCTACATGTTTTGAAACTTATTCCTGCACAATCCAGGAAGCCATGTTTGTGACTCTCACAGTGTCACTGCCACATTTTCATCTGACAACATCCATCTCTGATCGTCTGGCAACTGTCCATTCTAGTGATCATCCTGATGGGAACTTTTATTGTGAAAAGTTTAAAACTACCTCCTTTCCTTGTTTACCATAAGGTCTCGAAATCGTGACGGACTCTGAACTTTGAATATCTTACCTGAAAGGAACATCACCTTTTATGCAGATGTGACATCTTCAAACTTGTATTACCAACTTGTCAATACAGGCCTAATAACTGAAATTTGGCTTCCACTTGTGAACTTTCAAATAAACTGTATTCAGTCCAGCCAATTAAGATTCTACAATCAAGCTCATTGTTATGCACACTATGAATCTAGTCTGGGGTAGGGGCAACCCCCTAACTCAGCAAGAAGACTCTTCTTCATTTGCTCTATAATCAAGAAGTCCATTTTCTTCACTGCTTGTCTTCCAAGCCTGGCTGGTACCTCATACAAACTGAGTACTGTCATAAACTGTTACACTTTGTACAGAAGTGTGATCATCTTCCACTGAACACTGTTGCTATTCCATTGTAAAACTCAATGCGCAATCTAATGCACCTCCTGCTGAGGCCTATGAAAACACTGCTGCCTCCAGAACATTTAGATCAACCTTTGGAAAATCTGAATGCATCGAATATGAACTATGAATCTTCATTTAACACTTGGAGAAACCCTGGATTTATCCCTTGAACTATTCATAGTTTATGACTTGTGGACATTGACATTTCGTGTCCTGTTCAACTTGCCAACTGAAAAATGCCATCTCCAAGGTGATATATTCTGCTGATGTGAAACACTGTGTGGTGACCAACTATACATTCTTTTGATATGGACTAAAAGTTATGCAAAGTGAACATTTCTAACTTCTGTTTTTACTCCCTAAACAGGTAATAGGTTATATGGTAATCACACCTGTTCCCATCCCAGAACCAGATATCATTAAGTCTATTCCTAACTATCTTGATGCTCCATCTCGATTTTTAATTATTTTTAATATTCATACAGGGAACTTATGTTTGTCTCTTCAATTTCTTCCCAATAGGACAGATACACACTTCATACATATCAGTATTTACTGATTGTTTTGATATTGGAAAACCCCATTGTGAAGTTTTATTCCAAATGTTTATAGTAATATAAGGTTTACTAACATTTTCCCTTATAATTACATTTTGTTGTTTAAGGAAAACCCTGAAACACCAGCGTGACAAGTTAAACTTACTCTGTCAGGCTCGTGCCTTGGGCCTGTAGAGGAATGATGTTTAACCACCGTCTTTTTGTTGTGTTGCCTCTTTTGCAATTAGGGCAACAAAGAGGGGATTGTTATGCCCCCTATCATCCAACATACACATCACATACACCTCACACTGTATTCCTGGTCTATTGTACTGTGATACTGCTATTTTGCACTATGCTAATATTGTCATGCATGATTTATTATACCACACTATAATACATTTATCTAGATTATGTTTGTCTTTTATAGATATTCCATATATAATCTACCTAATCACTGATAAGATGACTCAGAGGGATCATCAGTGATTATCGAATACTTATATTCTCATATAATTATATGTAGTGTGTTTTACACTCAGATATGCCACGTGTAATAGTGCCCTGTCATCAGTTCTCTTTGTCTAAACAATCTGACAGAGACAGAAGGCCTTTTTTATGTCTTATGTTTCATATTGTACGTAAGCAAGAAATGGCGAATGTAGTTTGAACTGTCAGCATTTCTTTTGTCTAAGCTATAATGCTAATGGAAGCATATTCTGTCTCATATGATACTCATTAGTAATTCTGTCTCCTAAGTCATTCTCCAATGGAGAATGACTTAGGACCAATACATATTGTTTCTCATATCTGTAACTATGTTGTAATCTCTGTTGCTATGCTGTTATCTGTAGTATTTAGCTGTCCGCAATCTACCGTAGCCTCTCGAGAAGGGCAGAGAGCTGGAGTGCGGGGAGAGATAGAACAAGATCTTAGAGAACCTAAGATCTACAATTCTGGAGATTATGTACATTCTTCTGGAGAATGTGAGAAACCCATCTCCCTTGTGATTTTCTCGGCCACATGCTTGGCGTAAGTAGTATAATAAACTTTATTAGTACTCCTTGCTTGTTTATGAATGTTTCTTAGCAGACTCCGAGACACAAGAATCTGTATTATTATTATTATTTTTATTGTTTACCCTACACACCAAGAGTGTTTAGACAACACTGTTTTCCACCATGTGGTGAATAAGGCGCCTATGTTTGCCACTGGGACGGGCGCTGGGTCAGGCCCACCGGAGTGGGTGTCTGAGGATCCTGAGGTACTGGCTTCGGGTCCGGGACCCTGCCAACAGTGGGCCAATGTCCGGTGTCACCTTCGTCCAGGGAGCTGGCATCCAGAGTAGGCCTGACCGGCAACCGACCCCCGGTGCGGGCGTCTGGTCATCCGCCGACGACCGCCCCATATCAGACGTTGAGGAGCGGGATGACGGAGAAGTCGACCGGCTAGACTTTCGCTGTTCAACTGGGGGGGTGAACCTTAGCTGGAGGAGGGGGGCGTTTAAGCCTGGACAACCTATTGCCTACCTGGGTGTTCGTCCGAAGGCTTCCTTTTTTTGGATGAACTAGGCCTGTCCTTCGAAGACTTGAACTGGCCTTCCTGGGTCGACCCTGAGGAAGGTTTATGAGGTTGATAAGCCAGGGAAGACTTGTGTCCCGAAGAGGCCGACTCCCGGTGCTTGCTCTAAGAAGAGGCTGGAGTGGACTTACTCAAACGGGAGTGTTCGGTTGCCTGGGCTGGCACTGAACCAGACCTCCAACCAGACATCAAGGAAGCAGCCTGCTTAGACGACAACTTAGGGTGGGACTCGGACCTAGTCCAATCTTTATCCCTGTGGTGATGTTTCCCACCCGAGGACTTCTCTGTTGGTGGGGAATCCCTGGTGGGAGAAGAGGAGTTGGCCCCTGAGCTAGGCTGCATCGCCGCTAGTTGCTTCTCTAGAAGGAAGGTTTTGAGTGCGTTGGCTCTCCTGGCACGAGTCTTCTGACTGACTTGCTGGCAGTGGGTGCAGGCGTCGATGGTCTGGGCCTAAGCAGATGAGGCAGGCCACCTGGCCATCTTTAGCCGGGATCTGCTTGCTGCACGCACACTTAGCTTTATGCCGCGGTGAAGGAGGTGACGACATACACAAGGTGAACTAAACAAACAACTGAGAAAAAACACTTTTCTTTTAGGCTGTCGACTGCTGAAGAAGGCGTCCATGGAGC
Source organism: Neoceratodus forsteri (assembly GCA_016271365.2). Classification (NCBI taxonomy): domain Eukaryota; kingdom Metazoa; phylum Chordata; order Ceratodontiformes; family Ceratodontidae; genus Neoceratodus; species Neoceratodus forsteri. Next base: position 135,729,257 of record CM057457.1, on the reverse strand, counting down.
CGAACTACACGAGTCGATGGCGGGAAAAGAACTGAGATGGCGCCGGGGACCGCCCTTTATACCACACCTGACGTTGGGCGGAACAGACATCGGGGGCAGTCCTCCGCCTCAGACTGCTAGCTACAAGTTTTCTGTGGGGTCCTAACGCCTGACGACATTAGTCCTAATGGTATTACCTGCTGCAAGAGCTCCATTCTCAACGCTGGATCATATCTTTACTAGTTCAGACAGCTGAGGTTTATTTTGAGGGGAAAACTTTTTTTGAAGAGTTTTGAATACTTCAAACAAATGGATTTGGGATTTTAATGTAGATCTAGTAGACTTGGTACAAGGCTTCATGCTTAGCCCCTAAATACCTTTACCCATCAACTGTAAGAAGCTGTGATACTGTACAATCAACTAGCCAGTAGTTTTACTCAGGTGCTAAACTGCTGTATGTAGGCATTGATACTGAATGAAAGTGTTCTCCACAAACGCTGAAACTGCATGGAGACAGAGACTCGTACAAAATCATACCAGTGAATCTTCCATTACTGTTCATCTCTCCATTTCTTTCCCAAAATTTCGAAAGAACAGAAGGAGTGTACTCTGAGTCTATTCAGTGATTGAGTGTGGTGGACATATTACAGCTGGTCGAATGGTAAAAACAACAGATTGGAGCGAAGCAGTGGGGAAGGGTCAAAACTTTGCTTAAATCAAATGAGAAATTTGGATTGCACTTAAAACTCTAATGGGGCTTTCAGTCATGTTTTTTTCCTATCCTCCCCAGTTGATCACACTGAACGCTACATTACAGGATGGCAATACCATTTTAAGGTGCACAGCCACATGCTACAGAAAAAAATAAAAAAGATTCCTGACACAGAGATTGGGTGGAGAGCTAATACACCAGCCAGCTGCTAAAACTGCTTAAAATTATTTATTTATTTATTTTTTGTTGACCGGGTAAGTGCACTAGACAAATTCTGCCTACTTTCAAGCAAGACCCAGGGGAGGGGGATACAGAGGAATGCCAACTAACTTTGAACCAGATTAAGCTGTTGGTGGTATTTTTTAGTGAATGGGGGGAAATTTGGCCAGGGCACTGGGGAAATTCCCCTACTCTTTTCGAGAAGTGCTATGGGATCTTTAACATCCACCTGAACTACCACCAGAACAGGTAGATGGGACCTTGGTTTAACGTCTCATCCGAAAGACGGCACCTCAGGAGTGCAGCACCCCACTCTCATGCTGCACTGCAGTGTCAGTACTGGGATATTAACCCAAGTGCCTGGGTTGCTCCAGTTATTTTATGTATTGTGCATTTTAAAATGATACTGGCATCATGTAATGAATGCAGCGTGATTAGTGATTTGATTTAAGTAGAATTTTGCCATTGTCCTGCTGCTCTGTTCCCAACAGCTGTTTTTATGAATTGTGGGCACTAGTTCTGCACAAACATCATTGAATGCTCTCATGACAGTCTATTGGAAAATGTGTTTTAATTATTTTTGCTGAGGTACAATTTTTTTTGTTTAGATATTTAAAGCAACAGTATTTGTTAGTAACCATGTCTTTCTTTTCAGCAATTAATATTGATTTGGCAAAAATACCAAGATACACATTTTTCTTTTTGTTTTCTTTCATTCCTGAACCAAGTTATGGGATTTTTAAGTTTTAAAAGTTCACACTCCCATGCCCGACATAAAAAAATTAAATATCTTGGTGCAGTGCTGTGCTGTGCTGTTTACCATCAGAGCCATGTGGTAGCACTATCCTAACACATCTACAGTCTGCAGAAGAGATTTTTAAAAATTGTGAGTGGCAGCCATCTTTAATGATGTGAGTCATTAATTACAGAATTAGCTGTAAAAGCTGTCTTGACGATATCTGAACAAACTAAAACTATACAGAGCATCTTAGGGTATTAGGAATACATGTTTTGCTAAAAAAATTATATGACAATTTTTTGCTAACAAATACTGTTGCTTTAAAGGGACACTGTCAACCCCATTAGGTCTCAAAGTGTCCCTAGTTTAAAAAACACATTTTATGATTGCCAACATTCTGTAAAGACTGCTGATGTAGCTGGTAGTTTGATTCTCATTTTTGTTTTCTTTAAAAATGTGAAAAACAGACTGCCCACCATACTGGTGTTACCACACAAAAAAGGTGTGTTTGCATTCCTTGATCTGGACTTGGGAACACCCACAACACAGTCTAGCCCCTCATGATGCAGTGGCAATTTAGTAGGGTGTGGCATCATGCGTGACTCACTATTTAGTGGTGTTCAGTAAGAACAGGTCCAGGACTGCAAACAAAACAAAGCTGTTTAAAAATATACATTAGGATGCATTTCAGTTCTACTACAAACAGGAGACAGACAAAACAAACAGCAACATCAATGGATTTTAGAGAAGGTAAGCAATCATAAAATGTAGGGTTTTAACTAGAAATAATATGATGAAAAACAGGTTGACAGTGTCCTTTTAAAGAGCTGATGACGCCTCAAAGAAAACTTTTAAAAACATAATATTTAGGTATGATTCAGCTGCCATTCTATATATTCTAGAGATTTCTCTTCCCCGTTATTTATTACTAAGGAAATTTGCACAAATACATGATATTTCTCCCTCAGAGTTCCTCTGCCTCTATAGCTGACTCCCGATTTCATGTCATAATCCTCTGTTGTGACATCACAGTCTGCTGCCATGGGAGTAACTGTGATGTCATAGGCAGCGTATTGTGACCTCAAGTAGAGAGAAAGTAACAGGGATACATAAAACTCTTCAGGAGCAAAGATCCTGTTTTTATGCAAATGATCTCAGTAATAAATAATGGGGAGGAGGAATACATAACTAATGTGAAATGCAAATACAAAATCACACATACCCTCATAATGCAATGCATCATGGACTGTATATGCAAATCACCACAAAATATTATGCTGGTTCAACTTTAAGCAGACATGCATGGTGCCAAAAGGCCTCTCACACAGTCTGCAAAGGGTGCCAACAGAAGAAACAGACACGTGTTTCGTCCTACCAGGACTCTTCAGTGTGCCTCGTCTGTATGACACCCCAGTGGAATGAACCAGCTACCCTAAGTTGGTCTATCTGGGATGGGTTGTGGTGACCCCAATAAAAACAAAAAACAAGCTAAAACACAAAGAACCTTAGTGCATAAGCACTGAGGTAAGGGTTACCCCAAAGGACTAAGGCTCTTTGTGTTTTAGCTTGTTTAATGTGAAATGCAGTATAAGCTGCACTTTGTCTAAATATGTTTAGTGAAAGTTCTCTTAATGGCGTCAGCTGCTCTTTAATTTATATTTATTTTAGCCATATGACTGGCTTGCGGTTCACAGTTCTGGATGATACACACCACGCTAATAAGTCTTAGACAGGTAGCACACACTAACTTTTGCAGAGGTGCTGCCTGTCTATGGCAGAAGGAAGGTGAGGGACATCCGAACCAATGCCTTGAATCCATGACTGAAGGAATGGCGCAGAGTGGAGAGGTATGGCTACATTGGGTACTGGAGGCCCACCTGGGAAGATAACAGCCTATACAGTAGTGACAGCCTGCATCCATCCAGGAGGGGAACCACAGTTCTCAGTGGACGGTTTAAACATTACGCTGATGAGCATTTAAGTGGATGAAGGGGTTGGTGGAAGAAAAACGTTAAGCAGAAACTGCCCTCCTGGCTGAGATAGCCTGTAGAGATATCCCAAGGGGTGAGAGTCCCACGGAAGAGCAAATAAATCAAGGAAGTCGGGGTCAGCAAAGGGGAGGGGGGAGATAGGCAGTCAGAAAAGGGAAGAAGGGGACACAAAAGGGAAAAAGGAGAAGCATCAAGCAGAGAGCTAACAAAATCTGGAAAGTCATGTGTACAAATGCAAGAAGTCTGGGAAATAAGATCCAAGACCTAGAGGCCATTACAGTGGAAGCAGACCTGGATATTGTGGCCACTACCGAGTCATGGTGCAGACAACCTTGACAAGGACATGGTCAAACCAGGCTACACGATGTTCAGGAGGGAAAGGGTAGGATGGAAAGGAGGGGGAGTGGTGTTTTATGTGAAAGAAAGCATAAAAGCAACAGAAATATGGGGAAAATGGGAGAGGCAGCGGTGATGTGGGTCACCCTTGAGTTGGGAAAAGTAGTTACGTAAGAACTTACCGTAACAGTAGATCTTTGAGAGAAGCTCTTGCAGCAGGTTCAACATTGAGGAATGACGCCACCTGGTGGTGGTTTCAGCAACTTTTTCTCTAGCAGTACCAACGTGGGGAATGCCCCCCGCCGACATCAGCTCCACCCCCGAAGTCGCCCTATATAAGGGAGGAGCTGCCCACGTGCTCCAGTTCTTGAACACGCCCCCCCCCCCCGGTCAGGCAAAAAAACGGCAGGCCAGAATGGTAACTGATTGTCAACGGACAACCCCTCAAAGAGGAAACAATGCCAACCTGAATAGGACCCGATCCCTGGGGGAAGGAGGGCAGGAAATATACCTGCTGCAAGAGCTTCTCTCGAAGATCTACTGTTATGGTAAGTTCTTATGTAACTGTACTATCTTACTTCGAGGAGAAGCTCTTGCAGCAGGTTCAACATTGAGAACTGAGTCCCAAGCAGTATAAACTTATAACAACCCTTGGGAGGGGTAGAACAGGAAAACAGGGAAGCCATGAAGGGGAGAACCCTCAGGAAACCAGGCCTTGCAGGACGGCAAGGCCGAACCCTGCTCTGTGTCTGAAAACAATGTCTAGGCTATAGTGCCTGACAAAGGTGTGTACAGAACTCCAGGTAGCGGCAGCACAAATGTCTGCCGTCGTAACTCTCTTCAGTGCTGCAAAGGAAGTAGCGATAGCCCTAGCAGAATGGGCTTTAATCGGCCCCAAAGTTGACCTGTTGTGCTTCTCATAACAACAGGAGATGCAATGGACCATCCAGCACGAAAGCGTCTGTTTGGTAACCGGGCGGCCTATGGACCGTTGGGCAAAGGACACAAAAAGCTGATCAGACTTCCTGACTTCCTTGGTTCTAGCCAAGTAACATCTGAGGGCCCTGTGGACGTCCAAGGAGTGGAGAAGGGCCTCTCCCCTATTGGAATGCTCCGGGTAATAAACCGGAAGCTGAACTGACTGGTTTAAAGTGAGCTCCGAAACCATTTTCAGCAAAAACTTCGGATATGTGCGCAAATCAACTCTGTCCTTGTGAAAGACCAAGTAGGGTTCCCTACATGTGAGGGCTTGAAGTTCCGAAATGCACAGCGTTGAAGTGACGGCTACCACAAGCAGTGTTTTCCAGGAAAGGAAACAGAGCTCAGCGCTCATCGCCAGTTCGAAAGGTGGGAGAGAGAGCTGTCTCCAGGACGAACAGGAGATCCCAAGGGGGAACAGGGTCCCTGATGGGAGGTTTGATATGCAAAATGCCATGCAGGAAAGCTTTGGAGACCACCATCTGAGCCACCGTTTTACCTGACACAAATGAGTGGTAAGCGGAGGTGGCAGCCAGGTGTACCTTGATGGAGGAATAGCTAAGGCCTTTCTCGAAGAGAAGTAGCAAGTATTCTAGGACCGTGTTAACCGGACAGACCAACGCGTCCACCTACTTAGTTATGGCCCAAATGCAAAAACATTTCCACTTCATAGCGTAAGTGGCCCTGGTGGCAGGTTTCCTAGCCTCGACTAACACCTGGGCAACCTGGTCAGACACCCCAAACCGGACCTTGGCTAGGTCCTGAGGAGCCAGGCATGCAAGTGAAGAGAACGCAGATTCGGGTGTAACAGAGACCCGTTGTCCTGCGTCAAAAGATGCGAGGATAGAGGAAGAGGTACTGGAGACTCTGCCGCTAGATGCTGCAGTAAGGGAACCCAAATCTGGTGAGGCCACAGCGGAACAATAAGAATAACGGCGGAAGGTTCCAACTGAGCATTGAGGAGGACCTTCTGAAGAGGAAAGGGAGGGAAGGCATAAAGGAACCTCCCACTCTAGCAGGCAGACAACGCATCTTGCCAGAAAGCTCCAGGCTCTGGACCTTGCGAGCAAAAATTCGGCAGTTTTGCGCTGAATTGAGATGTGAAAAGTTCCACCTCTGGTGTCCCCCACAGGCAGAAAATGCGATCTACAATGTCTTGATGCAGTCCCCACTCATGAGTTTGCGATTTTGTTCTGCTGAGCGTGTCTGCCAGCATGTTCTGAAGCCCGGGAAAGTGAACTGCCGTCAGAAACAGCTGGTGTTACACGGCCCAATCCCAGACCCGCATTGCTTCTCTGCAAAGGAGGTAGGAATGCGTGCCGCCTTGTTTGCTTATGTAAAACATCACCAAAGTGTTGTCTGTCTGCACAAGAAGGTGGCCTGGAGATAGGACTGATACCAAGGCTTATAGGGCATAGTAGAGCACAGCTTTCATTTCCAGGACATTGATGTGCAGGATCGCTTCCAGGGGAGACCAGGAACCCTGGGTATGGTGGGTCCCCAAATGTGCACCCCATCCCTGGGACGGTGCGTCCGTTGTCAGAGACTGGGATGGCACGACCAATTGAAAGGGTATGCCCTTCAGGAGATTGTTGGACGACATCCACCAACGAAGCTCCCGGCAGGATTGGCTCTGATATTCTGAAAAGGCATCCAGATCATCTGACATCTGGTCCCACTGGACCCTCGGGGACCACTGAATGGTCCTCATGTGGAGACAAGCCAGAGGAACTGACACTATGGCCACAGCCATGTGCCCCAGCAATCTGGGAATGAATCGAGCTGGCACCTGTGAGGCCGAAGCGACCTGGGACGCGATGGTCTGAATGCGACCCGCTCTGTCGGGGGGAAGAAAAACTTTCCCGAGAGTGGTATCCAAAGAAGCTCCTATAAAGTGGAGGATCTGAGATGGAGACAGGTGAGACTTGTCCCTGTTGATGGTGATTCTGAGACTCTGGAACAGAGAAATGGAATCCCTGAGTGTCTCTGACAGGTGAGGCCTGGAGTGGGCCAGGAAGAGCCAGTCGTCCAGGTAAGGAAGCACAAACTGGCCCCCTCTTTGAAGTGCTGTGGCCACGACCGCCAAGCACTTGGTGAAGACCCTTGGGGCCGAGGACAGACCAAAAGGGAGGACTCGGAACTGGTAGTCCTCGTTTTCGAACCTGAACCTGAGGAATCTCTGATGGCTGCTGATAATGGGGATATGCAAGTAGGTTTCTTGCATGTCCAGAGATGCTAGCCAGTCTCCTGCCGAAATGAGAGGGAGGAGAGTGGGTAGAGAAACCATCCAGAATCTCTTGTAGGAGACCCATTGATTTAGATCACTGAGGTCCAGAATGGGTCTGAGATCTCCCGACTTCTTCTGAACCAGGAAGAAGTGAGAAAAGAACCCCTGTCCTGAATCGGCCGGTGGAATCAGCTCGATGGCCCTTTTGTCCAGAAGTGAGAGTATCTTCTGTCTGATCAGGGCTCTATGCTTCCTTGGGTACTGGGATGGGGGTGGTGGTCTGTCCGGAGGAACGGATGTGAACTTGATGGAGTGCCCGAACTCCACGAGTTCCAGTATCCAATGGTCGGAGGTCACCTGAGCCCACGCATAAACGTAGAGAGAAAAGCAGCCTCTGACCGGCTCCTCTGGAGGAAATACAAGAGGAGAAGGGTCGCCTAAGTAGTCAGGCATTGGGTGGGGGAGGGAGGGCTGCAGTGACTGCCTTGGGTGGTCTAGAGGTGGAGGCTGAGGAGCCTCTGGCTCTGCCCCTATGACCAAAGCCTCCTCGTTGAGCCTGCTGCTGAAATTGGTGTCCCCCATGGCCACGAAAATGAGGCTTTCGCACACACCCCTGTTTCGGGCGGTACACGGACTGCATGGAACGGATAGCCTTTCCAGAGTCCTGCAGCCTGGTGATGATTCGCTCCGTGTAATCGCTGAAGAGCACGGAGCCTTTAAAGGGAGCATCCAGAAGATTGGTTTGAACATCTGGATCGAACCCTGATGCCCGAAGCCAAGCATGGCGATGGAGGCAGATACCAGTGGTGGCCGCCTTGGAGGAGGTGTCCGCAGAGTTGTAGGCCGACCTCAGAATGTGGGTACCCACGTCTGAGCCAGTCTGCAGCAATTTGGCAAGCTCAGTCCGCTGAGGACAATCGGGTAGGCTCTGCACCATGTCCAATCCTTGTTCCCAGAGGGCATTCTGGAACTGGACCATGTGTGTCAGGAAGTTGAGAATCCTGATACTGCAGGTGGCAGCTGAGTACACCTTACGGCCCATGGAATCCAGCTGCTTTGATTATCTATCAGGCGGCTGGCTGCTCAGATGTTTGGGCCTCTGTGAACTATCATGAGCTGCTGAAATCACCACAGAGTCCACAGCGGGTGGTTCGGCTAAAAAGGAATGGTCCACAGGCGCCCAGTAGAACTGGCGAGCCTTCTTTGGCACAGCAGAGGAGGAATGAGGGCGCTTCCAGGTCACACGTGTGACATCAGCAAAAGTGTCGACCATGGGAGGGATGACCAGCGGCTTTGGGTCTTTTTGGCGGAGGTATTTAGCCAGCCGCAATCACTCGGGGTCCAGGGCCTCTGTGTCCCAGCCCATGTTGGCCTGGATGTGCCTCATTACCTCGAGAAAGCTAGGGTCATCTGGAGGGGAATTGGGGAAACCCTCCGTGTCCCCTAGGTCTGGCTCCAAGTAGGTGGAGGAAGAGTCCGAGTCTACGTAGGATGTGGTAGGAGAAGAGGGTGAGGGACTGCGTCTCTTCCCTTTAGGCCTCTTGTCCAGAGGAGGAGAGGGGGAATGAGAGGAACTGCTGGACCGGTCCCTCTTAGATTTTTTGTTGTGCTTCTTAGGAGGAGGCATGTCGTCCCCCCACCCCGCCCCCTGGTTCGACTGGATCAGGAACCATCACCAGAGTAGGTGGAGGCACCCCCACTGGTAGGTCTTTTTTAATCATGTCCCACCAGTGGGGGAAAAAAATCCTTAACCTATGAAAGGTGTAATTTTGGAGAGTCAGGTGTTGGCTGAGGAGCACCCAAGCCTGTACTGGCGTCGGGTCCAACCCCTTGTCGACCGGCATCGGCCTAAAGGGGGACATCGGGGCGGCATCAGCGCCACAGTCATCGGGGTCTGGTGTCTTGGGCAGACCAGCGACCGTGGAGAACAGATGTCTGAGCTGATGTCGGGCATCAGGGACAGGACCGGCATCGGGCAGGCCGGCGTCGGCTGAACTACGACCAGTGGCAGAATAACCTTCGCCGGGTCAGGGCCGAGGAAGTGGCGGGCGGATGAGAGTCCGGCGTCTGTTTCTCCTTGGGGACCGATGGGCGTCGTTCCAGGTCATGAGATGAATGATGGTCGGTGTTATAGCTTGAGGCCTTCTCAGCCGAACGCCAGTCAGAAGCCGGAGGCTGGCGTCGGTCTGAGGTCTTGTGTTTTGGTGACAAAGAGGAAGCTCTGATGTCCAAAGACCCGGAGGCCTTGCTCAACTCCTGGGAGTCAGCTTTAGAGGAGGAAGCCAAGCAGGAGGAGCCCTTACCTGAGCCCTTGGATTTCTCAGAGGGCTGAGACACTTTTATCGGCTGGAGAGAAGCCGTTGCGGATCCCACAGACGAAGGTTTAAGGGCTGTGAGGCGGGAGTCATGCCCCAAAGACTCTGACTTCAATCCCAAAGACCTGTGCTTTGAGTGGGCTCTCACTCTGTCCTGTTCCCTTGTGGTGCTTTCTGGCAGGCTGAGGATCGGATTCCCCCGAGGAAGAGGCCCGTTCCATGGCGGCAAGTCTCGTCTCTGCTAGGAAGGCCGCAAGGGACTTCTGGTGCCGGATTCACATCTGCGAATTAAAGGCCTGGCAATGAGGGCAGGCATCGGTGCGATGGTCGGGCTCCAGGCAGTAGAGACATGCAGAATGTTCGTCTTTAGTGGGAATCTGTCACCCACAAGTGCACTTATTTATATACAAGGACACAGATGTCGAAAAACAAATGAGAAGTGAAAAATTCTAACGGTGGAGATGAACAATACTAGCCGAAACACTGAACTAACCCTGACCATGCAGCGGGAAAGAACTGGAGCACGTGGGGAGCTCCTCCCTTATATTGGGTGACATTGGGGGTGGAGCCGACGTCGGCGGGGTGTATTCCCCACGTTGGTACTGCTAGAGAAAAAGTTGCCGGAACCGCCACCGGGTGCCATCAGTCATCAATGTTGAACCTGCTGCAAGAGCTTCTCCTCGAAGTAAGATCGGTAATTATTTGGACAGGTGCGATGTACAGGCCCCTGGCACAGGGGCAGAACTTAGATAAGAAAATGTTAGAAGCAATTGGCAGGCTGGCTGAAAAGGGGGAGATGCTGCTGGTGGAGGACTTCAACATGCCGTATGTAGATTGCAGCCTTGCTGTGGCAGCTTCAGCCAGAAGCATGGACATCCTGGACTCCCTGCAGGGGGTGTTCATCAGGAAACTGGTCAGTGATCCCACTTGTGATGGGGCAGTACTGATCTGGTGCTTACTTACAGGGACAGTATTGCGGACGTCAAAGTGGGAAGTAATCTGGGGACCAGTGATCACTGTACAGTGTGGTTCAACATAAGAACAGCTACAGAATCCAACCACACAATGGTGTGAGTCCTGGACTTCAGACGGGCTGATTTTACAAAGATGGGTGAATGCTTCAGGAATGACCGGGCAAGTGGATAGGAAATGGATGGGGTGGAGAAAAAGTGGGCCAAACTAAAAGAGGGCACAGCGAAGGTAACTAACCTCTGTGCCAAGCAGGTAGGCAATAGTAGGAGACTGCTACGGGTCTCCAAAGAGGTAGCAGAAATGGTAAAGGCTAAAAAAAGGTAGCATTCAGAAGGTATAAGAAGATCCAAAGAGAGGAGGACAGCAAAGTATATGTGGGAAAACAAAGGGAGGCAGGTAAAGTAGTAAGAAGCGCAAAGGTGCAAACTAAGGCAAGAATAGCTCAGGGAGTTTCAAAAGGGGACAACATCTTTTAGGTATATTAGCGAGATATTAGTGAGAAAACAAAGATAAAGGAAGGGATAGTAAGGTAAAAGGGGGGGGCAACTGTACAGAGGGGAGTCAAGGAAAGGCAAACACCCTGAGCAAATACTTCTGCTCAGTATTCACAGTGGGAGGAGAAGGAGAGGGACCATGAAAAGGCGCAAGGGCTTTGAGGGAAGGGAAATGGACACTAGTCTGATTTCTGAGGAGAACATTCGGAAAGCACTTGCTAACCTGAAGGTGGACAAAGAAAAAATTACTCACCTTAGTAATGTTGTTTCTTCTAATGGAGTCTTGCTATATTATGACAACTGCAGTATGACCGCAGGTTAGAACTGCTCCGGAGGTGAAATAATTAACTTTCCATGCAGGCATGGAACTTAGAGCGCGAGCTCGGTTGAAAACTCTGTCTGTTGTGCTTCAAAGGTAAACTGTCAGATCTTTATGAGCTAAAACTCACTAAGGTTCTGTGTGGAAGCTGTAAACCTACACTAGCCAACTGGCTACTAACATAAACACTCATTTTTTGGTCTAAAACAAAGACTCAAGTCAGGAGACCCAAAAAATGCAAAAACACAACACCAATTCACCCAAAAAATAGGTAAAAACAATAAGGTGGGCATCAAAAGTGCCAACCCTGTACTGCCACCCACATCCCAAAACAGAGGTTCTGAGAGGGGCAGGCAGGGAGGGAGGTCATAATATAGCAAGACTCCATTAGAAGAAACAACATTACTAAGGTGAGTAATTTTTTCTTCAAACAACATGAAGTCTTGCTATATTATGACAATTGCAGACTACACAGCAGTACCCCCATGGAGGAGGGACAGAACCTACTTAGGAAATAGGCTCTGAAGCACGGCTGTGCCAAACCGAGCATCACTCCTAGCCTGGATGTCCAAGGAGTAATGCTTGGTAAAAGTGTGAACTGTTTTCCAGGTAGCTGCTTGACATATTTCTAGAATAGGAATGTCTCTGGCAGCAGCCAGAGAAGCAGCTGTACCTCTGGTAGAGTGAGCCCTCAGGCCTGAGGGAGGAACTTTACCCAACTTCTCGTAGCAGAATTGGATACAAGAGACAATCCACCTGGCAATGGATCTTTTAGTGGCTGGCTTCCCTTTCCCAACTCCGCCATAGGTAAGGAACAGTTGGAGGGAGTCAAACCTATGACCCTTGGTACGCTCTATGTAGTAACTAAGGGCTCTCTTCACATCTAGGCTGTGCAGCCTCCTCTCCCCAGAGGAGGAGTGGTCAGTGAAGTACACTGGAAGAGAAATAGATTGATTAAGGTGGAAATCTGAAACCACCTTAGGCAGGAACTTTCTGTTAGTCCGAAGGACCACCTTATCTCTGTGGAAAGAGATAAACTCCTGCTCCACTGACAACGCTTGTAATTCACTTATGCATCTGGCAGAGGTGATGGCTACCAGAAACACAGTTTTCCAAGTCAAGTACTTGAGCTCAGCTGAAGACAAGGGCTCGAAAGGGGGTTGCATAAGCTGAGCAATGCAAACATTAAGATCCCAGGCAGGGGCAGGATCTCTGAATGGAGGGTTGGTGTGCAACAACCCCTTAAAAAACTTGGAAAATACGGGATGAGCTGAAAGAGAAGAGGATTTACCTGCTGAAATAAAGCAGACACAGCTGCCAAGTGCACCTTGAGGTAGCGGTCTCAGCCCAAAATTCAGGTGGACCATATAATCCAGGACTGTGGGTAGATCAGCAGAGACTGGGGAAATATGCTTTCCGAGCACCATATGGAAAACCTTTTCCATTTGGAATTATAAGTAGCCCTGGTGGAAGGCTTCCTTGAGGCCTTCAATATATCCATTACACCTTGGGAAAGGTGTAAATCAGCAAACTCTAACTCTTCAAGAACCAAGCCTTGAGACTGAGAGATTTGAGATTCGGGTACCAGACCCTTCCCTGGGCACAGGTTAACAGATTGTGATTCTTTGGAAGGCACAGGGGAGGGTGGACTGCTAAGGACAGCAGGAGTGGATACCAGGGCTGTCTGGCCCAGTCCGGAGCTATCAGAATGACCTTGCAGGATTGGGATCTGATTTTGACTAGCACTTTGAACAGGAGAGGAAAGGGGGGAAAGGCATGGAGAAACTTCCCCTCCCAATTGAGGGCTAAGGCATCCAGCGAGGAAGAGCCCAATACTGGGGGCCTGCAGCAAAAGAGGAAGTTGGTGATTGTCTGGGGCTGCAAAAGATCTATCTGCGAGGTGTCCCATCTGGCAAATACTACTCCCAAGACCAGGGGATCCAGTGACCAGTCGTGGTGGCCCTGGGAAATCCTGCTGAGAGCATCTGCCAGGACATTATCCTTGCCTGGGAGGTGAACTGCCATAAGAGAGGTGTTCAGGGAGTTAGCCAGAGACCACAATCTCATCGCTTTGGTGCACAAGGCCGTAGACCGAGTGCCCCCTTGCTTGTTGATGTATCACATTGTAGTGGTGTTGTCTGTTCTGACCTGAATACTCTTGTTCTGAACAGATTTGGAAAAAACTTGAAGTGCTAGAAAAACTGCTCTGAGCGCCAACAGGTTGATGTGGAGCAGAGATTCCTGGGGAGACCACAGATCCTGGGTGGTGAGGTCGCCCATGTGAGCTCCCCAGCCCAAGAGGGATGCATCTGTAGTAAGGATTAGAGAATGAGACTGAGTGACAAAAGGAACCCCTTGTCTCAGGTTGGTCTGATCCTGCCACCACTGTAGGGCTTGGATCAGGGTTCGAGTTACTGGGATCAACTTGGTAAGAGGATCCTTTCTTTGAGACCAAAGGCTCTCAAATGGAACTGGATGTCCCTCATCTGAAATCTTGCTCCCTGCACACAGCTGTGGAAGCAGCCATGTGCCCTAGGAGCTGCAGAAAGTGCCTTGCTGGCCGGGAGACCTGCAGGGTAAATGAGGAGGCCAGGGAGACCAGGGTCTTTGCCCTGTCTAGGGGAAGGAAAGCCCTGGCTTCCTGTGTGTTCAGCTCTGCGCCTATGAAGGTAAGAAGCTGGACAGGCTCCAGAACTGACTGAGAGATTCAGAAGGAAACCTAGAGAGGTAAGCAGTTGCTGCGTTATCTGGAGATGTAATTTGACCTGGTCTGGGGACTGGCCTACTATGAGCCAATCGTCCAGGTAAGGAAAGATGGCAATCTTTTGCCTTCTTAGGTAGGCAACTGCTACTGCCAGACATTTGGTAAATACCCTTGGGGCAGAAGTGAGGCCAAGGGCATTGCTCTGAACTGGTAGTGGCCTGAGGGCAGCTCGAACCTGAGATTTTCGATGGGAGCCTCTGATGGGAATATGGAAGTAGGCATCCTTGAGGTCCAGGGAAGCTAGCCAGTCCCCTGGCCTTAGAGAGGAAGAGTAATTCCCAGAGTCACCATTTTGAACTTTGGCTTTAAAGGTGCTTGTTTAAATATCTGAGATCCAGGATGAGCAGCCATTCTCCTGTCTTTTTGGGGTAAGGAAGTACCTGAGTACAAACCTTTGCCCTGGTGTGGGGAGGAACCCTTTCCACAGCTCTGAGAGCCAGGAGGTGAGACCTCTGCCTCTAAGGCAAGAGCCTCTGATGGATTTGCAGGTGGAAAGGACCTGGTTCTCAGCTTTGGAAATTTTTTGAAACTGAGAACCAGTCCCTGGCTTACTACTTCCAGGACTCACTTGTCTGATGTTAAAGACTTCCAGTCCTGGACAAAGTAAGCCAGCCTGCCCCCTACAGGTAGAGGAGAATCGGCCCTGGCAATCCCATCAGGGTGCCTGTTTGGCAGGGGCTTTGGGCTGAGGGGTGGAAGCAGACCTGCTTGTACCCCGTTTGCCTCTTCCTCTAAAGAACCCCCTCTGAGAATAGGCGGAGGAGGAGGAAGCTTGGGCTTGGTAAAAAGGCCTATGAAAAGGCCTGCCCCTGCCTCTAAGAAGCTGCTTTTGAGGAGTGGCCTGCCTTTCCTTGGCCTGTGCACTCCTATAGGTGGTCCTATATTCATCCATTTTCTTCATGTAATTCTCTGTTTGCTCCCCAAACAGAGAATTTCCCAACAGGAAAATCCATGGCCTTGGACTGGGTGTCCTGAGACAGGAGTAGTACATCTGAGCCAAGCCATCCCATGGCAGCCACAGATGTAGCCATGACTCTTGATGAAACATCATTAGAGCCCACTGCAGCATGAAATTGCACCTTGGATGCCTCAATACCATCCATAGCCACCTGTTCCAGCTCCCTGGCAAGCTGGTCAGGGACTTGTTTTGCTAGGGCCAGCACAGTATCCCATCTGGATTTCTGGTACCTAGCAGCATAAGCCATATAATTTGCTTGTCTGAGCCCCAAAGATGCTGCCATGTACTGTTTCTTTGCCATAGCATCAATCTTCCTGGAGTCCTTCTCAGGGGTGTGAAGCTAGGGAATATTAGCTTGTCACAGGCTGCAGCCTGCACTACCCCACATGGCTGCATTGCTGAGCAAGGAAATCAGTGTGACGAGCCAGATAAGGTATACCTCTTGTCCATCCTTTTATCCACAGGAGGTATAGTGTGAGGAGTTTTAAAACTTTTACTGTCTGTTTCCGAAAAGATTTATGCAAAGGAATAGACAGTCTCCTAGACTCTAGAATATCCATCATTTCTACATAGTCTGGCTCCTCCTGGTCATCAACAGCTTCCTCAACAGGGAGCTGGAGAGTTTCAGCAACTTTTTTATAAAACATGAAATGAGAAGGGGACTCAGAAAGTCTTGGAGGAGAAACCCCTAGGGGTCTATCTGGAGAGATGTCCGGATCAATGGGCACATCCAGATCTTCAAAACCATATTCACTCTCCTCCTATTCCTCTTCCCCCTCCCCCGGTTCATAAAAATCCTCAAAATCATAATCTTGAACCGGTGGAACCGGCCGAACCGAACGCTTACTGAAATCCTTACTGAGAAGGTGTCGGTTCGGTCGGAACCGGAGAGAGAGACTGGACAATTTTAATTGCTTTAGCTATTTCCTCAACAGTTGGGGAGAGAAATTTTGGCTCTAAACTAGCTGACTTTCTAGCCCTTTTTGATGGGACCGGCTCCTCAGAACCGGCTCTTCGTTTGCCCGAGGAAGTATCGCCCTGGTCAGAGAGCACTCCCTCCGGTTCTGTTGGTACCGAACCGGGCTGGCCATCCAGGTCATCGGACTTTTTGACCTCCCTTTCCCTGAGCCTACCAACTCTCTTATCTATGGTGGCAGCAGGGAAATTGTGACAAATCTGGCAGTCTGAATTGAGGTGGTCAAACCCCAGACAATAGACACATGTGGTGTGTGGGTCAGCCTTAGCAAAGCTTCCCCACAAACACTACAGTGTTGAAACCCAGTGGGTCGGTTTTCTTTTGGGTTTTCTCAGACATAATGCCAGCCCAGCAACTTGCCCGGTTTATGGCAATCCACCAAGCAAGACACGCTATCGGTTCCAACCGTGTCACGAATCGGTGGGAAAACTAATGAAATCCGTTTTTAAGAACCAATAAGAACCGGGAACCACACTCTAAAAAAGGGCTAGCAGATTTAAATACAACCTGATCAGTTCAGACAGAACCGATAACAAATTACAAGCTCCACACAGAAAAAACTAATGTAAAACCTATCTATTACTTACATTACCACAGACAGAGCTTGAACCGACCAGTTGCGGTTTAATTTTGGCTAAAAACCGAAAAATAACACTTTTAAACCGACAAAATGAACCGAGCAGAAGGAGAAATCTCCGGAGCGACTGTTCAGTGAGGCGGAGTAAAGAATCTGACAGTTTACCTTTGAAGCACAACAGACAGAGTTTTCAACTGAGCTCGCGCTCTAAGTTCCATGCCTGCATGGAAAGTTAACTATTTCACCTCCGGAGCAGTTCTAACCTGCGGTCATACTGCAATTGTCATAATATATCAAGACTTCATGTTGTTTGAAGCTATGGGACCAGATGGGGCACATCCAAGGGTGCTGAGGATGCTCAGGGAGGTAGTGGCTCTGGTGCTGGCTGCATCTCTAACAGGCCAATTTAACAGATCACTAGAGACCATCATGGTCCCAGGGGACTGGAGAAGGGCAGAGATGGTCCCACTTAACAAAAGTGGTAGCAGGGAAGAGGCAGGCAATTACAGGCCTGTCAGCTTGACATTGGTGGTGAGTAAATTAGTGGAATCACTACTGAAGGAAAGGATTGTGGATTATCTTGCATTCAATGGATTACAGGATCCAAGGCAGCATGGCTTGACAGGGAGAAGGTCTTGCCAAACAAATCTAATTTCTTTAACTGGGTGATCAAGGAACTGGAGCGGTGGACATGGCTTACCTGGATTTCAGCAAGACATTCAACACTATTCCACAGAGGAGACTAGTAAGCAAGTTGGTGAACTTGACGATGGGAAATAAGGTGGTAACCTGGGTAGGAAACTGGATAGAGGATAGTGATAAACAGAGTTTGCTACGAGGAAGGGAGGGTGAACAGTGGGGTACCTCAGGGATCAGTGCGGGACCCAGTCTTCCTCAATATCATCATAAGTGACATAGCAGAGGAACTAGAAGGAAAGGTCTGCCTCTTTGCGGGTGACATCAAGATCTGCAACACGGTAAACACTCTTGGGGGGTGGAAAGGATGGGTCGAGATCTGAAAAGACTGGAGGAGTGGTCAAGGGTATGGCAGTTAGGTTTTAATGCAAACAAGTGCAAAATAATGCACTTGGACCATAGAAACCCAGGAGCAGAGTACAAAATGGGCAGAGTGATATTGACAAAGACCAAGCAGGAAAAAACCTAGGATAATCATATTAGATTACCTAAAAGTGTCCGGGCAGTATAACAATGCAGTCGGAATGGCTAGTGGGATGCTGCGGTGCATAGGAAGGGGTATCACCAGCAGGAAAAGGAGGTGGTGCTGCCCCTATATAGATCGCTGGTAAGACCTCACCTTGAGTACCATGTCCAGTTCTTGAGACTACATCTCAGGAAGGACATAGAGTGGAGGCAGTCCAGAGGAGGGCTACCAAAATGGTGCAGGGTCTGCATCAAATGCCTTACAAGGAGAAGCTTGAGGAGCTAAAGATATACACCCTAGAGGGAAGGAAGACACAATAGAGATCTTTAAATACCTCACATGGGTAAATAAGGTATTGAAGGGAGGTATTTTTGCAGACAGAAATGTGGTCTAGAACTAGGGGGCATGCTATGAAACTGGATGGGGGTAAAGTCAAGAGGGATGTGAGGGAGTACTTCTTCACAGAATGGGAGGTGGATGCCTGGAACAGTCTTCCAGCAGAGGGAGTGGAGGCAAGAACAGTGGTGGGATTCAAAGATGCTATGACAGGCACATGTAAATCATAGGTGTAAGGAAGGGAGGGGAGGAGATGGCGCTGTAGATCAAGTCAGGTCTGCAGCAAAAAACGAAGGTTTAACAAAAACAGAAAAAAGAAAGAAAAGGAAAAGGGAAGACTGGGTGGGCCTAGTGGCCCTTATCTGCTGTCATATTCTATGTTTCTATGCTACTCGGACTTGGAGGAATCTTCAACCAGAAAAAAACATTTCCCTTCTTGCCCTCCTTTTCTAGAACGCAGACATTCTAGACTGGACCAGACAGATAATGCATTCCATTTTAATCTACGCTACAATCTCTACAATTCAGCTTCCTTGGGTGGGATCTGTTTTGTAGTCACCTTCTGGTAATTGCCATAACAGCCACTATGGTTGGTATATGCCATAAATAAATACTTTCTTTTCCTTGTAAGGATTTTGGCCTGACACCAAGAAATAGGTTTATGCAGGACGGGGGTTCCAGTATGTTAAGAATGTTAGAAACACTTAAACCCTAGCTCAGAAAACCCTCAACTTAGTACAGGATCAATGGGCATAAGTTACGTTCCTCTCCTCACATCGTCTCCAGCAGACCCATTTACTCTGTGTGTGGGAAGTGAAAAAAAGTACAGTTACATAAGAACTTACAGTAAGAGTAGATCTTCGAGAACAGCTCTTGCAGGACGGGGGCAGGTTACACCATTAGGACTGAAGCCGGCAGGTGCCAGGACCCCATGGAAAAATTCTAGCTAGCAGTATCCAGCGGGAGACCACCCCCGATGTCGGCCCCTCCCCAACATCAGGCATCACATAAAAGGGGGCAGTGCCCCAGCATCCCCAGTTCTCCTGCCAGAGACTCCCAGCCCAAAGGTGATATCTGGAGGGGAGATTGAGGCTCCGCTTCCAAAGGAAGGTTTGTAATAGGATGGCATCAAAGATGCTGTAGCCTAGAAACTAGGTCAGAAGACTCAACCTCCAGAGGGGAAGGTGGGAGGGAAACTACCTGCTGCAAGAGCTGTTCTCGAAGATCGACTGTTATGCAAGTTCTTATGTAACTGTACTATCTTACTTCTATAGGCTGCCGCCTTGCAGCAGGTTACACCATTAGGACCATTTCCCAAGCAGTTAGGGAACTATTCCATTATCAGGAGAAGGATAGGAGAGATGTTGGTCAGATTTCAGGACAAAAGTCCCTGAAGGACCGCCAAGTCGAAACCTGCTCTGCACCTAGAGGCAATATCCAGACTGTAATGCCTAATGAAAGTGGTTACAGTGCTCCAGGTTGCTGCTGCACAGGTGGCATGATGTGGAGACGTTCTTGAGCGCAGCGAAGGAGGTAGCCACTAGAGTTGTCAGAACCCTCTGAAGTTCTGGGTTCCAGTTCTAGTCTAGAACTTTTGAAAAAGTTCTAGGGTTCTAATCTTTTTTAGAACTCGAACTGTATTTTTTAATTGTGCTGCCAGTAATGAAGATATTGATAAAATACATTTGAAGGAAAAACTGTTCAGTATAAGGGGGGAGAGAAATTATCATGTGTAACATTGATAGGAATACAACTAGGTTTATCTATGGTTTCTTCTGTTATGCTAAAGGCAGCAACTTATGTAACAGGCCTAGACTCATTGTGGGACAGGAGTGTGCCAAGAGGCAGATTGCACAGAGTTGCTTCAAAACTTTGTAGGAAAGCTGACAGTGTCCCTTTATGAGATGATCTGGTATAAGTTAAACATTTGCATACACATGCCTCTGGTGTTGTAAATGAGTCCTTAAATGTTTGTGAAGTACAGGTACACTGAATTACTTGACTACGGTGACCACAATTGGATTATCCTTCTAAAATGACTTGGTTAAAATGTTGATGTTAGAAGCTGTTAGAGCTGACAGAATAAAAAAAAACAAAAAACTGAACTGCAGTTTTTATCAGGGGCATTTAGGAAGCAAGATGTTTTAACATTTCAGTGAGCACTGACGTCAGGCTTTGTCGGGCTTTTTGTCTGTGTTGGGGAAGTGTAGGTGGAGCAGCCTTGCAAATGTTAATACCAGCTGCAATTAACGACCAGGAGTAAAAGAGCAAATGGCTGGGTGTTTTTTTTTTTTCCCCTTCTTTCTTTTTACTGATAATATAAACCGAGTCAGGAAAACAGTAAGGCTAATGAAGTATCAATATATCAGTAGCAGACATGGGCATGGGGGGGGAATAAAATCAGAGGTAGACATTGCTGGCAGTATAGCCTAGAGGTTAGAGTAATGAGCTGTGAATGAGCTTAGTACATCCAGTAGACCGACATGGGTTTGATTCCCACAACCTCCACTTGCATACTATGTGATGCTGAGCAAGTTACTTAACCTCCCCAGTAATCCCGGATCACCCCTGAAAACAGGCACCTGTGCCTAGTGGGCCTTACCCTGTTACCAAAGATTAACATGAAATAAATAGACATCTGCTAATAAAAGTATACAGGACAAGCAACAGACCTGAAGAATGCAGCATTTTTTTTTTTCATGTGAACTCTGATCTGAATAGTCTCTGATATCAATGAAGGACAGGCATTAAACATGTAAGCCCAAGACAGCCTCAAAGATATATGGCATGCTCTGTACTTCAGAATGGTTTTGCAGAGGAAAGTGAGCTGTGCAAGAGAAGCAGCGAAGGTCTGAACATCTTGTTTCACAATAAACGTGGCTTGCATGGCTAAGGTTCTTCTGCAAAACCATTCTGAAAGTACAGGCAGCAGTACATCTTCGAGGCTGTCTTGAGTAGATGTTTATTGTCTCTAGATGACATTCCTTGTTTTTTTTTTTATTTTTTTTACAACTGAATCTCTGCAGCTTTGCTTAAAAGAGAAAAAAAAAACAACATAACGGTCTCCCATATCTGTGCTGCTATCTGACTATCGGTGACAAAACCATTCTGAAGTTTAGAGTACATATAGTATATCTTCCAGGCTGTCTTGGGCTGACCTGTTTAATGTCTTTCATTGGATCACATTGCCCCTTGCATTTTTTTTTTTTACAGTTGAATCTCTACAACTTTGCTTGAAAAAAAAAATTTAATAAAACACTTACTAGTCTCCAGTATCTGGTGCTGCTATCTGACCAGCGGTGACAGACTCCCATACTGCAGCAAACTAGTTTAAAGGGGCCACTGTCCGCTTTACCCCTCGTTTTTGCTTTTATTATAGACAAGTGTAAGCTGTCATCTGACAATATAAAGTGCTGGCTTTGTTTTCTTTTGTTCATTTCATAGTCATGTACAGTGTGTTTAACACTCCTTTAGTTATACCATTAAAAATTGACTTAATTTTTGTTACAATTGACTTACTTGGTATATAGAACACAGGAGAATTTGACTTGTTAGATGCCTATAAACCGTTTTTCTCATTATCCTAATAAAGTTCTACCAACCCTCCTAGCAAATGATCTAAATAAACTTAACTTGGTTAGTGAAGTGTAACTGATACTAATTATTCTAATCTGTATATTAACAGCTAGGTGTTAACACAGTGATGGTCCGCTAAATCCTGCCGACAATAGCTCAAATAACCAGTGTAACGCTAAGTACACTTAAAATGTTATTCATATGCACCAAAATGTGTCACTTTGTCTTGCTGAAATGGCAGAACCCAACCTTCGCTAACCAAGTTAAGTTTTTGTTTTCTTTAATTAATATTTTATGTGTTTTTTGTCCCCCATTTTATTTAGAACATTTGTTAGGAGGGTTGATAGAATTTTATGAAGATGATCAGAAAGCTGGTTTATGGTACTCTAGTAAGCATCATATTTGATTGTGCTCGTCATGTAAAACAAGTGGTAAAGAGAGGCATATGAACAGTGAAAAGACCGGAAACTAGATGCCAGACAAGTGGGATTACAGTGTGGCTATTAAACCAGAAAACACACAAAAAAGGCAGGTGTGAGAGAAGTTGAAAGGGTAATATTTCAGCTTGCTTTCATATCCTGGAGAACAATTGCACTGCAGGTAAGGAAAAAGTCTGTATCCACCATGAAAACAAACCAAATTGTTACAGGACCAAATAATAGATGTTTCATGTATGTGCAGGATTACAAAAAAAAAAAAAAAAAGAATACAATAAACAGAAGATTATCAAAGACTGGGGAAAGTGCAATAAGGGCAGAAAATATAAATAGAAACGTTTTGGGCTTTTTTTTTGAGTGGGACCAAGATGTTATTCCTAAGGCAGAGCTCACTAAACTAAATGAATGAACATTTTATTACTGCACTACATGCCTTTGAATGTTTTTTCTGTGTTATTTAAATGTTTAGGATTTTAATGGGTTATACTGTAGCACTTTAAAAACTTTCTAAAATTTTTAAACACTGCTGTAACTTAATAAAAACAAGCAGGCGACATCTGAGGTCTTTCCCAACCTTTTTATAGGCAATTTACTGCACCTCATTACTCCTGGAGAAGAAGGTGATTGGCACCACTTAACACATTTCACTAGTCTCTTTTGCTACAAGGACATGGATTCCTGATTCACCTGGTGTGTGTTCTCATTACAAAATAGTACCCTGACTCACTGCTGTTTACTCAAAGTGGAAAAGCTGCATCACAAGTTTCGTTCTGTGGAAGAAAAGCAAAATTTAATAGAAAAAGCTGAGAGCTCAGCAGAAGTGATAAAGAATTGGATAGAAATTCAACTGATATAGTGATGGTATTAAGGCGGAAAGGTGATGGTGCTTACGAAAATCATGACATGTAGATTTGAAATTGTCTCTCCATGTCTGATGCCGACAGCTGTCTGTTTCACCTAATCAATGACTGGAACTTTAATGCAGCAGCCATTCAGCAGTTCCCAGGTAGGGGAATAAAGTACAAACAGTATTTCAGCTCATTGCTGCGGCAGGCAATAGAAATGGGTTTGGAGTAAACAGCTGCTGACTATGCACATTTGCAGTAGTGTCACAGACATATATATGTGATACACCTGTCACAGTAAACACCGTGCAGCAACCGCTATGCCCTAGTCCCAGATTTAACCCAGTGCTGTTCCGCTTCTTTGGAGAATCCCATCCCCACCACAAACAACAAAATCCCATGGACTATGGTCCCAAAAAACTTTATTAACTTTGGATCATTTTTTCCTTGTCTCTGCAGATCCATTATATATGGCGTTACTTTTGAAACAGATCTTGTCATATCATTCATTGTTTCAACTACATGTCCAGGTTGCAGACAAGTTCTGTTGTCAATATATCCCCTTGTTTGTGAAAGCAGTCATCCTGGGACGTGTAAAGTACATCCATTAACACCATTAGCACTTACTTAACCTAATCCTTTCCACTACATCTTAAATTGGCATAGCAGCAAAGCTACCCCCACCTTTTGTAACAGTAATACAGCCAGTTGTCTTCCACTTTCATTTGCTGGTAAACATTTTCATCACTAACAGAATTTGGGCATTTTTAAATGTTTACATTTTTTTTTCCTCAAGAAAACAGTGTGGTCACTTCTTTTGGCTATGAAATAGTACTGTGGACATGAACTCGAAATAGAGTCAGAAAAATATATAAAGTACACATTATAGGAAACAACAATTTCTTTACTATGTATTATTATATACCATGTATACTGTGGAATGCTATTTACAGTATTTCCCTTGTCTTCCACCAGATCAGATCTGTAAAGAGATTTCTTGTATCTCTGTATGTTTATCTAGTAAACCAATGTCAATAGATACATACATAAATAACTAGTAAGAACCTAGGAAAGTAACTTTAACAGGTACAGTACAGTATCTTAACATTTTTGTTGAAGTGCTGCTTTAAGTGTTGTATTTTATTTATATAACAAAGGGACTTCCCGGCGGAACAATGCATGATGAGTCATGAAAAGAGGTGGGGCTAGGGGCGGAGCTTAGGATCAGGTTTTTTCCTCAACCAAAAGTGGCAACCCTGTATGCAAAGCATATCTGATTACCAATGTCTTAAAACTGTGTACAATTAACGCAATTACACTGTGTTCATTAAATGTGGAGTGCTTTCTGGTAACTAGTCTAATGTCAAGCTAGCAAAATAAATGCATTTTTCTGGGTGTGGTTCTTTATATTCTTTGGCCAGATGCTAAATGATTGTTAAAAGAAATACTCGGGAAAGGTGGCACAAATGAGAAAATAGGGTGCAGCACACAGACTTTGTAGTTTCACTCAGCCAGTGAACAGATCCTAACAGGGACCGGATTGAATAACAGTCAGTGATAATTTGAAGGACTCTTGCAAGAATAATTGTTTGAGTCAGAATACAAAACCTGTGCAGATGCATGGGTGTGCGAAGTGCTAATGGGTGTAAATGCAGTTCAGTCAGATTTACATAAACATATTGTTTTTTAACCAATAAACCAGATACAACCTGCACTTGATGTAACTGTGCTATGTAGAGTACAACACTTTACCTAGTACTAGACATTGGGCCATGTGTAGGGTGTTCGCAACACAAACTCCGACCTTTTATCTGGTTCAGTCCTATTTTTATCCTTTTGTTTATTGTGTCTAGATGTGTGATGGTAAAAAGGAACATATTTTAAATCACAATCCGCATTTATGAGTGTGATGACCCCGAACCTTGCAGCAAAATCTCCTTAGAGGAATGGTTTCTCCTCGATGATACTTATGTGTCCAAAAAACAAAGTAAGAAAAATAATAGTCACAAAAAAATAAAAATAAAATGAAGATCACTGGGTGGGTAATGTGTTCGGTAGTCGGGTAGATCACTGCAAAATTCAACACTATAAAAACTCGAATGAGATTAAAAACACATGGGGCAAATAGAAGATACCAATATGATAACCTACATTTGGGGATCGAACATTTCCAAAGTGTTAAGGGAAACATACACAGGACATGAGCTTTTACTGTGACTGCTCTGTGCAACTGCAAAGGGGCAACAGCAAAATGACTGTGATCAGAGTATAGAAACATGAGACCCAGGGCACATTAGTAATCATACATAATAAAAAAAAAAAAAAATATATAAAAGGAAAACGGAGAGAGACAGCATAGTAAAGAACTAACAGCGATGGATGTAATGACACCACATACATGGGAAAACTACTATACTTGCTAACGCAGAGCCAATCTCCAGTTAACTCCTTTGTTGTGAAACTTACATAGGGCCAATCACAAAAAGCTGCTGCTGCTGGAATGCAACCTTGGATACCGCGACCACTGAAGCCCTAGAGAGACAGTTCAACCAAGGAATGTTATGCTCTTGCAGATCGCAGGATGTGAGCAGACAGCTGCCGATGAGACAGAGAGAGAAAGAATTCTGTGCTCGCTGTCTGTGCTGCATATCAGGGAGGTTGTATGTATCTCGTTCTGTCCGAGAGGGGAAACCGTGACAAGTTCAGGGGACAGTGGGACACTGCAGAATGCTGAGCAGATGGCTGCTGACTCTCTCGCATCATCGGGAGTCAGGACCCCCCACCCCCACCGAGCTGGTGCTGGGAAAGAAAAAGAAAAAGTAGCTGCCGCCTGCTTCATTACTAATAGTTCAAACCTTTTGTGAACCATCTAGTGTTAGGGTTCTAATTAGAACTTCGAACACCAGGAACTCAGAGGTTTCGAATCTTTCTCGAACTAGTTCTGACAACACTAGTAGCTACCCCCTTATAGAGTGACCTTTTAACGGTCCCGGTAAAGGTTTGTTGCGCCTCTGGTAACAGAACGAGATACATTTCACTAGCCATCTGGACAGCGACTGCTTAGACACAGGTGCGCCTAGCTTTCGGTGTGCAAAGGAAACAAGGACCTGGTCCGACTTGCGATGGGATCTGGTTCTAGCCAGATAGTATCTGAAGCTCATATGTACATCCAAGGTGTGTAACAAGGCTTCTCCTCTGTTGGAATGATTGGGGTAGTACACCGGAAGGTCTATATCCTGGTTGAGCGTGACAGCTGAGACCACTTTGGGAAGAAACTTAGGATTTGTCCTTAAGGACACCCTGTCCTTGTGAAAAACCAAATAAGGATCCTTGCACATCAGTGCATGAAGCTCAGAAATTCTTCTGGCAGAAGTAACTGGAGATGCAGCTCGCAATCCACAGCTGGTTCAAAAGGGAGCAGTGCAAGTTGCTCTAGGACAAAGGAAAGATCCCAAGGTGGAATCGGGTCTTTGATGGGCGGTCTCAAATGTAGGATGCCGCGCAAGAAAGCACGGCAAGTCTCTAGTTGAGCTAGAGACCTGTGACCTATTGGTGAATGGTACGCCGAAATGGCACACAGGTGTACCTTAATGGAGGAGTAGGCAAGCCCTGCCTCGTAGAGGGATAGGAGGTAATCTAAAACTGACCTCTATGAGCAATCCAATGGGGTCAATCCACGAGTCTGAGCCCAAATGCAAAATCTATGCCACTTCATTGCATAAGTGGCATGAATGGAGGGCTTTCTGGCCACCACCAAAACGTCTGCAACGTCCTGAGAGACTCCGTATCTCAAGACTGTTATGTTCTTAGGAGCCAGGCATGCAGGTTCAGCGACCGAAGATCTGGATGGACCAAGGAGTCTGCCTCCTGGGACAGAAGGTGAGAGCTGAATGACAGAGGCACCGGTGGTTCCTGGGCCAATTGGTGCAATAGAGGGAACCAAATTTGCCTGGACCAAAAGGACGCTACCATAATGAGAGATGCTCGCTCTTGTTGGAGCTTCAATAGAACCCTCTGGATCAAAGGGAAGGGCAGGAAAGTGTAGAGAAACCTGCCCGTCCAAGAGAGGGACAATGTGTCTCACCAGAAAACACCAGGCCCTGGATCTAGCGAGCAGAAAATGGGCAGTTTTGTGTTGGATGGGGACTAGGGATTGTCTGGCGCCAGGGGAGATACGTCAGATTTGCCCCGCGTCAGGTCTACAGGCACGAAGGCCCTGTCATCAGGTCTGGAGACACTGGCATCTTAGGCAGCAGTCCCACAGGTGGCAGGGTGGGTGATGCCCAGTCGTCCGGCTGGTCGGGTGGCGTCTGGTTGTCCGACATCGGCTGATCTGTCATCAGAGGTGGGGGCGCCAGTTTGGCTGGCGGCTGAGCCCCAGATGGTGGCATGGGAGAAGCCGGCGGGGGGGGTGTCACCTGGTTCGACCCTGGAGAGGCAGATGATGAGGACGTCAGGGGAGCGTACTCCGGACTGGAGTTCCATCTCCTTGTGTCTCTTTCTGTTGTTGGAGTCTGATAGGCAGCCCAACGAAGAGGACACTTCAGCTGGGCAAAACAATGGGCCCCTGTCGGCCGGTGACTAGTCGGCTGGACCTCCTGGCTTAGACCCGGATGGATGCTGAAATGGCCTAAGACTCAGGAGGGGGGGTGCCGAAGGCCCGTGCCCCGAAGTCCCCTCACCCGACGTCTGGATAAAAGTGGGGGGCTTCATCAAAAGTAGCCCTGAGGCAGTTAGGCCTGCTGGGGGGGCAGAATCCGCTCTACCACAGGAGTGGGGACTCGAAGAAGCCACCTTCCGATGCAGAGATCTGGAGTGGGAGTCTGATCTGGGTCTCTCTTTTTCTTTGTGGTGGTGCTTCTCACTGGTCTTTTTATCTTTGTGGGAAGAAGTTGAAGACCCAGGGACTGAAGAGGAAGAGGAGCTATGGCTAGAAGACCTCCTTTGCATGGCAGCTAGTTGCTGCTCCAAAAGATGGGTCTTTAAGGCCTTCAGACAACGGATGCGCATGTGTCAGTTGAAACTGCGGCAAGGCAGGCAGGCCTCAGAATCGTGAGTGGGGCCTAGACAAATCAGGAAGGTCAAAGGGCCGTCTTTCACTGGAATTTGTTTTCCACAAGCACACTTTGATTTTCGCCTCTCTGTAGAAGATGGAGAAGACATGCACGGAAGAAACTAGGAGAAAACGTTAGGAAACTAAGAAAATGCGAAACTTGAGAGAAATGGCGGTTGACTGGCAGCAGGAGGCGTCCGTGGAGCCGATGTGCATGAGTTTATGGTGGGAAAAGAACTGAGGTGGGGCTGGGGACTGCCCCATTTATACCACTGCTTGCCGATGTCAGAGGCATTTCGACATCAGAGGGCTGTCCCCGCTGAGTATTGCTAGCTAGAATTTTTCCGTGGGTTCCTAGTGCCTGATGGCATAGTCCTTAAGGTGTAGCCTGCTGCAAGAGCTCTAACTCAAAGTAAGATCTGCCAAACCCTCTTCAACTCACAGAATTATTGTATTCTTTGTCATGGAGAAAAGGGGAAATGCCCTTCGGGGAACCTCTTAAGATCCAAGGCCTCAGGTATACCTTTCCTCCAGACACTGTGAATAAAGAACCTCTAACTACCCTAGCTGACAGTATTGTCAGGATCCAGGATGCTTAAGATGACGTGCTGCCCAAGCTGATGGGGCTGCCAACCAAGCTGGTCTGATCGAGTGCAGCAGCAGAAAGAATGAAAGGGTTCAATTGGCAGATGAAATAGAGATGTTATGTACTCTGGTCATGATGTTTCTAAGTCATGTTTGAAGAGGGTAGGATAAGGTTGTGGTCCCCTGTTGGTTACTCCATAGGAAGCGCTGCTGTAGATCAGTTGTTGATGAAGTCTGCCATTTGCATGCCTTCGGCAGAGGCTGACAAGCAGAGGAACCTAAAGATGTTCACCTGGTCATGGGATGGTTGGACTGTAGGACATAAAGGAAGTAGTGAAGTCCCAGGCTGCAGGTGCTGCCTAAAGCCCGTCTTGTAGCTGATGCAGTAAAGGTGTTTGCTGGGAAGGTAGAAGGCTGACATAGCTGGTGAGGAATTTATTTATTTCAATTTTGTTAACCGGGTAGGCCCGCTGGACCCCGAAGGATCCTTTTTCAGGGGCAACCCGGAGTTAGTTACATGCAGGGCTCCAGATAAAAGGAGTACTGACCTATTTTACTTGCCTCATTTTAGTAAATACTCTTCAGAAAATTGTTTTAATGAGTACCAATACTCACCCAACATTTGTAAATACTCCACATAGTGCTACATAACATAACTGGTGATTCAAAAGGAAACATTTTTTCCAGATTTACAGCACTCATACCCATCCCAATTTTGTTTTACTAACTGTATTTTTAAAACTGTTCAGTAAATTACTCCTACCTGCCAACATTATCTGGAGCATTGTTAGCACCTGATCAATTCTCAGCTAGAAAAAAACTACATTGTTTTTAAAAATGTACTCCTCACTCCACTCTGTCCAGATATTTGTATGCATCTGAATTTGGTTTTACTCACCTCACTTTCAAAATGAAGAGTACAGTACTCATCCCAAAAAAAATTATCTGGAGCCCTGGTTACATGTACAGTATTTTGGCAATAACAAATACAAGAAATGGTACAGAGGACCAGACCATACAATTCATTAGTGAAAACAAAGTATAGAGTGACAAACATGAGGGTAAGACAAGTACACATTCTGACTAAGCAGAAAGACTTGTGATTCTTAGTTTATGGATGACCAATCGCACAAGTCAAAGGAAGCAGATTCCTCAAGGGACTTGGTTAGTAGCAGGACGAAACCACAAGGGGGAAAGCATCATGAGATCCTGCTGCCTGTTGTTGCCAGTGGGCAAAGCCAGCAGAACAAAGCCACTGAAGGCGAAAGCGTACAGAGTCCTTGACAGCAGAGCCAAGGTGACTGCCCAAGTAATGGAAATCAGTGGCAGCTTCCGATGTGGGCACTGTCTGGTAGGAAGCCACAGAAGGTGAACGTGTATAGAGTTCTAGATGGGCACAGCAAAAGATGAGGCTAGATAGCTGAAGGACTGATGCATGTTGTTGTCAGTGGGCATTTGCCTGCAGTAGAAAACCATAGGAGGCGAATGTGTACTTGGCTCTTGGGAGCAGAGGGTGAGCGACAGCCTAACAGAAGTTGATGTCCGTGTTGTGTCAGTGGTGTTGTCAGCAATACAAGGCAATAGGAAGTGAAGTGTACGGAGTCTTTGAGGTGAGAGCAGGAAAGGCCTGACTGAAGGATGCAGCTATCTACTGCTGATGGGTGCAGTCCATAGTACGAAGTCATAGGAGGCAAAAGCGTTCTGGTCTTTGACAGGAAGAGTGCAGGTAAGGCACAATAGATGGAAGACTGATACCTGCTGTTATTGGAGGACATGTAGCAGCAGTATGAAGCTATTGAGCAAAAGTGTACTGCGTGCTTGGAGGCAGAGGGCGAGTAATAGTCTGACGGATGAAGGCTGCTGCTTGGTTCTGTTGGAGATGTTGCCAGCTGTGTGAAGTCACAGGAGGAGAAAAGAAACTGAGTCAAAGGTGGGAGTTAGCCCAACCGATGGAGG
This sequence comes from Neoceratodus forsteri, assembly GCA_016271365.2. Classification (NCBI taxonomy): domain Eukaryota; kingdom Metazoa; phylum Chordata; order Ceratodontiformes; family Ceratodontidae; genus Neoceratodus; species Neoceratodus forsteri. The sequence continues at coordinate 135,698,751 of CM057457.1, read as the reverse complement.
GATGGAGTCTACTAGTTCCCGGGGTTGCCAGTAGTACGAAGCCACAGGAAGTGAAAGCACACTGTGTCCTTGATAAGCAGAGCATAGGTAAGGCTAGACAGATGAAGGATCGATGCCTGCTGCTGGCATATGGCATCCTCAAGGGAAGAGTGCAGGAACTCTGACTGATACAGACTTGAAGTTGTTGGTGCTGAGCATTACCATCAGTAGCCATGCAGACAAAGCGTACTATGCCTCTGGGCAGAGCGGGTAAGCCTGACAGATGGAAGGATGCTGCTTGATCATAGTTGATGGGTATACTCGACTGCTCAAAATGGGTCCACGGTCACGGAATGTGAAGTACTACTGACATAGGTCAGATATAGCCAGGAGGCCTGTAGGAAGGCTTGGCTAGAGTTCTGGATGGAAATGGAAGCACAGCCATATGGTTATTTGAGGGAGTGACGAATGCCTGAACTGAATAGAGCAGTTGCAGGGGCACAGCAGTGACCAGAATCTGAGCAGAAGGAGGTGCTGTAAAGAGGTTCAGGGAATTAGACAATGGACATAAAAAAGGGACTATCATTATCTCAGTGGGTCTTACCCGGTTACCAAAATTTTAATAAATAATAAACAAACATCAGAGAAGGATTTGGTATCATAACAGTGACAGTCAAGGTTTGAACCAAACAATGCCGACTCCACTGGTTCTTGAGTGCCAATTGGTTTACGGATTCTGAGAAGCAGCTATGGGTGATCGGCCTCCAAAATGTTAGTTTGAGCAAAGCAGACTTGCAGGTTGTGTGGAAGCCAATCAGAGGCCAGAAACAGCAAGAAGGGAATGTCCTTGGGAGGAGGCAGTGATATAGCTAGACAGTGGACTGCAGTGGTTGATGTGGTCACAAGAATGATCAGCTTATTGCGAGCTGTGCAGTAGATGGGTATGCATTCTGAGAGACACTTTATGATAAGGAGATTGCCTTTCTTGGTCTTGTGAGCTGGAAGGAATGGGTGACAGCACTTAGTGGAGTAGCCACACCCAGAAGTCAGAAGGGTGGAGGCCGCACAGGGCAGAGGTGCCGCAGCCAGAGGTCAGGATGGGTGATGGCACTGGGTGGAGGGGCCACAGCCAAAGGTCAGAAGGAGTAGTGGCAGTGGATGGAGAGGCCTTAGCCAGAGGTCAGAAGAAGTAGCAGCCCTGGGTGGAGGGGCCAAAGGTTAGGATGGATGGTGGCACTGGGTTGAGGGAACATAACCAGAGGTCAGGAGCAGAGGTAGAAGCAGGAGTACCTGTAGTGCTGGTTAGGACTTTGTGGCCGTGAGGGTAGAAGCACAGCAGAAGGCAGCTGAGGTAAGGAGAAAGTATTTCTGTTGTTGCTTCAAGAAGGATGAAGGGTATGCTGAGTATCAGTCTTGTGATAGAATGCCAAGTGCCCCAAACTGTTCAGAGCAGAATGACTCCTTTGCTTGGTGTCAGCACTGGCTGGAGAGGCCACAGTCTGAGGTCAGGAGGGACTGTGACAGCACTGGATGGAATGGCCACAGCCAGAGGTCAGACTGGGGGATAGCACTGGGTGGCTAGGCCACAGCAGAGATCAGAAAGAGTAGCAGCTCTGGATGGAGGGGCCATAGCCAGAGGTCAGGACAGGTGACAGCACTGGGTGAAGAGTAAGTAAGTAAAAATGTATTTCATTAAGGCGCCCTTCCCAAGCTCAAGGCGCCTTTACAAAATTCCACATACAGCATTAAAAACCACAGTAATAAATAAATAAATGAAGAGGCCACAGCCAGAGGCTGGATGATGACAGCTTTGGGTGGAGGGGCCTCAGGCAGAGGTCAGATAATGACAGCATTGAGAGGAAGGGCCGCAGCCAGAGGTGGGTGATGACAGCACTGGGTGAATGACAGCTATGGCCCCCTCCATCCAGAGCTGCTACTCTTTCTGATCTCTGCTGTGGCCTAGCCACCCAGTGCTATCCCCCAGTCTGACCTCTGGCTGTGGCCACTCCATCCAGTGCTGTCACAGTCCCTCCTGACCTCAGAGGCAGGCAATGGCACCACAATATGCACAGGGGTTGTAAACAGACCCCCCTCTCAGGGGGAGGAAATGGACAAGGAAATGATAGAAAGTATACTTAGAATGGCAGATAAAGGGGAGATATTGCTGATGGGTGATCTGAATATGCCAGATGTTAACTGGAGTGCAGTTGCAGCAGCCACTTCTAAGAGTGGGGTTATTCTAGATGCCCTACAGGGGGCATGCCTTAGACAACTAGTATTGGAGCCCACTTGAGAGGGGAGCAATCTTAGACCTGGTTCTCTCAAATGGAGATGAAGAGAGGATCACAGATGTAGAAGTGGGTAGCTATCTGGGAACTAGCGACCATCGAACAGTATGGTTCACAATAAACACAGCAATAGAGTCAAGCCATACAAAGACAAAGGTACTGGATTTTAGGAGGGCTGACTTTGCCACAATGGGTGAGTGCCTAAGGAATGCACTAGCAAATGGGCAGGAAGGAGGGGTGGAAGAACAATGGGGAATAATAAAAACTGCCATCACAGAGGTAACAAGCCTTTGTGTAAAGCAAATAAACAAAACGAAATGAGGTAAGAAACCACTATGGTTCTCAAAGGAAGTGGCAGTGAAGGTTCAAGAGAAAAAGAAAGCATTCAGGAAGTACAAGGAATCACAGAAGGAACAGGACAGAGACTGTATCAGTTAAAGCAAAAGGAAGCTGGAAAGGCAGTCAGAACAGCAAAGGCCCAAACCGAGGAAAAGATAGCCAACTCAGTTAAGAAGGGAGATTAAACCTTTTATAGGTACATCAGGGAGTGAAGGAAGACCAAGGGAGGGATAGTGAGGCTTAATAAAGGGAGGGAGGGTGGGCAGAGGGTGACTGAAAAGGCAGAGATACTAAACAAATATTTTTGCTCAGTATTTACAAAGGAAGAGGGAGGTACCTAAAACAAACAGTAGAAACACTCTGGATACAGAAGTTGATACCAGCCCATTTACAGAAGAAAGGGTTCTGAAAGAGCTCTTAAAACTGAAGGTGGACAAAGCAATGGGGCCTGATGAGTTCATCCCAGAATTCTAAAGAACTAAGGGTAGAACTAGTGACACCACTGACTACCCTCTTTAACAAATCATGGGAGGATGGGTGGTACCTGAGGACTGGAGGAGGGCAGATGTGATTCCCTTCACAAAAGTGGGGAGCAAGGCAGAAGCAGGAAACTACAGACCTGTTAGTTTAACCTCAGTGGTAGGGAAAATGATGGAATCACTTCTGAAGGAAAGAATTGTTGAGTATCTAGAGGCCAGAGGGGCACAGGACCCAAGGCAGCATGGATTCACAGCAGGAAGGTCATGCCAGACAAATCTGATATATTTCTTTGACTGGGAGACCAAAGTAGTTGATCAGGGAAGGGCTGTGGACATGGCCTACCTAGACTTTAGCAAGGCATTTGACACAGTCCCACACAAAAGATTAATATACAAGTTAGCCAGCCTGGGAGTGGGTCCCAAGATGACAGCCTGGGTAAAGAATTGGCTGGAGAATAGGACACAGAGAGTAACAGTAAATGGAGTCCACTCTGAAAAAAGGGGGGTTAGTATTAGGACCGGTCCTCTTCAATGTCTTTATAAGCGACATTGCAGAGGGACTGGAAGGAAAAGTATGTCTCTTTGCAGATGACACAAAGATCTGCAACAGAGTTGATGCACAAGGTGTGGTGGAAAGGATGAGAAGGGACTTGGCAAGGTTAGAGGAATAGTCAAATGTATGACAGCTTAGATTCAATGCTAAGAAGTGCAAGGTAATGCACCTGGGAAACAAAAACCCAAGGGAAGAGTACACAATGGGGGGGTGAGATACTAACAACAACAAAAATGGAAAGGGACCTGGGGTAGTCATATCAGATGACCTAAAGGTGGGCAAGCAATGTGAGAGGGCAGCAAGGAGGGCTGAGAATACTGGGATGCATAGGGAGAGGCATCACCAGTAGAAAACAAGTTATTATCCTCTGTACAGACAGCTGGCGAGACCACATCTGAGTACTGCGTGCAGTTCTGGAGACCCAGTCTCAGTAAGACATATGTAACCCTAGATGCGCTATCCCAGGGGCTACTACCCTGCCTGATTTGCCACCAACAGGTTGAGGGGCCTGGATCCAATGGCGGGTGCCTCCACCCAGAGGTCAGGGTTTGCAATAGTTAAACTAACTTGGTCACAGCCCTCTGGGACACTGCAACCCCCTTTCTTCCCACTAGTGGCCCACACAATATATCAGAATTACCTTCACAGTATACACTTACCCCAGGTCTGGTTCTGCACTGGGACCTCCTGTGAAATGAGATACAGTGCAACAATCACAGTACAGTACTTTAACATAGACAAATACCTCAGGCAGTATAACTTTGCTGAAACAAGCAGCTCTGATTTATTTAGAGGGATATAACAAGGACAGGGGAAATCAGGTTAATTAGCTTATCACTCTAATAATCTACTATGGCTCTGTGCACAGGCCTACATCCTATCAGTTACTGTCCCTGGGTACCCAAGCCCTGTGGCTAGTCCAAACCGTGGCAGCTGGTAGGGCCCTTTCACAGAGAAAGGAAAATTAAACAGTCAGCAGTACAGTAATTCCATTTGGATTTAATGTGGCAATTCAACAGGGAGCGACTCTGAATTAGTACTCACGACCTCCAAATAAGATAGGGTCCTTCAATGTCAGCAGGGCTCACTTGAGGTACACAAACCTCTTCACACATCCATATAAAAGAAAGCACTATACCAGGCAGGCTGCATCTGTATCCCGATCGCAATTACTGCACAATACCCGGGAGAACACACAGCAGATTCAGTTCCTGACAGACCGAGTGCAATTTTCAGCAATTCCTCCAGTCTTCTACAGGGTGAGCCTGGTTTCTACTCTTCAGAGATCCTTTGATTCTTTTCACAGGACGATTCAGTCCTAACAAGCTGTTACACAAGCTGCAGACCGAACTCTGGGCCCTTACACGTTTTTGACTAAAACTGCACACTGAAAAAGCACAGGGCTCCTTCCTTCTTCACTGCCAAAGCTCAACTGAAACTCCAACCGACAAAACGGGCATTTCCTTTGAGTTCCTCCCAGTTCTTGACTGGATTGGCTGTCACTCACAATAGACTGCTGCTGTTGGTCCAAAAGGCACTGAAGTCTAAACTACATCTCCCAGAGTCACTGCCCATACAATCCTCTTGTGGCTGGCTCAGATTATGAGTCCAAGTTCTGATTCGTCCAAGGCACCATTTTAGAGCTAGCTTACCCCACACTGATTGGTCCAGTTCAGCAGTTCAAAACTAGAATGGGGAACTAGCAGACACAGTTCTGACTGCAAAGAAAGCAGGTTAGACAAACTGTAATTTCATTATTACTCTAAATAATTTCTGGCAAACAGTTACATCTTTCAGATAGGTTCCCTTTGCACTCCTAGTGACTGCAAAATGAAGTGAATTGGCAGCAGCTTGAGTGGTACTCAATCAAAGAAACACACAGTCCCCATACAAACTAATTATGTCTGCAAGCAGACAGCTCTTAAAGAGACAGTACCAGAGGCTCTAAAAACACTCACTGATAAATGGCTTAAATGCCAAACACCATTCAGGCTTGGAGCATTCAAGCAAGCTCCTGGAAGTCTTTTGGGAACCCCCATTTGCAGGGGGGTTACACATAGACAGGATGGAAGCTGTCCAGAGGAGGGCAACTAAAATGGTGCAGGGTCTGCACCGGAAGACATATGAAGAGAGACTTAAGGAGCTTAATATGTATAGCCTCGAGGAAAGGAGGAGAGGGGGACATGATAGAAACTTTCAAGTACCTCAAGGGAATCAACAAAGTCCAAGAGGGTAGCATCTTTCAAAAGAGGTGTGCAAGAACAAGGGGCACAATTGAAGATAGAAGGGGGCTGCTCAGAGGTAATTAGAAGTATTTTTTCACAGAGAGGGTTGTGGATGTATGGAACGGCCTTCCAGAGGAGGTTGTGGAGTCAAAAACAGTGGTGGAATTCAAGCATGCATGGGACAGTCATAAGGCAATTCTAGGGGGTGGGGGTAGGAAGAAGTAGGCTGCTGGTTAACTAGGATCTGCAGCTTATCCATCAGGTAGGGAAATAGGCACACTGGGTGGGCCAAGCGGTCCTTATCTGCCATCAAATTCTATGTTTCTATGTGAAGGGGCCAAGCCAGAGGTTGGATGATGACAGCGATGCTAGGTCGAGGGGTCACAACTAGCAGGTAGAATGGGATCCAGAAATCAGAAATGAAGGTCAGGGATGTCCAAAAGAATCTGGGGAGACTATTTGAATTGGTAGCAGTGGCTTAAGGCAGTACTAGTGGTAGTCTGCTACTTAGCTGCTTTTTCCAGGCAATGCTGAGGAGTCCTCTCAGGTGTTCCATGCAGAGCCATTTGCTTTCTGCATCTGGCAACTTTAGCACTTAGTCACGATTCTACATACAGGAAGCTTGATGGATGTTTTAACTGCCTGAACATGTTATTTACTAAATAGAAAAGCAATGCTATGCACTCATTTTCAGTAGAAGCATTAGTAGCCACAGACATTGCTAGCTATTTCCAGATATTTCGTGAAATTTCTGAAGAGTTTCTCTCGCTGCCCCTACTGTGGAAATGCAGAAAGCATCAGATATTTCATGAAATATCACAGAAATTTCGGGAAATAACTGGCAGTGTCTGTGGCTGCTACTGTAGTACTGGCAACATCAGGCATGGCATGTTTACATGTACTGGGCTAATATATAGACTATGTATTAGCCCCATACATGTAAACATGCCAGCAATGATACTCTTAGTAGATTTAGGCAGCCCCATCACCCAATGACATTAAATTCTCCATAGACCACCTGTAGCCCCGTCCCAGACCTTGCGTCATAATTATGCTATTTTTCGGGGCAGGGCTGCAACGCTCGGTGATAGCTTGGCTTGTACCAGGAAGGTTAAAGCTGAGCTTTATGAGTTAAATATTTTAAAATTCATGGCGCAGAAAATATTACTTTCTAGCTGAAAAAAGCTCCAAGGGCAGGCAACTACGTGTATGAGTTGCCTGCACAATCAGCGTCAGCAGCTCTTTAAGAGTAGCACTGTAGAAGAGGAATTCTGGGGCAAACTCTTGCTAGTAGACATTATCATAACAGACAAGTCATGAGCAGGAGAGCAAGAAGCCGTATTAGAACCATGACTGTGGTGCAGATATTGAAAACAGATCAACTAAAAACAAGCATTTGTCAATGCCGAATTTTGCTTGCTTCTATGTGCTGTTTAGGTATTTGGAAGTAATTGGAGTGCAAATATTGAAAATTCGTGAACTTACGAGCGTGCGTAGGAACTGTGCAACGCACGCTCGTAAAACAGTCACTTTAGGAATTTTTTCACCAAATTTTCAACATAGCCATTTTAAGACCTCTGCTCATGAACAGTGTCACTGTGATTTTCTTAATGTGTCCCATACATTGAGTTCACACACCGACTGCGCCACTGTGCGCTACATTGGCGGAAACACGTTTTGGGCAGGATGTGAAAAATGACAGCTGTACTGCTCATAAGGAGGTGTGGTAAAATGGCAATGTTGAAAATCTGGAGTGAAAATATTGAAAATTCACAAACTTACGAGCATGCATAGGAGCTGCGCAACGCACGCTCGTACAACAGTCATTTTTTGGAATTTTTTCACCAAACTTTCAACACAGCCATTTTAAGACATCTGCTAATGAACAGTGTCACTGTGATTTTCTTAATGTGTCCCATACATTGATTTCATACACCGACTGCGCCATTGGGAGAGGGGAGCAGATGGACGGAAGGTCAGAGAAGGGGAGATAGGGGACCTAAACACGTGGCTCAAGGGCTGGTGCCAGAAAAACACAGATTTGTAGGAACTGGCAACAGTTCTGGGGCAAAGTTCTTTAAATTTGATGGACTGCATCTGACTAAAGAGGAGTCAGTGCATTGGGGCAGAAGTTTGACGTCTTTGCAGAATATTTAAACTAGCAAATGGGGAGAGGGTGCAGCACCCCATACGTCGAATGGAAGAACACCCTCCCCTCAGCTAGTGGTCAAAACAGGAATTCAGCATGTTTGCCGTTCATTTGCATCACCAGGTAAGAAAAAGGTCCGTCTCCCCATACGACGCACAGGGGTAATGCCAAACTTCACCCAACAACTAACACACCAAAATCTGGCCAATGGAAAATCATGTACACAAATGCTCACAGCCTGGGAAATAAGATCCCAGACCTTCAGGCAATAATGTCAGAGGCTAAACTGGACATAGTAGCAATTAGTGAGACGTGGTTTACCAGTAACCACACTTGGGAGACTTCAGTACCTGGCTATGTATTGTTCAGAAGAGACCGAGGTGCAAAAAGGGGGGAAGGAGTGGCCCTGTATGTTAATGAAAATATCAAAGCTACAGAAATTCAGAATACACATAAGGAGCCAGAAGAACTGTGGGTCACCCTGGAAACAGGAAATGGGACAGCCATAAGAACTGGGGTTGTCTACAGGCCCCAGACCAGAGGGAGGACACAGACACATTACTGTTAGAAGATATACAAAACATGACAGCTAAAGGGGAGGTTCTGATAATGGGAGACTTCAACATGCCGGATACAGATTGGTCAATACCAGCAGGAACATCTGCCAGAACTAGACTCATAGTGGATTTCCTGCAGGGGGAAGACCTCAAACAACTGATACAGCAACCCACAAGAGACAGGGCTATCCTAGGTCTATTACTGACTAACAAAGAAGGGATCACAGATCTCCAGGTAGAAGGTCACCTGGGGGCCAGTGACCATCACATGGTATGGTTCAATTTGGCTACTACATCTAAATCATCCCATTCCAAGGCAAAAATATGGGACTTCAGAGGAGCTGACTTTGATAAGATGGCCAACAGAGTTAAGCTAGCCTGGCAAAAGAAACACAGGTGAGGGGTACAGGCAAAGTGGGCAAGCATTAAGGATGCAATACTTGAAGCAACATCCCATTGTGTTAGACAGAAAGGAAGTGCAAAGAAGAAGGAAACCACTTTGGTTCTCAAATACAGTAGCAGAAAAGGTCAGAGCCAAAAGGCTGGCCTTCAGGAAATATAAGGGAACACAGCGGGATGAAGATAGGGAGGCATACCAAACTGCCCTAAGGGAAGCAGGTAAGGCAGTAAGGCAGGCAAAGTCCCAAACTGAGGAAACACTAGCACGAACAGTAAAAAGAAGGTGACAAGACTTTCTATAGATACATTAGTGAAAGGAGAAAGTCCAGAGGGGGTATTGCTAAGCTTAATGGAGAAAAGGGAGCATGTGAGGAGGAGGACCCTGTAAAGGCATCTATCCTAAATAGATACTTTTGCTCAGTATTTACTGAAGAGAAGGTAGGGCAGGCCCACAGCTCAGCATCATGGACACGGGGGAGGTGAGCACTACTCCCTTCACAAAAGAAAGGGTCCTACAAGAGCTTGCTAAGCTCAGGGTGGATAAGTAAATGGGACCTGATGGCATACATCCCAGGGTACTTAAGGAGCAAAGGAGAACTAGCAGAGCCATTAGCAGAATTGTTTAGTGAGTCTCTGAGCACAGGAGAGGTCCCAGAAGACTGGAGAAGGGCTCACGTGATCCCGCCCACAAGAGTGGTAGCAGGGAGGAGGCAGGGAACTACAGACGGTCAGTCTTACCTCAGTAGTGGGCAAGATTATGGAGGCACTCCTTAAGGAAAGGGTAGTGCAACACCTGGAATCCATAGGAGCACAGGATCCAAGACAGCATGGGTTTACAAAAGGAAGGTCCTGTCAAACTAATCTCATAGATTTCTTTGACTGGGTAACCAGAGTGGTGGACCAAGGGGGAGCAGTTGATGTCACCTAACTTGACTTCAGCAAAGCTTTTGACACTGTTCCACATAGAAGATTGATAAATAAGCTGGGTAGGCTGGGGTGGGTCAGAAGTTGGTCAACTGGGTGGCAAACTGGTTGACGGGCAGAAAACAGAGAGTGGTGGTAAATGGTATACAGTCAGAAGAGATGCAAGTCACAAGTGGGGTACCTCAGGGATCAGTCCTGGGCCAGTCCTCTTCAACATCTTCATTAGTGACCTTGCAGATGGACTAGAGGGTAAGGCTTGTCTGTTTGCAGATGACACCAAGATCTGCAACAGAGTAGATGATCCAGATGGGTGGGCAGAATGAGAAGAAATCTGGATAAACTAGCAGAATGGTCAGAAAAGTGGCAACTGGGATTTAATGCAAAGAAGTGCAAAATTATGCACATAGGGAAGAGAAACCCTGAAGCCACCTATAGGCTGGGAGGGGAGTTGCTAGCAGTCACAAAGGAAGAAAGAGACTTGGGCATCATCATCACTGATGACCTAAAATCATCCAAGCAGACCTCTAAAGCAGTAGGTAAGGCTAGGGGGGTGTTAGGGTGTATTAGTAGGGGTATCACAAGTCATAAGAGGGAGGTAATAATCCTCTGTACAAGACACTGGTTAGGCCCCATCTGAGTACTGCATGCAGTATTGGAGGCCACACCTTCTAAGGACATTAACCAAATTGAGGCAGTCCAGAGAAGGGCAACCAGAATGGTGCAGGGACTGCATCAGAAGACATATGAGGACAGATTAACGGAGCTCAATATGTATACCCTTGAGCAAAGGAGGAGAGAGGTGATATGATCCAGGCATTCAAACACCTTAAGGGCATAAACAAGGTGAAAGAGTCTAACATGTTTAAATATAAGAAAAATAGCAGGACAAGAGGACACAGCATGAGATTAGAGGGAGGCCGATTAAGGGGGAATGTGAGGAAATTCTTTTTCACAGAAAGGGTGGTGGTGCATAGAATGGCTTACCACAAGAAGTGGTGGCTATGAATACAGTGCAGGGCTTCAAACAGGCATGGGATAGGCATAAGGGAGCAATACAAATGACTATGAATAGATAGGCCACTGACAGAGCAAAGGCCGATGGCACATTTATAAGGTAGAAAAAGAAATGGGCAGACTGGATGGGCCTTGCGGTCCTTATCTGACGTCAACTTCTATGCTTCTATGTTCTGTTAATGCGCTGCATGGTAGGAAACACATTTTGGGCAGGATGTGAAAAATGACAGCTGTACTGCTCATAAGGAGGTGTGGTAAAATGGCAATGTTGAAAATCTGGAGTGAAAATATTGAAAATTACGAACTTACGAGCCTGCGTAGGAACTGTGCAACGCACACTCGCAAAATAGTCATTTTTAGGAATTTTTCCACGAAATTTTCAAAATAGGCTTTTTGAGAGCCCACCTTATGAACACTAGCAGTGTCGTTTCATTAATCATTCCGGAAAGGTGATTTTCGCAGTGACTTCGAAATCACCCTTCGGGCCCGAATAACACCATGACAGTGACAGCATCCATGAGAAGGGATCCCAAAAACCCCACATTGAAAATCTGGTGGAAAAATTCCAAAAAATGCCTGAGATATGCAATAAAGTTGAAAAAACCCTATCTATCCCATTATACAGCTTACCGGCATTTCCTCAGTTCACGGTCGGCTTTGAAGAGTGCAGACGTGTTCCCGGTCCACCAATGATCGTCGCGCCGAGCTCCGGAGGTAAGTATGGGGTGAGGGGTGTGGGGAGGCAGGGTGCGCAGTGGGTGGGTGCGGATTGTGGGAGGGCAGGAGAGTACAAGGACCGTTTTTATTCGCAGTTTTTTTTTTTTTTTTTATGAAGTCGTATGGGACGTTTGCCACGCTGGGGTGGGCTCCTGGCGTGGCAGCAGGAAAAAAGCTGTTCAGGGGAGCGATGGAGCCGGCGGGGATTGGGCACCCGCTGGCAAAACAGATTTGCCACGCTGGGGTGGGCCCAGCGTGGCACCAGAAAGCTTTTGGGGGCGGCAGCCTTGGAGCCGACGGGTTGGGCACCCCATCAGCTATAACAGTTTTTGCCACGCTGGGTGGGCTCCCAGCATGGCATCTGGACAGCTGTTGGGGGCGTGGAGCCGACGGGGATTGAGCACCCCGTCCGGCCATACAGTGTGTGCATGGGGAGCGCATCAGCACGCATATGCGTGTTACGTGTGTGTGCATGGGGAGCTCTGCTCACTGAAGCGGAGCTCTCCCTTTGAACTGTATGCCACTGCATTTTCAGCTTGTCATAGACAGCTGCAGCAGTGATTGGGGAACTGGGGCCACGCCTGCAAACACACTGACTGCATTGGAAGACGGGCTGACACACCTCTGAAAACTCGGATGATGGCACTATGTTTCTTGCACATGCGTGCAAGCAACATAATGAGTGACTGAGTACAAGTGGTAGCAGCTACTGGTGGGCAAATACCTTATTTAGAATATTCGGCCAAATACTTGTATTTGGGGCTCCAAATATTCGGAAATTCAGTATTAGTATTCATGTGTCAGTGGGGAAAAAACCAAAGAAAGTGGAAGAAACAGCTCTCCACCCTCCTCCCCAGCCCAATCCTTTAAAAAGGGAGACAATCCTTTAAATTGGGAGGCAGTATAGCGCAGTGGTTTAAGGCTCTGAGCTGCAAATCTGGTGATATCCAGCAGACCAGACCTGGGTTTGAATCTCACAGCTTCCACTTGTATACTGTGTGACCCTGAGTAAGTCACTTAACTTCCCTGTGCTCCCAGGTCACACCTGTAAAAAAGCTTTCAGCTTAGTGTGCTACTCCTGGTTAAACAACTAAATAAAAAAAAAAAAAATACAATCACCCATCCCCCACCCTCTGCTGTAATAGCATTCCCCCCGCACCCACAATTTCATGTTGCAAAAAAACCCCCAAAAAACTCCCACTGCAGGTGACTGGTAGAACCCGCCCACCTCCATGGCCGGCCACTGTCCTGTTTTCAGCACTTTTCTGTCATATAAATCAATATTTCTCCCAGCCCCCCGGCAACAGCACCCAACTCCCAACCCTCCTCCCCCACAGTATCCAAATTTTCTTTTATCAGAAGGCCCCCAGTAACAATGAAGGAGACCAACACAAGTAAACCCACCCTCCTCCACAGCTGATTGCTAGTGAATTGAAAGTGTCTCTGTGCTTGCTTGCAAAGCAAAACATCTAAGCCGCTCAACTGTTTTGCATTATGTGAACAAGCGCCAGAGTGCTTTCATTCACTAGAAGGCATTTGGCTGTGGAGAAGGCAGGCTGTGTCAGTCGCCTTCTGTTGCACCTGGGAGTCTTCTGATAAAAGAAATGTGTGTGCTTGGGGGAGGAGGGTGGGAATTAGTGCTGCTTCGGGGGTTATTGATTTATATAACAGAAAAGCACTAAAGATGAAACAGTGGCCGGCCATAGAGGAGGGCAGGCTGTGCCCCGGTCAGCCATCGTGGGAGTTTTTCTTCTTTACCACATGAAATTGTGAGTGCTTAGTAGGGAAGGAGGGTGGGATTGGGTTTGTAGCAGAAGGTGGGGGGGATGGGTGATTTTATTTTAAAAGACTGAGCTGGCAGAGCTCTTCAACAGGTCGCTTGAGATAGGGAGGGTACCTAGGGATTGGAGAGAGGCACATGTGGTGCCAATCCATAAAGGGGGGTCAAGAGAAGTACCAGGTAACTATAGACCCATCAGTTTGACCTCGGTGGTGGGAAAATTAATGGAGAGTATACTAAAGGAATGATTGGGGGTGTACTTGGAGGAGGTGGGAGGTCTGGATAGTCGGCAACATGGGTTTGTGCCAGGTAGATCATGTCAAACCAATCTTGTGGAGTTCTACGAATGGGTAAGATCAGAACTGGACAGGGGAAAGCCTGTGGATGTATTATTCTTGGACTTCAGCAAGGCGTTTGACTCTGTCCCCCACAATGGTCTGGTGGAGAAACTGATGGGATTGGGAGTAGGCCCTTTGATGGTCAGATGGATTGAAAACTGGCTAGCTGGACGCACCCAGAGAGTAGTGGTCGGTGGGGAGCTCTCGAACCCTAGAGAGGTCGGTAGTGGGGTACCGCAGGGCTTGGTCCTGAGTCCGATCCTGTTTAATGCATACATATCGGACATCAGGGAGGGTATAGGGTATGAAACGAGTCTCTTCACTGATGACTCCAAGATGGGAGCAGTAGTTGAGGGGGAAGAGGGGAGGTTGGCCCTGCAAGGGGACCTGGACACCCTGGAAAGCTGGGCTCACACATGGAAATTAAATTTCAATATCACCAAGTGCAAGGTGTTACATCTTGGGCGGGGAAACCCTAAACACAGGTACACCCTGGGAGGGGAGGCGTTGGAGGCCTCAATAGGGGGAAAAGACCTAGGGGTCATGGTGGATGCATGTATGAATAACTCTGAGCAGTGCAGGAGAATGGCTAGCAAGGCAAACACGATGTTGGGATGCATCGTAAGGGGGATCACCTCTAGGAGCAGGGAAGTGATTCTGCCGCTGTACAATGGACTGGTTAGACCACACCTTAAATACCGTGTACAATACTGGAGATCACACTTGAAGAGGGACATACAGCTCCTGGAGAGGGTACAGAGGAGGGCAACTAAGATGATACAAGGACTAGGGGATCTGACATATGAGGACAGACTTGAGGAGCTCTGCCTGTTTTCATTGGAGGAGAGGAGAGACGAGGGGACATGATTGAGGTCTTCAAGTACCTCAAGGGAATAAATAGGGTAAACATGGAGGGGATCTTTAGACTAAAGCAGGGAGGTATCACCAGAGGGCATGGTTTGAAGTTGGAAGGTGGAAGGGTGAGGGGAAGAGGAGAAGGTTTTTCACTGAGAGGGTGGTGGACCCTTGGAATGCACTGCCTGGCGAGCTGGTTCAGAGATCCACAGTGGAGGGCTTCAAGAGAGGGTGGGACAGACACAGAAAGTGGATGTATCAGATGATGGCCTAGCCCAGGGGGGTGGGGATGGATGATAGGGGTTTCTGGAACACAAGGAGGGGGAGGGCCTCGGCACATAACTAGGGATCTGAGGTTCGAGCAGACTTGATAGACCGTAAGACCTAATCTGCTGGCAATTAGTATGTTAGTATGACTGGGTTGCACAGGATGGTTGGGTGCTTTTTTTTTTTTTGCTTTAGTATTGTCCAGTTAGGAATAGGCATGAACAGTAGTACCACTATTCATATCAAATAACGAATAGTGCATTATTCGTGGTATTTGGGAAATACTAATCGTTACTCGGATACCCCCAGTTGCAGCAGTCTGCCTGTGCCAGGTGAATGTAATAAAACAGTGGATCTGAAGTAAATAGAGCTAGCAAGTTGCTTGGTATGAACAGCAGATAGACTGAGAAAAGTAAGTGAAATACAACTAAAGAACTCTTTCTCCTTAGGTTGTTTGATTAATAGATCCTTAAGATCTCAGGACAAGTCTCCTCTGGCTATCCTTTTATTGTCTAAAATCAATCAAGATGCTTGAGCTCTAACAACAAACTTGTTCTTTGTGGCCAGCACTCATACTGACCTTGGCCAAAGGTCCTTTTCAAATTTTGCTGCTGCATATTGGAATGACCTGCTAGTGTCTACTTGACTGTAACCAGTCACCTTATGTTTAGAAAAAACATAGAGTTGCCATTAAAAAATATTCTTGTGCATGCTTTTGATTAGCTGTCTTTTTTTCAGTTATTTCTTCATTCTCCTAATCAGCTGGCACCTTCAGGCCGCCCCTCCCATCCCCATTCCCTGACTTATCTTGGTCTTACCTGCCCCTGTTCCCCAATGGCTTAACCCCTGTGGTGGGGTATCAGGGAGCTTACTCGACCTGCCGAGAATGGATCCAGATAGGGCAGAGTCTGGATCACTGGCTGGGGCCTGTGAGGGGTTGACAGTTCATACTGCCATGCTGAGCTGTTTTTCCTTGTTCTGGTTCCCCGCCCACAACACGCCAGTCTGCAAGGGTGCGCAAGCGTGAACACGCACACAAGCATGCATGGCACTACATCAGCTGGCATTCTTCCAACCCTCAGCATAGCTCCAACTGCACTGCCACCTGTGGTCACCAAGGCAGCAGTTTTTCAGTGGAGCTGGCAACCATCCCTCTCCGGAGTAGGAAATCATCCTCTGGGGCGCTTGATCCTCCGCCCCAAGCCAGCCACAAATGACCCAGGCTGGACCCCAAACTCGGGTCACTGGCACTGCAAGCTGTAGTGCTACCACTGTGCTGATGCTGATAAGCTGTCTAATGCTGTATTCTTGTATCTTGCAGGGCAGTGCTCTGTTGTCCTGTACAGTCAATGTTGTTACTATACATGATATGTTGTACTTTTTCTTTTGCCATATGGCCTAGGTCAATCCTGAAAACAGGCTTTATGCCCAGTGAACTTATGCAGTTAACAAATCAACAATCATAGAAAAATAAAAGCAGTCAAGAGAGCATTATAAATAATGCACTGTATCAGCACTATTGCCATTGACAGTTCTATAGTGTTCCTCATACACACATTATAAATATTTCCAAAGCCCTTTACAGAGTAATGAAGTATGAGGCCACATGCAGGCAAACACGGTGGCCATTGGGGACTGAGCAACATACCAATACAGCCTGGACCACTGCATTAGTACCTGCAGTCCTGTGGTGGGAATGACAGATGGAATGTTGAACAGCACACCAAGCTTGGCATAGAGTTTTTAACCAGGAGTCTTCTGGCACATTACGTAGTAATGTCTCATCGCAGGGCGCTGCACCTCACACTACACTGGGGATGAAAGGAATGTCCTAGATGTAAGCAACATCAGTGACCAGTTGCGAGAGAGCCAGTGTGAGGCAGGAAAAACAGAAAAGTTAAGATGTACTACTATGTGGCCTCAGCATTAATGCATCCTCCAGCAACAACCTCAGGACATCACTTGGTACAAACTGCATTCAAACTTCCACCATCTGGTGGGCCCTGATGTAAGGGGTGTGAGTAAAGCCATCAAATTCTGGGCCAAGTCAGGGCTGGATTGGCCAGAGGTGGTCAGGTATGGTCAGGCTAGGGCAGCTTTCCCTTCCTTGGTTTAACATTCACAACTCTACCATTCCTATACCTCAGCATACTGTTATCCATACATAATGGAAAACACCATCCCCTCCAACTCAGCCATGTTGCTATCCATGAAGAACAACATCCCACCACGTCAGCATTGTGTTTTCCATTGAGAACAACATCCCTCCTGCTCAGCATGTTGTTATTCACAGAGGAAAACAGTCTCCCTCCACCTTAGCATATTCTTATACATGAAGGAGAACAACATTCCTCCACCTTAGCATATTATCCTTCAAGAAGAGCAAAATCCCTCGAGCTCAGCAAGTTGTTATCCTTTGAGGAAAACAACATCCCTTCAACTCAGAATGTTTTCATCCGTCAAGAAGAACAACATCCCTCCACCTCAGTCTGTTGTTATTATTGATCGAAGACCATAGCATCTCGTCACCTCAGCATGTTGTTATTCATCAAGGACAATAACATCCTTCCAACTCAGTATGTTATCCACCAAGGACAGCAATATCTCTCCAGCTCAACAAGTTGTTATACTTTGAGGAAAACAACATCCCTGCACTGCTATCCATCGAGGAGAACAATTTCCCTCCATCTCATCTTGTTGTTATCTAAGTACAACCCTTCACCTCAGCATGTTGTTATCCAACATGGAGAACATCACTCCACCTCAGAATGTTCTCATCTAAGAACACCTCTTCACCTCAGCATGTTGTTATCTAAGAACACTCCTTCACCACAGCATGTTGTTATCTAACAGGAAAAACAACATCACTCCACCTCAGCATGTTCTTATTTATGAACACCCCTTCACCTCATCATACTGTTACCCAACAAGGAGAACGACATCCCTTCATTTCAACATGTTATCCATTGAGGAGAGCAATATCGCTCCAGCACAGCAAGTTATTGTCCTTTGAGGAAAACAACATCCCTCCATCTCAGAATGTTGCTATCTATGGGGGACAAGATCCTTCCAGCTCAGCAGATTATTATCCACTGAGGAAAACAACATCCCACCACCTCTGCATTCTGTTATCCATGAAGGAGAACAACTTCCCTCCAGTTCAGCATGTTGTTATCCACGTGAGAAGACAATTTCCCTCCACCTCAGCACACTGTTATCCATCAAGGAGAATAACATTCCTCCAGCTCAGCATATTGTAATCCATTTAGGAGAACAACATCACTCCAGCACAGCATATTGTTATCCACGAAAGAGGACAATGTCCCTCCACCTCAGCATGTTGTTTGAATACAGGAGACCATCCCTCCACCTCAGCATGTTGTTATCCATGCAGAAGGCCATCCCTCCACCTCATCATGCTGTTATCCATGCAGGATGCCATCCCTCCACCTCAGCATGTTGCTGTATATGAAGAACAACAATATCCCTTCACCTCTGCAGTTTGTTATCTATCAAGAACAACATCTTCCATCTTGTCATATTATTATCCCATCAAACCGTCCATACATCACAAACTGCCATCCCCTGCCCTCCCCCCAAAAAATAAAACAGAACAAAAACAAAGTATCAGAAACAACACAAAAAAACAGAGGAGAAGCCAGAAATATACTTAAAGGGAAACAATGGAAAAGGCACAGCTTTACCCAGGCATTAAAATATTCCTGATTAGTGCTTTCAGACAGTATTTTTTTTTTTTAAATTACTCTAATTGATTGTTTAGTGATTTAAGCAGTGGCCTTCAACTTTCAATTTCTATTGCTGGCAGCCACCATTTCATGATTAGCAAAGAGCTTCCTGAGCTCACTTTATGCTAATATGTCCTGCCAACCAATAGCTGAGGTCAAACAGGCATATTAGCATACAGTGAGCTCACTGCTGCTCATGAAATGGCTGCTGCTAGCAACAGGAAGTGGAAGTTGTGGGTAACTGTTCTAAATCAGTAAATAAAGTTGTTACTGTCTGAAAGCTTGGTCTTTTCCATTGTTTCCCTTTAAGACTACAAAACAAACAAAATCAGATGCCAGTTTACAAATCAGCAGCAGAACAATTTATTTATTTAATGAACTGTGTTAACCGGGTAGGCCCACTGAGACAATAAGTCTCTTTTTCGGGGGTGACCCTGAATTAATTACAGAAGAAGACACTGCGCGCACTGGATTCATTAGGTTCATATTAGAAAAACAGTGTAGGAATTAACAACAGCATGAAGCAGGTAAAATATGCCAGGGCAAGAAAATAATGAATTCAGTTTACGAGTACAAATTCAGTGAGAACAGGTGCATTGTCTGTGCTCTAGTAGATGGGTCATTAGCCCTTTCTTAAAACCACCAAGGAAGAGACACTTTTGTAATATAGTTGAGAGAGTATCCCAGAGGGATGTGCCATCGAGACACAGGTCAGGAAGCATAGGAAAACCAGGAGCAGTTGCAAAATTTGCAGCAAGAGTTTTTTTTATTAATAACAGTAAAATAAAAATTCTTCAGAATAACCATTTACAATGGCAGTAAAAACACAGAAAACAGAGTCCTTCTGAGTTTTTCTTCTTAATTTCCAATCTCAGTCTCCGTCTCTCTCTTTTGCAAAACATTGCAGTTCCTTTTCATGTTCGTCGTGCATGCAAGTGCAGACGAACATGTTGATATGAGAGTTGCTAGACAGTGGTGTGAGGGGTGCCAGCCCAATGGCCAGAGGTGCTGCAGGGGCCGGTCTGTGGCCAGCAAATCAGCAGGCAGTGTCCTGATGACACTGGTTTGCTGATGGGGCTCGTCTCGGCAAACATTTCAAAGGACAGAGCCGACGCTGCACACAGCTGTCCTTTGAAATGCAAGCCCTCCAGATGTGACTTAGCGAGTCTTTTCTTGTTAAACAATGTCCCCTTTCCCTGCTGCTGCTTAGTGTGCCTTTCCTGGTTAAACAATTTCCTCTCTCCCTTTCTGACACCAGGATGCCTACTCCTAGTATCAGATGCGCACCCCCCCCAACCTGTCTATATCCTAGCCGACATCGGGGAGCCCAATCCCTTCGTCGGCATCCCCCCTCCTCACCACTGTTGTGGCACACTGGGAGCCCACCCCAGTGAGCCTAAATTTATATTTATTTATTGTTTCACCTGTAAATGAAGAAAACCTTCCCTTGCAGTTTTTTTTTCACCTGTAAAAACGAAAACCGTCCCTTGTTGTCTCCCCCATTCCCCTTCCCCATCTCGACCCTCCCTCTGCGCACCACCTCCCCTTATCCACCCTTACCCCATACTTACCCTCCAAGGTTGGCGGACACAATTTTCTGCGGAGTGGGACATGTTTGCACTCTTCAAAGTCGACCAGCAAACTGAAAAAATTAAAGTTAAGCCGTATAATGGGAGTCAATGGAGGTTTCAACTTCGGTTGATATCGCAGCCATTTTTAGGAATTTTGGCCTCAAATTTTTCAACATGGGGTTCTTGGGACCCCACCTTGTAGATATGTCACTGTCATTTCATTCCTCTGTCCGAAGATGATTTCACAGTGTAGCATAAAAATCACCTTTTGGGACTGAAATAACAACGACAGTGCCACTGTTCATGAGGTGGGGTGCCAAAAAGCCCATGTTGCAAATTTGATGAAAAAATTCCAAAAAATGACTGCGTTAGAAGTGTGCGTTGTGCAGTTTCTATGCACGCTCATAACTTTGCCAGTTTTTTATATTTTCACTCCAGATTTTCAGCATTGCCATTTTTTCACACATCCTTATGAACAGAACAGCTGCCATTTTTCACATCCTGCCTGAAATGTGTTTTCGCAGCAATCACGCAGAATGGAGCGGTCAATGTACGAAATCAGGATAGAGTAACAAAATCACAGTGCCACTGTTGATGAGGGGAGGTCCCAAAAAGCCCATGTTGAAAATCTGGTGAAAAAATTCAAAAAACTGACCGCATTACGGGGGTGCGTTGGACAGTTTATATGCACGCTCATAACTTTGCCAATTTCTCATATTTTCACTCCAGATTTTCAACATTGCCATTTTCTTCACACCTCCTCATAAACAGTACAACTGTCATTTTTCACATCCTGCCCAAAATGTGTTTTAGCACCTGTGGTGCCAAATGGCGCAGTTGCTGTGCAAAATCACGTTTTGGGATTGAGTAATGAAATGATAGTGCCACTATTCATAAGATGGTGTCCCAAAAAGCCCATGCTGAAAATTTGGAGCAAAAATAACAACAAACATCAGGGGCGTTAGGGTTTACAACTGTAATGCCCCCAAACACTTCAGAGACTGCAATCGTCAGGCGTGTGCCTTGGGGTCATCGGCTATAATGCTCACAGCATTCCACCCCCAACCCCACCCTGCAGCCAGTGACAGGCATCAGGGTGTGCCTTGGAGTCTTTGGCCCAAACGTTCACCCCATTCTCCTATACTGCACCCATCTCAGCTTATTTCATTATGGAATGGGGTGGGCATTAGGGTCAAAGACCTCAAGGCACACCACAACACCTGTCAGTGTCTGCAGGGTGGGGGTAGAATAGCGTGAGCATTACGGCTGATGACCCAAAGAGACACCCCCAATGCCTGTCTGTCTCTGCAGGGTGGGGGTGGGGCGTTACGGTTGGAAACCCTAATACCTCATTAAGGAAGTAAATCAGGGAGGGACGTTTGAGGTCACTTACCTTGATATCAGCAAAGCCTTTGACAACGTCCAACATAGAAGGCTGATTAACAAGATGAGTAGTCTGGCAACGTGGCATAAGCTGATAAACTGGGTTAGAAACTGACTGACATACAGGAGGCAGAGGGTGGTGGTAATGGGATCCAATCTGGGGAGAGGGAGTGACCAGTGGGGTACCTCAGGGATAAGTCCTGGGACCAGTCCTGTTCAATGTCTTCATTACAGACATTGCGGAAGGGCTAGAAGGCAAGGTCTGTCTGCCTGTTTGCAGATGACACCAACATCTGTAACAGAGTGAATACTCCAGAAGGGGTGGAGAAAATTAGCAGGGACATGGAGAGGCTTGAAAAATGGTCTGAGGAGTGGCAACTGAGGTTCAATGCAAAGAAGCCCAAATAATGCACCTGAGAAGAGGGAAACCTGGGGAGAGTTACAGGATGGAGAGGAGGTGCTGATGGTCACCAAGGAAGAAAAGGACCTAGGAGTTATCAGCTCCGATGACCTAAAGGTGTCAAAGCAGAGCACACATGTTGCAAGGATGGCCAGTGGCATGCAGGGGTGCACAGGCAGAGGTATCACTAGCAGAAGGCACAAGGTAGTGATGCCATTGTATAATGCACTAGTGAGGCCTCACCTACACAGGACTCTACGATGCAGAGTCGACAAATAACTCATCGACCAGCACTGCAGCACCAGGCTCCCTATCGACCGAGAATTGCAGTCAGCAGGGAGCCCCGCACAGCGGGGTCTGATGTTTTCAGGTCGGAGTTGGTTCGGGAGGATGCAAGATGGGGGACAGTGCTGCGGGTCCCGGCGCATCCCTCACAGCGACCCGGCGCTGTTGTCGGCAGCGACGTATGTCACTGTCGGGGTTTCGCTGTGGGAAGTGTATACCCACCTACAGTACTGTGTGCAATGCTGGAGGCTGCAAATGCGCAAGGACATTAACAGGGTGGAGGCAGTCCACAGAAAGGCAAACAAGATGGTACATGGCTAGCAACACAGAACATATCAAGACAGATGAAAAGGACCTTAATATGTGCTTATTGGAGGAAAGGAGGGACTGGGGAACATGATAGATACGTTCAAATACCTTAAGGGCATAAACAACATGCAGAGCTGGACATCTTTCAAAACATCAAACATTCGACATTGACAAATGCTTGTTTTTTATCCAAAAAAAAAAAAAAAGACAACTGTCCATCATTGTCCGCTGTGTAACCCCCCTCCTCCAAACAGTATACAGACACCAGGGGTGCCCAATCCTCTAGTGTCCTCATCTGTCCATCCATTGTTGTCCGCTGTGTAACCCCCCCCCAAAAAAAAACAGTATACAGACACTGGGGGTACCCAATCCCCCAGTGTCCTCATCTGTTAAGCAAACTCCCTGAAAAAAGGAAAACTGCCTCTCATCGTTTTATTTCCCGGTAAAAAAGAAAACGTCCATAGTTGTTCGTTCCAATGTTATCCAACCCCCTACCTTCCTGTTGTTGAGGCACAGGTCAGAAAGCGTAGGAAAACCAGGAGCAGTTGTAAAATTCTCAACAAGTGATTTATTAATAACAGTAAAATAAAAAAAATAAAATTGTTCAGTATTACTATTTACAAAGGCAGTATAAGCAGAAAAGTCCAACTGGGTTTCTTCTCAAGTTCCAATTTCAGTCTCTCTTTCAAGAAACTGCAGCTCTGTTTTTATAAGTCTTTGCAACACCCCCCCCCACGCTCATTAAGAAAACAGCATGCTTCTTACACAGTGTTCTTGTAAATTTCAACAAGTGTAGCAAAAAGTACAGTGACCCAGAACTGACCTCTTGCTTACAGCATCTCAGAGAGTTGGCAAACAAGTTAACCCCTTGAGTTCCACACAGCTTTTTGCAATCATTTTAACAGTATAACTATATACATTTCAACAGTAAAACTGTATACATTTCTAAACAAAGGGATCCCAGTATCAGTTACGTTTCCACATAATGATTCATATATATTTTTATACCAGCAGATATGCAAGGGGGGAGAAAAGACAGAACAGCAAGTGAAGATAGAGAGACAGCGAGAGGCAGAGAATTGCAAGACCATTGGAGTGATCAAGTCCTAGGTCTCACGAGAAAATTTGGTTGCGCAACCAGACAGACAAGAGACAGAAAAGAAGAACAGAACAGATCCTTGCATTAAAGCTCTTTCTCCAGAACAACTGGGACAGGGCCCTATTCAACCCTGTCACACCTCCCACTAAGGATCCACCCCCCCAATACCCCATACTCACCCACCGGAGGTCCGTCTTCGTAATCTACCTTGGACTGCAGGCATGTCTTCGCTCTTCAAAGCCCAACCGCAAACTAAGGTAAGCGCTTCAATGTATTTCAATGGAGTTTTCGGCGTCAATGTATTTCATTAGGGTTTTCAACTTAGTAGCATAACTTGGCCATTTTTAAATATTCTTCCCCAAATTATCAACATATGTTTTTTGGAACCCCACCTCACAGACAACTTCACTGAAGCAATTTTCAAACATCCCTCCCCCATGACACCAGTGCACATGACTAGGGATGTAAGTTTGTCATGGATGAGGTTTTAATGACTCATTGTTTGTTCGTGAAATCATTAGTAAACAGTAGTAAATGCTGTGGCACTGTCATCATAGCTACATTCTGATGACACTAGTGAAAGTCGTGAAAGTCCTGAATAAAGGTCAAACGTCATGTAATCAATGACGTGTATGACTGCCATGATAAACCTACATTCCTACACATGACAGACATTAGGCATTAACAAATGTTTGTTATAAGTCTGTGCAGGAGCTCGTTAAGAAAACAGCATGCTTCTCACACAGTGTTCTTGTAAGTTTCCAGTGTTCTTGTCAGTTTCAACAGGTGCAACAAAAAGAACACTGCAGCCCAGAACTGACTTCCTGTTTACATCTTCTGTAAAAGGCTTAAAAATTGCATCTCAAGTTAACCCCTTGAGTTCCAAATAGCTTTGCAATCATTTCAACAGTATAACTATATGCAGGTTAAACAAAGGGATCCCAGTATCAATTACATTTCCACAAAATGATTCACATATATTTTTATAGTGAAACAAAAAGTTTCTGCCACACACAACTTCAAAAAGAAGGATGCACAAATACTTTTCAGATGAATACTTTGTTACTACATAACAAAATTTATTGCACCCGCGACAACTCCGTCTGGCCTGACATGTTTCAGATTACCATAAGTCCTTTTTCAAAGGCTCAGAGTTTATTAATTTCATAGCTCTTGAGGGCATGGAGGTTTGGAACACCATACAACAGTATGGGGAGCAATATACTTAAATGGTAGAGGAGACTGATTTTTTTAGTGCAAGGTTTTAGTCAAGTTATCCACATGAGTTTTTAGAGAAAATTTCTGTTCCAAATCCAAAAGGTACTTTATGGGCTGGACAACTTCAATTTGTGAGCCTGAGGAAGCAGTTCAGTTTAGCAAGTGCTGTCTTGCCATTCCCAGGTGTCTGCAGCCAAATAGTATAGCTTTTGTTTTTTTTACATTCGGAACCAGTTTACTGGCAAGAAATCATTCTTCTAACTCCCTGAAGTCTTTAGCAAGCTGACTGTTGACAAGACAATGGTCTGCTGAACTTCTATACAAGACAATATCAGAATACAGTTACAGTCTGGCCCTACCACAGTTGGCTGGCCTGTCATTTACAAATAGGGAGGAAAGTAAAGGACCCAGTATTGACCCTTGGGAAAAACCATCAGAGATGGGTCTTTGTACTGAATGGACTCCCTTCCACATCACCTTCGGATTCCTGTTCTGCATGAAGTAGTGGTTAAACTAGTGAGAGGAGAGGCTATCTAGACATAGGTGTTGCAGTTTAGCTAATAGAAGACTGGGGTTGACCAAAACAAAAGCTTTGATAAGGTCTATAAAAATCGCACCAGTCATATACCCATCATCCATAACACCTAGTATATCTGTGCCGGTCCCGTGGTGTTTCTTAAACCAATGCTGCTTGTCAGTCAGTAGGTGATGCTGCTCGAGGTACTCCTGGAGTCCATCATAAACCAATCTCTCCTGTACTTTAGCTAGGGAACTTAGAAGAGAAATGAGGCAGTAATTCTCCACTGGTTCTCTGGATCCATCCTTATGGACAGGTACTACCATAGCCATTTTCCACCTTTCTGGGATATTCCCTTCCATTAATGATTTACTGAAGAGTAGTTCGATAGGTGAGACAATGACTGGGGCAGCTAATTTTAGTAATTTAGGCTCAAATTTTTCAAAGCCAGCCAAGCCATCAATTTTTAACTGTCGCAACTGGGTTAACACCTCTTCTGTGAGATTAGGCTCAAGTGAAATTCAGGGGGGGGGACCTCCTTGAGTCATTATGGTCGGGGGGTATGAGGGAGGCCTAGAGGTAGAAGGTTTAAACCTATCCAGAGCAGTGAAAAACTGTTAAAAGCATTGGCGGTGGCTGAAGGGTCGTTGTATAGCTGAACGCCATTATATCATGCTCAGCCTGGCCAGCACTGCCCTTTAGTTGAGAACTGATTTGTGCCCAGAACTTTTAGTGTTAGACAGTTTTTTTCCTGTAGGTTCCTGAAATATTTTCTTTTAGAACTGTATTCATGAGGTTCATTTTATAGGCATTCTTTAGTTCCTTGTATTTTTGCCAGTTGGCTGAGAAACGAGTAGATTTAAAATGACCCCATCCATTTTCCTTCTGCCACATAAGCTTTCTTATATCGCAATCTAAACATTTAGAGCTATAACCCTTTACTCTTAACTATTTGGGAGAGCATGTTTATTAGCTATTGAGAGGAAGCCATTAATAAAGAAATCAAGAGCAGAGTCAACATTGGGGAGATCTCTTATTGTGCCCCAATGAATTTTGGAGAGGCTGGCCAGGAAGAAATTAATATCAAATTTGGAATAATCTCATGCCAGGATGAATCTAGATGGTGGTTTCAGGGTGTTATTCTTCCAGATGCAGAAAACTGGAGAGTGGTTACTAAGGGAGTCTGCAAATACACCTGTGGCTCTGATTCTGCCAGGTTTATTCACTAAACCCAGTCGTGGCGATAATGGCTAGCTGATTTATTATTCATTCTAGTGGGCTGCCTAATAATTTGTGTGAGATCTGCATTTAATCAAGCAGGACAACTGGCAGCTTTGTAGCAGCTCCCGACATCATTAGTCCAATTTACATCAAAGTCACCCAAGAGTATTACTTCCCCTAGGGATTTTTTTTTAGACAGGATGCTTGCTAGGGAATCAAGGGACATGCTCAACACTGGAGGGAGGATTGTAGATGCACCAAACACACAGTGATTTCATACCTCCTAGGAGAAGCTTGATAAACAAGGCCTTACAGGTGCTGTTCTCCAGGTCAGGAATATTTGCCAAGGTGGTATTTAGGACAGACTTAACATGCATTAAGACACAATCTCTTTTTTGTCGTAACCTGTCATTCCTTAAGACAGTGAAACCAGGGAGATTAATCTCATGGGTTCACACAAAGAGATTGGCCATGTCTCAGAGATGGATATTATGACCGGAATATAAAGAGCCACCAAACGTTCAAGTTCATGGAGTTTGGGCCTAAGACTGTTGATATTCATATGCACCATCTTTAATCCTCTTGTTTTGGACCAGCATGGGTTGGAGGAGGAAACAACCCTGACATTGGGAGGGGGAAGTCCCGGGTCAAGCTCTATGTCACCTGATAGGAGCAACAATAGAGACGCAGAAGACTAATTAGAGGTCCAGGGTTAGCCAATGCTGGTTCCTCCCCAAATCCATGTAGAAAGGAGAAAAATACAATTATGTAAGAACTTACTGTAACAGTAGAGCTTCGAGAGAGACCTTTGCAGAAAGTATTAACCATTAGGACGTGCCCCCTGGTCAGGACCACACAGAAAACTTTAGCTAGCAGTATCTGGCGGGGGACCGCCCACCGACATCACGTGATACACGTCAGTGTGACCCTATATAGTGGGCGGTCCCTAGCCGCGCAGTTCTCCCACTGGAGACCTCAGAACAAAGCAACAGGAGAAAGGAGTGAGCTCCTTGAGCCTAAGAAAAGCTAGAAGAAGCAGAAGCAGAAGCTGAGGGGATGGTGGGAGGGGAAAGTTACCTACTGCAAGAGCCTCTCTCGAAGACCTACTGCTATGGTAAGTTTTTACGTAACTATACTATCTTACTTCGAGAGGGCTCTTGCAATAGGTATTAACCATTAGGACTGATTCCCAAGCAGTGAAAATCAGATAAGACTGAAGCACGTGAGGCATGAAAGATCTGCAGAGATGCAGGAAAATCATGAAAGGAGGCCCTAAAGGACAGCTAATCCAGCCAGCCCTGCATCTAGAGACAATGTCCAGACTATAATGTGTTGTGAAAGTGTGGATGAAACTCCAAGTGGCTGCTGCACAAATGTCCACATGCAGCCATGCCTCTGGTAGAATGCCCTTTAACCTCTCCCGGCAAGGGTTTGTTGTACTTCTGGCAACAGAACAGAATGCAGTTTGCCAACCATCTGGACAAGCATTGCTTAGAAACAGCAGCGCCCTCTCTCTTGGGTGTAAAGGGAACAAAAAGTTGATTCGACTTAAGGACTGACTGTCCAATTTGTATAATAATGCAAAATTCTGTGAACATCTAATATGTGCAGGATTGCCTTCCCCTGATTACAGTATTCAGGGTAATAAACAGGTAGTTGAATAGTCTGATTCAACGTTAACTCAGAAATCTCTTTCAGCAAGAACTTAGGATGTAGGCAGAGCCACCCGGTCTCAGTGGAAAATTAAACAAGGCTCCTTACACATCAGGGCCTGAAGCTCAGAAATCCTTTGAGCAGAAGTGACAGCAACTAAAAAGGGCGCATTCCAAGACAGGTAGCACATGTCGCAACTTGTGGCTGGTTCAAAAGGAGGCAAGGTAAGTTTCTCCAAAATAAAATTTAAGTCCCACAGTGGAGCAGGGTTACGCACCCGGGGCTTCAGGTGGAGGACTCCTTTCAGAAACATTTTGGAAACCTCCAGCTGAGTGACTGTTTTGCCATCTACTGGAAAATGGAAGGCGGAAATGGCCGAGAGGTGGACCTTCAGCGAAGAGCAACTCAGGCCCAGATCATAGAGATGCAGCAAATACTCCATGACCTGAAGAACAGGGCACAAAAAAGGGTCCCAATCCTTTGAAGTAGCCCAAATGGAAAATCTTTTCCACTTCATGGAGTAAGTAGTTCTCGTGGAAGGCTTTCAGGCCTCTATGAGTACTTGGGCTACCCTAGAGGAAACCCCAAAGCATGAGGCCGCTATGTCCAAAGGTGCCACATGTGAAGGTGAAGGGACTTGAGTCCTGGGTAGATGAGTGTGCCCCCCTCCTGGGTCAGGAGATCGTGACAGATTTGCAGGGCCCACTGCCATCTGTTGCAGAAGCAGGAACCAAACTTGGCGCAGCCAAAGAGGGGCTCTCAGGATCATGCAAGCCCCTTCCGCTTGTAGTTTGACCAGTACCCGCTGCAGGATTGGAAAGGGAGGAAAGGAGTACAAGAACCTCCCTGTCCAGCAGAGAGATAGTGCGTCTCGCCAGAAAACACCAGGCTCTGTAACGAGCAATCAAAACTTGGGAAGTTTTGCGTTGGATGGGGAGGCAAACAGATCCAAGATCTGGACAACCCCAACGGTATAAAATGTCTTCGACTACCGACTGTTGTAGTTCCCACTTGTGAGCCTTGGTCTGGGTGCGGCTGAGACTGTCCGCTATGACGTTCTGGATGCCAGGACATGGACTATAATAAGGGAGATCTAATGGAGAATCGCCCAGTTCCAGATCCGCATCGCTCTCCTGCAAAGAAAATAGGAGCGAGTGCTCCTTTGTTTGTTGAGATACCAGACCACGCACATATTGTCCGTTTGGACCAGCAGTGGACCTGGGTTGAGGAGGTGCTGAAAGGTCTGAAGAGCGTACAACACCACCCGCATCTCCAACACATTGATGTGTAGAGACACCTCTGACTGAGACCACATCCCTTGGGTTCTGTGGGTCTCTAGATAAGCCCTCAACCCAGTCCTGAAGTGTCCGTGGTCAGGGTCTGGACAGGGGGAGTGGACTGAAAAGGAACTCCCTTGCAGAGATTGCTGAGATCCTGCCACAAGAGGTCCTTACGCACCGACTCGGAGACCAAGACTTTGTGGTTGAGGTCATCCAATCTCTGGTCCCACTGAACTCTGAGTGTCCACTGCGATATCCGCATGTGGAGCCTGGCCAGAGGGACAGTTGGGATAGCCACTGCCATAAGGCCAAAAAGGCGCAGCAATGACCTGGCCGAGACCCAATGACTGGAAGCCACCTGCCGTTGCAAGGTTTCCACCGTGTCCAAAGGGAGGAAAGCCTGCCCCTGGGCCATATCCAGCACTGACCCAATGAACTGCAGGCACTGTGAGGGGATTAGGTGAGACTTAGGGTAGTTCACCGTAATCCCAACTCGGCCAAATAGATCAGGGTTGCTGAAAGGAAAATTTCCAACTGCTCCTCGACATGGCTTGAGATCAATGTCGTCAGATGGGGAAGATATAGTGGCTCTGGCCCCTCAAGGCCACCGCAACTACTGCCAGGCACTTGGTAAAAACCCTGGGTACTGATGACAAGCCAAAAGGGACGGCCTTGAACTGGTAGTATTCTCCCCTGAAAGGAGAACCTGAGGTAGCAGCAGTGGGCCTGAAACACTGGTATGTGCAGGTAAGTATCCCGCATGTCCAGGACGCAGGGCAACTGTCCCTTGTGCAGCATGGGCAGCAGGCCTAGAAGTGTCAGCATTTTAAATCTTTTGTACTCTATGTACAGATTTAGAGTGCTGAGTTCCAATATCAGACGTAGGTCTCCGGTCTTTTTGGGTACCAGGAAGAAGTGAGAGTAGTACCCTCTTCCCACTTGGTTTAGAGGAAGGGGCTCTATGGCTGCCATTTGCAGCAGAGCCCCTATTTCTTCTTTGATGATGGGAATGTGTGCCCTTGGATAACAGGATGGACCCGGTGGGTTGTCTGGGGGTCTCTCCAGAAACTCTAGCATGTGTCCATGTGAAATTAGTTGAAGGACTCATGAGTCCGCAGTGATCACTCCCACCCTGCCAGATGACTGGCAAATCTTCCACCCATTGGTTCCTCTAATTGTAGAAGAGGAGGAGGAGGAGGGGAGGTGGCCCGCAAGTCAAGTGGCAGAGGGAGGGATGGGGAGACTTGGCACTGAAGCCCATTGGTTCTTGGCTGGGGGAGTGACTGTGGTTGAGGGGGCCCTGTTGGGCTGATGTCTGGCCTGATGTTGCTGTTTCGTCTGCCTTCTCTGCTGGCGATGAAAGAGCTGTTTGGGTTTAAAGCCAGCGTAGAAAGCCCGGCCCGGTGGCGCTGAGGGTTGAGGCGCTGGATGCCACACCTCGCGCCATGCAGCGACCCGGTTGGGAACGGACTCGGGCCACTGGGGGCTGGCAGGGGAGAGGGAGAATTGAGCATCTGACAACTGCTCTCCTCTCTGTGGGGTGGGTAGGGGGACTTGCATTGCCCTGTAGCTGCAACTGGTGGAGGCCAGCTGCACTACAAGTGGCATGCAATAGCAAGGGGGGGGAGAGCGCGGCAGGCGTCAGCACGTTTGGACACCATTGCACGTCCAGCTCTCCACTGGGAGAAAAAAATGGAAAATGCAGAGGGAGATCTTCGCAGCTCATGGCCGCGCCTTGTGCGCCCGGAGAGACCCGAGAGGGGCGAGTACCCAGTGGGTGCGTGGCGATAATGGCCCGGCCCACTGGCAGGCGGGTTCGTGTGCCCGCACGCACGACCAGGTCCGGGGGGTGCAGGGCTGGCGGCTGGAGATCGTGTAGGGCCGTTCTGCCGAGGAGAATAAATAGTAGGAAGATAAAAAAAATAAAGCCAGCGTGGTATATAGTTTGCACTGAGCGTAGTGCCTGTCCCCTACTCTGGAGATTGGTAACGATGTCCTGAGCGTCGCCTCTGAAGAGGACAGAACCCTGGAAAGGCACATCCTGGATGGTGGCCTGAACATCAGGTGCCAACCCAGAAACCCTCAACCAAGAGTACCTCCCTTAGGCAGACAGCAGTGGCCGTGCCCCTAGCTGAGGAGTCAATGGCGTCGTAAGTCACCCTCAGCGAGTGGTGACAGATGACCTTAGCTGACCTAATGGTATCCGACAGGGTTACCTTTTCCTCAGAGTCTGGCATGGCCTCAATGACCGGCTCCAGCTTGCGAAAGAGGGACTTCTGGCACACCAACATGTGCGCCACGTAATTTAGGGCACGCATAGCCAGGGTGGATGATGAATAGAACTTTCACCCAAAATGATCAAGCTGCCTCAAATCCTCATCCGGAGGGGAGCTGCTCATGTGCTTGGGTTTTGCAGATCTATTATGTGCCACGCTAATGACCACAGAGTCTGCTTTAGGGTGGACACTAAGGTGATCCTTGCCCTCTGGCATGCGATAGACCCTGTCTGCCTTCTTGGCCACCGCCAGGATGGATGAAGGCATTGACCAGATAGTGGAGGCTAAGTCCTCATGAGGTTCCAACCAAGAAGGCATGAGGACAGGAGATAGGTCAGGCATGTCCAAATACTCGGCCAGTCTTTTGTGTTTGGGGTCCTGATCATCAGACTTCCATTCACTGGCCTCCGCGATCTTCTTGAGGAGGTTCGTGAAAGAGGGGCCTTCCAGAGGAGAGTTGGGAGACTTCTTAGTCTTAGGCTCATTTGGTGGATGTGTCTAAAACCCAGAGACCAAGGAAGAGGAGTCAGACTCCAAGTCTGAGTCATGGGTCGGAACTGGAGACATGACCCCTGAGCGAAGAACCTCCTGAATGAGAGCAGGGATTCTGCCCTTGTCAGTGGAAGCCAAGCCCCTCGAAAGGCCTGACACAGAAGGACGGGACTCCACTGGCGAAAGGGACCCATGCATCACAGCCAGGCGTGCCAGAGTAGAGGCCGCTACCAGATGACGGCAGTCCAGTTCGGAAACTAGTCTCCTTCCACCACAACTGAAGAACAACTCTAAAGTCCGGTTGAGGCGGAGGAGGAGAGGGTGGTGGGGGCTGGTATACTGGCTGGAAACCCAAGCCATAGCTTGATGTTGGGTACCCTGACGTCGGATAGCCCAATGTATGGTAAGGAGGCGCATACCCCGGCGACAGATACCCTGGAAAAGAAGGCCCGTCACCTGATACTCCGACACAAGGTATCTTGGGGTATGGTGGCGTGGCATATGCTAGCCATGTGTAGGGGGTCCGTCGAAGGTCCTGATCGAGGGGCCGCAGGACCCGATGGATGGCCCTGAGGAGGCCTGAAAGGCGGAGCGAAAGAACAGGTGAAAAGGTCCTGCATCAGCCCGGAAGCACCCTCTGGCGTAGGCAGAGGGGCGAAGGGTCCCACCACAAGGGTCAGCGGTGAAGAGTCCTGAGAGATGACCGGAAATCATTTAGAGAAGCCCGATTGAGACCCAGAAAGAGTAACGTCACTCTTGGTGGTCTGGTGAGGTCAGAGGGGGAGAAAAGATACCCTGGTGGGGCGAACCCTCTGGGGTGGGCTGCAGCCGAAGTGGCAGCGGGCGCTGGAGATCAATGTCAGCACCCCTTCAGGGCCTGACAGAAGCGCCTAGGCTGAACAGGCATCAAAAGACAAGACATCTGGATTAACAGCCATGGCTGGGCAATCGACAGAACCCCTGGTGACCGACTTATCAGTCTGGGCTGTGCACTCATCAGGAACCCTGAACAGCAACTTATCAGCCCCATCAGCTGACTTGGACCCTTTTGTCTTGAGGGGCCTGAAAGTGGCTGGAGCCTCAGACTCGGCCGAGGCACCCACCATCACCATGACCAGTGGCAGCGGGAGGACCAAGGGCTGCCCTTGGGAGGAGGAAGCAGACTTGTCCGCTGAGGCACTCTTCCCGGAGGAAGAAGGCCACTGGTCATCCGAAGTCCCTGGAGAGAGCCGTAGTGGCAAGAAGGGTACCGATCTTGTCCCCGGTGCTTCTCCTTCTCCTTTTTCTTCCGCTGTCAGCACTCTGAAGACAGGGAGGAAGAGGCCCTCCGCAGCTTCTGCAACTCCTTCTCTATCTAAGCCATTCTTAATTTTGAAAAAGATGGGCCTCAAGGGCTTTCTGCCTGCGTTTCCACGTGACCTAACTGAATCCTTGGTCTTGTGTTCCAGGCCCTGGCAGAAGAGGCAGAGGGAATGATCACTCTTTATGTGGGAGCTGCGTGCCGAAGAAATCGCACTTGTTTTTACGCGACTCAGAAGGCGTCGAAGACATTCACGACAATTATTTAAGAGCAATGTGAAAAATATATAAAATCTTTTAAAAGACAAATACTCATTCAAAATGGCGGTAAAACTGTAGCAGTGCTCTCCGGGAGGTCTGACATGCCCAGGTCGATGGCGGGAAAGAACTGGAGGACGGGATGAGGACTGCCCACTATACAGGGTCATGCTGACGTCCATCACGTGACATCAGTGGGCGGTCCCCCACCAGACACTGCTAGCTAAAGTTTTCAGTGTGGTCCTGACACCAGGGGGCACAGTCCTAATAGTTAATACCTACTGCAAGAGCCCTCTCGAAGTAAGATCTCTTGTTACAATTACCACAGCTGTGTAGTCCATGAAGTATACGAGTAGGAGGGATTGTATCCATGCGAGTAGGAGTGCTGCGAAACGGGTTGGGGCTGCACTCCTTCTTAAGCCTATTCTGTATTTTCCTGATTTTATTGTATTCATTGTATTCTGCTTTTATTATGGTTGTACAGCGCTTTGAAACATGAAAGGCGCTATAACAAATACATTTTATTATTATTATTAGTTATGTGGGGGAGTGCCAGGATCCAAGATTACTTGGTCCATGCAGAGAACCACTATGACATAAAGGACAGCAGCGGCAGTCCCCTGCAAATCCATGTTTGAGTTGAACAGATAAATCCACACAAAGAGAAAAACCACTAGCAGTTGTGAAACACAAACTGAGAAGGCAGACCCCAGACAAGGAGTCATAAAGATCCCATAGAATTACCAACACTTAAATGTAGCATAGTAGCACTCAAAATAGGAGGCAGTGCAGCAAGAACAGATGGCTGGTAGTTGAACCGAAAACCAAATAAAGGGAGACCCCAGATATGGAGTCACTAAGACTCTATTGTATAACCAGCATTTTACAAACCAATAAAGATGCAAACCTGAAGAAGCAGTGCAGCACAGTAAACAACTACTACTTGCTACAGAACAGATATAAAGTCAGACCCTAGACAGGGAGTCACCAGGACTCTATAAGACTGCAAGCTAAATTAAAGCAGTATAGGTACACCACATGTGAAGCATTGCAGCAGGATAACTGTTGGTGGGTTTTAAACACAAATAAGAAGGCAGACCCCAGATAGAGGGTAAGCAGGAACCAACTGCTTGCAGCAATAGACTCACTACATTTATGAGTGGAATTGAGAAATATAAGCCGTAGTTACAACCACTAGCATTGAACTGCTGTAATAGTAGGCCAAGCAACATACTATGTATTTCAGACTGCAAGTAGCTCAACAAAATGGCAGAATATTTGTTACAGACAGGAGTATGTAGGAAATCTAACATAGGTCCTATAGGGAACCAGTCACAAAGCACAGTCAGAAGAGAAAGAGCCACTCAGCTGGTTACAGGCACACAATGGTGGGGCGGTATGGCAGGCCGACGGCTAACTCCACAGCTGACACCCACAGTGTGACACCCTTTGTGCTGTGGCTCTTCACACTCCAGAATGCAGCACAGAGGACCGCTTGGATGGGAGTTAGGATTAAGAGTAAAGCTGACTCCAGCTTTCACAACCTGAATGGCAGTTTCTCAAGGCTATGCAGCCCAGCAGCAACAGGGGCAGGCAAGACATCTCTGGAGGCATTTGGTGGGGGAAGAGGGAGATCAGTGTGAGAGCTTGTAGATTTCTACATACAGCGTTCGTTTCAGCCGTCCAGCTGAGTTTGGATTTTCTGTTTGGACTGTGGACCTGTATTTTGTGGGGGTCCGGCCACTGAATTCTACCCTACTTGGGCAGGCTGGGCTTTGCGGGTCAGGGAGTCGAACAGACGGTGTGCGGTCTGCCTAGGCTCTCTGCCGGGCAAGCCGGTGGGCTTGCTCGAAGTAGACTGCCGTAGCTGCTGGTAGTTATTTTCTGACGGCTGGCCCTTGCAGGTAAGGGTCTCTAAGCTGTGGATCTGCACTTTACTAGACTGTTTTTACTACAAAATTCCTCATTTTGCTCTGGAATCATGGTCAGACTTTGAATTTCTCCATCTCAGACAGTGAGAGTGGCCCTATCTTGGTATTCCCCGGTGGTGAGAGGACCTGGGTGTCCAAATTCTATTTACTGTTTCTTGCATGTTTAATGTAAGAAGACTTTTGGATTTAACTGTTCTTTCCCATCTAATGTGAGCAGACTATTGGATTTTCAATTTTGAGAGTGCCCTGACTTCCACTAATCCCAGGCTGTGAGAGGGCCTGGGGTTTAAACACTACTCTCTGCATACCCAGTGAGAGGGGGTTGCAGGAGATTTTTACCCTCTGGTCTTACTTTCCTTTTCGTGTTTTTCCAAGAGCCGAGTGTTGGATTGAAATACCTATGTAGTGCTAGGAGGAGGGTTATTTTTAATTGTGCTTTTATTATTTATTTTGGGTGGGTATATTTATTTTATTTTATGTAGTTTTTGGGTTGGGAACTTTTATTATTGCCAGTTTGGGGGTCTCTTTTTGGGTTTGGTGCTTTTGTATTCTGTATTTTGATTTTGGTAAGCCTATGGAATATGTAGGCCTCCCGGAGCCTATGGAATATGTAGGCCTCCCCCCCCCTTCATGCGCTATTAGCCTCTGCCCTCCATGCCCTCCGCCTGTCCCCCCCACCTCTGATGTTGTCAACTTACCAGCACTGTCGAGTGCTGGGTATTATTCATGGGGGGTGGGAAAGTGGACATCAGAGACCAATGAACGGGTCTCTCACATTTGGGTAGTTAAGCCTAGAAGACGCCATGGGGCAAAATGGAGCCTGGAACAAGGTTTGCCATGTCTAGTCCCCATACCCAAGGGCACCACTATTTTTGGTGGGCAAGTAGCTGGGGTGGCCCCCGAAACCCGTCCAACTCGAACAGTGTTATGCAATGCCAGATCTGTTAAGAATAAAACTGCAATTAGTGCAGACCTTATTGGAACAACTGATCTGGCTTGCATCACCGAGACCTGGCTGGATGAAAATGCTAGCCCCACGTTGGAAGCTGCAATTCCGGCCGGGTACTCGGTGATACACCACTCAGATTGAACTGCGGGTGGGGGCCGGTAGTGTTTCGAGACGAGTTGGGCCTCATGAGTGTACCAGTCAAGGAGACCGAATCTTTTGAGTGTACTGCGGTAGCAGGTGTAGGCTGTAGGATAGCTCTCATCTACCGTCCACCCGGGGACGAGAAGCGATGCCTCCAGGAAGTAGTGGATTTCGTGGTCGACATCGCGTTTGTGACACCCAGACTGATGGTTCTGGGTGACTAACGCCTGGGTCAACGACGAACTCTCACAATTTGGACAGCACTTCCTTCAGCTGATGACATCGCTGGGCCTTACACAAATTGTTACCTCTGCTACCCATAAATTCGGTCACTCTCTTGATTTTCCTCCTGGGGATTGAAGCCTCCGATTTGGGGGTGGAACCTGTCAGTTGGTCCGATCACTACACCATGAGGTTCAACTTTTGCGTCCCCCTCTGTAGGCCTGCCCCTGTGGAGATGGTCAGTTACTGCCCTTTATGGGATGTGAGCCATGAAGGCCTAGCGGCTGTGATTGACCTCTCAGAGTTTCCTTTGGCAAGCTCGAATCCAGAGACTTTGGTGCTGACCTATAACAAGGCCATCTCCATGGCCCTGGATTCGACTGCTCCAGTCCATGTTTGTCCTCTTCCCCCTTTGCCCTCTGGCCCCTTGGTTTGATGGGACCCTGAGGGAGTGTGGCGACTAGGACAAAGGTTAGAGCGGCACCGGCGGAAATCTGCTATGGAGGACGACCACCTTAGATTGGTAGAGCATGATCAGGTCTACCAATCAGCGATTTCCCGTAAGAAGGCAGAATTCCTGTCCGGGGAGATTGCTGCCACTCAGAACCGACCATCTCAGCTCTTCAGAACTGTAGATAAGCTGTGCAATCCAGTCTGTCTGCAGCTCCAAAGAGCCTTTTCACAAGCGGAGTGCGATGAGCTTGCTCAGTTCTTTGCAAATGAGGTGGCTCACATCAGGGCAAAGATCCTCTTGACTCGCTCTGTGGGGGATGCTGTTAATCGGTGCCCGGCCACCTCACCTCATGCTTCCTGGAGTACCTTTGTCTGGCCGGGGCTCATGGACGGCATGCGGATTGTCCAGAGTATGCGCCCTACATGCTGTAGTTTGGATCCGGGCCCAACTTCCCTGATTATTGGTTGTTGTGATATTATTGGCCCGGTCCTGGTACAGATAGTCCGGTGCTCCCTTGATTCAGGTGATTTTCCAAGCTCCCTGAAGGAGAGGGTGGTGACACCCCTCCTGAAGAAGGCTTCTTTGGACCCAGACTCTCTGGTCAACTACAGACCAATCTCAAACCTCCCCTTTATAGGGAAGGTTATTGAGAAAGTAGTGGCAGTACAGTTGGAGAACCACTTGACCTTCCATAACATCTATGAGCTTCTCCAGTCTGTTTTCGAAAGAGGCACAGAACCGAGACTGCTCTGGTTCGGGTGCTCAATGATCTCCTAATGGCGAGAGATCGGAGAAGCCACTCCATCTTGGTGCTCCTTGATCTCTCTTTAGCCTTTGACACTGTAGACCATGGGGTGCTGCTTGGGCACTTGAGGTCCATCTGTGGCCTGACCAGTACAGTCCTCAGGTGGCTTACATCCTTCCTCACTGGCAGAACTCAGAGAGTGGTGTCTGGGATTTATTCCTCTGACCCACTCTCTCTGTCATGTGGGGTCCCTCAGGGCTCAGTGCTGTCCCCCATGTTGTTTGCAGTGTATATGCTGCCCCTTGGAGACATTGTAAGATGGTATGAGCTGAGGTTTCACTGCTATGCTGATGATACCCAGCTGTAACTGTCTTTTGCACCTGACCAGGATAGTGTTCTCTCGATATTTAATAACTGCCTTGCTGAAATCCAGGGTTGGATGAATTTCAGCTGGCTAAAGTTGAACGCGGGAAAGACCGGGGTGATGGTTGTGGGTCCGGATCGACGGATAGAGGGGATGAGGGCTGGTCAGCCCTCTGGACTTTGTCTGGGGGGGCTCTCAGATCCTTGCCTCTGAACATGTGCGAGACCTGGGGGTGGTGCTTGATGATGGGCTGACACTACGATCTCAGGTGTCGGCAGTGGTCAAGTCTTCCTTTTACCATCTTAGGAACATCGCCAGGATCAAGCACCTTGTTCCGTCCGGTGATCTGCCTACATTGGTACATGCCTTTGTGACCTTGCGCCTTGATTATTTTAACTCCCTGTACTTAGGGCTACCTGGGGTTGATATCTGCCGCCTGCAGCTAGTGCAGAACACTGCAGCGTGATTGTTGATGGGGACTTCTCTATCTTCTCATATTACCCCTGTGCTGCTCGATCTGCACTGGCTGCCGTTTTGGTGGCGGATCACCTTTAAAGTCGGATTACTGACTTATAAAGCCCTACACAGACTTGGCCCTGACTACTTGAAAGTGCTTCTTGTACCTTACTGCCCCGAGCGACTGCTCCGTTCGGCTGATGAGGGGTTGCTGGAGATTCCGAGGGTGTCTTTAAAATCTTCTGGGGCCCGTGCATTTATGTACATGGCCCCTACCCTCTGGAATTCTCTACCCTGTCAGCTGCCGGAGTGCGCGACTGTGGGGGGGATTTAAACAGGTGTTGAAAACTTTTCTATGGCATCAGGCCTTTAATGGAATGGACTGAAGGGACCCCAACAGATTATTTTATTGTTGTGTTTGTTGATTTTATCATTGTTGTTTTAACCTTACTGTATACAGCGCCTTGATATTTTGAAAGGCGCTTTATTTAAATAAAGATTATTATTATCCCAATGGCCACTACCACACCTCACAACCCTGGCAGATGTACTGGAGACTCATGACGAGTGAGCACTGATCACACTCAAGCTGGAGACAAAGGTACATAAAAATCTTGGCACTTAAGGCGCTTTTACACATGGGTTTATGTAACGGAATAACTGTTATGGAAACAGTATTCCGTTACATCCCTTGTGTGTAAAGTGCATCTGTTTCGTTCCATAGGCGAACGTTCATCCAAACCGCAATCTCTGCTTTTCACGGTTTACACAGTTGTGTTCCGTTTCATCGGGCTGTGTAAAACAGCCATTCCGAAGCAGTTCACAAACAGCAATAAAGCAGCAAGCTCTGTGGTGGTGCCGAAACACAAATGGAGGTGGGAGCTGCCAGAAAACTTGCGGAGTGTAAAGGGATCCTAAAAACGTAACAGAGCACAACGGTGCCACAGGTAGCATTCATTTAGTTTTAAAAACCTGTGTGTAAATGCACCTTTAGACTCCCCACTGGCTTGGGCATGAAGCTGACTCCTCCTTTCACAGCCCAACTGGCTGTTTCTCAATGCTGTGCAGTCCAGTGGCAACAAAGGAGAGCAGGACATCTCTGGAGGCATTCGGTGGGAGGGGAGAGGATTCCCATTGGCCGTTACTGCCTCTCACAATCCTGACAGATCTATTGGAGACCCATGGCAAGTGAACACCAATTACACTCAAACTGGAGGGAATAAGAACTGCTAAAAGGATATCTGACCTAACTCTCCTCACCACATACCTTGTCGGGCAAAACTGGGAAATAAAAAAAAATACCTCTTTCTGACTTAAATATGCAGCTAGCACTGCACACTTCATACACAAAACACACAAGTAACTCCAAGACAGAAACCTGGACAATGACAGCAGAAAAAGATCAAAGGTTTGTTTAGTCTACCCAGAGTTCCCAATCTGCCCCAGGACCTATTGTCCATACAGGGTTTTATCTCTCCTGATCCATCTCCCCTGCTCCCTTCCCTACTTGTGCCAACCTGACCAACCACCAAACCCTTCACTGTCCCAGCCATACTTGAAACCATTTATGGTCTTGGCACCCACCACCTCTGCTGGCAGACTGTTCCATGACTCTACCACCCTTTCCGTAAACTAGAACTTCCTCACATCCCTCTTAAACCTCCCCCCACCCCCCCACTAGTTTCCACTCATGACCTCAGATTGTTAACTCTATACTCCTGCTAAATAGTTCCCTGTAGTTCACCTTCTTTATTCCCTTAAAAAAATGTAGTCTCTAACTTATTCCCCCTCTCTTGCCTGGTCTCCAATGAGTACATGTTCAGTACCTTCAGACGATCTTCGTAAGATCTGCCTGTTGGCCCTGAATCATCTGAGTTACCTTGTGTTGCACTGTCTCCAGCCTGTCCCTGTCCTTCCTTACGTGAGGAATCCAGAACTGAGCATTGTATTCCATATGCAGCCTCACCATGACCTACACAGTGGTAGCAGTGCCTCCTTTTTCCTGCTGTTAGTACCCCTTTCGATACATCCCCAGAATTACTACAGGACTTGTTTCACTGGCTTCTTTGTTCAATTGATAGAATATATATATTCATGCAGCTGTAGCAGCTATTATTCCTGTGGATTCAGCTACTGAATGTACATAGAAACATAGACTTTGACGGCAGAT
Organism: Neoceratodus forsteri; assembly: GCA_016271365.2. Classification (NCBI taxonomy): domain Eukaryota; kingdom Metazoa; phylum Chordata; order Ceratodontiformes; family Ceratodontidae; genus Neoceratodus; species Neoceratodus forsteri. The sequence goes on along the minus strand of CM057457.1, from coordinate 135,657,449 downwards.
AAGGACCACTTGGCCCACCCAGTCTGCCCATTTCCCTACCTACTGGATAAGCTGCAGATTCTAGTTAACCAACAGCCTACTTCCTGCCAGCTGCCAGTACAATTGCCTTGTGTCTGTCCCATGCATGTTTGAATTCCCCCGCTGTTTTAGTCCCAACAACCTCCCCAGGAAGGCAGTTCCACGCATCCACCACTCTCTCTGTGAAAAAAGAGTTCCTCACATTACCCCTGAGCCGTCCCCCATCTTTAAATTGTGTCCCCTTGTTCTTACACATCTCTTTTCTGAAAGATGCTACCCTCCTGGACTTTGTTGATTCCTTGAGGTACTTGAATGTTTCTATCATCTCCCCTGTCCTTCCTTTCATCAGAGTATACATATTAAGCTCTCTCAGTCTCTCTTCATATGATTTCTGATGCAGACCCTGCACCATTTTAGTTGCCTCCTCTGGACTGCTTCCATCCTGTCTATGTCCTTGCATAGATGTGGTCTCCAAAACTGCACACAGTACTCCAGATGGGGTCTCACCAACTGTCTGTACAGAGGGATAACCACTTCCCTTTCTCTACTTGTGATGCCCCTTCCTATGTATCCCAGTATCCCCTTGGCTCTCCTCACTGACTTCTCACATTGCTTACCCACCTTTAGATCATCCGATACGACTACCCCCAAGTCCCGTTCCATCTTTGTTGTTGTGAGTACCTCCCCTGCTATTGTGTACTCTTCTCCTGGGTTTTTGTTTCCCAGGTGCATTACTTTGCACTTCTTTGCATTGAATCTAAGTTGCCATATGTCTGACCATTCCTCCAACCTTGCCAGGACCCTTCTCATCCTTTCTACCCCCCTTGTGTATCAACTCTGTTACAGGTCTTTGTATCATCTGCAAAGAGGCATACCTTTCCCTCCAGACCCTCTGCAATGTCACCTATAAAGATGTTAAAGAGGACTGGACCCAGTACTGAGCCCTGAGGTACTCCACTAGTGACCCTCTTTCTTGGAATGTGTGCCACTCACTATTACCTTCTGTGTCCTGTTGTGCAGCCAGTTTGTTACTCCAGGCTACCACCCTGGGACCCACTCCCAAGCTGGCTAACCTGATTATTAATCTTGTGCGGACTGTGTCAAATGCCTTGCTAAAGTCTTGGTAGGGCATATCACAGCCCCTCCTGAGTCTATCACTTTGGTCACCCAGTCAAGAAATCTATTAGATTCATCTGACATGACCGTCCTGCTGTAAATCCATGCTGCTTTGGGTCCTGTGCCCGCTGGCCTCTAGGTACTCAACAATTCTTTCTTTCAGAAGTGATTCCATCATTTTCCCTACCACTGAGGTCAAACTTACAGGTCTGTAGTTTCCTACTTCTGCCTTGCTCCCACTTTTGTGAAAGGGAATCACATCTGCCCTCCTCCAGTCCTCAGGTACCACCCCATCCTCCCATGATTTGTTAAAAAGTGTGGTCAGTGGCGTCACCAGGTCCTGCCTTAGTTCTTGTAGGATTCTGGGGTGAATCCCATCAGGCCCCATTGCTTTGTCCACCTTGAGTTTTAGGAGTTCTTTCAGGACTCTTTCTTCTGTAAATGGACTGGTGTCAACCCCCCTACCCAGAGTGCTTCTATTGTCTGGTTTAGGTAACTCCTCCTCATCTTCTTTTGTGAATACTGAGCAAAAGTATTCATCCAGTATCTCTGCCTTTTTACTGTCTCCCTCTGTCCACCTCCCCTCTCCCTTATTAATCTTCACTATTCCTCCCTAATGTACCTATAAAAGGTTTTATCCCCCTTCTTAACTGATTTCCTGCAGATCCAGACAAAACAATAAGGGCGCAACTGATGACAGACCCAAGCACAGATCTGCTTGCCATATAACCCAGCACACCACTAAATACAACTATATGTTAAAGCATCAAAATGTTATGATGCCACATGCTGAGTTATCATATAATACGGGTACACATTCTAGCCATCTGACTGGCTAAAATACAAGTGCAAGAGTATAATCATCTGCGCATAATTACACTCGTGTACTGGTTCAGCCTGTGTACCAGGTTCGGCTACGGTATTAATATGCCTTAATTGGAACTATGGATTCTGCTCATATTCATACAGGAAACAATATTTTCTCATTAGAATGTATTTAAAAAAAGAGATTTTAAAACATTTTAAGTAGATCCTGTTAGGAGTGAAATAAGACACTTCAGGAAAGTGTAATTATGGTCAATAACCACACTTTCCTTTTGTGTGGTTCAAGGAACTTGGCCCAAATGCCTCAAGCCTAACAACACACTCAAAGCATGTGGTTACTGACCCATGATTATAAACTCCGGAGTGTCTTATTGCATACATACTGGATGAGCAACAAATGGAAAAGCACTTCAACTGAGGCTTGTAAAGCCATCTTTGGGTGCAATCAGCTAAACTATGCCAACAGAACTTTGAGATGGAATTAATGTACACATAGGGTAATGAATGGGTGACTGTGAACATCAAGTGGCAGAATACCATCAAGTGGCTTATGACTCAGGTTCACAAGATGAAAGTCACACCAAGTCGGTCACAGGTGCAGATGACTTATTAATTATATTACATGGTTTGTGGTTTTTAAAGAGCACCAATTTTTCTCAGTATCCACAGACAGCATAACGTGCCTTACCTTCCAGTAAACCAGCTAGTTGAAACCTTTTAAAGAGCTGCTGATGCTTTAAAAAACACTTTGAAGAACATTTGCATGAATGCATGATCTTTATCCCTCAGAGTTTATCTGCCTTTATAGCTGACTCCCTACTTCAAGTCGTAATCCTCTGCTGTGACATCACAGTCTCTTGCCATGGGAGTAACTGTGATGTCACAAGCTGTGCATTATGACCTTAGGTAGGGAGCCAGCAACAGGAACAGATGAACTCTACAGGAGCAAAGATCCTGTTTTCATGCAGATGACCTTGGAAATAAATTATGGCAAGGAGGAACACAAAACTAATGTAAAATACAAGCTGGACTGTGTCTAAATATGTTTTGGTAAAGTTCTCCTGAAGGCATCAGCTGCTTATTTAAGTTTTTACTGCAGCCATTTTGGAAGGGACAGGACAGGGGAACAGATAAGGGGAGTAAAGGAGTATTTTACTACCATTTTCACATGATTTACTCCCATGTTCTGATTTTAGGAATCTGTTAACCACCCTGCATGCTTACAGCATGTTGGTACATACATATGTACAAAATTAGTAGTTACCAGCCATGGATCCACACACTAAGAGAGTAAAACCAGTAGAGGTGGTCATAGAAAACAGCATTGGGGGAAGGAGGTAGCCGACACAGGCAGACTAGGTGGATTATTAGGCTGTCATGGTGCAGTCAGACCTGGACATTGTGGCCATCACTGAAACCTGGTGTAATGATAACCACGACTGGGAGATGGCCATACCTGGCTACAACATATTCAGAAGAGACAGAGCAGGCAGGCAGGGAGGAGGAGTGGCACTGTGTGTGAAAAATGACATAAGGGCCACAGAGATCCAGGAGGAACAAAATGGGGGAGAGATACTGTGGGTTAAGCTGGAAAGGAAAATGGGGACAGCCATCCGCACAGGTGTGGTCTATAGACCACCAGCCCAGGAGGAAGAAACAGATAAGTAGCTGATGCTAGCCATCCAAAGGATGGCAGACAAGGGTGAGGTAGTACTGGTTGGAGACTTCAATATTCCAGACGTGGACTGGAGCATCCCAGCAGCAGCATCAACTAGGAGCAGATTTATCCTGGACTCCCTTCAGGGTGCCTTCCTCAAGCAACTGGTCATGGAACCAACTCAGCAGAAGCAATACTGGACCTTGTGCTCACAAACAGGGACAGTGTGATGGGGGTAACAGTGGGGGAGCACCTGGGGAACAGTGACCACCAGTCATTGTGGTTTGAAATCACAGAAAGAGCAGAACCAAACCACACAAAAACACGTATCCTGGATTTTAGGGGGCAGACTTTGGGAAAATGGGGAGATACTTGAAAGAGGCATTAAGGGGAATGGGACAGGAATCAGGGGTTGAGGAACAGTGGGCAGTATTTAAAATGGGGATTACAAGCACAACAGAATTATGCATTAAGCAGGTTAGCAAGAGGAAAAGGAAGAGGAGACCATTATGGTTTTCCAAAGAGGTAGCAAAGAAAGTGAAAGCCAAAAAGATTGCATTCAGGCAATACAAAAAGACACAGGCAGAAGGGGATAGGGAGAAGTAACAGGAAAAGCAAAGGGAGGCAGGGAGGTCAGTAAGGGAAGCCAAAGCTCAGACAGAAGAGCACATTGCAAAATCAGTGGGTAGAGGACAAAACCTTTACAGGTACGTAAGTGAAAAAAGAAAGACAAAGGAGGATAGTGAGACTAAGGAGGATGGGGGCGTGGAGGATGACAACAGTAAAGCTGACATATTGAACAGGTATTTCTGCTCAGTCTTTACTGAGGAAGAGGAGGTAATGGGTCTGAAGGAAGTACAAGGGGTGAGAATGGTGCAGAAATGGACACAAGTCCCTTTACAGAGAAAGGGTCCTGAAGGAACTGGAAGTAATAAGAGTTGATAAAGCAATGGGGCCAGATGGGGTGCCCAGGGTCCTTAAAGAACTAAGAGAGGTGGTGGCTGAACCTCTGGCTATCCTGTTTAGCCGATCACTGGAAACAGGGGAGGTACCCAAAGACTGGAGGACAGCAGATGTAGTCCCCTTATACAAAAGTGAGAACAAAGAGGAAGCAGGGAACTACAGACCAGTCAGCCTCACCTCGGTAGTGGGGAAGATCATGGAAGCACTACTGAAGGAGAGATTGGTGGAACATCTGGTTGTCAGTGGACTACAGGACCCAAGGCAGCATGGTTTCACCAGGGGGAGGTCATGTCAGACCAACCTCATTGAATTTTTTGACTGGGTGACTAGGGAGGTGGATCAGGGGAGGGCAGTGGACATGGCCTATCTGGACTTCAGCAAGGCCTTTGACACTGTGCCACATAGACTATTACACAAACTGGAGAATATGGGTGTGGGCAGGACAGTAGTGTGGTGGGTAGGTAACTGGCTGGGTGGCAGGACACAGAGGGTGGTGGTAAATGGCTGTCACTCCACAGAGGAAGAGTGACCAGTGGGGTACCACAGGGATCAGTGCTGGGACCAGTCCTATTCAACATCTTCATCAGTGACATTGCTTGGGACCTAGAAGGCAGAATTTCACTGTTTGCTGATGACACAAAGCTCTGTAACAGAGTAGACACACCAGAGGTGTAGACAGAATGAGAAGCGACCTGCAGAAACTTGAAGAATGGTCAGGGGTTTGGCAGTTGAAATTCAATGCAAAGAAGTGCAAGATAATGCATATGGGGCACAAAACCCTGGCACAATATATCAGTTGGGGGTGAGGATATAGCATGCACCAAGCAGGAAAGGGATCTTGGGGTTATCATCTCTGATGACCTCAAGGTAGAAACAGTGTGACAAGGCAGCAGGTAAAGCAAATAGGATGCTGGGATGTATAGGCAGGGCATCACTAGCAGGAAAAAGGAGGTCATAATTCTGCTATACAAGACACTAGTGAGGCCCCACCTGGAGTACAGTGTACAGTTCTGGAGACCATACCTACGTAGGACATAGACAGGGTAGAGAAGGTTCAGAGGAGGGCAACAAAGTTGGTGCATGGATTGTATCACAAGTCCTATGAAGACAGGTTGAAGGAACTGAACATGTACTCCCTGGAGAAGGAGGAGAGAGGATATGATAGAGACATACAAGTATCTTACAGGGAGGAACAGGGTGCAGGAAAACACTATTTTTGTCGAAAAAAGATGTTCCAGGACTAGAGGGCATGGGATGAAGTTGGAGGAGGACGATTCAGAGGAAACATAAGAAAGAATTTCTTCACAGAGCAGGTGGTGGACAAGTGGAACACCCTGCCAGAGGAAGTGGTGGGGGCTGAAACAATCACGGAATTTAAGAATGCATGGGATAGACATAAAGCAATTCTGGAGGTCAGGGGTAAGGGGCAACAGACTTCTAGGAAAACAAACTGAACTTACAAGCTCAAATGGGCAGACTGGGTGGGCCATAGGCCCTTATCTGCCGACACTGTCTATGTATCTATGTATTATACAGTCCCCTTTTGCCAGCACTTTCTTATGTTCTTATCAGTTGTAGTTGGGTACAGTGTAGGAATCAAGTGACAGGAGTTGCTTACTAGCTGACTATAAGGGCAGTTACAACATGGCAGAATGTTAAAAACTGGGTCACATCACTGCATAGCAGGGGAGAAGTATCTCAGAACTCCACAGCAGTATGAGACAAAGAGTCACTGGCTGCAGGTATCCAGTGGGCTTGAGACTTGGTATAAAGCTAGGAAGTCCAAGACAGGTCAGTGGATGGTATTACTACCATTTAGATAAAAATACTACCAGGTGGAAGAAGCTAGCAGATAATACTTACCAGTCCTAAAAAATTATCTGTAGCCCTGTGGCAAGATCAGAATTTGGCACCATGGAAACTGCAGTCTGATCCTTTCCACTTCTTGAGTCTGTCCTCATAAAGGAGTCCGACCAGGTGTATGAATGTTTTCATTTTTATGCTGTCTTGCACGCGCAGTGCAAGTAACATTTTATGACAGCTTGCTGGAGTAGCAGGTTGTGGAGGTGTGGCCGTGTTATGGCCAGTGGCGCCACTGCTTTTTTGGGCCGGTCTCTGTGGCACCAATGAATGAGCACACTGTCTATGACAGCAGTTCAGAAGTGTGCCACCAACCTGAAAGAAATCCGCCGCTGCAATGAGAGACAGGCTCGTCATTGCAGCAGCATATCTCATACCCCTCCACTACGTGCCCCTGGCAAAACATTTCAATAAACATGGCGCCTGCTCCCACAGTTCGCCTCTCACAGTCCCTACAAAGCCAACATCGGGGTGCCCAATCCCCCTGTCGGCATGCTCCCTCTCCAGTTCGTTTGCCGACAGGGATGCCCAATCCCCGCTGGCATAATGTCCCCCATGATTTGTCTGCTGAGGGGGAAGTGCCCAATCCCCCTTGGCATCATGCCCCCCCAAACACAAACATGCTTTCTTTGCCAACGGGGGGGGGGGTGTAATCCCTGTCAGCTTCAGTCCCCTCTCCCCAAAAAACACAGGTGGCAAACTGGAAGCCCTCCCCAGTGTGCCCAAAGCAAACCTGTAAATAAAAAACCTTCCCATGACATCCTCTTTGTAAAACAGAAAACGGTCCCTCGTGGTCATGACACCCCCCTCCCCTAACCCACACCCACCCTCTGTGCACACCACCTCCCTGCACCCCCCTTCACCCCATACTTACCTACGGAGCCTGTCGCAATGATCTTCGGTGAAGCGGGAGACGTTTGAACTCTTCAAAAGCCAACCGCGAACTGAAGAAAATCACAGTAAGCTGTATAATGGCATCAATGGGGGGGGGGTTCAACTTAGGTGGATATCTCAGCCATTTTTACGACTTTTGGTTCCAAATTTTTAACATGGGGTTCTTGGGACCCCACCTCTTGAACTCAGTCTCTGTCATTTCGTTATTTGGTCCTGAGAGGTGATTTTGCGATCATTGCGTGGAATCACCTTTCTCAAGACTGAGTAACAAAACGACAGTGTCACTGCTCATGAGGTGTGCTCTCAAAAAGCCTATGTTGCAAATTTAGTGAAAAAAATTCCAAAAAAATGACTGTGTTACAAGCGTGAGTTGCGCAGTTTCCACGCACGCTCATAACTTCAAGAATCTTTTAATATTTTCCCTCCAGATTTTCAACATTGCCATTTTTTCACACCTCCTTATGAACAGTACAGCTGTCATTTTCCACATCCTGCCCAAAATGTGTATTTGTGCATCTGGCGCACAATGGTGTGGTCACTTTGGGAAATCAACGTTCAGGACAGATTAAGAAATCACAGTGACACTGTTCACGAGCGGAGGTCCCAAAATGCCTGTGTTGAAAATTTGGTGAAAAAATTCCACAAAATGACTGTGTTATGAGCGTACTTTGCGCAGTTTCCACACGTTCGTAACTGCGAGAATTTTTAATATTTCACTCCAGAGTTTCAACATTGCCATTTCTTCACACCTCCTTATGAATGGTACAGCTGTCATTTTTCACATCTCACCCGAAATGTGTTTTTGCACATCTGGCGCAGAATGGTGCGGTCGCTGTGAGAAATCAAAGTTCGGGACAGATTAACAAAATCACAGTGCCACTGATCATGAGCGGAGGTCCCAAATGCTTTCATGAGGTGGGGTCACAAAAAGCCTATGTTGAACATTTGGAGTGCAAATACCAACAAACGCCTGGGGTGTCAGGGTTTCTAACCATAATGTCCCACCCTGTAGAGACTGATAGGCATCAAGCATGTGACTTTGGATTGTTGGCTGTAATGTTCACACCATTCCACCCCCACCCTCACCCTGCAGCCAGTGACAAGCATCAAGGTGTGCCTTGGAGTCTTCGGCCCCAAAGTTCACCCCATTCTCCTACACTGCACCCATCTCAATGTAATTCCTTATGGAATGGGTTGAGTGTAAGGCCCGATGACCCCAAGGCACAATGCGACACTTGTCAGAGTCTGCAGGGTAGGGTGAGATGAAATAGCATGAGCGTTATGGCCAACAACCCAAAGACACACCTCAATATCTGTCAGTCTCTGTAGGGTGGGGTGAGGTTGTTGTCAGTTCCATACTTCACTACCATTCCCAATGCCAGCAAGACAACATTCGGCATTGACAAATGCTTGTTTTATATAGGTTTTCCTCTCCTTCTGTGGTTTGTCATGCCCTCTTGGAACCATGACAACCACACAGTTTCACTACAAACTAACCCACCACAAGATTGGTTGACGAGAACCTTGGTGTAGGACCTGAGTGTATCCTAAACGTTCCTGAGATGGCCACAGGGATTTTTCTCCGGCTTAACTCTATCCACCCAGCACCCACTAGGTAGTGCTGCCCATTCAAACTATAGGTCTCAGAAGACACAGCAAAGTCCCTGGGAGGAACAAGCTCCCTTGCCCACCACAGGGGTTGCTGTTGTGCTAGAAATGATGTCATCCTCTGCCACAGGCGGCACCGTCTCCCAGACCCTAATGCTAATGTTTTATGATGTCACTGTTTGGACAGTGCTAAGAGAGGTCCCACAAGAATTTTATGATTTTTAACAAGAAAATAGTTTTCTCAGATGGCTAGAATGAACTTATCCATATTATAAAATTTGAATAAGAAAGCTGAAACAATAATTCATGCTGATCACATTATACTATAAACTGTTCTACACAACTGAGACCAATCCTGAATGCAAACTGTAGTGCAATTTTGCACCTTACATTACATAAAGATTTTCTCTTACCAAGTCAGTAACATGCTTCACTAAAAACACTGCAAACTACTGGTGGGAAACCTTATCCTGACTAAGAATATTTTGAAAAGAAGCATAGGTGTAGAGTTTTGTGGGGGCTTCCAAATTCGAGCCCCCCCACCCCCACAGGGTAGTCTAAAAATAGGTTAACTGTTTAGGCCAATAGTTTTGAGCTTGAGAGCCCCTCCCCCACCCCCGCAAAAACCTAAACTCTACGCCCATGAAAAGAAGGCAAACAACTATTGTAGTAGCAAAAAATTGTCATTTTGAATGCGTACACGTCATACGAACATACATACGAACATACGAAGAAGCCAGCAGAAGGCCATTGGGTCTATCAAGTCTGCTCGTATTGCAGGGTCCACAGCTTGAGCTAATGTCCCTGCCCTCCCTCCCCACTCCTCCCATCCTCCCTACCCATGATCCTTACTTTCCCCCTATGCCTATCCCAGCCTCTCCTAAAGCTGCCCACTGTCTTCAACGAGACAACCTCTTCTGGCAGTGCATTCCAAGTGTCCACCACCCTCTCTCTGAAGAAGTGCTTCCTGACCTCCCTCCTAAACCTCCCACCCTCCAGCTTAAGTCTGTGCCCCCTAGTGTTATGGCTGCCACTCAGCTTAAAGAGACTCTCCTTATCAACCTTGTTCATCCCTTTCAAGTACTTGAAGGTCCCAGTCATGTCCCTTCTCTCTCTCTCTCTCTCTCTCTCTCTCCTGTCTTCTACACAGTACATGTTCAGTGCCCTCAACCTCTCCTCGTATGCCTTACCCTGCTGAGCGGCTATCATCTTTGTAGCCCTTCTCTGGACCCTCTCCAGCAGGTTAATGTCCTTTTTGAGGTGTGGACACCAGTACTGAACTCCATACTCTAGATGCGGCCTTACCAGTGAACTGTACAAGGGCAGTATAATCTCCTCTCTCCTACTACTGATCCAACTAGATACGCCTCCCAGCATCTTGTTTGCCTTTGCTGCTGCTTTCTTGCTCTGTGTGGAGTGCTTCAGGTCACTAGTGATCATTACTCCCAGGTCCTTCTCCTCCTCTGATGCAGATACTCGGACTCCAGTCAAGTAGTACTCTGTCCTGGGATTCTTGGCTCCAATATGCATAACTTTCCATTTTTGGGCATTGAAGCCAAGCTGCCAGATCCTGGACCACCTCCCCAGCTTTTCCAGATCTTCCTGTAGGTCCTGTATCCCTTCAGCTGTGTCCACTCTCCTGTAGAGCTTGGTGTCATCCGTGAATAGGCACATTCTGCCCTTAATGCCATCCCCAATGTCAATGATGAAGACATTGAACAACACCAGCCCCAGCATGGAGCCCTGTAGGACCCCACTGGTTACCTCTCTGGTACCAGATAACTCTCCCCCCATAACCACCCTCTAGGTTCTGTCCATCAGCCAGTTTTTCACCCATCTGGCCATCTTTTCCCCAACCCCAAGATCCATCAACTTCCTGATCAACCTTTTATGGGGCACAGAGTCAAAGGCCTTGCTGAAATCAAGATAGAGGATGTCTACCACTTGGCCCCTGTCTACTGTCTTAGTGACACAGATGATTAACTTGTGGCTATCCTCCTGAACCCATACCCCCATCAATAAATACAACTATAAAATCCTCCTCCAGTTCTGCCAAAACCCTTCCCCCATTGAGGGATTATATAATCAGGTGATACAGTCTCTGTGAGATATGCATAGTTACCAACAGCACTTTTTTTTTTGTATTTCAACTCTTGTGAACAGGTAGGCTCACTAGGACAATGGCCTATTTCCAGGAGTGACCCGACATAAAACAATCAACAATGAGAACAAATTACAAAAATAAACACAATAAATAATATTAAAAAGAGGTGCAACTGGACAATTTTAACAGATGTTTTTGTCCATTTTTAAAAGACAGTTTAGATGCTGATAAGCTTATATCATGTGTAAACAATTCCATGATGAGGGGCCAAGAAAACAGAAAGCTCTCTGGCTAATACAACTCTTCATGTGTGGCAGAGCACACAATACATCAGAACTGGATCAACGTTGGTGAATAACAGGCAAGAGTTGAAACGTGATGAAGTATGCAGAAAACCATCTAACTCCAAAGCAAATACCTTTGATTTTCTTTTATTTCATCGAATGTTGCACATAGATCACCATGTCATGGACAAGGACCCCCCGATGTTTTGCCCTCTATAGGGGCTTCTTCAGGGTGACATGGTGAGAAAAATAGCTTTAATTTATCAAAAATGCAATTCTGATGCATTTTTTTTCTATCAGCATTCTGACTTGTTTCTTTTTTTGTATTTCTCCAATATTCTCCTTGGAGAAATGCAAAAAAAAAAAAATGAAACAAGACAGGGAGCTTTGATCGATGCAAGATGTGGCAAACAGCAGCTTGCACTGAAGCCCTGTGCGCCAGGGACACTACACCAGATTCTGGTAAGAGAGGGGTTCCGGCGCCTAAGTCCCTACACTTATGGCAGCCTCTCCTGTGTGACCAACACACGGCGCACGAGAGGGGTTTGCCACAGGCTCCTGGACCAAACGCAAGACGTCTCACCACCCCTGATCCCTGGGTCACATAAAGAACATCCTTCCATGGTGGTCTAGTGGGCCCCCTACCTGATCCCAGAGTACTACCCCTTGTTATTAATGTATATTGCCCCCTTCCTGATCCCCAATGTCTGCCCATTTTCTATTGCTTAAGTACCCCCCCGAGCTCCAAGAAGAGCTGACTTTGATAAGATGGCCAACAGAGTTAAGCTAGCCCTGGCAAAAAGAAACACAGGTGAGGGGGTACAGGCAAAATGGGCAAGCATTAAGGATGCAATACTTGAAGCAACATCCCATTGTGTTAGACAGAAAAGGAAGTGCAAAAGAAGAAGGAAACCACTTTGGTTCTCAAATACAGTAGCAGAAAGGTCAGAGCCAAAAGGCTGGCCTTCAGGAAATATAAGGGAACACAGCGGGATGAAGATAGAGAGGCATACCAAACTGCCCTAAGGGAAGCAGGTAAGGCAGTAAGGCAGGCAAAGTCCCAAACTGAGGAAACACTAGCACGAACAGTAAAGAAGGTGACAAGACTTTCTATAGATACATTAGTGAAAGGAGAAAGTCCAGAGAGGTATTGCTAAGCTTAATGGAGAAAATGGAGCATGTGAGGAGGAGGACCCTGTAAAGGTATCTATCCTAAATAGATACTTTTGCTCAGTATTTACTGAAGAGAAGGTAGGGCAGGGCCCACAGCTCAGCATCATGGACACAGGGGAAGGGAGGTAGGCACTACTCCCTTCACAAAAGAAGGGTCCTACAAGAGCTTGCTAAGCTCAGGGTGGATAAGGCAATGGGACCTGATGGCATACATCCCAGGGTACTTAAGGAGCTAAAGGAGGAACTAGCAGAGCCATTAGCAGAATTGTTTAGTGAGTCTCTGAGCACAGGAGAGGTCCCAGAAGACTGGAGAAGGGCTCATGTGATCCCGCTCCACAAGAGTGGTAGCAGGGAGGAGGCAGGGAACTATAGACCGGTCAGTCTTACCTCAGTAGTGGGCAAGATTATGGAGGCACTCCTTAAGGAAAGGATAGTGCAACACCTGGAATCCATAGGGGCACAGGATCCAAGACAGCATGGGTTTACAAAAGGAAGGTCCTGTCAAACTAATCTCATAGATTTCTTTGACTGGGTAACCAGAGTGGTGGACCAAGGGGGAGCAGTTGATGTCGCCTACCTTGACTTCAGCAAAGCTTTTGACACTGTTCCACATAGAAGATTGATAAATAAGCTGGGTAGGCTCGGGGTGGGTCAGAAGTTGGTCAACTGGGTGGCAAACTGGTTGACGGGCAGAAAACAGAGAGTGGTGGTAAATGGTATACAGTCAGAAGAGATGCAAGTCACAAGTGGGGTACCTCAGGGATCAGTCCTGGGTCCAGTCCTCTTCAACATCTTCATTAGTGACCTTGCAGATGGACTAGAGGTAAGCTTGTCTGTTTGCAGATGACACCAAGATCTGCAACAGAGTAGATGATCCAGATGGGTGGGCAGAATGAGAAGAGATCTGGATAAACTAGCAGAATGGTCAGAAGAGTGGCAACTGGGATTTAATGCAAAGAAGTGCAAAATCATGCACATAGGGAAGAGAAACCCTGAAGCCACCTATAGGCTGGGAGGAGTTGCTAGCAGTCACAAAGGAAGAAAGAGACTTGGGCATCATCATCACTGATGACCTAAAATCATCAAGCAGACCTCTAAAGCAGTAGGTAAGGCTAGGGGTGTTAGGGTGTATTAGTAGAAGTATCACAAGTCGTAAAGAGGAGAGTAATAATCCTCTGTTCAAGACACTGGTTAGGCCCCATCTGGAGTACTGCATGCAGTATTGGAGGCCACACCTTCACAAGGACATTAACCAAATTGAGGCAGTCCAGAAGGGCAACAAAATGGTGCAGGGACTGCATCAGAAGACATATGAGGACAGATTAACAGAGCTCAATATGTATACCCTTGAGCAAAGGAGGGAGAGAGGGTGATATGATCGAGGCATTCAAACACCTTAAGGGCATAAACAAGGTGAAAGAGTCTAACATGTTTAAATATAAGAAAAATAGCAGGACAAGAGGACACAGCATGAGATTAGAGGGAGGCCAATTAAGGGGGAATGTGAGGAAATTCTTTTTCACAGAAAGGGTGGTGGTGCATGGAATGGCTTACCACAAGAAGTGGTGGCTATGAATACAGTGCAGGGCTTCAAACAGGCATGGGATAGGCATAAGGGAGCAATACAAATGACAATGAATAGATAGGTCACTGACAGAGCAAAGGCCGATGGCACATTTATAAGGTAGAAAAAGAAATGGGCAGACTGGATGGGCCTTGCGGTCCTTATCTGCCGTCAGCTTCTATGTTTCTATGTTTCTATGTTTCCAATGTCTACCATTTTGTATGTAATTAGGTATTCCCCCTTCCCGATCCCAATTCCTGCCCTTTGTTAATAATGTAAAGGGCCCCCTCCTTGATCCCAATGTCGGCCCTTCTGAAAGTACCTAATTACTCCCTGATCCCCGATGTCCCCCATTACCTTACGAAACAGTAAGGCCCACTTCCCTGGTAGTCCAGTGGCCTCCACCCCAGCAGGTAGTGCCCACCACCCCGCTCCCCCATCCCATCCCGTAACAGAGCCAACACAGGCATAGACCTCCTCTCATCTCTGCGGCCTGCGCCAACTGAACTGTCACTGAGTGCTGTACTGGGGAGGAGGAGTGGTTGTGGGCACTACCTGCTGGCGTGAGGGGATGGGGGCCACTAGATGACCAGGATAAGGGGGTCTTTTGCGACACTGGCAGCATCAGGGATCGGGGAAGGGGCATGATTATCAAGATGTAGTTCCGATAATGGCACAATCGAGGATGGGGGGGCATGCTATGGCAAGGTATGCAGCTGAAGTGCTGCACACTCTAGCAAACTAGATAGACCGAATGGCCTGTATCTGCTGGTAATTTCATATGTTTGTATTACTGAACATGGCACAATCGGGGAATGGGAGGGTGCCTGAGGCACAATGCTGCATGGGGTTGACTCTCCCAGAGAGAGAGAAAGAGATTTTCTAAGTACCCTTAGAGGGTCCGATTTTCAAAGGGCTTAGAGGGACGCAAGAGACATGTGCCCAAAGAGTTTGCTGTAAGAGGTGACTTGCATCACAACTTGCATCAAACCCAATATTCATATGCAGCCTGTGTCCACTCCAGATGTAGCTGCATCAAAGCCCCCTTGCACCAGGGTTGTGACAATAAACCAGGTGCGCCAGGATGCAAGGGGGCTTGTGCTATGGCGGGGCTGCAACATCCCCTTTTTTGGGATTTTCACAGCCCCACCATGGACGCAAGGGTGGCCACCAGGAGCTGGTCTAAGTGGTCTATGCCATTGGGATTGGGTCCTGCAGGGGTGCTAGGGGTGTACCAGGGGCTGGTGAGGTGGCAGTATGGGCATTGGGGAGGTAAGTCAAAGCAAACAGAGCACCCATTGGGGTGCTTGTGTTGTACAGTGTACTACAGTTCAGTGCGCTGCACATATCCCCCTCCCATCCCCGATGTCTCCCATACTAATGTAAGCCCCCATCCCTGATGTTCTCACACCCCCCCGATCCACAATCCCCCTCCTGCAATTGCAAATATCCTCCAATTTTCAGCACACTGCTCTCCCTCCCCGCAATCACTGCTGTAGTTTAACTATCCATGGGGGTCCAGTGGATCTTCCCCCCCATCCCATCAGATATTATCTGATCACCCCAACACCCCCCATTCCCAAATAGTGGCCAGCACAGCCCTCCTCTTACTGTCACGGCTGGCCGCAGACTGAGCTTGCAATGACCGTGTACTATAAACAGTACACTCAGTGAATAACAGCAGCTGTCATTCACTGAGTGTACTGTATACAGTTGATACCTTGTGAGCTTCCGCTGACGGCCAGCCGTGGTGGTGAGAAGAGGGCTCTGCTGGCTGACGCTGCTATTTGGGATTTGGGGGGGTGGTGGGGTGATCGGACAATACCTGATGGGGTGGGGAGTCCACTGGCTCACCACGGATAATTATACTATGGCGATGATCACAGGAAGGGGGAGGGCAGTGTACTGAAATACAGTGCCACCTCTCAAGCCTAGATAAACCACACGCTCACAGGGTGGGGCGGATGCTACTGAAAGAAGGCAATACAGACAAACACACAGGCAGCGCACTCTGGTCAAAGATGGAAGGCACTAATCCAGGAACTCAATGGACTGCATAAAAAATTAATCAGAAAAGCTAAGTCAACACTGAAAAAACAGACACCGCACTGCATTCCTGGCACTTCTAGTCAAAAGACATCAGAGGGAAGGGGGTCCCGCAGGCTCACAGACAGCACTTAAATACAATGCTATCCAAGATACATCGAGCAATTTCATTTGTGTTAAAAATCAATGTCAGGGGTCTGCCCAGTTGCTTAGCAGTAGCACTACCACCTGCCTCCCCAGTGACCCGGGTTCAGCAGTGAACTCAGGTTGCTGTGGGTTCACCTGCCACATAGGCTCGAGCGTCCGGAGGACTGCTCTCTTCTCCTGGGAAAGGCAGATCTGCCACTCTACTTTCGACTGCCACCAGATTGAGGCCTGGTGGCAGTGCAGACAAGAGTGACGCAAAGTGAGGGGCTACGGTTTGATGCAGCGTGTCTGTGTGTCTGTGCCTCTACACGCACGCACCAATGTCAGAGCCGTGGTGGGTAGCAGGGGAGAAAATGGAGAAATGCAGCACGGGCATCATGATGCCCTTTATGCACTGCACCATCATACGCATTACCTGAGTCTGGATGTGGTCTCTGCGGAGGGCTGCCACCCCCACCCAGCACTGCCATGGGTGGAAATCCATGGGGGAACTTGAAGGGCCAGTTAAGTCTTGGAGAAGGTGATTACCAGGCACAGACCCGATACAGCTGCCCATAGATGCAGCAAGAAAAAGCTTTATAGAAAAAAATTTATATTAATGCTTGGAGACCTAGGGGGACACAAAGCACCAGAAAAAGAGACCAAGGTTTAAAGAGCACTGAAATCACTACACAAACTAATGAGTAGTGAGAGGGAGTGAAGGGATAGTAAAAAATGTATAGTACAAGCCCATAATTAAAACATTGTACAAAAATCATGTGAAACGCCTCACTAGAAATCAAGGAGCTATGTAAATTAGAACAGGTGATAATGATGTGGACATCTCCTCCCAGCCAATCTGTTGAGATGCCATCTCCTCCTTTTCCTACCCGTTGCTGTAATCCAGGCTAACGATGCAAACCCAGGTGGCCAACATGTCAAGTAGCCCCCTTCCACATGGGTTAGATTTTAGCTTCTTAAATGTTAGCCACCTGGATCAGATACTAGCCCTTGCCCCAGAGGACTCCAGACAGAGCATAGCTACTGAGGAAACTGAAGCACACCACATGCATTTCAGGATGGCATCTCAGCACACTGCCATATGTTTCAGAACCCCTGTATGTTTGCACTGCCAGCTGCTCTACAGCACAGAGTGTTTACTGAGCTCCTTTTCCCCTCTGTGTTACGGACTACAAATTATGCGATTTTTTCCCACTTTTAATATGTGTATAGATACAATAGAGAATAAAGTATGGGTCAGGATGTATAGCAGATTTTACACACCTGAGTTGTGGGATGCTACATAAACCTCGAGGCGAGCCAGAGGATTTGTGAAAACATCCCTGCTGAGGTAATATGCATCAGTTGTTATCCGACCCATATTCAGCTAACTGTGCTGGGTTTCCTTTTCACCTCAGCAATTATATAAAATAAAAAGCTTATAAACACTCCTTTATAACGGCAAATTACGCCACGGTTTCCCTATGGGAAAAAGGGGAAGCTGGTTATTATAGTCTTTTTATTGACATGATGACTGCAGCTTTTCTGCTCCAGAAGTGATACTGTTTACACACTGTACCAATACAATCAATTAGTAAAACTCATAGGAGCCTTATACTTCAGTTTGCTACTATGCAAGTAACTTACTGAAACCACTTTGTGCTGCTATCAAGTATTGCTTTTTTTTGCCCATTTGAACTTTGCTGCACTACACAAGTTTGTGATTTACATCAAAAGTTATTGAGTTAAATATTTGCAAAACCAATCAGGGAATATGAGAATAATATTGAGCAAGACTGTCCGAACTTTGGCTTAGTGTGCACCCGATTCCTCCCTATTCTTCTGTTTACCATTACTATATAAATCGGATAGGACCATGGTAAGAACATGGTTATCATACTAACATGTTATTGAATATCCTGGCCAACACATGTGAAGACGTTACCATGTCGAGATCAGTTTTACCAGTTTATCCGTATTTGACCATGTTTTGGCAGAGGTGTAACTTACCACACACGTTTCAAACATGATCAAAAACAATGTCCAAACAGGGATGACTATGGTTAAACTATGTTTCAAATAGGACGTGGAACCTTTGTAAACGAGCTATTAGCTCAAAGATATTGTAATCCGAAACTTCAAATAAAATTAATAAATAACAAATAAATATGCTACAACTCAGTGGGGGAAGTAAGCTCAAAAACTGGATGAGGGGGTGGAGTGCTGAGCAGAGTTTCGGTTAACTCCTTTTTGCAAGTATCTGACTTCTGAAAACAAAGTAAAAACTCATAAAGTAAAGGGAGAGGAAGAAACTGACCCCCAGATGGGAAAATGGCAATCAGGCAGCAGCTTCGATTTTTCAAGGATGGAAGTCAGATATGATTCACTGGTCACACTTTAAGTGTTAATTTCAATGCAACTGTGGGGGTAGGTAATCCTTAATTACATGCAACGGGTAATTACACTGAAGTTGCACTTTTGTTGTGTATAACTACATTGCATCTGCAATGCAGTTACAGTGTAGTAACACTGTAGTAACTACAGTGTAGTTAAGGAAAAAAATAGTTACCAAGGTATTTAATGTGACTTATTTGGTAACCTAGTTGGTCCGTGAGCAATACTGCCTGTATTCAGGGGTGAGCAAGAACACACAGAACAAACACAGTAACACATGCAATCATAATCAGTCAGTTAATTAAAACCAGTTAGAAATTAACACATTAAAATGACATTCTAACCAAGATTTAAAACTTGAAATAGTTGTACAATTGATCGAAACCTGAGGTAGTGGGTTACCTGTTGGCCCAGTGGCAGCATGCTGTGCTGCCGTAATGGTGACCCAGGGCTCGGACGTGGAACCTGGTAGTCAAGCCGTGGCTGGAACATAGTGCTGCCAATGGCAGCACTTCCCAGCCCAGCAAGAGGATGGTGCTACACCCAGCACTGCAGCAACTCCAGTGGGGACCAGGGAGCTTGTGACATCCGAGGCCAATGGTAGGCAAGTAGTGCCATCAAGCAGGTGGAGGGCAGAATTAAAATACACGGACCACCTGGATGATGGGCTGAGGCACTCTCGGCTCTGCAAGGACCTCCATGGAAGGATGGTGTTGTGGCTGGCAGGTCATCAAGGGCAAGTAGGTATAAAGGACTGGGAAGGTGGAATCCAAAAGATAAAAAACTGAATAAAACACCTATGGTAGTAAGTTGTAAGTTTTAACAGCCCTAAAAGGAAAATATATCAGGCCATAAGACATTTTCATGAAAGGAACCAAAAAGGGATTCTTAGGGCCCAATTTCTGAAGCTCAGCTTTCGCTGCAATTCTCAAGTGCATCTGATACATATCACACAGGATTTGCAGCAAAGAACTACAGGATACTTGCCTGTAACAGTAGTTATATTAAGGATTTTCAGTTCACATCCACACTCTGGCAGTCCAGCTGGATACAGCTGAGTTACCGGATGTGTTCAAGCTAACTTGCTTCCACTGCCTGTGGTGTACATCCTCCAGCTCTACCTCTCGACATCAGATCTTACATACTGGAAGCAGAGATCTCTGCGTCTCTGGCCAGGGGAGATTGGGTGGGTTGTGTGGCTATGCACTGAATACCCACAGTAGAGCTACAGTTACAGGTAAGTAACCTACATTTCCACCATCTGGGATTCAGTGCACTAGCCATACTTTGGCAGACTCCTAGTAGTCCTCTGGGAGGAGTGGATAAAACATGCACCGCTATTTGGCGAATACAGACTGGAGGACTGAAGCCCCAAAAGCAACATCATGACAACTCAGCACATTGATGCTGTAGTAGGAGAGGAATGTGTGTGCTTTAGCCCAGGTTGCTACCCTGCATATCTCCTCAGTGGCGATATCCCTGGAAGCAACCACAGCAGCAGTGGCATGCCTGCTAGAATGAGCCCTGAGCCCCCTGGGCAACTCCTTACCAGCCAACTCATAGCAGAGGTCGATGCAGGATGTGATCAACCTGGCAATTATCCACTTCACTGTCAGTTGCCCTCTGGGCCTTGATCACTACCTTGATGATCTGATCACTACCTTGTGGATCTGGCAGGTGTGGCTTCAGTGTATGTGACAAACAGCTAGTGAGCCTCCTCATGAATTCCCGCTGTGCTCTCCTTGTAGTAGGATAGTGCCCTCTACAGGTCAAAGGTGTCAAGCCGGCGATCGGCATCCAAGGTCAGGATATTAAAATAAGCTTGGATGTTAATCACCTGGTTAAGGTGGAACTCTGACATGAATCCACCGAGACTGTCTGCAGCTCACTCACCCTTCTAGCAGACGGAATCGTCACTAAAAAGGTGGTCTTCCACAACAAACTTGAGAGCTCACACTTGTGCATAGGCTCAAGTGGCTTGCCCAAGAGCATAGTCAGTACCAGCAATAAGTCCCACAAAGCTGGTGGTTTGCACACCAGAGCGGACAAGGCATCCAGGCCTTTGAAAAAGCATCCAACCACCTTTTCTTGTGCCACTATCTGCATACCAGCCCACGCCCAGTATACTGAGATGGCTTAAAGGTGCATCTTTAGGGTCGTGGCTCACATTTCTAACTGTGAAAGACACTAAAGGTAGTCAAAGATCGTGACAACTGGACAGGTGGGAGGATCAAGTTTCCTCCCTTGGCACCAGAACGAGAACCTCTTCCACTTGAACGTATATGTTCTGTGAGTCGACTCCTTTCGAGATGCTTCCACAACATGGAGAACATCTTCCAAGAGGTACACAGTCTGGAACTCTAGCCACACTTGAACCAGGATGAGAGGAGCAGAGACTGAAGGTCTGGGTACAGGATTGTCCCGTTGTCTTGTCAGCAGGCCAGGGCAGATAGGCAACCTCCACAGCAACCTGCTGCTGAGGGCTAAAGAGATCCTGGTACCTAAACTGTCTGGACAAGTCTGGAGCAATCAGAACCAGCCATGCTTTTCCCTCCAAGTCTTTTTTTTTTTTTCAACTTGAAATTGTATTGCCAGCATATCGTACATCAGTTACATAGTACATTGTCACATCATGTCTTCTGGGTCATTTCCTTAGACAGCATAAAACTTATAAAATAAGACAATCATACATAAACTTAAGCATAAAAAGCATACAGAATCAATTTGAGTCCCTGTTTAAAATAATAAAATGATTGTGTCCTTCCAGGTTGAACTGATGGAGTCCCACCTCCTTATTCCTTATGAGGCTGTCTCATCCCATCTTTCAAAGAAAGAGGAGGAGGAAGAAGAGGAATAAAAGTAACACCTGGAGTTCATGCCCCTTTCCTCAACTAGAACAGCAGTGCATCAGACCCATCCTGAATATATTTATTATATGTTTTGTACTAATGAGAAATATGAAATTAATGCTCTCTGTTTTGCTAAATTTATGTTCAACATGTTATATATCCACAATAAGAACTGTATTTAATAAAATCAATAAACCATAACTCTAATAAAAACGAAAAAAGGAACATTCCATTGCTTCCTCTGTATTCTTTACAAAACTTCTAGATATTATAGCTGAGGCTTCCCTATTCAGGTAAAGGAGGGGGCAGTTACAAATGCGATCTGTATACACCCTGTCTATACCATTCTCTTCTTTTTATTTTTATAGTTCAAAAATAACTATCCAGACAGATATGTGTATAGCAGCCATTAAAGGGGTCATCTTGCACTCTCCCTTGTTAGTTTAGGAACTGCTCAAAACAGGCATTCCCCTTGTGCTCTCTATGGAAGCCACCTTGTATTATATTTTCCCACTTGTAATCTCAGTTTTGCAGTTATTGCCTCCATATTTTGAATATTTTACAAATTGGAGAACCATTGATTATGTGATACAGAGTTCGGGGTTAACCAATTCTGAGTTGTAATTTTTAAGGCTGACACAGTTAAAACCAAGAATAAATATGTCTCAGTTGCAGTGTGGATCTCTTCTGGGGGGCATCCCAACACTAGATGTCCAAAATCCAAAACATTCACCAGGCCTAAAATAGATGCAATTATCTTCCCCAACCCTCTCCAGTACTCCTGGATTTTGGGGCAGCTCCAAAAGATATAATGGGAGCCCTGCAACCCACACCCCCAACACTTATCTGTAGAAGTTGTAGAGTAATGCCTCGAGATTCTGTCACTTTCCATCTAAATTCTCTCCACCATCCAGATGCCGTAGTTCTATGCATGACTCTCCATATGTTTTCCCATCCTGAATCTGAGATAGTTGTCCCACATTCTTTCTCCCATCTATCATGTAATCTTTGTAAACCCAAAAGATCCTCTCCTTCCTGCATAATTTTATAGATTTTGGAAATAAGAAGTTTGGTATTGGATAACAGGGCTTTTACATGAATCATAGAAATTGCTTGTGGCAGGAGTGCAGTCAAGGTCAGAACCCCACTACCATATTTATGTAATGCCAACACTGTAAATATCTATTGAAGTCCTGTTTGAGCAGGTTAAACTCCTCTTGCTTCGAGGAACAGTCCTTAATCACCTCCCCCTGGATAAAATGGTGTAAATGTTTTAACCCCAGTCTAGCCCACCTTTCAAAGCAGCCATCCATACTCAGAGTGGGGAAGGCCGTGAGGAAATGGAGTGGTATGAAATGCCATACGTATGTTGGTAGCTCACATTTCATTCTAGCCTTTAACTACATATTTATAGTGTGGTTAGTCCAACAATTCCCAATTCTAAAAAGGTCTTTAGTTAAAATTGTCCATGGGAGGTACTGTAAGGGAATCATAGGATGAGCTTCTTTCTCAAGTGTCCCCCAAGTTCCCACACTCAGAGAACTAAGCATATGGACTAATGGGGTCAGTTGAGCTGCCAAATAATAGTTTTGAAAATCTGGGACTCCCCAGACCCCCTTTTCTTTTGTCTCCACTAGGACTGCCCTTTTAATTCAAGGCTTTTTCCCTTCCCAAATGAAGTACCAAACCTTACTATTACGACTTTTCCAGTCCAATTGGGGGACTGGAATCGGAAGTGCGGAGAAAAAAACATCAGCCTAGGTAAAACATTCATTTTTATAGTGTATAATCGGTGTGAAAAAGAGAGGGGCAGCACTTGCCACCTTTTAAGGTCCTCAAAAATCTGTTGTAATAATTTTCCTAATTGTACTGCTAAAGCTTAGATAAGTGAGTTGGAATCCACACCCCAAAATAACGAACCATATCCTTCACCCACTTAAATGGGATGTTAGGTTTAAGGGCTGGGTGTATAGCTCCCCTACCAACAGGACTTCAGATTTGTCCATATTAATTCTGAAACCCGATAAGGAGCCATACTCTTCAAGAAATCGCAGAAGTGGAGGGGGGACCTAATTGGGTTGCCTAGATAAATAAGGGTATCAGCCACATACATCAATAATTTATATTCATCCTTCCCTACCCTTATCCCCTGAATCTCTGACCACTGTCTAATTGCCATTGCCAGTGGCTCAAGACTGAGCGCAAACAA
Organism: Neoceratodus forsteri; assembly: GCA_016271365.2. Lineage (NCBI taxonomy): Eukaryota > Metazoa > Chordata > Ceratodontiformes > Ceratodontidae > Neoceratodus > Neoceratodus forsteri. The sequence continues at coordinate 135,633,759 of CM057457.1, read as the reverse complement.
AAATGTGAAGAGGGGGCACCCATGGCTAGTTCCCCTTGCTATTTTTAATGGTTCAGAAAGATTCCCATTAACCCTAATCCTAGCCATGGGATTTTCATAACATAACTGCACCCACTGCTGAAAGTGGTCCCCCAGTCCCATATGTTCCATTACCCCTTTTAAATACTCACAATTAAGGTGATCAAATGCCTTTTCAGCATCTAAAAAAATAGCCAGTTGTGATGAGTCTTTTTTTTTTTTTTCAGATAGCTGTTTGGTCCCCGTCGTCTCCTCCTGCCTAATGGTGACAGGGACACATAGGTATTTTACAGGTTTTTCTCCCCAGACCCCCACCCCCAGGCCCTGGCACACAGCCATTTGAGCATGTGAAGGCATGCTACGTACCCTGTGGCACCAGCTCAACCCCTTCCACCTCCCATAACTGTTTGCTGCCCCCTCTCCGATACCCACTGGACCTCCACCCGGTGGGAGTGGAATTATTGGTGGGGGGTGCCAACCCACCCTCGGGAGAGGAGAGCTGCCCATCAGCATGCTCGATCCTTTTCCACCCTCCCTCCCCACGCCGGAACCCCAATGACCCAAGGTCATTCCTGAACTCGGGTCACCGGCATAGCACGAGGTGTGGTGTCCAGCACCTCAACCCTCGGAGCCACTGAGTGGGGTTTTTTATACTTGACATTGAGAAGTTTCCTGATGTTGTCTGCTAAATGTCTGCTGGGGATAAACCCTGTCTGGTCGGAGTGGACCTAATAGTGTATACACTTCTTCAAGTCTTGATTACTACCTCATGGATCAAAGGGAAGGGAAGAAAGGCATACAAAAGGCCTGGGGTACTGGCAGAGAGAAGGCATCCCCCTGTAATGTTCCAGTCTGAGGGGGCTGCCACATACCAGCCTCCATTTTTTGTTTTCCTATGAGTTAAACAGGTCCACCAGAGGGATGCCCCACTGGGAGAACAGATGGTCTACCACATCCTGGTACAAGGACCACTTGTGCAACATCTTGCCAACCTGGTTGAGAGTGGCTGCCAGCTGGTTGTTCTTTTCTGTGACATGCACTGACAGGAGACTGGCCTGCAGGCTGTGCACCAAGAGGACATGTCAATTCTTGCTGGTCTTTCTGCTTTGTGACAACTTGCTCTGGGCTGTGATATCCAGCGTCAATCCTCTCCCTGCCAATTTGTTCCCATTTTATGCCACCTGCAGTTTATTTTATTTGAGACTAGGAGTTGTTTACAGACCACCTACGCAAGGGGAAGAACAGGACAGGGTAATGTCACAGGCCGTCGTGAGGATGGCTCTCAAGGTGGGAACACTTCTGTTGGGGGACCTAAATCACTCAGACGTAGACTGGACCATCCCAGATGCGGCTTTGGCCATAAGCAGGTGAATTCTAGAGGCACTGCAGGGGTGTTCCTTCAACAGTTGGTCAGAGATCCAATTGGGGGGAACAACCTGCTGGATGTGGTCTTAATGAACGGGAAGAATGGGAAGGAGGTGGTGGGGGAAAAGAAGCTGGGAAACAGCGACCATAGGACCACAGATTTACTAAACATCCAAATGACTATGCCAAGTACAGAACGCTATGCAATTCATGTACTAAAGCTACTAGACTGGCTAAGTCCGATTATTTCAGCTCCTCATTCCTTACTAACATTAACTCTCCATCTAAATTCTGGAGGGTAGTTCATGCCCTATTCTCTCCCCCCCCCTCCAGTTCTCAAAATAAATAACTCCCTAGTTTCCAACCCTGACTCTGTGGCCAGTGAATTCAATGCCTACTACACCTCGTATGCCATGTCTCTTCTAAATTCCCTCTCCCCATTGCCACCTACTAACTTCAGCCCTTCGCCTCAGCCAGTGCCTACCCCTCCCCATTTTCCTTTTTTACTATCTCCTCTGATGAAGCTCTTGATGCTCTCCTATCCCTCAACTCCTCTAAAGGCTCCTCACCAGATGAGCTCGATCCTAAACTTCTCTACCTTTCTGCTCCTGCAATTGCTTATCCTATCTCCCTAATCCTTAACCTTTCCTTTATTTCTGCCCAAGTACCCTCATCCTAAAAACAAGCTGTAGCCTTTGCTCTCCCCAAGGGTGGTGACACATCCACTCCTGGCAACAATAGTCCCATTTCCCTCCTTCCTACCCTTGCCAAACTTCAAGAACATTTAGTTCTCTCTCAACTATCACCCTTCCTCTCAGATTCCTCCTTCTTCACCCCCTTCCAATTTGGTTTTCAGAAGAACCACTCAACAACCACCTCCCTCCTTAGGCTTACTGACTCCATCCTTTCAGGGATGGATGATGACCTGATCACCTCGGCCATCTTTGTCGACCTAGTCAAAGCTTTCGACACTGTTTCCCATCCCCTGCTTCTTGATTCACTCTCCTCAGCTGGCCTTGCTCCGTCAGCTACCAACTGGTTTAAATCATACCTCATTGTCAGAATCCTTGACTCCATCTCCCCTCCACTCCCCATCGACACTGGTGTCCCTCAGGGCTCAGTGCTTGGTCCCCTGCTCTTCTTTATTTTCCTTAATGATCTTCCCACAGCCTGCTCATCCTCTTCTATCCATATGTGCACTGACGATAATGTTTTGAACAGTTCTGGAAAAATCCCTGCTGCTGTGCAAACCAGCTTACAGCATGCATGACTTCAACCAAGTTCAGCTCTGGTTTGCTTCTCACCAGCTTTTTCTAAATGCCAAGAAGACAGTCTCAATGACCTTTGGTACCAGGCAAAACTCTCTGGGCTCCTGGTCCTACCCACCTTCTACACCCTTGATGGGACCATCTTGGAGGACAACTCCTCATTTAGATATCTGGGGGTTTGGCTGGACCAGCACCTCAATCTCTGTGCATATTGATGCTATCCAGAAGAAACTGCACCCCAAGCTTGGTGCTCTGTACAGGAATCGTAGTTGCATCCCGCTGACTGTGAGGCGTGAAACTGTCCAGAAGATAATACTCCCCATCTTTGACTACCATGACGTAGTCTATGGTGCTGCTCCCAAATCTTCCCTGACCAAGATGGACACTCTCTTTAACTCCTTCTGCTGCTTTGCTATTGACTCCCCTTTCCACTCCCACCACTGTGAACTCTATCGCTCTCTAACCTTCCTTCCACTATCTCACAGATGTATCTCTCACTGTGCCAAACTAACCTCCAAATTCTGGTTCAGGGGCCTCCCCTCCTATCTCTCATCCTCTCTCTCCGCTCCACCTCCCCCCACCCACTCTCTCAGATCAAATGACACCCGCACCTTGATGGTCCCTTGCCGCTCCACCCTCATCGGTCAGACTGGTTTCACCCATCATTTCCCTAAAATCTGGAATTTCCTCCCCCTTGAAATACAACACTCCTCCTCCAACTACTCCTTACCTCTGCCCTACACATGTATCTTTCCCTCAGCTGTTCCTGATTTAACCCACCTTAATACCTATCCCCAGTTTCTGCCTTCCTACCATGACCCCCCTGGCAGGGTTCTCAACATCCTGAAGGGGGAAATGGCTACCCCTTCTCCTCATATTCAGTTCTTGCCTCTCCCCCTCTCTTCTCCACCTGCCCTCCTGGGTCATCAGTGTGCGCAGAACCCCATCCCTTTTACTCCAACAGCACTTGCGTATTACCTTGAGTCTGCTCCTGGTATACTCATGCACTACAAATGGTTCTATCACATTATTACTGTTTTGTACGTGTATATGTTCTTTTGTATGATTTTGGACATGTATTGTAATTCACTCAATGTTCCACTACTGTTTATTGTACAATACCTTGTGTTCCAACTGTTGCACAATCTTACAATGTTGTATTGTTTGTACTACCCACATACTATTGTAACTGATCATCCTTCACAATCCTATGTAACCCCTTCCCCCAGGACGCATGTGAGATGAGCAACTTGTTGTGCAGTGTGCCTCCTGGTGAAACATTTCAATAAATAAATAAACCCATCAGGTTCAAGGTGAAAGCAGGGGGGAAGGTGAGCCAAACTAACACAATGGTGCTGGACTTCAGGCACGCAGACTTCGACAAGATGAGAAGGATAGTGAGGGAGGCAATGGAAGGCATGGGAAAAATAAACAACATGGAAAAGATATGGGGAGCTATTAGAGATCAGGTGAGGGAGGCTACACAAACATGTATTAGGAGGGTTAGGAAGGGTGCAAGAAGCAGGAGGGTGGTTGGGGGCAGGAGGAAGAGGGCGTTTAGGCAATACAAGAGAACACAAAAGAAAGAGGACAGGGAGGGTTATAGGGAAATGAGGAGGCTAGCAGGGAAGGTAATTAGGAGGGCTAAGGCCAACACAGAGGAAAGGTCGCAAAACAGGCCAAGAGAGGTGACACAACATTTTTTAGATACGTGGGATGTAGGAGGAAAACTAGCCAAGGGATTGAGGGATCGCAAGGCTGTGGGGGGAAGGAGGGGAGCCATTAGAGGAAGACTGGGATAAAGTAGAAGAACTAAATAGGTACTTTTGCTCAGTATTTACGAAGGAGGGGGAGGGCAGGGAACCAGAGTTAAGAAGATAGGGGGAGCACAGGGGTGGACAGGAGATCCTTCAGTGCAAAGAGAGTTAGGGAGGAACTAGGCAGGTTGAAGGTGGATGAGGCTATGGGGCCAGACGGGCTGCATCCGAGAGTGATCCGGGACCTGAGAGAGGAGTTGGCTGCCCCACTGGTGAGGCTGTTCAACATGTCTCTGGATTCCAGAAGGGTGCTGGAGTACTGGAGGAAGGTGACTGTAGTACTTATACACAAGGGGGGAAGCAGAGAGTTGAGGGAGAACTACCAACTGGTCAGCCTCACCACAGTGGTGAGGCAGGTCATGGAGGCACTCATCAGGGAAAGGGCAATGGAATATCGGGAGGTAAATGGGCTGCTGGACAACAGACAGCATGGGTTCACAAAAGGGAAGTCATGCCAATCCAATTTAACTGAGTTCTTTGACTGGGTGACGCAGGTAATCGATCAGAGGGAGGAGCAGTGGACTATCTGGATTTCAGCAAGGCCTTCAACACTGTACCCCACAGAAGGCTGGTCAACAAGCTGGAAAGTATGGGGTGGGGGACAAAATAGCTAGATGGGTAGAAAACTGGTGGGCAGACAGAAGCCAGAGGGTGGTAGTAAATGGGGTACACTCCAGGACAGGTGATGAGCAGGGTCCCCCAGAGGTCAATGCTGGGACCATTTCTTTTCAATATCTACCTAAGCAATATAGCGGATGGACTGAAGGTTCATGTGGCACTTTTTGTGGATGATACGAAAATCTGCAATAGGGTAGACTCTGCAGAGGGAGTTGAAGACATGAGATAGGATCTGACGACACTGGACGGGTGGGCAGGGAACTGGCGACTAAAATTCAATATTAAGAAGTGTGCAGTTATACACCCCGGGCACAGAAACCCGAGGGCAGGATACACACTTGGGGGAGAGGAAGTCAGGGTTACAGAGCAAAAGAGGGATCTGGGGCTAGTAGTCTCCAGTGACCTCAAGGTGGGGAAGCAGTGTACCAGGGTGGTAGGGAGGGTATATGGGATTCTGACAAGTATAGGAACAGGAATCACTAGCAGAAGGAGGGAGGTTCTGATGCCCCTGTACCAAGCTGTGGTGAGATCACACCTCAAGTACGGAATCCAATTTTGGAGGCCATACCTGCGCAAAGACAGAGTTGATTGAAAGGGTTCAGAGAAGGGCAACCAAGATAGTGCAAGGGTTGAAGGGCAAACCATATGGACAGAGATGTAGGGAATTGGGGCTCTACACATTGGAGACTAGAAGGGAGAGACGGGACATGATAGAGACCTCTAAATATGTCAAAGGGATAAACAAAGTGGACCCGGAGCGATTATTTCACAAGAAGGAAGGCACCATAACAAGGGGGCATGGTCTGAGACTACAGGTGGGAAACTACAGAGGCAACGTAAGAGGACAGTTCTTCACTGAGAGGGTGCTGGAGGCCTGGAACAGGCTTCCAGAGGAGGTGGTGGGGTCCAAGACAGTGTCGGGTTTCAAGAGAGCATGGGACAGGCACATGGGGTTACAGGGAGGTGGAGTGGGTGCTTTAATGGGGGGGAAGATTAGTGGGGGGATAAGGGGAAGACTAGATTGGCCAAGAGGTCCTTTTCTGCCATCAAGTTCTATGATTCTATAATTATGAAGGAGGTGAATTGTCATGGGACAACTTGTACAGGGGCACACTTTACAACTCAGTTAATAGTTCAGAGCCACGTCTTGTGGACCGAATTGGCCAGTGCGAATTGACATGTAGCTTTGCACCAGTGCCCAAGTGCGTAGAGCCTCCTGAGACAATGGAAAGGAGTGTGTCCTGCCATGAATGTTCAGATAGAACATGGTGGTTGAGTGTTGTCCATCTGGACTTGAACTACCCAACCCTGAATCAATGGAGAGAATTTTGCCAGAGGTCAGACACACTGCATGGAGCTTTAGCAGGTTGACGTGGCAGAGACTCCAGGAGTGACCAGAACCCATGGGTTCTTTAGTCTCCCAGGTAAGCATCCCAAAAAAAGATGTGTCCGTCATCTGGGTGACAGATGGTTATGGGCAGACAAAAGGAATTCCTTCCACCAAGTTCTGGGTACACTGCCTGGATTGGCTAGGTAAACAGGTTTGGCTGGTCTAGATGACTGTGGCACTGATGCCACAGGCAGTCCAGCTCCCACAGGAGGGGACAAATTCACTCAATGGACTATGCTGGTTGAAGCTGCCATGTACCCCTAGGTATTCCCAAGGTGGGTGTAATTGCCCAACCTCACATGATTGGGCAAAGAATGTAAGGTATGATGTCCTGTCCACAGGATGGCAGGCCCTGGCCCGAAGGGAAGCCAGTTCTGCCCTAATTAACTTCATCACCTGCATGGGGACCAGTTTTTACTTGGCCGAGTTGACTAGGAGCCCCAAGTCTTAAAAGGTCTGGAGGGCAAGATCCCCAGACCTTTCCACTGTTTCCCTGAAGACACCTGCTAAGAGCCAGTCATTCAGGTACAGATACACCCTGAAGCCCCAGTACAGAAGGAAGAGTGCCACCACTGCTAGGCACTTGTTGAAGACCCTGGCATGCAAAACAGGCCAACTGGCTTGACCTTGAATTGGTGCAGCACTCACTTTGCCTTGAACTGGAGGCACTGGTGGCAGGATGAACAGATGGGAATGTGGACGTATGCTTCCTGGAGTTCAGGGGAGCAAAACCACTCCCCCTGCTCCAGGAACAGTATGATCTGAGTCAGCTTGACCATACAGAACTTTTACTTTCACACAAATTTGTTCAGATCATGCAAATCCAATATGGGCGCCAGCCCCCTATCTGCTTCAGCACCAGAAGGCAATGGAAAAAGTATCCCTGCACAGACAGGTACCAGGGTGGCCATGAAGGTCGACACCCTCAGCCAGGCCCTATGGTGCATGTATATCATCACAGCCACTGGGCAGGCACTGGAATCATCCAGGTCCAAAGCCATCTGAAGCTGGTGCTTGATCAACATGCAGGCTTGGTCTCGGATGGTCTTAGCAGTGATCTGCTTGTTGGCCAAGATCAAGGGCAGGAGTTCCCCAATGAGACCAAACAAGGAATGGCTAATGCATGCTATCTTAATGGTGTAGCTAGCCTGTCTGAGACCCGGAGAAGAGGCCATGTAGACCTTCTTGGATGCATGGTCCAACTTCCTGGACTCCTTATTGGGTGGCTTATCAGCATCCCCTTGGCCCTTCAATTTATAAATGGCTAAGTTGGACAGCAGACCCTCAGTGGAGGGGTGGGCCCAGAATCCTAAAAGGTTCCCGATAGGGGCTGCGTACTTGCATGCCACATGGGTATGGGGTGCTGGGAAGGACACTGGGTGCTGACACAGGTCCAAGGCTGGTTCCCTTATAGGGAGAGCCTCCCTCTGGGAACTGTCCCTATCCAGGATGTTGGTGAAAGGGTATTTAGAACTCTTCTGCACTAGCACCAAAGGGACCTCCATGGAATTGGACATCAATTGGAGCCAAGCCCCAAAGGCAGTCGAGTCAGACTGAGAACATCAGCCATCAGAGAAGCTGAGGTTGAATGGATGAGTCCTACTACAGATCATGGAGAACTTTTACTCAGAATTTGACAGTTCCACAAATACTGCCCTGGTCCATTTCTCAGGGATGTGGACCACCCTAGAGCCCTTAGTGACCTCAACAGACAGTCAAACGGGCAGACACATACCCGGGCAGGACTCCTTTGTGGGGGCACCTTCCCCTGGCAGTGGAGGTTGTGGCTCTAACACCAGTGGATAAGAAACAGATGCCGCATTATTTGGAGCCAGAAGCTGGAGGGCAGTTATCAGCGCAACCCACAGACTCAAGAGTCCCTGGAGCAGAGGCCTGCCCCACCCAGCAATAGCCCACTGTTGCCAAAGCAGGTCTTCATACCTTCCACCAAGATGGCATCACCATCAATCTTCTGAGGAGGGGGACAAATCTAACTGGTGTCGAGAGTGACATCGATTGGTCGAACGGGACTGGGACTGCGAGCGGTGCCTTCACCTCAATCATTGCCTTTCGGCCAACAGCAAGTGTCCACCAGTGTTGCCAAGTAGATCACCTGCTTTGGCACAGAGACCACGATGAGCCCCTGAGTGGTAACCACAGAACAGAACACTGGAGCAGGCACAACCCAGGTCAACTCAGCCAGAGTCACCTCAACCAGAGTCACCAACTGGCCAGGCTTCTCTTAAGTGAAGACCGGGAAAACAAGGGTCTGAGAGACTGACAAAACCTTGTCAACCTCACCCTCCAACAACCAGCTCGAGAAAAAGTTTGACTGGCTGATCCACTAGAGTCTAGGCTGTTGGCTCCCATGATCTACCATGGAAGCCTTGACCTGTTCCTCGAAGGGTGGAAGTTTGACCAAGGCCAACCAGTCAAGGGACTCGACACAGTGGAATGCATCTGCTCTTTCCTGGTCCCATGTTCAACAATGACATTTCTTGTGCTTTCACTCATAGGGTAGGCTCTCCTCATAGGTCTGGTGAGCCAGATACAACCACAAAATTCATCTGTGACTAACCCTCCAGCAGTGGTCCCAGCCGGAACCACCACTGAGATCGAGGGTGAGCTCATCCTGGTCACCGCGTCCCCTTTTGTTTCAAAATCTAAGCTCCAAGACGCCGTGAGCTCAGCAAGAGTAGAGCTGGGTGCAGGACAAAAGGGGTTGATAATCCCTACTCTGTACGCAATCAAAAACCAAAGATAGTCCTGCACTCCAAGTGCAATTGAAACCCAAAACAGTATTCATTCAATCCAAGGTTTTATTTTTAGGGTTTCAACTTTAACAAAGCGTGTAGCTCCGACAAAGCAGCAAACCCACAATCAAATTTTCTCCCCAGCGCTTCGACCAATAGAATGGTCTTCCTCAGGGAATGGAGAATGTTTGATTATCCCTCCCTTAAGTAGTCACTCCACATTTAGTGCCCCTATAGTTTAAGAGCAGAATAACAACTTAATTTAGTTAAACACTATTAAGTGGCCCTGGAGGGATCAGGACCCTGAAAACAAACTTAACTAAATTTACTATATCATATAGCATTTTTTCTTCACATTCTTTTTTAAATAATGTAACAACACAACATAATGTTTAAACTAAATGCATAAAAAGGATGACAGAAAATAATTATGTATTTATAACAAAAGAGCTATATCCTATTGGAGGATTATTATATATCCTGATTATACAATAATCTTGTATCAGTTTACCTCTGGTATCCTCCAAATAACCAAAACATTTTTAAACTTCATTTCTAAATGATTGTATCTTACTTAGAGTTGATATACAAAGTGTCCAAACAATGGAACCAATCCAGGCAGTGATCACTCCCTTATTACTTTCAACAGTAGCTTTCCTGTAGGGGGATCCACCATCCAAGGGTTTACCATTTCTGGACCTGAAAAAACAAAAGATAATATATTACAGTTACAGAAGAATATTTTTTCCACAATTAACTTAATATGTTGCTGTTGTTATTACCATTATTTTTACCAATAACTTTATCAGAAATGGTTTTAGATTCCACTCAGTATTCAGACCTTTAGGTTGTAAGCTATTTAGGGTGAAAATCCAATAGCTTTCTCATTGCAGGAGTTTATTCAATCTATTTCCCCCTCTTGGGTGTCTCATTATCTGCTCTGGAGCCATGAATTTAGTGCCTTCCACTTGGCTCCCATGCTTTTCAAAATAATGTCTGGCTAGTGGTTTAAGTATAAGTCCTGCTCTAATATTACGTATATGCTCCTGTATACACTGCTTTACAGGATGTATAGTTCTTCCAACGTATAATAATTAACATGGGCAACAGATACAATAAACCACATATAGTTACTATTACAGCTCAGTCATTCCACATTTAGTGCCCCTATAGTAAGAGCAGAATAACAACTTAATTTAGTTAAACACTAGTAAGTGGCCCTGAAGGGATCAGGACTCTGAAAACAAACGTAACTACTTTTTAAGGTTAAGGAGAAACTGTTCAAAAGAAGAAGATTTTGAGATGCAGGCATTAGAAATGACCCACAGATTTACTGCTAGAGGTTATTCCATTGATATTTTGACTAGAGTCAAGGAGAAAGCTAAAAATGAGGACAGGATGAACTTATTAAAACCTAGAAAGAAAAAACAAACAGATGAAATAAAAGTTAAAACACCTGTCACATTTGTAACACAGTTCACTAATCAAGCCGGACAAGTAGGTGCTATAGTTAGAAAATATTGGCCTCTGTTGTTGAATGATCTGATCCTTAAAACAGAGCTGGGAGATACCCCCAGAATATCTTTTTCTAGAGCGGAGAATTTGAAGGACAAATTGGTTAAAAGTAGATATGTGTCTCCCAAACATGAAAGTAGAATGTAGCTTCCACCAGCACCAACTGGAATGTATAGATGTGGTAAATGTAATGTCTGTATTTATTGTAATCAAGGAAAGGTACTTGAATTAGAAGGGTACGAAGCTAAAGTGGATATCCGTATCTTTCTGAACTGTAATAGTAACTATGTGGTTTATTGTATCTGGTGCCCATGTAAATTATTATACGTTGGAAGAACTATACGTCCTGTAAAGCAGCGTATACAGGAGCATATACGTAATATTAGAGCAGGACTTATACTTAAACCACTAGCCAGACATTATTTTGAAAAGCATGGGAGCCAAGTGGAAGGCACTAAATTCATGGCTCTGGAACAGATAATGAGACACCCAAGAGGGGGAAATAGATTGAATAAACTCCTGCAACGAGAAAGCTATTGGATTTTTACCCTAAATAGCTTACAACCTAAAGGTCTGAATACTGAGTGGGATCTAAAACCATTTCTAATAAAGTAATTGGTAAAAATAATGGTAATAACAACAGCAAAATATTAAGTTAATTGTGGAAAAAACATTCTTCTGTAACTGTAATATATTATCTTTTGTTTTTTCAGGTCCAGAAATGGTAAACCCTTGGATGGTGGATCCCCCTACAGGAAAGCTACTGTTGAAAGTAATAAGGGAGTGATCACTGCCTGGATTGGTTCCATTGTTTGGACACTTTGTATATCAACTCTAAGTAAGACACAATCATTTAGAAATGAAGTTTAAAAATGTTTTGGTTATTTGGAGGATACCAGAGGTAAATTGATACAAGATTATTGTATAATCAGGATATATAACAATCCTCCAATAGGATATAGCTCTTTTGTTATAAATACATAATTATTTTCTATCATCCTTTTTATGCATTTAGTTTAAACATTACTTATATTGTGTTGTTACATAGTTTATTTAAAAGAGAATGTGAAGAAAAAATGATATATGATATAGTAAATTTAGTTAAGTTTGTTTTCAAGGTCCTGATCCCTCCAGGGCCACTTAATAGTGTTTAACTAAATTAAGTTGTTATTCTGCTCTTAAACTATAGGGGCACTAAATGTGGAATGACTACTTAAGGGAGGGATAATCAAACATTCTCCACTCCCTGAGGAAGACCATTCTATTGGTCGAAGCGCTGGGGAGAAAATTTGATTGTGGGTTTGCAGCTTTGTAGGAGCTACACACTTTGTTAAAGTTGAAACCCTAAAAATAAAACCTTGGATTGAATGAATACTGCTTTGGGTTTCAATTGCACTTGGAGAGTAGGACTATCTTTGGTTTTCCCTTTTGTTTCAATGCTGCAAGTTGAACCACCAACACGGCAGCTGCCAAGGGCAGTTTGATGTCCAAGGGCCTATCTAGGAAGAAGCATACCTTCCGTGCCACCAGTGATGTCAGATGCATTGCCTGGCACAAAGGACATTGTTTCAGGTTCTTATGTTTCCCCAGGCAATACAGGCACATGTCATGTGGATCTGTGGCCAACACTGTCTGGCAGTAACGCATGCAGCATTTAAAACTGTGTGTTTCAGTTGTTCCATCTTGCAAGTCATCGATGGAGCGTGACCCGGAAGATGAGGTACACTAATTAAGCTGAAAGACTCTGTGAAAAAGTCGAAGTTCAAAAGAACAAACTGCTTGAAACTTTAGAATTCTCTCACCCATGTAGAGCTGTGAAAGAGGAGACCTGTACCTTCCAGTGGAAAAGAAGGTTTGAGGAGCTGGAACTGGAGAAAGTACACCACAAGCGGTGGTAGAAGCTTAGCTTGAAGATGGTCCAGTGACTCTGCTGTATCCACCAGGACTGCCAAAGTGTAGATGATGAACTCAATTTCAGACGGTAGAAACAGGATTTTCCACCCTTGCATTACGTCAAGCCCGCTAGACTGAATTTTTTTGGTCTAGTGTGCAGCAATGCTAGGGTTTTTTGTAGCAACTTGCGACCAGTTTTAGCCACAAGCTGCAGCAAAGCAGTTCCAAAGGCTGTAAACGCATCCAGTAATGGAAAATCAGGTATGCTTGCAGCATTAGGACATGGTACTCCCCCATACCCAGTGAGGCCACAGGGAATGCTGCAGGCACTGCACCTTCATTTGAAAATTGGGCCCCTAATGTTCAGGTCTGACATTACAAGTAGAAAAAAGATCAGAGTGTCACAATGGTGCAAAATCAGTGTCAAGGGTGATTTTTTTCATAAATAGTGCAGTAAAATAACTAAATCTATTATTTTAAAGGGAGCTACCACCATGAGCTATTTTTCCTGAAAGAAAGGATATTTAACAACAACTGTGTCAATATTAAGTTACAAAAGTGAGCTCTTAAAATACGGCTTCCAGAATTTGTCCTGCATAATATTATCACCTCCAAAAAGCTGGAATGACTTCCAAAGCAGGATTCCAGCACAAGAGGCAATTTAATGAAGCCCTGGTGCTGCATATTAGTATCTCTACTTTGGCATTCTTACTAACACATGTCAAGGTGCGAAATCCAGCCACTTGCATAACACTCTATTGGAATGCCACCTCCTCGAACACAAACCAGCATGGCTAGTTGAAGAAAAGTTTTACTGGACTGGTACAAAATCTACCAGCGTTTAACCAATGCCAGTTTTGGTCCCTGCACATGCAAGTAATTAAAAATCTTGGCCAGGTGAGGAAGTGTGCATTGAAAAACTCCTTTACTCACCGACCATGTGTTTTCGGACATGGGCCATCGTGTAGAATTTCTTTTCGCAGATTTCACAGGAAAATTTCTTCTCTGCATAGCCATGGACAATTTTGTTGTGTTCATGGAGGGACCATAGCTTCTTGAAGGCCTTCCCACAGGTAACACACTACAAACAAACAAACCAAAAATATGATAGTGAGAGGAACTTGACGTTGATTGTTGAAACAAAAAGAGCAGCAACCCCCAGTGTGAAGAGTTTGGGATGCAAATGTGACAGTCTGCAAAACAGTGATTCTCAAATGAGCCCCAGTAGTTTATGCACTCCCTGTTAATAATGGGAGGTGCTAGTATCCCCCAGCTCAGAGAATCATAAATTCCAACTGTGTGACAGTGGGCAAATACCATGCTGGAGTACAGTATGTCCGATTCTAGAAGGTAGACGCAGGGCTTGCGCCAAGCCCTGCATCATCTGCAATGTTTGGTGCAGCTGTGCCAAAGCCCTTTGGCACAAGGCAGCCCAATTCAAGAAGAGCTGGTGCACTTGTGACCTTTTCCACATTTTACGGCAACTTGTGCCCAAGGTTTGGCGCAAGCCCCATAAAATGGATCCTCCTTGGATGCAAAGTTAGACCAGGGGGGAGGTGGTCTAACTTGCTGCGTATGGTGCACCCGATCCAGAATTGCGATTGGCGCCAAATGTCTGCCACAAGCCCCCTGGGTTGTATGTTTGTCCCACTAGGGACTTGCGTCAGACACAACCTGTTCATAAATCAGGCCCAATATCAAGTACAAGGGGCTCTAGAAAAATACAACAGAGTGTGGGCTCCTCAAGCTGTAGAGCAGGGGTCATTCCTGGGGTAATTAGTCCAGTACAGTCATTATTAGACCTGTGTAATTCATTGACTGAATACCTATGTAGTTTGTAATGTAGCATGGGTATGAATTGAACACTGTGGAACTTAGAGCTGTGGAAAGTGTTTTAAAATACCCTGCTTTCTCTTTGTAACGTTGTTTCTTATCTGTGCTTCAATATGCACTTGCTGTAAACTGTTTTTAACCTGTAATGCCTTGACTGGAAGCTTTTAATAAAGTTTAAAAAAAAAAAATTCAACTGTGTGCCTCAGTGTTAAAATTCAGAATTTAGCAAAAGCTGAAAGCAGCTGGTTCCATCTTTTTAGAACAAGCATGGTAAAGAACAATTACATACTTAACGTAACAGTAGATCTCTGAGAGAATCTCTTTCATCAGGCCACACCTATGGAATTATAATATGCCAGGCACTAGGACCACATGGAAACTTTTGCAACTAGTCCATGAGGGGCCAACTTCGATGACTTCAGATGCTGGTTCTCCCATATAAATCTCCGTGGCCCCTTCCCTCCTCAGTTCCCCACCAGAGATCATGCTCGGAGGACCTCCCTGAAGGGAACCAGAGAGAACCTAGGACTCTGCCAACCAGTGGAGGCAGAGCGCAGCAGATAGACCCTCATGGAGGAGACAGCATTTCCCAGATTCTTAGGAAATGATAGGGGGCTGATGGGTGGGACAGCATGGCCGGATGAAAGAGATTCTCTCAAAGATCTACTGCTACAGTAAGTCCATAACTGTTCTATCGTCTTTGAGGATCTCTCTTTCATCGGGCCACACCTATGGAATAAGTACCAAGCAGTACTGACCATAAACAGTCTAGGTGGCAGAAGCTGACAGGCTTAAGAAAGTAGGCCTTGGAGCACTGCTTGGCCGAAGCTAGTCCTCTTTCTTGAAGCTATGTCTAGACTGTAGTGTTTGGTAAAGGTGTAGACAGTACTCAAGGTAGCAGCTACACAGATTTCCACAGTGGATACATTTTGTTACAGTGAATGGCATTTCAGAGGTGTGTCTCTATCAGGTCCAGTGCAGCTTATGCTGTAATGGGCATGGCAGGGTCTAAGCGGTGAGAAGTAGCCCACAAAGCAAACTGCTTCCACTTCATGAAATAAAGAGTCCCTGGTAGAAGGCTCTCTAGCAGCCACCAAGGCATCAGCCACTTTCTGGGAGACCCCAGATATCGCAATGGCTATGTTTTCAAGAGCTATGCATGTAGGTGAAGCGATTTGGAGTCCAGATGGACCAGGGTTCCCCTTGGCATAATGGCAGAGGTAATGGTGGTTCCATGGCCAGCTACTGCAGTAAGGGGAACCAGATCTGTCAAGGCCATAGGGGAGCAATGAAGATTAGAGTTGCCCCCTCCATCTGAAGTTTGAGTAGTACCTCTGAATTAGAGGGAAGGGATGGAGGGGAGGCATAGAGAAACCTCCCCTTCCAAGAGAGGGAAAACACGTCCTGCCAGAAAACTCCAGAAACGTGGCAGTTTTGTGTTGTGTGGGAAGGCAAAAAGGTCCAACTCTGGACAACCCCATTTGTTGAAGAGGTCGTCTACCACTGAGGTCAGCGGTTCCCACTTGTGCATTCTGGACTTTGACTGGCTTAGTCTGTCTGCCAAGATGCTTTGGGTACCTGAAACATGTACTGCTGACAGTTCTAGACCATGTTCTAGAGCCCAATACCATACTCTCATTGCCTCCCTGCACAGGGAGTAAGAGTGAGTTCCCCCTTGTTTGTTGATGTAATGAATTACACTGATGTTGACTGTCTGTACTAACAGAGGACCTGGGGACAGGTGAGCCTTGAGGGCCTGTAGGCCATACAGAACAGCTGTCACCTGTAAAACATTTATATGCAGGGTGCTTTCCACTTTGGTTCATACACACCTGTGTCTGATGGGGCCCTAGATGTGCCCCCAGCCCATCACTGAAGCATCTTTTGTTAAAATCTGTCAAGGGGAAGGGATCGGGAAAGGAACACCCTTCAGCAGGTTGCTGGGTTCCATCCACAATTGGACTATAACCTTTTGTTCCAGATCATCCGTGAGTTGATCCCACTGGACTCTCAAGGTCTACTGAGGGATCCTCATATGGAGCCTGGCCAGAGGTACCATAACAATGGCCACTGCCATTAGGCCCAGAAGCCAAAGAAACATTCTGGCTGCAACATATTAGCTGTTGTAAATTAGCTGGGCCTATGCCATCAGATGCTCAGCCCTGTCCAGGGGCAGCTGGCAGTATAGCCTAGAGGTTAGAGCAACAAGCTGTGAACGAGCTTGGCACATCCATCAGACCAGACCAGACCAGAGTTTGATTCTCAAAACTTCCACTTGCATACTGTTTGACTCTGAGCAAGTCACTTAACCGCCTAGTGCTCCCAGGTCGCCCCTGAAAACAGGCACTTGTGCCTAATGGTCCTTACCTGGTTACCAAAGATTTAAATAAATAAAATAAAGAAATGCTGAGCCTATGGCCGTATCCAAAACAGCCCCTATATACTGCAAACTCTGGCAAGGGGTCAGGCCAGACATTAGCACTTCAGACTTCAGCACATTGACAGTGATTCCCAGAGAGCGAACAGTTGTCTGGTTCAAGCTACAGCGTATGTGAGCTGCTCACTGAAGTGATGTTAGAAGCCAGTCATCCAGGTAATGAAAGACATAAAGGCCTGCAAATTGGAGAGGATATCTTACACATCTGCACTAAACAACTTATATCCTCTGAAAGGGGCGCTGAGAATTGACTGCTGGATGTCATTTTCAAAGCCTGCCATTCTTTGCCAGGAATACCTTCTAAGACATATTCCTAATGCTGCTGCCCTAGCTGAAGCACCTGAAATATCACAGGTTGTATGTAGGAGGTGTTTCCTACATCAGCCCCAGCTGTTAAGGCTTTAAGGAGCTCCTGCTTTGATGCATCTTATGGAAGAGCTTGGGCAGCTGCTTTAGCTTTTCTCCAGAGTGTGTTTTGGTTTTTTACCAGATGGACCCGGTAGTTTGCAATTCTCAGGCCCAAAGAAGCTGAGTCATAGGTCCTTTTGCCCATCACATCAAGCCCCCTGGATTCCTCATCAGGAGGTAGAGAACTGAGGTGTTTTGGTGCCTTTGATCTGTCATGGGAAGCATTTATGATCACAGAGTCAGCTTCAGGCTGGCCTGCAAAGAAAGCCTATCTGAGGGGGCAATATACATTTTATCTGCCTTTCTTTTTTTTTGTGGGATGCCAACAGGGAGGACTTGTCCTCTGACCCGAGAGTCCGAGTCATCATAGACTCCTGTCGGCTCCCAATTTTGCTGTTTTACCCCGGGCCCATGACCATGCAATAGGAGGAGCGGCTGGCTACGCCTCTGCGGAGGCAGCCGAATGCCCTGGATGTGAGCTCTCCCTGTTCCTGGCGGCGTACCTGTGCTAACACCCAGCCATCACTGGGTGTCACTCTACAACACGGCGTGCAACCCCCCTCCCCAAGGACGGACAGCAGTCTACAGACATGCAATCCTTCCTCGCCCCTGCTGACCTCTGAGCAACCAGAGTCTGTTCCCAAACTCAGGTTGCCGGCATGGCGCGAGGTGTGGCATCCAGCGCCTCAACCCTCAGTGCCACTGGGCCGGCTTTTATCTGCCTTTCTAGGGATGGCAGAAATTACATTAGGCCTATGCCAGGCAGCAAATGTGGCATCCTCCAGGGCAGGGAGGAGAGGTGGAATTATAATGGGAGGGGAATCAGGTAGCTCCAAGAAGTCTATCAGGTTCTTCTTGGTTGTGTCCTGCTCCTTTAAATCAAATCCCATGGCAGCTTGGAATTGCTGCATCATGGTTATGAAGAAAAAATGACTCACCTCAGTAATTGTGTTTCTTCTAATGGAGTCTTGCCATAGTCTGACAACTGCAGTTAGCTCCAGCCTTTGAACTGCCCCGGAGAGTACAGGGTTAAATTTCTATGCAGGGCATAGAACGTTGAGCTCGCGCTCAGTTGAAGACTCTGTCTGCAGTACTTTGAATCCAAACCGTCAGATTCTTACGAGCTAAAAACTCACTGACCTATCAGAATGTAGAAACTGTAAAATTTCTACTAGCCAGCTGGCAACTAACGATCTAGGTTCCTAAAGGAAGACTCAAGTCAGGAAACCCAAAAACCAGGTAATAAAGCATAACAAATTCTTAATAGCCAAACTAAAGCACCCAACAGGAAGTGTGCTGAAGACACCCCTGAGGTGCAACACTGCACCTGCCCACCCACTTCCCAAAAACAGGTTCTGAAAGGGGAGGCAGGGAAGGAGGTCAGAATACAGCAAGACTCCATTAGAAGAAACACAATTACTAAGGTGAGTAATTTTTTCTTCAAACAACATGAAGTCTTGCTGTATTCTGACTATCATGAACTACCAAGCAGTACCTCAGGAGGAGGACAGAACCTACTTTGGGAATAGGCTCTGAAGCACTGCTGTGCCAAATCTAGCATCACTCCGAGCCTGGATATCCAGGGAGTAATGCTTGGTGAAGGTATGAACCGTTTTCCAGGTGGCTGCTTGGCAAATTTCTAACAAGGGAATATCCCTGGCTACAGCCAGAGATGCAGCTGTACCTCTAGTGGAATGAGCCCTCAGGCCTGAGGGAAGAATTTTTCCCAGTTTCTCATAACAGAATTGGATACAGGACACAATCCACCTGGCAATAGTTCTCTTGTTGGCAGGTTTGCCCTTACCTACTTCCCCATAAGTGAGGAACAACTGGAGGGAGTAAAACCTGTGACCCTTTGTACGTTCTATGTAGTAACTAAGGGCTCATATAACATCTAAACTGTGTAACCTTCACTCTCCTGAGGAAACATGATCAGTGAAGAACACAGGAAGAGACATGGATTGGTTCAAGTGGAAATCAGAAACCACTTTGGGTAGGAACCTCCTATTGGTTCTGAGGACCACCTTGTCCCTATGGAATGAGATGAAGTCCGGTTCAACTGACAGAGCTTCGATTCACTGATACGTCTGGTAGAGGTAACAGCAACCAAAAACATAGTTTTCCAAGTCAAGTACTTTAGCTCAGCTGAGGACATAGGCCCAAAAGGGGGGTTGCATAAGCTGAGCAATGCAGACATTCAAATCCCAGGCA
The DNA here is from genome assembly GCA_016271365.2 of Neoceratodus forsteri. Taxonomy (NCBI): domain Eukaryota; kingdom Metazoa; phylum Chordata; order Ceratodontiformes; family Ceratodontidae; genus Neoceratodus; species Neoceratodus forsteri. The sequence continues at coordinate 135,614,233 of CM057457.1, read as the reverse complement.
GGAGCAAGATCCCTAAAAGGAGGATTGGTATGAAGCAATCCTTTGAAAAAGTTACACAATACAGGATGAGATGACAGAGAGGAAGGCTTTCCCACTGACAGAAAAGCAGAAACAGCTGACAAATGTACCTTGAGAGTAGCTGGTCTGAGGCCTAGACCATTAAGATGAACCATATAATCCAGAACTGTAGACAATTCAGCAGTGTCTGGGGATATATTCTTCTTGGAACACCAAATGCTGAATCTTTTCCATTTGGAGTTGTAAGTTTTTCTGGTGGCAGGCTTTCAAGAGGCTTTCAGAATGTCTAGAACCCCTTGGGACAGATGCAAATCTGCATATTCTAACTCTTCAAGAGCCATGCCTTGAGATTGAGGGACCGAAGATTGGGGTACCAAATCCTCCCTTGAGATGGGTTAATAGATTGCACTTCCTGGGAAGAGACAGGGGAAGATGGACTGCTAGGGACCGTAGTAGGGGATACCATGGCTGCCTGGCCCAGTCTGGAGTAATCAGAATTAGTTTGCAGGATTGTGACCTCATTTTGACCAGAACTTAGAACAACAGAGGAAAGGGAGGGAAGGCATAGAGGAATTTCCCTTCCCAGTTCAGAACCAGAGCATCCAGAGGGACTGAGCCCAGTACTGGAGGTCTGCAGTAAAACAGAGGAAGTTGATGATTGTCCGGGGCTGCAAAGAGATCTATCTCTGGAGTGCCCCACCTGGAAAAAATCACTTCTAGCACCAGGGGATCCAGAGATCATTCGTGATGGCCCTGGGAGATTCTGCTCAGTGCATCTGCTATCACATTGTCCTTTCCCGGAAGGTGGACTGCAACTAAGGATGTCTGCAGAGAGTAAGCCAGAGACCATAGTTTCATGGCTTCTGTGCACAAGGCCATGGACAGAGTGACTCCCTGCTTGTTGATGTACCACATGGTGGTGGTGGTGTTGTCTGTCCTGACCTGTACCACCTTGTTCTGCACTGACTGAGAGAAGGCTTGAAAAGCCAGGAACACTGCCCTGAGCTCCAAAAGATTGATATGCAGGAGGGACTCTTGATGAGACCACTGTCCCTGGGCTGTGAGAGCCCCGAGATGAGCTCCCCACCCCAACAGAGAAGCATCTGTGGTAAGGACCACAGAGTGGGGCTGACTGATGAAAGGAACCCCTTGCCTGAGATTGTCCTGATCCTGCCACCATTGAAGTGCCTGGATCAGAGTCTGAGTCACTGGAACTAGTTTGGTAAGAGGATCCTTCTTTTGGGACCAGAAGGACCTTAGATGGAACTGAATGTCCCTCATTTGAAACCTGGCTCCTTGGACCACTGCTGTAGAAGCTGCCATGTGACCCAGAAGCTGAAGGAAATGCCTTGCTGGTCGAGAGACCAGAAGACGGAAAGAGGAGGCCAGCTCTGAAATGGCTATAACCCTCTGCATGGGAAGAAAAGCTCTTGCCTTGACTGTATCCAGCTCTGCTCCTATAAAAGTGAGAAGCTGTACAGGTTCGAGAACTGACTTGGAAAGGCTTAGAAGAAACCCCAAGGAAGTGAGCACTTGCTGGGTCACTTGGAGGCCTGACTTGACTCGGTCTGGGGACTGTCCCACAATGAGCCAGTCGTCCAGATATGAAAACACTGCAATCTTCTTCCTTCTTAAAAAGGCCACCTCTACTGCCAGACACTTTGTGAACACCCTTGGAGCTGATGTTAGGCCAAAGGGCATTGCTCTGAACTGATAATGGCCTGAAGAAAATTTGAACCTGAGGTACCTTCTGTGGGAGCACCTGATGGGAATGTGAAAAAAGGCATCCTTGAGGTCCAGGGAGGCTAGCCAGTCCCCTGGCCTTAAAGAGGGAAGAATTATTCCCAGAGTCACCATTCTGAACTTTGGTTTAAACAGATGCTTGTTCAAATGTCTTAAATCCAGGATGTGTCGCCATTCCCCTGTCTTTTTTGGGGTAAGGAAGTACCTGGAGTACAGACCTTTGGCCCTGTGTAGGTAAGGCACCTTCTCTATGGCCCTTAGAACCAACAGAGATGAAACCTCTGCTTGCAAGGCAAGGGATTCGGAGGTGCTTGCAGGTGGAAAAGATCTGAGCCTCAGCTTTGGAAATCTTTTGAAGCTGAGGACCAGTCCCTGGCTTACCACTTCCAGGACCCATTTGTCTGAAGTAACAGACTTCCAGTCCTGGACGAAGTAAGCCAGCCTGCTTCCTACTGGGATGGGGGAGTCGACCCAGGCTGACACCTCAGGGTGTCTGCTTGGCAGGAGCCTTAGGCTGAGGGGTGGATGCAACCCTGCTCATCCCCCTTCTGCCTCTCCCTCTAAAGAACCCCCTCTGGGAAAAGGGAGAAGAGGCCTGCACTTAGTAGAAAAACCTGTGAAAAGGCCTGCCCCTGCCCCTGGCTTGCTGCCTTTGAGGAGTTGCCTACCTTTCCTTGGCCTGTGCACTCCTGTAAGTGGTCCTGTATTCGTCCATTTTCTTCATGTAATTCTCTGTCTGCTCCCCAAACAAAGAATTACCCACCACAGGGAAATCCATGGCCTTAGCCTGGGTGTCCTGTGAAAGGCTAGTACATCTGAGCCAAGCCATTCTCCGAAGAGCCACAGACGTAGCCATGACTCTTGATGACACATCATTGGAGTTCACAGCAGCATGAAACTGAACCTTGGATGCCTCGATCCCATCAGCAGCCACCCCCTCCAGCTCTTTGGCCAGCTGGGGGAAAGCCTGCTTAGCCAGTGCCAGTGCAGTGTCCCATCTGGACTCCTGGTACCTGGCTGTATAGGCCATATAATTAGCCTGCCTGAGTCCTAAAGAGGATGCCATGTACTGTTTCTTTGCCATGGCATCCAACTTCCTGGAGTCTTTATCTGGGGGGTGTGAAGCCAAGGGAATGCCTGCCCTGTCACAGGCTCCGGCCTGCACTACCCAACATGGCTGCATTGTTGGTGAAGAAACTCCGCATCTGAGCCTGACAGAGTATATCTCTTGTCCATCCTTCTGTCCACAGGAGGTATAGAGTTAGGAGACTTTTAAATGTTTTGGGTCTGCTTCCCAACAGACTTATGAAGGGGAATAGACAGTCTCTTAGACTCTGGGATATCCATCATTTCAATGAAGTCAGGCTCTTCTTGGTCCTGCACAGCCTCCTCCATAGGAAGCTGGAGGGTTTCTGCCACTTTCCTGTAAAACAGAAAGTGGGGAGGGGACTCAGAGAGCCTAGGAGGGGAAACACCAGAAGGTCTGTCTAGGGAAATGTCTGGTTCTATAGGCACATCCAGACTTTCTAAACACTCAGTATCATAATCCTCACATTGTTCACAGTCCCCCTCCTCAAAATCCGGTTCATAAAAATCTTCTGGGGCATAATCCTGAACTGGAGGAACCGACCGAACCAAACCCCTCCCAACCGGGACCGGATCGGTCGGAACCGGACGATGCGATTCCACAATCCGAATCGCTTGGACAATCTCTTCTGCAGTCAGAACATGGAGTTCTGGATCTGAACCAGCAGATTTTTCCTTTCTTTTCCTTTTTGTAGGAACTGACCCCTCAGGATCAGCTCTCCTCTTCCCCGAAGAAGTATCGCCCTGGTCAGAGGGCACTCCTTCTGGTTCGGTGGTAACCGAACCGGGCTGGCCTTCCGGGTTAGCGGATTTCTCGGCCTCCTTCTCCCTAAGTCTACCTAATCTGTTATCCAGGGTAGACTTGGGAAAATTCTTACATGTTTGGCAGTCTGAATCGAGGTGGTCAAACCCCAGACAGTAAACACAGGTGGTGTGGGGATCGGCCTTAGCAAAGACCTCCCCACACTCACTGCAGTGTTGAAACCCAGTGGGCCCGGTTTTTTCTTGGGTTTCTCAGACATGGCCAACCTAACCAAACTTACCCTTTTTTCGGCAACCACCAGGCAAGACTCTCTTATCGGTTTCTAACCGTGTTACGGGTGTTTGAAAAAAATGCTAAAAACACGTTTGTTTTTTTTAAACCGATAAGAACCGGTAACCACACACTAAAATGACTAAATCAAAAGACCTAAAGGATCGGTTCAGCCGAACCGATCGGGACGTTTACAATTTCCACAATCCAAAAACACTATCTAAGTACTTACTGTACTGTAGACAGAGTGAACTGAATCGCGGTAAAATAATTCGGAAAACCGAGACTTTAATCGAGTCTTTGAACCGAGCAACAGGAGAAATGTCCGGAGCGACTGTTCAGTGAAGCGGAGTAAAGAATCTGATGGTTTGGATTCAAAGTACTGCAGACAGAGTCTTCAACCGAGCTTGAGCTCAACGTTCTATGCCCTGCATAGAAATTTAACCCTATACTCTCCGGGGCAGTTCAAAGGCTGGAGCTAACTGCAACTGTCAGAATACAGCAAGACTTCATGTTGTTTGAAAGATGGGTCCTCAGGAGGGGACCTTGGGGTGTAAGTCATAGAGTCCTCACTGCAGGTGGAAACTGTGGAACTAGTCTCCTCATAGAGACTTTCCACATAATCTTTGGCCTCCTCCTCATCATGCTGTACCATGAGGTCAGAACTGTATTCTAGGTCGCCATCTATCTGGTTGATGGGATGACATGAGTGTGCTGGCGAAACCATTGATGCTTGAGAGAGTATAACCTGGTAGGCATCAGAGCAGGGGTTTGAATGAGAGACCCCATCAATGGAGCTCCTGGTGCAGGAGGTGGAGGCAAAAGCCATTTTAGGATGTCCATAAAGGATGACAGCATCATCACACTTTTATTGTTTGGCTAAAAAGCCATCAACAAATTTTAAAATACAAATAACAATACATATATTGGATAAAAGTACATTCATATTACATCAATAAATATCCATTCATACACTAACTTGCACAGGCACTAATGAAATACTATAACAGGATCGCCATTCAATTCAATAATCAAAAGTCCCTCCAGCTTCATCTATTCTACTGCACGGCTTCTGGAGTCTATATAGTACTGGCATTAGTGTTGCTCTGCTAAGTCTTCTTTTTATTTTACTTAGTGCCAAGAAATATTTTGCTAATCTTTCAAGTATCCAACTGTATGTATTAATATGGTGGTTAGTGTCTCGAAATCTGTACTATACATAGAGTTCAAATAAGGGCTCATCAAATAAATAAATAAATAAAATACATTCTTTCTTTCCCATACCAGGTACATTTCCATAACACATGTATAAGATCCTCAGTTCCACCCAACATGCAGGTACAATTTTCTGACTCTAGAGGTAATTTATTGTACCTACATTGTAATACATTGCTTGGAAAACATTCAAATTTATATTTGATAAAAAGTCTTCGTAACTCTGGGTTAGTCAAATAGCACTTAAACAGGAAATAATAATTATTCTGGCAGAACCACTTTGAGTAAGTTGATTCATTCATTTTCTTTAAAGGAGAACCATATTATTCATAAATTACCCATGCCCGCAAGCCTTACCCCCCCGATTAGAGGTTTCACAAATAGGCGCCCTTTTCAGTGAAGTTAGAACTTACTTTATTTAACTTTTTGTAAAGTCCGTGGATTGGCAAAATGGCACATGCTCTATGGTGCCATTTAAGTGACTAAGTGTGGCGCCGCTGCTCAGCTCAGATACAGGTGTATCGGGAGTGGGGGCTGTCAGGCGCTGCTAATCATGGTCTTTCACAGACATCTTGCTCATTGCCTAATGGACTTTACAAAAGTAAATAAAGTAAGTTCAACTCCACGAAAAAATAACTCTGGTGTGTAACCCAATCGGGGAAATAGGCTTCTGAAATGGGTAATTTATGAATACGGTTCTCCTTCAAGTCTTACTTATTCCATACATTTGTTACTCTTTTGCTATACTTTTTTTATATTGTAAACTCATTAAAACCCCTTTCTCCACGTAGTTTAGATTTGTCATCTTGTACCTGGTTAACATAGTTCTGATTGCCGAGTACCATACATTAGATCTATATCCTAGCTCACACCATTTTTTTCTTTTCTGTTAGACAATGATGAGTCAGCGTATACTTGGGCAGTCTAAGCGCTCTCAGCCAGAAGTTCAGTTACCTTATATCAGTTAAGGCTTTCACATTCACTAAGCCTAGTTCTGCCCTAATGTAAGCCAGTGGACAAGAATGTCCTAGTCCCATAACTTCTCTCTCTTTTTTTTTAATAGTAAGCTTTATTGAAGAATTTACATACAGATTGACATACAAATGACACCACAATTACACAATGTTATAACTACATAATACACTTCTACAAACTACACAAGCTGTTGTATATTATTGCCACGCCTGGGCTCCATCAACATTCTGGAGTGGCCTACACCAGGACACCTAACATCATGATGTATCCAGTGGGAATGGGAGCACCTTGTGCCTGGGGGGGGGGAGGGATCGTGCCCCAGGGTGAGTAGTGTACCTCTCGCAGCCCCGGGGGGCGGGGGGGGGGGCAGTCCATCCCCATCCAGATCTCCACAGACTTAAGGGTTGAGTATGAGGGCTTCAAGGGATCCCCTTCTTCTCATGTATGTGTTTAGTGTGTGGCATAGATAATTGATCATCTTCTCCATGCGGAGGGCATCAAGAATTGTTCTGTGCCACTCTTGGTATGTTGGGACGGATTCGTCTTTCCAGTGCCTGGGGATCAGCTTCTTCACTATGGCTGAAATAAGGGTTATGTGGTACTTCCTGACCCCTTCTATCCCCACCATGTTAGACCCTAGTAGGCACATCTCTGGGGTGAAGGCACCATCCAAGCCCAACAGTGGGCCTAGCCTTGTTCTAATTTCTTCCCAAAGTGGTTGTGCTTTGGGGCAGTCCTAGAGGATGTGCTTGAGGGTGCCTCTGTCTCTTCTGCGACATGCAGGTGTCTGATTCTAGTTTACTCATTTTAAAGAGTTTGGTTGGTGTGTAGTACATGTTGTGGGTGATCTTGTATTGCATGAGTTTGAGGCTATCGAATTTTAATATTCTGTGTGTGTTCCTCCACAGGGTTCTAATGGTTTCTGGGGATTCTAGGTCTGGGAATTCCATTTTCCAGTAGTGACAGCGGGGATTATCTGGGCTGGTTGTGATGTGTAGTAGGTGTCTGTAGGTCTGGGATATGGCATGTCTCTTTTTAGCCAGGCAGCACAGTTCGTCCCATTTGTCGAAAGCTTCTGCCTTTCCTGGTGCGGGTTTCAGGGTCGATGTTAGCATGTGCTGTAGCTGCATGAATTGAAAGGCTGGTATTTTTATGGGGTCTGGACTCTCCCCGTCTCGAGGAAGGCCTCAGGAATTCTCTCGTTTTGTATCTGGAAGTTGGGATTCCCAACAATGGGCTGTGCCGAGAAGGTTATGCAGCTGCTTGCTGACTCGGATCAACATTCCCATGTGGGAGTCCTTTAGGGTCCCAGGGAGGGTTTTGTTTGGGATACTGCTCAGTGCCCTAACATTGACCTTGGTTAGTCTGCTCAAGTCCAGTTCCACTGTTTTCCACTGCAGGCTATATGCTGCACTTACCGCAGGTGCCTCATAGTTTCTCCACCATAAGAATTGAGCAGAGTGTGCCGCCAAGTAGTATAGCCAGAAATCTGGGAGTTGTAGGCCTCCCAGCTCCTTAGTTGGTGTTAGTTTTTGGTACACCCTGCGGGGTGGCTTACCTGCCCATAGGAAGGCAGAGACAATGTACTTCAGGGCTCTGAACCATATATTGGTGAGGAAGCAACCTGTTATGCTAAGTGGGTATAGTAGTCTGGGGATAATGTTCACCTTGATTATGTTTATGCGTGCCCAGAGGGTTAGGGGGAGCGAGGACCAGTGCTCAAGGTCCTGTTTTATTTTAGTATCGATGTCATTGAGATTGCAGCTCTGTCACTGTCTGGTATTCTGCGTGACCACAATTCCGAGGTATCTCAGGTGGTCTGGGCACCATGTTCCTCCCCAGTGTGCCGTTTGGGTGCAGAATGTGTGTCGGTTGAGGGGTATTATACAGGATTTAGCTTTGTTTAGCTTGTAACCTGATACCCTTTCAAACTCCTCTAGGATTGTCATGACGGGGGGAGTGACCCACACAGGTCTTCGATATGTAGTAGGACATCATCTGCATAGGTAGATGTTTTGTATCTTTGACCTCCGACCCCTATTTCTTTAATATTCTCCTCTGCTAGGATTCTCCTTGTTAGGGGCTCTATGTAGAGGTTGAAGAGGTAGGGTGAGAGTGGGCATTCCTGTCTAGTACAAGAATGCAGTTGGAAGGGAGAAGAAAGTAGGCCATTGCATAGTACCCTGGACCCCGGGCTGGAGTATGGCGCTTGACCCAGTCTATGAAGGCTTGGGGCAGGCCAAATTTTCTTAGTGTCTCAAATAGAAACCTCCAGGACATCCTATCGAATGCTTTTTCTGCATCCAGAGAGAGCAATACCACTGGCACTGGTCCCTCTCTGGCTGCTGCCAGTATGTGTCCCAATTTCCTCATGTGGTCTGACGCCAGCCTGCTGTGTATGAATCCTACCTGTTGGGGGCCAATGAGGTGGCTTATTATAGGGCTTAGCCAAGTGGCTAGAATTTTGGCTAGGATCTTTAGATCCATGTTTAAGAGGGAGATGGGTCTGTAGTTGTCCGTCCTGGAGGGATCTTTGTCTGGCTTTTGTATAAGCGTGATAATGGCTTCCTGCATCTCTGGTGCCAGTGCTGCCCTTTCTTTAGTTTCATTGAAGAGATTTACTAGCGGCTCTGTGAGAATGTCTCCCAGGGCCTTGTAAAAGTTGAGGGTGAAGCTGTCTGGGCCTGGCACTTTGTCCAGTTTTAGTGATGTCACTGCCCTATGGATTTCCTCTTCCGATATGGCCGCCCCTAGCATATCCATGGCTTCTTGGGGGGCCTTTGGGAGGTTAGCCTTGTAGAGGAAGTCATCTATCTCCTCTATGGTGGGTGGAGCACTGCCTGACCACAGCTTGGCGTAGTAGTTCCAGAAGGATTCCACCACTTGCCTGGGGTCAGAAATGGGGCTGCCCGTTTCTGTCCGTATCATGTGGACTGTGCGCTGTACTTCCTGTTGCTTTAGCCTGAGGGCCAGGAGCTTGCCAACTTTTTTCCCTGGTCCACATATCGGGTTTTGGCATGAAATATGGCCATTTCTGCCTGCTCTCTGAGGAGCTCTTCATATCTTGCTCTGACCGTGTTGAGCTCTATTGAGAGGTGCAGGTTCGGGGGCCCGCCCTCCTCCGCTCCAAGTCCCTTATCTGGCAGAGAAGTCTGGTACACTCCACTTCTCTTTTTTTCTTTTTGGCAGTTGCCAGCCTCAGTAGCGCCCCTCTGAGGGTGCATTTGAATGCCCCCCCAGAGAGAGGCCTGTCTCTTGATGGCGTGGGTATTTATGTCAAAGAATTGCATTGCGCAGTCCTTGATTTTGGAGAGGGTTGATAGTCTTTTAGAAGGATGTTGTTTAGCCTCCCTATATTGTCTCATGCAAGGAGGTCGGGGGGTAGGATCAACAGCGCAACTGGGGAGTGGTCCGAGTGGACTCTGGGTTGAATTTCGCATGCCATTGGCTGATTAGGAAGTAATCTAGTCTACAGGAGGATGCATGCGGTGCTGACCAGAATGTGTATTCTTTAGAGCCCTGATGCAGGATCTTCCATATGTCTAGAAGGCTGAGCGAGTCTTGGAGTTCGGACATGGCTCTCTGGGCCAGGGAGAGTCCCAGTCACCTGGTTCTGGATCTCTCCAGGTCATTGCTCCTCACCAAGTTCCAGTCGCCCGCCATGATGGTCGGGAGATGGGACAGGGAAGATATGGTTGTCATTAAATAGGTGAAGAATCTGGGGTCATCTATGTTGGGGCCGTATATTGAAGCCAGTATTACTTGCTGCCTGCTCATCTCCCCTCTGACTATCATGTACATTCCCATTGGGTCTCCTATTTGTTCTAGGGGGTGGAAGGGTGTGCTCCTATGGATTAGGATGGCTACTCCTGCTCTCCTGTTGTTCCCTCCTGCTGCAAACACCTGTCCCACCCACTCCCTCCTCCAGAGCATCCCCTGGTGCCTAAGAGTGTGTTTCCTGCAGGAATGTTATCTGGGCTTTTAGAGTTTTGAGATGTCTCAGTATGGTGTGTCTCTTCTCCCGCATCTGGGCCCCCTTTATATTCCACATGGTAGGCTGATATGGCTGGCCTGTCATCTGTGGGGCAGGGGGGACGTGTTCTGTCATATCCGTATGTGCCAGTCCATGATGGCCTTACATGTGGTTGCTGGTAATATTGCCTCCCGGAGGTGGAGGCTGCATGCTTGGGCCTGGCTTTGGAGGTGGGTCTCGGTCTAGGAGCTCATTCCCCCATACCCTGGGCAATCCCCAGGCATGGGTCCTGGTGTTGACATATACTTGTGTCTGCAAAATACAGCCTGTTACGACATTACAACAAACATACATAATCTACACATTTAACCATATCATACAAAATATACAGTGTTTTAGGTGCTGGGGGGAGTCCCCCTCTCCCAGGTCCCCAGATCTCGGAGTCTCCAAGGGATTGCCAAGAAGGAGGCGGCTCCCCGTACTTCAGTCCATGAATGGCTCCCATGACTGCCTACTGCCGAGGTCTGTGGTCTGGTTTTCTGAATGCCATTTAAAAGGTATGCACCACTTTTTGATTGTCATGTTTGCTCTCCCCTCCCATCACCATTTCCTCCACTCCACGGCCACCCCGTGTACCCCTTCCATCCACTTTGCCTTCTGCCTGGTTCTGATCCCCCCCCCCCGGACTGCTGCCGTCTGAGTATTGTCCATCTGTGGCCTTAGTTTAAACTATCCTGTTCCCTTCTGGCAAGGCATGATTGGTTGACCCCTTTCTCTCCCAGCCCCATGGCATCTGTCACTGTGCTGTTGCATGGGTTGTGTTTAGCCTCCCTACAGTCAGCACTTCTGTGTCCCTTAATATCTCTCCTGGCTCCGGACCCCTATTTGGTATGCCCACCACCCCGTGGAGTGAGGGTTTCGATAACCGGTGGCACCTTCGCCCTGCCCTCCCTCTCCTTGCTGGCTGCTTAGAGGAACTCGGGTGCAACAATCACATTTCCCGTTGCTGCCTACCTGCATTTTGGAGTCCCTTCCCTCTGTAGCCCTCATAAAAATTGGGCTCGGGATTGTCCCTAGTGCAGATTTTTTTTTTATTTATCTATTTATTTAAAGTCTAGGAATTACAACCCTTTGAGTCAGGGACTCATTTACAAAGGCTCCACGTCACACAAAGAATGATGACAGGTACAGAGGATGACAGTACATAGATTAAACACAGTGCCATTGTACAGTGCTACTACATCAAGTGTTTCAGAGGTGTGCATGGTACAATGCAAGTGTTCTTCTTCCACTGGGTGCGGGTGTTCTCCTTTCTGTGTTCCTTTCCATTTTCTCTTCTCCCAGTTGAGGTGGCTGGTGATCGCTTGGTCGGCGAGAGTGTCTGCCATTTGTCTCTGCGGTGGGGTAGCCAATCTACTGTTTTTTGGGTGCAAGTATTGTAGCCTTGTCCTGTTAACCCTCTGTGGCCCTCAGCTGTTGTGTGCACTGGTGATGAGTCTGACCCATTTTCTTGTCACTGTTGTGACATGGCTCATCTAGGAGGGACGTAGTTCTAGGTTTTGTGTGTTCCTCCTCCCCCCCCGTTACTACCCTCTGGTGTACTGCGGTCGCATTGAGCATCAGAATGGGGGGTGGTCTCTCCATCGCTCGTTTGACTTGTCCTGATGTTATTTATTGTGAGGCCATGGCGTGTGGGACAAAAGGTAATAAAAGTTCAGCAGAAAGGCTGGTCTCTGAGGGAGAAGAAGGGAGGTAAGGAAAAGCCAAAAAAGCATCCCATCTTATCGGCCATGTTTAAAGTGACCCGATCCAAGTTTGTTTTGGTTTTTGTTTTTCATTTTTTTGTTTGCCCTCTTATGTTTCTTTTTCTATTCCTTTCTCTATGACCAAGCAGAAGCAGTTGTTTACTGTCTGGTTTCTCTGTCGATGGTTTGGGTAATCAAGTTCCGCATTAAGGGGCATTTTGTGCTCTGGTGTTGTCCTTTAGCAGCGGGTGCAGTTGCATGGTGTATAGGTAGGGGTGGAAGGTGCCTTCATTGTTCGTGGTAGTGTACACCTTGGCTCGCTCTGGCAATAGGTTCTATTGGGTATCATTTCTCCCCCTGGTCTGTGGTGGTCCGTTAGGGTTTGCTAGGTGTTGAAAGGCTTTCGGGAATTGCTTCGCTAGTTCCCTGTGTGCCACTCTGGCATTTGGGAATTTCATCGGTCCCTTGTCCATATTGACAATTAGCCTGGCTGGATGGAGCATTCAGAAAGGGATTTGAGCTTTATGGAGGGCATTTTTGAGGTCCTGATGCTCTTGCTGCTTATCTCTGACTGCCAGGGTTACATCACTAAAGATAAGGAAGCAGTGTCCTTGCCAGGTTAGTGGTTCCTTCTCCCTTGCTTTCATTTGGATATGGGTTTCATCTTGCAGGTTTGTGCATCTGGCTATGATCACTCGTGGTTTGTCACCTGGCTTAGATTGTGCCCGATAAGATCTGTGGGCATAGTCTAGTTGATAGGTAGGGGTGTTGGTTGGTGGTCCCGCTACTTTGTGGAGGATTTTTTGAATAAAGTGGGTTAGGTTGGCTCCTTCAGCTTTTTCTGGTAGCCCCACTAGAACCATGTTATTTCTCCACAGTCAGTTCTCCTGCTCCTCCAGTCTATCCTCCAGTTTCTCCACTTTTTTCCATATGGCCAGTGTGGTTTTCTCCTCTGCAGTTTGCCTGTCTTCTATAGAGCTAATACTCGCTTCAGCATCTGCGACCCTGGTAGAAAGTGATTCCATTGTGTTCTTCAGGGTTATGACATCCGATTCCATGTAACATATTGTGATTTTAACTGAAGCTAGTTCGGAAAAAAAAGCGATCTAACTTGTCTGCCAGTTTTTCCAGTGGGTTAGTTGCTGGTGGTAGTTCCCCTGGAGAGTCTGTTTTTTGCCGTTTTGCTGGTAGGCTTGTCGGCTGTGAGTGGGCTTTCTGAGATGTGATCATATCTTGCTTTCCTTCTTGGTCCAAATGGGTCTGATCTGCCATAGTTCATTTTGATTTGTGTTCCTCTAATGAATTTTCTTTTTGTGAGTTTTTTTAAGATTTTGACCACAGAGCTCTCTGGCAAGCTGCTTCTCAGGCTGAGGTCATCACGTGACTCCCAGTCCCATAACTTTTGTAAATAGTTTAAATATGGGTACTGTTAATTTTTCTTTATTTTTATTCTCCCATATTTCAGATCCACATAGTAGTTAGAAATCACAGAAAGGAATACGAATTTAAGAGGCGAACCTATTAGGAACTCGCCACCAATTTACTGGTGGAAGTAATATTTTTGATCACCCATATATTTATCAAGTTTATTTTTGAATATTGACATAGTTTCACTCATTACAATCTCAGAAGGAAGATTATTCCAAGGACTAGTAACTCTCTGGGAAAACCATGAAGCTCGTTTTTGGGTCATGTTCTTATCTCCTTTTAATTTAAACTTGTGTGATCTTGTGTTAATACTATTTTTTTTGTCTAACTAGACCAATTGTCTCAAATAAAACTTCACTATGCAAAGCTTTGTATGTCAGGCATAGATCACCTCTTAGGTATCTATAATTAGCTGAAAAAAGTCCAAGTTTTTTAAATCATTCAGAGTAGTCCAGCTCTTTAAGGTTGGTTATTTTTTTGGTAAACCTTCTTTGAATTCCTTCAGTTTGTTTCTGACAACCTGTTTTTTGGGGAGCCCAAAAAGCAGCGCAATATTCCAAGTTGGGTCTTATAAGGCTGGTATATAAAGGCATCAACACTTCAGATTCTCTGCTTTTTATATTTCTTAATATACAGCCCATTAGTTTATTACTTTTATTGACCATATACCTACTATGTTCATTAAATTCAACTTTATTGGAAACTAATATACCTAGATCCTTTTCACATTCTGCTACACCTATAGCTAAGTTATTTATTGTGTACTGATACTGTAAATTCCTTTTTCCCCAAATGCATAATCTTGCATTTAGATGTATTAAATTGCATCCCATTAATATTTCTCCAGGATACTAAGGAATTTAGTGCTGACTGTAGTTGGCATGCTGATTGAAAGTTATTAATAATACCACCTAATTTACAGTCATCGGCACATTTCGTAATCCAACCATACTCAGGTGAGATCATGGAAGCTATAAAAATATTGAAAAGTGTAGGGCCCAGAACTGAACCTTGGGGGACTCCACTTGTAACTGTACAACAGGTAGATCTAAAACTTCTTATTGAAACACACTGAGTTGTATTCTCTAACCAGGATATTATCCAGTTAATGACATAAGGATGTATTTTCAGCTTGATTAAATATTCTACCAATATTTTATGAGACATGGTATCAAAAGCCTTTGCATAGTCCAAAAATATAATATCAACTGGTAGGCCCATATCCAGAGATGCACTAACAGATTCATAAAAATGCAAATGATTGGTCAAACATGATCTGCCAGAAATAAAACCGTGTTGCATACTGTCTAAATGTCCATTTTCCATTAGAAACACAATTATATGTTTCTGAATTATTTTTTCTAATAGTTTGCCTAAGACAGATGTCAGGCTAATTGGTCTATAATTCTGAACATTGTTTTTAATACCACCCTTATATATTGGAGTTATAACAGCTTTTTTCCAGTCATCTGGTATTTTGCCTTCTATTAAGGATAAGTTAAAATAATGATGCCAATGGACCCAATAAGTCAGCTGCTAAGTTTTTTTAAGAACACTGGTGCTATTCCACCCGGTCCAGGAGCTCCATTTTTTTAGAGCTATTTATAACATTAATTACATTTTTTGAATTAATAATAAGGGGCATATCATCAGATGTTGTAACACATTGAATAAGATCTTTATTTTTGAATACACTAAGGAAATATTCATTAGGATTTTGAGCAATCTCCGTTTCGACAGTTATTATCTCTGTGTTTATGTAATGTAGTTGCGCTTCAAATTTTGCCTTGCAAGCCTGAACCAATGGCTTGATAGTGGAGCCCCCAAACCTATAATTAAATCTATCCAGACCATTTATTGTCTTTTTCAGTTTATCCTTTATATCATTTCCAGATGTGCATTCCAGAGGCAGTGTGCGTCTAACATAATTCCCAAGTAGACATCTTTTTTTTTACTACTTCTATTATTTCTGATCCTGTATGCCATTTATCTGTTTTTTCCATTTTTCACCAAATATCACAATTTTTATTTTATTGTAATTGATCTTAAGTTTCAATTCTGTAGTTATGTGATGTAAAGCATCCAGTTTCTTCTGTAGTCTTTGTTTGGAAGGTGCAAACAGAAGAAAATCATCTGCATATGCTAGGACCGCACAAGACGTTTCATTATTTTTGGCAACTCTGATATTGTTACGTTAAGATCATTCAAAAGTTTGTTTACATATAATGAAAAACACTGATGCAAGAATGTAACCTTGGCATACTTCTCTATTAGTTTGAAATGGGCTGGACAACTGCCCATCAGTACCCAGCCTTACTCTAGACCATGTGTGATGATATAAACTATACATTATATGTACTAGATTACTATCTATTCCTCTCTCAAGGAGTTGTTCCCATAGTATACTTTGTGAAATACTATCAAATGCAGATGAATAATCTATAAATATTGCATATAACTTTTGTTTTCTGATAAATACATATTTCTCTATGAGGTGCCTTAATACAAATATGTTGTCTAGTGTTGAATAGTTTGCTCTGAATCCAGCTTGGTATTGGGAAATACCACCAGTTAAGTTTACTTCCACCTTGAGTCTTTCTAATATTATTTTTGAGAAGATTTTTAAATTTATATCAAGTAAACTAAAAGTACGAAACATTGCTGGATCAGCAGTATTTCCTTCCTTGTGAATCGGTACTATATTAGCACCATGCCAGGATTCAGGATTTGTTTTTCTCTGATGCATTTGTTATATAGAATTACCAGACTCCTGCACCATAGTCTAGTATGACAATGGTCCACTTCACCTGCTATGGAGTCTGGACCAGGAGCTTTGTGCAGTTTCAATGTATTTATAGCTAAGTATACTTCTTCATGTGAAGTGGCCTCTATCTGTTTCATATTATTGTTTCCACTTGGGAATGAATCATTTGCCTCTGGATCAAAGGAAAGTTTTGTAAAAAAACTCGATCCATTTATCCTCTGCAATATAGAGTAAGGATCTATCATTGCCTTATAATTTTCAGTTCCCTTTGCAACTAAGACCCAAAAATGTTTTATTATCCTTTTCATTTATGGCATCAAGCATTCATTTCCATTGGTTGGAACAATATTTAATTTTGTTTTAAAACTATTTTATATATTGTTTTCTGTGCATTTAATTATGTTTAATATTAATTTATCTTGATTTTTTTTTAATATTTTCTGTATAATTTTTTAAGTTGTACTTTTAAACATTTACAGTCCTGGTCATACCATCCTGTATATCTATTGTCTATTTTTTTTTTTTTTTTAATTAAAACTTCAAACTCTACTCTTACTGATCCAAATAAGGCTTTAAATTGTTCCATTAACTGGTGCACATCTTGTATCTGTAGATACATTATGTATTTGCTTAGAAAATAATTTTGTATTTTAGTTATCTGTAGTTCTGAATTTTACTGCCATATAATTTTTTATTTTGATGCTCTTATTTCAGTGAATAGTAACGCCTGGTTATAGCTAGCTTTATCACTATTAGCTATTTTTCCATTTTTCAAGAGATAAAAAGGTAAAGAATGGCAGGGCACCATGTACATTGGTGCCTGTGCATTCAACAGGAGCGCCAGAGGAAGTCGACAGAGAGGCAAGGCCCCCAGCATCTATAGCGACACACCAGCCATACTAGGCTTGGTGGCACCTGTAGCCTGCCCTGACCTGGAAGCTAGGTCGACAGTCTGGGCATCTGGTGGTGGCACCGCTGAAGCAGTTGATGGAGCAGGTGTGCTTGGAGCCACATGCTGGGGTGACCAAGAGTGAACCAGTGAGGTTTTGTCTTTCTCTGTCTCCCGGTGCTTATGCTTGTGTGACCTGGATGTTTTTTTTCATGTGATTTAGAAGATTTGTACCCCGAGGAATGTGCCTCCAATGGTGGCAGAGCTCTTTTGCTGGAGCTTCTTCTCCATTCGGGCTGCCTGCTGCTTAAGTAGCTGCTTTTCTAGAGAGCTTTTTCGGTGTCACTGGGTGGCTGTAATGAATCCCTTGCAGATCAGGTACGACTGAACATTATGGTCTGGGCCAGACAGCACATGCAGACATTGTGCGAATCTCCAGAGTATATTTTTTCACCACATTCACAACAGCAGAGCAGCTCTGATGGCTCTTTAGTCGACATACACGCCATCAAGGATCACCTGAGTAAGTCATAGGGTGAAAAACAAAAAAACATTAAGAAATTGGTGACTGTAACTGCATCGTTTCCATTGCACGGTCTAACGAGAATGGTCGATGGTAGGAAAGGAACTGAGGGGGGAAGGGGCTACCCATGTTTATATGGGAGAGCCAACATATGATGTCATCGTGGGTGACCCTAGTGGACTGCTTGCAAAAGTTTCCATGTGGTCCTAGTGCCTGGCGGCTTATAGTTCCATAGGTGTGGCCTGGTGAAAGAGATATCCTCAAAGAAAATTGAGAGTTTTCCTGTAATCTCAGTGGGTCCTATTCACTATTCAGAGACACGTAACCTGCCCCCAGAGGTGTATGCCTGCGGTATTCATCACTGGCCGCCACCTATCCACAGTCGCCCCAGCACGCGGACTCCGCCAGAATGGCCGGTGATGCTTGAACCTGGCCAAGCATCCAATGGATGCCTGAACTGGGACCCACAGTGGATCCCATACGGCAGGGCAGTAGCTTTACACCCTGTGGATCTCTGAGGGCAGGCAGCTGTGGTGATGTGAGGAGGGGCAATGCCGCCTGCCCTCCGATGGCACTGTAGAGGTGCACAGGGGCCAGGTGGGGATTGTTGTCAGCAGTGTGGGGGGGAGGCACTGTACCCCACCATTAAGCGAAATGGGTAGGCAGTGCCGTTCGGGGGCCGGGCAGCATCCATGACCTCGCCCCTGTGTGGTGGGGTTGTGCTGGGAGGAGGAGACCGTGTGCTGGGGTGGGTGGGAGGCACGGGTGGCCATATGCAGTGGCCCTGGAGGGTGGGTGGGCTACTCGCCCTGTTGTCGGGTGACTCCTGATGTGTTCATGGGACACACAGGGAGCTTACGACAGGGTTCTCCCTGGCGTAACCTGCACCTCCGTGGCCAGCAATATGTACCTTGGTGCACTGCGCATAGTGCCGGCACACCCCAGCACATTGCTCTCTGCGTGCCCAGGGGATCAGGTGTGTACTGTAGATGCTGCGTGTCCCCCCCCCATCTGTCCATTCCGCACAGGGGGCATGCAGGGTACATAGTGGCTAGGTGCTCCAGCTACGCAGCACATAGCCACTCTGCCCCATAGTGCACTGGGCCCAGTGTTTATAGTTTATAAAAATCTTTGCATTATATAGCGTATTTTGTATAAAGTGTGTGTGTAACTGTAGGTCAGTTTTGAAAACAGGACTCATTATTTGTCCTAATCAGCTTATCATAGATAGAAATAGTTTCACCTACCTTCCTAATGTAACCCCTACATGGCGCTATCCCAGGGGCTACTACCCCTGCCTGATTTGCCACTAACAGGTTGAGGGGCCTGGATCCAATGGCGGGTGCCTCCACCCAGAGGTCAGGGTTTGCAATAGTTAAACTTACTTGGTCACAGCCCTCTGGGACACTGCAACCCCCCTTTCTTCCCACTAGTGGCCCACACAATATATCAGAATTACCTTCACAGTATACACTTACCCCAGGACTAGTTCCGGCACTGGGACCTCCTGTGAAATAAGATACAGTGCAACAATCACAGTACAGTACTTTAACATAGACAAATACCTCAGGCAGTATAACTTTGCTGAAACAAGCAGCTCTGATTTATTTAGGGGATATAACAAGGACAGGGGAAATCAGGTTAATTAGCTTATCACTTTACTATCTACCTATGGCTCTGTGCAGGCCTATCCCTACCAGTTACTGTCCCTGGGTACCCAAACCCTAGTGGCTAGTCCAAACCGTGGCAGCTGGTAGGGGCCCTTCACACAGTGAAAAGAAAATTAGTTTAAACAGTCAGCAGTACAGTGATTCCATTTGGATTTAATGTGGCAATTCAACAGGGAGCGACCCTGAATTAGTACTCACGACCTCCAAACAAGATAGGGTCCTTCAACGTCAGCAGGGCTACTCTTGAGCTCCACGAGACTCTTCACACATTTATATGGTAAAAAAGAAAGTACTGTACCAGGCAGGCTGCTTCTCTATCCCGATCGCAATTACTGCACAATACCCGGGAGAACACACAGCAGATTCAGTTCCTGACAGACCGAGTGCAATTCAACAATTTCTCCAGTCTTCTACAGGGTGAGCCTGGTTTCTACTCTTCAGAGATCCTTTGATTCTTTTCACAGGACAGTTCAGTCCTAACAAGCAGTTACACAAGCTGCAGACCGAACTCTGGGCCTTGACGTTTTTGACTGAAACTGTGCACTGAAGGAGCACGGGTTTCTTTCCCTTCACTGCCAGATCTAAACTGAACTCCAACAGACAAAACCGGCACTTCCTTTGAGTTCCTCCCAGTTCTTGACTGGATTGGCTGTCACTCACAATAGACTGCTGCTGTTGGTCCAAAAGACGCCAAGTCTAAACTACATCTCCCAGAGTCACTGCCCATACAATCCTCTTGTGGCTGGCTCAGATTATGAGTCCAAGTTCTGATTCGTCCAAGGCACCATTTTAGAGCTAGCTTACCCCACACTGATTGGTCCAGTTCAGCAGTTCAAAACCAGAATGGGGAACTAGGCAGACACAGTTCTGACTGCAAAGAAGAGTTAGACAAACTATAATTTCATTATTACTGTAAATGATTTCTGGCAAACAGTTACATCTTTCAGATAGGTTCCTTTGCACTCCTAGTGACTGCAAAAATGGGGTGAATTGGCAGCAGCTCAGTGGTACTCAAACAGAGAAGCACACAGTCCCCCCCATACAAACTAATTATGTCTGCAAGCAGACAGCTCTTAAAGAGACAGTACCAGAGGCTCTAAAAACACTCACTGATAAATGGCTTAAATGCCAAACACCATTCAGGCTTGGAGCATTCAAGCAAGCTCCTGGAAGTCTTTTGGGAACCCCCATTTGCAGGGGGGTTACACTAATATTAACCCTACTTACAGTACCTTACCTACCTAATCATCAACACCTTCACTGTATCTTTCTCCCTACCAAACACCCCTCCTGTGTCTTTCTCATCTCTAGTCTGTAAAATATCTTCCTCTCTGGTACAGTTCCTTGTGCTTGGTGATGGGCTAAAATCTTCTCCCTTCACGAAGGTGGTGTGACCCCTCTACCCCTGGTAGCTACTGCCCCATTTCTCTCTTACCCCTGCTCTGGTGAAACTACTACAACATTTGATTCTCTCCCAGCTCTCCTAGTCTAAATTCAGGATGTCTAATGCCACTGTATTGTGCCTTCTCAGGCTCACTAACACTGTCCTAATGGGGATCGATTAGGGTCTAATCACATCAGCTGTTGCTGTCAACCTGGCCAAGGCCTTTGGCACCACTACCCACCTGAACCTACCTGACTAACTTGCTGGAGCTGGAATATATGAGTCAAATAATTCAGTAGCTCTTACATGGTAGGCAAGTCCCAGGCTAGCCTCTCAGGTGATTCCAACTCATTCCCGTCCCAAAAGACTCAGGCATTCTCTAAAGGCTCTGTACTTGGCTCCATCCTGTTCCTGATTTTTTAAATGACCACCTTATCTCCTGCATCTCTTTGTGTATTTGCACACATGTGGACAACACTGCTTTTTTGTTTGTGGTCCCTCAGCCCCTGAACTGATCACACAGCTCCAGCATGATGTTAACAATGTCCATTCCTGGTTCTGTGCTAACTACCCTACCCTCTATACCCCCCCAAAAAAAAATTCCTTAACTTTTGGCACCAGGCAGCAACTGGCCACAAGTCAGTCATCTCCAGTCTTCATGACCTTGGATGGCATCCATCTAAAGAATGATCTCTCCTTCAAATATTGGAGTGTCTGGCTCGAACATCATTATGACTTCTCCTTCCACATCAATACCATCCATTAGAAACTCCTCCCAATGCTTGGATCACTCTACAGGAGCAAAGCATGCCTTTCCCTAGCCACCTGCGGAGAGACTGTTGTGAAAAAGATCCTTGAGGAGTTGCACTATAACAAATTGGTTCATAGCACTGTCCCCAAATCCACCCTGGCCAGAATGTGCTTCCTCTTCCATAGCTATGGTAGTACTGCCTTGGACTGCCATCTCCACATCCAACACTGTTCCTTGTACCCCTCCCTCCCTCTCTTTGTCCCCTAACTCATGGAGAGATGCCTGTCTTACAGTGATATCCTCATTACTAAAATTCCGATTTAGTTCCCTCCACTGCTATCTCATCTCCATCTCTCCCCGCCATTAGACCTCTGTGGCCAGGCTGCTTCTCCTACAGAAACCCCCCACTATCCCTTTCAGATAAAATAATTAAGCAGCCAATTCAGGTAAAAAGAAAATTGTAATATTTGAAAGATTTTTTTTTGGGGGGGGAGGGTATGCACTGAATTCTGTTTGAATTGATATGTGTCATAAACCAATAGCACCCCTAACAAGAAAAGTGATTAAAAATGTGTAAATGAGCAAGGGTTGAGCAGCTAATTTTCTCTTCTTTCCTATAGACGCCTCCCCCAACTTTGTTTAAGCCTCCTTCGTCTATCCGCTCCTAATCCTGCCCCTACAAGGCATAAAATAAGTGGGTTCTCATCACATTTTGCAACCCAAGAACGGTAAAAAGTGAGTAAAATCTGGCAATGATTAGCAGTCATTGCTTATTATTGCCAATTAGTCCTGGGTCCTAGAAAAGTGCCTTATTGGGCACTGTCACTTTATTTTTAATTTTTTTTGTCCTGCTATCCATTTTTTGCCCTCCTTCTCCGCACCCTGCCCCACGAACCCCGAGCTGTGTGCCCTTCGTCTGCAATGAACATTTGAGAACAAAATAAGACTAAATTAATGTGCCCTGCCTTGCAGAGATCTGTGTGCCCTGCAGCTAGTTGTGTGTCCACATGTAGTGAACAATTTGGGAACAGAAAAAGAGACCAAGTAATGTGCCCTGCTTTGCAGATTGAGGGACCAGAAAAAGTGCCCTGCTAAGTGTTGTGCCCTGCTCTCTGCAGTGAACTTGGGAACACACAGAACAGACTATGTGCCTGTCCTGCTTTGCAGAGATCCATGACGGAACTAAAAAGACTTGTGCCCTGCTTTGGCAGTACTGGAAAAAAAACTATATCCCTTACTCACCATCTTCCCTTTTTCTGGGCAGAAAATGAAAAATGAAGTGTTGTCGTGCCCTGCAACCTCAGAGATTTTAACTTGAACTCACTGTGTTGCCCCTGCTTTTTAGAGGAAGGAACAACTGTGCCCTTGCACTTTGATTTGGACACACTACTTGTCTTGTTGTGGCAGCAAGCCCACAAAAAACTTAAGTAATGTGCTCTGCTATGCAGTGACTGCGCTGCCTGCAACACAGTCACAAAGGGAGGGATTGGCCCACTTAGGAACATGGTTTGGTCTGAGAAGTGCCAGCGACTGGGCCAAGGGTGGGGGCTGGGGTCAGACATCTGCTTGCTGCCATTTCTTTTTTTCAGGAAAAGCCTCCTCATGTGTTAATTTAAGTAGCTGCACACCCTGACACCTTGTTTTGCTAACTTTAAACTTTTTAATAATCACAGTCCGACATGGCTGGAGTTAAATTAACAACTGCAGAGGGATGGCGCCAAAAATATGATCCAGAAAAAAACTGGCTACAGATTAGCAGTGAGGGAGACTGTGTAGTGCATGTTAGTTGAAAATTGTGCTGTGAGTACAGTGATGAGCTACGTGGGTTGAGGAACTTCAGTGAGGCATTAATTGCAGGGATTATAGGCCCCCAGCTAAAAGTTGACACCATCCGGAAACATCTTCTGACAGAGCAGCACAAGAAAGCTGTTAACATTTTGAAATTTGGTAGAACAAGGTCACCACTTGATATATACAGCCATACCACAATTGGTAAGTTTAAAATGGGGTGGGGGGTTCAGGACCGAGACTTAAAACTTATTTCATTTATTTGCAGGGAGAACTTTCAGTAATGTAGAGGAACAGCACAGAACAATTCTAGGCAGGCTGCTGGAGATCCTGTACATGATGGCCAAAGAGGACATCCCTATTAAAAAGTCTGAAGTGATAGCAGAACAAGAGAGGCGCCGTGGAGTTCATTTGGGCAATAAATACATTAATGCTGTTAGTGGGAAAGAACTCACAATGTGTGTTGGCAAGAACCTAGAAGAAAACCTGCTGGCAACTGTCAAAAATGCAAATTATTTTTCAGTGCTTATGGACAGTAGTACTGACAGTGGTGTAACTGAAAAGGAACTGGTTTACGTATTTTATGTAAATCCCATCAATGGTCACGTGACGACTAAGTTTTTATGAATGAAAGATATATCAGATGGCAAAAGTCAGGGATTGAAAAATCTCATTTTAGACATTTTTACAGAGTATGGCCTTAATATAATAAACATGGTTGGGTTTGGGACTGATGGGGCATCTGTCAGCACTGGTGTAAGACGGGGGCTTGCTGCTCTTTTAAGGGAAGACATACAGTGGGTAGTTGGTGTTCATTGTTTCTCACACAGATTAGAGCTGGCCATAAAAGATGCTTTGGATAACACCTACTTCAACAATGTTTCAAACTTTCTGACCCACCTGTTTTATCTCTATCAGAAAAGTCCTAAGAGACTCAGACAGTTACGGTCCCTTGCCCAGTCCATGGAGATGTCAGTTGAAAGGCCCAAGATGGGCCTGCACACGTTGAGTGCAGCATAAACTTCTTGCCACCCGTGCTGTAATCAAATCATTCCCCGTACTTTGTGCCCATTTAGAATCTATGGCCCCAGACACAACTTATGACTAGGCCAAGGCCAAGGGAGTGTTGCAAATTATGACTAAATTCCAAATGATGGCGCATCTTTTGTATTTTGAACAGCTACTTCAGCCACTTGCCAGGTTCTTACTAGCACTTCAAAAAGTAGTAGTTGAAATGCCAGAACTACTTAACTCTGTTGAAACTTTGAGGAACACTCTTGATCATGCTAAGCAGACTGGTCCCATAGGTGGCAGTGAACTTGACATTCTCTTAAAAAATGGGTCTGATGTTCTTTCAGCAGCATGTGCTGAAGTGCCTTACAAGGGTGTGAAATTAATACATTTTAGTGGCCAAGTTGTTAAAACTTTTAAACAGCAAACTAAAATATACATTACAAACACTGAGAACTGTTGTGAACAAAGGTTTGTTTTGACTGATGAGAGTAATATCTATAACCATGCAAAAATGTTAGATATCAGACTTTAGCCGGCAGACAGAAAGGAACTGGAGCTGCATGGTAACAGCGGCATTATTGTAGTAGCCGACCACTTTTCAGCACTTTTACAGCCTGAGTGTGACAGCACTCTGCTACTTGCAGAATGGCAAGAGTTTAAGATTTTTGCTCAAACCAATTTCATCAATCTTTCTGCCTCTGCTGTCTGGTCAAAGCTGGGCTGTGATTTCCAAAATTCTTATCCAAATCTGTTGAAGCTTGTCAATGTGTTGAGAGTATTTCCTGTGTCTAATGTAATTGTAGAAAGGTGTTTTTCAACTATGAACAAGGTAAAAACTGACTGAAGAGCAAGTCTGGCACAGGATACTGTAGAAACATTGATCTGCATTAATAAGCAAGGGCCCCCTCCAGCTGAATTCAACCCAGACAGGGCTGTAGACATTTTTTTTAACTGCTAAACCATTATGTCCTGGTGATTTGGCAACTGTGGATGATGGCCCCCCAAAAAAAAAAAACAGGCCAGAATTACTGGCTACATGCCTGCTGGAGAAGAGTATTCAAACAGATCGCACCCAGTCTTTGCTGGTTACTGTGTGGTCAATCACAGTCCCAGGTGAAGTTTTTATGCTAGGGTAGGGGTTCATTATAGGCCCCATCCACACTGCACCGCTCAGACCCCATAACAGATAGAAACCGTTACAACCGTGGAGCGGTGCAGTGTGTCCACACTGCCGTGGTGTCCATTACGGGACCGGCACCGCCAGTCCACACTTTGGGAGCTGGGCAACCGTTACCATGGCACCCAATCCCACATGTAGCTCATGCTGTGCTAGGGGACCGATGCCATGGGTCCACACTACACTGGGTAATGTTACTGAGGTGGGACCGGTTTCAACCACCTCATATGTGGTTTCAACAATGGTTACAAAAACGCCTTCTGTAACGTTACAGGTGTAAACCCAAACCGTTGAGGTAACGGTTTGGGCACTCTGTAATGTTACAGATGGGTAGTGTGGAGAGGGCCTTAAATTTATGTTTAATTTGTCATGACTCACAATCACAATCACGAATTCACAGTCTGCTTTGGCAGGCATCCTATCTCGGCTCTTAAAATGTATGTGCAGCTGCACAATTGCTGTATTTCTCTGGAAATGGCTAAATAAAACAGATATCATTCTCAGAAACTTGTGTAAAAGTGTATTTTATCGATATAGAGCAAGGTAAGTAAATTTTATGGGGTTTTGAGCAAAAATATCAATTTTTGGTGATTGCTAATCAACTTCCACCAATTGCTAATCATTTTTAACTTTGATTAGCCAAGGCTGCTAATCAAGTCTCCAACATTAATTTATGCCTTATCCTATATTCTGAAGTCTCTTCTCCCCAAGCCCACTTTTCACGTCTGAATACTATTTGCACCTATCCACCCCAACACTATCTCTCCCCCCAAATCTCCCTTTCCTAGGTCCTGTTACTTTCTCAGTTGGTATTTTGCCCAATGCATTCTTCCACCGGTAATGAAATACTGCTTTTTATTCTGCCCACTGGGCATTAATGCACTTGGTCTACATGTTTCCCTTTCTGCACACTGCTTATTGTACGATAGCAGCAGTCTGGTTACAATGTATTTATTTAAATAATTGAGCCAGTCAAGCCCATGGAGCCAAATCTGCCCATGTCCATGTGTGCCCTGGGCAAGTGGGATTAAGAAATAATGCAGACATTTAGAATACCATTTAGGGCTACCCGGCCTGGTGGCACTGTGGGTTGAGGTGCTGGACACCACACCTCGTGCTATACCAGTGATCTGGGTTCGGGAACGAACCTGGATCATCGGGGGTCGGCCGGGGGGGGCAGAAGTTGGATTGAGCAGCACAAGGCAGCTCTCCTCTCCTGGGGAGGGATCTTGCCGATCCCGCTGTATGGCTGCCCCCAGGTGGAGGCCAGAGGGCAGCACAGGTTGGGAGCAACACAAGAAAGGGTGGGTGCTGCGGGACCACAGTGTGCGTGCCTCTGCACATGTGCGTACAGTCACAGCAGGGGCGGGGAGAAAAACAGAGCTGTCAGGCTCCATGATGATCCTAGTGGGTGTCCGAGACCAGATGTGACCCCCCTGAGGAAGGGTGGCAGAACCGCCTGCCAGCCCCCCAGAAAAAGCCAGGAAAAATTCTAAAATAAAAAAAAAATACCATTTACAGTACAACATATTATACAGAAGAAAATGGTACTTTGCATAACAATATGGGCTCCAAATGAATACTACAATTAATTATAGAGAATTCTATCATCAATAGCCAGCAGCAACCCATTGTAGTGAACAAACAAAAAAAAAAGGGGGGAAACGATAACAGGGTTTTCAAGGATCCGTGTCCTTTATATACAGCTGGCAGTACAGGACCAATGTGTTTCCCGGATGAAAGTTCCAAAAAATGATAAACTGTGGTAAAATGTTTCCACAATTCAACACTTTTTTAGTGCAACTGCAGTAAAAAGACTGGAACTGCCGTAATTTTTTAGACAATTTGGTGCTTTTTACTGTGAGTACACTCTGGGACTAATTCTGTTTTTCTAAAGGGAGTCCAAGATGTGCAAAACTGATGAAATTTGCTCTGTGAACAATTCCATGAAGTTAGTGTAATTCACAAAGTGCAGAATTTATCCACAAGGTGCAGAATTTCATCGGCGAACTGCAGAATTCACTTGCAAACATTTGAATTCGGCTCTGACTTGCAAGTTTCGCCTGCAAATTTTGCAATTTACTGGCGAATTTCTCACTTCATGGTCAAAACTTCATGATTTTCCACATAGTAGAAGTTGCTGAGGGCAATGGAGACTTCACAAAACTCCACAAATTTAAATTTCAGCCACTTCATGGCAATTTCGCCAGAGTAGTATAATTTTGCTGCATCTCTATTCAGCACCCTCAAAAAACTGAAAATCAAACCTCACATTCTACCACGAGGTAGCCGCCACAGGATATACCTCTCATAGAAGGGATAGGCAGGGCAAAAGAGGGGGAAGGGTGCTAATCTACACGAAAGACTCCCTTAACGCCGTACAGATAAACCTGAAACAAACCACCTGTACAGAAGGCGAATCAACCTTTGAGCGCATCACCCTTGGCCCTTGTAAGCACCTTAACATAGGATGCGTATACAATCCCCCAATGAATGCGCAGACCTCCCTGAAGCAGAAGTCCTAAAGGATATATCCAAGGAAGTTTCAATGAACTACTCATACTGGGGACTTCAATCTAAATTGGGCCTCCCAAGGCAACCACTCCTTAACAGGACTGGTCCAGGATGCCAACCTAGAACAGATTATCGCTGGGCCCACCCGAATGAACTATAAGACGGGTAACCATACCACTCTCGATTGGATTCTCACAAGTAATCCCTCCCATGTACAGGGGGGTGGCACCCTAGTGGATGCTCTAAGCGACCACTCCCCTATCTTCTGCATTTGGAAAAACACGGCCCCCAGAGTCCGCCCACGAATCCTGATGTCACAGGATTTCTCTCATCTACTGCCAGAAAATCTGTTAGGTTGCCTTAACAGAATAGACTGGAGTCCCATCAAACTTCTCCCCTCACTGGACGAGGCTGTTGCCTTCTTCCAAGGAGAAATCACCACGGTGGTTGACCGGCTGGCCCCCATGAAGAGATTCCGCACCAAGGAGAGCTGCTATAAGTGGATCACCCCCAATGTGAAATATCTCATGAAACACCGGGACTCAGCCTGGAAGAAATATAAACTGTCCTCATCACCAGCTGATCTCACAATCTATAAGGCGCTCCGAAACAGATGCAAACTGGCTATAAAAGTGGCAAAACGAGAGTATGTCACTAACCTACAAAAGAAGAACCTAGGCAACCCCAGACTCTTCTGGGCCCACATAAATGGGCTACTAAAGGGCAGTGGGAAGACTGTGAATGGCCACATAGAGGTGAACGGCCATCCAACGAATGATGACTCAGTCATCGCTATGGCATTCAACCGACAGTTCACCAATCTGGAACAGATCAAAGCAGGTCTGCCCACCCATCCCCCAGGCCCCTACAACCCCCCTCCCACCATAAGTGACTATCCTCATTCCACCTCAGGCTAGTTAGAGACCTAAGGAAGTCCTCCTCTACTAAAACCTCAAAGCATCGGGATCTGCTGGACCCGACGGTATACCCCCTGAATTCTCAAGGAAGGGGCCTCAGCACTCGCTAGGCCCCTAACCTGGCTCCTCAACCGTTCCATGCTTGAAGGGGTCATCCCAGGTACTTGGAAAATGGCCCACATAGTCCCTGTCCACAAGGGTGGAACAAGGGAATCACCCAACAACTATAGGCCAATCTCCATACTCTGTAGCCTTGGTAAGATCCAAGAGAGATTGATATACAATCAACTCCGAGACTACCTAGAGATCCACCAACTACTAGCCCCCTCACAACATGGCTTCAAAACCAACCATGGGACTGACATTGCTCTCATCAATTTCACTACTGATGTACTCAGAGAACTGGATGAGGGGACCCCTACTGGAGCAGTCTTTATAGACCTATCCAAAGCATTCGACCTCGTCATCCACAACCTGCTGCTCTCTAAATTGAGGGAGGTTGGACTGGACAGTCACTCCCTGTCGTGGTTCTCCAGCTACCTAACTGGAAGGTCACAGTAGGTAAAATGGAACGACTCCCTGTCCAAGCCCCTTCCTCTTACTGAGGGGGTGCCTCAAGGGTCTATACTCGGACCCCTTCTCTTCTCGCTCTTCACCAATGACCTCAGCAACCACTGTGGTGGGAGTTCAGTGGTACAGTATGCGGATGACGCAGTCCTCTACCGGCCCTCCACCAACATGGGAGAACTATGTTCAGGGCTCCAAGATGACTTGGAATCCCTTGATGAATGGCTAATCACCAATAGAATGGTCATCAATCCGAGCAAGACCAAGTCCATGCTGTTCGGCCCCAGATCCCTCAATCGGGATAGAGGCCAACTCCTCCAACTTACGACCACATCAGGCAAGAGGCTCAAGGTGGTCCCTTCTATAAAATACCTTGGTCTCACCTTGGATCAGGGCTTCACCCTCAAGGAGCACGTAGACCAAGTAACCAAGAATATCCACTCCAAACTCGGGACCCTTTACAGGCTGAAAGACCAGCTGATACCAGCGGGCCCGGGTCTCCATCGCCACGAGCGTTCTGCTCCCCACCATCACCTACACTGCCCCTGTCATCCAGGGAGCAGCTAGGCAAGAGCTAAACAAGCTACAGGTTCTCTACCATAAGGTGGCCCGCTTCACCACATTAAAGGGCCCAATGACTCACCACTGTGACCTGTGACACGCTGTCTTTATTAAACTGGCCCGCCTGGGAAGATAGACTTCATTACCCCTCGCTCCGCCTCACCCACAAATTACTCCACTCCTCCCCCCCCCACCCAGCCTCGTTGGGCTCATCTCTATCAAGAGCAACCCAAGGCAACTCTGTACAACCGACAGGACTCTTCTCTCGGTGCCCAGGGTGAGAACTAAGGCTGGCGGGAAGTCATTCGCCTTTACCGCCCCCACCCTATGGAACTCCCTGCCACAAGGTATTCAGGAAACCTCCTCCTCCTACAACTTCCGCACTAGGCTTAAGGCGCACCTGACTATCTCTACATACTGCAACTGCTAAGTTAAGGGACTCCCAAGCGTTAGCCAATACTCTGTGGTCCAACTCCTGTACCGTTGTAACTTGTTATATTCCTACCATGTTTACCCTGTAATGTATCTATGTGACACATGTTATGTATTTTGTTGCACTCAATCCTATGTAATAATCTATGTAATCCTCGGGTCGCCCCTGAAAAAGGGACTCTCGGGGCCCAGTGGGCTCACCCGATTATCAAAATTTAATAAATAAATAAATCCCTGGGAATAAGGAAGGCGAGGGATAGAGAACAGGAAAAGAAGGCACAATACAAAACAGTTTTATAAAGGATGTCAGGGAACCAATACTTGGCAGGAAAAGGAAAGAGAATATTTCATAGCATATAAGTGACTGAGCGGGGTGTACAGAGGAGCTGCTGAAATTATATTGTGGACAGTTCACCTCTGCGAAAAACAAAGATTTCAATAACTGGGGCTAGGACTGGCCCTAACCTTGAAGCTGGCTGCTCTTTTCTGGCACAAGAACTGCCAGACATTTCTGGCTACAAACAAATATAGAATAATGTATGGAAATCAGTGTGTTATAAGATTTTTTATACCCTGAGGTGTGTGATACTACATAAACCACGGGAGCGAAGCTAGAGTTATTTACAAAAGTATCACACATCGAGGGATAGATAAATAAAATTGAGAACATTGATGTCCATTACTTTAAAGGTGAGAGACAGCATATTTCACTCACCCAGTTTTAGAAAATACTCTTCAGATTTTTTTTTTTTTTTTTTTATGAATACCCGCACTCATCCAAACACTTGAAAATGCTCCACACTCAATGAATAATGCTTCATCACACCATCGGTCATTCAAAAGGAGCATTGCTTTCTAGATTTAGAGCACTTACATGTGCCCAAATTTTGCTTTACTCACCATGGGGGCTATGCATTAATGTGGGACTGGGTATATGTGCAGACAGCATGTACCTGGCTCGCATTACACCTCCACTGGGTGCCTCTCCATGCCCCCCCAGTGCACTGCTGCGTGGGGGGGGGATGACTGAGGGACACAGGCAGGCGTTCAATCAGATGCCCGTCCTGGGTCCCAAATGGATCCCCTGCTCCACATCAGCAGGGGATTGTGGGAAGGTGCAGGAGGGAAACAATGAAAGTATATGGGCAAGTGCCCGAATGGCTGTCCCCAGCCCTCCCTGTCTGGCTAGAGGGCTGAGGTAGCATGGTAGGGGGTGGTTGTGTCCACTGCAGCTAGCAGTCACAATCCGGGGGGGGCACAATAGAAATGGCAGGGTCCCCCTCCTGCATGCCCTGTGCCCCAATCACCTGACACTCCATGCCTTAGTGAATGGCATGGGGTGCAAGCACACCCCCAGACACACTCCTGGACTGGCCACGCACATAGCTACATGACCGTCCAGGGGTCCAGTGCAGAAAGGATGTGCGTCCCCTCCATGCACGCTTTGCAGGGGTCTGCGGGACCTCCCATTGCACGGCACTGTCATGTAGGATTGCCTATCACTGCAGGTTGGAGCATTGCTTACTTGTGTGAGAAAAAGAGGCATTTAGATAAGTGTGGAAGAGTGGCTAGAGGGGCTGAGCTCCATAACACATTTGTGACATCACAGACATGCATAATGTAAGTAAGTAAAAACTTTATTTTTATGCAGGAAAACAAATCCTTAGGCCGGTTGGTCCAGTTTACAAGATTGTCCTGTTCTCTACAGGTTGCCTATACATTTAAAAACATTAAGTACAAAACACAGAATAGGTACTAACATACACAATAAATATATATAAATCATTCATCAAAATATAATAACATTCTCCAGACTTCTGGTTGATCATCCAAAACATATATATGAAACAGAACTTGGTTTAATTAATTCCTGCATAAACTGGTTGTACGGTGGAAATGTGTGCGCTTGGTTGGGTAAAATATTCCAATGTTTCGCTGCTTGATTTCGTAATGTCTTTTCCCCATATTTATTTTTAGAAGTCACAATAGTGATTTTGTTTTGGTAGCTTGATCTCTTTAATCTTAAATCAAGTTGATTGCACCCTCCGAATAAGTTTTTGTTTATGTAATACTCAGAACTATCTATGTTATATTAATAAATCAACTTTTGCTATTTTGTGGCACATCTTATATCAAGAGGTAACCATTTCAAAGAGGTTAACAAACTGCAGTGGTGTGTTCTTGGACTACACCGCAAGACACACCTTGCGATCCTGTGATACACCCTATTTAAGTTATTTAATGACATCTTATTTTTGGTACGATACAAAAGGTCCCCATAAGTCAATACCGGAATAATCAATTGTTCAGCAGCCCTTTTTCTACTGTTTTCTGTTAAACACTTAGTTGTTCTTTAAGGGCTCCCACCCTTTTGTTTACCCTTTCAATCAACACCCCTATATGTTTCACAAAAGTCAAATTCTGATCAAAAATGATACCCAAGTAGGTGTATTCAGTCACTTGTTCCAAAACGACATCATTTTTCACTTTTATTTGTAACTGTTTGTATCCCTTTGAGTTGGACCCAAAGTATAACAATTTTGTTTTGTTGGTGTTCGTCACTAGGCCCAACCTGGTGAACCACCCCCCATACTGTCAAAATCCAACTGTATTTTGGTTTCAAGTTCCCTGTTATTTCTACCTGTTGCTATTAACGCGGTGTCATCTGCATACAACCATATGTTTGAGTGCTGTATAACTTGTGGGAGACTGTTGTTAAAAATCAAAAATAACAGAGGTCCTCAAATGGACCCCTGTGGCACTCCTCTAGTTATTGCCCGCTTTTTTGAGCTTACCCCATTTATTGAAACATACTGAGTACAACCCATCAGGTAAGATTTCAACCAGTTCCTTGGACCTTCTGTAAACCCCATATTTTCAGCTGTTTGTAACAAGAGGGGGTGGTTCACCAGGTCAAAGGCCTTCGATAAATCCACAAACACCACTGCAGTTTCCAAACCCCTGTGCAGTGATGTATTCACGAGGTCATTGAACTCCAGCAGTGCTGATGTGGTAGAGTGAGGTTTTTGGAAGACCGAATGACAAAGTGTGATTAAATTGTGTTTTTCTAAATACTCCATCATTTGTGTATGCACATGTCTCTCCAAGCATTTAGCCAAGACAGACAGTAGTGCAACTGACCTGTAGTTATTTAGCTCACTGGTTTGACCACCCCTTGAATATGGGGGTGATTTTACTGACTCTCCACTGATGTGGAAAGTAACTTTCTTGTAGACTTCTATTAAATATATTAGTCACAATGGGTGCAATCTGTTTAGCAGCTATCTCTAAAAATCTCCCCTCAAGTAAGTCTGGCCCCACTGACTTATTGACATTTATTTTTATTAATCCTCTGTAAACCTCAGACACTTTTAAGATTTTAAACCGAAAAGGAGGATGTGATCCTGTAAAAGTAACTATATTTTGCTGTTTTGTGGGTCTGGACTCGATGCCATCACATCAAGACCTAATAGGTCCACAAAAAAGTAATTTAGCAAATTTACTATTTCTTGAGTGTCTTCTACCAAACTTTCACCAATCTTGAGGGTGTAGTTTGTTTTAACTTCTTGCCCAGGTTTTGATAATAAGTTTATGAATTTCCAGAATTTTCTAGGATCCGATTCTTTATTCAAACAATTTTTGTAATAAAGGGTTTTAGCCTTCTTAATCTGTTTTCTACATCTATTTCTTTTCTGCTTAAACAGGTCCCAATCTTTCTCTTGTTTTGTTCTTTTTTTTTGCTTTTTTCCAACACCTGTTCTTAACCCTAATACTTTTTAGAATATTTTCTTTAATCCAAGGTAATTTTGTCAAATGTTTTTTATTTTTATTTGTGGAGCATGTTCATCACATAATTCATTAAATGTCTGGGTAAAAAATTCTAGAGTTAAATCCAAATCTGGTATAAGTTTATGTCGATCCCACTTCTCCCTCTCAACATCTAGTAAGAACACATGTTCTGAGAAAATCTGCATATTTCTAGCCCAAATAGTATTTGTCTCCAGAGTTTTCTGTTCTGTCTCTAACAAAATGTTACCCCATATTGGGTTATGGTCTTAGAGGCAAGGAGGAAGAACTCCTGAAGCCTTGACTTTTATAGCATGAGATACAAACAATAAATCTAGTATCATGCCCGTTTTGGTTGTGCTACCATATCTTGTAGGTTCTTGCATTTGTTGGCTCACCCCCAAAACAGATATTGCATGCTTTAGAGACTTACCCCTTTTCTCTTCCCAATTACAATTAAATTCTCCCATAAGGACAATATGTTTGTCACCTACAACCCCTTGAATTGTGTTTAAAGTTTCTTCTATCAGGTTAATTTTTGTTTTAGATGGAGAGTAAATTACTGAAAAAACTATATTTAGTTTACTTACTTTTACTACTATGTTTTCTATATTGTTTTATAAAATGGGCATAAAAAATCTAAACTTTTGATTGGCTGGAAGCTCTTCTCAGTCGTGTCCTTATCAGGACATATTCATTCAACGGGCACTATTTGTGCCAACCAAACCGCAGCACAACATGAAATCAGTGTACTCCATTCCACTCTCCCGCTGCCCTCACGCTCTGATGCGACTGAGGCGGGTTCAGAATAGCACCACCGGGAGAGCGGTCACACACAATACTATCATTTCATGACCCCCCCAAAAAAAAAAAAACAGTCAAAAAAACACACACACGAAACCTAACCACAAAACCAAAATTCAGTGACAAGGTGACCAACTGACATATTCCACATACTTGTATCACAAGTTTCTGACAGGCTGCCAATCGCAGCTCTTGACTCCCGCTAATTTCTTCCACTGCAACAGCTTGTCTGTAGTACCTGCTCTGTCGCCCGTTTCCTCAGCTTCTTCAATGAACACTGCATTCAGCGGTGCAGTAGCCTACCCCCCTGCCTCCCCCGTATCCTATGTGCTTACTCTGGTGAAAAACGATCTCAGAGAAGTCAGCGAACCGCGTGCTACAGGTTTCAAATCCATAGACTACAGACCCAGTCCTCAGTTACCAAGACTGGCCGCATCTTTGAAATTAAAATCAGACTCGCTCCTCTGCCGGACCACCGCTAATATTATCCGAAGTCCTGCCCCTCCCGAAAAGCAAACAAAAAAAAAGCATTCATGGAGCATATGGTTTGAAAACCACACACTGGAAAGCGGGCCGCGAAGCAGGAAACTACTGTTTACAGTGGCCTGTGTGGGACATGCTCATCAGCGCAAACTATCAAATATGAATGAAAGAAAAAAAACATGCTTTTGAGTTCTGTCTGTGTGTGGGTGGCTGGGGAGTGCACACAAACACAAAAACCAACTTCCTCTAGTGACTAAAGAGCTCCACTACAACTCAATGACAGGGCTACTTTTTGTTTTTTCTACTTGTCATAATTATTCACAGTTTTTATGTGCAGTTTGCATGCCAATATTTTTGTATTAACTTCTTTACTTGCGGGCCCATTTATAAGTGCAATAAGAAACTCAAAGTGTGGGTTATCTCTGATAAGAAACACTTCCAATTTTATAGCGCCTCATGCCTATCAATGCACCTGGGTGTGCTCTTATCGGGCTATAACCCACACCTCGTCATGTCTTATTGCTTGCTTGACTTCCCCTGTTTAACAATTCAGTGTGGCCTAGACTACTTTTAACAAACAAAAGTATCCCCCCCTTTTTTTTTTACCCTATCCTGGCGAAACAATGTATAACCAAAAATACCAAGTTCTTCATCGTCTATGTTTTTTAGTAACCAGGTCTCCGTTAACCCAACTGCATCTGGAGCTTGTTCCTCAAGCATGACTTTTAAAGTATCCATTTTATTTCATAAGCTTCTGGCATTATCATGTAAAATCCTAAGTTTTTTAAGAACATCAGGTCCAGGGTTTTACTGTACATCCCCACCCAGTATCAACAATAATAAAAAGGCAACTGCACCCTGTTTTACCTGTAGATTATTACCACTATATGAATTCAAAACCACTATCCTGCCTTGCTGTTTCCATTGCCACCATTTATTTGTAAAATTATCTGTGTATTGAGTTTCAATGCTGGGCGATGCCAGTATGCTCCCAGCTTTCTTTTTTGCTCTACTTCAGTGGTTAAACCTGCAAGGCAAGGTAGCAGTAGACTTAGTAACAACAATATATGCATTGTTAGCCCAGTACAATACTAAAGCTAAATAAACTAAAACATACAAATTGCACTTAATGTAGCTCGACAGCAACTGGTTTTAATTCGATATCAACCTTAACCAATAACTGTGACAGTTTCTCACATACGGTATGTGTTGCTTTGAGCAGACTACTGAGATTCATAATGCGGGTCAGCACCTCAGACATAAAGATAAACAGGCCGACATGACATATGGTTAGCAAATCACTTCATACAGTACTTCAGCACGTTGACACAGTACACTAGCTTAACAGGCACTTAAAGGGGAACAGTCACCACCAAGAACCCCATAATCAAGTGTGGGACTCGACTCAATGAGCACTTTGTGTCCAAAAATATTTTGGTTTACCTACTGTTTACTGTAGTTTAGTAGATTGTATCAGACTAATTTTGCTTAGTTCTAGGCTGACATCTCCTGCTACTACAAATCCCAGAATCTTCCTGCAGCTAACAACAGAGCAGGGCTGCAGCAGTGGGATAGTCAACACACACACACACACACACACACACACACACACCCACCCCACTAACACCACCAAATACATGAATATATTGGGATTACCCGTGTAATTTTTCTAATCCATCTGGTTGATGCTTTGGGAATGTATTCCAATTGTTTCAGATGTATTTTGTTTGTTCTGCATCAATTATACATATACAGATTACAATAAATAACAATGTATGACATTTCATGAAAATACCCAGCAGTTCTATTTAGAACCACATTGCCAACTGTAGAATTCATGCCCTTAATACAAACATTTAAAGCAAAAACTACTGTATGTAAAGCTGGATTTGTGGTCTCTGTCACAAAATAATCCCCTCTCCCACCCCCAACCAATGAAAAAACAGGAACTCTACAGCAGGGATAGGGGCTATTTTTTTCCAACCAATAAAAAGTAATCAGTGGGTCATTTTAGGGTTAATTATTTGCACCTTCCTGAATCTTCAGATCAGGTCATGCTGGGGTTCTTGTACTCTGAATGCACACGAAGCACAAGAAAACTTAAAGGACAACTAAGTCCCCTATTTTTACAAGAAGCTATTTAAAAATCTGGCTCCATAGAAAGGTAAAGGAAAGGCTCCTGTTTACATTGATGCTAGAATTGCATTTATGTAATTAACATAAATGCATTTTCGTAGCATTTTAAAAATGTAAACATCAGCCTTCCCATTTCAAAACTCCTGCTCTGTCTGCTCCTTAAAATGGCCACCGGAGGTGCTGTGTGATGTCATGGGAGCCTCATACAGACAGCTACATTATTCTCTCTAATGCCAAAAGGCTCCGTTTATTTACATTCTTTTAGAGTTGTCTCACAAAAGTAAACAAAACCATGACTTAACATGTGTATTATTTTGATCAATACACATGTTAGGCTATGGTTTTGTTTATTTTGTTAATTATAACATACAGAAACTGAGTTTTAACACGGGTGCAAACAGCAGCACAGTAAAACATTTCAGATACCTGGTGGTCTAGTGGATATTCTGAAGTACCAGTCCGGTCCAGTGGCAAAGATGCTGTTTTCTTCCATTTGTAGTATGGTATTCCACAGGTGTGCTGCTGAATAAATAAATAAATCCATTTCTGACTGAAGCTTTCCATAATATTATCCCCCAACCCCGGCCATCAGCCTGTTCACTTCTCTGCAAGCTGTCACACACTCCACCGACCTCTTACATTCACTTTACCAAAAATAACCCGGGCTATGTATCCTGATACACTGCTAAAAAACCCAAACAATTAGAGAGAAGTTTGCCCAGATATTTGTATCACCCCCGACCATCAGTCTTCATGCTCGGTCTCCCGCTCGCCAGCCAGCCCGCCGTCGCACACTCTGCTTTGTGTGTACTCCTCTACACGACCCAATGCCACCCATCTACCCAGTTCCACAAGAAACACCATTGTTCACAACATGTACCCAGTCCTGTCTGTATCAAAAGTTCATGCAGTTACCGAAAAGGTCCATCCTTCCCGTCGGGTACTATTGAATGACATCATTCAGTACTGCCAGTTGGAGGATGGACCCTTCGGCTAACGCGCATTTGCTTTAGGCCTTCACATGTTTAGCTTTCATTACCAGTTCACAGAACACCATTAAACACATGTACTTCAGTCCCGTTCGTATCAGTTCATGCAGTTGTCGGGGCGTCCATCCTTCCGCCGGGTACTATTGAATGACATCATTCAGTACTGCCAGTTGGCAAGGATGGACCCTTTCGGTAACCGCATGCGCTTTCATACAGACAGGACTGGGTACATGTGAACAATGGTGCTTCTTGTGGAACTGGGTAGATGGGTGGCACTGGGTCATGTAGAGGTGTACACACAAAGCGGAGGGTGCGACGGCGGGCTGGCTGGTGAGCAGGCTATCGAGCATGAAGACTGATGGTCGGGGAGATAAATATCTGGGCAAACTTCTCTCTAATTGTTTGTTTTTTTAGCAGCGTATCAGGATACATAGCCCGGGTTATTTCTAGTAAAGTGAATGCAAGAGGTCGGTGGAGTGTGTGACAGCTTTCGGGGAAGTGAGCAGGTTGATGGACGGGGGGATAATATCGTGGAAAGTTTCAGTCAGAAATGGATTTATTTATTCTGCAGCACACTTTTGGAATACCATACTATAAATGAAAGAAAACAGCATCTTTGCCACTGGACCGGACTGGTACTTCAGAATATCCACTAGACCACCAGGTATCTGAAATGTTTTACTGTGCTGCTGTTTGCACCCATGTTAAGAATCAGTTTCTGTACGTTTTAATTAACAAAATAAACAAAACCATAGCCTAACATGTGTATTGATCAAAATAATACACATGTTAAGTCATGGTTTTGTTTACTTTTGTGAGACAACTCTAAAAGAATGTAAATAAACGGAGCCTTTTGGCATTAGAGAGAATAATGTAGCTGTTTGCATGAGGCTCCCATGACATCACACAGCACCTCCGGTGGCCATTTTAAGGAGCAGACAGAGCAGGAGTTTTGAAATGGGAAGGCTGATGTTTACATTTTTAAAATGCTATGAAAATGCATTTATGTCAATTACATAAATGAAATTTTAGCATCAATGTAAACAGGAGCCTTTCCTTTACCCTTCTATGGAGCCAGATTTTTTAAATAGCTTCTTGCAAAATTAGGGGGTTTAGTTGTCCTTTAAAGGCTGGA
Source organism: Neoceratodus forsteri (assembly GCA_016271365.2). Taxonomy (NCBI): domain Eukaryota; kingdom Metazoa; phylum Chordata; order Ceratodontiformes; family Ceratodontidae; genus Neoceratodus; species Neoceratodus forsteri. The sequence continues at coordinate 135,574,733 of CM057457.1, read as the reverse complement.
AAAAAACTATCAACACCACTAGAGGCATTTGAGTGCAGGATACTAACTCCAGACACGTTTCAAAAATGTTTTGCTCCACAGGTTTTTCTTTTATAGAACACCTTGCTAGAAGAGAAGAAATGGCTCCTACCTGGCACAAATGAAGAAAAGGGTTTGCAGGGCAATCTTGACTGATTTCATCCTAAACCAAATCTCCCAGTTTCTTGCCCCCAAGATGCATGCCTCAAAGAATTAAAAGCAAAGACCTTCGGTCTTTAGCTCAACCACATAACAGACCACCTCAAAACACAGCAGATAACATTAATCAACTCAAAATTCAAACCCAGCAGAGAAGTGTCAACCCTTTCTGCTTTCAATTTGAAAAAAAAAAGTTTTCAAACTTTGTCCCAACGTCCAAAACAGTCCATATTTTTTTTTTTTTTTTTTTTTTTAAATCGGCATAGCATCAAAGCTCCAGCAACTGTTCAGTAACTCAGCAAATCCCCCTTTATTGTTCTATTTTAACGAAATAAATTTAGGAGCAGCATGTGCAATCAATACAAAACAAGCATTTGTAAGTGCCGAATGTTGATTGCTTATATGTGCTGTTTAGGTATTTGGAAGTGAAAGTACCATGCCTAAGAACTGTCATAGTCCCCCACCCCAAGACATCCACTGTGTCTTTCTTGTTCAGTATTCACAGAAGGGGGGCAAGACCACAGCAGTACAGCAGTTGTACAGGCGTGAAGAGGTGGACGATAGTCCATTCACAGGCAGAAGAATCCTGCAGAAGGTGAGTAAATTGAAGGTGCACAAAGCGATGGGACCAGATGGCATACACCCAAGGATATTAAAAGAACTGTGAAGGGAACTAGCAGTACTTCTGGCAGCCATGTTCACAGAGTCATTCAACACAGGGGTGGTACCAGAGAATTGGAGGAGGGCACATGTGGTCCCTCTATACAAATCCAACAGTAGGGAGGAGGCGGAGAACTACAGGCCGGTCAGCCTTACTTCAGTAGTGGGGAAGACCATGGAGACATTGGTTAAAGAAAGGATAGTGGGGCATCTAGAAGTCATCGGAGCCCAGGACCATAGGTAACATGGATTCACAGTGGGGAGGTCATGTCAGACAAATCTGTTTGATCTCTATGACTGGATGACAAAGGAAGTAAATCAGGGTGGGGCAGTAGAAAACTCTTACCTTGATGTAAGCAAAGCCTTTGACACCGTCCCACATAGGAGGCTGATAAATGAGCTGAGTAGGCTGGGCATGGGGGAAAGGGTGGTAAACTAGGTAACAGACTGGAGGCAGAGAGTGGTGGTAAATGGGTCACAGTCTGGGGAGAGGGGGTGACCAGTGGGGTGCAGCAGGGAGTGGTCCTGGGGCCAGTCCTGTTCAATGTCTTCATTAGTGACAGTGCAGAAGGGCTGAAAGAAAAGGTCTGCCTGTTTGCAGATGACACCAAGATGTGTAACACAGTGAATACCCCAGAGGGGGTGGAGAAAATGAGGCGGGACCTGGGGAAGCTTGAGAAATGGTCAGAGAACTGGCAACTGAAGTTTAATTCAGAAAAGTGCAAAATTATGCACCTGGGACACAGAAACCCTGAGGAAAGGTACAGGATGGGGGGGGGGGGTTGCTGGCAGTCACAAAGAAGGAAAGGGACCTGGGGATTCTTATTTCAGATGACCTGAAAATGTCAAAGAGGTAAGGCAGCTGGGAGGGCCAGTGACATGCTGAGGTGCATAGGCAGGGGTATCACCAGCATAAGGAGGGAGATAGTGATGCCATTATATAAAACCATGGTCAGGCTTCACATGGAGTACTGTGTGCAGTTCTGGAGGTCGCACCTGCGTAAGGATATTAATAACAGGCTGGAAATGGTCCAGAGAAGGGCGAATTAGATGGTACAGAACTTGCAACACAAGACTTGTGAGGAGAAATTAAGGGACCTCAATATGTACTCACTGAAAGAGAGAAGGGAAAGAGGGGATATGATAGAAACATTCAAGTACCTCAAGGGTATAAATATAACTACTGATAAGCAGGAGACAGCTGCTTTAGGCATATGTACCAGCTTCTGTGTGATAATCTTTTGTTCTTATAAATCTGAAATCTCCAGTATTTCAGTAACCACATGACCACACTGCCTTCTTTAGGCAATTTTATGCTGGTTGATGCCTGGTGTCAGATGGCAGACAGAGGGCTCACCAAATTGTGTTGCCATTTGAAAAACTTCATAGAGTGTTCTTTTACTGGTAAGCATTTTGGAAAGCTGGTGAAGGTCTCACAATTTGTATTATGATTTTATTTCCATATGTCTGTTCCCTTTGGTCCTCCCATCCCCATCCCCCAACAGTCATCAGTGGCCACAGCTGCAGCCTTCTTCTTGCCAAGATGGTGGGAGAGAAACATAGAATTTGACCGCAGATAAGGACCGCTTGGCCCACCTAGTCTGCCCATTTCCCTACCTGATGGATAAGCTGCAGATTCTAGTTAATCAACAGCTTACTTCCTCCTACCCCCTCAGTAGAATTTGTATTTATTTATTTATTTTCAGAGATCAGAAAGTACCTTTGAGTCAGAGACTCATTTACAAAGGTTCCACGTCACATATAATGAACAGTACAAAGTTAAGGTAACATACAGTGCAGGGAACAATTTACAAAGGTTCCACGTCACATATATTGAACAGTACAAAGTCAAGGTAACATACAGTGCAGGGAACATAAACACGCTTGATACCTGGTAAATGTAAGAAATAAGGCTCGCAGTCTTGAAAAAACAGTCTTATAGAGGCTCAGGTAGGCATTCATCCAGGTGGGGGCCTTGTAGCTAAAAGACCTTTGGAATTGGGAGGTATGGCATCAGGGAACTGTGAGTTGTTGTTTGCTGGAGTTACGAGTTAATTTAGGGGTTGTGGACGGGTAGATTATGGTGGTGAGACCGGGGGGGGAAGAGACCTAGGGTGATTTTTTTGGCCATAAGACAGGTGTAGAATTTGATCCTATTGTCGAGGTTAAGCCACTTAGCGGAGTTATATAAGGAGCAGGTGTGTGTGAGGCGATCACAGCCCAGGACAAGGCAACAGGTTCTGTTGAGGGAGAGGCAGAGCCTGTTTAGGGCTGAGGTGGTGGCAGCGCTATAAACGAGAATACCGTAGTCGAGGAGGGAGAGGATAGAGGAAGACACTGCAAGTCGGAGGGCATCTTGGATAAGCCAGTGTTTGACGCGGTATAGCAGTCCAAGGCGGATGTTGAGGGCCATGGACAGGTGATGTATGGCTGGTGGAAATTGAGAGCCGGGTCCAGGGTGATGCCTAGATATTTGAAGTGGGTCACTTGGTTGAGAGGAGTTTGGTCAGCAGTTAGGATCTGAGGGCAAAGTTTCTGTTTTGTGTTTTGGGGGTGGGCAAAAATTATGAACTTGGTCTTGTAGTTCAGTATGAGGCATTGAGCAGTGAACCACTGCTCTGCTTCATTAAAGGAGGACTGGAGGGTATGGTGGAGTTGCAAAGGGTCATGGCTGGAGGTATAGAGGACAGCATCATCCGCATACAGCAGGAGGTTGCCAGAGCAGGCGCTAGGGAGGGAGTTAAGGTAAAGGCTGAAAAGGAGGGGACCAAGGATGGAACCCTGGGGAACCCCTGAGAGAACTGGGAGACTATTGGACATGGTCGTGCCAATTTTGACCTGTTGGCAAGTGCCCGTTACGTGGTCTGTGAACCAGTGAAGGGCATCCTGTGAAAAGCCAATGTTGGAGAGTGTGACTAGCAAGGGGGAGTGATGTATGGTGTGGAATGCCTTAGAGAGGTCGACAAAAACAGCGCCTGTGGTGTGGCCTTTGTCTAGTGCAGAGTGGATGTGCGCAGTGAGGGCGGTGGTAGTACTGTGCCCTTTGCGGAAGCCATGTTGTTGTTTACAGAGGAGATCGTGTTAGTTAAGGTGCTCAGTGAGCTGGTCATAGACAATGTGCTCTAGAGCTTTAGATGGGGGGAGGATGGATATGGGCCGGTAGTTGCTGGTGTCAGTACGGTCCCCGCTTTTAAATATGGGGGTAATGGAGGCAGATTTCCATATGGAGGGGAATTTACCTTGGCAGAGGGAGAGGTTGAGAATATGGGTGAGTGGGTAGAGTACGTCTTGGATGGTGAGTCAGAGAAGCTTTAGGTCCAGGGAGTTGCTACTATAGCGAGCGTGGTTTAGAGCATTCTTGAGATATGGCTCAGGAGCCTTAAGGTTGATGCACCGTGAGGTGGAAGGGAGTGCTATGCTGGGGGGCAAGGCAGGGGTGGGTCACAGTTAGGAGGGAGGACATGGCTGAGGTTAGTGAAAGCTTGGTTGATGGCCGAGGCTATGCTGGAGGGGTCAGAAGTCAGGTGCCCTTCCACCGCTATTAAGTTGGGTGGGGTGTTGGGATTTTTGCCACAGATTTCCTTGACATTATCCCAGAATTTGCGCCCACTGCCCCAGGTATCTGTAAGGGCAGCTTTATAGTGTTCGGCTTTAGCTTTGCGTAATGCCCACATACATTTGTTCCGGGCCTCTCTATACTTCTGCCTATCAGACGGCTGGCCCACCTCATTAGAGAGGTGCCAGACAGAGTCACGTGTATGCATCAAGGCACGGAGCTGATTGGTGATCCAAGGGGCAATGTTGCCTTTGGCCATCCTTTTGGAGAGTGGGGCAAATTGGTCACAGATGGTGTTGAAAGTACGAATGAAGAGGTCAAGGGCGATGTCAGAGTCGAGGGTATTAGTTAGGAAGGACCAGTCCAGTGATCTGAGATGAGATCTTAGGAGAGCGAGTTTGCCTGGGCCTAGTTTGCAAAAGATGATTATTTTTTTTGGGGGGTCTTGGTCATTTTACAGGACCATGTGCAGAGAACAGGGGAGTGGTCACTGATCGCATTTGGTAGTACCGTGGTGCTAGTGATTTTATGGGGACGGTTGGTGAAAACCAGGTCCAGTAGGGAGGAGGCTCCGTTGCGGGGGTCCAGACGAGTGGGAGAGGGGACTATTTGTGTGAGGTCTTGGGTGGTAGCTGCATCTAAAAGCGGGGTGAAGACTTAGCCAGCCAGTTGGTGTTGAAGTCCCCAAGGATAATCTGTTTATTTTGTTGCAGGAAGGAGGCAAGATGTGACAGGATTGAGTGGAAAGCCACTTTCTGGTCTCTAGGGGGAATGTAGGCTGCCGTGATGAGGAGTGGGGTTTAGTAGTGACCCATAGTGAGCTTGAGCATGATGGCCTGTGGCCCGGGGACTAACGGGGGGAAGCGGCTGACAGTGTAATGTGTCCTTAACGTATACAGCACAACCCCCTCCCCGCTTTCTCTGTCGGTCAGCTTGGAAGAGGTTGAAACTGGGCATGGCTACCGCAGAGTCCGGGATCAAGGGGGAGAGCCAGGTTTCAGTTAAGGCAGTGACATTGGGCTGATGTTGGAGGACCCAACCCTGGTATGAGTCCCATTTTTTTAGTAGACTACAGACATTGAGGCTGGCAATGCGAAGCCCGCTATTGGGGGTATAGCTAGGTGCTGAGGTTGCAACTGGGCCAGGATTAGGGTAGATATTACCGAATATAAGGAGTAGTAGTAAGAGGAAAGACCTGAGTGTGGAGTTCCAGGCCGATTTTGGTATACGATGATCTATGCCAGGTGCGGCCCCTGGGGAGTTGGGAAGGGAGGAGATAAGGAGGGGTGGTGTGCAGGGGGCTGACAGTAGGACAGTGTGGGATGAGAGAGGAGGTGGGGGTTAATAGGTTTCATAGGGAGCAGTACCTGATGTAGTAGTGTCCTTGTGAGGGTAGTCCGTGTATGGCAGTGGTCGTAGTTGCATATGGTATATGTGGTTAGGGGGAAGGTCCCATAGCTTGGGTGGAGGGTGGGTGCAGTCTAGGTCTGGTTCCCCTTGGTGTTCTTTGTGGGAGCTGGTGGGTGCCAGGCAGTGTGGGTGTAGGGGTAGCCCGTGACTCTGGGAGCTTGACTGATATGGGAGGTTGAGGAAGGAGGAATGAGCACAGGGGACAGAGCAGAGGAGAGAGACAGGAGAAAAAGAAGCATGTTGGGGGGGGTTGGAGGTTGAGTGATAGCAATGGTGGAGAGAAAAGAGCATAGAGCAGCCTATAGTGGTGACTTGGTATAAGGTGCAGATGGAAAAGTGGGCTGATTGGTTCAGGCGTTAACCATTCAGCACCGCCGATTCTGTCCTATATAAGGAGAAGTTTGGCAAGGGTGGTGGTGGGGGCGGTGGGGAGCCGACGTAATGCAACAACGGGGTCCGCAATTCAGATTCTGTAGCGGGAGCAGGCAAGCGTTAGGAGGTCTGGTCACTTCGCCCTGCCGATTCACAGTTCAGCTCTTTACCTGGGATTGCTTTCGGGGGTGGGGGAGGGCAGCTTCACAGGCCCTCGCAACCTCGGCAGTTTTGCTGGACCCTCGGTGGATCTGGGGAGAGAAGAAAGGCTGGTAAGTCCTTATATCCTGCTACGAGGGGGAGGAGACAACTTAGGTGTGGGGACAGAGAGGCCTATGCTGGCAAGAAGAGGGGTAGGTGAAAAACGCTAGCAGTTACTTCTAGAACACAGCTCAGCAATGTAATAGCTTCACACTAGCTCCCTAGCTTAAGGCCCAGCTACCGAATAACAATTAGGCAGTACTGAATATACGCAATTTTACTGAAGTCTTGGCACACATGCATATTTTACTGGGATCCTATTGCATCATTAAGGTAACTCGTTTAAAGTAAAAAAAAAGCCGTTTTTGTCAGAAATCATTACATCGAAGAAATGCAGGTTATTAGCTAAAACTGTACTGCAAAAAACTATCTCCACTTTCATGCCAACTTTTAAATCATGCAGTAGTTTTTTTAAACAGTTCCGGAGTGATGCCTGCATTCAAGTAAAAATGGCACGAAGCCCAAATTTCAAATTCGGATTCTGTAGCAGGAGCAGGCGAACGTTAGGAGGTCTGTTCACCTCGCCCCTGCCTATTCACAGTTCAGCTCTTTACCTGGGATTGCTGGGGTGGGGAGGGCAGCTCACAGGCCTTCGCGATCTCGGTTTTGCTGGACCCTTGGTGATCCGTGGCTCTGGGACTGCTTTTGGGGGTGGGGAGGGCAGCTTCACAGGCCCTCACGACCTCGGCAGTTTTGCTGGATCCTCAGTGGATCCATGGCTCTGGGATTGCTTTTGAGGGTGGGGAGGGCAGCTTCACAGGCCTTCGCGACGTCTCGGTTTTGCTGGACCCTCAGTGGATCCGTGGCTCTGGGATTGCTTTTGGGGGTGGGGAGGCAGCTCAGGCCCTTGCGACCTCGCGGTTTGCTGGACCCTTGGTGGATCCGTGGCTCTGGGATTGCTTTTGGGGGTGGGGAGGCAGCTTCACAGGCCCTCGCGACCTCGGCGGTTTTGCTGGACCCTCGGTGGATCCGTGGCTCTGGGATTGCTTTCAGGGGGTGGGGGAGGGCAGCTTCACAGGCCCTTGCGACCTCGGGGGTTTTGCTGGACCCTCGGTGGATCCGTGGCTCTGGTCTGTCCGTGAGCAGCTGCCTTCACAGTTTGTGAAGTCTGACGTCTTTAAGTTCCGCTTATTGGTCATCTTCCAACACAGACGAGGTGCTGCCAGCCCCAAACTAACTCAGGACAAGCAGGTTTCAAAGTGGGAAAGAAATGGAGTGAGCAAAAACCAAGTACTCATTCAGATGCGGCATCAATTTTAAGATCAGCATACTGGTGTGGACACTGCAAATAGAACCCCAGCTCTTTAAGCAGCCTTATGAAGAGTAAAGGCTTCTCGAAGCACTGGGGTTCTGTTTATTGTACTGTAAGTGTGCTGCATCTAAATCGGTAATTTACTGTACTTTACATCTGGATGTGTGGTAGGTCCAACTTTAAATAAACACTGCACCTGAATGAACACATGGTGCCATAGAAACATAGAATTTGTCAGCAGAAAAGGACCGCTCAGCCCACCCAGTCTGCCCAAGTGTTCTCTACCTACTTGTAACTCCTGCCTGTATATGTTACTGCATGTCTTATTCTGCCTGCATCCATCAGGACCTCCTTGTGAATGAGTTTGCTTAATGGATTTTTACTGCAATGAACTTGAACCTACTCCACTTCCATAGCCCTACTGATCTCCGTTGACCACCTCCTTCCCCTTTTTCTAATATACCCCTATATTTATCCCATGCATGCTTCATGCCCCCTACCATTTTAGCTTCTACCACTTCTCCTGGCAGTCTGTTCAAGGTGTCTACCACCCTTTCAGTAAAGAAATATTTCTTCACATCTATCCTGAATGCCCCCCCCCCAAGCTACATTTTATCTCCCTTGGTTTGGATGCTCATCCTCATTTGAAGGAAACTCCCCAACTGTACCCTCTTTACCCCTGTGACGTACTTTGTAGGTCCTGATCATGTCACCTCTCGCCCTCCTCTCTTCCAGAGTGTACAGGTTGAGATTTTTCAGCATTTCCTTGTAGGGATTCCTGTGAAAATTCTGAAGCATTTCAGTTGCCCTCCTCTGGAAAACCTTCACCTTATGTCCTTTCTGAAGTGTGGACTCTAAAACTGGACACAGTACTCCAGCAGGTAGTGATACAATAGCAGCACGACATCCCTCCTCCTCATACTGGAGATGCCACTCCTTATGCACCCCAGAATCCAATTTGCCCTGCCCATAGCCTTGTCACCCTGTACTGCCATCTTGAGGTCCTCTGATATAATAACCTCAAGGACCCTTTCATGTCTAGTGAGTATCAGTACCTCTCCTCATCCTATACCCAGTATTGGGGTTCCTATGCCCTAGATACATGATTTTACACTTGTTGGCATTGAACCCCAAGTAAGTAAGAAAATGGAATTGATTTGAATGAATTGCAGGCTTTTAGGCAGCTTTTCGGGGAGTGTGTATGTGTGTGAGTGGGGGGGCTGCTACTATAACTATTTGCTTTTGATTTGGCATAATGTGCGAACAGACTAACCCTGCACCCCACTCCATGTGCTATATCAGCAATAAAGAGTCCAAATAGCATTGGGCCAAGCACTGAGCCCTGCGGCACCCTGCTTGTCACTGCTCTGGGTGCCAAGCGTTACCCCACCACCACCACCCTCTGCACCCTCCCCTGTAACCAGTTCTCTATCCATTTAGTCAGACTACCTTCCACCCGTACCCCTCCTTCTCCTCACTCTTCTCCTCCTTGGCCTGTGTCCCTTCTCCCGTTAGTCTGCACCCTTTCTCCTCCTTATTCTTACCGGGTGGTGGTGCCTTCTGTATTATACTCAGACCACTCTGCCTGCCCCCTTCCAGGGTTACTACACCTCCGCCTTTACCTATGTCTAGGGTGGTGACCTCATCAGGCTCCCCTGTCTGGACCTTTCTGCCAACCTCAGTCTTTTGCCCCCCATTTGTTTAAATCAACCTTAGTAAAGATATACCCCTCTAATCCTGCCTTTTTTTTTTTTTCCCCACATATTTTCTCACTGGGCTCATCCCGACTGACCCCCCTAGCCCTGCCTCCGACATCAGGCCAACCAGCTCACCTCCACAGATTACCTCCGTGGTGGGGTGGTGAGGAGCTTCCCAGATCAACCCACCAAAGCAGGATCCGGTTGAGGAGGCATGCTGCCATACCGTAGCCCATTTTCCACTTTTCTCCCCTTTGCGGAGTGCGGGCACGCACTAACGCTTAGGCATGGCGTGTCAATGTCCATCACACTCTGCCACCCTTTACTACACCACTGTAGTAGCGCCCGCGGTCGTCACCAAGTGCCGCTACAGAGTGTTGGGTCCCTGGATCCCACCCTGGAATAGGAGAGCAGTCCTCCGAATGCTCAATCCTATCCCTCCCTTGCCAACCCCTGACGTCCTGAGCTTGCGTCCGAACCCGGGTTGCCAGCGTGGTGCAAGGTGTGGCATCCAGCGCCTCAACCCTCAGTGCCAGTGGCTGGGGAGCAATGCTGCCTTTAATACTCCCTTCCCCTCCCCTTCCTGCTCCAGTGTACCCAGTCCCCCTCGTAGAAGTCACTATTCCCCCCAGACCCTACCTCAGTTAGTCACTAACCCGTAATGTTTTGTATGGCACCAATCCCTCAGCCACTCGAACTCCTCAAGCCTACCCTTTCTCGCCATGCTTGCACATGGTACCAGCAGTACCTCCAAGAATGACATCGACTTCCCCACCCCCTCACACTGCCTGCCCAAGTACTCACACCTCCCCTTCACTACTTCCACAGTGTCCCCCGTCAAGGAGTTTGTACCCACATTCAACAGTAAATGAGGTTTCTTCCTCCCCCTCGCTGCACGCTTGAGCAGTGCTTACCCTGCCCCTCCTGCAGTCAACCTGGGGACAGCTTCAACCCAAATATAGCTGTGCCTTTCCCCTTTCCACCCCATCTCACCCATTTCAGCATAGACTCCCCCAGGACGATACCCCGCCCCTTACCCCTTTCCTTCTAATGCCTCTTCACCACCCCAGTATTGCTCTTCCTGTCCCTCACCCCCGCCAACTGCACCCTCTGTGACTTCTGTATCTGTACCTCTTACTTTTCCCTCACCCCTTTTCTCTGCCTTATTCCTCCCATCCCCATTGAACCCCATCCCAGCCTGACTACTTCCTACTGGGCTTCCCATGTCAACCTCCCCTCCTCCCCTGCTGATTTCCAACCCCTCTCCTATCCCCGCTGTTGTCGATTTAGAGTCGTCATTCCCTTCTACCCCGATAGTGATGCCCCTCCCATCCTTCCCACTTCCCGTAGCCTTCTCTCCTTCAGTCACCACCCCCTCCTTCCTTGCTAGCCCCCTTCTACCCTTTTTTCCTCGCTATCTCTTGCCCTACATTTTGCCATCCCTCTCATGCCCCGCTTGTCCTCCCCCAACAGTATGTTCCTGCTCCCCCTCTCTGTCCCATAGCAGAGGTTTGAATCTATTCATAGTCGATACCTGTCCTATATCTCTTCCTCCTTTCAGTTCCCCCCTCCTACTTGTTCCCCTCCGTGGCACTCCTGGTCCCTCCCTACCCGCAGCCATCTGCTCTCTCCCCTGGTACTCCTCGTGGTCTCTTCCTCCCCCATCAGGAGGCCCCCAGCCCTCACCTCGGGCACCCTCTCCCTTCTTCTCTTTTCTCTGCTAGTGCTTCTGATACTGGGGTTGGTTTCAGTCCCTAGTTATTCTTCCTCCGTCCCCCTTTGTCATCCCCTATTCCCCCCTCAGGATGCCTACCATACTCATCTGTCCTGCCAGTTACACTCCTTCCTAACCTCCACAGTTCCTCCCTCAAACTAGCCAGTCATCTACAGACCATACACCCCAGGGCAGACCCACACCCTGTACACCCCTCCACCCTTCCAAAGATGCCCGCTCTATTGACATGTGGCAACTGCCCCATTTTGGCCTCTTTCTTATGTTACAGGCTTTTACTCCCCGGTTCTGTACCCTACTACAACTGTTAGGCCCCATTTACTCAAATTCCTGTCCCCCCCACACTAGTCCCCCTACTGACCTCTTGCCAACCGGGGTAATTCAGTCTCAGATCTCATCCGTTAGATACTATATTACTGTAGCAATCCTAAAACCTCCTTGTCCGTTTTTCACCCCTCAGCTACCATACTTTTTGTTCTCGGCTCTCATATAGTTTCACTTAGCCCAGTTAGAAATCCTATTGCACTCCAAGTATTACTCAGCTCAGTTAGAGAAATAAACAGAACAACTAAATCTGTATTATTACAGCAATCCTACAGTATCCAATCATTGCTTTGTCTCCACTACGGAGACCCTGCTGTAATATAGGACTACAGAGGACCATGGGCGGGAGGGTAGGCAACTGTAAAGTCCCGGCAGATATCTATTGAGCTCACTCACTCCATCTCTCTCACTCGCTTGTTCTATTTCTCCTAACGCTGCAGGCCGCCCTTTTGTACTGGGCTCCTGCTTGCATGGGCGCCTTTTTCTGCCCACAAAGAAATCTGCAGCAGTCCTGACACAGCTCTGTTCAGCTTGCTCACTCCCCCTCTCTCACTCGCTTGTTCTGTTTCTCCCAACGCTGCAGGCTGCCCTTTTGTACTGGACTCCTGCCTGTGTTGGCACCTTTTTCTGCCCACAAAGAAATCCACAGCAGTCCCGACAGAGCTTTGTTAAGCTTGCTCACTACCCCTCTCTCATTCGCTGGTTCTGTTTCTCCCGGAGTTGCAGGCTGCCCTTTTGTACTGGGCTCTTGTCTGCATTAGTACCTTTTTCTGCCCACAAAGAAATCTGCAGCAGTCCCGACACAGCTTCATTGAGCTCGCTCACTCCTCCTCTCTCACTCGCTCGTTCTGTCTCTCCCGGAGCTGCAGGCTGCCCTTTTGTACTCAGCTCCTGCCTGCATTGGCGTGTTTTTCTGCCCACAAGGAAGTTCACAGGTGTCCCGACAGAGTTCCGTTTAGGTCGCTTACTCCCCCTCTGTCACTCGCTCATTCTGTTTCTCCTGGCGCAGCAGGCTGCCCTTTTGTAATGGGCTCCTGCCTCCATTGGCGTCTTTTTCTGCCCACAAAGAAATCTGCAGCAGTCCTGACAGAGCTCCATTGAGCTCGCTCACTCCCCCTCTCTCACTCACTCACTCATTCCATTTCTCCCGGCGCTGCAGGCTGCCCTTTGTACTGGGCTCCAGCCTGTTGGTGCCTTTTTCTGCCCACAAAGTAATCTGCAGCAGTCCAGTCAGAGCTCCGCTGAGCTTGCTCACTCCTTCTCTCTCACTCGCTCATTCCGTTTCTCCCGCCGCTGCAGGCTGCCCGTTTGTACTGGGCCCCTGCCTGCACAGATGCCTTTTTCTGCCCACAAAGAAATCTGCAGCAGTCCCGACAGAGCTCTGTTGAGCTTGCTCACGCCCCCTCCCTCACTCGCTAGTTCTGTTTCTCCCAGCGCTGCAGGCTGTCCTTTGTACCGGCTCCTGCCTGCATTGGTGCCTTTTTCTGCCCACAAAGAAATCCACAGCAGTCCCAACAGAGCTCCATTGAGCTTGGTCACTCCCCCTCTCTTACTTGCTCGATCTTAATCTGTCCCAAACACTGATTTCCCAAAGCGACTGCACTATTCTGTGCCAGAAGCGCAAAAACACATTTCGACCAGGATGTGAAAAATGACAGCTGTACTATTCATAAGGAGGTGTGAAAAAATGTCAGTGTTGAAAATCTGGCGTGAAAATATTACAAATTTTCGAAATTACTAGGGTGAGTGGAAACTGCGTAACGCACAGTTGTAACACAGTCATTTTATGGGCTTTCATCACCAAATTTTCAACATAGGCATTTTCGGACCTCTACTCATGAACAGTGTCACTGTCATTTTCTCAGTCTATCCTAAAAACTGATTTCTCACAGCGACCGTGCTATTTGGTGCCGGAAGTGTGAAAACACATTTTGGCCAGGTTGTGTTAAATGACAGCTGTACTGTTCATAAGTAGGTGTGGAAAAATGGCAATGTTGAAAATCTGGAGTGAAAATATTATAAATTTGCGAAGTTACGAGCGTGCATGCAAACTGCGCAACACACAGTCGTAACACAGTCATTTTATGGACTGTCATCACAAAGTTTTCAATATAGGCTTTTAAGGACCTCTGCTCATGAACAGTGTCACTGTGATTTTCTTAATGTGTCCCGAACACTGATTTCCCACAGCGACCACGCTATTCTGCACCGGAAGTGCGAAAACACATTTCGACCAGGACGTGAAAGATGACAGCTATAATGTTCATAAGGAGGTGTGAAAAAATGCCAGTGTTGAAAATCTGGAGTGAAAATATTATAAATTCACGAAGTTACGAGCATGCATAGCAACTGCGCAACGCATGCTCGTAAAACAATAATTTTTTGGATTTTTTCCACAAAATTTGCAGCATAGGATTTTTGACAGCCCACCTCATGAACACTTGCACTGTCATTTCGTTAATCGATCCCGAAAGGTGAGTCCGCGCAGTGACTGCGAAATCACCTTTCAGGACCGAGTAACACCATGACAGTGGCTGAATTCATGAGGAGGGGTCCCAAAAACCCCATGTTGAAAATTTGGTGCCAAAATTCCAAAACATGCCTGAGATATGCACCAAAGTTGAAAAAAACCCATTTATGCCATTATACAGCTTACGGCATTTCCTCAGTTCAGCGGTCGGCTTTGAAGAGTGCAAGATGTGTTCCGGTCTACGAAGATAGTCGAGCCAGACTCCAGAGGTAAGTATGGGGTGGGGGTGGGGAGGCAGGTGCACAGAGGTGAAGCGGAGTTGGGGGCCGCCAGACTCGGCGAGGACCTTTTTCTGGTTTACAGGGTAAAAAACACTGTGGGACATTTTTTCTTTTACAGGGACATTTGGCACATTAGGGTGGGCCCCAGCATGCCACGGAGTGTTTTTGGGGCTGTAGCCGACGGGGTTGGGCACCTCCGGCACTTACGGAAGTGGATGAGCTGAGGGGATTGGGCACCTCGGCAGACTATACATTGTGGGGGTATACATTATGCTGACAGGAGTGTGCTCCCCTATGGCAAAATTCAGTCGAAGGGGACTGAAGCCGCGACTGGGCAACTCACGGCAAACAAAGACAGGGGACACGTGATGCCGAGGGGGATTGGGCACCCCCTCAGCATACAGCAGAAACATGGGGGTGGGGAGATTATGCTGACAGGGACTGGGCTCCCGGTCGGCAAACTGGGTCGGGAGCATGGGGATTGCTCTGCAATGACGGGTCACTCCCTCATTGCAGCAGAATGGCTGATGCTGCAATGATGAGGTGTCCCGATTGCAGCAGCTAAAACATTTCAAGGTGGTGGCACGCTGGCTGAACTAGTGTCAGCAGCAGCATGCTACCCCGTTGGGGAAAGCGGGCCAAGCCTCAAAAGACAGTGTGGGCACTGGCCACAACACTGCTGCACCTCCACAACCTGCTTCTGCAGCAAGCTGCCGCAACATGTTTCTTGCGCATGTGCTCAATCAACATAAAAAAACAACCTTGGAAAGATGTCATCAAAAAGAACTGCATTTCAGTACTAAACCACTGGGGGAAACCAAAATATTTTTTTTTTATCAAATAATGCCAAGCATATAGCTTTCTCTGCATTTTATTTTTCAGACTTTAAAAAGTGCATTAGCACTGGAACATCCTCTCCCGAAGAGAGCAGGTACCGACTCAGCCATTTACTGTATGTAGCCTACAAGCATTTACCATTTGACTTGTCTCACATTTAGGGAATCTTGTAACATGCTTCTAAAAATAATTAAATTTTTTTAAGTTATTAAAAAGTTAAATTACGTGATTTACATCTTAACTCACCTCAACTGGATTTAAAATAATAACAGATAATCTTTTATATTTTTGCACAGGTGCCCTTCAATTTGAATAAGTTTTTGTTGTACCCATATGTGTATTTCAATGTATTGTTTAAAACCTATTTTGGGAGAAGGAGTCACAATTAACAAGAATGTCTTCGCTTCCCCAGGTGGCAAGATACCAGGGGCCAGATATTCAAAAATGTGCGCAAGTGGGGCACAAAGGTTTGCATTGTGCTTGTGCCTGCACCTGACCCAGAGGCTGCTATATTCAGTTGGACAGCGGACCAGCACTATCCAACTGAATATCAGCCTGTTGTCGGTGCAGCACTCGTCAATCTGTTCTGCCCCGATGTGAAACTGGGCTGTATCCAACCTGCAGAGAATTGCACCCCTGGACCGAATAACACCGGCAGCCATAGTGCGATATTCAGCCACACCATGCAAATGAGCTCACCGGGTAAGCAAGGTGCTAAGGAGCCATTTGCATGTCCATTACAGGCTCATTTGCACGGTAAGCAGAGGCCCATTTGTGCCCACCCTGTGAGCATCTGCTACGTCTAGCGGCACCCCCCCTAAACACTGTCCCATATATGGTAATGGTATCGCTGGTATCCAATGGCACCCCCTAAACCCCCCCCGATCACCCATCCTGGTTATTATTGTCCCCCTGGTGTCTATAGGCACCCCCATTATCCTGATCACCTGTCCCATACAGTAGAACCTTATCCCTGGTGTCTAGTGGCACCCCCAACCCCCCAATTACTCATCCCGTATATGTGAATCCTTTCCCTGGTGTCTAGTGGCACCCTCCATCCTGATCACCCGTCCCGTATATGTGAATCCTTTCCCTGATGTCTAGTGGCACCCCCACCCACAGGTCACTCATTCTGGCTATTACCAACATCTCCCTGGTGTCTAGTGGCACCCACGCCCCCAAACCCATTGCATACACCCACATGGTGTCTAGTGACACGGGTGTCACTAGACACCAGGGGGGTGTATGCAATGGGTTTGGGGTTGTGGGTGCCACTAGACACCAGGGAGATGTTGGTAATAGCCAGAATGAGTGACCTGTGGGTGGGGGTGCCACTAGACATCAGGGAAAGGATTCACATTTCCCCAGATTGCCCATTCCATATAGTAGGACCTTATCCCTGGTGTCTATGGCACCCCCCCCACCCCAACATCCATCCCATATATGTGAATCCTTTCCCTGGTGTCTAGTGGTACCCCTCCACCCCCTGATCACCCATCCCGCATATGTGAATAATTTCCCTGGTGTCTAGAGGCACCCCCAACCCCCTCTCCGAGCACCCATTTCATGTTCCCTATACTATTCCTGGTGTCCAGTGGTACCTCGCCTCACCCCGGAATGCTGGTCAACACAAATGGACAGGCAAACACTGGCAGTCTGGCAGACCCCACCCACCCTGCCCACACCCTGAACATATAAACACAGCCATACAATCAAGCCATACAAAAGCAAGAGTATTGGACTTTAGGAGGACTGACTTTGGGAAAATGAGAGAGTGCCTCAGAAAAGCAATAGCAAACAGGCAAGAAGGAAGGGTGGAGGAACAATGGGGAGTAATCAAAACAGCCATCACAGAGGCAACATGCCTTTGTGTAAAGCAAATCAATAAAACACAACGAAGGAAAAAAACGTTATGGTTCTCAAAAGAAGTGGCTGGGAAGGTTAAGGAGAAAAGGATAGCATTCGGGAAATATAAGGAAACACAGAAGGAGCAGGAGAGAGAACTTTATCAGTTAAAGCAGAAAGAGGCTGGGAAGGCAGTCAGAATAGCAAAGGCCCAAACCGAGGAAAGGATAGCCAATTCTGTTAAGAAGGGGGATAAGACCTTTTATAGGTACATTAGGGAGCGAAGAAAGACCAAAGGAGGGATACTGAGGCTTAATAAAGGGGAGGGAATGTGAGTAGAGGGGGACAGTGAAAAAGCAGGGATACTGAATGAATATTTCTGCTGTGTTCACAAAGGAAGAGGAGGGGGCGGTACCTAAACCAAAAAAGAGAAAATCTCTGAAGACGGGGGTCGATACCAGTCCATTTACAGAACAAAGGGTTCTGAAAGAACTAATAAAATTGAAGGTGGACAAAGCAATGGGGACTGATGGGATTCACCCAAGAATTCTAAAAGAACTAAGGGTAGAACCAGCGACACCGCTGACTACTCTCTTTAACAAATCATGGGAGGATAGGGTGGTACCCTGAGGACTGGAGGAGGGCATATGTGATTCCTCTTCACAAAGTGGGAGCAGGACAGAGGCAGGAAACTACAGACCAGTTAGTTTGACCTCAGTGGTAGGGAAATGATGGAATCACTTCTGAAGGAAAGAATTGTTGAGTACCTAGAGGCCAGTGAGGCACAGGACCCAAGGCAGCATGGATTCACGATGGGAAGGTCGTGTCAGACGAATCTAATAGATTTCTTTGACTGGGTGACCAAAGTAGGAGACCAGGAGGGCTGTGGATATGGGCTCACCTAGATTTTAGCAAGGCATTTGATACAGTCCCACACAAAGATTAATACACAAGTTAGCCAGCCTTGGAGTGGCCCCAAGGTGGTAGCCTGGATAAAAATTGGCTAGACAACAGGACACAAAGGGTAGTAGTAAATGGAGTGCACAGTGAAGAAAGGAGGGTTACTAGCGGGGTACCGCAGGGTTCAGTACTGGGACCGGTCCTTTTTAATGTCTTTATAAGTGACATTGCAGAGGAACTGGAAGGAAAAGTATGTCTCTTTGCAGACGACACAAAGATCTGCAACAGGGTTGATACACAAGATGGAGTGGAAAGGATGAGAAGGGACTTGGCAAGGTTGGAGGAATGGTCAAATGTATGGCAGCTCAGACTGAATGCAAAGAAGTGCAAGGTAATGCACATGGGAAACAAAAACCAAGGGGAAGAGCACACAATGGGGGGGTGAGATACTGACAACAGTAAAAATGGAAAGGGACCTGGGGGTAATTATATCAGATGACCTAAAGGTGGGTAAGCAATGTGAGAAGCCAGTAAGGAAGGCTGGGGGGATACTGGGATGCACAGGAACAGGTATCAATAGTAGAAAACAGGAAGTTGTTATCCCTCTGTACAGACGGTTGGTGAGACCCCATCTAGAGTACTGTGTGCAGTTCTGGAGACCCTATCTCCGCAAAGACATAGACAGAGTGGAGGCTGTCCAGAGGAGGGCAACCAAAATGGTGCAGGGTCTGCACCAGAAGACATACGAAGAAAGACTAAAGGAGCTTAATATGTATACCCTTGAGGAAAGAAGAGAGAAAGGGGACATGATAGAAACTTTCAAGTACCTCAAGGGAATCAACAAAGTCGAAGAGGGTAGCATCTTTCAGAAAAAGAGATGTGCAAGAACAAGGGGACACAATTTGAAGATAGAGGGGGGGGGCCGGCTCAGAGGTAATGTGAGGAAGTATTTTTTCATGGAGAGGGTTGTGGATGCGTGGAACAGCCTCCCTGAGGAGGTCATGGAGTCAAGAACAGTGGGGGAATTCAAGAATGCATGGGACAGACACAAGGCAGTCCTAGTGGGGGGTACCACTAGACACCAGAGATACGATTACTATATACTAGAGGGGGGTGAGGGGTGCCACTAGACAGTAGGGAAAGAATTCACATATATGGGATGGGTGATCATGTGGTGGGGGTGCCAAAAGACACCAGGGAAAGGATTAACATATACGGTACTAGTGTTCAGGGAAAAGGGTGCCACTAGACACCAGGAAAAGGATTCACACATATGGGACAGGTGATGGGGGGTGCCACTAGACACCAGGGAAAGGACTCTCATATATGGGACTGGTGTTCGGGGGGGCGTGCTACTAGGCAACAGGGGAAGGATTCACATATACACGACGGCTGATCAGGGGGTAGGATTTGCCACTACATATCAGGGAAGGGATTCACATATATGGTACAGGTGATCAGAAGGGTGGAGGGTGCCGCTTGACACCAGGAAAAGGATTCATATATGCTGAATGGGTGATTAGGGGGCCGCTAGACACCAAGGATAAGTGTAAAATCTATGGGATGAGTGGGGTGGTGGGGGTACCTTTAGGTACCATGGGGCTGTCTGACAGTCACAGGATGGATGAACTGGGGAAGGCGACTGCAGTACAGCTGTCCCACCATTGCTGGGGGGGGACACGGGCTTAGCACCCAGCTAAGTTAACGTTTTTGGAAGCAGTAGATAGAGCTGCTTTGGGTGCCATTTACAGTCATCGGAAACCAATGAAAGCGCCACTGCACCCATATGCAGGAGGGGCCCCCCTCATTTGCATGGCCACAGTCCCCACCCCAAAAACAAACACAAAACCAAACAGCGCTGGCAAAAACCCGTTGGCGTTTATGCTAACTTTTGAATATCTGGCCCCATGCATTTTAATTTGTCATAGATAGATAGACAACTAGACAGACAGCATGCACATATGGCCATAAATATAAACAATGACAGGATTTCTAACTGTATCTTTTAACTGCTGCACATCTTACTGGTGGGTGCCATGTGGTGGTCTTTTTTTTTTTTTTAATCAACTCATTTTATCTCTACACTTCTGGGGGATGTCGGTATCGGGCACAGGGAGTCTTAATATTAAACTGCAAAGCTCAAAGTTTTTGAGTGGCAGAATTCGAGCATCAGCTCCCTGGGAAGTCAGCAGCAGAAATAAAAGAGCCCAACTCTGAAAAGAAAGTGCTATGCCTCTAATAAAGGCACCATCAACTGTCGTATTGTACTAGTGCTGCTATCATTGCCACTGGAAATGTCAGCCTACTTTATAAATGCATTTTCATGCAAGTGCAGTTCGAGTCAGGGATCATAAATGACTTGCTGAACTAAGGGTTTTAAAATGCTGCAACTTCTCCAATATTTTTTTATTACACTAATATTTTTATTGCACTCTTATTCTACTAAATAATTGTCAAGCCCAATTAAAAAAACATAGAAACATAGAATTTGACGGCAGGTAAGGAACGCTTGGCCATTTAGTCTGCCCATTTCTCCCTACCTACATTATTACCACAAACCATGCCTGATCTACAGCTCTTCTCGCTCCCTCTTCCTTTCCACTATGATTCTTTTGTGCTATCCCATGCATTCTTTAAACCACACCACTGTTTTTCCTCCACCACCTCTACTGGAAGGCTGTTCCAGGAATCCATCCCTCTTTCTGTAAAGAAGTACTTCCTCACATCTCTCCTGAATCTACCCCTTCCAGTTTCATAGCATGTCCCTCTGTTCCTAAGCACCTTTCCTTCTGAAAACTACTCCTCTCCTGTACCTTATTTATCCCCATGAGGTATTTAAAGATTTCTATCATCTCCCACCTCTCCCTCCTCTATTCCAGAATGTACATATTGAGGTCCTTTACTCTCTCCTCAAGGGCTTTCTGATGCAGACCCTGAACCATTTTAGCTGCCCTCCTCTGGATCGACTCCACACTGTGTATGTTGTACCAGAGATGTGGTCTCCAGAACTGGGCACAGTACTCTAGGTGGGGTCTTTCCAGCAATCTATACAGAGGCAACATCACCTCCCTCTTTCTGATGGTGATACCCATCCCTATGCACCCCGGCATCCCACTTGCCCTCCCTACTGCCTGGTCACCTTTGTGTCATCCAATATGAATACCCCCAGGTCTCTTTCCTGCTTGGTGGCTGTCAATACACTCCACCTATTTTATACTCTGCCCTGGGTTAATGGGCCCTAAGTGCATTATTCTGCACTTTTTCACGCTGAAACCCAGCTACCATACTCGTGACCACTCCTCTAGTTTTATCAGGTCTCTGCTCATCCTTTCCACCCCCCCCCAGAGTGTCCACCCTATTGCAGAGTTTGATGCCATCCACAAAGAGGCTGACCTTCCCTTCTAGCTCCTCTGCAATGTCACTTATAAAGGCATTCAAGAGGACCTGTCCCAGCACTGATACATGAGGCACCCCGCTGGTCACCCTCCCTTCCTTGGAGTGAACTCCATTTACCCCCACTCACTGTGGCCTATCCCCTAACCAAGTTCCTATCCAGTTTACCACTTTTGGACCCCTCCTAAGCTACCCAGCTTGCTTACTAGTCTTCTACGTGGAACGCTAAACACCTTACTGACAGCTAGGTAGGCCACATGCAGCGCTCCACCCTGATCTAGTTCTTTGGTCACCCAGTCAAATAAATCGATTTAATTCATTTAACATGATCTCTCCCCCCCTCCCCCTGTGAAATCATGCTTTCTCGGGTCTAGTAACCCACTGGATTCAAGATACTCCAAAATCCTTTACATCTGCAGTAGTTCCATTAACTTTCCCACCACCGTCAGGCTGACTGACCTGTAATTGCCAGTCTCCTCCCTGCTACCACTTGTGTGTAGTGGGATTATATCCGCCCTCCTCCAGTCCTCCAGAACCTCTTCTGTTTCCAGTGAGCTGCTAAACAGGACTTTCAGAGCTGCAGCTAATATTTCCCTGAACTCTCTCAGTACCCTTGGATGCATCCCAGCTGGCCCCATTGCTTTGTCCACCTTCAGATTAACAAGTCCCTTCAGGATTCTTGCCTCCCAAGAGCAGTAGTGTCTCCCTCCCTCCCTCCAAATCTGTTCTTACTTTTTGTGGCCCCTCCCCTTCACCTTCCTCTGTGAACACTGAATAAAAGTATTTGTTCAGTGTGTCTGCCTTTTCCTGCTCCCCCTCGGCACAGGCCCCACCTTCCCTTTTTAACCTTACAATCCCACCCCCGGTCTTCCTCTTTTCACTTATATACCTAAAAAAAATGTCTTGTCCCTTTTTGTTACCTCCTGGGCTATTCTCTTAAGTTTGTGCCTTTGCGCTCCTCACTGCTTTCCACCGTTTGCCCCGATACACCATCTTGTCCGCTTTTGTTACCTCCTGGGCTATTTGCTGTTCAGTTCATGACTTTGCATGCCTTACTGCTTTCCCTGCTTTCATCCGTTTGCCCCAATGCACCTCCCCATCCTCCTTCCTCTGCGTCTCTTCATACTTTCTGACTTCTACCCTTTTAGCTTTTACCTTTTATAAATGTTTGTGGCATTTTTTCCCTCACCACAGCTTTGGAATACCTCTGCACTATTTTTATATATATAAAGTATACACTGTGAATGTTACATTTGGGAGGAATCGTGTCTGGGTTATACTGATGCTGGCAGTGCATTTTTTGCTGGAAACTGGCAAATCGCTGTAATAACTGGAGTTTGTTAAGTCTCTCCACATAGTAGTTTCCTTTAGCAACACACACATTTAGGAAAGACAGAAGATCATTGGCACCTCGAGTTCTTTCCCCCACTAACTCAGTAAGAATACCAGCACCTGATTTTCTTCAAGTTACTTATCCAGTTTGAGTATAAAAGCAGAGAGTGTTGTATGACACTGCCTGCTCTGATTGTTTATTACAGGTATTGAACACTTGCTCTGTAAAGTATTATAGATAGAGCTGTGCAGAATATTACATTCAACCAGTGGAATGCACGCAGAATGACCATTCCGATTCTGCTGGATTTCGCAAAATGTAACATTTCAGTTATATTGCTACAATTTTAAAAGTATGTGTCCCAATAACACCGAATTTGGAATGTAAGCAATACCCCATGGCATAGAAAAGTGCACCAAATTACAGAGTTGTAGATTGAAAGGGGGCAAAGTTATGGGTGGCCAAACATTTAAGCAAAATTTTATTTTCAGTTATTCTGAGATAATTTTAAAATTTCTTATCCAAATTTCTCCACAATATCAGGATTTAGAGCAGCACATAGAATGCATGTATGCACCATGTTTTAAGTCTTACGTTTTAATGGGAGCGGAGTTATTGGTAGCCAAATATTTTGCCAAAATTCAGATTTCTGTAATTTTAGTATAACTTTGATAGTATTCATTGAAATATTACAAAAATTGCCAGGTATACAGGTTATCACTACATTTGTATATGCATATAGTTTCAGATTTCTAGCTTTAAATGGGACTGCGTTATAGCCTGCCAAACATGTTGCTAAAATTTAAATTTTGGTTAGTTCCCTCTAATTTTAAAACTACATATCCAAATTTAACCAGAGTCGAAACATTTAAACTAGTATACCACATGGTAATTTCTGAAAAAGTTCATACTTTCAGCTATGAATGGGACTGAATTAAAAGTAGTCAAACTTTCACAACATTTAAAAATTTAATTTTGCAAGAATGTAAACTACAAATTTATAAACCCCTAAAACTTTAAAACTAGAGCCTGCAATACCATTAAATTTGGCAGGTTCTTAGACCTTACAAGGAGACTGTGTGTGCCAATTTTATTAATTGCTTGCTGCGAGAAACTGCAAAATAACATCTGTACTTAAAGTCAAATCCCATGAGTCTTTGTGAAAATTGTAGAATTTCATGAAAAATTCCATAAAACTGGAATTTTCTAATTTCATTCAGCCTTATCTGGGGGTTATTTTATTTTTTTTAAACTTAGATTTATTGATTTTCATATACAGTAAATATAAGTATAGCCCGAAGGACAGTGCATTTTGTGGGTAAATTGCAGAAATCAGTAAAAAACATTCAATATCTTTGGCACTTCTAACTTGTTACAGCACAGAGAGGCTATCCCTAGATTATAGTTCTACAAATAAGATCAATCTGAAAAGGTTATTGCTGCCATGAGAGGAGAAAGACTATATAAAGGAAACATACAATTTTTATATATGAAACACCCCTTTAATAGGTGAAACTTCCCCTATATCCAGTATCAAGTTATAACTAATAAGGAGAGAGCCCTTTCTCCACTCTCCGCACCACCCATTCCTAGCTATAGCCATGATAGGCAAAACATCCAGTTTAATAGGCTATCAGTGTTAATACTAAACATAACATCAAAGCTGTTCTTGGTAGTTAAAGTACATCAGCATTACTAATATAAATGCAGTAAAATGTATAAAGAGAATACAGGACTTCTTACTGGTCCAAACAGTACCCTAATATTCAACAAACCTTATCTGTGTCATTAACGTTTTACCTCAAGTGCCCGCTAGATCATATGACATTAGAAATGCTATTGTTGTGCTGGCCCGGTGGTGCAGAGGGTTGAGGCGCTGGATGCCACACCTCGAACCACGCCAGCAACCTGGGTTCGGGAACAGACTCAGGGCGCCGTGGGTCAGCAGGGGACAAAGAGGAATGAGTGTCCGGAGGACTGCTCTCCTCTTCGGAGGTGGGTAGGGTGGGGCGCTTCGCTCAACAGTGGCTTCTAGTGGAAACTGGGGGCACTGTTTCAAGCAATGCAGTACGGGGAGCACCAGGAAACGGAAAATGGCTCCTGCATTTGCCGGATGATGGCTCCCCTGCTCTCTGACTGCATCGGAACCTCCACAAGCCTCCTCTACTTCAGCAGCACCCCTGGGGGTCCTAATAGGAAGTGCACTGGACTTCCCTCCCTGGTGCCTTCCCCC